>JAPCWY010000009.1:24117500-25487500 GCA_028455895.1 Rhodomyrtus tomentosa | reverse complement strand
TTCGCTTGAGGATTGGGCTCAATTGTTGGTAGAGCTTCTCTTCGGGGCAAGATTTTGGTAGGTACAATCGGCGGTGTGTTCTAACTAATGAGTCTTGCGTTTGTTGTTGGCAAAGGTACACTCGTCGTAGGTGTGACAAGATTTCCTATCCGAGGTTGTAGAAAAGTCGGCGATGTTCCATGTTGTCCGGACGCGCATTTATGGTATGTATTGATGTTCAATGGCCTAACAACCTCAGTCATACGCTGGACCATGTGGTCAGCAAATTCACACTGGGCTTCCTCAATCATACACCTTATTGAGGACAACATGACTGGCATCACTTCAGGGTTTCGCCTTGGTTTTTCGACATGCCATCGTTGAATCTCGCTATTGTCAATTTGGGGTGGATCTTGGGCTCCTTGAATTGTTGAAGATTCTACTTGTGGTACTTCCTCCATGAGTTCGTTTTTATCTAGATTGCCACGACCTTTTGTACGTGGCATAACACTCTCTCAAACTTGATACTTTGGTCCCATCAGGCGTGCCAAAAAAGGATTATTGCACGAAAATCTCCTTGGTGAGGCCTAATCGATTCTCCTGGGGTTCGGCCCAAGAGGTCGAAGCCCACAAGGGTTGCTATCGCAAAAAATTTCTTTTATCGAACGTTAGCAGTTCGTTGAGAAAGAAGGTTTTCGAGAAAGCTATGGACAGAGAGCATCAAAAGTAAGGTATCTCATTGATAGGAGTGTGCTTTTTGACAGTTTTGTACAAGATTTCGACGAACCTACTGGAGACGAATTTCGATGAACCTTGTCGAATTAATTCAATGAAAAAAGGGCCGAGACTCAACACCGAAATTGAATCGATGATGCTGGATCACACTATAGGACACGATGTTGGAATTTAATCTACGACACCGGACGGGTGGAAATGTAGTACACAACACTGGAATTGAATCAACGGTGTTGGACAGGTGGAGAATAAACCAATACAGTACCGAAATTTACTCGACGGCACTGGACTGGGCGAGTAGAAGTCTAAATTTAATCAACGACACCTAACTCTGGATATGAAACAGGTTAGAATTGAATCAACGATGGAAATATGAAAGTTACAACTAAGATTAAACCAGGTTGAAAGATAAAGATTTGTTGTGTTGTTTTTGGGTGTCTTCGGTGTAGGATATTTTCAGGTATTCAGAGGCGTGTTTTGGTAACCGTCGAAGGGTCTTTGTCTTGTGCTCCAAGTACATTTCTCTTTGAGAACGAGATTTGCTTCGATAACCGCTAGACAGCTATCACCTTCTAGCTTTTGCATGTTTGCCTTCGACGATCCTTGCAAATGAAGTCTTCAACGGTTTTCGCACCTCTTTTGTTCCTTTTGATGGGATTGTCACCAAATCTTTCGACTGCCCCTGATCGTATCTTCATTCGCGCGCCCTTTTCATTTTTCACTTTGGGACAAATTCTGCTAAAACCGTCCCCTATGTGGCGTTTGTAGATGATCCTCGCATGTGCTGCGTACATTATTTCGTAGCTGATTATTCCTTCTCTTGTGGGCATCACGTGACTCATAAGATTGTTTTAGGTGTCAACAATTGTTCTCATAAAATTTCGATGTTTTGTACTTGACTTTGATATTCATTACTTTTTTTTGGGGTCAAATTTTGTTATTTAAGTAATAGAACTTCGAGTTTTTTTCGCTTAAGGTAGCTTTTGTTCAACGGTGTGGTATCGCTAGGTAAGTGATGCTTTGTATCATTTGGAAGCTTATGTTTTGAAAATTATAGGAGTTGAATATGTATCATGATATGAAAGAGGCATAGCATGGTATGATGTTAATTAAGAAGTAAAAATGGAGTTCGAAGTAGATTTAATGCATAAAATTGGATCTAGCGTTTATTATCTCTTTGGTACATGAAATGTATTAGCTTGATGAAATGAATAGTGAAATTTTATGTGTGAGTTTATCAATCCTATTTATATGAACAGAAGATGAGTTAGTTATTTTATGCTGATTATCGTTATGATTGGACGGGGCGACTTCGTTTTTTTTTTCCCCTCGTGGAAGACCTTGTAATGTCTTACACCCAGTCCCACTTACGTTTCGATATGTCACGCCATGCGTCCTTACGAGTGTGCCAACATCCCACCAAAGCCGTTACTTGCAATATGTTCCAAGGATCAAACGGTGAACGATACACTCGCGGAATGAAATGCACACGCAGAAGCGATAAATAAACTCCATGCATCAAACTTTGACAAGATGACTTAAAATGCATAAAACACCAATACATAACATAGCATGAAATCAGTTTTACAACATTGACATGAATAGAAACACATAATGGGTTCGGAACAAGCGGCCATCTAAACAAAAGGAAACATTTAAACATGCTACAACACCTCTAACTTAAAAAGATATCCAAAAATATAGGTGTTATAGCTACACCTAAAAGTCGGCCTCGCTATCCTCAGACTCGTCGGCGACTGGATTGTACTCGGAAAAAGCATCCGACTCACCAGCCTCCTCAAGCTCAGACTGCAATAACTCCTTTGGCTCCGATTCTTCATGCTCCTCTAGCTCCAGCTCCGACTCAGATGTATCTATAGGGTCATCTTCGATGTCAGAAGGTTCCACGACTTCTCCGTCTTCAGTGGGGTTCTCGGGCTTGGACTCTGACTGCTTAGTCTCGGGTACATCCTCCGAATCAATCACCTCGCCATCAGGGAGTTTAGCATCATACCATCCAGGGATCACGACACTTGGTATATCGAATCCCCTCAGTGGTCCCCGTCTCCATAAAACCACGACTCAAAAGAATGGGGCCTCCAATGATCGCCTCTCTCGTCGACCCATGCTATACTTTCCTTCCTGATGTTGGCTTTATTTACGCCTACTAGATACTCAGTGACTACGGTATTAATGTACCGAGGTACCTCAAAATGTTTGGATACTCCAACCGTGATGATAGTTTAGGGTCTGAAAAGTAAGCCCACGATAGTGTAAGAATAAATCTTAACAAGTGAAACCTAAACCTAAACTAGGCCAATAGTACCTCCGAACAATCCTAAACATGCAATTATATTCATAGGCACAACATGGTAGAAGAGTCAATTAATAAGGTATGACGCATTGGCACTTCAATTCATTACAATTCAGTCACAATTTCACAATCAAGTCTAAACTTGGTACTTTAGGCACTAAATCAATCAATTGTTTTTTTTTTGGTAAGGAGAAAATCAATCAATTGTTCATATAATGCATTTCTATCAATTAACTCAATCCTCAATAACCAGCCCGCGCTATAGCGCTCGGGTTATCCTTGGCAATCACAAAGTACTAGGTAGGACCCTCGTCGTAACGCCTAGGTCGAATAAATTCATCTACCTAGATCCTCTCGTAAAAACGGCTTTTAGGTTGTACTACATTTGGTAAATGCCCTCGTCGAAACATCCAAGCTTTATATGTTTACTAGGACCCTTATAATAACGATTCTCAAGTCATGCTTTAACCTTATTGGTTAATATGTGATTAATATAATACACGATTCCTCATCCAACACACGTAATTCAGCCTCAAAGCCCTATTTTCCAATCATTGGACCACATGCCACAACTCAGCCATATATCACTTTTAAAACTTCATGATCGAGTATAATACAACAATTGAATCATTTAGTCATTTCAACGTATACTTCTTCTCATGGTCGAACACATTAGGACATAACTATTCAATTCAAACACTTGATTCACAATCAATAGACCGGGGCCAAACATGCTAGGGGCACACCCAATTCAATTAACTTGTTTAATCAAGTCACAAACCAAGAAGGGATTCGGTTTCATGGGGTACCACGGCATTCCTAATCGCAAATTCCACAATCCAAATTTCCAGTTCAAATTCAAGTATTGGTACTCTAGTTTTAATCAATCCATGCCAAAATACCCTAAGCTCTAACTCGGCACCTCAAGGGCCACACATGACCTTAAGCTTTGAGCGGCACCGAGAGAGAGCGGAAGAGGAAATGAGAGAGATGAGAAGAAGAGAGGGAAATGGCTAGTTAAAATGAAAGAGTGAGGGGAGAGAGAAAACTTCGTCCAAACTAAATTCAAGTGGCAAGAGTGAGTGAGATTGATGGTGAATTCAAAGTACTTAAGTGATATGACATGGGGTAATAGGTATACAAGTGAATAGTGTAAGTTAGTGGTGGGGTTTTGACTTTCCCATGCTATTGTCTTCTAGCCAATAATTCAAAAGCACTTATTCTCTTTATTGCCTCTAAGGTTTTGGCCACATGGGGAATTATCTTAAAGACCAAAATGCCCTTTACTTAATCTAGAGGAATAAATATTAACCTAGGGTAAAAAGGTAATTTCTAACTTCCAATCCTAATGTAACTTTTCAAATTTCTTCAGAGCGAACCATAAACTTAATTGATTTGGATGAGGCAACGTCGAATTTATTACCATTGGAATCCTTGAATACTTGACGTCCAATTTCGAAGTCTAATCAATGGCCAAACTTGATCGATTCCCGATTCCAGTGTATCTCAAACAACAGGCGACTTTTAGGAGTTACACTTATCAACCCGTGATTAATGTCACGTCTAAGAGTTATTCAAGCCACGACGACCTTGGTTGTCATGTAACCGGGAGGATCAATTGCTAGTTCTAAAGGACGCGATCATCAGGAATTGATTTAGGTTAATTTGTAAATTATATGATGGTCAAACGAAATTATTTGCGATCCAATTGTATTACATTGGCAAATTGCTCTAAGAAATCTTAAACTGGACTATAATGGCTCAAAATATTCCCTCGGCAATCTTTATGGTCAAGGTACCAATCCATGGTCGAGCTCTTTGGTTCACGTACTTAAATCCTAGTTAGCCCTTTCCCTTTAGTTAGTCTTCTGAAGAATGATCAAGTCTGAGCGAGATTTAACTGAAATACATCAATAGACATTTCATTCATTCATAAGCTTCGAAAAGGGTCGAAATTCAGAATGTCACACGATAGATTGCATTTAACTGTACAGATTAAAGGCAAATTATCCTCTGCACTCGATATATTTCATGTCTTATGATGAGGTACCAAAATTAACAACATCAAATCAAATTTTTGTAACATTTATGCGAAAATATTAATAGGTCTTACAAATAAGTCAATACAAAATTACTAGAGAAATGTATGAGCAATAATAGGGACACCATAGATTGACATGGTTCGGTCCGATTATCGGTACCTATATCCCCGAGAATCTACCATAATCGAAAAATCAAAGTTATAACCGCTTATACACTTGAGTGTTTTCCACAATTAGATTATAACCATGCCCAAAGTAATTATAAATAAACAACTCATCTTGATGTAAAATTCACATCACAAAATTATCGTGCGTTCTGAAAATTCCTTCGTGCAGTTGAAGAAAGAACTCTCCATGCGATCCTTTTTGTGCGGCTTCAATAATACCGTTCACTATTTCGATAACATATCAATATGTATGTTGGCTTCAAGATAAAAGGGCATAAGAACACCAGAAGTGCCAAAATTTTTACATGACGCTCACTCTAGGTTTTTTTTACTGGATCACTTAAATGTCAAATCAGAGAAAAACAAGTGCCAAATTGTAGCAATTTCGACCAAACTGATCATAATGCATTTATTGAATTATTATTATTATGTCGTAGTTTTTTTAAAAAAATTAAGCCATGTCTTAAAAATAAGCTTTTTTTTTTCAAAAAAATTAAAATTTTAAAAATTAAAATTAGGGATTACACGGTCACTGTGATTTTTTTTGCGGTCGATAGGGGTCGCTGATGGCGAAAAGGGCTTTGCAAACCTATTCTTTTTCTTTTTCTTTATATATATATATATATATATATATATATAAAATAGCTTATTTTTTAGTATTTTTTTAACTTTTAGTTTTTTTTATTACTGACTAGATCCTCCAATGAGTCAAGCAAGCTTAAGTGATTAATTAAAAAAAATCCATGTAGGATTTCGGCAAAGCAAATTGGTGTCGGCATTAAGTGATCGTTTTTCAAAAAAATCGACATTTAAG
This sequence comes from Rhodomyrtus tomentosa, assembly GCA_028455895.1. NCBI lineage: Eukaryota > Viridiplantae > Streptophyta > Magnoliopsida > Myrtales > Myrtaceae > Rhodomyrtus > Rhodomyrtus tomentosa. The sequence goes on along the minus strand of JAPCWY010000009.1, from coordinate 25,481,449 downwards.
TGAGTGTAAAAAGAAATTTGGCACTTGTAGGTCAAAATAAATTTTGACACTAAAGTGACTCTATACAAAATTTTTGGCATTTTTAATATTCTTTTGCCCTAAGAAAACTTATTTCTTATAAATTTTTGAAAATAAAAATAGTCCTAAGTCTTGTACAATTTTTATGATTTAAAAATGATATTATTGTTTTACTTTTAAAATGTATGAATTTTTTATTTTTCTTCTAAGACTGGAAAGGGTTGCGCTACCGAGGGTAGCAACCCTCACCAATTTTGGAGGACGTCTTCTGGCGCTCGCCTTGTATTGGCGAGAGTTGGTTGGCGACCCTTGCTGGTCTTAGAAAAAAAATAAAGATAGGATATTTTAAAAGAAATAAAAAAAAGTAAACAAAAGGATAGGTGCTTCCTAAATGGATTGTAAATTGGTTCATAATAGACCTATTTATAACCCACTTATTTTAGCGTATTTATTTTATAGACCCGTTATACTGGCCTATTAAGTTTGTTATGACTCATTTAAATGCTTGTGGGTTATTAAATAGGTTTTGGACTCATTTTAACAAGTCTAGCTCCATGTAACATCTATTACATCTTTGGAATCACACTGTAATATATGTTATCACAAGAAAGCATTAAACAAGGCCTATAATGCAGGGGTAAGCAAAAAAATCGAGATCCACCTGTACATGACCGGACCATATCCAATCAGTTGATTTTGGGAGGTGCCCACCGAGTACTGATCCGGTTCCCAGTTTCAATTTGTTGGAACAGACAGGTATTGGTTCAGGTCCTGACTTCATGTGGGAACCACCAAATTGACCAACTGGGCTGGACTTATTTATATAATCCATACATATTAATTCAAGCTATCTCATGTGAGACTACTCCATGATACATTCCTTCCATATCAGCTCATCTTTCCCACCAAATTCAGTCCATCCATCTCATCCTTTGTTTCTTCCAAATCATTCGATTGCTCATTGTTGACACTTGATTTCCGATTAGTCTTTTTTCAGTTTATTTTTGAAAAATTTGTAAAAAATTCATAACAAATTGAAAAATCAACTTTGGTGGCATTGGCCAAGCCCAAGGAACCATTTTTGACCAAAAAAAAATATATTTTTTGTATTTTTCACATTTTTTGGCATTTTTAGAAAATAGGAAAATATCCAAAAATTCAAGAAAGAAAAATAGCATTTGAGGTCACAAAAATATGAAAAAATAGTCATTTTTTTAATTTTCTTGTATTTTTTATCTCATAAAAAGTCTAATTCAAGTTCAATTTTATGTGTTCCTTTGTTACACGTATGATTGAATTTGGTAAAAAATATCGATTGAGTCTTTTAATTTACAATTTTGACATTTTTAAAATCTTGACATTCAATCTGATTGTCCTTCATTGTAATTTAGTCCAATTATTTGCATAACTTGCTCAATTGCATGAATTGGACAAAATTACATACTTAATTATAATTTAGTCCTTGAATTTAGGTATAATTGAAATTACTTTCAATTCAAGGGCTACCTTTACAAATTGAAGCCATTACCCAATGTTTTTCATCATTCTGGGTCAATTGGCATAGATGGTTTGGTTCAATTTGACTGTTTGAGCCTTCAATTTCACAATTTCCTAAATTGCAACTAAAGATAAATTTGGGATTTTTGTAAAAATTGACATGAACTTTTGGGCAAAATCACATTTTTGAAAAATAATCATGTCCTAAGTTCGATTTTGAGGTTAAATTTACAAAAATTTCCCGTGGGTTAATTTTGGAAAATCAAGTCAGGACCGGTCAGACCGTTTGGTCCGCTACAGTTTATCTTCTTCCTCCTGTTTGTGCCATTTCTGCAGTTTGAAAAGGCGGATTTTGATCAAAAATTTGAAGGATCAATTGGCTTCAATTCGTCAAATTGATGAAGGGGTTTTATTAGCCATGAGCCGTTCGTCGATTGAGACCGGCCCGACGATTTGTGTCTATCGGAGCTGCGCCGACTGTCGCACCCTCGCTCCAAGTACGACCGATAGAGCCGTGATGCCCAAACAATCACGTCTATTTTTTATTTTTTTATACCTTTTGTAGTTATGTTTGTGTTCGGGAATTGGTTGCTAGTGATGGGACGGTGGTGACTACACGTACCTCTCAGTAAACTTTCACAAAATGAACGTCCCATTTTATTTAGTTTCACGTGGATCCACTATTATGCTTGGGGAGTCAAACTTGGATTACATACGTTATCGTGCTCCCCCTTTTTTTTTTTACATAGTAGAGATAACTGGGCAAACCTACACACTACCACCACACACAGCAACATACAAAGGCCAAAGCCTCTCTCATTCTTTCTACAAGACTACCGTACGTCTCACTCCATAGAGATCCCCCCTTTCCAAGCCATAACGCCAATCACGAACAAAAGTTAAGCCGCGACACCCGAGTTACTGCCTCCAAACTGTGAGGGTCCTGCATCATCTCCCCCGTCTCCTCCCGATCTAGAAGTATTATCGAAAAAGGTCGGCGGGACGGGGCTGTGACGATTCTCTCCCACTTTCACAAAAACAGCAACCCACTAATATTCCTTGGTCTCTCCAGCACCAACGTCTACTGTCAACGTTGTCAGAACGCGTGTCATGACGGCACCTGGTACGGAGGAAGATGGAATGTCGCGTGACTCGAATTCCATCGAAATGGGAAGACCGTACTTGGCGCCTGGCGGAATGGGGATGGATCTCATATTTACCTGTCAGTCTATAAAGGACAACATATTGCAAGTGTTAGCATCTACAGCGAGTAACCCAATACTCTGACGCCCGCTTGCACCAAAATAAGGTGACTACAATTTAAAGACTATCAACAATCAAACAACATGCATTAAATTTTTATGCTAATGTGGCCAATACCATTCGACGATGATGATGTAATGTAAGGTAAGGGTTCTCCTGTGATATAGTAGTTCCATAATGGATTCTTCTTTGTTGAGGTTTCGAGTATGTACGTCCGATCGGTCCTCGATCAGCCCTCATGACTCTCCCTGTCAAGGAATCCTCCCTCCGAGGTCGTTGCGAATTTCCTTATGCGGTACTCTTGGTGCCACCTGCCAAGGCATCCCGCCTCCCTCGGGGAATTTCTAGTTCGTCATGTGGCCATCTCCTCCCCAAGTTCTCGGTTGATGCAGGCATAATGATGCATATGCAGGATTTTTTTTTACGTGCTCATGATAAGAGGACTCCAACAGCATAGCATAATATTAAACTTTCCACTACATGCTATACAAATATTACATACAAAAGCAAATCATAAGAATATTATCTAAAAGTTTGGAAAGTTTGTAACGGAACATTTCGTATTGGCCATTTTCTGTTTGGACATTGCCCCTAAATCGTTCAACCTATCGGCATTCGTCAACACCAATAAAATACGGCATGTACGTCCCTTTCATTACATTACCCCATGGTCATCCCGTAATATGCGGTCAGATTAGTTTACCCGAAGGAATGATAGAATTGATGCGGGGTCTCCGGATGACGTTCTCCCCCAACCAGTCGCCGCATGTTTTTCAAGTTTTAACCATGTCCTACGAACGGAAATTTCTTACCACTAAACACAGTCAAAAAGCCTTATTGTGATTCAAGAGAGGGCGAGAGGGAAAGGTTACTCGCCTAGAACCTTTTTCTGGAGTCTCCTTGTGGTTATGAAGTAAAATCTTCTCTCTCTTTCTACTGTCTGTCGGATTCTTGAGGAGCAAAATTATGTATTACTTCTACCTCTCTTTTATACTAGTGCTAGCTGTCCTCGGTAAGTGAACTACGAGTTGTCCTTTCCCCTTGGCTTTCGACTAAGCGGTGCGTCCTTTTCCAACCACTTGGCTAATTTGTTTGTGGATGAACGCCACTATAGCTGAGGCCCTAGGCGGTTTGTCCTTGATATTGGTTTGTCAATTCCTCAAATATTGTTACCCGTGAGCTGACCTTTATTTTTCCTTAAGCTAGGAATGGTCATGTCGTAGATTTGCATGTGTTTTTCCCTTCTTACTCTTACTGGGCTGTGCGACTACATGTGATCTGCTAGCCATGGTCATATGTCCTTGTCTTTTGTAAATTTCGGGTCTTTATGCAAGTCATCAGGGAGTGGTCTTCGAGGCTCCTTTTTTTTGTTTTCATCCTATATTTGCTGAGAAAGCATGTAATCCTTATGGACATCTATCAATTCTTGTTAAGCTGCTCTTATTTGTTCTAAAAAAACTTATCCCACAGATTTTCTTCCTGGCTTTGTTCGTGTTTTGTAGGGTGACTCTTCTTTAGTGAGGAAATGTTACTTGAATCTTGTATCTCATTTGATCAAGTGTAGCTACTAGTGTCTCTCTCTCTCTTGCTGTTCTCAATGTTTTTTTCATTATCTGGAGCCCATAGGTTACAAGCCCCATCCCCTACGTGTCCTTAGAATATTCTTTACCTTGCTGATGTGTTGAGAAGGGAGGGCCTTTCTTTTCGACTTGGCACTAGGCATGCTCCTCCACGTATCCAAGGCATTCGGTGAGACTATTCTTGGACTCTTGCATGGCTCATTACTTGTCAAGTGAGCCATGCTATTTGTCCTCCTTTTTTCCCCTGTACCGACACTTCATAGACTACATGCTGGTGTTGCTAATCTTGAGAAGCCAAATGTGGCGTGTTACGTGTTATTTCCTAGATGTCATCAAATCACAATCTTCTATGCACTTCAATTAATAACTACCCGTGAATCAAATCTCTCTCTTCCGCTAGATATGTGTTTCTTATTAGTATCCTATCAAGCAAGGTCTTTCTTGGCTTCTTAGTACCCTATCATAGTCGATCTCCAGACGAATCATGGATCATTTACATCGGTTAAGATTAAATCATGTGCTTCTTAATATTTTCCTACCCATGGGAATGTCAACTTTCAACGTGGATTCTACTCGTAAAGTACCCCCGACAATATAATTGTGAACAGAGGTATCTCTACCCTATGTTAACCTGTTCCTCCAAATTGGGCGAAACCTTATTTGGTTTCATTATTTAAGGGTGCCTTTCGGCTCCCTCATCATGATTTAAGTCTGAAGTTTGTACTTAATTATTAGAATTTTCTAAAATGACTTGTAGAATATTAGTCATGAGCGTGTCTTACCTTTCGATTCAGGAGCTGGTTCTCGGGATGCTACAGCTCCTCCCTCCTTAGAAAAATTGCGTACTCGCAATTTATCTCCATGGTATTGGTGAAAATAACTCAGGGTATTGTTCCTGCATTGCCTCTTCACTTTCCCAAGTTGCCTCTTCATTATTGTGACGGCTTTATAGAACCTTGACCAAGTGAATAACTTTCTTTCTTAAAGTCTTCTCCTGGCGATCCAAGATTTTGATTGGCTGCTCTTGATATTGCACATGTTCATCTATGTCAGTTGTATCATATTCTATGAAATGCGTGAGATCGGGTTGGTAATTTCGAAGCATGGGCACATGAAATACATTGTGTACATGTGCTAATTGAGGTGGCAATGTGAGTCTGTAAGCCGTCTTACCGACTTCTTCTAATATTTCAAAGGGTCCTATAAATCGGGGGCTTAATTTTCCTTTCTTTCCGAATCTAGTCACTCCTTTCATGGATGAAACCTTAAGAACACATGGTCACCGACGTTGAACTTTAGAGGTCTCCGACATTTATCATCATAATTTTTCTGTTGACTTTGTGCTGCTTTTAATCGGTCCCGTGCTATACTTACGACTTCTGTAGTTAGTCGGACCAATTTCGGTCCCATAATGCTTCGTTCGCCTACTTCGTCCCAACAGATAGGAGTACGACACGGACGGCCATATAATATTTCGAACGGAGCCGTACCAAGGCTTCGTTGATAACTGTTATTGTAGGCGAATTCTATTAAATGTAACTTCTTGTCCCAACTTCCCTTGAAGTCCATCATGCAGGCCTGTAACATATCTTCCAGGATTTGTATGGTCCTCTCAATTTGTCCGTTTATCTGAGGGTGGAATGCGGTGCTAAATTGGAGTTTTGTACCCATGGCCCCTTGTAGGCTCTACCAAAATCTAGCTGTAAATCTCGAATCCCGATCAGATATTATTGTGACTAGTATGCCATGAAGTCTAATCACTTCCTTGATATATAATTCAGCGAGTCTGGTCAAGGGAAAATCTTTCCTTACAGCCAAGAAGTGGGCAAATTTAGTCAGTCTGTCAATAATTACTCATATTGAGTCATGATTTCTTGGTGTTTTAGGCAGCCCTTGTATAAAATCTATAGTAATGTGTTTCCATTTCCATTCCGGGATTTCTAAAGGCTTAAGTAACCTGCTGGCTTACGATTTTCGGCTTTGACTTGTTGACAAGTAATACATTTACTAACATAATCCGCAGTGTCTCTTTTCATACCATCCCAATGGTAGTGTTTGTAAAAATTCCGATACGTTTTGGTGCTCCCTGGGAGAACACTATATCGGGTCTGGTGTGCTTCATCTAAGATGTCTCGTTTTAATGACTCATCATTAGGTACATGGATTCTCCCATGATACTTTAAAATTCCACTTTTCGAAATCTGGAAGTCGGGTTGTTCGCCAGCTATTGTTTTCTCCTTAATCTTGATGAGCTCAGGGTCGTTTAATTGCAACCTTCTAATCCTTTGTAGGATTTCTAGTTCTATACGCAGGGTGGCCATTAATCTTGTGAGACCGTGTACCGTCAAGCTGTAGTCCAAGTTTGCCACCTCGATCATTAGATTCCATTCCTGTATCATTAGGTTAGCAACCGTCTCGTGTGTACCTTTCCTGCTTAGTGCGTCTACCACTTTATTTGCCTTTTCGGGGTGATATAGAATTTCACAATCATAGTCCTTTAAGAGTTCAATCCACCATATTTGTCTCAAATTTAATTCCTTCTAGGAGAAGAAGTACTTCAAACGTTTGTGGTCTGTATAGATTTCAAATTTCTCTTTGTATAAATAGTGTTTCCAGATCTTAAGGGCGAAGACCACTGTTGCTAACTCCAAATCATGTGTTGGATAATTTTTCTCATAAGGCCTTAATTGTCAGGAAGCGTAAGCGACCACCCTTCCATGCTGCATAAGGACACATCCGGGCCCATGATGAGAGGCATCGCTAAATACCACGTACCCTCCTGAACTTGCTGGTATTGTTAACTTATCTTTCAGTTTCTGGAAGCTTTCTTCACATTCCGTACTCCATTCAAATCTTATGTCATTTCTGGTTAGTTGGGTCAATGGTTCAGCCATTCTAGAAAATCCTTCCATGAACCTTCTGTAATATCTTGCGAGCCCCAAGAAACTTCGTGCTTCAGTTACTGAAGTTGACCTAGACCAATTTACTACAGTCTCAATCTTGGTGGGGTCGACTTGGATTCCATTTCCACTAATTACGTGTCCCAAGAACACTACTCGATTTAACCAGAATTCGCATTTACTATACTTTGCGTATAGTTGATGTTCTCGCAGCGTCTGCAGTACCTTTCTGAGATGCTCCTTGTGTTCCTTCTCCCCTCCAGAATATACCAAAATGTCATCAATGAAGACGATGACAAATCAATCTAAATAAGGCTAGCACATGTGGTTCATTAAATCCATGAATGCTGCCGGCGCGTTAGTCAATCCGAATGGCATTACCAAAAATTCACAATGTCCGTACCTGGTTCTGAAGGCGGTTATCGGAACGTCTTCTTCCTTAATCTTTAGTTGGTGGTACCCCAGTCATAAATCTATTTTTGAGAAAACGGAGGCGCCTTGCAACTGATCAAGTAGGTCATCGATTCTAGGCAACATATATTTGTTTTTGACAGTTACTCTATTTAATTGCCTATGCACAACCTCAGTGATCCATCCTTTGTCTTTACAAATAATACTGGGGCTCCCCAGGGTGATGTGCTAGGTCTAATAAATCCCTTGTCTAATAATTCTTGGAGTTGTATTTTTAATTCTTTCAATTATGCGGGAGCCATCCAATAGGACGCCTTTGAAATGGGTCCTGTCCCAAGGAGTAGTTCAATCGTAAACTCGATTTCTCGGTTTGAGGGTAATCCTAGAAATTCCTTAGGAAACACATCTAGGAATTCTTGAACTACAGGGATTTCCTCGGGCTTTTGCTCTCTCTTCTCCTTGTATTGGACTATCGCTAGGTACCCCTAACATCCTCTACCGAGCAATTTCTGTGCTTTAGTCGCCGAGATAAGCATTTTCGGAGTACCCAATCCACTCCCAACAAATTAAAAACTCGGACCATCCCTTGGATTAAACTGTACTATCGTTTTTATGGAAATCCACCGCGGCGTGCTGTTTCTGTAGCCAATCCATTCGGATTATTATATCAAAATCCTGCATCTGCATCTGTAGGACTACCAAATCTATTTCAAGGCACCTCCCTTCAATTGTGATCTTGTAGTTGCTGCACTTAAGGGACAACAGTACACCGTTGTTAAGTGGGGTCGTTACGATGAGCAACTCAGTACCTAAGCTATGTAATTTCACGTATTGTGTTAAGATAAATGAATGTGTAGCCCCAGTATCCACGAATGCATACAATTTATGTGACATTCTGATTTTCAGTCAATTTCAGACTCATTAATGAGAAGTAAATCTAGAGATGTATTTCAGTCGTATCTCGCTCGAAACTGATCAATTCGAGTAGACTGACCAAAAGGGAAAGGCTAACGCGAGACAAGGTACGTGGACCTAGGAAACTCGGATAGGAACGCTTTGGCCATAAGGATTATCGAGGGGACATTTAGAACTATAAAAAATCGATCCAAGAACGATTAAGGGATGCATTGCTAGTGTTATATGATTGGAGTACGGGTGAAGCTGCTTAATCAATATATAATTTGTAAAATTTTCCTGAATCGAACGGTAACGATCGATGCCATTGGAACTAGTGATAGACCCTCACAATTATATGACAATCAAAGTTGCCACGAATTAACGAGCTCTAAATGTGATATGAATCACAGTGTCGATACGCGTAACGTCTGCAAAAACCACCCGTCGGTTCGAGATAGGCTGGAACCAAGTCTAATAGAGAAAACAATCAGAAATGAATCTTGAAAATTGAAAATGGAGAGTCAAGAATTCCAACGTTATATTCAGATTGGCCATCGCCCTATCGAAAAATATTAGAATGAGAAAAATGACGTTCCGGACGTCGGGAATGAAATTACCATTTTGACCTTCAAGCTTAAGTCTTGTTCATGAAATGAAGGAAGGGTATTTTGGACTTTTAAACCATCCCAAGATTCTTGTGGAGTAATATTCTGTGTTACTTCTGCCCCTCTTTTATACAAGTGCTAGCTGTCCTCGGTAAGTGAACTATGAGTTGTACTTTCCCCTTGGCTTTCCGACTAAGCGGTGCGTCCTGGTCCAACCACTTGGCTAATTTGTTTATGGAAGAGCGCCACCACAGCTGAGGGCCTTGGCGGTTTGTCCTTGATCTTCCCTGAGAATTGGTTTGTCAATTCCTCAAACATTGCTATCCGTGAGCTGACCTTTATTTGTCCTTAAGCTAGGAATGGTCAAGTCGTAGATTTGCATGTGTTTTTCCCTTCTTACTCTTACTAGGCTGTGCGACTACATGTGATTTGTTAGCCATGGTCATATGTCCTTGTCTTTTGTAAATTTCGGGTCTTTGTGCAAGTCATTAGGGAGTGGTCTACGAGGCTTTTTTTTTTTTCCCATCCTATATTTGCTGAGAAAGCATGTAATCCTTATGGACATGTATCAATTCTTGTTAAGCTGCTAAGAGTATCCATTCTAAGGATCTTATTTGTTCTAAAAAACTTATCCCACAGATTTTCATCCTAGCTTTGTTCGTGTTTTGTAGGGCGACTCTTCTTTAGTGAGGAAATGTTATTTGAATCTTGTATTTCATTTGATCAAGTGTAGCTACTAGTCTCTCTCTCTCTTGTTGTTCTCAATGTTCTTTTCATTATCTGGAGCCCATGAGTTACAAGCCCCATCCCCTACGTGTCCATAGATTATCCTTTACCTTGCTAACGTGTTGACAAGGGAGGGTCTTTCTTTTCGACTTGGCACTAGGCATGCTCCCCCATGTATCCAAGGCATTCAGTGAGCCTATTCTTGGACTCTTGCGTGGCTCATTACTTGTCAAGTGAGCCATGCCATTTGTCCTCCTTTTTCCCCTGTACTGACACTTCATAGACTACATGCTGGTGTTGCTAATCTTGAGAAGCCAAATGTGGCATGTCACGTGTTATTTCCTAGATGTCATCAAATCACAATCTTCCATGCACTTCAATTAATAACTACCCGTGAATCATATCTCTCTCCGTCACCAGATATGTGTTTCTTATTGGTATCCTATTAAGCAAGGTCTTTCTTGGCTTCTTAGTACCCTATCATAGCCAATCTCTAGACGAATCATGGATCATTTACATCGGTTAAGATTAAATCATGTGCTTCTTAATATTTTCCTATCCATGGGAATGTCAACTTCCAACGTGGATTCTACTCGTATAGTACCCCAGACAATATAATTGCGAACAGAGGTATCTCTCCCCTGTGTTAACCTGTTCCTCCAAATTGGGCGAAACCTTATTTTGTTTCATTACTTAAGGGTGCCTTTCGGCTCCCTCATCGTGATTTAAGTCTGAAGTTTGTACTTGACGTTAAATATTAGAATTTTCTAAAATGACTTGTAGAATATTGTTCACGAGCGTGTCTTACCTTTTGATTCGAGAGCTGGTTCTCGGGATGCAACACCGACGAAGGTCAAATGTCCATCGGCCGTTTTCAAGCCAAACGCAAGACCAAATGCAAGTTGAATTCGAGCGAAATTAGAGTCACTGGAGGACCAAATTTGATGGCCAATTCGTCCCGAACGTTCACCGGTGTTCGGTGACCATTCGCACTTGATTGTCCGTGAGAATGGTCATCGCTAGGTATTCCTCACACGGTTGATTTTTGAAAGAAGAGGGAATATAACGAAAACAAACTCATTCTGAAGGAGGGTTTTTCATTCTATTTCGACTGGTGAACAGAATTGAGAGAGAGAGAGAGAGAGAGAGATCAAGCGAGAGAATTCACTCTCTAGCCCCTGGCATCGAGAGCTTGAGTTCAACCTGCAACTGATCTCCGGTGATGATTCAGGCTACGACGATTCTGGCTGAATCGAGCCACCATTCCACGTCAAGAAGGTCGCTTGAGCTCCATGGAGTTAATTGCACCAGTTCACGCGGTTTGTAATCCCAGAAAATAGTAAGTCAACCTTCGAGCTTCATCTCTAACCTTTAATGGTCGATCTTCATTTCAATCTCAATTCTTGCGATTGTTGTGTGTGAAACATCTCTAAGACATCACTAAGCATGACTTTGTGTTTTGATTGCATTGAAATTGAGTCAAACCTCGCATTCAAACTCCATCGCCATCGCCGATTCAGTCGAAACTCGTCTGGGTTATCCTTGACCTTACCAGATCAATCTGACCTGCAGGTAAGTCTTCTAAACTTGCTTAGAAACGATCATTTGAAGGAATTAACTCGATATGCTCTCTACTGCTTGATTAGTGTAGCCATGGCTGAATTGATTATAGTGCGATTGATGTAGTTACTTTGGATAATCACGTTTGATTTTGAGATATGTTACTCGCGACATTGAAACAAATCGATTGGTGCCGATCTTGCTCAATTCCGTTGAGCTTTCGTCGTTGGATCATCGCCGGAGGCTTTCGGCCGTTCATTGCAAATGAAGGATGTTCCACGAAGAAGACGATGAAGTGGCGGTCAAAGTGGTCAACTTGCTGACGTGGCATTGATGTGGCATGCCACGTGGCAGCCACATCAGCTAGGTTGTTAGAGTCGGGTATATATATGTTAGATGATCGGACGGTTTAGGTTACGTCACGTGTTGGCTTGGTGACCGTTCGATTAGTTTTATAAATTCTATTAATAAAAATCAAATTTTCAAAAATAAAAAAATAATGAATTTGATCGAACGGTCGAAGATTAGTCGAATTTTTTGATCTTGGCCGTAGATCTAAGTAATTAGATCTAATGGCTGAGGGGTAGTTAGCTTTTGATATGAGTCATGGATTTTAGTAAGCCAATCCTAAGGCCATGAAGTAGCCACGTGGTTCAATAGGAACCATCGGATTAAATCCGAATAATGAAAAAATAAAATAAAATAAAAGAAACAACGTAGTTTTTGGGCGTGGGTCGCACGGATCTGGATTTGGGTCGGGTTCCGACCGGGGTGGGTCGAGTCGACCACCCAATCTGAATCATTTTTTCAATAAAAAATTCAGAAAATTATTTTAAAAAAAATAAAAAAAATGTTAGAAAATCCTAGAAAATCTAAAAAAAAAATGTAGTAAAATTGTGAAAAATTCCTAGACACTCCAGAAAGCAATGGCCACAGACAAATGGTCAATCATATTTTTGATATTTCTTATTCGTTCTTCTAGAAATTGACGATATTACCCTTTAGGGGTAAATCATCTCCGCTTGGTACATGAGATAAGTCGAGAATGTCAAGATAAGAATTAAGGTCAGTCAGGTAATCATTTCTTATGTTTGGGTTTTTAAATCTCATTTTTTTTCTAAAAATGAAGATTTTACCCCTCAAAAGTTAAATCGCTTCTAAAATTTCAAAAAAATTCTGAAAATTCTCGAAAAATAGGAAATGAATTGGTTTTGTGACAAATCCTATTTTCATTATCTTTTGACTCCACATTTCATTTGAAATGACAAATTTTCCCTTTTTGGGGCAAATTGTTTCAAATTTTTTTAAAATTATGATTGTGTCCCTCAAGGGCGAATCATGTCAAAAATATTCCTGAGCCATGATTGACACTTCTTTAGGCTAATAAGGCCATACTAGGGGTGTCACATTGTATTCATGTGATTTATTCGCATGTTTTGAATCCTTGATTTATGCACTTATTTTATTAATTGCGTTTGTTAGTATACTCACTCCTATTTGCATGAACTTCTAGATTTAAGGTTCGCATTCCACTCATCTGCATGAAATTTTAGTGTTAGATAAATCATTGAACTTAGGTGCTGAAAGGGCCTCAACTCTGACAGTTGGCGTAACAAAGTTCTCGATCCCATTTCTTTAGTTTCTGCAGAATTGAATAGAATGTTCCTGGCTATTCGATAGAGTTTCCAATTGTACACTCCACAAAACGATTGGTAACGACTCTTTGACATACACACGTATCACATGTCATCAAACAACACAAAAGGTCGACTACGTATTTCTTAGTTGCGACTTGGGTAACGAGGCTTATGAGAGGCCTGCGTCTGACCAGAAGAGACGGCCCATTAACCTGCCGGATCCGCGAGGGTTGCGAGTCACGACCAAGTCGCGACAGACTGGCAACTCTACTGTGGATCGAACCCAGAATCTCTGGTTATGAACTTTAGAGAATTTGAGACGATCAAAAAGTTGATTGGTTTATCTAACATTGTTTTTTATAGATGCTCTCGAAGGTGAGGAACATATCCTAACTATTGTGTTAGATGTTTTCGCAAATTGGAGAAATAAGGTGATGTAAATCGCTGCGGAAACTAATCGTTCTACGAAGATCCATGGGTTGCAAATTACAAATCTCGACCCCCAATCGAACCTGTGATTGGTAACCTTAGTATGAGCGTGACCTATTGACGAACCTGTGATTGGTAATCTCAGTATGAGCGTGACCTATTGACGAACCTGTGTCAATCAATCCACGCTGTAGACGCCACGAACAAAAAAATCCGCGATCTTGCTCGATATGTCGATTGATCGCCACAAGAAAATCTTGATAATATCTAGTTCTCAAGAGAACTCGAAGAAGAGAAAACCTCTCTGTATAAAATTCTGAATCAATGTTGTATTTTCAGAAACTCATAAGCACCCTTATATGTGGTGCTAACCCTAAAAGGACAAAAAGACGAAAATAACCTTAATTAATAAAAAAAATTCTCCTAAAAATAGAAAATGGCCTAAAATTCCATCTAAACGATGCCAAATGGCCAAAATTCATCGTAGTTCATGGCCATAGGCCATGAGTATTGATCAGGACATCGTTTCACTTTAGTCGATCAAATTTGAATCCATTCAGAGCTTGTTAGCCCTAAATCCATTCAGAATTCGTGAGGCTAAATGTAATCGTGTTGCACCAAGGAGCCTCAGAATCTTCAATTCTTGGATCAAGATCACCTCCACTCTAAAGATTTTGAACCGTGATGTCGATAGTTTGCTTGAATTCTCACACCCTTGCTTGAGTAATTGAACCAAGCGGGTAGAACAACGGGTCCCTAGCACCTCCTTCTCGATATGGTTCGATGTCCACATCATTCCATCTTCCGTGCAAAGTATGTGCCCTCAAATCATCACCTACATCGAAAAGAGTCAAGTCAGTAACATTAAAAGTAGCACTAATACCATACTCACCTGGAAGATCAAGCTTGTAGGCATTATCGTTGACCCTCTCCAACACCATGAATGATCCATCCCCTCGTGGTAATAACTTTGAACGTCGCTACTTGGGAAAACGCTTCATTCGCATATGAATCCATACCCAATCGCCAGGTTCAAATACTACTTTCTTATGGCTCTTGTTAACCAGCTTTGCATATTGCTCTGTCTTGTGCTCAATATTCAACTGCGTATTCTCATGCAATGTCTTCACAAATTCAGCCTTTTTAACGCTATCTAAATCCACACGCTCATCAACAGGTAAAGGGGTTAAATCTAATGAAGTTAACGGATTAAAACCACAGACAACCTCTAACGATGTGAATTTAGTAGCAGAATGCACGCTTCTATTATATGCAAACTCAACATGCGGTAAACAATCTTCCCAAGACTTAATGTTCTTTTTAATGATAGCACGCAGCAATGTCCCTAGAGTTCTATTAACTACTTCAATTTGACCATCAATTTGTGGATGACACGTAGTAGAGAATAAAAACTTTGTATCTAATTTCTTCCACAACGTCTTCCAAAAATAGCTAAGAAATTTAGTATCACGATAAGAAACAATGGACTTAGGCATGCCATGTATCGCACAACCTCACAAAAAAAATAAATTAGCAACATGTGATGCATCATCGAATTTATAACAAGGTATACAATGGGTCATCTTTGAAAACCGATCTACAATCACATAAATAGAATCCTTACCATGCTTAGACCTAGACAATCTTAACATAAAATCCATAATAATATCAACCCAAGGATGCATTGGGGTAGGCAAAGGTGTATACAAATCATGTGGTTTAGTTGTAGACTTAACTTGCTTGCATGTAATGCATCTCTCACAAACATGTGCGACATCTCGCTTCATGTGTGGCCAATAAAGTATTAGTGCAGCACTTCATAAGTTTTGTTAATGCCAAAATGCCCCATTAAACTACCATTATGCGCTTCTCGCACTAACAATTCACGTAGAGAGAATCTAGGCAAACACAACTTATTTTCACGAAAGAGAAAGCCGTCATGTCTATAAAATTTCTCAAATGCAGCATATTCACAAGCTTCAAACACTCTTCCAAAGTCATCATCATCGGTGTATAAACCTTTAATATGCTTAAAACCTAAGCACTTTGCTCCTAAAGTAGTTAGAATTGCGTACCTTCGAGAAAGTGCATCGGCTACCACATTTTCCTTACCTTTATTGTACTTGATTACCTATGAAAAAGTCTCGACGAACTCCATCCATTTGGCATGTCTTTTATTCAACTTTTGTTGTCCCTCAAATATTTTAATGTCTCATGGTCAGTGTGGATCACGAACTCCTTTGGCCATAGGTAATGTTGCCAAATCTTCAAAGCTCACACAAAAGCGTACATCTCATTATCGTAAGTTGGATAATTCAATGTTGCTCCGCTTAAATTCTCACTGAAATAAGTTATGGGACGTCCTCCTTGCATCAACACAGCTTCAATTCCTGTACCAGAAGCATCGCATTTTATTTCAAAAGTAGAACTGAAATTTGGTAAAGATAACAAAGAAACATTAGTTAGCTTATCTTTCAACAGATTGAATACACTCTCTTGCTCTTCTTCTCACGTGAAACTCATGTGCTTCTTGATGACTTCGGTTAAAGATGAGGCGATTGTGCTGAAATCCTTCACAAATCTGCGATAGAAACTGGCTAAGCCATGAAAGCTGCGCACTTCTCCTACAGCTTTAGGTGTCGACCACTCTCGAATTGTTTTCACCTTTTCTTAATCAACCTGCATTCCAACAACACCAACAACAAATCCTAGAAATACTAATTTGTTAGCCACAAAAGAGCACTTCTTTTTATTAGCATATAATTTCTCAGCTCTTAAAACTTACAAAACAGCTCACAATGTTCAATATGGTCATCAAGACTCCGATTATATATCAGGACATCATCAAAATAGACAACCACAAATCGATCAATAAAAGTTCGCAGAACATGATTCATAAGTCTCATGAAAGTACTAGGTGCATTAGTTAAACCAAACGGCATGACCAACCACTCATACAATCCATACTTGGTCTTAAATGCGGTTTCCATTCATCCCCTTCTTTCATCGTAATCCGATGATAGCCACTTTTCAAATCAATTTAGTAAATATGCAAACTTCATGTAACTCATCTAACATGTCATCTAATCTAAGAATAAGATGTCGATACTTTATTGTAATATTGTTTATTGTTCGGCAATCAACATACATTCGCCAAGTCTCATCCTTCTTTGGCACTAACAAAATAGGACCATCGCACGGGTTAAGACTTTCTCGCACATATCCTCGTTTCAGTAATTCACTAACTTGCCGCTAAAGTTCTTTTGTCTCCTCAGGATTACTTCGATATGCAGGTTGGTTAGGTAATGGCGCACCAGGTATCAAGTCGATTTGAGGCTCTATGCCTCGAATCGGTGGTAAACCTCCAAGAACCTCATCATGAAAGACATCTTCAAATTCCTGCAATAAAGACACTGCAGAACTAGACAAACTTAGGTCAAGATTGTTAGTAGTAAACAATGCCTCCTTGTACAAAAGTATAAGCATCGGTCGGTCCAGAACCAAAACTCTCCTCACTTCACTCGATCTTGCATAGATATTCTTTTCTCTCTGCTTTTCCCTCGGTTTTTACTACTCTGTTTTCTTAGCCTCTCCTTTCCTTGCGTCTCAGACTCTCCACGCAAGCTCTCAGTTTTCTCACTTTTTTTCTCTTTCTCAGCTTCACGTTGTAGTGTCAATTGATCTTCATACACCTCAGTAGGTGTCAATGGCATCAAAGTGTAAGTCTTCTGATTCATCACCAATAAATATCAGTTAGTGTACCCATCATGATGCATCCTCCGATCATACTGCCATGGTCTACCAAGTAAAAGATGTCCCGTTTACATAGGTACAATATCCACACCACCTCATCCTTATATCGCCCCATCTCAAATGGAATTAGGACTTGTTTTGACACTTTCACTTCACCACTATCATTCAACCACTAAAGTCTATATGGTCTAGGGTGTTTGTAGTCTTCAATCCTAATTTCTCCACCATAGTACAACTTGTCACATTTGTACAACTACCTTCATCAATAATTAAACTACAAATCTTACCATTCACCAAACATATTGTACGGAACAAATTATCACGTTGCTGGTGATGCTTCTCCTCCTTGACTTGCACGCTAAGAGAACATCTAATCACCATCAATTCACCCTTGATTGGCATCTTGACATCGCTATAGTCCTCCAATTGCGGCATGACATCATCCTCTTCCTCCTTGTCACTTTCAGATTGAACATCTCCAAGTCCAGTCATTATCATCACCCTCCTATTAGGGCATTGATTCGCCATATGACCCATGCCTAAACACTTGAAACATTTAATTTCACGAGTTCTAGTGTTATGATTTTCAGTTTTACCTGAAACTGGATTTGAACCAACTTTGCCATCTTTCTCCTTCTCCTTTGAAGTTTCGACCATAGTGTCGTTTCCCTTCCAGTTCGGCTTTTCGTCTTTCTTCCAATTGGGTTTATAATTTGAGCTTGAACCTCCACCACTCTTGTAATTTTGATCCAACTTCAATTGCCTCTCTACTTTGATAGCTTTGTCCAGCAATTCGTCCAGCTCGACATAATGTTGCAGCTCTACCACTCTTGCTATATCTCGGCTCAAATCTCATAAGAACCGTGACATAGTAGCTTCACGGCCCTCTAACACATTAGCACGGATCATGGCAATCTTCATCTCTTTATGGTACTCTTCCACGCTCTTGTGACCTTGTGTGAGATTTTGTAGTTTATGGAACAAGTTTCTTTGGTAATGACTTGGTATGAAGCGCCTCCTCATCATCGCTTTCATCTCATCCCACGTTTCTATCGGTCTCTCACCATTGCGTCTCCTGCTATTCACAAGCTAATCCCACCAAATTAAAACATAATCAGTGAATTCAACAGCTGCAATTTTTACCTTCTTAAGCTGCGAATATCGCTGACAATCAAATACCATCTCCATTTGTTTCTTCCATTCTAAATATGCATCAAGATCATTCTTTCCTTGGAAAGATGGAATCTTCATCTTGATATTGCTAAGCTCATCATCCTCTTGATTTTTGAACTCTCGACATCTGTGTCTCCTCCTAAACCTGCCGTCTCGGTCATCTTTTGTATCAGACACATATTCATCGTCAAATTGCCGCTACCATCTGGGTTGTGCCCTAGGCTCATCTCGGTGATTTTGTGGCCTCCCTCGTGATTGCTCTTGATCACCATCAAGCCTCGTCTCGCACCTCACAACTCGGTTGTTAAGTGTTTCAAGTTGTAAGCTCAATTGTTGAATGCCTGCTAAAATCGCATTATCCCTTGAGTTGGTGCCATACTCCCTTTGATTTACGCTTTGCTGACCTGACATGATTTTTTTTTGTCTAAACATGTAAGATGACATTAGAAATAAAAGAGATCTCACCACACTTCCTTACGTGTTTCGCTCAAGGTGTTTGTTACTCCCATTATATTTAACTCAATCTAGGCTTTTTATTCCCTCAATTAAACTCACGCACTCTTGCCTTTTTTCTCTCGTTTCCTTATTTCAATCTCTTTATCAGACTAGAATTTCAGTTTCACAAACTCCTCAGAACAGTCGACTAAACCACCAAGCAAGATCAATTCAGCAATATGCTGCTCAATTCAGCAACTTTTTGCTAATTTATGCTACTTTCTTTTATTTGGTCCAACTACTAATAATAATAAAGAAATGAGTCGTCCTCTTGATTTTTTCAGCCTTTTTTCGATTTTTTTGTTCTGTTTTTTTTATGATACCTTTTTTTTCATTTTTTTCACTGATTTTTTTTTGCCGAAACTCTTTTTTTTTTATGAACTCAATACAATCAAAACAACTAGGACTGAAAAACCCTAAATCAAAATTGATATTGCAGCAAGAACAATTTAGAACCCTAATTCGATTAATAACGAATCCCCAATTCTATAAACTCTATATTACTGAATGAAAAGTAATAAAAGTAGGATAACTAGACCTTGTAGAACCTGGCTTTGATACCAGATGATATGAATCGTTGCGGAAACTGATCGTTCTGCGAAGATCCAAGGGTTACGAATTGCGAACCTCGACCCTAATCGAACCTATGATTGGTAACCTTAGTATGAGCGTGACTTGTTGACGAACCTGTGTCAATCAATCCACACTGTAGACACCAAGAACAAGAAAATCCTCGATCTTGCTCGATAAGTCGATTGATCGCCACAAGGAAATCTTGATAAGATCTAGTCCCCAAGAGAACTCGAAGAAGAGAAAACCTCTCTGTATAAAAGTATGAATCAATGTTTTGTTTTCAAAAACTCATAAGCACCCTTATATATGGTGCTAACACTAAAAGGGTAAAAAGACGAAAATAACCTTAATTAATAAAAAAAAATAGCCTAAAAATAGAAAATGGCTTAAAATTCCATCTAAATGATGTTGTATGGCCAAAATCCATCGCAGTTCATGACAATAGGCCATGAGTATTGATCAAGACACCATTTCGCCTCAGTCGATCAAATTTGAACTCATTCGGAGCTCATTAGCCCTAAATCCGTTCAGAATTCGTGAGGATAAATGTAATCTTGTTGCACCAAGGAGCTTCAGAATTTTCAATTCTCGAATCAAGATCAACTCCACTCCAAAGATCTTGAACCATGATGCCAACAACTTGCTTGAATTTCCTCGCCCTTGCTCGAGTAATTGGACCAAACGGATAGAACAACAAGTCCCAAGCACCTCCTCCTCGATATAATTCGATGTCCACATCATAAGGGATGGAGTGTTTGTTGACATCTTTTCTATAGGCTGGAGTTGGGATTGTATGCTTATTTTTACACATATATTGAAGCGTTGTTTAATATAAATTGTTGTGCATAACCTTGCATTGTGATGATCATGACGCATCTCACACACTAGCGGTCAAACCTCGACTGCAACCACCTCTACGTTACCATAGATAGGGAAATGATATAAAAGAATCTCGTGTTTAATGACACTTGAGACTTTCGTGTTCGTTCTCGCTCACAATCTAAATTGGTGATATCTATCCCTCTTGGGTGGGTATTCTTAGGGAGGAATCTGCCATATTTGGATCGTGAGAGCCTGAGCCATAGGTTCATCACCTGATTTTATTTTTAGAGTATATTCTCACTTGTCTTATACGCATGTCTGTGGAAGATCGATATACCCAAAACCACCTATTGTCACAGGGGAATATTGGACGTTCCCTGGGTTTTAGTTGGTAAGGCAGTTACTTTTAATATATTTCCTTACTCCTAGTCTAATAGTATGTTTATGTGTTGCATATTATTCATATCTACATACATTGCATACATCCTAAAATCATTCAAGTGATTGATTGAAATAACAATGATAGGGGATAGGATGTCGTTGTTTCCTATAAATTCGACGGAATTAGTAACATTCGAATACCTAAGGAAAGTCACATGTCCTAGGCCGAACACAAGGTTGCACTTTCTAGATTTGTACATAGTCGAGAGCTGACAGGACGTAAGCTAGGATATGCCGAAGATTGCCAAACTAGTTACTATGTCGATAACCTTAGGTTTAAGTAATAGAGAAATGAAATGTTCGAGCGTTATTTAAAGGAGAAAAGGCAGTACCGCAACGACTTAGCTAAAGAAGCCTATGCCCGCCGAAAAGCTGAACGTCAAGCTAGGGATAATCAACCGATGATCTCTTTTGGGGGAAAGAAAAGACGCCATGCAACCAAAACGAAGCCAAGGCGCATCATACTAAAAAAGACAAAACCCAAGAAGACCCTTGAAGTCATTATACCATGGATCAGAAAATGGCCAGAAGAGCTAAAGTATCTCGACCGACCTACTGAAGACTATCCTTCATATTCTGAGGTACGCTCAACTAGGGGAGAAGTCCCGATTACCGAGTTGTATCATAAAGTGGGGCAAGATAAAGATGTAATCAAGGAGGAAACCCCTATGGACCGTCACCCCGAAGAAGATTAGATCTTAGGGAAGGATAATTTAGATCTCACATTCCATTGGCCTTTTATGGCTTTCTTGTTATAGAATAAATCTGATCGGTGTTTCCCCCTCTTTCGAGGCCCCTCTTTATCTCTTTTTCACAATGTATCCTCTTTGTAATAAGGAATTACTTCGCTATACTCACAGTTGATGTTTTGACCAATGGAATGTGACATTGTTATTTCCTTTAGTCACTAAAATAATCCTAACTAATTGCATAATTCATTTGTTTGAAATTCAAATTAGACCTTGAGTCAAGTTTTTTACACCTGAGAAAGACTCTAATTTCCATTTCATTAACTGAAATATGCAATTAAATCATTCCATGCATATTTCATGACATTAGCATAATCATATATTTAAAGTAATCTTTGGCGATTTATTTTTCAAAATCATTTACATATTTTAGACTTGATGGGGAAGAATGACATCCAAGTATTCAAGGTCCCTCGAGCTGAGCTCCTGGTCTGGTGGAACAGAATGGGTGAAGCCAACCAAAAGTATACCAGATCACGACTAGGGTATTTTTGGAGCTGTTGAAGATTGAATGTCCACCTACCTTTATCCAAGCCATGACGCTCTATTGGAATCCTACCATCGCGATGTTCTGCATGAAAGGATTGGATATTACCCATACCCTTGAAGAATATAACGCTGCCATTGAAGTTGAATTTACTCACTTGTTAGTCCAACCTCCTATAGAGTTTGAGCCTTTAAGTTAGCTAGCTGAATTGCTAGATATAAACCTCAACAAAATCAAAGTAGATATCAAATGTAATTCCAGATGAGTTTCCTTATCTTTTCTTCTAAATAGGTTTCTCAACCTCCCTGCGAGCAAAGGAACTAAATTTGATAGAGCTTTTGTCTTGGTATTATTTAGTTTTGTTATATTCCCAATCTCATCTGTTACTTTTGACCATATCATGGTTATAGTAGTTAAACAAGTCTGTTATGGGTGGGATTATTTGAACCTTATCCTTGTCGAAATTTTTCTCTCCCTGAACCGTTCTTTAGAGCTTCTAGTGGTCTCCTATACCCGTGGTTCACATTCCATAACAAACAATTTCATATTCGCATGGGTTTTACTGAGATTAGATCTTATGCCTATCCTCTTAGAACTTTTATCAAAACTTATACACGTATTCCTAAGTTCAACTTTAAAAATGGAGGGAATTTCTTAGAACTCTAATATTAGAAAAACTCCAATGGTGGCTTAGATTACCAACACTAGGTAAAGTTAGACTTGCATGCAATGACGAAGACTCAATCCCCTCGTTAGGATTCACAAGTGCCACCGATCCAAAAAGGGTTATCCGATAGTTTGGAGTATTACAAAAGATCCCTTCGTCGTCACGACCAAGTGTTTTCTTATTTAACATGCCAAAAGAGACCCTCACAGTGGAAAAGAAAAAGCAATTTGAAACCAAGGTAGAATTCATCACACGCTCTTTGAAAGACTCCTAGACTGAGGACGTAAAATGGCTAGATGACATGACTTATGATATGAATACTCATAGCGTTTCTACAAAATACATTCGACACTTTGAAGTGACCAGACGTAACTTTGTCGAGCCTTATGTACTTGAATATATCGTACCGTACATACCTAGAGTGGAGCTGTATGTACCTGAAGACATTGGATCACCATCATATTCTGGAGACGAGGAATTTCAGACTGAAGGATCCAATCTTAGCTGGAACGATGAGGGTGCCTTAGACTTCAAGCGCCCTAGACTTGGATAGACTATCTTGTTAAGTGTAAAACGTGTGAACATTATGATGTCTCCTCAGCGTTTGAATATTCATTTGTATTGAAAGTTACTTTTGACACATGTGTATGAGTATAAACATATTTTGTCGATACGTTAAAAACTATTGTCAAAGATTGCGCTTCTTTCAATTTCATAAATTATTTGGAAAATGATTGAAAGAACTGCTCACGTGAGACTAAGGCTCACAAGGTAGTTATTTTTCTCATTCATCAATAGAAAACATGCAATTGAAAGAATTCAGTACTTCACTTATCTGTCCTAAAGAGATACTTGCTTGTTATTTTCAAATAAACAGGTACTCTCTAATTATGAAATTACCAAAGCATCATTTTCGTACTCGACTTCAGACGATAATGGAACAATAGGAGTTGACTCCGCGAGTAGGCATGCTGAAAACTCAAATGACTACTATGACTACAATGATGGCTAAGATAAAGGCAATGTTGAAAGCCTCCCAAGCCAGACAGACAGCAGTACCTAATCTGAATGACTCAGGTCAATCCTCAATACCCAGTACGACTGACAAAGGGACAACTGAATGTACCCAACATTTTGTAGAAGACACTCGTGCGCCAAATGTCCCATCACAACTAAATACACCCCCTATTATCATTAACCTCGAGAAGGAGGAAAAAGGAAAACAGACTGTGAAAACTAAAGCTGAGGCTAAGAGAATAGCTAAAATTGAGGAGTGTTTGAGTAGTCAAGGCTATAAGTTAGCGCGTTTTGACAATATATCTCATTTCGCCAAAGTAGAAAGTCCTCCAGATTACAAAGAGCCAGACTTTGTGAGAAAGTACAATAGGACGGGCTGTGCACGTGCTCATCTCAAATATTATCTGCGTTAGATGGCGTACTATTCCGACTATATTCCTCTACTGATGAATACATTCAAAGAGAGTTTGGCTAGCGTCGCTCTGGCTTGGTTTATTGAGCTAGATATTGATGACTATGACGGATGGGAAGATTTGAATACTCGTTTGTATTGAAAGTTACTTTTGACACATGTGTATGAGTATAAACATATTTTGTCGATACATAAAAATCTATCGTGAAATATTGCGCTTCTTTCAATTTCATGAATTATTTGAAAAATGATTGAAAGAACTACTCACGTGAGACTAAAGCTCACAAGGTAGTTCTTTTTCTCATTCATCAATAAAAAAATATGCAATTGAAAGAATCCGGTACTTCCCTTATCTGTTCTAAAGAGATACTTATTTGTTATTTTCAAATAAACAGGTACTCTCTAATCATGCAATTACCAAAGCATCATTTTTGTACTCGACTTAAGACGATAATGGAACAACAGGAGTTGACTCCGCGAGTAGGTATGCTAAAAACCCGAATGACTACTATGAATACAATGATGGCTGAGATAAAGGTAATGTTGGAAGCCTTCCAAGCCAGACAGACTACAGTACCTAACCTGAATGACTCAGGTCAATCCTCAATACTCAATACGACTGACAAAGGGACAACTGAATGTACCCAACATGTTGTAGAAGACACTCGTGCTCCAAATGTCCCATCACAACAGAATACACCCCATGTTATCATTAACCTCGAGAAGGAGGAAAAATAGAAACAAACTGTGAAAATTGAAGCTGAAACTAAGACAATAGCCAAAATTGAGGAGTATTTAAGTAGTCAAGGCTATGATTTAGCTCGTTTTGATAAGATATCTCATTTCGCCAAAGTAGAGAGTCCTTTGGATTACAAAGAGCCAGATTTTGTGAGAAAGTACAACAGGACGGGCTGTCCACGTGCTCATCTCAAATATTATTTGCGTAAGATGGCGTACGATTCCAACTATATTCCTCTACTGATGAATACATTCAAAGAGAGTTTTGCTAGCGCCGCTCTAGCTTGGTTTATTGAGCTAGATATTGATAACTATGATGAATGGGAAGATCTTGCTGAAGATTTCCTTAAGCAGTATAAATTTAACATGGCTACCGCCTCGACAAGAGAAGATCTGTTACAAACTGTAAAAGGAAGAGGCGAAACAATCAGAACATACGCCTAGAGATGGCGTGCTTTGGCAACTCAAGTGAAACCACCAATCCCGGGAGGATGATTTGATTGACCTGTTCTTGAAAGCACTCACGTATGAATATTTCGACAGATTAAACACCTTAGGATGCCAAAACTTTACACATTTAATAAAGGTGGTTGAGAGATTGGAGTGGACTTTAAGAGAAAGAAAGTCACATGAAACTTCGACGAGGAAGCAATATCCCCAAAGAAAAGAAAGAGAGGCTAGAGCCGACATAACATTTGTACCAGATTCCCATAAACCTATGACATACAGAGTCGCCAAAAAAGTTTACGCTTGCAGGGGGTCGCGCGCTAGAGGTTGATGGGTTTGTTGTTGGGTCGAGGAACATGCCTGAGTGTACCTCGACCCTGGAGGACACCGTTGAAGTGATTGAAATCGATACTTCAAAGGATGAGCTGAAAGAGCAAGTGGAGGACGAGATGATAGAAGACACGGTAGAGGTATGCTCCGAGACTTTTTTGGAATACGAGCCTACTGAGGATGCTGAGTAGACAAATGATTCCAGCAGCTCGACCTAGGGGTTTTCTGATTTACTGTGTACTCTTTTGATGATGACCTCGTCGGTCAGTTTCTTTTGGGGGCTTATTTTAGATATCTTTTGGCTTGACCCTATTGCCCCGATCGAACAGCAGATTTAGCTCACCGGCTCTTTTATATAAACTCATTGGATGTTATATTTATCTGTTATGTCCTCGCTACCCAGGTTTTCATTTGATGAATGTATGGAGGAGTGTGTTATCGCTTCCGCATGCTACCTTTATAATGCATCTCTCGTTATATAAATATGAGAGCTTACTCGCAGGGTATCGTGTGCCCATGCCCGGGGTGCGAGGCGTGACAGATATACATCATGACTAGAGAGCCTTGTGATGTAAGTGACTATTGGACTTTGTGATATAGTTTGGCTATGAAACTCCTGTTATTGAATTGGCTATGATGCCCTGTTATTAAATTAGTTATAATGTTTATGCTATATAGATGGCCATGATGCCTATGGCACATAAACAACCATGGTACCGATGTTATATGAATGAGCTATAGTGCCCCATCGATCAATTGGCTTGTAGCCCGGGAGATCGCATTGGCTTGGTACCCCGGTGATACCGATTGGCCTGTGGCCCCGGTGATATCGATTGGTTATAAGCCCTAGTGATATTAATTGGTTGTGAGCCCTAGAGGTACCGATTGGCTTGTAACTCTGATGGTATCAATTGGCCATGAGCCCTAATGATATCGATTAATATGCAGCTCCAGTGATATCAATTAGCCAGAGTGCCTAGAGAAGTACATTACTGCTTGAGAGTCAAGCGATAAATAATTGTGACGACTCTGAAAGTTATGAGTGATTGTTTATATATCATGTGCTTGAAACTTGAACCCATGAGGTTGATTTAATATGACTATGACTCCTAAATATGCCTATCTTACTGAGATAGTTGATTGGTAGATGTCTTATGCCATTGCTTGTATAATATTCTGCATCTTGTGTTAGTTTCATGGTCTGGGGGGATTGATGATCAAGTTTAGGTTTAGGTTTTACTTGCTGAGATATATATATATATATATATATATATATCTCACCTTGTTGGGGATTAACTTTTTCAGGTCCCAGGCGAAAGACGCCCGAACTTGCCATGGGTCAGCATTTAAGGAAGTCGTTAGCGAAAATCATAAAGAATTTGAGTGAAACCGTAAGAACTATATATATATATATATATATATATATATATATATATATATATCTCACCTTGTTGGGGATTAACTTTTTCAGGTCCCAGGCGAAAGACGCCCGAACTTGCCATGGGTCAGCATTTAAGGAAGTCGTTAGCGAAAATCATAAAGAATTTGAGTGAAACCGTAAGAACTGCATATTATTTGGAGTCAATTGTGTAACCAACTGTGATATTGAGGATAAGTGTATACCTTATTGTCCTGAGTCATCTTATTGTGAATTTGTATGGAGCTATTTATTTGTTTTCGTGGCCTTGTCTCATTTTGGTATTTGGATTAATTAATCGAGGGATCCTACGAGACTATTGCTATATAAACAATCTGGTGGGGTGTTCACGAGCTCGTAGGGTTCGAGGCGTGACAATTTATGTTTTATTTTATTTTTTTCTATTTTTTGGTTCATCTTCAACCTCCAGCAAGTTGCTGGACGAGGGCAGATGAGGCCACCGTGGCTAGGTGGGCTTGGCCATGTTGTCACCAAAAGATCTAGGGATGTCAATGGACCGGGTCTCTTAATGGCCCGACCCGACCCAAAACTTAACAGTACCGAATTTGACCAGACTCGGGTCGACCCAGTACCCGAATTTCATATGTCCTATATTTTCGGGTCGAGTAGGATCGGGTCTGTAGTTTTTTTATTTTTATTTTTTGTCTCCTCCTCAAATTGCAAAATTTCAGATATTTGAAGAATTCAATATTTTCTGAATTTAGATTACATCCACTTTTTCATATCACTAAAATCATCTCCAAATCTCAAATAAAATTCAACGACAACAAGCTAAAATCTGAAACTTGAGGACCAGAGTTAATCCCCAATTGTGCCAATAAAAAGGCCATATCCATAGTCCATAGGTGTTAAATCATCGTCATCGGTGTGAAGCTAAACAAAGAATGATTCCTGCTCTGGTTTTGAACAATAATGCTACATTCACTCTTAAGGGCTCAACTTCAAATTCCAAATAGCATATTCCAGATCAAGCTCAAAAGCAAATAAGGGACCAAGATGGGGAACCGAAATTAAGTAAATCTATAGGCACATCGATGAAAACCCGCAAAAATGTGAGTTAATATGATAGAGAGAATTGGATCATCTTTAAAAGCTACATTACAAAAGGCTAGAGAAGCAACAATGCAATGGTTTGTGTTGCATTGCAAAGAACAAGAGAGACGATGCACTAGTTTGTTCCATGTCCTCGACTCATGGCCCCTTCTGGGACTTCTCTTTTTCCACATAACCCTGCACCGGAGCAATAATTAGATATAACCAAAAGAAAAATCCTCTTCCCTTGACTTATCCTTCCCAATTTAAAACTGGATGGATTTATCTCCACGTTCACTTTAACAATGAAATATCTTCTTTTGAGAGACAACCAATACAGGTACCAAAAAAGTGGAGAAAATGCATTTCACAATTGCCAGCAGGAGAAAGCAAATGGCCAACAATGAATACCATCACAGAAGCCTCACTTGAAGTATACACAGGGCAGGGCAAACTCTGTAATGAAATCAGAATATTCTCTAAGCTCTGAATTGCACTACCCTATAAAAACAACTAGTCCCAAAAGGGCAGTTTCCATCCCCAAAGTTGAAATGCTTACAGTCAATTGACCTGCAAATTAGGAATAAGCTGGAGAGGTCACTTTGAGAATAGAAGAAAAAAGAAAAAGAACACGCGCAAGTTCTGCAGTGCCACATGGTTAAGTTTTACAAAAGTATCCCTATCCCCTGCAGTCAAGAAGCAGACCAAAAGCTTGTAGCATGTTTGTCTAAATGGCCAAAGTTTTCACTTATCATTGCTTGTAAATCTAAATCTCAAACAATCCAAAAACGACTTACAGTTGGTCTACATAAATCATAAAGCTACTTATATTATTTTTTTGGGTAAGATAAAGCTACTTATATTATTAAAACTTTCAAAGACACAAGAACTTGCAAAGAACTCTGCAAGCACAACTATAATCATAAGGCCATTTATCGAAGAAGACTAAATGACCGAATGGGTTTCAAAGAATGTCGCACAGTAAGTAGTCAGAGAAGAAGCCACTTTAAGTAATCTAAAAAATTGAACATTCAACGGTAATTACTAAAATCTCTCAATTCACAAACAAATTTCAACACAGCCCTGCTGTCATTTTCACCTATACAATTCATTAAACAGGCTTCAAACAATGCAACAAGTGTACAATAAGGTCAATCTGTGCTTGTGAATGTGATATTTGATTATAATTTCAGCAAACAGGCTACCATTTGACTTAGTCTTGAAAAGGATCCAAGAATAGTTTTCGTATTTGCACCTGTAAGTGTGAAATTTATATCCATGATATAAGTATCATCGTCATTTAACAAGCCAAATTTTTGAAAATCAGCAAGAACTTAAAAAAAAAATCGTACAGAGAGCAAGCTCCTAAAAGGGCTCAACAAATTAGATTCACAACCCATACTTCATAATCAGTTTTGATTTGCCCTGATGGCACCATACTCTTTTCATTTGTCTGATTAGTGACAATGGCATACCAAACACTTGTCAACTAAGACATGCAGCTTTAGTGAGTTCTGGACTAGTAGTTTGACAAAGAGCTTGTAAAATCATGAGTGATCACTATGCTGGGGCAAGCATCTACGCATCACACACACAGCAAAAGAGATTATTCACTGTGTAGCTTTTGATCTTCTAATAGGTTTAAAGTTTCAGTCATCTCTCAGTCCCTCCAGTCCAGAGAACCACCGAGTCTGATGCTAAGAGATCCAGTGATGAGGAATTCTGTCAACGATATTGTTTGCGAGAAGAACAGGTACGACTAGACCACAAACACACACTCGTCGAACCCACAAAATTTTTCCCCAAAAAACCCATATGCGCCAAGAAATTCCCTACAAAGAAGTCAAAAGTTGCACTTACCTACGATCCAGGAGAAGGACAGAGTGTTTTGATCCAGATTTGTGGGATCCGAAATGCTATCGAGCTCAAACTCAGGGTTCGTTGGGAAGTCAAAGTCCTCTTCGTCCCTTCGTTGCCGCGCGATCCTACTCTGGAATTCTAGCGAACTTGAAAGAGGGTGAGAGAATACAAAAAGACGAAGAAACCCTAAAACCCTTTTCTCTCTGAAGCGCTGTCTCTCTAATCTCTCTGACTCGGCGTCCCTATAAGGTCGGGAGATGCCGGCAAAGATACTGGGAAAAGCAAGAGACCTATTGCATTGTCACATTTCTTCGGGCCATCTTTTTTATTTGGGTCGAGTCTTGCGTGGAACAGCACCGAGACGCAGCCCGACAATACACCTAATTTTCAAATCGGGCCGGGCCAGATTGACTCCTCTAGCCAGATCTGAGTAAGGCGAGGAAGAGCTTCTGCAGCCGGACGGAGTTCTTCCCGGAGCTAAAACAGGCCGTGTCATCTACGAAGAGATTGAAAAGAAACTGAGGATGAGAGGCATCGATGAGTGTCGCGACCCGATCGCGATCCTCGCGGATCCAGCGGACTAATGAGCTGTACTCTTTGGTCGGACGCGAGCATCTCTCAAGGCTCGTTACCCAAGTAGCAACGAAGGAATACATAGTCGACTTTCTGTGTGGTCTAGTGACATGTGATACGTGTACATGTCAATGAGTCGCCAACAATCGTTTCGTGGAGTGTACAATTAGAAACCCTATCGAATAATTGGGAGCATTCTATTCAATTTTGCAGAAACCAGAGAAATGGGATCGGGGCTTTGTCATGCCAATTGTCAGAGTTGACGCCATTTCGACACTTAAGTTGAATGATTTATCTAACCCTAAGATTTCATGCAGACGAGTGAGATGTGAACCTTAAATCTAGGAGTTCATGCAAATAAGAGTGACTATCCTAACAAACACAATCAATAAAATGAGTGCGCAAATCAAGGATCCAAACACATGCGGATAATCACATAAATACAACATGAAACCCTTAGTATGGCCCTATTAGCCTAGAAAAGTGTCAATCAAGGCTCAAGAATATTTTTTACATGATTTGCCCTTGAGGGGCACAATCATAATTTTGAAGAATTTTAAGACAATTTATCCAAAGAAGGGAAAATTTATCATTTCAAATGAAATGTGGAGTCAAAAAATAATGCAAATAGGCTTGATCACCAAACCAATTCATTTCCTATTTTTCGGGAATTTTCAGAATTTTTCTGAAATTTTAGAAACGATTTACCCTTTGAGGAGTAAAATCGTCATTTTTAGAAAAATGGGCGAGATTTGAAAACTCAAGCATAATAAATGGTCACCTAACTAATCTTAATTCTTATCTTGACATTCTCGACTTATCTTATATACCAAGCAGGGGTAATTTAACCCTAAAGGATAATATCGTTAATTTCTAGAAGAACGGATAA
Source organism: Rhodomyrtus tomentosa (assembly GCA_028455895.1). Lineage (NCBI taxonomy): Eukaryota > Viridiplantae > Streptophyta > Magnoliopsida > Myrtales > Myrtaceae > Rhodomyrtus > Rhodomyrtus tomentosa. The sequence goes on along the minus strand of JAPCWY010000009.1, from coordinate 25,450,030 downwards.
GAAATCCCAAAAATATGATTGATCAGTTATTTGTGGTCATTCCTCAATTTTTGGAAATTTCTGGTGTGTCTAGGAAATTTTCACAATTTTCCTACATATTTTTTGGGATTTTTTGGGATTTTCTAATTTTTTTTTAATTTTTTTAAAGATTTTTCTAATTTTTTTAAAAATGATTTTATGAATTTTTTATTAAAAAAATGATTCAGATCGAGTCGACCCGACCCATCCCGGTCGGAACCTTGCCCAGACCCAGACCCAGACCCACGCGACCCATGCCCAAAAACGACATCGTTCCGCTTTTTTTTTTTTTCCATTATTCAGATTTAATCTGACGGTCCCTATTGAACCACGTAGTTACTCCACGGCCTTAGGATTGACTTACTAAAATCCACGGGAGAAATAAGATACATTGTAGCGGATCGATTTGACCAATCTGACCGGACAGTCTGACTGGACGGAACCGGTCCTGACTTAATTTTCCAAAAGTAAGCCTAATTCGCGGGAAATTTTTGCAAATTAAATCTCAAAATCAAACTTAGGACATGATTATTATCCAAAAATGTGATTTTACCCAAAAATTTATGTTAATTTCTACAAAAGTCCCAAATTTGTCCTTAGTTACAATTTGAGAAATTGTGAAATTGAATGCTCAAACAATCAAATTGAACCAAACCATCTATGCCAATTGACCCATAATGATGAAAAACATTAGGTAATGGCTTTAATTTGTAAAGGTAGACCTTGAATTGAAATTAATTTTAATTATGCCTAAATTCAAGGACTAAATTGCAATTAAGCATGCAATTTTGTCCAATTCATGCAATTGAGCAATTTGTGCAAATAATTGAGCTAAAGTGCAACGAAGGAAAATCAGATTAAATGTCAAGATCTTAAAAATGCCAAAATTACAAATTAAAATACTCAATTGACATTTTCTACCAAATTCAATCATACGTGCAACAAAAAAACACATAAAATGAAACTTGAATTTAGAATTTTTATGAGGTTAAAAATAAAAAAAATTAAAATTAAAATATTGACTATTTTTTCATATTTTTGTGATCTCAAATGCTATTTTTCTTGAATTTTTTGATATTTTCCTATTTTCTAAAAATACCAAAAAATATGAAAAATATAAAAAATTATTTTTTGGTCAAAAATGATTACTTGGGCTTGGACAAGGCCAACAAAGTTGATTTTCAATTTTTAAATTTTTTATGAATTGGTTATGAATTTTTCAAAAATAAACCGAAAAAAGACTAATAGAAAATCAGATATCAACAACTGCCACTCTTTGAGAGGAATCTCATGAGAGGTTTCACTCAAAGACAGATGACACCTGAGTCTAGATCGACTCAACTGGGAAAAAAGAAAAATGAATCTTAATATTCAATCTTTCTTGTCACATTGATGAATGATCTGCTCATTCCGTCTTTACCGGTGTAAGAGAGCGAGATGGAGTAGAGATACTCATATGTTACCCACTTGCCTGATGCTCGCGCATCATATGCGGTATATGGTGAATTCAAGTAAATACTTAGGGAACTCGTCTCTTGAACATCCTAGGGTAGTTAAGTTCTAGCTCGTATGGTAGGCCAAACCATAATGGGATTCCTATCTGACGGGAACCTAAAGATGAAATACACGTTCTTTAGGGATTGTCAGAAATTTCGATCCGTATGAAGGATCGGGCCTTGAATAGGACTCCTTCCTATCAGAAACCTAAATGTAACGTACTCGTTCTTTAGGGTTTGTCGGATACTAGGTTTCCTATTCACCAGGAATCTAAAGATGACGTACCCCTTCTTTAGGGTTTGTCGGAGACTAGGTTTCCTATCCACTAGGAACTTAAAGGTGACGCACTTATTTTTTAGGGTTTGTCGGATATTAGGCTTCTCATCACTAGAAACCTAAAGGTAACACACCCATTCTTTAGGGTTTGTCGGATACTAGGCTTCCCATCCATTATAAACCTAAAGGTGACGCACCCGTTTTTTAGGATTTGTCGTATATTAGGCTTCCCATCCACCAAGAATTTAAAGATGACGCACCCGTTTTTTAGGGTTTATCGTAGATTGGACTAATCCTACGCCATGAGTAATCAACGAAAGTTTGTACAAATTAGGTATACCTAACTCTTAGGTTTTACCAAAGTGGTTGTCCTGGGGTCTAGGGGTTACCTAGAACCTTACAGAAAGCTGGTTCTAAAGATTGTCTTTTTAACGTGTAATGTGTCATTCTGAGGTTTGGGGACTCCAAGTATCCTGTATAAAGTTCAAACCTGCAAAACTTTTGTTAAGGAGATTCTTCTGGGATTTAGGGGTTACTTGAAATCTCGCAGAAAACTGAATTTAAAAATTATCCTTTTGACACGTGAGGTGCTATTCTGAAATTTTGGGGCTCCAAGTATCTTGCATAAAGTTTAAACCCGAAATCTCTCACAAAAATAATTCTGAAGCTCTTTGTTTGTTGAGCAAGGTATCCTTCTTTAACCTAGAGCTGCCATGAGTCCTATAGAAGTTTAAACCTGAGATTCCATTTCTCATAAAAAAGATATCAGTTATCTCGAGGCAATGACAGTTATAATATAGGCAAAGCTTTGCTTTGACCTATGCGGTTATGCAAAATGACTTATGATGTTAGAGGTTATCAAAGACATCTTAAAACATCCAAAGATAATTAGAAATTCTTGTAAGTAAAATCCTGGATCAAACAATTTAAAGTTTTCAACAAAGCTTATTTTTAAGCATCCTATTGGAATATCTTTGTCAAAGAGGGTTTCTTACTGATTCTTCGACTTTGGTCTTTTATGAGGAAAGCACTTGAATTTCCTAATAACCTACACTTGGATTTTCGGAGCTATTCGCAACACATACACTTTGATCAATCGGGAGGTCTTTATGAGACCATAATGTTGGGCCTAGACATGGCTTCCAAGGGGGACTCATTCTCCAAGTCAAGTCTTTTGAATGAAAGTTTTCTTAATCTGCTCCGGGTTTACAAGTCAAAAACCCTGCAAAATGAGAAAGAAATAATCATGCTCGTACCTTTTCGAGTTAAGGTACACATTGACCTAAGCGTGTTAGTCGAAAAAGACTGCGAATGGTTGTAATGTTGGTAGGATTGAGGACCGAAAAAGGTTTGTTTTTTGCCCGGAATTGCGAAGGGTTCGACATTGATGATCATTGCCAATCGATATTCTGTTTTGTCTCTGTTTGATAACTCTTCGAAGAACATTTCTAGTCTTTTTTATACTACTCGCCTTGAGAATGAGTCTAATCTTTGAAAGACATCGCTTATTTTTTGGCAGTTGGCTATGATTCCATTCAAAGGATAGCCATTTGATGCACAATCCCTGAGAATTCTTATTTATTTCAAAATTTATTAGGGGTAGAGGCATCCAGTAATCCCTTGGTGTTCCAAAATTAGTCTTACGACTTTTCAACATTCTAGTGAGGGCCTGCCCTGCTCTTGTCAGGCTTTTTGTCTCTTTTTAATTAGTAGAGATTTGGTTCTTTCTCTCTTTTTTATCCCGCCTTTTCCTTTTCTTTTTTTAGGAACTAGGATTTTTTATGACCATGTAAGGTAAGTGACTTAAGTCTCTTCCTATTTGAACATTTTACTCTAAAAGTCTCATGCAGCTCCTATTTCTTGAACTTCTCTATCTGTAAGTGTCTTTGCCACCTTCGTATTAGTGTTGTGCAATGATCACCAATGAGGGTACATGAAACGAATATATAGGCTCAAATTGGCTATGCAATGGGTATAACTGTATATGATAGAGAAAGGAATGCCTCTTCGTCATCCTACGGCACATCATCCGTCCTTCTACAGATGATGTGCTGTACTGAACTGCAGTCGAGTCCATGGCATCCTGAAGACTCTTCCAAAAATTAGCCATAAACTTGAAATCTCTATCCGATGTAATAATTATGGGTACTTCATATAGTCTCACTATCTATCGCATATATAATTCGGCGTACCTGTCCATCACGAAATCCTTTCACACAGGAATAAAATATGCAGACTTGGTTAACCGGTCCACGACTACCCAGATAGAATCGTGACCTCTCTGACTCCTTGATAATCCCATTACAAAATCCATCTTTACGTGCTCCCATTTCTATTTAGGGATCTCTAAGGGTTGTAGCAATTCACCAAGCTTACAGTGTTGTGCTTTCACTTGCTGGCATGTTAAGCACTTTGCCACATACTTCGCTATATCCACCTTCATCCCGTTCCACCAATAATGCTGACTAAGTTCTGGTACATTTTTGTGCTACCTAGGCGGATACTATAATTGCTTCGGTGAGCCTCTGATAAAATTCTTTCTTTAAGCTCTTCGTCCTTTAGTATGCATAGACGCCCTCGAAATTTCAAAATTCAATCCTCTAACACTTGGAACTCTGGCTTCCTTTTCGTCGCATCCATCTTCAATATTTTCTGAATTTTCGGGTCCGTCGGCTGCAAAGCTCTTATCCTTTCTTGGATCTCGGGTTTTATTCATAGTGTAGCTGCCAAACTGGATAGCTGACAGACTTCTAATTTGAATTCAAAATCCCTCAAATTTTCAAATAACGACCACAATTTCACCAATAGACAGGCGATACTAGATTTTCGACTGAGCGCATCCGCGACTCTATTTGCTTTCCCAAGATGATATAATATGTCGCAATCATAATCCTTAAGCAGTTCCATCCATCGGCGTTGCCCCATGTTCAGTTCCTTATGGGAAAATAGATATTTCAGGCTTTGGTGGTCTGTATAAATCTGGAATTTCTCGTCACACAAATAATGCCTCTAGATCTTCAGACCAAAGATGATTACTGTCATTTCCAAATCATGAGTCGGGTAGTTCATCTCATGCGGTCGCAGTTGGCGTGACGCGTAGGCAACCACCATTCCATATTGCATTAGCACACAACCCAGTTCCTTTAGCAAAGTATCGCTATATATTTCATAGCCTCCAAGTCCTAATGGAATCGTCACGGTCGTTAACCGATGCTTAAGCTCTTGGAAGCTCCTTTCGCACTTATCCGTCCATTTGAACTTCGTTTCTTTCTTAGTCAACCTCATCGATGGAGTGGTTATAGATGAAAACTTTTTCACAAAGCATCGGTAATACCCCACCAATCCTAAGAAACTCCAGATTTCCATGACCGTAGTAGGTCTAGGCCAGTTCATGACGGCTTCGATTTTCGCATGATCCACCGCAATTCCTTTTCCAGATACCACATGTCCAAGAAATGTCACTTTATTCAGTCATAACTCGTATTTGCTAAACTTAGCGTAAAGCGAGTGCTTCATCAAGGTCTGTAAGACAATCCTTATATGCTCCTCATGCTTTTCGTTACTCATTGAGTAAATCAAAATGTCATCAATAAAGACTATCAAAAATTTATCCAAGAATTCATTGAATACCGGATGCATTAAATTTATAAATGCAGTTGGAGCATTGGCCAGTCGAAAAGACATCACAATAAACTCGTAGTGACCATACCTTGTCCTAAAAGCGATATTAGGTATATTCTCCTTCTTAATCCTCAACTGATGATACCCGGTCCTCAGGTCTATCTTAGAGAATACCTCAGCTCCTTGCAACTGTTCAAATAAGTCATCAATCCTCGGCAGTGGGTACTTATTCTTCACAATCACTTGATTCAATTGTCTATAGTCAATGCATAAACGCAATGACCCATCCTTTTTCCTCACAAACAACATCGGCGCTCCCCACGGTGAAACACTCAGTTGAATGACCCTTTCTCCAACAACTCTTACATTTGCACCTTCAGCTCTTTCAATTTTGATAGTGTTATTCTATAATGTGCCTTTGAAATTGGCTCCGTCCTAGGAGCTAACTTAATTACAAATTCAATTTCTCGCTCAGGCAACAACTTTGGTAATTCTTGAAAAAAAACATCAAAAAACTCGCGCACTACCGGAATGTTTTCTAGTTTAAATTCCTCGATAGTTGTGTCCATAACTACGTCTAAGTACACTTAACATCCTCCAGTCATCAACTTTGTCGCTTCAAGAGATGAGACTGAAGGAATCGAGGTTCCTCCTTGACTTCCCACAAACTCAAAATTTGGGCGGTCATCTGGATAAAAACGGATTGTCTTACTACCACAATCAACTACTGCCTTTTGCTTACCCAACCAATCCATTCCTTTGATCACATCAAAGTCATACATGGGCAATACAACCAAGTCTATTATCTCTTTAGTATTGCCAATTACGATTTTACAATCAGCATAGCCCAACGAAATCACCACATTATCCTTCAACAGGGTAGCAACATGTAGAATCACACTCAACGGTTTCAACTCTATATCAATCAAATCAGCAAATTGAGCAGACACAAACGAGTGCGATGCGTCAAGATCAAACAAAGCATAAGCAGTTTGGTCACATAAATAAACCATACTTGTGACCACGCTAGGCGCTTCTTCTGCTTCCCTACATGCCACCGCATAGACCCTACCCTGACCTCGGGGTCGGTTCTGATCAATTTGGGGAGTGGCAGTTGACGATCCTGCCTGTGGTTGTTGCCTTGGAGGTCTATTCATTGGGGCTTGGTTCGGACAAGTCCTCATCTGATAGCCCATCTGACCACACTTGAAGCACACTCCGGTCTTTGTCGGGCAATGTTCGCTACCATGCTTTCTGCCACGGAGGCGGCAACTCCAACTCGCTGGGTTCGGCGGCTTCACTATACTCTTTCTTACTGGAGGGACGAAACGTCTATTATCAGCCATAGGTCTTTTGCCTATCTGGGATTGTCTCTAAATGAATTAAACCGCGATCTAGATGCGGCATTCCTCTCCTTCAGGTCTCTCTCGATCATCTGTCCCCGTTCAAAGATTTCTTTGTAAGTCCTCAGGTTCAAAGCTATAATTTGGCTGCGAAGTTCAGGCCTCAGTCCATCTCGAAATCTACGTACCTTCTTCAAGGGATTCTCTACTGATCGGGGCGCGTATCTTGACAATCTGAAGAACTCAGCTTCATACTGATCTACTGTTAGATGATTCTGACGCAGCTGCAAGAACTTTACTTGCTTCCTTTCTCGAGTTGTCTCGAAAAAGTACTTGTCATTGAATGCCGTGGTAAAGGCATTTCAGGTCAAGGCTGTTCCTTCCGGAAAGACTCCATTCTTGGTGGTAGTCCACCAGTCATTAGCGGTACATTTCAGCTGGTACACCGCCAATAGTACTCATCCTTGCATCTCAAGACTCCAAAGGCCTTCTTAAGTTTCTCGATCTATCTTTGTGCCAATTCAGGGTCTCTAGTCCCATCGAACTAGGTCAGCTTCAATTTAATAAACTGCTCGACTAGTTGGCCCATTTGCCTAGCCATAACAACTTTCTCCTAGGCATTTCCTACTTCGTTGCCCTGGTCATGGTTGCCGTTGTTTTCATTGCCTCCATTATTACCGTTATTAGCGTTGACGGCAGCTATCGCGGCTCCCACTGCTTGAGCTATGGCAGCGTCCCTATCTTGGGTATGCTGGTCAATGAGGTTGTTGATCCTTTCGAGTGCCCTCAGCACTTCATCCATTCTTGGGTCTTCCGCCACAGGTGGCCTCGAGCTAGAGGCTCCACTCTTGGGTTTTCCAGGTCTTTTAGGCGGATTACTCATTCTTGGGTGCTCTCACTGCACCTAGACCACTCAATTCCACCACGAAATTAGTAACTTACTCATCTATCAAGTCTAGCGATAACAAATTATGTCTCAAGAGAAGCAGTCATAACATAACAACCTTCCACCCAACTATTACATAAACACTTCATTAAACAGTCCATGGCCATTACCCAAGTCCGTTCACTTCAACGGTTCATCCAAAACCAACTATGCTCATTTACTTAATAAGCCAAAATCCAGAAATGACTTTCGGCACTAAACATGGAACTTAATCCTCATAAATCACCACAATTTTACTAAAACCAAATGTCAATCTCATGCGCCAAGTCATAGGTTATGCATTTCGTGCCTAGCTCTAACGAGTCTCCTAAAGTCTCGCGACCCTATCAGTCCCATCTCATCCATCCTTATTATTCCAATCATCAATTGACTTGGATCGAGCTGACCTTGCTCTGATATCAAACAAGGCGAGTTGTCACATCTCGCACCCCGGGTACAGGCACGCGACTCCCTGCGAGTAAGTTCTCAAGCATCTTAAGATTCATATAACGAGAGATGCATTATAAAGGTAGCATGCGAAAGCGATAACACACACTCCTCCATACACTCATCAGATGGAAACCTGGGTAGCGACAATATAACAAATAAACATAACATCCCATGAGTTTATACGAAAGAGTAGGTGAGCTAAACTTGCTGTTTGGTTGGGGTAACGAGGCCAAGCCAAAATATATCTAAAACAAGCCCCTAAAAGAAACTGACCGATGAGGTCATCATCAAAATGCTGCACAGTAAGTAAGCAAATCCCTAGGTCGAGCTACTGGAATCATCTGTCTACTTAGTATTCTTAGTAGGCTCGTATTTCAAGAAAGTCTCGACGTGTACCTCTACCGTGTCCTCCATCGTCTCGTCCTCCACCTGCTCTTCCAGCTCATCCTTTGAAGTGTCAATCTCAATCACTTCAGCGGTGTCCTCTAAGGTCGGGGTCCTCTTAGGCATGTTCCTCGAGCCAACAATAGACCCCTCAACCTCTACTGAATCCCGAGTGAAATGACACCATAAGGAATAATCCTGCGAGGTACCTTCGTGGCCTTCAGCGAACCAGTGGTGACATCGCCTACTCTACGGAACCACGCTTCGAACCTATGTGGTACTCAGCTTTACCGCCCTCGTCGACCCAGATCATTATATATTTTCTAACAGACACAGTTCCCCGATCGTCCGGTAACTTATCAAAATATGATGTCATCTCCTTGGGGTCACCTAGTCGAGTCGGTAGCATCTTCAAGGCTTAGGGTCTGAAAATATGGTCCCACAACGGGGTGAGATTCACATCCCAGTAAGACAGGTTCTAACCGTAGGTCAGGCTGACAATACACCTAGACGAATAAAAACAATGAACAAGAATATGCACTCATCAATATAATGCACTCATCAGTCAATATGCCATAGAGATGCAAGCATTCGTCAAGCACATAGTAATAGCATCATATCATATCAATTCAGTCGGGCATGGCGGTACTGAATCAAGCCACAGATTTCACTCTTCTAATTTCCTCAAAGTTCATGCTCGCATTTAAAACGCCTCAGGCTCGATCCGTATAATTACGCCTCAGACCATTCAATTAACAAACCCGCGTAAATATATCAGGTTTTCAATTTTATTCCAGGCTTTTTTGTTGACTCATATCAAGTATTATCTCGCGTCTTAACGCATCAGGACATTGGTTATTTCAACCCCGCGTCTTAACGCATCAGGGTACAATTCAATACAACCTCGCGTCTCAACGCTTCAGGGTATCATGAGTTTCTCAAACAAGCCAACATTCATTTCAATTCCAGACTTCATGATCAAGTACAAGCTCATGCAACGAGCTAAATTTCTATGGCACGCGAGACAGTCAAATTCCTCATTCAAAAGTGGCAATCAACTCGTGGCAATCAACTCATGACATATGCATCTAGCAAGTATTTAAGCAATCACCAATCCACAAAGATAAACATTGGACAAACACACAATAATCTCATGGGAATCCACCAAATTCACCTCTAATTCACCATTTCGAGTCCAATCTTCCTAGCCAAGATTTAGAAACCCCTTACCTTGTGCTAAAATCAATTATATTCCTCTTCCAAGCACTTTCAAAATGCGGCCCAAGCAATCCAAAATAGGGTAGCCGTCCACCTAAGATGATTCTACCATTTCATCAATTTTCCTTTTTAAACCATCAATCCGCCAAGCGTAAACCTCAATAACATATCCATTGACATTGTAATACGCCTCAACGAAGAATTTAGAGCTCGAAGACACCATGAACAGCCCCTAAGATTTCGGTTTGCACAGAATCGAAATAGGGCATTTTCAGTCCTGTGCATACCTCCCTCAATCGGTCTATAAACTATCATAAATTGTCAAAATATGTACTAAACTCTTGTTAACATGAGGTTCTATGTGTTGGGAAGCCTCACCGAAAGTTTGAAGTCAAGAAAACACCCGGAAGTCCACAAACGACGCCGAATTCTCCAAGTCCTTCACCGGTCAGTTTCTGTCCTTCAATCACAGCACCATTTTGGCATCAAAACTCCATCAAATTCACCCAAAACTTTTACCACAACTCAGTATATATGTTCTCTAGATGTTTACAAAAATTGGCCGGAAGTTTGAGACAAATCAAAGTCCTACGGAGCTGAAATGACGACTTACCTTCAGTTGTGACGGAATCCGTCGACTTTCGGGGAAAAGACTGGTCGGAACTCCTCAGTGGGTCAAATGTCAAGCTACCACTTGGAGGTGGTCGGCAAGAGGTGGGGTTAGATGTTGGTGGTTGGCTCGAGCTTAGGTGGCGGCCGGAAGTGGCGGTCGGAGCTAGCGAAGGAGCGGCGGCGGGTTGGTAGGGTGAGGCTGTTCACGGTCGAAGAGAAGAAGAAGAAGAGAGGAGGAAGAAGAAGTCTATAAGGATGGGGGTGTTCGGTTGAGGTCAATGGGGGTGTATTCATCACTTTGGCTTGGTCAAATTCATGGAATGGTATGTTAAAAGTTGGACAATTAATGCCCATTCACCATCTTTGGACACTTGTCGCCACTGGCATTCAATTAGATGATCCAATGGCCATAAATACCTCTTATTTTCGGCAGCCTTGGGGTAAGGTCAAAGATCAAAGTGCCCTCATTCATTTATTAATGAAAGGTTAAAACTTGAGGGGCAAAACGGTAATTTCACCTTCGACTTCCAGAACGTCGTTTTTCTAATTCAAACTTTCTTCGATGAGACGACGTCTAATCCCATCATAATGTTGAAATTCTTGATTTTTCATTTTCTAATTTCGAGACTCTTCTCTGAATTATTTCTCTGTCAAATGTGATTATAGCCTATCCTGAACTAATGGGAGGCTTTTACAGACGTTACGCGTATCGACTTTGTGATTTATATCACACTTAAGGCTCATCAGTTCATGGCGACTTTGGTTGTCATGTAATTGCGATGATCTATTACTAGTTCCAACTGTCTCGATCGTCATTGTTCGATTTAGAAAAATTTTACAAATTATACACTGGTTAAGCGGCATCACCTATGCTCCAATCATATAACGCAAGCAATGCATTCCTTAATCATTCTTAGATTGGCTTTTTATGGCTCTAAATGTCCCTTCGACAATTCTTATGGTCAATGTGTCATTTCCTATTTGAGTTCTCTAGGTTTACATACCTTGTCTCGCGTTAGCCTTTCCCTTTTGGTCAGTTAACTCGAGATTGATAAGATCCGAGCGAGATATGACTGAAATACATCATCAGAAACATCATCATTAATAAGTCTCGAAATAAAAGGGAAAATCAGAATGTCATAATACCTCAAGGGCTTAATAGCCTTTTCTTTTCACAAGGCACTATAACCATCTCATTTCACATAGGGCGTTATAATCACTTCTTATCACTAGGGCTCTCTGGCCATTTTAAATCTCAATTATCAATCACCACACGATTGCATCAAGCAATTTAAGCCATAGGCTTCACCAAACCAACAATTCACTTAGTCAATCTATCCAGTAGTGTCCTAATGCTCAAGTAAGGGTTTAGGAAATACTTACCTTTGATCGAATAGCAAGAAATCCAAACCAATTGATCCTTCCCAACTCAGCAAGTCTATGGCCAACAAGGATCATGCGTCGTCCTAGGTAATTTCACCAAGTTTCGGATCAAAAATCAATCGTATCCCAATTCCCTTACACTAATACCTCAATAGCTAAATAAATTAACATTCAAGGGGGTCCTAATGCCCAATTAAAAACATGAAGACACTCCACGAACTCACAAAATGCTCGGTTTAATTAGTCCTTTAACAGGGCAGAGTATAACATGAGTTTCGTGCCCAATTCAGTCTTTAAATCACCTCTAATATCCAATCCAATTCATATACTCCTCAATAACATCTCATATAATATCTTATGGTCTCTCTCCAATCATTTCAAAGTCAAAACACCCATTATTTAACCCCCAATAGGTTTGGTTCTGGCAGAATCGGCGTTGACCTAACCCTCACAAATCAATCCATAAATCAATTTCAAACTTCAATACATCACAAAACCAACTTACTATAACCTTAATCTACATTTTTAGGTAGCTCACCAAAAATTTGGAAGCAAAACGACATCACAAAGGCTTCCAATCGGTTCGATTCTCCTCGATGCGCAGGCGATCAGATTCTGCCTCAAGGAAACCACCCCCAAATCAACCATGAAAACCCATCAAAACCCAAATAAATTTATAATCACAGCTCAACCAACTTTAATACTATAATTTTAGAAGACCTCACAGAAAATTTAGAGCCATTTGAAGTCTTGAAGCCCCCAAAACAGGTCTTTCCCCAAAATCGATCGGAATCTAATCTCGTCCTGACCTTTGCTCACTCAAATAGATCTATGGGACAAATGGCTGGGCCAAATCAAGCTTATAATATGTCTTTAGAATCATAAGATGATAAGCTTTCAGATAACGGTGGTTTTACCTCAATCCGATATCAGACGAAAAAGTTGTGACCGGAGGAATGGAGGTGGTCGGGACTGGTCGAGCGGGACAATTTCAGCCTAGAGAGGAAAGAAGAAGAAGAAGAAGAAAAGAGAGTCTTGGCCGACCAAATGAAGAGAGAGAGGGTCTTCTACAAATAATTGAGCTTGGTCAAAGATAAGATGCTTAGGTGAAATTAATTAATGTTTAGCCTCTCAAATGGTGACACTTGTCACTTAATGAATATCCAACTTGCCATTGGCTTCCATTGGCCATTTTATCTTCTCATTTTCGGTAGCCATGAGGGGTCTAAATGATCAAATTGTTCTTCTAAACTTCTTAAGGCTAGTGCAAGGGTCGAGAGGTAAAATAATCATTTTACACTTTTCGTCCGAAATTCCATTTTTTCAATATAAATCACTCTCGATGAGGTGACGTTAAATTCAATTCAAATGTTGAAATTCCTCAATGTCCAATACCTAAATCTAGATATCCAATTTCATGTAAAACTCTCATCAATTGTAATTCCAATTTGTCTCTAATTGACGGGCGACTCTTGCAGGCGCTACGCATATCGACATTGAGATTTTTCTCAAGTCGTGGCGACTTTGATTGTCATGTAATTGCGATGGTTTATCGCTAGCTCTTGCGGTCCTGATCATCGATATCCAATTTAGGAAATTCTCGTAAATTACACATTGGTTAAGCGGAATCACCCACGTCTCAACGTATAACGCTATCAAGGCATTCCACGATCGTTTCTAGATCAATCTCTATTGGCCCAAAATATTCCCTTGACAATCCTTATGGTTAAAGTGTCATTTCTCATTCAAATTCCTTAGGTTCATGTATCCGATTTCGCGTCAGTTTTTCCCTTTTGGTCAGTTAACTCGGGAGTGACCAACTCCAAGCGAGTTACAACTAAAATACACCGATCGATACCTTCCATTCCATAGCCTCGAGAGGATCGAAATTTGAAATGTCGCATAAATAAATAAGTAAATAATTTTTTAAAAAATGTTAAAATATTAAAAAAGCCCCGTCAGCACCGCTCGACATCCATGCCAACGTCGGCCGATTAAAGTCCGGATGGATTGAATTGACATAAAAAGACTGAATTGACGCAAATATAAAAGATGTAGAATTGAATTAGCTGAATTAAAATGTTTAAGACTGAATTAGTAAAAGTGCAATAGATTTAAGACTTTTTTGGTAAATTTCTCACAATGTAATAGTCATTACCGCAAGCTAAGTAGCACCTGACATATGGCATGCAAGACGACCCGACACGATAGCTGACGCGTTATTTCTAAAAAATAGAGAATTTTGACACTTTCGGAAACGTTATATATTAAACGCACTTTTAACCCTGCACCAGAGCGGCTGCTCGCGGTCGAGTCACGACCTTTTTGTTACGCAAGGGCTTGATGCTGTGGCCCAGTGGTCACCTGATGTCGTTCGGCGGCCTGATACATTATGAAAGGCGCAAGCTCATTCCTCATTTGCTCCTTTTTTAATTTCTCTCCATCTCCAAGTTATTATAAGCTTCTTAGGGTTCTAAACCTTCTTCAGATATAACAAATATCGTAATAATGCTGGAAATGAAATTAGAAAATTCAATAAATGCAGCTGGTGCTCCGAAGAAAATTCAATAAATGCAGCTGGTGCTCTGGGGCAGACTGTTCTTAAATAAATACGTCGCTTTTATGCTCAAATAAATTTCGAAAGCACAAAAGTAGGCTTAAATACAGTCGTTATTCTAAATAAGATCCAAGAAGTTTTATACTTTCACTAGATTGTTACTTTTTCTACCATGACATCTGCATCTGACAAACCTTTGTAGGTAAGTTACTCCACTGGTCGAAGTAGCACGAGGATCGAACCGGTCGGACCTCACCTCAACCGGCCAGAATGAACGTGAACCTAGGCTATCGGGCATGTGATGTTCCATAGAGAGAGAGAGAATGTTTTCAAAATTTGAGATGTTCTCTTTGAAATTGTGATCTAACTTCAGCTAATTTGAAAAGTAAAGCAACCATGAAAAACTAAGTATATCACAAAAGAGCAACTGAAACTATCGATCACTAGCTCGATTCACGTGGGGAGAAAAATCAATGATCGGCTTGCGATGCTTTACATAACTGCGACTTGCTTCGTTCTGTTAAATTGCATGAATTATTCTCAAATACAAAAGACCCTGATAGTGAGGTATTTTGGCTTGATGATGGCCAAGAGACTTTCTTTGATAGCTAGAATCTTGATGGGGTTTCGGTGACAGGCTTACCGGATCCGGATCCTCTTCCCTAAGGATAGGGGATCTCTGTAGTTTTGGCCGTCAGATCATCCCCTTAAATAGGGGGATGACCTGACGATGGTGGGTGCAAGGCAGGCTTGCGGACCTCAAACAGACGGATCCTTGGTGGCAAAACAACAATTGTTCTGTTGAAAGTATTGTGCCATCTCGTTTGACATGATAGGGTAAAGCATTGGCATTCATGTGTGCTCACAAAAGCACGAGTCTTAAGTAAAATAACAAAGATATTGTTAAGTCATTACTAGCATAGGCCAAAGGTTTTCTCTTTTGCCCAATGGGCATTGTGTGGAGTTGAGTAGACAGACCCATAAAGTGTCAGAGAATTGGGATTATACTTCTTAACATGCGTACGTCAGGTAGTTGTCCTTATAGGGGCCGCCTCGAATATATTCAAATGGAGAAAATTATCCAATCGTGTCTAAATTAATTATTTAGTCTTAAACTTTTTAAGTTTGTCAATTTAGTTTCAAATCTTTGTACGAAATATTAGTCTAGTCATGCCGGTCAAATTTTCACCGGAAATTCCCGACATGGCGGTCAAATCATCGCCAAGCGTCCTTTTTCATACCATCATGTTAATGATTTTTTATTTTATTTTTTTAATAAAAACTGACTGGAAGAATTATACTGAAATTTTGGGTAAAAATTTAGGACTATATTAACAAAAACAGAAATTTAAGACAAATTGGCATTTGCAATAAGTTTTTAACTGATTAGGCAATTTTCCTATTTTTATGAGTGGGAGATCGGCATTTTCATGTGCCTAACCGTATAATGATAGTAGGAACATGTGGAGAAGTGTAAAAAAAAGTCCTAATCCTATTGCACTAGTGCTAATTTAGCCTTAAACCTTGTTTTGGAGACAGTTCAGTCCTAAATATTTTTCATTAGTGCCAATTTAGTCCTAAATCTTTTATTGGTGCCAATTTAATCCTAAATCTTTTGTATTTATGCTAATTGAGTTAATCCAACTAATTTTGGCCGAAAATGACTAACTTGGATATCGATTGTCCTACGTAGAACGAAAAATGTTGACTTGGATTTTTTTAATATTATTCTATAATTTTACATAATTTTTAATCATTTTCTGGTTTTTAAAAAATGTTGTTAAAAATTATCTAAAATATCAAAAAAAGATATTTAAAAAATATCCATGTTAGCTCAAATCGTGCCACATAGGATAATTGATGTTCGCGTCAATAATTTTCGATCAAAATTGATCGAATTAACTCAATTGGCATAAATGCACAATATCTAGGACTAAATTGACATTAATATAAAAGGTTGAGAACTGAATTGACATCAATAAATGGTTTAGGACTGAATTAGCACAAATGTAAAAAGTTTATGATTGAATTAGCACCAAAAAAATGTTTAAAACTGAATTGGTACTAATGCAATAAGTTTAGGACTTTTTAAATATTTTTCCTTTAGAACCTTACCAAAGAAATTCTAAACCTCAGCTTCCCAAAAGATTGAGAATATCTTTGAAGATCCTAAAACGATTGGAAGTTAAGAGTTGTGTCTTTAAATTACGATGCTTTCATCAGAAACCCAAAAGCGAAAACAAGTGATTTCTCATTTTTGGGTTCTTATACCAACGAAAAATCTAGACATGCAAGTGAGAAAAATGAGACACAGTAACAATCATACAGATGGAAATTTTCTATTAAGAGCAGTAAAAAACAAACATAAAGTACAAGTGGAAAATCAATAAATGTAGGCCACGAAAATGGCACGCCGCAGGAACTCCCCAACCAGAAACTGAAATACATTGTGGTAGAAGAAAAGGGATTTGTGCACTTAATTTAGAATGCATCGATATTGAAGAGAAACAATGGTCGTTCGGATCTCAAACGAACTCAGATGTTTCCCCTCTATTCCCCTCGCCGGAACACTGGCCACATGAGAATGCTGCTAATGATCAATTGTGTTTTTCCTTATGTGAGATAATTTGTGCATCAAGTGTTAGAAGATGGACTTGAACTATATTTATAGAATTTCCAGCCATAGGCCCTCTTATCAAGGGCCGAACCCAACTTGGCCCACACTAGTCAGCCTCATATTAAACTAATTAAGAACATATGTAAATCTTCAATTTCAATTTATTTAGCCCACCTCAGAAAAATTCTTATGAAAAAAATATTGACACAGCAATTTGCAGAGTTTGACTGAGGAATCATGTGCAGTGGGGAAGGAAGGGCAAAAGTCCATGTGATTGCATCTAACAAGATATCTTATTTCTTCTTTGAGACTTTTTTTTTTCTCTACCGGAAGAGAATTGCGCTGCCGGGCTTGAACCACCCAATGTGCAGCATGATTGGCCTCACGTGGGCAAAAACTAAAAACTATGTTCTCGTCAGCTCGTTGCAGAAGCAGGTTACACTCCTGAAGGATTGGTGTCGACTTCCACGAGGTACAAAGGACAGCTTCCGCATCTCCGCTAGAAAGAGCTCCATGAACTACATCAACGAGCCCGCCAACCTCAAACTGGAGGGTCTCATATCGACTGCCCCGTGGTGAGCCGCTACACTGGTGGTTGCTGGGGGAGGGGCGACGCAACAACCACCTCGCTACCACTAGGGTTTTCATCATACCAAAAAAAAAAAAAAAAAACCCCCAATCAGATTGCCACAAGGGAAAATGATCGGATAGGGGTCACAAATCGCTTAGGTACAAAAATCCGAGTGACAATCGAGAACGACTCAGTACTTTAGCCTAGAAACGGACTGGGAGATTGGTAACATCTAGAATTCACAAAAATGAACGGAGATTTCACCACCCAAAAGGTCAATCGGGAAAGTTTTTGGACGGGACGCTGAGCCACACGATGCACATCGTCGTCGTCGGAATCGGATCCCACGCCCACGTGAAGTGCGTTGCGGTACCACGTGCTCGTCCTGTCCCCATGTTTCGTGATGCCTCGTGTCGTCTTTTTAGTTTGAGCTGCTGTTTTTGCCTCTGCATACCGGCCCATATGAAAGGCTCGCGGTTCACTCCACATGTAAAGTCTCTTTCATCGACCGTGATGCTGACGTGACACCACAAAAATTTAATATTTTATAAAAAAAATTGATCATTTTTTATTTTATTTTATTTTCTTTCATTTGTTTCTTTTTTCTTAAAGTGGCTCCTGGGTCTCCCTGGCCACAGAAATAAAAAAAAACCAAAGATGAAAAAAAAGATAAAAATCAATAAAAATATTCCAAAAATATTAATAAAATTTACTTACATCAGCGCTAGTCTTGCCACGTAGAGAGACTAACCTCCACATCCGTTATTTCCGGCCATAACCGTTCAAATGGACTCAATTATCAAAACGTGAAAATGTTTAAGGCTCAACTGGTAAAATTAAAATGTTTAGGACTAAATTGACAAAAATTCAATAAGTTTGGGACATTTTGGACATTTCCCCTCCCATTTCATGATGAGCCATCACCAATTTTTATGTCAATAATCACTTCTTTTCATAATCAATTACCTCTATACATGATAGCAAACTATTTTAAGAATTGTACCACATGAGGTTTGTGATATCCTTCCTAACTACCTGCTTTGAAAGTTTAGGCTGATAAATTAAGACGCACTCTCCCTTGGGGTGCGTAGTTTGGAATTTTGGACTAGGGATTCTTCTTGAGCATTCTTGAGAAATGAATCTCCCTGCTTCGATGACCGTCCGCTAAACAAAAGAATCAAAATCTCGCTTGTCAATCGTAAAAATCTTTATTTGACAAAAAAAATCGTAAAATCTTTATATTTTCGCGTGTTATAATCATGAAATTTCAGTGAAATAATTGCACCATTAATCTGATAAATAAATGCATGACTTAATATTTGAATATTCACACATTTTCCTTCACGCGTAGTCTGGACTTTTGTCCTAATATGCTGGCATAGAAATGCATTCCAACATCCGTATTTAATGAACGGGATTTTTTTTTTTTTGATCGGGAAATATTTGAACCCTGGTACTTTCTACTTTAACAGTTTCTTCTCTAATTGAGTACATCATACTTGTGATATCCTGGCTTTCGATATCTCAAACCAATTATGTATTGAAATTCTTGCAGTTTTTTGAGCATGTAATCCCAATCGATCATTTGACCACAAAAAAAAAAAAAATCGCAATTGATGTGCGGCCAAACACACTTGCCTGCAGATAGAGGCGGCGTTGGCGGTGCGACGGCGGTTGAGTTGGAGGGTCGATGAGGTGACGACATGGAGGTAGCAGGCGAGCAGCAGTGACATTAATAGGCAGACGAAGGACTCCAAGCAAGACTGAGAGAGAGGAGAAGGAAAATACAATGTGGCCATCATGTGCCAAGATAGAAAAGATTTTTTATTATTATTATTATTATTATTATTATTATTATTATTATTAGTAGCCGGATATCTGTCTGGACCCGGATCGCCTACCTTAATTTTTCTGAAATAGGGTGATCCCCACTCTTATCGTCCTACCTAAAAATCAAGGCAGGTGATCCCCACGTTATCTCGTATAAAAAATATCACTTGGAGCTGTTAATCGACGAAACAAGGGATTCGGATCCCTTGCTAGGGTCAAATTTAGGCCGGGGTGTTAAGGTTACATCGTGGCCATCCGATCAATCATGAACGGTCACGATCACTCTAAATTGCGGCTGACACTATTCAACTTTTTGTTTTGCATTTTAGGATCAAATCGTGGCCGTCCGATTCAATCACGGACGGTCACAATTGATCCGGGTACCCCTTATCAAGATGTTGAACTTGACAGGGATCCGCTCAACCAAACAAGTCGCTTTCCCGCGACCAGCATCGATTCCTAATAGAGGGGGTGCACTTTTCCTCTCTATTTAAAGATGTGGTGAGAAGCGTTATCCCCTGTCCACAGAATTGGAAGCCTTGGACTTTCCTTTGCTCAGATGATGGGGAGTCTTATCACCTCTACTGGCTCGGCCAAATCTCTCCCAGGCGAGAGATCTAGAAATGGCGAGGGCGATGGTAAAGGTGGCGGCACCCGGGCTGTCTCTTCTCCGTCGACCATTCTCCAGGTAAACCCCTTTGTTTTTTGAATCCGAGTTTAGGGGCCACTGTAGATAAACGAATGACATTTTCGTATAGCGTTTGCCGGCTCCAGACCGAGACGTTTTGGTGCACCGAACCTCGTAACAATCCGTTGGCAGATCACTTCTGTCCCCCTGTATCTTTGGCACTTGCTGTGTCCATGGGAAGCCAGAAACTTCAGCTCCAACAGTTTCTTCCCCTAATTCTCCTCCCATGAAAAACCTAATGATTTGTCAACAGCTATGCATACACAAATAAACCTAAAACTTCAGGAGAACCTTTTGAGTCGAGTAGAAATTGTGCGTCGGGCAGGGGCGAGCCTGTTGGAGATTGTAGTTTCGAGGTTTTCATCTGACTTTGGCAATCGTCTTTCTTTTTCGCAGGAAGAGGATATCTTGATGTGCAAGAAGGATGCTTTTTTGAAATACTCATTTGA
Organism: Rhodomyrtus tomentosa; assembly: GCA_028455895.1. Lineage (NCBI taxonomy): Eukaryota > Viridiplantae > Streptophyta > Magnoliopsida > Myrtales > Myrtaceae > Rhodomyrtus > Rhodomyrtus tomentosa. The sequence goes on along the minus strand of JAPCWY010000009.1, from coordinate 25,429,591 downwards.
GCAATGCTACAAGATCTACTTATGTTCTTAAAGTACTACATAAGTGGATAGTTACTATGCCTTGATCTTGGACCTTCACCACGATCGAGAGATTGCAAATAGTTCTGGTGACACCTACTTATGAAATACTCTTACATGTAAATGAGACACAATATATGTGCTTTTGGATGACATCATTTGAAGCTCCATTTGTTCCGCAAACCATACTTTCTTTAAATAACGCTTGTATCACTTGAAATAGCCGGTCAATAAAAAAATAGTCCAATTGCCGACAATAAATTACGACTAAATATTTTTAGTGGGCGATGTACATATTTTTCATGACTCATTTTTGTAAGCGTTATAAGCGATTGATTTTGGGAACATATTTTTGAAAATATTCATAACGAAGATTAAGAGTATAATAGAATGTAGAGTCTATATTTAGTCTTCTGTTTTTTTTTTTTGTTATGATTTAGATCACATTATTGAAATTCAAGAGAGGTTAACTTTCCTCTCCCTTGGTTTGGCGTAAAGCGGAAAGAGATAAAATTCCTCTCCTCAATGATAGCTAAATGTCGTTGAGTAATGCCTTGTCTTACCAAGTCCAAAGTATGAGGCTAAGGTTGGGTAGGGTTTCCAAAAGAAATTGGTGTTGGTTTGAACGGAGCATCCAAAAGAGTATGGAAAGTTCCAGAGACTGCAAGTTGAAACAGCTAGCAGCGATTGGTCTCAAAAGCTTGGTCGCACGAACCTCATTGGTCGTGGCGAAGCGTATTTTCAGAAGGAAGTTGTCAAAAAAAAAAAGAGTCATAAATTCATATTTTAAAATATATTTTAATTCTGTCAATTCTACCCTAAACATTTTATGTATATGCCAATTTAGTCATTCCCACTAGTTTTGACCTGCGGGTCCTGGCGTTGATACCGGTCGGTGCCGATGTGAATATTATTTTATAATATTTTAATAAATTTTCGAATTATTAATTTTTTTTTTTGCTTTTTTATTTCCTTTTTTGGTGACCGGCCGGCACTGGGCAAAAGTGCCGATCTGCGCGAGGTCGCCCCATGCAGTGGGAGAGCCAAAACCGAAAAAATATATATAGAGAGAGGAGAGAGTGCGTGCGGTAGATAGAGACGAAAGCGAAGACCCGACACGAGCAAGGAAAGGATAGAAAGCGGTGGACGGGGAGTGAATAGGAGAGAAATCGATGGATGCTTTGGAAAAGAAAGGTGGGGAAAAAACGAAAAAGGCAGGGACAGATTTTCCCGGAAGACCGAAATATGGCTGCTCTGCCTGAACTTGCTTTGCAAACTTAACCTGCGGTACGACTCGGGACGGCGATAACCTCCATCGAATAAACAATAATCCGCCTGCAGTTTCCTTCTCACCTTCCTCATCCTCTCTCAATCCTCAAAAGGTATAGGACTGAAATCTCATAAATGTAAAAGATTTAGGATTGAATCAATCATATTAAAAAGTTTAGAACTGAATTGACAAAAGTGCAATATATTTGGACTTTTTGATAAATTTTCTGTACTAGTTGAGGTGGAAATATGTGCATACCCGTGCCATATTTACTTAAAATCATTTCCGTGTCATAAAAAGTCTCAAACTAGTACGTTCGTGTGCATTACCAAAGCACAAATGATGGTTGATTACTTAAAATCATTTCCGTGTCATAAAAATTCTCAAACTAGTACGTTCGTGTGCATTACCAAAGCACAAATGATGGTTGATTACTTAAAATCATTTCCGTGTCATAAAAATTCTCAAACTAGTACGTTCGTGTGCATTGTCAAAGCACAAATGATGGTTGATTACTTAAAATCATTTCCGTGTTATAAAAAGTCTCAAACTAGTATGTTTGTGTGCATTGTCAAAGCACAAATGATGGTCGATCACCGAATCTCCAATCAACATGAGTAACAAGCACACGCTAAGAAATCTCTCTTCATTAAATACGATTTTGCCAAAAGGCGGTGCGCGTTTAGGTTCAGCGTCCCCATTACCATCACTTTATAGAAAAACAACACCAAAAGGTTGAAAGAACATAGAAAATGCCTTAGAAATCCCAGATCTATTTCTAAATCAAGATAGAAGAGCCTTCAAATTTAGATTTAGTTCTAGATCAGGAGGAAAAACTACAAGAGAACAAAATCATTTTTAGAAGTGCCGCCGACTATTGAAGATAACAGCAAAAGGGTCTTGAAAATCTAGCTTTCGACAATCTAGAATAAGCAGCCAAAGCCAGAGTAAGCGAACAGATTCGGCGAGAGTACATTTTGAGGCACTCGTTTTCCGATCTTCAAAGATTAAGGATGTTGATCACGTGGTTTACAGAAACAACGAAAAAAATCTAAAAAGACGGAGAAAGCCAAAGATTAGCAGGGAAGAAGGAGATGGGAAGGGAGAAGGGAGGGAGATCTGCTGGGTTTTTTTTCCGATTTAACTTTTTAAAAAATTATTTACAAAATTAGATTTTTAAAAAAAAATAATTATCGATTTGGGTCTCACGCGCTACTTCAAGTGGTGCGCGAGACCCGCGCACTGCACAAAGCAGCGCAAGTGGCTCTCCAAGCAATTTGCTTGCTTGCTTCCTTTTTTTCCTTGCTTATTTTTTTTTTGCTTGCTTACTTTTTTTTTTAGAAGCCACACACATTTTTTGCTAGAAGCCACGCTTGCTTTTGTGCAACTTGCTACTGCGCAAACAAAAAAAAAATATTTATTATTAATTTGCGATAAATTTTATTAGTAACGAATTCTACGACGAACGTGTCATTGGAAATATATGTTGTATATTTTCCGACAAAACATCATATTTGTTGCAAATTTCGTCGCAAATATATAACGTACATTTCCAAAAACACGTTTGTCGTAGAATTCGTCGCTAATAAAATTCGTCCCTAATAAAATTCATCGCAAATTCATCGCTAATTTTTTTTTTTTTTGTATTTGTTGCCAATTTGCAATGAATTTCTACGTTATATATTTTGCGCAAATTTCGTCATGCGATACGTTTATATTTTGTGACACGTTTGTCGCATGATATAAATCATACATTTTCAATGACACGTTCGTTGCAAAATATATACTTAATGTGCTTCATGGTGACGTCTAACATGTTGTTGGAAATGTACGCTTTCAATCACATGACAAACATGCCGCATATTTCGTCGCAAAATATATACTTTAATTAATGTAGCCAATTCTCGAACTCATTTTCTCTGGTTCGTTGAGATAAAATAGTTCTTCCGCTATTTTATATAGGTTTCTAATCAACCTACCGTAAATGGTTAGTGGCGGCTCCAATTGAATATTTTTTCACGAATAAACCTAAGTTGCGATTTGATAGGACTTGAGAGGGTCCGAGTTAGGTTAATTAATTTAATTGACCTAATAATCCATTAGCCTAATTTTAGGTCGCGACACAACTCAAAGCTGCTTCTTTCCGAAGCTTGGTAGATCACACTACTGGTTCTAATAATACACACACTTATTACAATAATTGTACACTTCTGAAAAAATTAATAGATAGTGTATGACTCTTACTAAGCAAAACCAGTCGATCACAAAGTGTTAGAAATTATTTTTTGTAATTTTCAAAGTACATTTGTCTGTCTTGTTTTTCACATTGGCCTGCATTGGATTCCTTCTTATAAATGACGATCCTTAAGTTGACTGTTTGACTTATCAATCACATCTTTCAGAACCTTGTCATTTATATGAATAGAAATCTCACTGATAGATCTCAGTGTGCTATACTCTATTTCTTCATTGTCAGCATTACATGTCGCTATCTGTTCATGAGTAAATCTCATGATGTCGTTATTTGTTCATCATAGCACTCCGGACCACATTAATTGTTTCTGTTGTCGGTGATTTTTTTTTTTTTTTGGGTCAAACTGTTGTTGGTTTCTTTGTAGTTCTCTTTCAACCTATTCATCTCTATAGGTCGTATTGATACCTCCAACAAGATTACGTTCCAAAACTTTGATGATGACTACAAATTGTTCAGCAATATCCTCAACGATGTCATGTAGAGAGAAGTCGGAGGCAAGGTGATGGAACAGATCAAGATTCAAGAATATCACATTTAGTTTATTTTGGAAAAAAAAAAAATCAGCGACATGGGCTGTCTGATTTGTTTCGCCTTACACGATTCACTACTCCTGCTGTCCATTGCTAATTTTAGAAGGTAATCTTGCCGCAATTTTAGCGATTAGGGTTAGGTCTTTTTGAGGAAGAGCAATTTTGCGCAATATTGTCTTACAAATTTGGTTCTAGAATTGTCGGTGATTTTTCTTCCACCTTTCAGTTTGATCACGTTTTCACTCATCCATCTTTAAATCCTCGTTTTGTACTCATAGAATGCGAATCTGCAATGAAAGGTTGTTTTTCAATAGTGAAGAACAACAAGGGAAAATCGAACCGAAAGTGGCTGAGAGATTGTTTTATTCTTTCCTAGATCGGCGGTTTGATTACGCTTGCCTACATTGAGTCCAATTCTTCTTCATTTTAATTTAGGTCAAGCAATTTTTTGGATTTAGAAGCTTTCTCTTTTGATTGATAGAACCTACAAACCAAACCACAAAAGACAGTAGCCGATGAAGCATGGAATCGAACCATCTAACCGATTCAGTATGAGTCTTTGAATGCCCTGGTTATTCTTACAAAGTAATGAGTTTCTACGTCGGATCTAATGGACGGCGAAGGGCGTTGTTCTCAAGCAAGATGAGGGACGGAGCGGTAACTATTAGGGGAAGGGGGCAGTTCACCTTAGCGAAAGAAGGAGATGGGCAAGGAAAGAAGGTAAGAAGAGTGGAAAGCCAAATGAGAAAGATTGACCTCAGTAGGTTCTTCATCGTAGGTTCCAAATAGTAAATGAATCATAGGGCTCAAGCAATAAAGGTCTGTGTTTTGTGTTGTTACAGGGGTAACTAAAATAGAAGAGGATAAAATTGATCTAAAACACCATCTTTCTTTGTGGTTTTTGCTTATTTGATTTCTCCGGCGAGCTACATAAACAGATTTACAATAAAATAAAGTCATGTCAGATTTTCCGGCATCCTAAATCAGAGTTGATACTTAAGTGATTCTTTTTTTTCCCTAAGGGGCATTTAAGTAGTCCAGAAAAAAGATTTGACACCAAAATGAGCATAGTATGAAAATTATGGTAATTCTAATGACATTTCTTGAAAATAACTAAGAAAAATCAAAAGAAAAATGGCGTCATTTCGTTGAAAATAATGACATTTCTACGGCACACCATCGTCATTATCCATAGGATGAACCGTGATAACTAGGTTACACGTGAGATAAATCAAGCAAGACTTGGTCAAGAAGACTTAATTGTGTTTTCCATTAATCGTTTAAGACTACATTGCTTCAATTAAAAAATTGAGACCTCGATTAGTTTTCATACAATATGCTCAGAACGAATTGAAAAGAATGAAGATCTTGTCGACAAGAAGTTTCGTACGGTGTCATGTCATTAGGAAATCCTCTATGCTTGTGGTAAGCAAGTAGACACAAAGATGAGAAAACCTCAATATCCAAAAGTTCCATTTGCATCTAAGAGCAATCAATCATTAGGGATCGACGGCAGACTGTATCTATACTGAAGCATAGAAGCTGTTAAGTACGAATAGTAATGCAATGATGACAAACTGATTGACCTCACTGAAGATGACAAACTCATTGACTTTACACAATAATGCACGTCTATATAATGTACGAACGTGACCGACGAAGAAGACTGACTGAATATGACCAAGAATCGCCACCATACCTAGATCCTGACCTCCTGACGCAAACAAAACATTTACCATTTACTAATTGACGAAAGAAAATGCACACAGTTCCTCGTGTTTTGTCAGTTATCATTGGTTGATGAACACCTTGATATGTGAGATCATCTCCTGAGTTCTTGAGCGAGCCATCTGGGACTTGTGCAGCACTTGGAATGCATGTCCCACTCCTCTGTACATGACCATGTCCACTTCCTTACCCATGTTGACCAAGGCATTACATAGCTGCAAGTTCCGGTCCTTCAAGATGTCAAGCTCCGATATGCACACCATCGTCGATGGGATGCTCGGATCTATCCTATTCGACAAAGGATTGCACCAGGGATGGTCCCTATTTGCCCCTGAAGGAAGCGACAGCCTCCAAAAGGCGTCGGAAGCAGATAGAGTCAGCGCTGAATTGGGTGGCTGAGAGGCCATCTTTTCAGACCCGGTCCGGATCTCTCCTCCGAAGAAAGGTTGGATCAAAATAACACCCTTCAGGTGCAATGGTTTGATGGCATTGGACACAGAAGCACTGATGTTTCCTAATCGAGCAGCAACGTTGAAGGCTATATTAGCGCCAGCGCTGTCGCCAACTAGGAAAAAGTTGGATAGATTGCACTGGCTCACCCACCATTTGTGCTCGTCGGATCCATCGGTAACTCGCCTTCTAACCCACATGATTGCATTGACTCCGTCCTCATAAGAAGCCGGGAGACGGTTCTCAGGGGCAAGGCGGTAATTGACTGATACGATCACGCAGCTCGCGGTGGACGCCAGATTGACCAGGAACTCGTGGTAGCAGCTCCACGCAGCTGATCCGACGCAGAAGCCCCCTCCGTGGAAGTAAACGAGCAAGGGGTACTTGCCGGGCCGGTTTGGAACATAGACACGTGCCCACAAGTTGGTGAACTTGTCGATTATGACGTCTCTGGCATACGTGTCCACTCCCGAGGAGATTGCGCAGGGCACGCTAGGAATGACGGGGAACCTCTCGACCCGCCCATCCTTGTGAACCCTGATTAGGCCTTCAATCTCTTCGAACACCAATGATTGTAGTTGCTGGTGGTTTTTTCCCAGTTGGAGGTTGAGCCTGGCATCAAAAGATAGGGAAGCCATTCTTTTTGTTCTAGTTAGTAAGAAGACAGACTTACTGGTTTGGATGGAAAACTTGCAAATGTAGGGTTCTTTATATAGGAAAGGAGTTCAGGAAAAGAGCCTATAGAGATCTTTGAATGTGGGAAAAAAAAAAGGTTTCCAGTCACTAAATGAGGCAAGTGGGTGGAGTAGAACCTCCCCCTATGTCATCACGTGGATTCCCGGAAGAGGTAGGAAGCCACTCTTTTTCAAACCCTTTTTTCTTCTTTGTCAAATGGATCACATTCTTTGCAGATAATCATCTGTTAATAGTTTTACTGTATCCAAAAAATAAAAAAATCATCTGTTAATAGTTTTTCATGGTCTCATGGAGGACTAATGTCATGAACACTTCCTTACCCAAAAAAAAAAAAAAATGTCATGACCACTTTGTTTTCAAGGACTTCCAGGGACCAACAGACACAAGTGATCCGCACGGCGTTTGCCTTACTGCGATTTTCTCGACTGCTATAAAGAAATTGCTTCTTGATCATCTAGTACTAGTATAACTAAATGGCCTCGTTCTTCGCCACATGTGATTACACTGTTGGGAAATTTTTGGCAATAGCCAGTTCCGTAGGGTTCTGTTGCTTGTGCCAGGACACTGCACAATGCCACAGGTGAGTTGCTTGATAAGTTTCATATGGGAAAGCTCTCATTTTTCAAAAGGAAAAAAAAAAAATGTGAGAGGATTCTGTGGATTGCAAAGAACGCTCGATCATAACCATTCGCCTAGATTTTACTGTACCTCTTCCTAGCCAGAGATGCGAAGATTGCTCGAATCCATGCCATGCCCTCATGTATAACACACGGTTGACTTAAAAACACTTCTGGGTGGAATTTGAGTCAGGAAATATATATTCCACAATCTCAACATTCAACCCCTAAGTGAAGAGTGGACTCATTATGTTCTTGAAACTATCCGCCTTTTCATTTTCTCCCTACGCATTTGCTTTTAGGGTCAGACACAAAGGTTTCAGATCCTCCTAGATGCTTCCTGCAGATAAAACATTTAGATGCCGCAGTTAGCAATATCCGATTGATTTCATTTTTTCTGACCTCAAAAATTGTTTGAGACTTTTTGGTGCTCTTCCACAGTGACCAAAGTTGATCGCACCCTATCTCCAAGATGCTCAAAAAATCATCCTCCTAAAGATAATGTAGAATTTGACGTCACATGTCACGGCTGCATGCATATGATTCCCCACCAAAACCTATAGGTCATGATCGAGATAATAAACTCGTTTTGCTCCGAGACTCTCTCTCTCTCTCTCTCTCTCTCTCTCTCTCTCTTTTGGGTATGGCGCTTTAGGTTTAGATAAAGGAATAACAGATTCATTGAAAGAGAGGTCCATAATGTGGAACTGAACCATCGAGACTTTGTTCTTTGTACTTGCCTTAAGAATCTTGACCTCAAGTCCATCTTCTCATATCTCAATCTATTTCAAGTCTGAACTAGTGTCCTGGTGAGTCGAAGCTCCAAATCCTGAGTTCAAATGGATGGTAAGGAAGGCACTCTAAAAAAGCCCGATCCGCAGAATATTTTCTTGATAGTCCACCTCCTTGAGGAGGTTTCTAAGGAAAGTAAAGATCACAATGGGACAATGGTGGACAGTTCTCCATTGATTCTGACATAATATTCTTTGACACTGTCTGGACATTTTATTCTTTGGGGCGCCATCAATGTTTGTCCAGTTCTGTTGAGACACCAACCACAACATTCTAAGGAAGAAAGTAGACGAAAATGGGAGTCGCATTTTCTTATCCAGTCCAACTAGAAGGCACGCCATCCATTGTTTTTTTTTGGTACGGTTAAATTAATTTTTTTTTTTTTGGTAAGGATCACGCCATCCATTGTTCATTTGGCCTAACCACGAAAAATTACTTTTCAATGTGAATCAGTTCAAATTATCTCTACCCAACATATTTTATATATTGGTCCAATTGAAATTACATGGCATTAACTTTTTGTTTTTTGGCAATTCAACTTAATGTTGGGTCACCATAGTAGAAGTCCAATATACTTTCATCGTAAAAGTGTTAAGGTGTACGTATAAGATGATAGGCGAAAGAAATTTCACATCAAGGATATGATGTAATGCTGAGCAGTTAATACATTCTACTTGAATTATAACTCATTGGCGTAAGCTTTTAAATAAATGTGAGTCAAGCTAGACAAGTTGACGGATTCAGATTTGGACTCGCTCTCTGTGATCTTTCCAGATGAAAGTACTGGACTTTTGTTGCGTCGGGTTTGTATTTTTAACCGATGCGACAAATCATTTATCCGAGTTTACAACCAAACTTAGCAGGGCAAAGGCGATTGAGGTGGAGTCGGGAAGATATATTTTGATCCTCTCTCCAAAATCTGCCAACCTTGACCAAGCCAAGGTAGATATTCAAGTGGAGATAGTGTTAATGCAGAAGAGACATATGGATTAAAGGGGAGCGGGGATAACAAATGAGGCGCACATGTGTGTGTGAGATTCATTTAAAGTGTGTATGTGTCCAACTAGATATGCTCATGGTCTCAAACTTGAGCTCTCTTTTTTATTATCTCCCCAAATGAATGTACCGAGCTTCCGTTGCATCAAACCGACAACGAGATCATTGTCAAGTGGGGAAATTATAGGGAAAAAAGTTATAAATCTATTACAATTGCGTCAATTCAATATTAATTACATCATACTAATGAGTTAAGCGCATGATACAATACATCCACAATGCGAGGCTTATTTCGCCTTAACATTCTAGATATGCACTTCACCGCTTAGCCATTGCAATATCACAAGAAGATTTTATACCATATTCCATGTCTGCTGCAAGCGCATAATCTTGGACGGTGAAACCATACTAGTTTGAGTCATCAAGATACCCTCACAAAAGATCACGTTTCGAAAAGATCCCATTGGAGGATGAGATGAATTGCCTTGACGGTAAAAAAGCAAAAGATTCTTTGTCATCCCATTTTTTTTATTCTCCCAAAAAATAGGAGACTTTCGAAAAACCAATGGATCCTGACCGACGCATCTTTATTCTCATCACATGCTATATTCTCCTTCCCTTTCTTCTCCAACTTTTTGACCAAGCACCACCCCCCCACCCCCCCTGACGTAGAAAGCTCAGGAAGGATAATCAGCACTTCCCTTTGAAAACAGATGGATAGCCATCCATGATTTGTTTTCACTTGTTGCCCTTGGTCATGGCAAAGGGGGAAAATTACAAAAACGATAATCGCAAATTTATTGCATTTACGTCAATTCGGTCTTAAATTTTTTTGATTGTGCTAATTAAATCTGGCCAATTTCGGCTAGAAATTCTTCATATGGACATCGTCCTACAGGACACGACCTGCACTGATGATGACAGAATTTATTAATTTTTTTTTAATGTTTCATTCTTTTAAATAATTTTTTCATTCTTTTTTCCCTTCTTCCTCTGTCAGTTGCGGAGTCTCAACAATGGATGACAAGGGCCATCCTCACAGAAGGCCAATGAGGGCCAGCCTTGGTCAAGCTCCTCGCCAGCTTAGGTCGAGGATTACGAGGTTGAACCTTGCCCGAGGCCAGCAAGGTCCCCTCTTGCCAAATCTCGGCTAGGGTGACCTCACCTATGGTCGGCGAGGCGCCCTTGCCAATCGTAGCCAATGGCCAATCGTTGGCCATTGTCAAGGCCCGGTGAGCGATGGAGGAAGATGGAAATAGAAATGGCAAAAAAAAGGAAAAAAATAAAATAAATAAAATATTCATAAGAAAATTAACTAATTTTGTCCACGTCAATGTCGGCCATGCCACATATAACTACTGGCATCCATGTCAACAATTTTCGATCATAATTGATCGAATGGACTACATTATCAATATTTGATAAAGTTTATGATTAAATTGGTACAATTAAATGGTTGAGGACTGAATTAGATAATATTTCCCGTGGTAAGGAGGATGGCTGGGGTCTTTAACTGATGCTAACGAAGTTCATTTAGAATGTGGCAAGAACATCAAAAAGATCGAATAAAATAAGATTGAAGTTCATAGGTTTCATTCTGGTTCTGGAAGAAAGAATAAATTTGGAACCTGTTTGGCCAAACCCCCTCTAGAGTTGCTTTGAATTCTTCTGGTGCGCTCAAACATCATCGGAGTGCCGGAGTGGCATATGCATTGCACTTACATGCAACGACTGTTTCAAATAAAGAAGCTTTCATTAACACTAAAGAAATTACTCTGCTTTCTCTTGCCAAACGAGCGGTTATACTTTGTCTTAAGGCTCTGTTTGTAAGTGAAAAATGAGAAGTTTTTGGAAAATGTTATTCGGAAAGTTAATTTTCAGAAAAATGACAAAGTTTTTTGGTATTTGGCTAAACTAGACACGGTTCTGTCTTTTAGTTTGGAAAATCCGATTTTCTTCCATGAACTCCTTTTAAGAAAAAAAATATTTCTCTCTGGTTCTTTTATTTTCTTTTATTTAACCTTCTGATTTCAGCCGGTTGTTGCCCGCAAGAGAGCTCAAGGCTTAGCCAGTCCCAGCGATCTCGGGCTCATCAACCCTCATCATGGTAGACCGCTAGGCAGTTGACCATCGCCCAGGTCCGCAGTCGACGGAGGAAGGAGTGGCAGGCTGAGGAAGAATGAGAAAATAAAAATGAAAAGGAAAAAAAGAAAATTTAAAAAAAATAAGAAATAATTTTTTAAATTTTTTAAAAAATATAAATGTAAAAAAAGTAAAGATAATAATTATAAAGAAATGAAGTGTGAAAGAGAGGAAAAAAGAAAGACGAAGAAAAAAACTTCCCTTTTCTCAAAAAGAGGAAAAAAAATTTCCATAATTTTGAAAGGTTTTTTTTTCATAGGTGAATGTTTCCCTAGACTAGATATTTTTCGCGAACCAAACAATCGAAAATCCAGAAGACAAATGAAGCCTAAAAGTATGTTCCGCATCGTTTATTAGAGTTTAGTTTTGAGTAAGAAATATAGAGAAAGATAATTAGATCGCATTAATCAGAAGTTCTGACTCGTTTATATGTTGTTATACGAGACCCATGTGGACTAAGCCGTCCAGGAGTCCTATTAATAACTACACCAGGTGGTGACCATTTGAGGTTGAATCATGAATCGGTCAATGGGATTTGGGATGTCGCAGTCTCCCCCACTCACAGAGCTCATGGCACTGTCAATGTTGGCCTTTACCGCCTAGAAATACTCCTTTTATTGTGTGGTTCGGTCCATACCTGCCCCCCTCTATCCCAGAAGTCTGCTAGGAGCAGTACCTTCCCCAATGATTCTCACTCCAGCGATCCCTCCGTGCCCAGAACTATCAGGTGGAGGCATGCTACGATGCTATCCGTAAGGACTCAACCCATTCCATATATGGGTAGAGTTAGCAAAATGGATCAAGAATACATGTTGTAACCCAATATTTAAGAATATCGGTCATAAATGGGCTGTATAACAAGCTTAAATGGGTCAAAAATGGGCTACTTGGGATCTTTTTGGTCCATCATTTGGTCAATGGACTTTGAGAAAATGCAAATAACTTTAGATTAAAGGCTTTTTACAAAATGAAAGTAGTGTTTGATAAAATGTATTTTAAAAACATATTGAAAAGAAACATTGACGTAAATACTGTTTAGTGAAAAATAAATTTTGTAAAGTATTCTTAAAAAAAAAAAAAACTGCGGTGGCAGAGACCGATGGCGGCGGTGGCGGCAGCGGCGGCTGCCAGCGATGGGTAGCTGGCGACAGGGGACAATGACTAGCGACCGGCGACGATGGCCGTCTGCCGTGGCGGCCGGCGAGGTGTAGCAAGTGGCGGTGGGCGGCAGCGGCGAATGTGACAATGTTACAATGAAAAAAATAGTTGCATTTCACATAAATCCCTTACACTTTGGGCTAAAGGACTTTATATAGCATTTGAGATGCAAGTGTATTGGACCAAAGTGAGCGAAAAATTGAATCAAATAGTATTTGTATTTGGCCAAGGGACTTTAGAGCACAAATGCTTATCTGTAATGTTGAACCAAACAAGCACTTAATAGCTTAATAAGTCTTAAATGAATTTTAAACGGGTCATAAATTGGTTATATTAAGTGAAAAATCAAAATAATTTCTGATTTTTTTTATTATGTTTTTTAAATTTGTTATTTTTTCTCTTTTGTTTATTTTTCCCAGACAGGTCCAGCAAGGGTCGGCCGACAACCCTCGCCTCTCCGAGGTGAGAACCTCCTTATCTAGGTGATTGTAGCATTCACTCCGCACAAATCAGAGGTGCACGGCACGAGAATGAGAGAACCATTTGATCCCGGATTTGATGGCACCCCGCGGCGAACGGTCTCGACAACGCGAACACGCAGATGGCTTCCGTTCTGGCTGATCAGTTTCGACTTCTTAGAAGTCCGGGAGCGTTCATCATTTACATTTGGCGTGAGGTCTCCTCTAGATCTCCACCAAAGTTTATATGAGTAACGACCGCAATTTTAGTCGTGCATCGATGATGTTCCCCCTCAAACGAACCTTTTTTGCAAAGCCCTCCTTGGCGGAGATTGACCAGTTGTGTTTGGGCAAAGAGAGGTGCGAAGGAGGAGGAGGAACAACGACTATGAATGCTAGAGATGGCAAAATGAAAAATACCTGGTAGATAAAAGCTCTCAATACTCGAATATGTTTGCAGATAAATTGTGTGGACGGCGATTATTCCTTTATCACCTAGCTAGTGGAACACTCGCCTGATCTGGACGAGAGTGGGGCCCTTGCCCAGTGGACGACGAGAGCCGGGACTCACCAGACTTTGAAAAAAAGAGAGGAAAATTTATAAATAAAAATAAAAATAAAAACAAAAAGAATTTTTATTTTTAAATTATAAAAATTTACCACAATGTTTTAATAATATAATTTTTTTTAATAATTCATAAGTTTTGCTAAATGAAATTAAATATGGAAGTGTTTTAGTAATACAGTAAGGGTTGTTAAATTTATACTACTTGAAAATGGGTTAAAAATAATTTATATGAGTCAATATAAATCGGATCATATCCAATTCAACCCGAATCTAATTTGATCCATCTGTTTCACGCCTCTAATGTGGGTCACGCCTCAAAAATAGTACTTGATAAACCAGACACGGTGACCGATCCTTTCGTAAAATGTGTTTGCCGTTTGTCTTCCGGGTTGAAAAGCCCTACCATATTCTTCAGGTTCACGTTGCAATGGTAGCCGCATAATCAGGGTACATGTGTTTCATAAATTTTCATTAGCTCAAGTGGTACTTGCGTGGATAATATGGTGCCAAACAGGCTGAGACCCAAGTCCCCGCGTGCGCGCGAGAGAGAGATGGTGAACACTGCGTTGCAGTTGCAGTCGACAGGAGGTGATCCATCTCCGGTCGCGTATCTTTTGTGGTAGCTGGGATCACCTCACAGTGGTCATCCTCTCAGATATAGATGTGAGCCTTCTTTCTAGGTGTAGTTTCCATTAGATTGGCGAATCAAGAAAGTACATAGCCGTGGAAAGTTCTCCTAAAGAAACAATTAGTGAACAAGAGCACCCCCAAAAAATCATGCCACTGGAAAATTTTTTTTGATGTCATGGATTTGATAGATGTCACGGAATCGTTGCATTGTACCACGATCCTAGCTATGAGTCTGAAACTGTCAAACTGGTGGAAAAGAAAATAACGTCTGAAGATACAACAATGATATACTTTGATATTGCAAGATCTGCTTTGACAATTTTTTTTTGTTGATGCGTTCTTTAAATCAATGAAACCTTGCAAAAAGAACATGAATAGCAATTGAAACTTCATGTTTTTGTTGCTATTCACTTTCTCTGACTCATTGGGAATGACATATGAGGACGATCCAAGTCACTGATGGATCCGATGTGATGTTTCTCATCAAGCTCTCATGGGTTGTTGATGCATTGGAGGCACCATAGCAACTTGATACTGCACATTCTGCATTTTCGCCGCATTCCCCTGCCAACCTGGGCAAGTGACAAGAACAGACATCAGCAATTGCTTGCCGGAAACAAAAACGATGATGTGAATTTTTCTTCGTCGGTCGATAATGACGATATTGTAGTGCCATATTTGCAATAACATGGCTTATTAAGTGCTTGTTCGGAACTCAAATAGCAACGGTTGACATCAGTTTTACCTATGGTAGGGTCGAGTCCTCTGTTCTTAAGCTCTCTGTATTCTTGAGAAAGAGCACAGCATTCACAAAAGAAGTGAGTGATCCAGTCAGGAGCAGGAGACTCGATGAGGTTGAACCGGTGTCGGAGCTTGGTTCGGTAAGTGCAGGACAACAAGCACGGGCAACCGATGAGAAACTGGATCCCGCCGTACAGAAGCCCGCTCGTTCCACAAGCTGCACAGCAAACATCACTTTCAACCGCATAAATCCAACGAGACCCTTTCTTCTCGAGCGCTTAAGTCCATAAAATATCTCGTTCCGATTGTCTTCTCCCTCAGATTGTTAAAAGGATATTGAGCTTTTCAATCTTGGTCATCTTCTACACTAGTAGGATCAAAGTTTTAAAAGTCAGTAAAGGCACTGTTACTAACATGTGCTCCCTCGGTCGACAATCTCCGCTATCTGGCCAAAGGTCACGCAGGGGAAGCAACAGGCCACGACCGCTGCAAGCACGCAAGAAATACTTAGATTTTTTCCAATTTTTTTTCGTCCATTTTGTCATAAACTTGCTCGGGAAAAGCAAAAGGCGACCTACCATTCAAAGGGTCATCCATGCAGTCAAACAACCCCGTTGTCCAAGGAGATGATGAAGCAGCTGGTGTCAATTGAACTGTCATCCCTTGAGGCATAGGAGGCAAGTTATGCAGATGAAATGGCATTTGAGGATAGTTTGCACCAGCAGTGTGAAAGGGTTGAACCGGAGCATTTGTCAGCCCTGTAATAAAGCCCGGCACGGGATGTGATGGCTGGAAACCGGCTTGAATTTGAGAGCTCACGGGGATTGGCTGCCCTGTGTACAGAGTTGGCCGAGACCAAAAACTTTGGTTGGCTTGCGGAATTATTCCAGGACCAGCCAGATTCTGTTGATTAGATGGCGGCATCGAGTGAAGGGGCATCATCTGAGGATTTTGAGGCGGGAATTGTGCTGCCTGCATTGGATTAATCGAACTGGTTTGTATATTCTGCTGGAGTTGCAACTGCTGCTTTGTCAAAGCATCGCTCGCTTCCTCCGGTTGCATTTGCTGATGAACTGAACTGGAAGGAGCAAAGAGTTCGGTCGAGGGACGTCCCATCTTTTCTCGATCTTGATGATGCACGGCCAAACTTTTCGGATGAGCAGAAGATTAACAAACCTCTCAAATGGTTTTCATACAACCAAGTGAAACCCACCTCCAGTCCCGAGGATTAAGACACAGATGAATGTTTCATCGCTTAGCGCGGCCGGCAGAGCCATGATCTATTTAAAATCTTGTTTTCACACGAAAGGCGCCAAGCAGTACACTACAAAGGCTTCGTTAACTTCTGAGCACATGAATGACAATTTTCTTGCTAACATATTAAACAGCTCTTTTCTTTCCTCCAGCTCTTTGTCCTGACTTGCTACATGAAATCTGTTGAGTATGGTAGAAAGGACAGGCCAGCAGTTATGGGACTATACGACGTGCCGTTTCGAACCCGGAAGAATTAAATAGCTCTGAAGCTAGCGGCCATCATATCAATCATTCAAAGGGTGCATTAGTGCCGCCAGTATGCACACATCAGAGAATTTCGCCTCCCGTTTATTGCCGAAGAAGTCTTTCTCCAGACACGGAAGGGGGAACATATGCTCGGTTCTGACTAGTTGATGTCCAAGGCATTAGATCATGTGTGCTCCAGGTAGGTCGGACCTTTTTCTGTCTTTGAAAATCCAATTTATGGATCATGTGTCTTGAGATTTCAAGGAGAACGCGCTCAAGATGTTACTGATTACCAGTTTCCCAATATGAAAGGAGACTATGGTTATGACGTTGCCAGAAACCGAAGCCTGCTCAGAACCGCGGTAAATCACAATGGGGAGGGCATAGCATCTCGTGTGCTGCTAAAACGTGCAGAATTAGGAATGACCAACGCGCTGGTCTGGTCATGGCAAGGTTCGTCTCTACATAGCCTGTTTCGAGCCGGGCCGCTAGCTAAAAGGAACTTGATTGTTTCTTTTATCGAGAAGAAGGAAAATCACACGAATGGTCCTTGAACTTTGACTCAATATGCAATGTCGTCCCTAATTATTATTTTTTGGGTCGAACCTTGAATTTTAATTTGTTTAATGTAACTCATATACTTTAGACTAATGTGTAATATTGCCCCTTAACTTTTTATTTATTCAATACGGTCCCTAAACTTTCGGTACATATTTAAACTAGTCACGCGCCTCCTGAACGTAGTTAAAGAAAATAGTGGAATCAAGAGAAGAACCTTCCTCGATGAATCCATGTTGAGGCACTAAGTTAAAGCTCTCATCTCTATATGAATTGAGTTTAAACTTAGTTATAAAAAAAAAAAAGAGCTTTAACTCAATGCGCGTGAATATTTAAACTCAATGCACTAAGTTAAAGCTCTTTGATTGCCATTGAATCCAAAATACTGGAGGATTTGTACCTTCTGCCAAATGATAACACAATCATGCAGATGTATCAATGATAATTTAGCAAAAGATCGCTTCATAGCTCAACGCAGTACATTATTTAGTGAATAGTAGATCCTGTTCTGTGCAGCAGCAACTCAGTCTCAAAGGTACGAAGCGGGCAAGGACAAAAGAAAACATAAGTCCTCACGATACAAAATACTAATTTGGGGCAGTGGTTACTTTCAGGTTCACCTGAACAAAGTTTGAGGCCAAAGCTGGTTTGCACATGCTCTCTCAGTTCCATAGGTCAGGTGAGCTGCAACAGGAAGTTTGGACAACATATGCCCGTGAAAATCTTCCAATGGAAACCCAAAAGTTCATCTGGAGATGGCATGAACAAAAAGTCTTGATTCCCATAAACCCAAGCAGACAGAAGGCAAAATCTGTGTGTCACCTAAGGTTTCGCTGGGCCTTTCCCTTCTTGGTTTAGTGCATACTCTCTCTTCATCTCTTCCAAGACGGCATCATTTGTGCTGCCCAAAGAGTCCCCAGAGTAAGTGTGAGGTATTTGGCGAATCTCTGTTTTGCAACATTTATATCTCAAGTTGCATTAGGAAGAAAGCTTTCTCAAGCATGTGAGATGGCTCTTCACCAATGCACCATGCATACTGCATCACAAAACTCTATGACATAAGATAAGACCCTAAAGAGAAGTACCGTTCAGGGGAATCACATTAGTTCAACCATTTCCCTCCCAATACAGACTATCATCGCCACTAAAGGATAGGAAGGACAGGGACATCGCGATACCACATTCCAACCAAATGTAATCCACACCCCCGCCAGTTTGTGGACAGCATATCACAAACAAGTCACATGACTCCAAAACCCTCGCATCAAACCAAAGTGTTGTCTCCATTATATCCCGCCAAGTTCCTCTTATTTCGACCACATTTTCAGTTGAACACGAATGAATCGTAAAATACCCAAAAGTGGGGTACTACTGTAACAGATATTGCTGGACTAGATGAACACGCCGGAGTAGTAAAGTTTAGATGGCCAAATTTACATCATTCCTTATATGTAAAACCACCATCATCAAATCAAACCTTGCTAAATGAATGACCCTCAAAAAGCTATGTGAACCACATTCACTACAAAGTCCCACAACGAAGCAGAAAGAATTTGTTCAAGAAGACTTACTAGCGATGAAGGCAATCGTTCAATTCTTTAGCTTGTTTGCGGCACTGCCAGACCACAGAAAAGGTTCTTCCGGTGGCGCATTCCGCATAACTCGAAGTATAATAATCGCATTCTTTCAGAGCCTTCTGCTTCATCTTGCTGCGTAAAGCTGTATACAAGAGGAGCCACGCGACGCGCTTAGCCAGCCGAGAAATTCCAAAACAAAATGCAAAAACATAAGGCAAACATGTAGAATAGAACCTCAGCATCTCCCTCTTTTCCCTATTGATCAATTAGATTTAAAAAAAAAACTTTATGAAAATAAAAGCACTTAGCAGACCAATTTAAAGCTAAAGCACTTGAAACAACAGCGAAACTGCTTGCGGATCACCTAAAACTACGCTTTGGCTTTAGCTACCGGAATCGAGTACAACTCACTCGATTGAGTTCGATCATCGCCATCAATGCTCCAACCTCAATACGCGTAACACCACAATGTCGATTCAGAGAAACATCCAATGGCTTGTTAGGGTTTAAGAGAATCAGCTCTACTGCGAGTAAAATAGTGGAATCAAGAGAAGAACCTTCCTCGACTTTCTTCTTGACGTGGTTCTCACGCGCCTCCTGAACGTAACCCATTGAGGGGCGAGAAGGTCTTGCAATTGAAGGAGGAGCAAGGTCTCTGCTTTACCTCTTCGCCATGGGAGTTGGAGCCTGGAGGTAGAAGGAGCAACCCGCGAGGTCTTTGGGCTGGGGTCTGCAGCCTTGCAGGTCAACAAAAGGATCTTCCTTGCTCTACTACTACGCCGTCGTTTTGTTCTGTGCTATATGGACCATTTTCATTAGGCAAAATGACATAAATAGTCTTTAAACTTTGACAGAATATGTAATTTGATCTCTAAAATTTTAATTTATTTAATTTAGTCTCTAAATTTTGACAGAATTTGCAATTTACTTATTCAATTCAGTTCCTGAACTTTTAGTAAATGCTCAATTTAGCCGCTAAACTATATAAAAATATTCAACGATATCCCCGATCTTAAATTAATAAAAGTACTAAATTAAATATTTTTTTATAATTCAGGAACTAGATTGAACATGCACTAAAATTTTATGGACTAAATTGAACAAGTCAAAAGTTTATGGATCAAATTGTACATTCTGCCAAAGTTCAGGGACTCAATTGAATATATTAAAAGTTCAAGGACCAGATGACACATTCTGCTAAAATTTAGGGACCATTTATGTAATTATCCCTTTTCCTTGTGAACAATTAGATTCTTGTATATTAAAGAAGAAGAAGATGATGATTATAAGTAATACGAAAAAATTCTGCGCATAAGAAATTTTTGAAATATCGTTAGTACATATATGTAAAAAATCAAGTACTAATAAAAGCCTCATTCAAAATGAATAATTAGGCGATAAATTAAGATGGTAATTGAGATGCTAGCACATAAAAAGGAAAGGTCCGTGCAGATGTCTAACTATATGTTGAAATGGCTCTCCAACGACACTGCACTTTAATACATATTGAGTGTGTATCGTTCTTAAGAAGTGTAGACTTAATCATGCGTTTGGCGGTTCAAAATTGAAACTAGTGTTTGGGTAGTCCGATTCTCAATTTCAATGATAATGGATCAGATCACTCAGATCGGATCGAAATATTTAAATTTTTTCCCTGACATTCTTTTGACAGATTATGTGACATTCTGATTTTCCTGTCATTTCGGGACTTATTAATGAGAACATATCTAACGATGTCTTTCGGTCGTATCTCGCTCGGATTTGATCAATCTCGAGTTGACTGACCAAAAGGCAAAGGCTAACGCGAGACAATGTACGTGGATTTAGGGAACTCAAATAGGAAATGACACTTTGACCATAAGTATTGTTGAGAATACATTTAGAGCTTTGAAAGGCCGATCTAAGAACGATCAAGGAATGCATTGCTAGCTGTACGATTGGAGCGCTGGTGATGCCGCTTAACCAATGTATAATTTGTAAAATTTTCCTAAATTGAATAGTGACGATCGAGACTGTTGGAACTACTATAGACCTTCGCAATTACATGGCAACCAAAGTTGCCATGAATTGACGAGCCCTAAGTGTGATATGAATCACAGAGTCGATACGCATAACGTCTGCAAAAGCCGTCCGTCAATTTGGGATAGACTGGAATCATATCTAACAGAGAAATGATTTAGAGACGAGTCTCGAAATTAGAAAATGGAGAATCAAGAATTCCAACATTATAATTGGAATGGCCGTCACCTCATCGAAGAAAAGTGAAATTAGAAAAAACGACGTTCCGAACGTCGAGGGTAAAATTACCATTATGTCCTCAAGCCTTAGCCTTGCCTTAATAAATGGATAAGGGTATTTTGGTCTTTGAACACACTCTATAGGCCATTGACAATCAAGAAAAATGATAGCCATTGGATGAACTATTGATTGACATATGGACAAATGTCAATGGATGAAGAGTTGGCATTAAATGTCCAATTTTTGACCTACCATTCTTCATAATTGACTCTCAAAATTGTGCATATACCCCTCTTCTTCCTTCATTTTGCCGAGAACCACCATCACCTTATCCATCTTCAAGCTTTTCTTCTTCTTCTTCACCAAAAACTGCTCTCGCCCGACCAGCCCTACTCGCCGCCTTTGCTGCAGTTGACCGATCCTTTCGGCTGCCACTTGAGCTCGAGCCGACCACCAGCGTTTTCCTCATCCTCTTGCCGACAACCTCCAACTTGAATCACGGCATTTGCCCCACTGAGGAGCTTCGGCCAGCCATTCTCCCAAAAGTCGACGAAAACCGTCGCGGCTAGAGGTGAGCTGCTGTTTAGACTCCGTAGGACTTCGAAACGTTCGAATCTTTCGGCCAAATTTTGTGAACATCAAGGGAATATGTAGATTGAGTTGTGGTAAAAATTTGGGCTGAATTTGATGGAGATTTGATGATGAAATGGTGTCGCCTTTGATGGATATAAACTGACCGGCGGTAGACTTAGAGGAACCGGCGTTGATCTTGGACTTTCCGGCGTTGCCTTGAGCTCAAATTTTTGATGAGGCTTCCTAACTCCTAGAACTACATGTTAGCAAGTAAATTAGTGGATAAATTGAGGATTTAGGATGGTTTATGGGCTAATTAATTGAGATATGCATAGAACTAAAAATGCCCTATTTCGGTTCTGTGCATACCAAATCTTGTGGGGGCTATCAGTGATGGAGTTGAGCTCCAATTTCATTGTTGAAAAGTATGAGGACGTCAATCGACATTTCAATGAGGTGTATGTTTAGTGAATTGACAAATTGGACGAGAAAATTGACAAATTGGATGAATTTCCTTAGGTTGCGCGGCTGACTTGTTCTCGGACTTTTAGAATCAAACCATTGGTGTGCTTGGAAGGAGATTTTTGCTGATTTAATCTTGAGGTAAGAAGTTTTTAAACCTTGGCTAGGAGGATTGGACTCGATTGGGTGAATTGGGTGTGAATTAGGTTGAATGCTTGTGCTATGAATTGATTGCCTCTTTTAAGTGTTGAATTTAATTATCTCGCATGCCATAGATGTGTTACTCATTGCATGAGTTTGCACTTGACCATGAGGTTCTGAATTGAAATGAGTATTTGGCATGTTTGAGAAACTTGTGACATCCTGAGGCGTTAAGACGCGGGGTTGAAATGACCAAAGTCCTGACGCGTTGAGACGCGGGACGAAATTTGATATGTGTCGATACAAGCCTGGAATGAAATTGAAAACCTAATGCGTTTACGCGAGCTTGTCAAAGGGATAGTCTGAGGCGAAATTATGCGGACCGAACTTGAGGCATTCTAAACACGGGCGTGAAACAACGGAAGCCTATAAGGGTGAAAGGTGTGTCCTGTTTTGGCTATGCGTGCTTAATCTGAACTATGAGAACTGATGTCATGAATGCTTGCTTGATGCTAGTTTGTATGTATGTGTTATTTCATGACTGCTAAATGCTTCATGTGGTTGCTTATGCATTTTGTCCATGATTGCATTCACCTGAGTGTATGGTTAGCTTAACCTAGGGCTAGGACTTGTCTTACTGAGATGTGAATCTCACCCCATTTTCAAATCCTAGGCCGTGAGAATGTTGCCGATCAGACTAGGTGATCCGAACGAGATGTCCACGTATTTTGAGGAGTTCCCGGACGGACAGGGAATCGTGTATGTTAGGAAGTGTAATATAGTCTGGGTCGATGAGGGTGTAAAGAGCTAGAAGCCTCATGGGTTCGACGCTTGGTTTTGGAGGGTAGGAAAAGTTACTACTGAACCACTGAAGCCCACCGAGATACCTCGTGGGGTAATTCCTAGTTGGTGTCATCCCGATTGGGATTCTGTGGAGGTCGAGGGGTCAGCAGCTGGTTTGAGGAACATTCTCGAGAGGACCCTAACCCTGGAAGACACCGACGAGATCATTGAGATTGAAGCTTCCGATGATGATTTGGTGGAGCAGTCAGTAGACGAGACGATAGAGGATACAGTGGAGGTATGATCTGAGACTTTCTCGGAGTACGAGCCTACCGAATAAGCCGAGGAGACTGACGAATCTAGCAGTTCAACCTAGGGGTTTCTTGGTTACATGATGACCCTCGTTGGTCTGTAATCTTCCGGGGAATTTAAATCTTTGTCATCTATTGGCGGAGTCTCGATTTTATTGACCTGTTAGCAGGGTTAGTTTACCTGCTCTTTTGTATGAACTCACGATGATGTATATTGATGTTCTCGTTACCCAGGTTCCCTTGTTATTGTACGGGGGAGTTTGTATGTCATTGTTTCCGCATGCTTTCAATCATTTGCATCTCTCGATCTATTGAATCCTAGGACGCTCGAGAGTTGACGCTTGCAGGGGGTCGCGCGCTCGTGCCCAGGGCGCGGGGCATGACATCCCGCCTTACTTGGTATTAGAGCAAGGTCAGCTCGATCCAAGTTGATTGGGGATTGGAGTGATAAGAAGGATTAAGTTAGGACAGGATGGGTAGCGAAACCTTAGGAAACTTGTTAGAATAAGGCATGAGATGCATGGCATATGACTTGGTGCATGTGATTGACATTGGTCCTGACAATATTATGGTGATTTGTGAGGATTAAGTTCCATGTCTAGCGTCGAAAGTCATTTCTAGATCTTGAGTTGCCGAGTAAATGAGCATGGCTAGTTCTGGTGAACCGTTGAAGTGGACAGAATGGGGCAATGGCAATGGACTGTTTAGTGAAGTGCCTCTGGAATTAGTTGTATGGAAGGTCGTTATGTTATGATCGTTTTCGTTAAGTCATAATTTGGTAGCTCTGGACTTGGTTGGATGAATGAGTTATTAACTCATTGATGGATTTGTGGTGGTCCAGGCTTAATGAAAAAGTATACAAGAATGAGTAATCCACCTAGAAGACTGGAAGACCCAAGAGCGGAGCCTCTAGTTCGAGGCCACTTATGGCGGAAGACCCGAGAATGGACGGAGTACTGAGAACACTAGAAAGGATTGGCGACCTCATCAATAGGCAGGCCCAAGATAGGGATGCTGCCATAGCCCAAGCGGTAGGAGTTGCAATAGCTGCCGTCAACGCCAATAACGGCAATAATGGAGGCAATGGAAACAATGGCGATCATGGCCAGGGCCATGAGGCAGTGAATGCCCAGGAGGAAGTTGTTGTGGCTAGGCAGATAGGCCAACTGGTTGAGCAATTTATCAAGCTGAAGCTAACCCAGTTCGATGGGACTGGAGACCCCGAACTAACACCAAGATGGATCGAGAAACTGGAAATGGCCATTGGAGTATTGAGGTGCACAAATGAGGAAAGGTATTGTTAGTAGTATACTAATTGGAAGGTACCGCTAATGACTGGTGGGTTGTCACCAAGAATGGAATCTTTCCGGAAGGGACAACCTTGACCTGGAATGCCTTTACTATGGCATTCAATGACAAGTATTTCTCTGAGAAAGCTCGAGAAAGGAAACAAGTAGAGTTCTTGCAACTGTGTCAGAATCATCTGACCATAAACCAGTATGAAGCTGAGTTCTTCAGATTGTCAAGGTACGCGCCTCGATCGGTAAAAGGTCTCCTGGAGAAGGCACGAAGATTTTGGGATGGACTGAGGCCTGAACTTCGTAGCTGGATGATAGCTCTGAACTTGAAGACTTATAAGGAAATCTATGAATGGAGCCAGATGATCGAGAGGGACCTGAAGGAGAGGAATGTCGCATCTGGATCACGGTTTAATTCATTTAGATACAATCATCAGATTGGTAAAAGACCGGTGACTGGCAATAGACGCTTCGTCCCTTCGATAAGAAAGAACATTGTGAAGCCGCCAAACCCAATGAACTAGAGTTGTCGCCTTTGTGGCAGAAGGCATGGTAACTTACCTTGCCCAGCAAGGATTTGAGCGTGCTTCAAGTGTGGTCAAATGGGTTATCAGATGAGAACTTACCCAAATCAAGCTCCAATGAGTAAACCTCAAGGGCAACGACCACAGACAGGACCGTCAACTGTCACTCCACAGAATGACCAGAACTGACCCCAGCCTAGAGAAGGGTCTATGCTGTAGCATGCAGGGAAGCAGAAGAAGCGTCAGGCGTGGTCACAGGTATGATTTATTTGTGTGACCAAGCTACCTATGCTTTGTTTGATCCTAAAGCATCACACTCATTTGTGTCTGCTCGATTTCTTGATTTGGTTGATATGAAATTGGAATCGTTGAGTGTGATTCTGCATGTTGCCACCCTGTTGAAGGATAATGTGCTGGTTTGGTTGGACTATGCTGATTGTAAAATCGTAATTGGCGGCAGTAAAGAGAGTATCAACTTAGCTGTGTTGCCCATGTATGACTTTGATGTGATTATAGGAATGGATTTGTTGGGTAAGTAAAGGGCGGTAGTTGATTGTGGTAGTAAGATAATCCGTTTCTATCCGGAAGGCTGTCCTAGTTTTGAATTTGTGGGAAGTCCAGGAGGAACATCGATTCCTTTAGTCTCGTCTCTTGAAGCGACAAAGTTGATGATTAAAGGATGTTAGGCGTACTTAGTTGCAATTATGGACACGACTGTCGAGGAGCTTAAACTAGAAAGCATTCTGATAGTGCATAAGTTTCATGACATTTTTCCTCAAGAGTTGCCAGGGTTGCCACCAGAGCGAGAAATAGAATTCATGATTGAGTTAGCTCCCGGAATGGAGCCGATCTCGAAGGCACCCTATAGGATGTCCCTATCAGAACTGAAAGAGCTAAAGGTACAAATGCAAGAATTATTGGATAAGAGATTTATTCGACCAAGTGCTTCACCGTGGGGAGCGCCAGTGTTGTTTGTAAAGAAAAAAGATTGGTCCTTGCGTTTATGCATCAACTACAGATAGTTGAATCAAGTAACTGTAAAGAATAAGTACCCACTGCTGAGGATTGATGACTTATTTGATCAATTGCAAGGAGCTGCGGTATTCTTTAAGATTGACCTGAGGATCGGGTATCATCAGTTGAGAATTAAGAAGGAAGACATACCTAAAACCGCTTTTAGGACAATGTATGGTCATTACGAATTCACCGTGATGCCTTTTAGACTGACCAATGCTCCAGCCGCATTTATGGACTTGATGCATCGGGTGTTCAAGGAATTCTTGGATAGATTTGTCATAGTCTTTATTGATGATATCCTGATTTACTCAAGGAGTAACGAAGAACACGAAGACCATCTGAGGATTGTTTTGCAGATCCTGAGGGAACACTTGCTTTACACTAAGTTTAGTAAATGCAAGTTCTGGTTGAATAAAGTGGCATTTCTTGGCCATGTTGTGTCTGGAGAAGGAATTGCGGTGGATCTTGCGAAGATCGAAGCTGTAATGAATTGGCCTAGGCCTACTATGGTCATGGAAGTCCGAAGTTTCTTAGGATTTATAGGATATTACAGACGTTTCGTGGAGAAGTTTTCATCTATAGTTATTCCACTGACGAGATTGACTAAGAAAGAAACGAAATTCGAATGGATGGATAAGTGTGAAAGGAGTTTCCAAGAGCTCAAGCATTGGTTAACGACCGCACCAGTATTGACGATTCCATCAAGACCTGGAGGGTACGAAATGTATAGCGATGCTTCGCTAAAGGGACTAAGATGTGTGCTAATGCAACATGGAAGAGTGGTTGCCTACGCGTTCCTACAACTGAGACCGCACGAGATGAATTATTCGACTCATGATTTGGAATTGACAACAATCATATTTGCTCTGAAGATCTGGAGACATTATTTGTGTGGTGAGCAGTTTCAGATTTATATGGATCACCAAAGCCTGAAATATCTATTTTCCCATAAGGAACTGAACATGAAGCAACCTCGATGGATGGAGCTATTTAAGGATTATGATTGTGACATATTATATTATCTTAGGAAAGCGAATCGAGTTGCGGATGCGCTTAGTCGAAAGTCTAGTATTGCCTGTCTACTAGTGAAATGATGGTCGTTATTTGAAAATTTGAGGGATTCTGAATTTAGATTGGAAGTCTGTCAGTTATCCAGTTTGGTAGCCACTCTGAGAATAGAACCTGAGATCTAAGAAAGGATAAAAGCCTTGCAGCATACGGACCGAGAAATTCAGAAAATCCTGGAGATGGATGCTACGAAGAGGAAACCAGATTTCCAAGTGTTAGAAGACGGAATTTTGAAGTTTCAGGGTGTCTATGCATACCAAAGAACGAAGAGCTTAGAGAAAGGATTTTATTGAAGGCTCACAGAAGCAATTATAGTATTCACCCAGGTAGTACGAAGATGTATCAGAACTTGCACCAACATTATTGGTGGAACGGGATGAAAGTAGATGTAGCAAAATATGTGGCAAAGTGCTTGACGTGCTAGCAAGTAAAGGCACAACACTGTAAGCTTGATAGATTGTTACAGCCATTAAAGATTCCTGAATGGAAATGAGAACACGTGACTATGGACTTTGTCATGGGACTACTGAGGAGCCAAAGAGGCAACGATTCCATTTGGGTAGTCGTGGATCGATTGACCAAGTCTGCACATTTCATTCCTGTGCAAAAGGATTTCGCAATGGATAGATATGCCGAATTGTATAGACATGGAGTACCCGTGACAATTACATTGGACAGAGATCCCAAGTTCACGGCGAACTTCTGGAAGAGTCTTCAAGATGCCAGGGGAACTTGACTATAATTTAGTACGGCATACCACCCACAGATGGACGGACAATCGGAGAGGACAATTCAGACGCTTGAGGATATGCTACGAGCGTGTGTTATAAATTTCAAAGGTGGATGGGAGGATCAGTTGCATTTGGTAGAGTTTGCATATAACAATAGATATCAACAGAGTATTTGAATGGCACCTTTTGAAGTGCTTTACGGAAGAGCTTGCAGGACCTGGATTTGCGGGGACAAGATTGGGGAAAGAAGTATTATAGGCCTAGAGTTGGTAGAGCAATCAACAGAGGCGGTGAAAATAATTCAGGATAGACTGAAGACGGTACAGAATCGTCAGAAGAGTTATGCGGATAAATGACGTAAGTCTTTGGGGTTTCAAGTAGGTGATCATGTTTTCCTTAAGGTGTCGCCAATGAGGAGATTATCTCGATTTGAAAAGAAAGGAAAACTGAGTCCAAGATACGTAGGACCTTTTTAAATTTTGGAATAGATTGGGACCTTGACCTACAGGCTTGCTTTACCGCCTAACTTGTCCCAAGTACACAACGTCTTCCAAGTGTCAATGCTATGGGAGTACGAACCGAACTCGACGCATGTATTGGATTATGAAACCATCGAAGTGGATGACAGAGTATCCTACGTAGAAGAGCCAGTCAAGATCGAAGATCGAAAGGAGCAAATTCTAAGGAAAAAGACGATTCCATTGGTCAAAGTTGTTTGGGAGCACCATGGAACCGAAGGCACTACGTGGGAAAGCAAGGAAACGATGAGGTGTCACCCCATTTGTTTGAGTAACTGGATTTATTGTAAATTTCAAAGACGAAATTTTTGTGAGGGGGAAGAGTTGTGACATTCTGATTTTCCAGTCATTTTGGGATTTATTAATGAGAACATATCTAACGATGTCTTTTAGTCATATTTCACTCGGATCTGATTAATCTCGAGTAGACTGACCAAAAGGGAAAGGCTAACACGAGATAAGGTACGTGAACCTAGGGAACTCAAATAGAAAATGACACTTTGACCATAAGGATTGTCGATTGGACATTTAGAGCCATGAAAGGCCGATCTAAGAATGATTAAGGAATGCATTGCTAGCGTTATACGATTGAAGCGCGGGTGATGCCGCTTAACCAATGTATAATTTTCAAAATTTTCCTAAATCGAACAGTGACGATCGAGACCGTCGGAATTAGTAATAGACCCTCGTAATTACATGACAACCAAAGTTGCCATGAATTGACGAGCCCTAAGTGTGATATGAATCGCAGAGTCGATACGTGTAACGTCTGCAAAAGCCGTCCGTTAGCTTGGGATAGGCTGGAATCACATCTGACAGAGAAATGATTTAGAGACGAGTCTCGAAATTAGAAAATGAAGAATCAAGAATTCCAACTTTATAATTGGAATGGCCATCACGTCATCGAAGAAAAATGGAATCAGAAAAAAACGACGCTCTGGACGTCGAGGGTAAAATTATCATTTTGCCCCTCAAGCCTTAGCCTTGCCTTAATAAATGGATAAAGGCATTTTGGTCTTTGACCACACCCTATAGGCTGTTGAAAATCAAGAAAAATGACAGCCCTTGGATGAGCTATTGATTGATATATGGACAAGTGTCAATGGATGAAGAGTTGGCATTAAATGTTCAACTTTTAATCTACCATTCTTCATAGTTGACTCTCAAAATTGTGCATATACCCCTCTTCTTCCTTCATTCTGCCGAGAACCACCATCACCTTATCCATCTTCAAGCTTTTCTTCTTCTTCTTCACCGAAAACTGCTCTTGCCCGACCAGCCTTGCTCGCGGACTTCGCTGCTATCGATCGCCCCTTCCGACCGCCACCTGAGCTTGAGCCGCCCACCAGCGTCTTTCTCATCCTCTTGCCGATAACCTCCAACTTGAATCACGGTATTTGACCCACTAAGGAGCTCCGACCGGCCATTCTCCCAAAAGTCGACGGAAACCATCGCGACGGGAGGTAAGCTGCTGTTCAGAGTCCGTAGGACCTCAAAACGTTAGAATCTTTTGGCCAAATTTTGTGGAAATCAAGGGCACATGTAGATTGAGTTGTGGTGAAAATTTGGGCTGAATTTGATGGAGATTTGATGATGAAATGGTGTCGCCTTTGGATAGGAACTAACCGGCGGTAGACTTGGAGGAACTGGCATTGATCTTGGACTTTCCGGCGTCGCCTTGAGCTTAAATTTTTGGTGAGGCTTCCTAACTCCTAGAACTACATGTTAGCAAGTAAATTAGTAGATAAATTGAGGATTTAGGATGATTTATGAGCTGATTAGTTGAGATATGCACAGAACCGAAAATGCCTTATTTCGGTTCTGTGCATACCGAATCTTGTGGGGGCTGTTGGTGATGGAGTTGAGTTTCAATTTCATTATTGAGAAATATGAGGATGTCAATCGATATGTCAATGAGGTGTATGTTTAGTGAATTGACAAATGAGACGAGAAAATTGATGAATTGAATGAATTTCCTTATGTTACGCGGCTGATTTGTTCTCGGACTATTATAACTGAACCATTGGTGTGCTTGGAAGGAGATTTTTGCTGATTTAATCTTGAGGTAAGAAGTTTCTCAACCTTGGCTATGAAGATTGGACTTGATTGGGTGAATTGGGCGTGAATTAGGTTGAATGCTTGTGCCATGAATTGATTACCGCATTTGAGTGTTGAATGTAATTGCCTCGCATGCCATAGATGCGTTACTCGTTTCATGAGTTTGTACTTGACCATGAGGTTTTGAATTGAAATGAGTATTTGGTATGTTTGAGAAACTTGTGACACCCTGAGGCGTTGAGACGCGGGGTTGAAATGGCCAAAGTCTTGATGCGTTGACACGCGGGATGGAATTTGATATGTGTCGACATAGGCCTGGAATGAAATTGAAAGCCTGATGCGTTTAAGCGGGTTTGTCAATGGAATGGTTTGAGACATAATTACGCGGACCGAGCATGAGGCGTTCTAAACGCAGGCATGAAACAATGGAGTACTAGAAGGGTGGAAGGTGTGACCTGTTTTGGCTATGCGTGCTTAATCTGAACTATGAGAACTGATGTCATGAATGCGTGCTTGACGCTAGTTTGTATGTATGTGTTATTTCATGACTGCTGAATGCTTCATGTGGTTGCTTTTGCATTTTGTCCATGATTGCATTCACCTGAGTGTACGATCAGCTTAACCTAGGGCTAGGACCTGTCTTATTGAGATGTGAATCTCACCTTGTTGCGGGACCACATTTTTAGATCTTAGGCTCTGAGAATGTTGCCAATCAGACTAGGTGACCCGAAGGAGATGTCCGTGTATTTTGGAGAGTTCCCGGATGGACAGGGAACCATGTACGTTAGGAAGTGTATTATAGTTTGGGTCGATGAGGGCGGAAAGAGCTGGAGCCTCATAGGTTCGAGGCTTGATTTCGGAGGGTAGTTGAAGTTACTACTGGACCACTAAAGCCTCCCGAGGTACCCCGTGGGGTAATCCCTAGTTGGTGTCATCCCGCTTGGGATTTTGTGGAGGTTGAGGGGTCAACAGCTAGTTCGAGGAACATTCCCGAGAGGACCCTAGCCCTGGAAGATACCGACGAGGTTATTGAAATTGAAGCTTCTGAGGACGACTTGGTGGAGTAGTTAGCTAACGAGACGATAGAGGATACAGTGGAGGTATACTCAGAGACTTTCTCGGAG
This sequence comes from Rhodomyrtus tomentosa, assembly GCA_028455895.1. Taxonomy (NCBI): domain Eukaryota; kingdom Viridiplantae; phylum Streptophyta; class Magnoliopsida; order Myrtales; family Myrtaceae; genus Rhodomyrtus; species Rhodomyrtus tomentosa. The sequence goes on along the minus strand of JAPCWY010000009.1, from coordinate 25,398,062 downwards.
TACGAGCCTACCGAGGATGCCGAGGAGACTGACGGATCTAGCAGTTCGACCTAGGGGTTTCCTAGCTTTACTTAGTAGTCTTTTGATGATGACCCTCGTTGATTCGTAATCTTCTGGGGAATTTAAATCTTTGTCGTATTTTGGCGGAGTCCCGATTTCCCCGACCTGTTAGTCGAGTTGGTTTACCTGCTCTTTTGTATAAACTCACGATGATGTATATTGATGTTCTTATTACCCAGGTTCTCTTGTTATTATACGGAGGAGTTTGTATGTCATCGCTTCCGCATGCTTTCGATCATTCGCATATCTCGATCTATTGAATTCTGGGACGCTCGACAGTTTACGCTTGCAGGAGGTCGCGCGCTCGTGCCCGCGGCGCGACAGATCAAGCATCTGATCATGCTATTACAAAAAAAAAAGACATTTAAAGATGAAAATAGCCACGAAAATTTGACAAAATTCGTCGCTAAAAGTATTTGCGACGAAAGATTACGACGAAACAAATTCGTCGCCAAATCGGCGTCGCAAAATTTAGCGATAAAAATTTAAAATTTCGTCTCTAATTTGCGACGAATTTTGTGAGGAAAATGTGTTCGTCGCTAATTTGTGACGAAAAAAATAATTTATCGCAAATCAGCCACGAACAATCTGCTCATCTCAAATTAGCTACGAACACATTTTCGTCGCTAAATTCGTGGCAAATCAGCGACGAAAATAATTTTCGTCGCCAAATTTGCAACGCCGAATTAGTGACGAGTTTCTTTTTTCGTCGCTAAATTCATCGCAAAGCTGTTCGTCACAAGTCAGCTACGAAATGTTTTCGTCGCTAAATTCGTGGTAAATTAGCTACGAAAATAATTTTTCGTCACTAATTTTGCGACGCTAAATTTGCGATGAGTTTCTTTATTCGTCGCAAAACTGTTCATCACAAATCAGCTACGAACTTTTTTTCGTCGCTAAACTCGTGGCAAATTAGAAATAAAAATAATTTTTCATCGCTAATTTTGCGACGCTAAAGTAGCGGCGAGTTTATTTTTTTTCGCAAAATTTGTCGCAAATTTACAACGAATTTTGCTACGAAATGTTTTTCGTAGTTGATTTTTTTTTTGCCATGAACATTGTTCCAGGATAAATTTGGCGACGAACATTGTTCCACGAAATATTTTGTCGCTAAATCATTTTGCAACGGAATCGTCATGAAAAAAAATGTCGACATTTTAGCTTTTTTTTTTTTACATTAATGAAAATAGACACATTAGAGGAAGAACATAGCACGGTAAAAAGCCACGAAGAAGGGAAAAAAAGTAAAAAAACAAAACGCCTCTCACAACATCTCTCTCGTCTATCTATCTATCTATCTCTCTTTTTGTTCGACCACCTGCTACCTCACTAGGCCCCCATCGATAGCCACAGCACCGGAGCTGCTAGAAATTCCACCAAGAGCTGCTCGATGTCCCTACCCTGTTTTTGGGCCGGGACTGCTGCAACTGCTGTTCACAAGCAGCAGCGGCTCTTCAGCCATCACCACCGCCTACCACCTTCGCCACACCATCCCTCACGACCCCTTTGAAACCTGTGACATTCTGATTTTTCCTGTAGTTTCGGACTCATTAATGAGAAATGTATCTAATGATGTATTTCAGTCGTATCTCGCTCGGATCTGATCAATCTCGAGTTGATTGACCAAAAGGGAAGTGCTAACGAGAAACAAGGTACGTAGATCTAGGAAACTCGAATAGGAAATGACGTTTTGACCATGAGGATTGTCGATGGGATATTTAGATCCATATAAGGCCGATCTAAGAACGATTAGGGGATGCATTGCTTGTGTTATACGATTAGAGCGAGGGTGATGCCGCTTAACTAATGTATAATTTGCAAAATTTTTCAAAATTGAACAGTGCTAATAATAGACCCTCACAATTACATGACAGCCAAAGTCGCCATGAATTGACGAGGCCTAATTGTGATATGAATCACAGGGCCGATACGCATAACGTCTGAAAAAGCCGCTTGTCAGTTTGGGATATGCTGGAATTGCATTGGATAGAGAAATGATTTAGAAAAGAGTCTCGAAATTAGAAAATGGAGAATCAAGAATTTCAACATTATAAATTGGATTGGTCATCGCCTTATCGAAGAAATTTAGAATCAGAAAAATGACGTTTCAGACGTAGGTGGTAAAATTACCATTTTGCCCCTCAAGCCCTAACCTTGCCTATATAATTGGATGAGGGCATTTTGGTCTTTAACCACACTTCCATAGCTGCCAAAAATGAGGGGAATTATCAGCCATTGGATGCACTTTTATTGACCCCTTGGACAAGTGTCAATGGATGAAGCCTTGAGTTGATATATTCACTTTTAACCTACATTTAACTCAAGTTGACCCTTGAAAAAATTGAATAAACCCTTATTCTCTCTCTCACTTGGCCGAAACCCCCATTTTTCCTCTGCAAATTTCTTCTTCTTCCTCCTCTTTCTGCCAATCGCTCGCCGACCGACCGGTTTTGACGCTCGGGTTCGCCACCGTCGATTGCTACTTCCGGAGACCCCTAGCCGCTAAGCCGACCACCTACTGCTTCCTCATCCTCTTGCCGACGTTCTTGAAGTGGAAGCAAGTCGTTAGACCACCCGAGGAGCTCCGACCGGCCAATCTCCCGAAAGTCGATGGAAATCGTCGCAACCAGAGGTAAGCCATGGTTTAGGCCTCATAGGACCCCGAAATCTTGGATTTTTTCAAACAAATTTTGTAAACTTCTAGGGAACACATAGACTGAGATGTGGTAAAAAGTTTGGGTGAATTTGATGGACTTATGACCCCAAATGGGTCTTGTATTTGAAGAGCCAGAATTGACCGATAGCAGACCCAGAGGAACCGGTGCCGTTCAAGGACTTTTCGGCGTTGCCGTGGCTCCAAATTTTCGGTGAGGCTCCCCAACCCTTATAACTACATGTTAACAAGTAGATTAGTGATTAAATTGAGGATTTAAGATTGTTTAAGGGCTGTTTAGTTTTTTTTTTTGGTAAGATACGTATGTATTGACTTTTCAAAAAACTAGTTACAAATCGGTCACAAAACCATGAACCAACCATAGCACCTAAAGTGGCATGATGGGTTCATAGGTGAACCAGTCACAAAATTTACACACGGGAGAAAAATCAACCTATAGCCTAAGTACGGCTGATCAAGAGCAAAATAAAGCCAAACATACGGCCAAAAGAGAGTTAGAGAACATCCATTCATAAGAGTGCAGGATACACCATTATCCCAGTCCGTGTATCAACGATTTAGCATTGCAGTTGCGTCACAGTGTTGGGACAGTAAGGTCAGCCCAGCCATTGCAAGACACATCAGAATTCCGAGAGCAGCAAGTATCTAGGGAGGTCCAGTAGAGCCATGGTTGGAGTCCAAGGAAAGCTTGAGGGAGCAGTTGGAGTGGCAGGACAGCTTGAGAGAGCAGAACCAGTAGTAAGCAGCAGCAACTAGCGGCAATATTAGCAGTAGGCAGCTTAAGAGACGAGATACCAGTCGCAATCAGCAATCATCATGGACAGAGTTCATTGAGCAGACTATCATCACAGTTGATAAGCAAGCAGAAGTGCATCCTGGGGAGTAAACAGCTAACAGAAGTAAGTGCCATTCAGTCCATTGCATCAGAAAACAGCTAAGTTCATCAGCTCGAGTGAGGCCAACTTTGTAAGGACACAGGATAGTGCAGAGTTCATCACAGGGCAGCTGTGCAGATGGAGAAGACAGCTTCACCAGCATAAAGATAGTATAAACTGTACAGTCGAACATTCCATAGTATACAGTAAGCAGGACAGTAAATACTTCGAAGAAAGTAGGGCCATAAATGCCGCGAATACAACCATACAGCAGGTCAATCAGTCTCCTTTGTATGATCTCAGTACCAGAACAGAGTGCCAGAGATTGAATTCCAGTTAGCCATAGAACCATGTGCCGATGCAGTAAAATAGAGGTTGAGCACAGGAGTATCAACATAAAATGGGAAAGAGGACAACCCAAAGTAGCAGTCATCACATCCATCTCAAGTAAGTAGCAGCACATTACCCTTCAAAGATGGTGGCCGAGAGGCCCCACATCCTCTGGAGGCATCTATTTTGTGGATTGTCTTGGATTTTCTCATAACAAAGAGTTTTATCCTTAACCTTTTTAGTAAGGTGCATGATTATGGAGGGGGTAAACAACTTTTTACCTCTAAAAAGTATATCATTTCGTTCAGTCCATTTAATGTGACAAAGTGCACCTAAAGAGAATCTGGCAATGCGGTGGCTAAAACTTTTACTCCCAAAATGTTTTTTTCCCCACCTAATAAAGTCATCCCAAGGGAGGTTTTGCCATGGGAGGTTGCACTTTGAAGCCCATATACCAGCTAAGTTATTAGTAACCGAGCAACCAAAGAACAGGTGATCTATGGAGTCCGGTCTCAGATTGCAGAAAGCACAGAACCTTGAACAATTCTTCTATATTGCAGTAGTAGCACTTGAGTAGGAAGGCGGTTGTGAGAGACTACCCACAGAAGAAAAGCGTCCCGTGGTGCGAAAACTTTATCCCAAATGAAGGAATACCAATGCACTTTCCTTCCCTTGGATCTAACATATTCCCAAGCCGAAGAAATGGAAAAGTCACCAAGATTATTTCCCATCCATCGGAGCCTATCATCCATTGAATCCACAAAGGAGGGAGGTATCTGTAGCCCCGAGGCAATGGTGCGGTATGCCATGGTGTCAGGCCATTCCGAGTTTAAGAAGTCGCGCACCGTAATGTCTCGTGGAATCCTAGAACGATAAATATCACCATTGGAAACCATTTTGGAAAGAGGGCTCAGGTCATGCCAGTTATCAAACCAAAAGGACGTCTTTAACCCATTTCCAATAATCCATCTAAATTGTAAGTAGGATTCCTCCCGAATTTGTAGTATTTTTTTCCAAGTCCAAGAACACACGGTCGGCCTTTTAGCAGCCTAGAAGTTGATTTTCTTCAAGAAGTTGGAATGAATCCACTTACACCAAAGTGATTCTTTATCCGTAAAGAGGACCCAAATATGCTTAAAGTTGAAAGCTTTGTTGCAATGAGTAAGTCTCCGGATCCCCAAACCACCTTTTTCTTTAGGAAGACAAATATCATTCCAGGAGACCTTTGCACCACCGACTCCTAGATCCGGTCCCTTCCAGAGGAATTGTCTGAGGATGAGTTCAATCCTATTTAGTACAGCCTTTGGAAGAGTGAAAACAGAAGCCCAGTACACATGAATAGAGTGTAGGATGGATTTTATGAGCTGTAGACGTCCCGCATAAGATAGGAATCTTTGAGACCACGAACGAGCTCTAGCCGTAATTTTGTTGACAAGAGCATCACAATCACCTTTACGCAGTCTAGAGGCAATGACAGGAACTCCAAGATAGCGAAAGGGTAGTGTACCTTGTTGGAAGTTCCGGCAATGTTGGATGTGATTCTGCAAAATACGATTGCCCCCCGAAAGGAAAAATTCACTCTTGTTAGGATTTGGCCATAAACCCGACCACGAAGAAAATAGCTGCAGTCCATCTTTCAATAGCTGAATAGTGTGTGGGTCCCCTTCAGAAAATAGGAGCACATCATCTGCGAAGAAGAGATGTGATGTCCGGCTTTGTCTACACCTCCAAAAGTATTTAAAGCCTGGCAAGGTGGTCTTGACATGGATGATGCAAGAAAGAACTTCCATAACCATCGTGAATAGGTACAGAGATAGGGGATCACCCTGGCGGATTCCTCTAGCTGTTTTGAAGAAACCATGAAGTTCTCCATTTATGGCTACTGAGAATTTTGGTGTGGTAACACATATCATAATCAGTTTAACAGTAAAATCCGAAAAGCCAAAGGCCTTCAAGACCAACTCCAAGAAGCCCCAGTCTACTGTATCATAAGCCTTACAGAAGTCAACTTTAATGGCGCATTTTGGAAGATATGGTGCATGATGAAAGTCAGCGAATAACTCTTGTGCAAGCATAATATTATCGCTAATTCTTCTTCCTTTAACAAAGGCTGTCTGGGAGGGAGAGATAATAGTGTGAAGAATAGAGGCTATCCGGTTAGCCAATATCTTTGTTATGCACTTGTAAATCGTATTGCAACAAGCAATAGGTCGAAAGTCCTGCATAGCCATAGCATTCGAAGACTTCGGTACCAAGGAGAGTATAGTTGTATTGGTTTCCTTGAGCAGTTTGCCCGTTTGAAGAAAGTCCTTAACTGCAAGAATTACAGAAGGACCAACTATATCCCACGAAGTAGTGAAGAATTCCACAGTGAAACCATCAGGACCCGGTGCTTTGCCTTTGGCTAAAGAAAATAGGGTGGCACGAATTTCCTCCCTCGTAACCGAGCACGATAGGGATTTCTTTTTGATCTTCATTAAGAGTGTAAGCAAGGAGTCCAGCGACGTCCGAAAGGGGAGGCCTTACAACATCAGGATGACCATTGAGGAGGTTCTCAAAATGGTTGACAATGTGCTCTCTAACTAGCCTAGGCTCGGTGATGGTACTCCCAGCCGAGTCCATGATCGAAATTATCCTATTTTGCAATCTTCTTTTATTGACAGAGTGGTGAAAAAACCTGGTGTTGAGATCACCTTCTTTGAGCCATCTAATTCTTAACTTTTGTCTAAAAAAAGACTCTTCTTGAAGCCGAAGGGTAGAAAACGCACGAAGGTGGTCCATCTCTTGGTCAATCAGAATTTGGTTCGCTGGATCCAGCTGAAGAGCATCTTGGACGGACGTAAGAGCGCACCTGGCTTGGTGCGTTCGGTTAGAGATGTCAGAGAAGCTTTCCTTGTTCAGTGCCTTAAGGCGACATTTGAGCAATTTCAACTTGCGACATAAAGAGTACATAGGATTTCCATCGACAGAAGTATCCCACACCTGAGCAACGATGTCCTTATATGAAGGATGTGTAGTCCAATATTGGAAAAACTTGAAAGGCTTCTTGGTAGTTGGTGTAGGGAGGATTCTAACCACCATTGGAGTATGATCAGAAATCCCTGAAGCTAAAAAGGAGGCCTCCGAATACGAATAAGAATGACTCCATTGTTCATTAACAAGCACTTGATCAATCTTCCTCTGTTTGCGTGAAGGTCCAGAAGAAGTCGCCCATGTAAATCTGTGACCAACATATCGAAGATCATCAAGTCCCGAGCCATGGAGACAATCCCCAAATTCATCAAATGCAGGAATCCATGCATTGGAACTACCTATCCTGTCTGTGCGATCGCGAATGGCATTGAAATCACCCGCAACCATCCACGGATCCTCAGTAACACTTAACCGCATGAGATCAGACCAAAGAGGCCTCCTGGCGGTAAACGTGTGTTCACCATAGATAATAGAGAGTAGGCAGTAGTTGTCAAGAGAAAGCAGTTTAAGGCGAGAATGTATCATTTGAGAGTTGGAATACAAAATTTGGAGGTCAATCCTCTGAGTGTCCCAGCCAATCCATATTCTGCCCCGATGAGAGTACTCGTAGTTAGCTATCCACCTCCAACCCGGTTATAGACCACGAGATATTCCTTCAAAAGAAGCCAGCTTAACTTTTGTTTCCAAAATACCAATACAAGAAAGACTATTTTTTCGGATAAGGTTACGCACTTCAGCCTGCTTTAGGGGGGCAGAGAGCCCCCTAATATTCCATATACCAAAAAACATTTTATTTACAAGGATGGGGTAGAACCGAAATCTACCTTTTCCTTCCTTTCTTCTTCCTCGACTTAGGGTGTTCAGTCTTAGGAGAAGAGGGCCCTTCATCACCATCACCTGGTTTGGTAGGTTGGGGACGAGATATTGTGTCCCCAGGGAGAGCAAAGACCGTAGCACGAGATCTTGTAAGAGGAGGGGAAGGAGAGGAGATATCCTCTTCGCTTCCACTATTAATATTACTAACCGACTCTATGTCATCATTGGAAACTGCAGAGGTACCAGCATCAGAGTGATCCATAGAAGAAGGCCCAACAGAATCAACTTCCTGACTAAAAGGGGCTGCACCATGCACAGGAGTGATAGCTTGGCGAGGAGAAGTTGCTGGAATAAGAACTTTGGTCAAATCAGTAGCTGCAGCAACAGGGGAAGTGATATCTTGGCGAGGAGAAGTTGCTGGAATAAGAACTTTGGTCAAAACAGTGGCTGCAGCAACAGGGGAAGCTGTATCAGGATGGATTTCCAGATTTTGTGGCATATCAACAGGCAGATTTGCAGTTCGATGAACAGCCGAATGGGGTACTGGTCTGTCAGCCTCTCCCAGATTCTAAGGTGGGTGCTCTTCCGGTTGACTCTTTCCAGCTGGGTTGTCTCCCTTTGTCTTCTTGCTTCTCACTTGTTGCCATTCAGCCTGAGATTGTGGTCTATTCAGAGGAGCTGTTTTAACCACCAGGGGCTGATCAGTTTCTAACACACAAGGGTGTCCATTGGATCCACTCTTGTGACCAAAGACAAGGCACTTGTCACAGACCAACGTGCGCCATTTGTATTCCACCCCAATGGTGATCAATTCATCATCCCATCTAATTTTAATATTTTGGAGCCTAGGGGTAGAAGCCGAGATACCTACACACACAAGGGCAAATGACAGTCTTTTCATTTGTTCCGTGCTTTCATCAACATATAGCGGGGTCCCAAGTGCACTAGCAATACGGCTAATGCCCGCACTAGACCACAAGGATTGTGGAACTCCTCTCAGTCTGATCCACACCGGGAGGACATTGTGGACTCCTTTGATAAGTTTCAACTTGGGATCCCAAGGTTGTAGCATCATGGTGCTATTTAGAATGGAGATTGGCCCCATTTCCAGGACCTTCCTCCTGAAATTGTCATCCGGAATGTGGATGAAATAAAATCCACTCTCATGAAGACGGATATCAGCAATATTGCTTCCCCAAGCCTTCTTGAGGGCTTCTTCAGTGAACTTGAAGTAAATCCTCCTCCCTAGGAAGCAACCAACAACACACTCCCTCAAGAAAGGGTTTTCATTCGCAATTACATCCTGGGGAATATCAACAATCGGTTCCCCATTCTCTATAGCAGGAGGTATATAATTAAGGTTATACCCTTTGGTCATAACTCTAGCAATATTTGCCCAACTTTGTGTATGTTGGGCATTTCCAGCTTTCAGCTTATTTTCAATAGTTCCTGAATGCTTCTCATTCACAGGCATAGGTGGCCGAGACCTGTTTTCTGCAGGTTGGCTCTTTTGCTGATCCTTATTAGCCGAGTGGGTCCTGGATCTTCTTCCAGTAGATCTTCCTCTGCTACGACTTGTCCTAGGATCTCGGTTGGCCACCCTAGCAACTCTGCTTGTACCAGCAGCGTTCAATGTTCCCCCAATGGATTTTCCATCAGCAGTCACACAGTTCAGGTCAGCATCAACTTGAGGAACCACATTTTTCCCCTTACTTTTGTCTTGTACATCTTCATGGTCAGGCAGGGAGGAGGGAATTATCCCTTCACAGCTCGCGAAGGTAGTATTCTGACCAGCAATGGGAGCGGGAATTGTACTAGAGACAGGAACCGTTTGGTGAGGACTACCAGTCATGCCTAACAGTATTACATTTAACCATAAATCACCAAAGTCTCAGCCTTAACCACCAGTCAACATCCCTTTCTAGACTATACCAAACGGCAGAATCGTGAAACCACAGCAAACAGAGCAATTCCAGCAGAAGCAAGAGGTTTTCGCACAGAGAGCATAAGAGCAAGTTCTACCAGATTTCAACAAGAAAAGGGGATCAATGCCGTGGAATGAAATTGCGAGGGAAAAGCCCAAATACCAATACAACAATAACACCTGGCGTCTGTCAGTAGCTCTCCAAATAGGGAATTCGTGAAGTTACCAGGATGAATCATATATCCATGAGAGTCGAAGGTTTCCCCCAATTTCCTCACAGCACCCAAGCAGGAGACCACACAGCAAAGGAATCACCAAATCCAGATAAGGTTACATCCCGTGAGGTAGAAGGTTCAGGTGAGGGAATCCGAAGCTCTGGCATCGGTCGCAGTGACCGGAGACCACTACGTAAGTCCTTACGAACCCTAGAACCTGGCCATCGTAGATCTGTTACGCAGGGCGAAGGAGACGACGCCGACCGGAGATAATACAGTATGAAGGAAAGGGTGAGGTCGCGGTCTTCGAGGTCGATTTTCAGCCAGAGACACCGCCGGTGGTGGCCGGAGTCCAGCTCAGGAGTCACTGCCGTCAGACCGAAGGGTCTCTATGTTAGAGAGCAAAACACACGGGCGCGTGAAACGCACGCATGAGTGGCTAGCGCAAATGAAAAGTGGGCTGTTTAGTTGAGGTGTATACAGAATCGAAATTGCCCTGTTTTGATTCTATGCATATCGGTTCTGTGGGAGCTGTTGGTGGTTGTAATTAAGCTCCAAATTCATCGTTGAGAAGGGCGAGGATGTTAATTGATAGGTCCATGAGGTGCATGTTTAGTGGGGTGATGATTTGAGCGAGGAAATTAACGATTGGATGAAATTTCCTTAGGTTGCACGGTTGAATCATCCTTGGAACCTTAGGGCCGAAGCATTGGAGTGCTTGGGAAGGAATTTTGTTGGTTATAGCACAAGATAAGGGGATTCTAAACCTTTGATAGGGGATTGAACTCAATGGGGCGAGTTGAGTGCGAGTTTGATTGATTCTTGGAAGATTATAAATCGCTTGTTCATTGTACGTCCTAGAAGGATATAGATGACTCAAATGCTTGGTCATGCTTGTGCCTTGAGTTGATTGTCACATTTGAGTGTTGAACTTGATTGCCTCGCATGCCATAAGTGTGTTGTTCATGCATGAGTTGCACTTGATTGTGTGTATTATAAATAAAATGAGCTTATGGCTTATCTGAGAAGTTGTGACACCTTGAGGCGTATGAGACGCGTAGTCGTATGAATGAATACCTTGAGACGCTGAGGCGTGGGGTTTGAATTGAATGACACCCTAAGGCGTATGAGACGCGGGGTTGTGAAGGCTATAGCCTTGATGCATTGAAACGCGGGATGGAGTTGTGATGTGTCGACACAGGCCTGGAGTGACATTGAAAACCTGATGCGTTTACGCGGGTTTGTCAATGAGACGGTCTGATGCGTTTATGCGGATTGAGCCTGAGGCGTTCTAAACCCGGGCATGAAAGTGAAGCAAACTAGAAGGGTGGAAGTTGTGATTTGACATGGCGACGTGTGCCTAATCCTGATGTTGTATTACGATGCCATGACTGCATGCTTGACATCTGTATGTTATTATTGATACTCGAATGCCTCATGTGATTATTTGTATAAATTGTTTGTGACTGCATCTGCCTGAGTGGACGGTCAGCCTAACATAGGGTTAGGACTTACCTTACTGAGATGTATATCTTACCCCGTTGTAGGACCCCCCTTTCTTTTTAGATCCTAGGCCTTGAGGATGTGGCCAATCAGATTTGGTGACCAAAAGGAGATGTCTGTTTATTTTGAGGAGTTCCCTGACAAACAGGGGATCATTTATGTTAGGAAGTGTACAGTCGTCTGGATAGATGAGGGTGGTAGTAGCTGGAAGCCTCACAGGTAGGAGGCATGGTTCAGGAAGGTAGGAGACGTTTCCACAAGGCCACTGAAGCCTACTGAGGTACCTCGTGGGGTGATACCCAGTTGGTGCCATCCCGCTTGGGATTCAGTGGAGGTCAAGGGGTTAGTCGCTGGCTCGAGGATTGGTCCTAAGAGGACCCCGACCCTAGAGCACACCGAAGAGGTTATCGTGATCGAGGCTACCGAGAACAATCTGGTGGAGCCATCAGCTGACGAGACGATGGAGGACACTGTAGAGGTTTGCTCGAAGACCTTCTTGGAGTACGAGCCCACTGAGGAGGCTGAGGAGGAGATTGATGACTCCAATAGCTCGACCTAGGAGTCTATGCTTTTACTAGTCTGACATTCTGATGGTGTTCTTGATATCTACTTCTTTTGCGACACTGAGGACTGCCTTTTGTTCTGGCTATGCCACCCTACTAACCAGCATAGTTAGTTTATCGTGCCTTGTACGAATATTCAGATATTATGTATTATTGGTACCCTCTCTATCCAGGTCCCATTTCATAATTGTACGGATGAGTTTTTATATCGTCACTTCTGCATGCTTTCTATATGATACATCTCTCGAACTATGTTGGAATCTTGAGACCACGAGAGATAGTTTGTACTTGTAGGGAGTCGCGCGCTCGTGCCCGTGGTGCGGGGCGTGACAAAACCGCTTCACCGCCTTCAGCCGCTTCAAAGTTGCCGGAGGACCTTAAATAGTCGGAAACTCGAGACTGTCCTACTCTGTGCCCTATTTGGGGGAGTCCTGTTTGGGACTATGCTCCACCACTTTGCCACCTTCCTCCACCCAACTCCGGCCACCGAACACACCCCGACACCTCCTCAACCCGCCACCATCAGTCCCAATAAGCTTTGACGTCGCCTGAGCCACGAATCAGCCGGATAAGCTACTACCCTATTTTGCCTCCCTTGCCTCCGTCCCGAGCCGCCTGACCAGCTCCTTCGCCGCCTTCATCGTCGCTTCTTCGACTACCACCGACAACCATCACCTCTCCTGACTCACCTCCGACCTCCCCCCAGCCACCTCTGCCTTCGCTGTCACAGGTTGGTGTCCTTGCGGAGGTCCTGGTGGTGGAGCTTGTACTCGACGTAGAGCTGGGCGACTTCGAAGGAGATAAGGAAGGAGTAGGACTGAGGGGTCTTGGAGTGTCGCTTTTGACACTCCGCAGCTTTATAGACGAGAAGGGATTGGGAAAATTTTAAGAGCCGCGCCATTTTTTAACAGAGAGGGAAGGGAAAATTAGCGACGAAAATAATTTTTCGTCGCCAATTAGCGATGAAAATAGGTGTTTGTCGCTAAAAGTGAGCCATTGGGAAGGTAAAATTAGCAACGAAAAATGGCCTTCGTCGCTAAAATTTGCGACGAAAATTTTTATTCGTCGCTGAAATGAATATATTTTTTTTATTTTTAAATTTTTGCAATGAAACATTGATTTTCATCTCTAAAATAAAAATCAATGTTTCAATGCAGAAATTTGTGACAAAAAAAGATTTTCGTCGCAAATTTTCTTTTTTATTTTTATCGATATTGCTAATTAGCGACGAATAATTTATTTTCGTCGCAAATTTGAATATTTTCTTTTTTATTTTTATTCATATTCTATTTTAATATATTTTCAATTTTTCAATTTATTAAATTTTTTATTAAATTTTTTATTAAATACTTTCTTTCTATTTTTATTGTTGTAAAAAAAAAATAGAATTCAAAAGAATTCTGTCCTAAAATTTTAAAAATACCATATCAAGAATTTAATTTTATTTATTAAATCCATAAAGTTGTAAAAATTGAAATTCTTTTCATGACGAAATAATTACTTTGGAATTGAAAAAAATGAAAAAAATACCCATGTCGAGAAGACTTACCCAAAAATAAAATAATTACTTGTACGAGTTCAATTTTTACGAGGACAAAAATCAAGCGCCATTCATTCTTCCTGATAGGTTATATTGCCACATAGCTTATCCATGTGGCAACATCTTACTATCAATAGTTACGTCTTGGTTATATAGCCAAAGTGCTCTAACAAGCCCTTATAGTACGTCTTGGTTATATAAACAAAGTGCCCTAAAAAGGCCATTTTTAAATCAATTCGAGTATATTGATTTTTGGGAAAAAAAAGCAAAAGAAAAATGAAAAAGATGGAGCAAGCTGGGAATAGAACCCGTAATCACCAAGCACGTCACTCGAGTGACAACCAGCAGGGCAAACAGTAGAGTTAGTGACACTATTCAAATTTGAATTAATATATGTATACATTAAAAGACGTGTCACTAATTTGGACATAAAACTCCATGGACCCGTTCCTCCCTACAATAGACATTGCATAATAAGTTTGACATGGAAAAATGGAAAGAAGAAAGAGGGAAAGGATGGTTTTTTCGAGATCGAGATGTGGTATAGAAGGGAGAAAATGCAAAATTGACAAGGAAAACGACATTTTTTGGGGAAAAAGGCTAGCCAAACTGCCAAAACAAACACCCGAGCGATGAGATATGCCCTTTTAAAGATTTCCCCTTTCTTTACTCGTCTTTACTCTTTCGCTGTGATTTTGCATCTTTCCATGCAATTTTTAACTATTTTGCTGCGATTTTTCACTAATCTGTTACTACGATTTTCAACATGTTCCTGTGGTTTTCAACATATTACTGTGCCTATTAGTACCAATGATATGTACGATAAATGAGGACTGATTTGCTAGAATCGAAAGCATTCTATATATCTCGGTAGTAGCAAAGTCCAAAAACTATTTGTAATTGGGAGCAAAGTAGTTGAGCATATAGAATGATTTGTAATTAGGATCAATAGTAGCAATGTAATTGAGAATGATTTGTAATTGAGAGCAAGTCCAAAAACTATTTCAACCTAGTACGAAACTCATCGGCTAATCCTTGACGTTCGGGTAAAGTTCTTATTATATATCCAAGCCCTATCTTTTTGCATTGTGCCTACATACAAATTAAAGATTTATAAAATATTAAAAATATCATATCTGATGCTTAATACACTTAATTAAAACCATAAAATTCTAAGAATTAAATTTTATTTGTCAACAAACAATTATTTTGAAATTAAAAGAATAACAGAACACTTACCCAAGTATGTTCTCGAATTATTTATAGTAGAACGTGGTTAATATGATGAGAATTGTAAATTTGGTCGTTAATTGTATAAATTAATGAAGAAAAGATGTTGATCGATGTGACATTCTGATTTCCAGTCAATTTCAAGTTCATTGATGAGAAGAGTATATCTGGAGATGTGCTTCAGTCGTATTCCGCTCGAACCTGATCAATTCGAGTAGACTGACCAAAAGGGAAAAGCTAACACGAGACGAGGTATGTGGACCTAGGGAACTCGGGTAGGAAATGACGCTTTGGCCATAAGGATTGTCGAGGAAACTAGTGATAGACCCTCATAATTATATGACAACCAAAGCCGCCACGAATTGACTAGCCCTAAACGTGATATGAATCACGGGGTCGAGACGCGTAATGTCTGCAAAAGTCGCTCATCGGTTCAGGATAGGTTGGAACCACGTTTGATAGAGAAAACTATCAGAAACGAGTCCTAAAAAGTTTGAAATGGAAAATCAAGAATTCCAACGTCATTTGGATTGGCCGTCGCCCTATCGAATCATCTTGGAAGGAGAAAAAAGACGTTCGGAACGTCGGGGGTAAAATGACCGTTTTGCCCCTCAAGCTTAGAACTTTACCCTTGCAATTGAAGAAGGGCAAAATGGTCCAAGTACACCCCAAGGCTGCCGAAACACAAGGAGAAACAAGGGCCATTTGATTCACTTTGGGAAGACAAATGCCAAGTGTCGCAAGATCAAGGGGGTGACGTCATGTCCAACTATTCCACCTACCATTCACACCTACCATTCTCCCTTTGACTCAAGTCTTGAATATAGCACATTTTCCTCTCTCTCTCATCTCACTTTGACAGGCCAGAGCCCCTCAAGCCGTCGAACACATCTTCTTCTTCCTCTTAAATCTGCCTGTCACCGGACAGCTTCTGGACCTCCTGTTCGCCGGCCACAAGGGCCACTTCTAGCCACCCCTAGATGCCGGCCAGCCACACCAACATACCCCATGTCTTGCTGACCTTCTCGAAGTGGAATCGGACCATTTAGAGCACCGAGGAGTCCAGAGCAGAGATTCTCCCAAAAACCGATAGATTAGAACTCAAACTGAGATAGGTTCTGTTCTCAGTCCCTTTGGTGGTCGAAATTTTAGAATCTTTGGCTCAATTTTTTTGGAGATCAAGCTGAAATGTGTAGGAATCTGTGATAAAAAGTTGGGTTTGATTTGATAAGTTTTTGACCACGAACCTACCTTGTACATTTTACCCAGAAACTGCCTGAAAACTGACTTGGAGAAACCGGCGACGTTCGGCGAGTTTTCGGCGATAAATCGACTCGAAACTCACGGTGAGCCTCCCAAACTCCTAGATAAACATGTTAAGGGGCAGAATGTTGATTAAATGATGGATTTAGGAGTGATTAAGGTTTGAATGTGTTCGGTTGGCACAAAATCAAACCAAGAAGGTTCGGTTCGATTTTGTGCCAATCTAATCTGTGAGGGGGCTGAGGATGAATAAATTGAGCTCCAAATTGATGATTAAGGCATGATAAGAGGATGAGGGTTATGCATTGAAGGTTTATGGTTTATGGATTAAGGAAATTGGGCATGGAAATTGATTAATTAATTGGAAATGCTAGGTTGTGCAGTGGATTGGCCTTGAACCATGGTTGGTCGAAACCTTGAGGGTCCACGAGGAGTAACTTGGGTTGCCAAATCAAAGGTAAGGGAATTTCTAACCCTATGCTAGGAAGATTGGACTCAATTGGGTGAGTCGTGAATTGAGTTGGTTGAATTAAGGTGACTAGTCTAAGGAGATAGTCTTGTTATGTCCTAAAATGTTATAGGATGACCTTATGTGATATTGGATATGCCTGAGTTGTTTGCCATGTCCGGATTACAATTGATTGGCTTGTATGCCATGGATCTTGAGTTGTGCTTGAATTGCACATATTGTCTTATATGGAGAGCTATTTAAAAAATCATGGCACAAGTTTGGCATGACGAGGCCCTGAGGTGTATGAAACACGGGACAGTGACATGGCAAAGCCTTGAAGCTTATGAGACGCGGGGCAGGAGATATATATACCCTGATGCGACGAGTTCGCGAGGTGAAGTTGAGGTGAAGTGGCCCCCTGATGCGATGTGATCGCGGGGTTGATATAGCCACGGTCTTGATGCGATCTAATCGCGGGAAGAAAAGTCCCTGAAGTGTTAGAGACGCTGGGGAGGATATGTACACCCTGATGCGATGAGTTCGCGGGGTGAAGTTGATGTGATGTGGCACCCTGATGCGATGTGATCGCGGGGTTGAGATGACCACAGTCCTGATGCGAACTATTTACGGGACGAAGGTATGAGAATATCCTGATGCGACAAGATCGCGGGGTGGAATTGATATTGTGTGACATTCTGGTGCGACGAGATCGCGGGGTTGAAATAGCCACGGTTTTGATGCTAATTATTCGTGGGAGAGAGAGGCCCTGAGGCGTATGAGACGCAAGGTGAAAGGTGATACCCTGATGCGACAGGATCGCAGGGTAAAGTTATGGTGGTGTGGCGCCCTGATGCGACAAGATTGCGGGATTGAGATAGCCACGGTCCTGATGTGAACTATTTGCGGGACAGAGGTAAGAGATAATAAGATTTGCCTGAGATCCATCGGAACCTGATGCATTTACGCGGGTTACCGATGACGTTCTGATGCGTTTATGCGGACCGAACCTGATGTGATTAATCGCGGGCTAGAGAATGAGACAGACGGAGGTTGGTGGATATGATGAAGTGACAGGCTGAGTGTGCGCATGCGTTTGAGTTTGACATAAGGTTATCATTGCATGCATGCCATCTGTATGCTATTGTTTTATTGATAATACTTGATACGCCTGCGAGTTTATGAGTTTAAAAGTATTGAGGGGTAGATGACTGCCTGAGTGGACGGTCGGCCTAACCTAGGGTTAGGACCCACCTTATTGAGATTTATATCTCACCTCAGTGGGGGCTTCATTTTTCAAGTTTCTAGGTGAAGGTAGCACGGGCTTGCCAAGGAATGGCACTTGAAGATATAGTAGGCCCATTTGTCTTTTGAATGGATTTGCCCTTTTTGATATTGGGATTGTCCTTCTAATTGGTAGATTATTGAATCGAACCTTTGGAAATGAATTAACGAAATTTTGATGTATCTGTCTTAAGTCATCGAGTGTTGATTTATTGGTATCAATGGAGATGGCATCGCTTCCGTATGTGTATTTCTGTCAGCGCTCAGATTTTTGGCCGTTGGATCCTGGAGCGTTCATTAAGGCACGTCTTGGCAGGATGCTCGCATGCTTGGTGGGTTCGGGGCGTGACATCCCCACTTGTTTGGTATTAGAGCGAGGTCAGCTCGATCTAATGTGATTGTGGTTTGGAGTGATAAGGAGCGATGACTTGAGGACAATTAGATATTGAGACTTATAGGACTAGGCATGGATTGTGGAGTCTCGAGGATGGTAGGCTTGAACTTGTGTATACTTTAATGGTCCTAGTGTTGACTTTAATGGTTGACCTTGAGTTATGTGGTGATTAAAGTTTAAGTGGAAGCAAGCTGGGACTGGAGAGTCATAAGCATGGACCTTGAGGTAGTAATTATGCTCGATGATAATAGGGAATTGCTTATGAATGAAGGGTCAATTGAGGTGTATAATTGTGATCATGATTTGTCAATGACCCAACCTGAGGAGTACGAATTATAAAGATGCGGCTGACATTAGTGGATTCAAGCTTGAATTGCGTGATACCTTGGTGATCTAGCTATCAATTATTATTGTCAGCCTTAAATGATATGAGATGAGATGAATACAAGGAGTAACTGAATCGAAGATTAGTTGTGATCGGATGCATAGGGATTTAATTTGAATGATGACTAGGCTTGAGATGTGTAATGGAATATGGGCAATTAATCTGTGAGATGTGACGGTCATGTTGTGCTCATGTTTATGGCTTCGAAACGAAAGTCGATGAGGGTGCATGCAGTGACTTATCGTTGTTGGACTTAATAAACCATCGC
Source organism: Rhodomyrtus tomentosa (assembly GCA_028455895.1). Taxonomy (NCBI): domain Eukaryota; kingdom Viridiplantae; phylum Streptophyta; class Magnoliopsida; order Myrtales; family Myrtaceae; genus Rhodomyrtus; species Rhodomyrtus tomentosa. Next base: position 25,379,317 of record JAPCWY010000009.1, on the reverse strand, counting down.
TTGGTATGGGATGAGTTGATGGGATACCTATAAATTGTAATGAAACATGGTACGAGACATGTGGAACGGGGCTTTCTCCGTGGATGTATGGCTTGGGACAACCTACATCGGCTAGGTTTGATGAGGGCGGGGAGTGATCGCTGAGATAGAGAGGTCCGAACAAGAAGCGGCTCCCGGCAAGCTTCTAAGATGGCAAGAGGTAGGAATGACCCACGTCATAACTTGAAAGGGGAAGCCTAGGTATCAAGTGGAGTCCAATTGTGGATAAGGGATGCATGGCACTTGATCGATTCTCATCGAGAATGATTGAAAGTGGCATGACCTGTGCAATGGTGCCTATGAGTGGCACGGATAAAAGCTTTGTGCTTGGCGATGGATGCCGTTTGAAAAAGAAAAGTGATGGTTGTGATGGGCCTGTTAGACATGTTTCATGATTAGCCTAATGTGATTGGCTTGGTCAAGGTATAACTGGGAGGATAGATGACGTAAGGGGTTTATACCTGTTGAATTGAGGCATGTTGAGATGAGATAGTCTGTTGTGACTATGCTAGAGTGGCGGATGCCTCTAGGCTTAAGGTACGAGCTATTGAGTCGACGAATTGCTGCCTTGAGTGCTTGATTGAGAAGTTGCCTTGTTGAGGCTGGCTTGGGGAACGATTACCGATAAGGGATGATTTGAGATCCTTGAATATTTGGCAATTAGTGGAGAATTTCCTATGTGTCGTCAGAGAGTTGTTTCGGAACCACTAATGGTTGATAGTAACGAATGATGACATGAGCAGCTTGAGACTGCCGGATTGAGTAAATGACTTAAGTCTTGAATTCTTAAGGAGAAATCATAGTGGTTCAAGTGACATGAGAATCTGATAAGATTGAAGGACCAAGGTACGATTGCTAGAGTAGCACTTGGCTGGTGTACGTGAGATACGAAAGGATCCAGGAACTAGGATGGATCATGAGAATTGAGTAAAGATGAGTAACCAGAATGTGAAAACCAGCAGAACGACTGGCTTGAGTTTGTGAACCACATGGGACCTAGGAGTTGAATGGGTCGTGAGAACCTTGAATAGAAATGAGAAATTTTATGGGTGGGCGAGCTCGAAAAGGAGCTGCCATGGGTACCCAAGTTGCTGAGACGACTTGTGCTGACAGTTAAGTGATGAAAGTCACGAAGAAGGTGACTCTAAGTAAGTCTTTTCAAAATTGAATGTGTGGATAGGACCACGAGAGCTTAGAAAAGCTTGTAAGATTAAGTACAAGGCTGAAATTGATTGAGTCAGGTAGGGGGATGAGATTCGAAATTGCCTCTCTCTGGATTGAGGGTTTTGTGAGGAAACCTTAGAGGCTTTGGATGCACTAAGGAAAGAAAGTGACCTTGGCAGTACTAGCCCTAAGAGGCTATTGGGGATTGGTGAAAGGTTACTAGAGGAAGGATTTTCTCGAAGGCACGAGATCTGCTTAGCCAACTTCTGCTGAGTTGTTCGATGGAAAGTATCGTCCTGGGATTGCTTAAGAGCAAGGGTTGTTTGGATCCTGATACTTTCGCAAGGATCGTAGGATGATCGACCGGTATGAGACAGAGTTCTCAAGGTCGCATGAGCATTTGGTAAAAGTGGTCGAAGACCCTTGAATGAGATGAGTAAGTTCTTGAGTGGAATGGAACTTGGGAACCCCATGACTGGTTACTATTCCTGATTTTGAGGAATGATGATGGGACTCAGCAGAAGTGGAGAATGGTCGAAAGACTTATGTATAAGAGAACTCCTGCTCATGGATTACAAGCAGGGAGATGTTCATTATGGATATGGAGCGTGCCTACGAGAAATGGTTGATTACCTGGGTGTAAGGTACACAATGAAAAGTAAGTAGCAAGTCTTTTCTATTATGGATGAGGTCGAGGAAGACTCGGCATGCTAGATTGCTTGAAGTTAATGATTTCCTGGGATCGGTTGATTGAGTTGGAACCATGAAGAGTGAAATCATGAATTGCTATTCCCTAAAGAATGGAGCATTGTCCTTAATGGACGATTGGACCATGGATTGGTCATTGACGAAAGGAAAAGTGAATAGACTTGATAGTCTTGGTTGTTTGTAATTCCAATGAATGGTTGGATAAGCGAAAAGAGTGCTTAGAGTGTAAATACAAAGTGATTCAAGAACGTAGAATTGAGTATTCGACATAAGGATTTGTGAGACCCAAGGACGGACAAATATTGTCACTTGAGGTGACAGAGTTATGGGAAAGAGAATGTGAAAGCATAGTGGCATTTGAATCCTGGAGCAAAGGTATCGCCGTCGGCACAGACTCAAAGGCTGACGTCCTAAGAAATGGAAAGGACAGGGTGAATTTGAAGTGGGAAAATGCCACGGAGCTGTGTGGTTTCTTCCTTAGGGTAAGATACCCTATTGTAAAAGGAAGAAAGACTTTAAATTGTCTAAGTGTGAAGAATAAGCGTCTATACCAAGGAAGAGGACGCAAAACTTGAATGACTACTAGAAGTGAAGTCATAGAGACAGTCTTTTGGACAATATTGAATTCCAGGATGATGTTGGCGTTCAGTGGAACAAACAAAATTGGGATAAGGTCGCCTTAGTGAGTATGGAACTCAGAGGCTAAAGTACTAATGCTTCTCGAGAGAAGAGTGACGAGAATAAGAAAAATGTCGTGTGGTCCTAGAGGAAACCTGTGACGACAAAGAGCCAGGGTCTGAGCTCTCAAGTGAAAGTGTGAGGAATAGCAGAAAGAGGGTTATATCTGTTGAATTGAGTGTCCAAGGAATGATTGGGTGGATTGTTACCGTCTTGAGCGACGATGATTGGACTCATTTAAGGAATCATGAGAAACATGAATGACCTTCGAAGGTACCCTATGGAATTTAAGGATATACTAGATATATGACGAATGTGAAGAGCGTGAGTCGTGGACCTAATGAGATGAGGTTCCTTAGTCGTGAAACTTTTGAAAAAGGGAATCCTTGGGGAGCCTTTGAGGATTGGAATAAGTAACGAATCGACTATAGTCGATGTGAGTTGCGGAAAGTGCAAGCTTCTGGGGATTGATGAATTGCAATAGATGGACCATTGAAAGATTCCCACAAGAGCTGTTCCAATGGTAAAATGGATTATGGACGAGATGTGACCCGAATGGGTGAATGAACGTGAAAGGAGTTTTCGAGGACTCGAGTTAAGCTGATGGCTATGCGGTTAATGACATATCGTGTCGAAAACTAGAAAGCTTATGAAGGTTGTAGTGGCACGACGCAGATGAAAATTGAAGATATATCAAGGCAATTTGAAATGGATGTTGTTCGTGCGTCATAATGATAAGGTTATAGGAGTTGGAACGCCCAGAGCATGATTGGAATTGATTTGCGAATGTCCTTGAGATAAAGTTGGGAAATGTTGTTTGAGTGAAAGAACGTTGCAAGGCTACACCTACCACAAGAGTATAAGGTAGCAGTTTTCCGAGGGGAATTGAATAAGAGGCAACGCCGAATGATGAAATTGCTTGTGTATATAGGAGCGTTGCTTGTGCGAGGAAGGATCTTGAAGTTATGTGAACTAAAAGAGATTGAGGGTATGGATTGCTTAAAGGAATTGAAGGCGAAGCATGTGGAACGAAGAGATCACCCAAGTGTTATTATAGTGATATTCGTATCGCTAAGAAAGGGTGAATTGATTAACGGATGTTTATGATTGAGAGTTGAGCATTGAGTAATGGACAATGGAGGGACGGATTTTCCCTCAAGAAATAAGAAATTCAACTCCTAAATGGGAAGTTCGCTAATGGACTAGCGTGATGGCTATTGGAAACATCTACCCTGAAGGCCAAAAAGAAATTGAGGTGTGCCATGTTTAAACATCGATACTGGAGGAATTATAGGAATGTATGGAACCTTTAAGGCCCATGGATGGAAGTGCGATTCAAAGGGAGAATTATGGTGTTTCCTAGGGATGGCACCAAGACGTGTCAAGATGAATATATATATATATATATATATATATATATATATATATATATATATATTGGTGATGAGGTTGAAAGTTGGAGTTTGTCTATCTTGTGGTCGAGCACTAGACATGTCGATAAAAGAGAAGGACATGATCACGGAAGTTGAAGGATCACTTGGATCCAAGGGAATTTTCGGATGGTGTCGAGACTAGATTGCTACGGAAATAACCATGTAAATGTTTAAGGAGTTAAGAGGGCCGTAACTCGATTTGATCAATGGATGGCAAATTGATAAAGCCCTTGAATCTCTGTTGGCGTGAAAAGAAGCTCGAAAGGAGTAATACGCCGAAGAGTGTGAGCAGTAAGAGTGCATGCGAGTGAGGGCTTGGTAATAACAGTTATAGACAAATGAAAGAGATGAGATGAACGCTCGAGAAAGAGCTGCTGGCAAATGATATGAATACCAAAAGAGAATGGGGAGAAGCCCATTGGATTGAGGACTAAAGGAGACAAGTCCTAGAGAAGGATAGTTTTGAGTTAAAAAGGACGAACAAGGTCGTCAAGCCATGGAAAGGATTATCCGGAAGAGTGAGAGTGCGACGAGACGCCTACACCCCCAAAGGATTGGATGGGTAGAAGGTTGTGAATTTCGAGGACGAAATTTCTTTAAAGGGGGAAGAGTTGTGACATTCTGATTTCTAGTCAATTTCAGGCTTGTTGATGGGAAGAGTATATCTAGAGATGTGCTTCAGTCGTATTCCGCTCGAACCTGATCAATTCGAGTAGACTGACCAAAAGGGAAAGGCTAACGTGAGACGAGGTACGTGAACCTAGGGAACTCGGATAGGAAACGACGCTTTGGCCATAAGGATTGTCGAGGGAACTAGTAATAGACCCTCACAATTACATGACAACCAAAGCCGTCACGAATTGACGAGCCCTAAACGTGATATGAATCACGGGGTCAATACGCGTAATGTCTGCAAAAGTCGCTCATTGGTTCGGGATAGGCTGGAACCACGTCTGATAGAGAAAACTATCAGAAACGAGTCCTAAAAAGTTTGAAATGGAAAATCAAGAATTTCAATGTCATTTGGATTGGTCGTCGCCCTATCGAATAATCTTGGAACGAGAAAAACGACGTTCGGAACGTCGAGAGTAAAATGACCATTTTGCCCCTCAAGCTTAGAACTTTATCCTTGCAATTGAAGAAGGGAAAAATGGTCCAAGTACACCCCAAGGCTGCCGAAACACAAGGAGAAACAAGGGCCATTGGATTCACTTTGGGAAGACAAATGCCAAGTGTCACAAAATCAAGGGGGTGAGGTCATGTCCAACTATTCCACCTACCATTCACACCTACCATTCTCCCATTGACTCAAGTCTTGAATATAGCACATTTTCCTCTCTCTCTCATCTCACTTTGACCGGCCAAGAGCCCCTCAAGCCGCCGAACACATCTTCTTCTTCCTCTTCAATCTGCCTGTCGCCGGACAGCTTCTGGACCTCCTGTTCGCTAGCCACGAGGGCCACTTCCGGCCACCCCTGGATGCCGGCCAGCCACACCAATGTAGCCCCATGTCCTCCAACCTCCTCGAAGTGGAATCGGACCATTTGGAGCACCGAGGAGTCCGGAGCATAGATTCTCCCAAAAGTCGATAGATTAGGACTCAAACTGAGGTAGGTTCTGTTCTCAGTCCCTTTGATGGTCGAAATTTTGGAATCTTTGGCTCAAATTTTGTGGAGATCAAGATGAGATATGTAGAAATATGTGGTAAAAAGTTGGGCTTGATTTGATAAGTTTTTGACCACGAACCGACCTTGTACATTTTGCCTAGAAACTACCGGAAAATTGACTTAGAGGAACCGGTGACGTTTGGCGAGTTTCCGGCGACCAATCGACTCGAAACTCATGGTGAGCCTCCCAAACCCCTAGATAAACATGTTAAGGGGTAGAATGTTGATTAAATGATGGATTTAGGAGTGATTAAGGTCTGAATATGTTCGGTTTGCACCGAACTAAGAAGGATTGGTCCGGTTTTGTGCCAACCGAATCTGTGAGGTGGTTGAGGATGAATGAATTGAGCTCCAAATTGATTATTAAGGCATGATAAGAGGATGAGGGTTATGCATTGAAGGTTTATGGTTTATGGATTAAGGAAATTAGGCATGAAAATTGACTAATTGATTGGAAATGCTAGGTTGTGCGGTGGATTGACCTTGAACTATGGTTGGCCGAGACCTTGAGGGTCTTCGAGGAGTAACTTGGGTTGCCAAATCAAAGGTAAGGGAATTTCTAACCCTATGCTAGGAAGATTGGACTCAATTGGGTGAGTCGTGAATTGAGTTGGTTGAATTAAGGTGACTAGTCTAAGGAGATAATCTTGTTATGTCCTAAGATGTTATAGGACGACCTTGTATGATATCGGATATGCCTGAGTTGTTTGCCATGTCCTGATTACAATTGACTGGCTTGTATGCCATGGATCTTGAGTTGTGCTTGAATTGCACATATCGTCTTGTATGGAGAGCTATTTGAAAAATCATGGCACAAGTGTGGCATAGCAAGGCCCTGAGGTGTGTGAGACGCAGGGCAGTGACTTGGCAAAGCCCTGAAGCGTATGAGACGTGGGGTAGGAGATATATATATCCTGATGCGACGAGTTCGCGGGGTGAAGTTGAGGTGCCGTGGCCCTCTGATGCGATGTGATTGCGGAGTTGATATAGCCACGGTCCTGATGCGATCTAATCGCTGGACGAAGAGGCCCTGAAGCGTTAGAGACGCGGGGGAGGAGATGTACAACCCGATGCGACGAGTTCGCGAGGTGAAGTTGATGTGATGTGGCGCTCTGATGTGATGTGATCGCGGGGTTGAAATAGCCACGGTCCTGATGCTAATTATTTGCTGGACAAAGAGGCCCTGAGGTGTATGAGACGTGGGGCGGAAGGTAATACCCTGATGCGACAGGATCACGGGATAAAGTTATGGTGGTGTGGCGCCCTTATGCAACGAGATCGCGGGGTTGAGATAGCTACGGTCCTGATGCGAACTATTCGCGGGACAGAGGTAATAGATAATAAGATTTGCTTGAGATCCATCGGAACCTACCTGATGCGTTTACACGGGTTACTGATGACGGTCTGATGCATTTACGCGGACCGAGCCTGATGCGATTAATCGCGAGCTAGAGAATGAGGCAGGCGGAGGTTGGTGGATATGTGAAGTGACAGGCCGAGTGTGCGCATGCGTTTGAGTTTGACATAAGGTCATCATTGCATGTCTGCCATCTGCATGCTATTGTTTTATTTATAATACTTGATACGCTTGCGAGTTTATGAGTTTAAAAGTATTGGGGGGTAGATGACTACCTGAGTGGACGGTCGGCTTAACCTAGGGTTAGGACCCACCTTACTGAGATTTACATCTCACCCCAGTGAGGGCTTCATTTTTCAGGTTTCCAGGCGAAGGTAGCACGTGCTTGCCATGGAGTGGCACTTGAAGAGATAGCAGGCCCATTTGTCTTTTGAATGGATTTGCCCTTTTTGATATTGTGATTGTTCTTCTGATTGGTAGATTATTGAATCGAACCTTTGGGAATGAATTAACGAAATTTTGATGTATCTGTCCTAAGTCATCGGGTGTTGATTTATTGGTATGAATGGAGATGGCATCGCTTTCGCATGTGTATTTCTGTCGCGCTCAGATTTTTGGCCGTTGGATTCTGTAGCGTTCATTAAGGCATGGCTTGGCGGGATGCTCACGTGCTCGGCGAGTTCGTAGCGTGGCAGTGGATGTCACGTCCCGCTCACCTTACGAGTGCGCTCATTCGCTCATGCCGTAAATTTAGTCCCATAATATCCTTCTTTACGATGATAAATAAATGAGACTCGCATGCGGAAGTGTAAAAATTAAATACATAACTACATGCAAGAAATTCAAAACAAAACAAAGAATGAGACACAGGACAAAGGAAAGGGATGATTTACATATCAAGAGGTCGAGCTTATACAAACGAGGCTAGGGACTAGCTAATATTACTAGCTAAGGTTGAGGAAGACAAAAGGGCGAACAAAATACAATCATCAAGCCCCACCAAAAAGAACGTCACCACCAAAAGACAACTCCAGCGGTCGTACAATCTTGAGCCCTCTAAGTAGTGCTAGTATCTTCGGCTGGACTCATGTCCTCAGCGGGATCATAGTCCGAGAAAGTTTCTAATCGAACTTCTATGGTGTCCTCTTCCACCTCATCCTCCGAGTCAGAAATCTCAATCACCTCGATGCTCTCCTCCCTAACCGGGGTCTCCTCCGGAATATTCCTCGAGCCTACCATGGAACCCTCTACCTCGATCTCATCTCGAGAAGGATGGCACCACAATGGGATTACACGTCTCGGAATCTCGTGAGCCTTTAATGGACCAATGGTAACTTCCCCAACTCTCCTGAATCAGGCCTCGAAGCGATGTGCCTTTCAGTCTTCCTCCTTCTCATCAACCCATACTACCGTACTTTTCCTAACATAAACTGTACTTCGCCTATCTGAAAACTCGTCAAAATAGGTCGTCATCTCCTTTGGGTCTCCTAGGCGCGTAGGCAGCATACTCAAAGTTTGGGACAAGAAAGAAAAAGGATCCCACGACGGGGTGAGACTTACGTCTTAGCAAGCTAGCCTAATCCAAAATTAGACCCTCAGTCATACCAGCCAGTACAGTCATAACAACAACAAATATTCAGTGGCATAAGGACATATATCGTTTATACGAAAGCATTATAACGTTCAACTTACGAAGAAATTGACATCTAAGATGATATACAAAGAAAGTGACCCAAGTTTCCGTACTAGCCAAGAACCACATCAACACCACAGGAATTAATAACCAATAAAATTGTCAATCCACAACTCAACAGACTATTACGACAAATAAACCCGCGTTAAGACGCGTCAGGTTTAACGGCTTGCTTCCAAATTCATGCCAGCATAAATAGATTCTTATCCCGCGTTAAGACGCCTTTGGATACCATTGAAACCACAACCCCGCATTAAGACACCTCAGGCATACTCACAATAAAATCCCACATTAAGACGCCTCAGGATATGCTCACAATGCGATCCCACATTAAGACGCTTCAGGATACCATATGCCTCAACAAACATCTCAAGTCAAGAAATTTCTCAACAATCATTTAATCATATTCTCATCATGAGAATTTCATAAAGTCGATCACAAACCAAATGCTTGTCGAAATGATCGAATTTCATCACAAAAGTAACTCGAGAGTCGAGTAACCCATGGCCACATAATCAAGCAAAACTTGCCAACAAACATGTCACCAATTCAGTCAAAGGGACTACTATTTTAGTAGCAAGCAAGTACACATGGCTCATTCCTCAACGATTCCATTCAATTTCCACTCAACCAAGCATAACAGAATCGTAAACTCATCGATCCTGCAATAAAATCATCCAGTTGCGTCCCAATGTTCTAATATAGGTTTAGGGGTTGCTTACCTTCGCTTAAGTTAGCAATTCTAGCTAAAACTCCCTCGTCAAGTTCGGCTTCAAGTCGACTTCTCCGCTATCCAAAACAGGGCAGCAAAACAATTTAGGAACTATCCATCGTTACAATCAATTTATCCAATTTAGCCCCAATTTCATCAATTGTGGACCTCATTAACAACTCAAGGGATTCTCTAGCATGTCCTAACGACACATTTAGAGCATGGCGATACCATGAACCACCCCTAACCGAACTGACCTACTCAGATTTAAGGCAGAACAGAAACCGGTTCTGCTCCTTGCTCTAACAGTCCACACATCACCCTTAACTATAATTTTTTTATCAATTCACTTGGAGCAACCTTAATCAACATGTTATAGAACCCTATGGAGATTTTCGAAGTCAATAAGCACTCCTAAGGACTCCAAACAGACCGACTCTTCTCAGTTCACCGATGGTTAGAATCTGTCTGGAAATTCAACTCCAATCAAAACATCAAAACCTAATTGAAACTTAACCCAATCAACGGCCCCAACTCAGTGAACATAGTACTACATGTCATGTAACTCCCATAAAAATTTTGGAGCCATTTGAAGTCTCTAAGTGGGCGAACCATAGCCTTCTCTCAGTTAGCTTAGAATCTGTCCAGTTTTTTTTCACAAATTCCCATAAATCAACCAGACCTCCAAAAATCACGAAACTAATTGGAGCTTGTCAAGGACAGGTGGTAGTTGGCGGCTGGCCAAAAGGTCACCAGAGGAGGCGCTTGTACGAACCGAACCAGGCAGCTGAAACTGGTCGGCAGGAGCAATTTTCTATTCTTGAAGAAATTGCTTAGTTGGGAAGGAAGAAGAAGATGGCTCGCGAATTTTTGAGGGAATATGGTAGATGATATGCTCCTAATCACTTTTGATTAGGCTTCTAAAAGGTTTGAGTGAGTGAATGATTAATGGCCATCATCCTTGCATTGACACTTGTCATAGAGTCAATTATATCAAGACTCCATTGATCCCATTGACTCCACAGATTTTCCAACAGCCTTGGGGAGGAAGGAAATTTATCAAATGACTAAAATACCCTTCCAATTCATTAAGGCAAGGTTAACTCTCCAAGAGCAAAATGGTCTTTTCACACCTTTCGTTCGAAATTTTATTTTCTTGATATTTTTCACCCTCGATAAGGCGACATTCAATCCATATCAAATGTTGGAATCCCTCATTGCCATTTTTCAAATTTCGAGATCCCACCTCCTGATCGATCCTCCGTCGATCGAATTTCAATTTGTCTTGAATTAACGGGTGGCTCTTGGGGACGTTATGCGTATCGACTCTGTGATTCTCATCACGCTTAGGATAACTCAAACTACGACAATTTTGATTGTCATGTAATTGCGAGGGTCTATTGCTAGCCCTGATGGCAATGATTGTCATAATTCGATTTAGAAAAATTTTACAAATTATACTTTGGTTAAGCGGTATCACTCGCGTTCCAACTGTACAACACTAGCAATGATTTTCTTAATCGTTTTTAGATCGGCCTCGACTCTAAATGTTCCCTCGACGAACCTTATGGTCAAAGTGCCGTTTTCTAATCGAGTTTTCCAAGTCCACGTATCTCGTCGCGCGTTAGCTTTTCTCCTTCGGTTAATTAACTCGAGATTGATCAGATCCGAGCGAGACATAACTGAAATACCTCGATAGATATCTTACATTCAAAGGTCTCGAAATGATAGGAAATTCAAAATGTCACAACTCTTTCCCCCTTGCAAAAATTTCGTCCTCGAAATTTATTACAATCTAACTATTCAAACAAATAGGGGTATTAACGCCTCATCGCTTCTTCGTTCTCCCACGTAGCGCCTTCAGTTCCATGATACTCCCATATTATTTTGACCAGCGGAATGGTCTTAGTTCTCAAAACTTGTTCTTTTCGGTCTTCGATCTTGATTGGCCTTTCCATGTACGACACTTTGTGTCTACTTCTATAGTTTCATGATCCAAAATATGTGTCGGGTCTGGTTTGTACTTCCTCAACATAGATACATGAAACACATTATGTACTTGAGACAAAATCGGCAGTAAGGCAAGTCTATAAGCCAATGTTCCAATCCGTTCTAGAATTTCGAATGGGCTTACATATCTCGGGCTCAACTTTCCTTTCTTTCCGAATCGAGATATGGCCCGCATTGGAGATATCTTGAGAAAAACATGATCCCCAACTTGAAACTCTAAAGGCTTGCATCGCTTATCGGCATAACTTTTTTGGCGACGTTGTGCTGTTTTCAATCTTTCTCTAATTATCTTTACAGCCTCAACTGACTGTTCCACCAACTCTGGGCCCGTAATACTCCTTTCTTCTACTTCATCTCAGCACAAAGGAGTTCTACAAACTCTGCAATAAAGTGCTTCAAAAGGAGCCATTCCAATACTTTGTTGATAGCTGTTATTATACGAAAACTCCACTAGATGCAAGTGATCTTCCCATCCACCTTTAAAATCTATCACACACGCTTGTAACATGTCCTCGAGCGTCTGAATTGTCCTCTCCGACTGCCCATCTGTTTGTGGGTGATACGCCGTACTAAACTGCAATCTGGTTCCTAAGGCATCCTGAAGACTCTTCCAGAAATTATCTATAAATTTAGGATCTTGATCCGACGTAATTGTTAGAGGCACTCCATGAATTCGCACAATTTGGCGCAAATACAATTCTACGTATTTATCCATCGCAAAGTCCTTTCTCACAGGAATAAAGTGTGCAAACTTGGTTAATCTGTCCATGACTACCCATATTGAATCACGTCCTCTCTGACTCCGCGGCAAACCCATAACAAAATCCATGGCTGCGTGTTCCCATTTCCACTGAGGAATTTCCAAGGGATGTAAAAATACTCCAAGCTTACAGTGTTGAGCTTTTACTTGTTGGCACGTCAAACACTTAGCCACGAACTTTGCCACATCTACTTTCATTCCATTCCACCAATAATATTGGCGTAAATTCTGATACATTTTCGTACTACCCGGGTGGATGCTGTAATTACTTCGATGAGCCTCGGACAAAATTCTCTCTTTAAGTGCTTCATTATTAGGCACACAAAGACGTCCACGAAACCTTAAAATCCCATCGTTAGATACATGAAATTCGGCTTTCCTCTTTGTCGTGTCCATACTCAGAATTTTCTGAATCTCTGGGTCTGTAAACTGTAGGACTTTTATCCTTTCTTGTATCTCCGGTTCAATTCTAAAGGTCGCTATCAAACTCGACAGCTAGCTCACTTCCAGCTTAAATTCAGAATCTCTCAATTCTTTAAGCACTGACCACCCTCTAACCATTAGGTGTGCAATACTTGATTTCCGACTAAGTGCATCAGCAACTCTATTTGCCTTCCCAAGATGGTACAGAATATCGCAATCATAATCTTTAAGCAATTCCATTCATCGACGCTGTCTCATATTCAATTTCCTCTGGGAAAATAAATATTTTAAACTCTGATGATCCGTATAGATTTGGAACCTTTCGCCACATAAATAATGCCTCCAAATTTTTAAGGCGAAAACAATCGCAGCCAACTCCAAATCATGTGTCGGATAATTCATTTCATGGGGTCTTAATTGTCGCGAAGCATACGCTACTACCCTTCCGTAATGCATAAGTACACATCCTTATCCTTTTAACGAAGCATCGCTGTAAATCTCAAAACCTCTAGGTCCAGAAGGGATAGTAAGTACAGGTGCCGTTGTTAAACGCTGCTTGAGCTTTCGAAAACTCCTTTCGCATTTATTCGTCCAATCAAACTTCGTATGCTTCTTAGTCAATTGCGTCAATGGCATAGCTATAGATGATAACTTTTCTACGAAGCGTCTATAATAGCCAGCCAATCCCAGAAAACTCTGAACTTTAGTGACTGTAGTAGGTCTAGGCCAATTTATCACCGCCTCAATCTTGGTAGGGTCTACGGAGATTCCTTCTCCCAATATCACATGGCCAAGAAATGCCACTTTACTCAACCAAAATTCGCACTTACTAAATTTGGCATAAAGTAAGTGTTCCCTCAGAGTGTTTTTCGTGCTCTTCCTTACTCCTCAAGTAAATCGAAATGTCATCGATACAGACAATGACAAAACGATCAAGGTATTCCTTAAACACCCGATGCATCATGTCCATAAATGCTGCTGGAGCATTAGCCAACCCAAAAGGCATCACTGTAAATTCATAGTGCCCATATCTCGTCATAAAAGCCGTCTTCAGAATTTTCTCTTTCTTAATTCTCAACTGATGGTATCCCGTTCTCAAGTCTATCTTAGAGAATACGGAAGCTCCCTACAATTGGTCAAATAAATCATCAATCCTTGGCAACGGATATTTGTTCTTAATGGTCACCTGATTCAATTGCCTATAATCAATACACAAGAGCACGGACCCATCCTTTTTCTTCACAAATAACACCGGTGCTCCCCACGGCGATGCACTTGGCCTAATGAATCCTTTATCCAATAATTCTTGCATCTGCACTTTCAGCTCCTTCAACTCCGATAACGCCATTCTAAAAGGTGCCTTCGAAATTGACTCTGTCCCAGGAGCTAATTCAATTACAAACTCGATTTCTCGTTCGGGTGGTAATCCAAACAATTCTTAGGGAAAGACATCTGGAAATTCATGTACCATCGCTATATTTTTCAATTTCGGCTCCCCAACCGTTGTATCAATTACCGCAGCCAAATAAGCTTGGCATCCCTCATCTAACAATTTTGTCGCTTCCAGCGACGAAATCAAAGGAATAGAAATCCCCCCTACTCCCTTTAAACTCAAAGCTAGGATGACCATCCGGAGAAAAGCGAACTATTCTATTACTACAATCCACCATAGCCCTTTGTTTACTCAGCCAATCCATCCCAATGATTACATCAAAGTCAAACATAGGTAACACAACCAAATCTATCTTTTCCTCTCTACCACCAAAGGTTATCTTGCAATCCGTACAGCCTAACGAAACTATCACATTGTCCTTTAGTGGAGTGGTAACATGCAATCTCATATTCAATGGTTTCAGATCCAAATCAATCATATCGGCAAATTGAGCAGACACGAAAGAATGTGAAGCTCCAGGATCAAATAAGGTATAAGCAGCTTGATCATTCAGATAAATCATACCTGTGACCACACCAAGCACGTTCTCCGCTTCGCCTCGTGCCACTGCATACACTCGCCCTTGAGCCGGTGGTCAATTCAATTCGTTCTGTGGAGTAGTAGCCGGGGGTCCTATCTGCGGTCTTGGTCCCTGAGGTCTAGGTCCTGGAACTTGGTTGAGACAATTTCTCATCTAATGACCCAATTGACCGCACTTAAAGCATGCTCCTATTCTAGTCGGGCAAGGTCCACCCCCATGCTTCCTCCCACAAAGACGACAGTTCAAGTTGGACTGGTATGGCGGCTTCCCAATATTCTTTCTTGCGAGTGGAACAAAATGCCTATTATTGATCATTGGTCTCTTACCAAACTGGCGATTGTCTCAAAACGAGCTGAACCGGGATCCAGATGCAGCATTTCTCTCTCTCAGGTCTCTCTCAATCATCTGTCCTCGTTCATATACTTCCTTGTATGTTCTTAAATTCAAAGCTATCATTTGACTGTGAAGTTCGGGTCATAACCCGTCTCGAAATCTCCGCGCCTTCTCTAGCGAGTCTTCCACATACCTCGGTGCGTATCTCGACAACCTAGCGAATTCAGCCTCATATTGATCCAATGTCAGGTGATTTTGACATAAATTCTGAAATTCCACTAGTTTCCTTTCTCGCGCAGTCTTTGAGAAATACTTATCGTTGAAGACAGTAGTAAAAGCAACCCAATTCAAGGCAGTACCCTCGGGAAATACTCCATCATTCGTAGCATTCCACCAGTCATTCACAGTACCTTCCAGTTGGTAGACCGCCAACAATACTTTTTCCTCATCACTACATCTTAGAACCCCAAAGATTTTCTCGAGTTTTTCTATCCACCTAGGCGCCAACTGTGGATCACCTGTACCATTAAACTGGAAGGGTTTCAACTTCACAAACTGTTTAACTAGCTGCCCCATTTGTCTAGTCACAGGCTCATTACCTGATGCATTACCTACCTCCACACCTTGACCACTAACCTCATTAACTCGAGCATTACTAGCTTCAACGCCTTGGCCAATGCTGGCGTTAACTCCACTACCCACATTATTACCAATCGTCGCATTGACAGTAGCTAAGGCAGCTCCTATAGCTTGGGTAATAGCAGCATCTCTATCTTGAGCTTGCCTATCTATCAAGTTCCCGATTCGTTCCAATGCTCTCAATACATCACCCATTTTAGGATTTTCCGCTACAGGTGGCCTCGAACTAGAAGCTCCACCTCTAGGTCTTACACGTCTGCCAGGTCGGTTGTTCATCCTTATACTACCTGTACCACTTTAATTCCATCACGAAATTAACGACTTAGTTCATTTACAAAAGTTCAGTGGTTTTATGCTACACAACAAGCAGCACTCACACTAAAGCAACCATTCACCCAGTCATTCTCAAGAGCACCACGGTTAGAAACGTACAATCATGCTTCAATTTCAAACACAACACTCAATATTCCATTAAGCAAGCATCCACAATCAATACACACGTTAAGTACGAAGCTTGGTCACTACCCAGTCGTCATAACTCACCACTTTCATGATGTCAATCACATGCGCCAACTTATATGCCATGCATTTCTTACTTGACTCTAACGAATCCCCTTACGATCTCGTTACCCAATCATCCCGAATTTCATTCCTCCTTATTACTCCAATCCTCAATCGAGTTGGTTCGAGCTAACCTTGCTCTGATACCACTTCCAACAAGGATGCCACGCCTCGCCTACCTTACGAGTGCGCTCATCCTCTCATGCCGTAAATTCAGCCCCAGGATACCCGTCTTTACGGTGATAAATAAATAAAACTCGCATGCGGAAGAGTGAAAGAAAAATAAATACATAACTCCATGCAAGGTAATTCAAAGCAAAATAAAGAATGATACATGGGACAAAGGAAATGGGTGATTTACATATCAAGAGGTCGAGTTTATACAAATGAGGCTAGGGACTAGCTAATACTACTAGTGAAGGTTGAGGAAGATAAAAGGGCGAACAAAAGACAACATCAAGCCCCACCAAAAAGAACGTCACCACCAAAAGACCACTCTAGCGGTCGTACGATCTCGAGCTCATTAAGTAGTGCTAGTTTCTTCGGCTCGACTCATGTCCTCAGCGGGATCATAGTCCGAGAAAGTTTCTAATCGAACTTCTATGGTGTCTTCTTCCACCTCATCCTCCAAGTCAGAAATCTCGATCACTTTGATGCTTTCCTCTCTAGCCGGGGTCTTCTCCGGAATGTTCCTCGAGCCTACCACGAAACCCTCCACCTCGATCTCATCTCGAGAAGGATGGCACCACGATGGGACTACACGTCTTAGAACCTCGTGAGCCTTTAATGGACCAGTGGTAACTTCCCTAACTCTCCTGAACTAGGCCTCGAAGCGATGTGCCTTTCAGTCTTCCTCCCTCTCATCAACCCATACTACCGTACTTTTTCTAACATAAACTGTATCTCGTCTATTTGAAAACTCGTTAAAATAGGTCGTCATCTCCTTTGGGTCTCCTTGGCGCGTAGGCAGCATACTCAAAGTTTGGGACTAGAAAGAAAAAGGATCCCACAATGGGGTGAGACTTACGTCTCAACAAGCTAGCCTAATCCTAAATTAGACCCTCAGTCCTACCAGCCAGTACAATCATAACAACAACAAACATTCAGTGGCATAAGGACATGTATCGTTTATACGAAAGCATCATAACGTGCAACTTACGAAGAAATTGACATCTAAGACCAGATACAAAGAAAATGACCCAAGCTTCCGTACTAGCCAAGAACCACATCAACATCACAAGAATTAATAACCAATAAAATTCTCAATCCATAACTCAACAGACTATTACGACAAATAAACCCGCATTAAGATGTGTCGGATTTAACAGCTTGCTTCCAAATTCGTGCCAGCATAAACAGATTCTTATCCCGCGTTAAGACGCCTCAAGATACCATTGAAACCACAACGCCATGTTAAGACGTCTCAGGGCATACTCACGATAAAATCCCGCGTCAAGACGCCTCAGGATATGCTCACAATGTGATCCTGGGTTAAGACACCTCAGAATACCATAGGCCTCAACAAACATCTCAGGTCAAGAAATTTCTCAACAATCATTTAATCACATTCTCATCATGAGAATTTCATAAAGTCGATCACAAACCAAATGCTTCTCTAAATGATCGAATTTCATCACAAAAGTAACTAGAGAGTCGAGTAACCCATGGCCACATAATCAAGCAAAACTTGTCAACAAGCATATCACCAATTCAGTCAAAGAGACTACTATTTTAGTAGCAAACAAGTACACATGACTCATTCCTCAATGATTCCATTCAATTTCCACTCAACCAAGCATAACAAAATCGTAAACTCATCGATCCTTTAATAAAATCATCCAGTTGCGTCCCAATGTTCTAATATAGGTTTAGGGGTCGCTTACCTTCACTTAAGTTAGCAATTCTCGCTAAAATTTTGTCTTCAAGCTCGACTTCAAGTCGACGTCTCCGCTGTCCAAAACAGGGCAGCGAAACGATTTAGGAACTATCCATCGTTATAATCAGTTTATCCAATTTAGCCCCAATTTCATCAATCGTGGACCTCATTAACAACTCAAGGGATACTCTAGTATATCCTAATGACACATTTAGAGCATGGCGACACCATGAACAGCCCCTAACCGAACTAGACTACTCGTATTTAAGGCCGAGCAGAAATCGATTCTGCTCCTTCTTACTCTAACAGTCCACACATCACCCTTAACTCTAATTTTTTTTTTATCAATTCACTTGGAGCAACCTTAATCAACATGTTATAGAACCTTATGGAGATTTTCGAAGTCAATAAGCACTCTTAAGGCCTCCAAACAAATCAACTCTTCTCAGTTTACCGGCAGTCAGAATCTATCCAGAAATTCAACTCTAATCAAACCATCAAAACCTAAATGAAACTTAACCCAATCAACGGCCCCAACTTAGTGAAAATAGTACTACATGTCATGTAACTCTCATAAAAATTTTGGAGCCATTTGAAGTCTCTAAGTGGGTGAACCATAGTCCTCTCTCAATTAGCTCAGAATCTGTCCAGATTTCTTCCAAAAATTTCAATAAATGAAATAGATCTCCAAAAATCACGAAACTAATTGGAGCTTGTCAAGGACAAGTTAAACTAACCTGTGGTGGTTGGCAGCTGACCAAAAGGTCACTAGAGGAGGCGCTCGTACGAACCGAACCGATCGGCAGAAACTGGTCGGCAGAAGCAGTTTTCTGTTCTTGAAGAAATTGCTCAATTGGGAGGGAAGAAGAAGATGGCTCACGAATTTTTTAGGGGATATGGCAGATGATATGCTCCTAATCATTTTTTATGAGGCTTCTGGAAGGTTTGAGTGAGTGGATGATTAATGACCATCATCCATGCATTGACACTTGTCATAGAGTCAATTATATCAAGACTCCATTGACCCCATTGACTCCATAGATTTTTCAGCAGCCTTGGGGAGGAAGGAAATTTGTCAAATGACTAAAATGCCCTTCTCAATTCATTAAGGCAAGGTTAACTCTCCAAGAGCAAAATGCTCTTTTCACACCTTTCGTTCGAAATTTCGTTTTCTTGATATTTTTCACCCTCGATAAGGCGGCATCCAATCCATATCAAATGTCGGAATCCCTCATTTCCATTTTTCAAATTTCGAGATCCCACCTCATGATCGATTCTCCGTCGATCGAATTTCAATTTGTCTCGAATTAACGGGTGGCTCTTGTGGACGTTACGCGTATCGACTCTGTGTAGGATAACTCAAACTATGGCAATTTTGATTGTCATGTAATCGCGAGGGTTTATCACTAGCCCCGACGGAAACGATCAACATAATTTGATTTAGAAAAATTTTGCAAATTATACTTTGGTCAAGCAGTATCACCCGCGTTCCAACCGTACAATACTAGCAATGATTTTCTTAATCATTTTTAGATCGACCTCGGCTCTAAATGTTCCCTCGACAATCCTTATGGTCAAAGTGTCGTTTTCTAATCGAGTTTCCCAGGTCCACGTACCTCATCGCGCATTAGGCTTTCCCCTTCGTTTAATTAACTCGAGATTGATCAGTTCCGAGCAAGACATAACTAAAAAACCTCGATAGATATCTTACATTCAAAGGTCTCAAAATGATAGGAAATTCAGAAAGTCACAGTGGACTTTGGCGATAATTAGCGACGAAAAACGTAATTCGTTGCGAATTTGACGAAAATTCACATAAAATATAAAATGAAATAAAAAATTCATTAGCGACGAAAACTTATTTCGTCGCTAATATAAATTAGATAAATATCGTTTAGCGACGAAAGATGGATTTCGTCGCTAATTGTCAATCAACAATTAGCGACAAATGGCAATGTTCGTCGTTAACTTCTTCAAAGGATTTGCGACAAAAATGAATTTCGTCACAAATCTTCGACTTGCTATTTGGCGATGAAACGACATGTTCGTCGCAAATCATGTCATTGAAGTTAGAGACAAATTTTCTTTTCGTCGCTAATCTTCAAGTTGCTAATCAACAATTAGCGATGAATGCCGTCGTTTGTCGTTGTCAAAAACAGGATTTGCGACGAAAATGAATTTCATCGCGAAACTAGGACATGCTATTTTACAACGAAATGACACATTCGTCGCTAATTAGTGACGAATGACTCCGTTTGTTGCTAAATTGAAAGGAAAAGGATTAGCGATGAATGATGTTGTTCATCGCAAAACTTCAAGTTGCTAATCAACAATTAGCGACGAACGCTTGCTTCGTCACTAATTCGATAAAATTAAAATAAAAAAGAATTAATTAGCTACGAAATTGGCGTGTCGTCGCTAAAATAATTTAAATAAAAAATAACATTTAGCAATGAATATCTGTTTCATCACTAATTTTATAAAAATTAAAATAAAATGAATAAATTAGCGACGAAACATGAAGTTCATCACTAATTAATTTTAAATAACAAAGAAAATATTACCTACGAACATCATCGTTTGTCGCTAATTTAGCGACGAACGATGATGTTTGTCGCTAAATTGGCGACGAAGGGCGTTGTTCGTCGCTAAAATGTTATCAAATAAAAATTTAAATAAAAAAGAAATATTTAACAACGAATACCATTGTTCATTGTTAAAATGATCTAATACAAATTTATCTTAAAAAGAAATATTTAGAGACTAAATTAGTGACGAACGACTCTTTTCGTCGCTAATTTAGAGAAAATAAAATAAAAAATAAATAAAATTGAAATTTTTAGCAATGGAATTATGTATTCGCTGCTAAGATAGCGACGAACCATACTATTTGTCACTAAATCAACGAAAATCAAATAAAAAATTTAAATAAAAAGAAATTTTTAGCGACAAAATAATTTATTTGTCGCTAATTTAGCAACGAAAATAATTTTCATTGCAAAATGCATCGCAAATTAGCAACGAAAGCTTATTTTCGTCGCTAAATTAGCCACGAACATTTATGTCGTCGCCAATTTCGTCGCTAATTAGCTACGAAATTTGTTTCGTCGCAAAATTCGTGGCAAAATTAGTGATGAATTTTTTCGCCACTATTTGGGTCGTAAATAGCGATGAACTTTTTTTTTCATCGCTATTTTCGTCGCAAATTAGCGACGAATTATTTTCGTCGCTAAATGTTCGTGGCTAAATCGTTGTTTTTTTGTTGTGTACTATCATCAAGAGATGGCACATGCCCATCATCATCAACTTCTTACTGATGTCAAACAAACTTAAAAATTTCAAGTTGAAGGTTGCAACTTTCCCTGACGATGGTTCTGCATCATCTTCAATAGAGTCATACCAAGAAAATTACCAAAAAAATTCTAAACTTATTGTAATTATGCCAATTAAGTCTTAAAACTTTTGCAATTATGTTAATTCAGTCCATCCATCCAATTTTTGCCGGCCGATGTTAACGTGGATGCTGGTAGACGCTGGCCTAATATTTTAATAATATTTTCGAAAAAAATTATTTTCTATTTTATTTTTTAAATAAAATTCCCTCACTGTTCTTCTTTCTCCCAAAGTTTGGTCATTTTCCTCCCCGAGATTGACGATGACGATCGTGCACGTGTACGTAATGCCGAACTCACCCCGCCTGAGCTCATGGCCGAGCTCGTACCGGAGTCCTACGTCGGTCTCGGTCGAATCCTTCAGAACGGTGAGCTTATGGATGCTGCTGTTGACATTGTGATTGACGCCCTAGTCGACGGCGAAGGGGTTTTGCTGCTAGAAATAATAAAATTGATGAAAGTGGACGACAAGCATAAATGGATGGATGGGCAGATTGAGTTATCCACAAATATAAGTGGATATGATTGATGAAGTGGGGGACAAATATAAATGGATGATTTGGCAGATGTTTCAGCATCTCACTTCATTTCATAGTACTTGCTATTAAATAAGCATAAAATTATTTTAGGTGTTCTCTGGATTGTAGCACTATCATAGTGCTTTTTTTTTTATTTTATCGCCGTGCTCCCTTCGTTGTTGTGCTTCTTTTGTAATTGAGAGAAGATAGGGTTGTCGGAGTGTTTTGTGAGTGGACTACTTTCTTTCTTTTATTTTGTTCTGTTTATAAAAGAATATCAAAGATTGAAGACAGTGCGCATAGAGAATGTTTGATATCAGAGCGTGTTTTACTATAAGTATGAGCGTGAGCAGTCTTTGTATTATTAGAAGCCATTGAAGCAGCATAAGCTTCGTGTTGTATCCATCATTATTGTTCAATCAAATATTTCTTCCTCCAATCTTTGTTTTGTGCCTCGCTTCTAAATTCTGAAAGGTCGCCCATATTGTTATTTTTTTGTTCCAATAATTTGTATCAGAGATAGAAATGGCATCTACCAGTCCCGTTCAAATGCAACTTCCAAAGCTGAAGAAAAAGAATTTCAACAACTGGTCAGTCCAGATAAACGTTCTGTTCAAATTGAAAAATTTATGGAACCTGGTTGAAAATGGCTACAACGAAGTGGCCGATGCCAAAGCATTCGAGGCTTTGAGAAAGGAGGAGAAAAAAATCTTTGGTGGAGTCATGAAAAAATATCAGAAAGCATTATATGCAATCTTTCAAGCCGTGAAAGAAACGATATTTGAAAAAATATCAAGTGCGAAAATTGCGAAGACAGCTTAGGATATCTTGCAAAAATCCTACAAAGGCGATGATCGTGTTCGGTGGATGCGGCTTCAAACCCTTCGAGGTGATTTTGAGTCTCTTCGCATGAAAGACTCGGAATCAATATCGGCTTATTTTGATCATGTGTAGGCCATCGTTAACCAATTAAGAGTTAATGGTGAAGAACTTCAAGATGTTCATGTCGTAGAAAATATCTTGAGGTCTTTCATCAAAATATTTGACTGCGTCGTCGCCACAATCGAGGAAGGACAAGATGTGTCAACTCTCACGTTGGAGCGATTGATAGGTTCATTGTGCTCGCACATGCAAAGAATGAATCAGAAGGCCGTTGGTTTAGTTCCTGAGCAAGCTTTGCAAAGTCGGGTCACTCAACCAAGCCGAGGAGGCCATCAAGGTAGTCGAGGTCATGGAGGAGCCCAAGGTAGATCTGAAAATTCAAATTTCACCAGAAAATTTAAGACACGGGACAAATCAAAAGTCAAGTGTCTAAATGTAACAGATTCGGACATTACAAATTCGAGTGTCATGCAAAGGCGACGAACGAGCTGGTGGAACATGCACATGCCACCGATGCTGAAGAGTACATAGTACTAGCATATGCGAAGGATGACTCGATTATCGTGGATAATAATGCATGGTATCTAGATACTGGGTGCAGCAATCATATAACTGGCAGGAAGGAGTTATTCTCACAGTTGGATGAGATGAGTCGTGGTGAAATCAACTTCGGGTATAAATAAAAAATTCCCGTGATGGACAAATGTAACATTAATATCACATCAAAAGACGGTAATAATGTTGCTATTGCATATGTTTACTTTGTGCTAGGACTTTTTTGGAATTTGCTTAGTGTTGGGCAACTTTCTAAAAAAGGACACAAAGTTCACATTGAAAATAGAGTTTGCACCATCAGAGGTGTTAACAAAAAGTTGATCATGGCGGTACAGATGACAAAGAACCGAATATTTCCCCTGACTCTTCAGACGAAGAATCTCTTGAATTTTCAAGCGATGATGAAAGACAGTAGCTGGCTGTGGCATCTTTGATTCGGGCATCTAAATTTTCGTGAAATGAAACTACTGCTCTAAAAAAAGATGGTGACTGGCATGCTGTTGATTGAAGATTCAGGTCGTCCCTACAACGAATGTCTCGTGGGAAAAAAACATCGAGATCCTTTTCTAGTTGTGAAAGCCAGAAGAGCAAACCAACCATTGGAGCTGGTATAAACAGATATATGTGGCCCAGTTGAGGTTTGGAAAAAAAAGGTACATGTTGATTTTTTTTTACGATTTTACCATAAAAACCTAGGTATATTTCTTAAGAGAGAAATCAAAGAATTTAAAGTCTATATTGAAAAACTATGACATTCTGATTTTCCTGTCAGTCGTAACTCATTCGGATCTGATCAATCTCGAGTTGACTGATCAAAAGGGAAAGACTAATGCGAGACAAGGTACGTGGACCTAGGGAACTCGAACAAGAAATGGTGCTTTATCACTAAAGATTGTCGAGGGGACATTTAAAGCCATAAAAGGCCGATCAAAGAACGATTAAGGAATGCATTGCTAGCGTTATACGATTGGAGTGCGGGTGATGTCGCTTAACCAATGTATAATTTGCAAAATTTTTCTAAATCAAATAGTGACGATCAAGACGATCGGAACTAATGATAGACCCTCACAATTACATGACAACCAAAGTTGCCATGGGTTGACGAGCTCTAAGTGTGATATGAATCACAGAGTCGATACACAAAACGTCTGCAAGAAGCCGCCCGTCAGTTCGAGATAGGCTGGAACCACGTCTAATAGAAAAATAAATCAGAAACGAGTCTCGAAATTAGAAAATGGAGAATTAAGAATTCCAACATCATAATTGGATTGGTCGTCGCCTTATCGAAGAAAATTTGAGTTAGAAAAATGACGTTCCGAATGTCAAGGGTAAAATTACCATTTTGCCCCTCAAGCCTTAGCCTTGCCTTAGTAATTGGACAAGAGCATTTTGGTCATTGAATCCCTTCAATAGCTGCCGAAAATTGGAAGAAATAAGAGCCATTGGATGAGCATTGATTGACACAAGGGACAAGTGTCAATGGATTAAGCCTTGAGTTGATAGAACCACTTTTAACCTACCATTCCACTCAAGTTGACCAAGCCCATTGAAATATAAACCTCTCTCTCTCTCCTCTTGGCCGAACACCCCTCCATTGCCTGTTTTCTTCTTCTTCCTCTTCTCTCTCTTGCCGACCAGCCCGTCACTCTGTCCCGACTGCTTCACTATTCTGGTCATATCTTCTTCGTCCGATATTGGATCTAGGTAAAACTACTTCCAAATGAAAGCTTATTGTCTTATCTTTCCATAGACATATTATATGCTCAATTTGAATGAGTATATCTTCCCGTAGCTCGATTTGATTGGACAAAGGTCAAGCGAGGTCAGCTCTTGACTGGTTTTGGGGAAAGACCCGTTTCGGGGTTTTTCGAACTTCAAATTGCTTCAAATTTTTGGTGTGGTCTTCTACACTTATAGTATTAAAGTTGAATGAGCTGTGGTAAAAATTGTGGAGGAATTTGATGGAGTTTTGACCCCAAATGGATCTTGTGTTTGAATGGCAAAAACTGACCGTTGGAGGACCCGAAGAAACCGGCGTCATTCAAGGACTTTCCGACATCGCCTTGGCTCCAAATTTTCGTTGAGGCTCTCCAACCCTTAGAACTACATGTTACCAAGTAGATTAGTGGATAAATTGAGGATTTAAGCTAGTTTAAGGGCTGTTAAGTTAGGGTATGCACAGAACCGGGTATGCCCTATTTAGGTTCTGAGCATACCGGTTCTGTGGGTGGCTGTTGGTGTTGAAGTTGAGCTCTAAATTCCTCGTTGAGAAGTGTGAGGATGTTAATTGATAGATCTATAAGGTGTATGTTTAATGGGGTGATTATTTGAGTAAGGAAATTAACGATTGGATGAAATTTCCTTAGGTTACGCGATTGAATCATCCTTGAAGGCCGAACCATTGGAGTACTTGGGAAGGAAATTTTGTTGGCTATGGCACAAGGTAAGGGGATTCTAAACCTTTGATAGGAGGATTGGACTCGATTGGGTGGTATGAGTATGAATTTGATCGGTTCTTGGGAGATTATACCGTGATTGTCCAATGTACGTCCTAGAAAGACATAGATGACTTGAATGTACGACAATGCTTGTGCCTTGATTGATTGTCACATTTGAATGCCGAATTTAATTGTTTCGCATGCCATTATTGTGTTGCTCGTTGCTTGAGTTTGTAATTGATTTTGTGCTATGAACTGAAATGAGCATTTAGCATGTCTGAGAAGTTGTAATAACCTGATGCGTTGAGACGCGGGTTGTGTGACTGGATACCTTGAGGCATTGAGGCGCGGGGTTTGAATTGAATAGCACCCTGAGGCGTATGAGAGGCGAGGTTGTGTGGATGAATGCTATCACGCCCCGACCCCATCGAGCACGTAAGCATCCTTGCAAGCAAACCATTAACAATCTCTCACGGTCCCAAGATCCATGGTCACAAACCGAGAGATATAATAAATACATAGTACATACGGAAACGTTACTCACAGAAAACCCCGTACAATATATAAGTTAAGTGGGACCTCGATAACATGATATCTGTCATATATCATAATGTACTACTCGTACAAAAACCGACTACTGCAACTGCTGGGCAAAAAGGGCAACAGGGTAAGCATACAAAAAGATCATCTACTAAGCCACAGGAACCGGGTCAGGTCATCATCAAAAGATCAGGCCACCAACTAGAGACTTATAGGATGAGCTACTGGAGTCCTCCGTATCGTCTGCGTCCTCGGTCGGCTCATACTCGAAAAATGTCTCGGACGGAACCTCGACGGAATCCTCTATGGTCAGCTCCAACGACGGCTCAGCAAGGTCCCCCTCGGACGCCTCCAAGACTATGACCTCCTCCTCCTCCTACTCTATGGACTCCAAGGTCGGGTTTTCTCTGGCCCGTTCCTGGACCCTACTACTGACCCCTCAAGCAACTCTTGCTCTGCTATAGTCTGGCACCAATCGGGTATGACACCCTAAGGCACCTCATGGGGCTTCAGCGGCCCAATCTGTCCATCCCCTTCCTTCTTGAACCATGTCTCAAACCTATAAGGCTTCCAATCAGGCTTACCCTCATCCACCCATACAACAGTGCACTTCCTCACATATATGTTCCCCTGCTTATCTGGGAACTCGTCAAAATACGCTGTCATCTCTTTTGGGTCCCTAAAACGTATTGGCCACATATCTATGGTTTAGGATCTGCAAAAGAAGGGTTCCCCAAAAGGGGTGAGATACACATCTCAGTAAGAAAAACCCAATCCTAGGTCAAGCTGACAGTCCACTCAGGTAGTTGCATCCCTCAACAGATCCAAACTCGTGAACACACAAGCATAACAATCACAATTCAATAAACAGCAACATACAGAGGACAGGTATGCATTTATGATCTCGTGTCACACCCAGATGCACATGTACCCTCGGCCTGCCACTTCACCACATCCATCAATCTCCGCCTACCTCATTCTCTAGCCTATGAACTAGTCACCTCAGGCTCAGTCCGCGTAAACGCATCAGACCGTCATCGGTGATCTGCGAAAAAACATCAGGTCCCGATGAATCTCCAAACAAAGCTCATTAACTCATACTCCGTCCCGCGAATAATTCGCATCAGGACCGTGGCTATCTTAACCTCGCGACCTCGTCGCATCAGGGCACCATGCAACCATAACTTCACCCCATGATCTTGTCGCATCAAGGTATCAACTCTCGCCCCGCGTCTCATACGCCTCAGGGCCTCACCATGCCATGCTCATGCCACAATCAAGACTTACGTTTTGACTTTCAATTCAATTGCATACTCAGTGGCAAGTGCCAATTCAAATGCATTTCATAAATTTCGTGGCATGCAAGCAAATCAGATGACATACAGACATGGCGACCACTCAAAGCACAAACAATGTCACACATATGCATCCTATAATACCTTAGGGCGTATTACAACCATCTCTTGTAAGGATCTCTCATATATCGATCCAATCAATCCTCGATACACCCAATAAAGTCCAATCCCCCTAGCCTCGGTAGGAAATCCCTTACCTTTGACTGGACAACACAAATTTCTTCTTCTTGGATCACCTAGGATTCGACCAACCAAGGTCCACACCCGGACTTGTCGTACAACCTAGAATTTCAACCAATTCGTCAAATTTTCGTACCCAATTCCTTAATCCATCAATCCCAATCATCCATAACTTAACCCTCAACACCTCATCGCATCATAATCATCGATTTGCAGCTCAAATCATCCATAATCAGCCCTCAACAGAATCGGTTTAGGCCCGGTACCGAGCCGGTCTTACTCGGTTCTGTGCATGCCGGGTCCAATCGGTCCTAATCTACTCCAAATCCAACATTTATACACTATCCTACCTCTTAGGATGTCTACCTAAGGGTTTGGGAGGCTCACCGTGAGTTTCGAGTCAAATGGTCGCTTGAACTTCTCCTGGAGTCGCCGGATCACCCACGGTCAGAATAACGGCAATTTCTGGGCAAAATGTATAAGGCCGATTTGTGGTCAAAAACTTATCAAATTAAGCCCAAATTTTTACCACAATATCTTACACATGTCTACTGAGTCTCCACAAAATTTTAGCCCAAAATTTCAACATTTCGACCATCAAAAGGACTGAAAACCGAACCTACCTCAGGTTGGTTCCGATTCTATCGGCTCTCGAGAGATTGCTTGCCTGGGAAGCCTTGGTGCTCCAAATGACTTGATTCTTTTTGAAGGAGTTCGGCAGAACGTGAATCTTCGTCAGTGTGGTCGGCCGGTAGTCGGAAGACGGCCGGGAGGGCCGATCATGGGCGGCGAACGGGGTGGTCAGTGGTGGTCGGTGAGCGGCAGATTGGAAGTGGGAGAGGAGGATGGCTGTCGGTGGTCTTGGGAGAGGAAATGGCCGGACCTTGGGGGTAAGGAGAGAGAAGAGTTCACTATATACCAAAGCTTGGTCAAAGGTTGAGTGTTAGGTTTGGCAAATAGTGTGACATGACCACACTTCCTAATCTCTTGACACTTGGCATTTGCTTTTCCAAAGGAGATTCAGTGGTCATTTTTAATCCTCATTTTCAACAGCCATGGATGGGTTATAATGTCTAATTTTTCCTTCTTTAATTATAAAGGCAAAGTTCTAAGCTTGAGGGGCAAAATGGTCATTTTACCCCCGACGTTCCGAACGTCATTTTTCTCGTTCCAGGATTATTCTATAGGGCGACGGCCAATCCAAATAGCGTTGGAATTCTTAATTTTCCAATCCAAACTTTTCAGGACTCATTTCTGATAGTTTTCTCTATCAGACGTGGCTCCAGCCTATCCCGAACCGACGGGCAGCTTTTGCAAACATTACGCATATCGACCACGTGATTCATATTACGTTTAGGGCTCGTCAATTCGTGGCGGCTTTGATTGTCATGTAATTGTAAGGGTTTATCACTAGTCCCTATGGTCTCGATCGTCGCAGTGTAATTTAAGATAATTTTGCAAATCATACGTTGGTTAAGCGGCATCACCCATGCTACAATCGTACGACACTCGCATGGTAATCCTTGATCGTTCTTAGATCAGCCGCTTTGGTGGTTCTAAATATCCCCTCGACAATCCTTATGGTCAGAGCGTCATTTCCTATCCAAGTCGCCTAGGTCTACATATCTCGTTTCGCGTTAGCCTTTCCCCTTTGATCAGCCTACTCAAATTGATCAAGTTTGAGCGGAATACGATTAAAACATATTGCTTGATATATACAAACTTCTCATTACAGAGTCTGAAGTTGATGGGAAATCAGAATGTCACAACTCTTCCCCCTTTACAAAAATTTCATCCCCGAAATTTACATTACATTCGATTGCTCAAATAAATAGGGTTGCTATCGCCTCATCGTTTCTTCGTTCTCCCATGTGGCTCTTTCCGTTCCGTAGTGCTCCCATACTACTTTGACCAGCGGAATCTTCTTATTCCTGAGGATTTGCTCTTTCCGATCATCAATCCTTATTGGCTTCTCTATGTAAGACACTCTGTCGTCCACCTCTATGGCTTCGTGGTCCAGCACATGTGTCAGGTCAAGCTCATACTTTCTTAGCATCAACACATGGAATACATTATGTAACTAGGATAGATTCGGTGGTAGAGCAAGTCGGTAGGCTAAAGTTCCAATCCTCTCCAATATCTCAAATGGGCCTACATATCTTGGACTTAGCTTCCCTTTACTCCCAAATCGCGACAGTCCTCTCATCGACGACACCTTGAGGAAGACGTAATTGCCCACTTGAAACTCCAGGGGTTTGCGCCGCTTGTCTACATAGCTCTTTTAGCGACTCTGCGCCGTCCTCAGTCTATACCGAATTACTTTCACTGCTTCCACCGATTGCTCTACCAGTTCGAGCCCCGCGATACTTCTTTCTCCGACCTCATCCCAGCATATCGGTGTTCTGCAGGCTCTGCCATAAAGTGCTTCAAACGGTGCCATCTGTATACTTTGTTGATAGCTATTATTATAAGCGAACTCTACCAGGTGTAGTTGTTCTTCCCATCCACCTTTAAAATCAATGACACATGCTCTCAACATGTCCTTGAGTGTCTGGATCGTCCTTTCTGACTGCCCATCTGCCTGTGGATGGTACGCTGTACTATACTGCAGTCGAGTTCCCATAGTTTCTTGCAGGCTCTTCCAAAAGTTTGCCGTGAACTTCGGATCTCTATCCGAGGTGATCATCACTAACACTCCGTGTAATCTTACTATTTATCTCAGGTACAGTTCTGCGTACTTATCCATGGCGAAGTCTTTTCGTACATGAATGAAGTGGGCAGACTTGGTCAATCAGTCCAGGACTACCCATATCGAGTCGTGACCTCTCTAACTCCTCGGAAGTCCCATTACAAAATTCATGGTTATGTGCTCCCAGTTCCATTCCAGAATCTCCAGTGGCTACAATAGTCCTCCAAGCTTACAGTGTTGTGCTTTCACCTGCTGGCATGTCAAACACTTAGCTACGTATCTTGCCACGTCTACCTTCATTCCGTTCCACTAATAATGCTGTCGCAAATTCTGGTACATCTTTGTACTCTCAGGGTAGACACTATAGTTGCTCCTATGAGCCTCTGACAAAAGTCTTTCCCTGAGTCCTTCATCCTTTGATACACATAGCCGTCCTCGAAATCTCAAAATTTCGTCATCAAACACTTGAAATTCCGGTTTTCTCTTCGTTGCATCCATCTCGACAATTTTCTGAATCTCCGAGTCCGTAGTCTGTAATGCCTTTATCCCTTCTTGGACCTCAGGTTCCACCCTCAACGTAGCTATCATACTGGACAATTGATCGTCCTCTAATCTGAATTCAGAATCTCTCAAGTCCTCTATCGTCGACCAACTTCTAACTAGCAAGCATGCAATACTTGACTTTCGACTCAGCGCGTTTGCCACCCTGTTTGCTTTCCCAAGATGATACAATATCTCACAGTCATAGTCCTTGAGCAGCTCCATCCATCTACGCTGTCTCATATTCAGCTCTTTCTGGGAAAATAAGTATTTCAAACTCTAGTGGCCGGTGTATATCTGAAACTTCTCGCCACAAAGGTAGTGTCTCCAAATCTTCAAAGCAAATACAATCGCCAATAACTCCAGGTCATGAGTCGGGTAATTCATCTTGTGTAGCCTCAATTGCCTGGATGCATAGGCTACTACCCTACTGTACTGCATCAATACACAGCCCAATCCTTTCAGCGAAGCATCGCTGTAAATCTCGTAACCTCTCGGTCCCGACGGAATGGTCAGCACTGGTGCAGTCGTCAATCTGTGCTAAAGCTCTTGGAAACTCTTCTCAAATTTATCAATCCATTCAAACTTCGTTTTCTTCTTTGTCAACCTCGTCAGCGGGATGGCTATGGATGAGAACTTCTCCACAAATCGCCTATAGTATCCCGCCAATCCCAAGAAACTTTTGACCTTCGTAACCGTAGCAGGCCTCGACCAATTGGTTACAGCCTCTATCTTTGCAGGGTCCATTGAAATCCCTTCACCAGACACCACATGACCTAGAAAGACTACCTTGTTCAGCCAAAATTCACACTTACTCAACTTCGCGTAGAGCGTATTCTCCCTCAACGTCTGTAGTACAATTCTCAAGTGTTCCTCATGTTCTGCATTGCTCCTCAAGTAAATCAAGATATCGTCAATAAAGACTATGACGAATCTGTCCAAAAACTCCTTAAATACTCGATGCATTAGATCCATAAAAGCAACTGGAGCGTTCGTCAATCCAAACGGCATCACCGTGAATTCATAGTGACCATACCTCATCCTAAAGGCAATTTTGGGTATGTCTTCCTTCTTGATCCTCAGTTGGTGATACCCAATCCTTAAGTCAATCTTCAAAAATACTGTCGCTCCTTGCAACTGATCAAAAAGATCATCGATCATCGGCAGCGGATACTTGTTCTTCACAGTCACTTGGTTCAGCTGCCGATAGTCAATGCATAGACGCAAAGACCCGTCCTTCTTCCTCACAAACAGCACTGGTGCTCCTCACGATGAAGCACTTGGTTAGATAAATCCTTTGTCTAGCAGCTCTTGCATCTACACCTTTGACTCCTTTAATTCTGACAGGGACATCTTGCACGGTGTTTTCGATATCGCCTCCGTCCCAGGGGCTAATTCAATTACAAACTCTATTTCCCGTTCTGGTGGTAATCCTGGCAACTCTTGGGAAAATACATCCGGGAACACACGCACTACCAGGATATTTTCTATCTTTGGTTCCTCCGCAGTCGTATCCATTACTGCTACTAAGTATGCCCGACATCCTTCAGACATCGACTTAGTTACTTCCAAAGATGAGACTAAGGGAATCGAGATTCCTCCTCGACTTCCTGCCAATTCAAAGCTAGGTCGGCCTCTCGGATAAAATCGAATTGTTCTGCTACCACAGTCTACTACTGCCCCCTGCTTACCCAATCAATTCATTCCTATTATTACGTCAAAATCAAACATGGGCAATATGGCTAGGTCAACGCGTTCGTTTTTTTCCCCAATCACTATCTCACAACCAGCACAACCCAACGAAACTATCGTGTTATCCTTTAAAGGTGTGGTTACATGCAAGATCAGGCTCAACGGTTCCAATTTCATGCCTACTAATTCAGCAAACTGTGCAGACGCGAATGAATACGTGGCACCAGAATCAAACAATGCATAAGCAGTCTGGTTGCACAAGTGAACCATACCTGTGACCACTCCCGGTGCTTCCTCCGCCTCTTTACGGGCTACAACATATACTCTGCCTTGTGCCGGCGATCTATTTTGCTCAGTCTAAGGTGTTACAGTCAACGGCCCAGCTTATGGCCTCTGTCCTTGCGGTCGACTCGCCGGAGCTTGGTTTAGACACATCCTCATCTGGTGGCCCAACTGACCACACTTGAACATGCTCCTATCCTCACGGGGCATGGCCCATTTTCATGCCTTCTGCCACACAGTCTGCAGCTCCAGTTTACTAGGTTTGGCGGTTTCACTATATTCTTCTTTACGGGCGGCACGAAACGTCAGTTATTTGCCATCGGTCTCTTGCCCATCTGGCGATTGTCCCTGAATGACGTAAACCTCGATCTAGTTGCGGTGTTCCTTTCTCTCAAATCCCATTCAATCATTTGGCCTCACTCATATATCTTCTGGTAGGTCCTCAAGTTCAAAGCGATCATCTGGCTGCGAAGCTCAGGCCTTAGACCATCCCTGAATCTCTTTGCCTTCTCCAAAGGGTCCTCCACAGATCGAGGTGCATACCTCAAAAGCCTCACGAACTCATCCTCGTACTGATCTATAGTCATCTGGTTTTAACGTAGCTGTAGGAATTCCACCTGCTTCCTTTCTCTGGCCATTTCTAAGAAATTTTTGTCATTAAAGGCCATCTTAAAAGCATTCTAGTTCAGGGCCACTCCTTCAGGGAAGACTCCATCTTTGGTGGCAGCCCACCAGTCATTTGTTGTACCCTCTATTTGGTACACAACCAACAATACTTTCTCCTCGTCTGTGCATCTCAGCACCCCAAAAGCCTTCTCTAGCTTCTCTATCCATCTGGGCACTAGCTCGGGTTCTCCAATCCTGTCAAACTGCGTCGACTTCAGTTTCATGAACTGCTCCACCAGTTGGCCAATTTGTATGGCCATAACGATTTCCTCTTGAGGGTTTACCATTTCATTGCTCTGGTTTGGCTTGCCATGGCTTCCACTTCCACCAGCGTTGCCAATGTTGGTATTGACGGCAGCTAGGGCAGCTCCCACTGCCTGGGCTATGGCAGCGTCCCGATCCTGGGCCTGCCTTTCTATGATATCTCTAAGCCCCTCCATTGCCCTCAGCAGACCGTCTACTCTTTGGTCCTCCGCTACAGGCGGCCTCGAGCTAGAGGCTCCGCCTCTCGATCTTCCTAGCCTTCGGGATGGGTTACTCATCTCCGTCTCTTTCTACTGAACCTGATCCACCACAAGTTTAGCAATGAGTTAGTAACTACTCATTCATCCAATCTAGAGTTACTAACTACTCCTTAACAGAAACAGTTATACAACAACAGTGCTCCATACGTCAATTCCAGAAACAATTCAACCAATAGCCCATGGTCATTCCTCATTCCCATCCACTCCAGTGATTCATTAAAACCAATCACTTTCATTCATCAAGCAAGTCAAGGTCTAGAAATAACCTTCAATCCTAAGCAGAGAACTTAATTCCTTATGCTTTGCCACAATCTTACCAAGGTCAAACACCATCCATAGGTGTCAAGTCACATGCTAGGCATCCCATGCCTTACCCTGACCAATCTCCTAAAACCTCGCTATCCACCATTGTCCCCACTTAATCCTCCTTATTACTCCAATCCTCAATCCACTTTGTATCGAGCTGACCTTGCTCTGATATCAAACAAGCGGGGATGTCATGCCCTGACCCCATCGAGCATGTAAGCATCCCTACAAGTAAACCATTAACAATCTCTCGCGGTCCCAAGATCCATGGTCATAAATCGAGAGATATAATAAATACATAGTACATGCGGAAGCGTTACTCACATAAAATCTCGTACAATATATAAGTTCAGTGGGACCTGGATAGCATGATATCTGTCATACATCATAATGTACTACTCATATAAAAATCGACTACCGCAACTGCTGGGCAAAAAGGGCAACAGGGTAAGCATGCAAAAAGATCATTTACTAAGCTAGCAAGAACCGGGTCAGGTCATCATCAAAAGATCAGGCCACCAACTAGAGACTTCCAGGATGAACTACTAGAGTCCTCCGTATCCTCAACGTCCTCGGTTCGCTCATACTCAAAAAATGTCTCGGACGGGACCTCGACGGAATCCTTCATGGTCACCTCCAGCGACGGCTCAGCAAGGTCTCCCTCGGACGCCTCTAGGACTATGACCTCCTCCTCCTCCTGCTCTGTGGACTCCAAGGTTACGGTTTTCTTTGGCCCGTTCCTGGACCCTACTACTGACCCCTCAGGCAACTCCTGCTCTGCTGTAGTCTGGCACCAATCGGGTATGACACCCTGAGGTACCTCATGAGGCTTCAATGGCCCAATCTGTCCATCTCTTTCCTTCTTGAACTACGCCTCAAACCTATGAGGCTTCCAATCTGGCTTACCCTTATCCACCCATACAACAGTGCACTTCCTCACATATATGTTCCCTTGCCTATCCGGGAACTCGTCAAAATACGTTGCTATCTTTTTTGGGTCCCTAAAACGTATCAGCCACATATCTAAGGCTTAGGATCTGTAAAGAAGGGTTCCCCAAAAGGGGTGAGATACACATCTTAGTAAGAAAAACCTAACCCAGGTCAGGTTGACAATCCACTCAGGTAGTCGCATCCCTCAACAGATCCAAACTCGTAAACACA
Source organism: Rhodomyrtus tomentosa (assembly GCA_028455895.1). Classification (NCBI taxonomy): domain Eukaryota; kingdom Viridiplantae; phylum Streptophyta; class Magnoliopsida; order Myrtales; family Myrtaceae; genus Rhodomyrtus; species Rhodomyrtus tomentosa. The sequence continues at coordinate 25,343,571 of JAPCWY010000009.1, read as the reverse complement.
CAGGCATAACAATCACAATTCAATAAACAACAACAGAGGACAGGCATGCATTTATGATCTCGTGTTACACTCAGATGCACATGTACCCTCGGCCTGCCACTTCACCACATCCATCAATCTCTGTCTATCTCATTCTCTCGCCCGCGAACTAGTCGCCTCAGGTTCGGTCCGCGTAAACGCATCAGACCGTCATCGATGACCCGCGAAACGCATCAGGTCCCGATGAATCTCTAGAAATAGGTCATTAACTCATACTCCGTCCCGCGAATAATTCATATCAGGACCGTGGTTATCTTAACCCCGCGACCTCGTTGCATCAGGACGCCATGCAACCATAACTTCACCCCGCGATCTTGTCGCATCAGGGTATCAACTCCCGCCCTGTGTCTCATACGCATCAGGGCTTCGCCATGCCATGCTCATGCTACAATCAAGACTTATGCTTTGACTTTCAATTCAATTGCACACTCAGTGACAAGTGCCAATTCAAATGTATTTCATAAATTCTATGACATGCAAGCAAATCAGATGACATACAAACATGGCAACCACTCAAAACACAAACAACGTCACACATATGCATCCTATAGTACATTAGGGCGTATTACAACCATCCCTTGTAAGGATCTCTCATACATCAATCCAATCAATCCTCAACACACCCAATAGAGTCTAATCCCCCTAGCCTCGGTTTAGGAAATCCCTTACCTTTGACTGGACAACACAAATTTCTTCTTCTTGGATCACCTAGGGTTCGGCCAACCAAGGTCCACACCTGGACTTGTCGCACGACCTAGAATTTCAACCAATTCGTCAAATTTCCGTAACCAATTCTTCAATCCATCAATCCCAATCATCCATAACTTAACCCTCAACACCTCATCACATCATAATCATCAATTTGCAGCTCAAATCATCCATAATCATCCCTCAATAGAATCAGTTTGGGCCCAACACCGAGCCGGTCCTACTCGATTATGTGCATGCAGGGTCCAACCGGTCCTAATCTACTCCAAATCCAATATTTATACACTATCCTACCTCTTAGGATATCTACCTAAGGGTTTAGGAGGCTCACCGTGAGTTTCGAGTCAAATGGTCATCCGAACTTCGCCCGGAGTCGCCGGATCACCCACGGTCAGAACACCGGTAGTTTTTGGGCAAAATGTACTCGGCCGATTTGTGGTCAACTTATCAAATTAAGCCTCAATTTTTACCACAAAATCCTACACATGTCTCCTGAGTCTCCACAAAATTTTAGCCTAAAGTTCCAACATTTCAACCATCAAAGGGACTAAGAACCGAACCTACCTCAAGTTGGTTCCGATTCTGTCGGCTCTCGGGAGATTGCTTGCCCGGAACGCCTCAGTGCTCCAAACGACTTGATTCTTGTTGGAGGAGTTCAGAAGAATGTGGATCTTCGTCGGTGTGGTCAGCCGACGGTCGGAAGGTGGCCGGAAGGGCCGGTCGTGGGCGGCGAACGGGGTGGTTAGTGGTGGTCGGCGAGTGGCAAATCGGAAGTGGGAGAGGGGGATGGCTATCGGTGGTCTTGGGAGAGGAAATGGCCGATCCTTGATGGTGAGGAGAGAGAAGAGTTCACTATATACCAAAGCTTGGTCAAAAGTTGAATGTTAGGTTTGGCAAATAGTGTGACATGACCACACTTCCCAATCTCTTGACACTTGCCATTTGCTTTTCCAAAGGAGATCCAATGGCCATTTTTAATCGTCATTTTCGACAGCCATGGATGGGTTATAATGTCCAATTTTCCTTTCTTCAATTATAAAGGCAAAGTTCTGAGCTTGAGGGGCAAAACGGTCATTTTACCCTTGACGTTCTGAACGTCATTTTTCTCGTTCCCGGATTATTCGATAGGGCGACGGCCAAACGTTGGAATTCTTGATTTTCCAATTCAAACTTTTCAGGATTCATTTCTGATAGTTTTCTCTATCAGACGTGATTTCAACTTATCCCGAACCGACGGGTGACTTTTGCAGACATTACGCGTATTGACCTCGTGATTCATATCACGTTTAGGGCTCGTCAATTTGTGGTGGCTTTGGTTGTCATGTAATTGTGAGGGTGTATCGCTAGTCCCTACCGTCTTGATCGTCACAGTCCGATTTAGGATAATTTTGCAAATCATACATTGTTTTAGCGGCATCACCCGCGCTCCAATCGTACGACACTCGCATGGTAATCTTTGATCTTTCTTAGATCGGCCTTTTTGGTGATTCTAAATATCCCCTCGACAATCCTTATGGTCAAAGCGTCATTTTCTATCCGAGTCGCCTAAGTCCACGTACCTCGTCTCGCATTAGCCTTTCCCCTTTGGTCAGCCTACTCAAATTGATCAAGTTTGCGCGAAAAACGATTGAAACACATCGCTTGATATATACAAACTTCTCATTACAGAGTCTGAAGTTGATGGGAAATCAGAATGTCACGAATACCCTAAGGTGCTCAGGCGTGGGGTTTGAATTGAATGGCACCCTGAGGCATATGAGACGCGGCGTTGAAATGGCCAATGTCCTGATGCATTGAAACATGGGACAGAGTTGAGGTGTGTCGACACAAGCCTGGAGTAAAATTGAAAACCTAATGCATTTACGCGTGTCAATGAGACTGTTTGATGCGTTTACGCGGACCGAGCCTCAGACGCTCTAAATGCAGGCATGAAAGTGAGGCAAACTAGAAGGGTGGAAGTTGTGATTTGACATGGCAACATGTGCTTGATCCTAATGATGTGAAATGATGTCATGACTGCAAGCTTGACATCCGTATGTTGTTTATTGACAGTTGAATGCCTCATGTGCTTACTTGTACAAATTGTTTGTGATTGCATTTGCCTGAGTGGATGGTCAACCTAACCTAGGGTTAGGACCTACCTTTCTGAGATTTATATCTCACCCCGTCGTGGGATTAATTTTTTCAGGTCTCAGGCGATGGAAATTCGAGCTTGCCATTGATTGGTATTTAAAGAAGTAATTATAGCAAATGGATTTACACTTTTGTGACTTTAAGGATTTCATGTTACCTTAAAGTTAGAGTTGTATCCTCTGAACCTATAATCGGCGTTTATAAGAAGACATTCCCTATGTCTTGAGTCATCTTAAGATTGAACTGAATGGAGAAGTTTTATCACTTTCGTTTGTTGTATCATTTAGAAGGTTTTAAATGGTTGGCTGACGGATCCTCGGTATCCTCAAAACTTGAACGGCCCTCGAGGGATGTTCGCGTGCCCGCTAGGTTTGGGACGTGACATCCCCGTTTGCTTGGTATCAGAGCAAGGTCAGCTCGTTCCAATGTGATTGAGACTTAGAGTGATAAGGAGCGATGACTTGAGGACAATTAGGTAATGAGACCTTGATGGATAAGCACGGATTGCTGAATCTTAAGAACTATAGGTTTGAATTTGTGTAGTATTCTAATGGTCCTAGTGTCGATTTAAGGGATGATCTTGATGATTTATGAATAAGGCTCACAAGGAAGTGAATAGAAATTGAGGAGTCATAAGCCTGGATTTGAGGTTGCTAGAGAATAAATTATGAATGAAGGGTCAATTGAAGTGCATGATTTTGATCTTGGTTTGTCAATGACCCAACTTGAGGAGTACGAGTTATAAAGAGGGGACTGATGTTAGTGGATTCAGGCTTCAATTGCGTGATATCTTAATGGTTTAGCTATCAATTGCTATTGTCAGCCTTAGATGAATAAGGTGAGATGTACACAAGAAATATTGGATTAAAGGCCAGTTGTGATTGAATGCATATGGATTTGGCTTGAATAGCGACTAAACTTGGGATTTATGATTGAACATAGGCAATTAATCTAGGAGATGTGATGGTCATTGATGGAATTAGAAATCTTCAATGGATAAGAATGGATCTGGAGATGACTATGGTATGATGAATGGCGAGGACAATCAGGACGTGCATGTGTTTGTGGCATTAAAATGAAAGTCGAAGAAGGTGTGTGCATGAGCTTATCATTGTTAGACTTAATAAACTATCGCTTGGTATGGGACAAGTTGATGGGATACCTATAAACCGTCATGAAGCATGATATGGGATGTGTGGAACGGGGATTTTTTCGTAAATGTATGACTTGGGACAACCTGCAACGGTCAGATCTGATGAAGGCAAGGAGTGATCGCCGAGACAAAGAGGTCCGGCCAAGGAGCGGCTCCTAACAGGCTTCTAAGATGACAAGAGGCAGGAATGACCCTAGTCATAACTTGAAATAGAAAGTCTAGGTATCAGGTTGAGTCCAATTGTGGTTAAGAGATGTATGGCACGAGATTGATCCTCAAAGAAGATGTTCAAAAGTGGCATGACATGTGAAATGATGCCTGTGATTGACATAATTAAAAACTTTATGCTTGGCGATGATGTCGTTTGAAAGGAAAAGTGATGTCTATGATTGGCCTGTTGGGCATGTTTTGTAATTAGCATCATGTGATTGGCTTGGCTAAGGTCTAACTGGGAGAGTAGACGACATGTGGGGTTTATACCCATTGAAAGTATGCTTGTTGAGAATGAGAAAGCATGTCGTGTTTGTGACAAAGTGGTAGATGCCTTAGACTTATGGCATGATCGATTGACTCATCGAATTGTTGCCTTGAGTACTTGCTCAATGTTAACTTAGTTTAGTTTTGGCCTAATTGAGGCTTGCCTAGTAATTGGTTGAAGATTGAGAAGTTGTCTTGTTGAGGCTGGCCTGTTGAATAGTCATTGACTGATGAGCATCTGGAACCTTTGGGTAATGGACAACTAGTTGAGAGTTGTTTAGGAACCACTGTAAGGTTGATAATGATGAATGATGAGATGAGCAGCCTGAGACTGATAGACTTGAGTAGATGACCTAAGTTTTTAATTCTTGGAGGGAATCATAGTGGTTCAAATGACATGAAAACCTAATAAGGTTGAACGACCAAGGTATGGTCGTAGAAGAGCATTGGGCTCGAGTATACATGGTATGGAAGATCTGAGAACTGATATGGATCATGAGAATTGAGTAAAGATGGGTGATTGGAGTGTGAGTACCAAAAGAAAATATGGCTCAATCTGTTAATCGTACGAGACCCAAGAGCTGAATGGGTCATAGGAACTTTAAATGGAAATGGAAAAATTTGTTGGTTAAGCAAGCTCGAGGAGGAGGAGCCATGATTGTCTAAGTCACTATGATGACAGATGCTAGTACTGATGAGTTAAAGTGATGGAAGTCACGAGAAAAGTGACTCTGAGTTTTCTAAATTGAATGTGTGGAAAGAATCACAAGAGTTTGGAAAAGCTTGTAAAACGACGTATAAGGTTGAGATTGACTGAGTTAGGTAGAGGGATAAGATTTGAAATTGTCTCCCACTGAATTAGGGATCTTGATAAGGAAACCTTAAAGGTTTGGGTACACTAAGGAAAGAAAGTGACCCTGGCAGTTTTAGCCTTAAGAGACCGTTAGTAATTGGTGAAAGGTCACCAGAGGAAGGGTTTCCTCAAGGGCATGATATCTGCCTAGACTACCCCTGTTGAGTTGTTCGATGAAAAATATCCTCCTGGGATTGCTTGAGAACAAAGGTTGTTTGGATCCTGATACTTTGGCAAGGATCAGAGGACGATTGACTAGTGTGAGACAGAGTTCTCAAGGTCGTTTAAGCATATAGTAACGGTGGTCAAGGACCCTTGAATAAGATAGGTAAATCTCTGAGTGGATTGGAGTTTGAAAGCCTTATGGCTAGCTGTTCATCATGATTTTGAGGAATAGTAAAAGAAAATAACTCCTACTCTTGGATTACGAGCAAAGAGATGTTCATTTTGGAACATGAAACGTATTTGCGAGAGATGGTTGTTACCTTGTCGCCAGTCTCGTAATGAGAGACTTACATATCGTTCCTTCCGTCGTTGGAAAAATTGTTGAAAGAAATCTGTCAGTTGTCTGACATTGATGATTTTATGAGTTGATCGAGTATAAATCTAGACCACTAGAAGTGGTATTGTGTGTTATCACCCTAAAGTGTAGGGCGTCACTCTTAAAGGACGATTGGACCATGAGATGGTCGTTGATGAAAAGAAAAGTGAATAGACTGGATAGTCCTGGCTGTTCGTAATTCTAGCCAATGATTGAGGAAGCGAAAAGAACTCTTAGAGAGTAATTGCAGAGTAAATTGAGTTAATCTAATCGAGTATTTGATACGTGAATTGGTGAAAACCAAGGACGAACAGATATTGTCACTTGAGATGACTGAATTATGGGAAGAAGAATGCCGAGTATGGTGGCATCTACGTTATGGAGTAAAACACCGCCGTTGGCGCAGACTTCAAGATCGACGTCCTATGGAATAGGAAGGACATGGTGAATTTGAAATAAGAGAATGCTATTGAAGTGTATCGCTTCATTCACATGGTAAAAGACTCTAGTGTGGAAGAAAGAGAAAATCCTAATTGTCTTGATATTAAGATGAAGCGTCTAGACTGAGAAAGACGATGCAGAACTTGAATGATTGTTGTAAGGGAAGTTAAGTTCGAGAGACTGTCTTGTAGATGATGTTGAATTCTAGGATAATGTCAACGTTCAGTGGGACAGACAGAATTGAGATAAGGTAGCATTAGCTAGTTGTGAAACCAAGAGGTCAAGGCACTAATACTTCCTGAAAAAAGAGTGACAAAAATGAAGAGAATGTTGAGTAGTTCAAGTGAGGACTCATGAGAGTAGAGGGCCAAGGTTTGAGCTCTCAAGTGAAAAGTGTGAATAACAGTTCGAAGATTCGACACCTGGTAGAAAGAAACGGATAAAAGTCAAACTGAGTATCCAAGGAATAATGAGATTGATTGTTACCGTCTTTTGAGACGATGAATAGACTCATTTAAGGAGCCATGAGAAACAGGAATAACTTTCAAGAGTATCCTACGGACTATAAAGAGATGCTTGTTGTGTGCTGCTAATTGTGAAGAGCACAAGTTATGGGCCTGATGAGGTAAGATTCCTCAGTAGTGAAATTTTTGAGAATGAAATCCCCGTGGAGCCCTTGAGGAATGGAATAAGAGATGAATCGACTAAGATTGATGTGAGTTGCGGAAATTGAAAGTTTTCTGGAATTGGTGAATTGTTATGGATGGATCGAGGGAAGATTTTCCACAAAAGCAATTCCATGGATGAATGAATATGAAAAGAGTTTTCGATGACTTAAGCCAAGTTGATGACTACGCCGACAATAGTGTTCCCATTTGGAATTAAAAAGGGGTTGAGTGAATCATAATGACGTGACGCAAAAAGGAAAATTGAGGCGTAGAAAGGCAAACTGAAGTGGGCTATGCGAATACGTCGTGATAGTAAAATTATATGAGTTGGAACATCTAATGCATGGTTGGAGTTGGCTTGCAAATGTTCTTGCAATGAAGTTGGAAAGTTCGACTCGCATGGAGAGGTTTCAAGTTTACACAAATCATAAGAATTTGAGGTATATAGTTGCCCAAAAAGATTGAACGAGGAACAACGTGTGTGAAGGAGATTGCTTAAGAACTAAGGATGAAATATCCTATATCGCTTAAAAAAGGGTGATTTAAGTAGCGGATGCATATAAGTAAAAATCGAGCATTGTGCATTTGGCGGATAAAAGATAGGCCTTGCTCAAGGAAATAAGAGATTCAACTCTAAATTGGAAGTTTGTCAAATGACTAGTTGATGGCCACCAGAAACACCTAGCCTGAAGGCTAGAAGGGAATTGAGGTGTTGCCATGATCGAACATCGATACTTAAGGGGTTATAGGAATGGATGGAACCTTTGAGGCCTCATGGACGGAAGTACGAGTGCAGTATTGAGGGGAAACTTAAGGAGATGACCTCATCGAAATTCGAAGGGAGAATTATGGTGTTCCTTGGTATAAGGGTTGAAAGTTGAAATTAATCTATTATATGGTCGAACACTAGACATGTCAATAAAAGAGAATAACATGACCACGAAAGTTGAAGGATCACTTTGATCCAAGGGGATTTTCGGATGGAATCGAGAACGGATTACTATGGAAGTAATCATGTAATTGTTTAAGGAATCGAGAGGGCCACAACTCGATTTGGTTAATTAAGGGCAAGTTGATAAAGCCCTTGAATCTCTGTTTGAATGAAAGGAAGTTTGAAGGGAGTGATACGCCAAATGGTATGGACATTAAAGAGTGCATTCTGGCGAGGGCTTAGTAATAATAGTGATAGATAAATGAAAGAGATAATGTGAACGCTCGAGGATGAACTACTGACAAATGTTTTGAATACTGAAAGAGAATGGAGAGAAGCAAATCAGATTGAGAACTGAAAGAGACAAGTCCCAGGGAAAGATGGTTTTGGGCCAGAAAGGACAAGTAAGATCGTCAAGTCATGAAAGGAATTATCCGGAAGAGTGAGGATGCGATGAGACGTCGATACCCCAAAGGATTAGATGGTTAGAAGGTTGCAAATTTCGAGGGCGAAATTTCTTTAAGGAGGAAAGAGTTGTGACATTCTGATTTTCCTGTCATTTCCAGACTCATTAATGAGAATTGTATCTAGCGATGTATTTTAGTCGTAACTTGCTCGAATCTAATCAATCTCGAGTTGACTAACCAAAAGGGAAAGGCTAACGCGAGACAAGATACGTGGACCTAGAGAACTCAAACAGGAAATGGCGCTTTGCCCATAAGGATTGTCAAGGGGACATTTAGAGCCATATAAGGCCGATCAAAGAACAATTAAGAAATACATTGCTAGCGTTATATGATTAGAGCGCGGGTGATGCCGCTCAACCAATGTATAATTTGTAAAATTTTCCTAAATCGAACAGTGACGATCAAGACCATCGAAACTAGTGATAGACCCTCACAATTACATGACAACCAAAGTCGCCATGGGTTGACGAGCCCTAAGTGTGATATGAATCATAGAGTCGATACGCATAACGTCTGCAAGAAGCCGTCCGTCAGTTCGAGATAGGCTGGAACTATGTCTAATAGAGAAATAAATCAGAAACGAGTCTCGAAATTAGAAAATAGAGAATCAAGAATTTCAACATCATAATTGGATTGGTCGTCGCCTTATCGAAGAAAATTGAAGTTAGAAAAACGACGTTCCGAACGTCATGGGTAAAATTACCATGTTGCCCCTTAAGCCTTAGCCTTTGTCTTGCCTTAGTAATTGGACAAGGGCATTTTGGTCATTGAATCCCCATAATAGCTACCGAAAATTGGAAGAAATGAGAGCCATTGGATGAGCATTGATTGACACAAGGGACAAGTGTCAATAGATTAAGCATTGAGTTGGTAGAACCACTTTTAACCTACCATCCACTCAAGTTGACCAAGCTCATTGAAATATAAACCTCTCTCTCTCTCTCTCCTCTTGGCCGAACACCCCTCCATTGCCCTTTTTTTCTTCTTCCTATTCTCTCTCTTGCCGACCAGCCCGTTACTCTGTCTCGACTGCTTCACTGTTCCGATCATATCTTCTTCATTCGATATCGGATCGAGGTAATATCATTGCCAAATGAAAGCTTATTGTCTTATCTTTATATAGACATATTATAAGCTCAATTTGACCCAATAGATCTTTCCATAGCTCGATTTGAGTGGACAAAAGTCAGGCGAGGTCAGATTCTGACCGATTTTGGGGAAAGACCTGTTCCGGGATCTTCCGGACTTCAAATTGCTTCAAAACTTTGGCGAGGTCTTCTACACTTATAGTATTAAAGTTGGATGAGCTGTGGTAAAAATTGTGGAGGAATTTGATGGATTTTTTACCCCAAATGGGTCTTGTATTTGAAGGACAAAAAATGATCGTTAGAGGACTCGAAGGAACCGGCGCCATTCAAGGACTTTCCGGCATCGCCTTGGCTCTAAATTTTTCATGAGGCTTCCCAACCCTTAGAACTACGTGTTACCAAGTAGATTAGTGGATAAATTGAGGATTTAAGCCAGTCTAAGGGCTGTTAAGTTGGGGTATGCACAGAACCGGGTGTACCCTATTTCGGTTCTGAGCATACCGGTTCTGTGGGTGGCTGTTGGTGTTGAAGTTGAGCTCCAAATTCATCGTTGAGAAGTGTGAGGATTTTAATTGATAGGTCCATGAGGTGATGTTTAATGGGGTGATGATTTGAGCAAGGAAATTAACGATTGGATGAAATTTCGTTAGGTTGTGCAGTTGAATCATCCTTGGACCCTTAAGGCCGAACCATTGGAGTGCTTGGGAAGGAAATTTTGTTGGCTATAGCACAAGGTAAGGGGATTCTAAACCTTTGATAGAAGGATTGGACTCGATTGCGTGATATGAGTATGAATTTGATCGGTTCTTAGGAGATTATACCGTGATTGTCCAATGTACGTCCTAGAAAGACATAGATGACTTGAATGTATGACAATGCTCATTCCTTGATTGATTGTCACATTTGAATACCGAATTTAATTGTCTCGCATGCCATTAATGTGTTGCTCGTTGCTTGAGTTTGCAATTGATTGTGCTATGAATTGAAATGAGCATTTGGCATGTATGAGAAGTTGTGATACCCTAATGTGTTGAGACGTGGAGTTGTGTGACTGGCTACCCTGAGGCACTGAGGCGCAGGTTTTGAATTAAATGACACCTTGAGGCGTATGAGACGCGAGATTGTGTGGATGAATGCCCTGAGGCACTGAGACGTAGGGTTTGAATTGAATGCCACCCTGACACGTATGAGACACAGGGTTGAAATGGCCAATGTCCTGATGCGTTGAAACGCGGGACGGAGTTGAGGTGTGTCGACACATGCTTGGAGTAAAATTGAAAACCTGATGCGTTTACGCGGGTTTGTCAATGAGACGGTCTGATGCATTTACGCGAACCGAGCCTCGGACGTTCTAAACGCGGGCATGAAAGTGAGGCAAACTGGAAGGGTGGAAGTTGTGATTTGACATGGCAACGTGTGTTTGATCCTAATGATGTAAAATGATGCCATGACTGCATGCTTGACATTCGTATGTTGTTTATTGACAGTTGAATGCCTCATGTGTTTACTTGTACAAATTATTTGTGATTGCATTTGCCTAAGCGGACGATCAGCCTAACCTAGGGTTAGGATGTCACGCCCCGCGCCCTGGGCATGAGCACGCGACTCCCTGCAAGCAAACCAAGTATCTCGCGTGGTCTCAAGATCCAAGAGATATAACAAATATATCAAGCATGCGGAAGCGGTAATAAAGCAACTCTTCGACACAAATATAAGTTAAGTGGGACCTGGATAGCATCAGTACTGTCATACATAATAACCATATATTCATACAGATGAGGAGCTACTAAAATCCTGCTAACAAACTGGGCAACGGGGTAGACTACAAAAGAGTCCCTCATTACATCCAAAAGAAACAGGGTCGGGTCACCTCCAAAAGCTCAAGCCAACGAACTGGAATCCTAAGATGAGCTACTGGAATCCTCCATGGTATCCTCTAAGTATGAACCGAGGATTCCAGTAGCTCATCTTAGGATTCCAGTTCGTTGGCTTGAGCTTTTGGAGGCGACCGAGAAGGTCTTTGATGGAGGAGACCACGGAGGATACCTGGAGGCGACCGAGGAGGATCTCATAGAGCCGTCCTGTGAGGAGACCATGGAGGATACCATTGAGGTTCCATCAAAGACCTTCTCTAAGTATGAACCGACGGAGTACACCATACTCCGTCGGTTCATACTTAGAGAAGGTCTTTGATGGAACCTCAATGGTATCCTCCATGGTCTCCTTACAGGACGGCTCTATGAGATCCTCCTCGATCGCCTCCAAGACAAAGACATCATCCTCCTTCACATAAAATCCAGCGTCGGGGTTCTCTCCGGCCCGTTCCTAGAACCGACTATCGATCATTTGCCTGATCCTGGTCCCTACCGGGATGGCACCAATCAGGGATCACTCCCTAGGGCACCTTTTGGGGCTTCAGCGGCCTAGTAGACTTGTCCCCAACTTTTCTAAACCACGCCTCACACCTATGAGGCTTCCACTCTGTACTACCCTCGTTAACCCACACCACTATACACTTTCCCACGTATATTGTCCCCTGACCATCAGGGAACTCATCAAAATACGCGGTCATTTCCTTAGGGTCTCCAAAGTGAATGGGCCACATAATCAAGGCCTAGAATCTTTAAAAGAAGTGTCCCCAAAAGGGGTGAGATACACATCTCAGTAAAAGAGTCCTAACCCTGGGTCAGGCTGACCATCCACTCAAGCATTCGCAACCCCAATCATTCAAACTCACAGGCATATCAAGCAAATGCAAGTATAGACAACAACACATAGGTGGCATACACGCAAATATGGCATCACAACACACTCAAATGATATGCACACTCGCTCTGCCACATCACCACATCCACCATTTCCCCGCCGACCTCATTCTCATGCCCGCGATTAGATTGCATCAGGCTCGGTCCGCATAAACGCATCAGACCGTCATTGACAATTCATGTAAACGCATAAGGTTTCAATGATTCTCCAGGCCATTATCAGCACCTCATATCTCCATCCCGCGATTAGATCGCATCAGGACCGTGGCCATCTCAACCTTGCGATTAGATCGCATCGGGGCGCCAAACAACTCCTACCCCACCTCAGCGCCTCAAGGTACCAACCACCTCACCCCGCGTCTCATACGCATCAAGGCCTCGCCATGTCATGCTCATGCCATGATTTTCAATTCGTTTTCCATACATGACGACATGTGCAATTCAGGCACAATTCAAATACTCATGGCATGCAAGGCAATCAAGTGACACACACACATGGCAGATAATTCAAGCACAAGCATTTACACACCTTAATCCCCTATAACAACGTAGGGTACACCAAGAACACTCACCATGGAATCTCTCACCAATCAACCAATTCATCGCTCGCCTTACCCAATCGAGTCCAATCTTCCTACCCTAAGTTTAGGATTCCCTTACCTTGAATTGATATCACAAAATTCTCCTTGCAATTGCCCCCAAGGGTTCGGTCCAATATCCAAAGGATTCAATTCACCGCGCAACCTAGGATATTCCACCCAATCCATCAATTTCTATATCCAATTCACCAATCCATGAACCATAAACCTCCATAGTATAATCCTCATCATCTTAACATGTTGTAATCATCAATTTGAGGCTCTAAACAAATGGCCATTAGCCTCCCAAGGTTCGCCCTTGCACAGAACCAAAATGGTTCTTCTCGGTTCTGTGCAAATCGAGCTTGTCCAGCCCTAATTCAACTCCCAATCCATCATTTAAGTATTATCCTACCTCTTAACATGTCTATCTAAGGGTCTATGGGTCTCACCGTGAGTTCGAAGTCGAGTCATCGCCGGAATCCCGTCAAAAGTCGTCGGATCTTTCAAGGTCAGTACTAGTAGTTTTTTGTCCAAGGTTTACAAGATCGATTCGAGATCAAAACTTCATCAAATCATTCTCAAATTTTTACCATAGATTTCTATACATGTCTCCTAGACCTCCATAAAATATGACCTCAAGATTCCAACATTTCGGCCTCCTAAAGGGTCAGAAACAGAACTTACCTCAGATTGGGTCAAATTCCATCGGCTTTCGGGAAAAAGCTTGGCCGGAGCTCCTCGGTGGCCCAAACACCGTGCTTCCACTTCGAGGAGGTTGGCAAGACATGAAGCTAGGTTGGTGTGGTCAGTCGTAGTCCAGGCAGTGGCCGGAGGATGACGTCAAAACGGTCGAACGGCACAGGCAGGACTGGTCGCCGGCGAGTAGAAAATAAGGAAGAAGAAGAAGAAGCTGTTGGTGGTTCTTGGGGGTTCTATGGCCGGTCATGTAAGGTGAGAGAGAAAGGAAAGAAGGCTACATACATCTCACAAGTCAATGGTTGAATGGTATGTGGTGTATAGTAGATTTGACTACTCTTTTGTCCATCTCTTAACACTTGTCCTTAATGTCAATCATGATTGATCCAATGGCTACCATTCATCCACTTTTTTGGCATCCATAGAGGAAGGGATAATTCCAAAATGCTCTTCTTTCATTGCATGAGCAAGGCTTAAGCTTGAGGGGCAAAATGGTAATTTCACCCCCAACGTTCGGAACGTCGTTTTTCTCGTTCCAATAATCTTCGATAGGGCGACGGCCAATCCGAATATAACGTTGGAATTTTTTATTCTTCATTTTCAATTTTCAAGACTCGTTTCTGATGATTTTCTCTATTAGACGTGGTTCCAGCTTATCCCGAACTGACGGGCGGCTTTTGCAGACATTACGCGTATCGACCCTGTGATTCATATCACGTTTAGAGCTCATCAATTCGTGGCAGCTTTGGTTGTCATGTAATTGTGAGGGTCTATCATTAGTCCATATGGTCTCGATCGTCACTGTTCGATTTAGAAAAATTTTGCAAATCACACGTTGGTTAAGCAGCATCACCCGCGCTTCAATCGTATGACACTCGAAAGGCATTGCTTAATCGTTCTTAGATTGGCCTCTTTGTGGTTCTAAATATCCCCTCGACAATCCTTATGGTCAAAGCGTCATTTCCTATCCGAGTTACCTAGGTCCACGTACCTCGTCTCACATTAGCCTTTCCCTTTTGGTCAACCTACTCGAATTGATCAGATTCGAGCGGGATAGACCTAAATACATCTCTAGATTCACTTCACATTAATAAGTCTGAAATTGATTGGAAATCAAAATGTCACAACTCTTCCCCCCTTATAAAAATTTCTTCCCCGAAATTTACATTACACTTAATTACTCAAATAGATGGGGGTGTTGTCGCCTCATCGTCTCTTCATTCTCCCACGTGGCACCTTCAGTTTCATGGTGTTCCCATACTACCTTGACCAGTGGGATCTTCTTGTTCCTGAGGGTTTGCTCCTTCCGGTCCTCGATCCTTATCAGCCTCTCCACGTAAGACATTCGGTTGTCCAATTCTATGGTCTCATAATCCAGCACATGTGTCGAATCTGGTTCATACCTTCACAGCATCGACACATGGAATACATTATGTACCTGGGATAGATTAGGCGGCAAGGCGAGCCTGTAGGCCAAGGTTCCAATCCGTTCCAGTGTCTCAAATGGGCCTACATACCTTGGGCTCAGCTTCCCCTTCTTTTCGAATCGCGATAGTCATCTCATCGACAATACCTTGAGGAAGACGTGATCGCCCACTTGAAAATCCAAGGGCTTGCGCCGCTTATCTACATAACTCTTCTGACGACTCTGTGCCGTCCTCAGTCTATCCCGAATTATCTTCATTGCTTTCACCGATTGCTCTATCAATTCTGGGCCTGTGATACTTCTTTCTCCAATCTCATCCCAACAAATCGAGGTTCTGCAGGCTCTTCCATAGAGTGCTTCAAATGGTGCCATCTAGATACTCTGCTGGTAGCTATTATTATAAGCAAACTCTACCAGATGCAGCTAGTCTTCCCATCCACCTTTAAAATCAATGACACATGCTCGCACTATATCCTCAAGTGTCTGTATCGTCCTTTTCGATTGTCTGTCCATTTGTGGATGGTACGCCGTACTAAACTGCAGCCAGGTTCCCATGGCATCTTGTAAGCTTTTCCAGAAGTTTGCCGTAAATTTGGGATCTCTATCCGAGGTAATCGTTACAGGCACTCCGTGCAGCCTCACTATCTACCTCATGTACAACTCTGTATATTTATCCATAGCGAAGTCCTTTCGCACAGGGATGAAATGTGCGGACTTGGTCAATCTGTCCACAACTACCCATATAGAGTCGTGACCTCTCTGATTCCTTGGGAATCCCATCACAAAATTCATAGTCACATGCTCCCACTTCCATTCGGGTATCTCCAGTGGCTGTAATAGTCCTCCAGGCTTATAGTGTTGCGCTTTCACTTGCTGGCACATCAAACACTTAGCCACATACCTTGCTACGTCCACCTTCATCCTATTCCACCAATAGTGTTGTCACAAGTTCTGATACATTTTCGTACTTCCAAGGTGGATGCTATAATTGCTCCTGTAAGCCTCTGATAAAATCCTTTCTTTGAGTCCTTCATCCTTTGGTACGCACAGTCGTCCTTGGAACTTCAGAATTCCGTCCTCAGACACCTGAAACTCGGGTTTTCTCTTTGTCGCATCCATCTCAAGGATCTTCTGAATCTCTGGGTCCACAGACTACAGGGCCTTTATTCCTTCCTGGACCTCAGGTTCCACCCTTAACGTAGCTATCAAACTAGACAACTGATCAATTTCTAGCCTGAACTTAGAGTCTCTCAAATCCTCAATCATCGACCAACATTTCACCAGCAGACATGCGATGCTTGACTTCCGACTCAGTACATCGGCTACTATGTTTGCTTTCCCAGGATGATATAGTATATCACAATCATAATCCTTGAGCAGCTCCATCCACCTACACTTCCTCATATTTAGCTCTTTTTGGGAAAATATGTACTTTAAGCTCTGGTGGTCGGTATAAATCTAAAACATCTCGCCACATAGGTAATGTCTCCAAATCTTAAGAGCAAATATAATCGCCTCAAACTCTAGGTCATGAGTTGGCTAGTTCATTTCATGTGGCCTCAACTATCTACTCTGGACATGTAGGCTACTACTCTTCCATGCTGCATCAGCACACAGCCCAGTCCTCTCAGCGAAGCATCGCTGTATATCTCTAACCTCCTAGTCCTGAAGGAATTGTCGGTAGTGGCGTGGTTGTCAATCTATGTTTGAGTTCTTGGAAACTCCTCTCACATTTGTCTGCCCATTCAAACCTTGTTTCCTTCTTCGTAAATCGCGTCAATGGGATGGCTATGGATGAGAATTTCTCCACAAAACGCTTGTAAAATCCTGTCAATCCCAAGAAACTTCTTACTTCAGTGACCGTAGTAGATCTAGGCCAATTTGTTACAGCCTCGATCTTCACAGGATCCACTACGATTCCTTCACCAGATTTTACATGATCAAGAAATGTTACCCTGCTCAGCCAAAACTCACATTTACTCAACTTCGCATAGAGCGCATGCTCCCTCAGGGTCTGCAGTACAATCCTTAGGTGCTCATCATGTTCTGCATTACTCCTCGAGTAAATCAAGATATCGTCAATAAAGACTATGACGAATCTATCCAGGAATTCCTTAAAAACTCGATGCATTAGGTCCATAAAAGCAGCTGGAGCGTTGGTCAATCCAAACGGTATCACCGTAAACTCATAATGACCATACCTCGTCCTAAAGGCAGTTTTAGGTATGCCTTCCTTCTTGATCCTCAGTTGGTGATACCCTGTTCTTAGGTCAATCTTCGAAAATACAGCCGCTCCTTGCAACTGATCAAAAAGATCATCAATTCTCGACGGTGGGTACTTGTTCTTCACTGTCACTTGGTTCAGCTGTTGATAGTTGATGCATAAACGCAAAGACTCATCCTTCGTCCTTACGAATAACACCAGTGCTCCCTACGGTGAAGCACTTGATCGAATAAATCCCTTGTCTAGCAGCTCTTGCATCTAGACCTTTAACTCTTTCAATTCTGACAAGGACATCCTGTAAGGTGCCTTCAAGATCGGTTCCGTTCTAGGAGTTAACTCGATTACAAATTCTATTTTCCGTTCCGGTGGTAACCTTGGCAACTCTTGGGGAAACACATCAGGAAATTTCCGCACTACCGGGATACTCTCTATCTTCGGCTCTTCGGTAGTCATGTCCATTACGACCACTAAGTATGCTTGTCACCCTTCAGACATCAGCTTGGTCACTTCCAGAGATGAGACTAAGGGAATCGAGGCTCCTCCTCGACTTCCCACCAATTCAAAGCTAGGGCGGCCTCTCAGATGAAACTGAATTATCTTACTACCACAGTCCACTACTGCCCCCTACTTACTCAACCAATCCATTCCTATGATTACGTCAAAATCATACATGGGTAATACAACTAGGTAAATACTCTCTTTACTCCCTCCAATCACAATCTCACAACCAACACAACCCATTGAAACCAATATATTATCCTTTAATGGAGTGGCAACATGCAGATTCATATTCAACGGTTTCAATTTCATACCCACCAAGTCAACAAACTGTGCAGACACAAATGAATACGTGGCACCAGGATCAAACAATACGTATGCAACTTGGTTACACAAGTAAACCATACCTGTGACCACGCTTGGCACTTTCTTCGCCTCTCTACGGGCTATTGCATATATCCTTTCCTGTGCCGGTGGTCGATTCTGCTCGATCTGGGGAGTAGCAGTCGATGATGCAACCTACGGTCTTTGCCCTTGAGGTCGATTTGTCGGACTTGACTCGGGCACGTCCTCATCTGGTGGCCCAGCTGACCACACTTAAAACAAGCTCCTGTCCTTACCGGGCATGGCCCATTTCCATACGTCTTGCCACAAAGGCGGCAGCTCCAGTTAGTGGGATTCGACGGCTTCATGATACTTTTCCTCGCGGGAGGCACGAAACGTCTATTGCCCGCCATCGATCTCTTAAACATTTGGCGGTTGTCTCTGAATGGTGTAAACCACGATCCAATTACGGTATTCCTCTCTTTTAGGTTCCTTTCTATCATCTGACCCCATTCGTATATCTCCTTATAGGTTCTCAGATTTAAAGCGATCATCTGACTACGGAGCTCGAGCCTCAGACCATCCCTAAATCTTATTGCTTTCTCTTGAGGGTCTTCTACAGATTGAGGTGCGTACCTTGACAGCCTCGAGAACTCAGCCTTGTACTGATCTATCGTTAACTGGTTATGGCGCAATTGCAGGAATTCCACCTGCTTCCTTTCCCTAGCCGTCTCAGAGAAGTACTTATCATTGAATGCTATCTTAAATACATCCCAGTTCAAGATTGTCCCTTCAGGGAAGACTCCGTCCTTGGTGGCAGCCCGCCAACCATTCGCTGTACCTTTTAGCTGGTACACTACTAGCAACACCTTCTCCTCGTCGATGCACCTCAGCGCCCCAAAAGCTTTCTCTAACTTCTCGATCCACCTAGGTGCTAGCTTAGGATCTCTAGTTCCATCGAACTGTGTCGGCTTCAGCTTTATAAATTGCTCCACTAGCTGGCCCATCTTCTGGCCACGACGATTCCTTCTTCGGCATTCACAGCTTCATTGCCCTGGCCATGTTCAGTCTGGCTTCCATTGCCACCATTGTTACCGTTGTTGGCATTGACGGCAACTATGGCAGCTCCTACTGTCTGGGCGATTGTAGCATCCCAGTCCTAGGTATACCTATCGATCAAGTCACCAATTCTTTCAAATGCCCTCAGCACACCATCCATCCTTGGATCTTCTGTTACGAGCGGCCTCGAGCTAGAGGCTCCGCCTCTTGGCCTTCCAGACCTTCTAGATGGGTTGCTCATTCTTGCTTCTTTCTACTGAACCTGGTCCACCACAAGTTCAGCAAGGAGTTAGCAACTCGCTCATTCATCCAAACCCAAAGCCACTAACTAACCCTTAACATAAGCAGTTACAATCCAACAGTACTCCATACCACAAACTCCAGAAACATTTCAACGTATAGCCCATGGCCATTTCTCAGTTTCATTCTCTGACATTCTGATTTCCAATCAACTTCAAGCTCTATAATAAGAAGTTTATATATATCAAGCGATGTATTTCAATCGTATTTTGCTCAAATCTGATCAATTTGAGTAGACTGACCAAAGGGGAAAGGCTAACGCGAGATAAAACACGTGGACCTAGGCGACTCGGATAAGAAACGGTGCTTTGACCATAAGAATTGTCGAGGGGATATTTAGAACCACCAAAAGGCCGATCTAAGAATGATCAAGGATTGCCATGCAAGTGTTGTACGACTGGAGCGCGAGTGATGCCGCTTAACAAGCGTATGATTTGCAAAATTATACTAAATCGGACTGTGACGACCGAGGCCATGGGGACTAGCGATAAATCCTCACAATTACATGACAACCAAAGCCTCCATGAATTGATGAGCCCTAAACGTGATATGAATCACAGGATCGATACGCGTAAAGTCTGCAAAAGTCACCCGTCAGTTTAGCCCTAAACGTGATAGTTTTATCTATCGTTTTTGATTCTCCATTTTCTAATTTCGAGACTCGTCTTTGAATCATTTCTCTATCAGATGTGATTCCAGCCTATTCCAAACCAACGGGCGGCTTTTGTAGACGTTACGCGTATCGACTCTGTGATTCATATCACACTTAGGGCTCGCCAATTCATGGCGACTTTGGTTGTCATGCAATTGCGATGGTCTATTACTAGTTCAAACGGTCTTGATCGTCACTGTTCGATTTAGGAAAATTTTACAAATTATACATTGGTTAAGCGACATTACCCGCGCTCCAATCAATAACGCTAGCAATGCATTCCTTAATCGTTCTTAGATTGGCCTTTCATGGCTCTAAATGTCCCCTCGACAATTCTTATGGTCAAAGTGACATTTCCTATTTGAGTTCCCTAGGACCACGTACCTTGTCTCGCGTTAGCCTTTCCCTTTTGATCAGTCAACTTGAGATTGATCAGATCCGAGTGAGATATGACTGAAAGATATCGTTAAATATGTTCTCATTAATAAGTCCCGAAATGACAGGAAAATCATAATATCACAACAGGTGTCTAACAAGGAGAGTTCTTGACAAAACCCCAAAAGAGGCTTGAAGCGGTAACAAGCCAAAGGTTTCATTCTTATGAGTATTTGGGTACGTAGCATATCCCCATATACCAAATGAATGAAGAAAGAAGCTGGATGACAAATGCGAGAAATACATCTTCATCGGTTACAATGACACAACTAAATGTTATAAGATGTATAACCCGGTCACTGAGAAAGTCATCATCAGCAGGGATGTCGAGTTTTTAGAAGATGAAGCCTGGGACTGGAACCAAAAAGGTGGCCAGAAAAACATCACCATCGAAGATGAACCACTAGTGGGTGAGACATGAATACCACCATCATCTTCGACGAGTAGTGCATCTTCTTCATCGTCTTTGACTGGTGGAACATTTTCACCAACAGCAGCTTCAGAACCGCAACTACGTCGTTCACAACGACAAAGGGAGACACCAACAAAATTCAGGGCTTATGTGGTCACAAGAGACAGTGATAGTGATATCGACATCACTAATGAAACACCTGTACAAATTTGTTTATTTGCTAAATGTGATCCCACAACTTATGATGATGCAGCTGCAGATGAAAAGTGGATCCAGGCAATGGATGAAAAAATTCATTCCATTGAGAAAAATGACACATGGGTGCTGACTTCTTTACCAAGTGATAAAAAAAATCCATTAGTGTCGAGTGGGTGTACAAGACGAAGTACAAACCCGACGGTCAGGTAGACCGTTACAAGGCTAGACTAGTTGTAAAAAGCTACAAGCAAAAACCACGTATTGATTATTTTGAAATATTTGCACCAGTGGCACGAATGGATACCATCCGGATGGTCTAAGCACTTGTAGCTCAAAACCGGTGGCAGATCCATCAAATGAATGTGAAATCAACATTCCTCAATGGTGTCCTTGAAGAGGAAGCCTGCGTGAAACAACCACAGGATTATGAGAAAGGGCATGAAAAGCAGGTTTACAAACTTAAAAAAAAAAAAACTCTATATAGGTTAAAACAGGCACCACGTGCTTGGTACACGCGGATCGACACATACCTGTTGGTGCATAATTTTCAAAAGTGCTCGTATGAGCATACACTGTATATCAAATCAAATAATGACGGTGACATCTTAATTATGTGCATTTATGTTGATGACTTGATATTTAGAGGGAGCTGTGAAAAAATATTTGCTTAATTCAGGGAGGCTATGATTAGCCAGTTCGAGATGACTGATTTAGGATCGATGTCCTATTTTCTTGGTCTTGAAGAGAAGCAGACAGATGATGGCATATTTATTTCGCAGCAGAAATATGCTAATGATATTTTGAAGCGGTTTAAAATGGAATCGCTCAAGCCAATCCGAACTCCCTTGGTAGAACGGTTGGAGCTGAAGAAAGAAGGTACTGGTGAACTGGTGAATCCAACTTATTTTAAAAGCATTGTTGGTGGCCTGAGATATTTGGTTTCTATGAGGCCAGATATTATCTATGGAGTGGGTATCATTAGCAGGTTCATGAAACAATTGTATCAATCACATTTACAAGCAGCAAAAAGAATCTTACGGTATGTCAGTGGAACTCGTGACCATGAAATTTTATATTCTTATATTGACAACTTTGGTTAGTGGGGTACATAGATAGTGATTAGGCAGGTGATACTGAGACTCGAAAGAGTACATCGGGGTATGCTTTCTTTCTTGGATCATGAGTGATTTTTTGGTCCTCGAAAAAACAGGAAGTCGTTGCTCTTTCGACAGCTGAAGTAAAATACATGGCGTTAGCTTCAGCGGCTTGTCGAGCGATTTGGGCTTCGTAAGATACTGTATGAATTGATACATGAACAAACAGGTCCTACAAAAATTATGTGTGACAATAAGTCGGCTATTGCATTAGCCAAGAATCCTGTATTTCATGGCAAGTTCAAGCATATCGACATCAAGTATCACTATATCCGTGAGCTCGTAAAAAATGGTGAGATTGAACTTGATTTATGTAGGTCTGAAAATCAGATTGCAGATATCTTGACAAAACCATTGAAGGCGGATTCATTCGAGAAATTGATGATGATGCTTGCTGTTATGAAATTCCATAGATCAATTTTAAGGGAGGCTGTTAAAAATAATAAAATTGATGAAAGTGGACAACAAGCATAAATGGATGGATGGGAAAATTGAGTTATCCACAAATCTAAGTGGATATGATTGATGAAGTGGAGGACAAATGCAAATGGATGGTTTGGCAGATGTTTTAGCATCTCACTTCGTTTCGCGGTGCTTGCTATTAAATAAGTATAAAATTCTTTTAGGTGTTATGTGGATTTTAGCACTATCATAGTGCTTGTTTTTTTTTTCTTTTTATCATAGTGCACCCTTTGTTGTTGTGCTTCTTTTGTAATGGAGAGAAGATTGGGTGGTCGGAGTGTTTTGTGAGTGGATTATTTTCTCTCTTTTGTTTTGTTCTGTCTATCAAAGAAGATTGAAAATTGAAGACGATGCGCATAGAGAATGTTTTGATATCATAGCGTGTTTTGCTATAAGTATGGGCGTGAGTAGTCTTTGTATTATTAGAAGCCATTGAAGCAGCATAAGTTTCGTGTTGTATCCATCATTATTGTTCAATCAAATATTTCTTCCTCCAATCTTTGTTTTGTGCATCGCTTCTAAATTCTAAAAGGTCACCCATATTGTTATTTTATTATTCCAACATTTACTTCCTGCCCCTCTTCTCGTCACCATCGACTTAGGGCGTGACGCAGCAATTCCCCATGGATGGCGATCAAGATCTTTTCGGGTGACATTGCCGAAATGGGCCTCCGAATTTCTAGGGTTTAAGTGACCTGCAAATCTAAGACACGGACAAGAAACCGACTTTGCCACAAGAATCGAGGAAAAGACTCAACGGGGTCGAGATCAGATCGCAAAATGATGAAGAGGATGATCTGAAAGCTCTCTCTTTTCTTTTCCCGGGAAAGTAGAGAGAAGACGGATAGGAGGCAAATGAAGAATTTTTTAGAATGAGAATTGCGAAGAAAATGGAATACGAAAGGAATATAGCGCGCCACTAGTCACCACCATTGGCCCGACGAAAGGAAGCGGTAAGTCTCGGGAAAAATTTTTAAAAAGAAAAAAAATTAAAAATTTTGAAAATATTATTGAAATGGCTGTCCGGCATCCATGTCAATATCAGCCGATCAAGATTGGCCGGATGAACTAAATTGGCACAACTACAAAAGATTTAAGATTGAATTGACACAATTCCAATAGATTTAGAGCTTTTTTTGGTAATTTTCCTCAAGCATTTTCAGCCGTACTCAAACTTCCACGGTTCTTTCTAGGCAACGGAAGAATCTCTTTATCCCCCGTTTGAGGTAAGTGTAGATTGGAGTATTACCTTCGTCTCCACATTTCTTGCAACTCGTTGAACTTCTCGACAATCGCAAGGAAGCGGCTTCGTTCCTTATTTAGCTCTTCCCTTTGATACTTCAGAAGCTGAGAAGAACTAGTTGATCAATGTCTTCACACACTTTAATCTGATTTTTATTTTACCGATTTTATTGGACCACTTAATAATTGAATCGGACCATCCGGTACAGTCCTCAGTTCCAAAAATTGGGAATTGGACTAGACCAGAACCAATCATCCCTAGCCCCTTACACATGTATTCTCTTTTCTATCGATAATTTATGATTTAGATTGATTAGTCATAGTTGCCCCAGAAAATCCTAAACTTATTGTAATTTTGTCAATTTAGTCCTAAATCTTTTAATTTTACCAATTGAATCATAAACTTTTTTACATTTTACCAATTGAGTCCATTCAGCTAATTTTGGCCTGAAATCTCTCACATGGATACCGTTCGTCCTAAGTGGCATGACTAACCCTGATGTGACATCTTTACGATATTTTTAATTTTTCTTACAACTATGGTTGGCAAGGTTGTCAGCCGACCCTCACCTTTGTCAGCAATAGTTGTAAAAAAATAAAATTAAAAATATTAAAATTGTCGTAAATGATTGTTCATGTCAACGCCGGCCATGCCTCATAAGATGTCTGCTACACGGTCGGTGTCCATGTTGGTGAATATCGAAAAAAAAAAGGACCAGTTGGTCTCAATCGAAAAAACATGAATAAGTATTTGGAACTCAATTAGTAAACTCAAAGAGCTTAGAACATAATTGGCAAAAGCACAATGCAATAGATTTTTGGATAAATTTTCCCAATCATAGAATATGCAATTAGAGTTATCATTGCATATCTCCTTATACGGTTTTCATCGACTATGTACAGATTCAGTTGTACCTGAAAAAGAATTTGGTTGTACAAAAATGAATAACCAGGGAATTTAGCTACAAGAAAAGAAATTAGATGATCAATTCATGTAATATTTTATTTTTATTTTTGTTCTGTCTCGTCGTAGAACGCGGGAGCCGACCTCCACATGTTATGATACTCTAATTTCTTTATCGGGCGGGTCGCATCTCGACAGCCCACGAGAAAAGAAGGGAAGGGAAGGGAAGGAGTTTCCTTTGACGGAAGGCCAGCGTGGCGAGCTCAAGGCGCTCCAACCTCCCCACCACAACGGTAAGTCCGTCACCCACCATCTGTCGCCTTCCTATTGGACCCTCTCCCCTCACATTTTCACTTTCCCTTTCCCTCGCATAAAAACCCTCCCCACCTTCCCGATCTCCCGTTTCTGCTTTACCGCTCTCGCACTCCTCCGGACGAAAGCCCCAATCCATTCGCGGCTTCGCAGGTAGTCTCTCTCTCTCTTTCCTGTTCCTCGTATCGAGTCGATTTCAGCTTTCGGGGGTCCTTTTCTTCTTCTTCTTCTTCTTTTTTTTTTTTTTTTTTTTTGGGGGTGGGGGGGGGGGGGGGGGGGACTAGTTACCTTGGCTCGTGTTGAGATCTGTCTTTGTCGTGCGTTCGTGATCCGTCGATTTGATGCCTTTTTGTGGCTTCTGTTGATTCGATTGGCCGGAAGTTCTCGGCTTTATTGGCATGTGTGAGTTCCGCGGGGTTCGAATTTAGGGGATTCTTGTTCTGATCCGTTGGTTCGCTCGGAGCCCTAGATAAACGCTCTGTTTATTGGAATCTGTTGGAAATCTGATTTTGATAGCAATGAACGGGTTTAAATTCCGGGAAATGAGTTTATCGGTGGTTCAGAAGGCGGCGGAGATGCATCTGCCGATAATAAAGAGAATCTGGAATGCGAGTAGGTGCTGTCGCTTTTGCTTCTTTTTATTTCTCAAACAAGTCGAGTGCGGATTCCATCTGTTTGCTTGGTAGGATAATCTTGGGGAAGGAAAAAAATTGAACAAGCAGAACATGGGTTTGTATTGTTTAGGATTTCAAAGAAATCTTTCTGATATCTAGCTGTTGAATGCTAAAGAGGGGATGGAAGAAGGCTTCTAGCTAGAGAGCGATGCTCCTAGCATTATGTAGCCCGATGATTGGTGATTGATATATCGAGTATATGCTATATTATTATCTCTTAGAGGGATTGCAAGCTCTAGAGATCTTGAGTCACATGGAGATGGTGTTTGCTTATTCCACCTTGCAGCTTTTGCAATTTGATAAGCATAGTGAAGATGGCCGCAGCTGATTCTCCACGTGAGGAAAATGTGTACATGGCCAAGTTGGCCGAACAAGCCGAGCGTTATGAAGAAATGGTGGAATTTATGGAGAAAGTAGCCAAGACTGTTGATGTCGAGGAACTTACTGTTGAGGAACGTAACCTCCTCTCCGTGGCGTATAAGAATGTAATCGGTGCCAGGAGGGCTTCATGGAGGATCATCTCTTCCATTGAGCAGAAGGAAGAGAGCAGGGGAAACGAGGACCATGTTGCGATTATCAAGGAGTATAGGGGGAAGATTGAGACTGAGCTCAGCAAGATCTGTGATGGCATTCTCAGTCTCCTTGAGTCGCATCTCATTCCATCAGCTTCGTCTGCTGAGTCAAAGGTGTTCTATCTGAAGATGAAAGGTGATTACCACAGGTACTTGGCTGAGTTTAAGGCGGGAGCTGAGAGGAAGGAGGCTGCTGAGAGCACTTTGTTGGCTTATAAATCTGCTCAGGTGGGTTTTCACTTCCAACTTGCCTAAATTATTGCTCCTGTTTGCATTTCGTTGTGTTTCACATAATAATAAGAAACCTGGTGGTCTTCTATTTGATGTAGGATATTGCTTTGGCTGAGCTGGCTCCCACTCACCCTATTAGGCTTGGACTTGCTCTTAACTTCTCTGTGTTTTATTATGAAATTCTCAACTCACCTGATCGTGCCTGCAGTCTGGCTAAACAGGTAATTTTTGTTGAGTTCTTCTGAACTTTGTTTAAGAGTTTCACTACAAGATTAACCTTTTGAACCAGCACAGAATGAGATATAGGTGGTATTATGAGATAGATGTCACACCAGAAATATTTCTACTCATTTGGAGTATTAGTTTGTATTTGATGTTTAATCCCACTCCATCTTGGACTTCAATCCTTCCATTTCAGTTATCGTCCTTTCCTTTCCTCAAAATGCATTGATTTTTTGGCAGGCATTCGATGAGGCTATCTCCGAGCTAGATACATTGGGTGAGGAATCATACAAGGACAGCACATTGATTATGCAACTTCTCCGAGATAACCTAACACTCTGGACTTCTGATGTCACGGTCTGAGTCTCTCTCTCTTAAACACACAAGTATGCATATATGTGAGCATATATCCATCATACGCACCTCCACAAGACTTATGCATTCACAGTGCATTACCTCAATACTTTTTTTTTTTTTTTATCAAAGCACTACCTCATACTTTACATGGGACTACAAAACGTTGTTTCTCAGGTGAGGCATTTTTCACTCACACACATACACAAACACGCTGGCCGCTTTTTGCATGGTGCTCTAGTTGGGTCAAGTTCACTGAATTGGCACAATGTCAATTGTACTACTTTCCCAATTAGTATAGTAATTTCTAATTAATGTTGCTACTGAATTACTGTTCATCAATGGTTTTTTATTGCACTTAATCAAAGTATATTGCCTATTTTAGTGCTGTGCCAGAGTATATAAGGGATTTGGAGTTTTGAGGTTGATCATACTAACACCTGACCCATTCTTTAAGTGATAAAATGTACTATTGTAGCACGACAGTGATACTTTATATATTCCTATTTCAATTATTTTGTCCATCGGTTTCAGGATGAAGCTGGAGATGAGATCAAGGAATCCTCGAAAAAGGACTCTGGTGAGGGGCAACCACTGCAGTGACGCGCTCCATTCATGAAGATGGCTTCTCTGTACTTTGAGACCGTGAACTCCTATGTAGTGTAGACAGCGCTTTGTTGTGACATCATTTTGTAATCCACACCATGATCTTAGTACTTGCACTGCTTTTGGGTGAAAGTATTATGCGATTGTGAACTTTTCTCTGGTCATTTATGGGGAAGAGATTAACTCGATGTGGTGCTCTGTTTTGTCTCATGGTGCCGATGCCAGTGGTTTTCTTATTGTGAAATGAACAATTCTGTATATGGCAACGCACACCGATGGTTCACAAACTGATTGTAGGAGAAAGACGTTGAGTGCTTATGTCGGTTCTCGGTTTATGTCGAACGCTGTCACTTTTTACCACATCACCATGTTAGTCTTCTTGCTTTGGTAGTGATAGTCATCTCTAGTATAACTCTTCAGCAAAAGTTCATACATCTATTGCCTGTCTGCAGTCATGACAAATTGTCGCAAAAAAAGGAAAATTTCAAATATGGTATTTAAATTTTGGGCAAAAGAGCATTTTTGGTGTTAAAAGTCGTGTACGGAAAATTTTAATTGAATCACTTTAGTACTGAGTCGGAGATAAAATGATCACTTTGATGCTTCCGGCAAGAATTTTTAGTCAAAATTATTGCATCATTAATCATTATTTTTAATGAAAAATGAAATTTGAAAGTACTAATAAGTCCACTTAAGTTGCCACGTGGATTTCTACACTTTTAAAAAAATTAAATTCAAATTTAAAAATTAGCTAAAAATATTTTTTAAATAAACATTTTATTTAAAAATAAAATAAAAAATAAGATTAAAATTTAACAAAAAAAAGCTTTTGAAAAAAAGGGAAAAAACCTTACTCGGCGGCGAGAGGAGAGAAGTGTCAAAAAAGTCCTAAAACTATTGCACTAGTTTCAATTTAATTCTAAACTTTTTTTTTGTCAATTCAGTCCCAAAACATTTTTATTCATGCCAAATAAGTCATAAACCTTTTATTGATGCTAATTCAGTATTAAACTTTTTGCATTGATGCCAATTCAGTCCTAAATCTTTATATTTTATGTTAATTGGGTTAATCAGACTAATTTTGACCAAAAATGGCTAATTTGTATATCGGTTGTCCTACGTGACACGACAAATGCTGATTTGGATATTTTTTAATATTATTCTATAATTTTAAATAATTTTTTAGCATTTTGGTTTTTTAAAAAATATTGTTAAAAATCATTTAAAATATCAAAAAAATATTTAAAAAATATCAACGTTAGTTCAAGCCGTGCCAAGTAGGACATTTGATGTTCGCGCTAATAATTTTCGATCAAAATTGATCAAATTGATTCAATTGGTATAAATACATAATATTTGGGACTAAATTGACACTAATGTAAAAGGTTTTGGACTAAATTAGCATTAATCAAATGTGTATGTAAAAGATTTAGGACTGAATTGGTTAGATTTATGACTTTTTTGACATTTTTCCTGAGGCGATGACTATTACAACTCTTGCCACAGTCGCATTGCCTGTGGTGGTGAGGCATGGCCAGTGATTGACCCCCGCCAGTCGTAGATGAGGGACTATAGGTCCTCACCCAAGTCTGACCAAGGGCCGCTACCGGTGGCTGACCCCCGCGTGATGGTCCTTCACCATACCTCGACAAGGGCCAATGACCTTCACTTGCTACCGGCAAGGTTCGCCGGCCCTCGCCGGGGCTGGGTGACCCCCTCTGGCCATGCCCCACCCTCACCGCCTGTCTGTAATTTTTTTTTGAGTTTTTACTTTATTTTGTTAATTTTTAATCATTTTTTAGTTATTTTAAATAAAAATATTTTATCCTAAAATATTAAATAAATTAAGGTCATATCAGATTTTCGAGAGACCAAATCGGACTTAGCACTAAAACTATATTCTTCTTTTTTTCAAAAACTTGGCACTTAAGTGATTCAAATGAAACTTTTGGCACCAAAATAATTTACGTACACAAATTTTGACACTAAAAGCGTCATTTTCCCTTAAATTTTGCCTTTCATTTTGTGTCTGTTGCCGTCGGTGCTTCTGGTAATCTTTTGAAGTCTCAAGAGGTGGAAGAGTCATCTCGGGTTGGCATTTAGGGCAAGTTGTCCTAGTGGTTCGTGTGGAATTTTGCCATTCTTTCTCCATTTGGACAATTTTATCCTTCACCAATGAAAATCAAAGATATCGATTATAACAAATAAGGTAGAACTTCTTTCTTTAAATATTCTCTTAATTCGATGTTCAATTTGAGAATTTGTAGTTGCCTCAGTCATCCTTCCACCGCCCACCATCACCGCTAGCCAGTACGAACATGTACCCGGATCCGATTCGCTGAAGTTGACGTGGAAAGATTTTATGTCGATCGATGCATCTAGAAGCGTTTGCTTGTTGGATACAACGAACGAACTTGTTTCCCCAAAAAAATTAATATCAAACTAATCTACTTGCGATGCCTCTTTTCCATTTAAATTCTACCATTTGCATTTGTCACAAGAATTTTGGAAAAATTACACAAAAAAAAATTTTAGACATATTATAATAGTGTCAATTCAATCCTTTTTTTTTTTTGCCAACTCAATCTCAAAATTTTTGTGTTTGTGTCAATTCAGTCCATTTAACTGGCCGACGCTGACTGGACTTTTCTGAAGTAATATTTTAATAATTTTATGATTGTTTTTTTTTTGTATTTTTCTTTTCTTTAATTTTTTCCCAAACCCTAAGGGTCCGCTAGGATCACCAATTGAGCCTCGTCGCTTGGAAAAAAAAATACTAAAGAGAATAAATAAAAATAAAAATTAGAAAATTATTAAAATACTATTTAGAAAAGTCCAATTAGCGCTAACCAGTCAAATAAACTGAATTGGCATAAATATAAGATGTTTACGATTTTTTTTTTTTGTAATTCTCCCCAAGAATTTTGGATGAAACTATAAAATCAATTGCAAAATAACCTCCTTCGAACAATAAAATTATTAAAATGCTATTTTAAAAAAGTCTAAATAGCGTTTGCCAGCCAAATGAACTGAATCGACACAAATATTAAAGGTTTAGAACTTTATGAAAAAAAGGAAAAAAAAGAAAATTTAGAATTAAATTGACACAATTACAATAGATCTAAGACTCTTTTGGTGATTCTCTCCAAAAATTTTGTATGAAACTATATAATCAATTGCAAAATAACCTCTTTCATACAATAAATTCACAACACAGAGTGAACTTTATGTTACCAATTTCATGAATAAAAAGTTACTTCTCAATGAAACTAAAACTTAAATTTCAGTGGTATGCAATTTTGCATTGCTAAGCTTACAGTACATATGTCAAATAAGATCATTTCTTCCAAAAATTGTCGAGGTACTAATAAGTGTGCATGCAATCTTTGGAAAGCATACACTTAGTACTGAAGACGACTATGTGGCTGAAAGATATCGCCCGTGAAATAAACGTGGCACTTGAAAACTATATTATATTTAATTATTTGTGATCCCACATTAATGGCATATTGACATTTAAATTATATTATATTACACATATTAATTTTACATGATAACCATCTCATCGATAATAGTTTTGATGTGAGATGGTTATTTATAAGGAGCGGACCTCAATTTAAATGGATCATCTAAGCCAAACCTGTCGGTTTTGAAAAGGGTTATGACGTCTTTTTCACATCGTCAATGTCACACATATTACAAAGAGCGTATGTTGACAGAAAACACACACTAATGGGGCAATTGGCTAGAAGGAACCTGTTTTCAACGCACACATTCGTGATCGTCGTCTTCATTAATGGCTGTAGGTATGTTTGTTTATTATTCATGTTTTCGCATTTTGTTCCCGATATTACACGAGTTTCGTTTCGTGATTAAGGAATCGGCATCAACAGTTTATCTTTGATTTTAAGTCTTACATTTGGTATGGGAGCTTGTATAATCTCTGCCTTGGTTTTTAATGTATGATTTGCGTTGAACTATTGAATTATGAATGATTTTCGTGGGTTTAAGGGTAAATCGGAATTTTGGGTATTCTGGCCGCGAGAGTTTTTGTCCGATTCCGGACAAATTCCTGCAATTCATGGCCTATCTTCGGTACAGTAGGGTCGTCTTCCTATGGGGAATAAAAGCCCTAAGGTTTCTAGGTATTTGGTAGTTCGCCGGAGACGAATTTGATGAATGAAGTTTGCGGTGGTTAGGGTTTGGCATCCGAGCGGTTATCGCTGGATTCCGGGAAAAATCCTTCACCGTTTTCGTTGATTCTTGGACCAATGTGGTCGCGCCGGAATTTTTATTAAAATCATCCATTTATTTGGTCTATAGTGGGTTTTCGGAGGAGAATTGGACACGCGACGAGCGGCGGAGTCGGGCGGCTAAGGGTCCTATTCTTTGCGTGAGACACTTGGGAAAGAAGATGGGGCGCGTGACACGCGCACAGTTGGCAGACCTCATTTCATTTAAAAAAAAAAAAGAAATTTGAATTAACGTGTGGAAAGGGACATGTGCGATGCTGTTTTTGGGGAACGTGAGGTACTCCCCACGTGGGAGCAGAACCTTCTTTTAAAAAAAAAAAAAAAAAAATCAAGTTTTGTCTTTTATGCTCCCACACCTGAAATTACGATTCTGCCCCTCGCTGCCTATTTTACCGTTTTACCCCTTAATTGAGCCAGAATTAACGATTTTTACCCAATTCAGTTTATTTACGATTTTACCCCTTTAGTAAATTTATAATTTAGTCCCTACCCACGCAAATATACAGATTTGCCCTTATTTGCAATAAAGTATATTTGCATGAAATTAACCGTCTAGCGATCTATATATTATTTGATTAATTAAAGCTTAGCTACAACAACTCTAATTGATTAAATTACACATTGAAAGCCTCTAGATCACATATAGCAAAAAACAATTACTTGTAATTAATTATATTAATTTAATGAATTTTATCCCATCGGAATTTTCATTATATTAATGTGATTAATTAGGTTGAAATACCATATATTTTTTAATTTCCCCATAGGGATTAAGAAAAATGAATATAATATGATAATTTCATCATATAGTTATTATGAATATATTTAAATTAGAAACTTAGCCCACGAGCAGTTTTTGATGTTATTTAATTCATATTATATGACATGTTTTGCATGAGTAAAACACGTGCGAAGTGAATTTGCCTATAATATTATGACGTAATCATGTTTATTTTGTTTATTATGCAATTTTACCACATGTGAATATCTATAACATTAATAATCTCGAGCTAAATGGTGACAATTATAAGTCCTGGAAGGAATTAGTTCTACTTCAATTAGGGTGTATGGACATTGATTATGCTATTAGGAAAGATGAACTGCCTGCTGTTACAGAAACTAGCACTCCAGTAGAAGTTTCTCTCTCTCTCTCTCTCTCTCTCTCTCTCTCTTTTCTCTTGAAAGCAATAGTCTAATGTGATGGATGGGGAGAGCGTATCTTAATGTCATTGAAGAGACGTGACATTTTGAATTAATAGAAAACTGCTAGTGGGCAGGCGTGATTGCCCGTATGAGTGTACATTGTAAGACCCACATGCTAATATCTCCCACTCATCCATATATGGCAAACAGCTCCACATGTCCACGAAGGACTAACAACTCTCACTCGTTTATAGAGGACCAAAATATAACTCTCTTTAACTTTGCAAAGTTTAAATTGACAAATAATCCGTGCAACTAGTATACACTGAGAGCTTGTTGTCATATATCCGTTGGAAGCATATGACAGTTCAAAATGGACATAGTCAAAGATGGAATTTTGTATATCGTACCCTAAATCGATCAGTCACATACATATCTATCTCTGGATCTCATTTAAAGTATGACACGTTATATTCACTGTTATTATCATACTAAATAATGATAGCTGATCGGTCTATGAATATAATCAATAATGTTACTTAAAACTCTAAATCGATCTTCCTCCTTCATTACACCTTTTAATCTCAGTTCAGCTCACTTTTTGAGAAGTGTACCTTTAAATCGAATCAATTTCATGACCATAGGTAATACTCTAAGATAACAAGCACTAAGGAGAAATCTTGACAATAATGAAGAATCGTGAGGGCACCAAACGAGGAATTCTTGTCCTCGAGAGTCTCACACGAATTATAAAAGTTAAGATCTAAACTTTTGCCTACTTTCATTGGTTGACTCATGCATATGTAATAGAAATATGTATTACGGTATTTTCTCATTTCACATGGAGCATATGTCTTTAACTCCGCCTATGTAGTCTACATAGCCTGTCCCAAGCCAAGTAAAGGAGGAGGGTTATGTCAGGCGTAGCGAGCCGGTTATAAAAAAAAGAGCTACCTCTATGAGATGAGCCCTATTGATATTTCGTTGGAGCGTATCCTTCTTAGCGACGCGTTGCATCGACGCCCGGGTGTAGCGAAAAAAAAGCAAGGGTCTTTGCACCAAGATAGGTGGGTGCAAGGGGTAAGGAAGCTAGTCTTGGGCCATCATTCCCAAAGTGATGTGCTACATCGGTGCTCGGATGTGGTGATAAATGAGCAAGGGTCCTCACACTTCCGTGGGCGAGTGTGGGGGGCAAAAAGCCCAGGGGGTAGGAATTAGATTGGGGAGTTGGAATGTAGGAATCTTAACTGAAAAATTGAGGGAATTGACAGATACTTTTGCTAGAAGAAAAGTGAATATTGCTTATCTGCAAGAGACTAAATGGAAAGGAGAGAAGGTTAAGGAAGTGGATGGCACCGGATTCAAGTTATGGTAAACAGGCACAACAAAGAGTATAAATGAAGTTGGGATTTCTGATCGATAAAAATTTCAAGGATAGCGTGGTTGATGTTAAAAGAATAGGAGATATGATTATTTTAGTTAAGCTAGTAGTGGGGGATTTGATTTTGAATATCTTTAGTGTGTATGCCTCTCAAGTTGGACTGCAAGCGTCCGAGAAGAGCAGATTTTGAAAAGATTTGGAAGAGATTTTAAGGTGGATACCACACAGGAGAAGGTATTCATAGGAGGAGATCTAAATGGACATGTCGGTTAGAGTAATGGAGGTTTTGACAAAGTTCATGGAGATTTTGGATATAAGACTAGAAATGAGGCTGGCGAAGACATCTTGAGTGTGGCATTAGCTTATGATTTGATGTTGGCAAATATTTTTTTTAGTAAAAGAGAATCACATCTAATCACTTTTCGTAACGGTCAAAATTGTAGTCAGATTGATTTCTTTCTTGCTAGGAGAGAGGATAGAGCTTCGTATGTAGATTGTAAGGTATACCCTGGTGAATGTGTAATTACACAATATAAGTTGGTGATCTTAGAAGTTCGGTATAACAAAGTACAGAAGATGAATAGAAGTGCACAGCACCCCAGAGTAAGATGGTGGAAGTTACATGAGGAGAAACAAACAGAATTCAAGGAAAGAATGCTACAGCAAGGACCGTGGCAACTAGAGGACGAAGTAAATATGATGTGAAAAGAGATGTCTAACTACATCCAGACAGTGGCAAAATGGGTGTTATGGGAAAGTAGAGGAAATGGGCATCAAACAAAAGAAACCTGGTGGTAGAATGAAGAGGTGTAGGAGGCAATTAAGCAGAAGAAGGAGTGTTTCAGATGCCTACATAAATGTCTTAATGAAGAGAATTTGCAAAAGTTTAGATTGGCGAGAAAAAGTGGCAAAAAAGCTGTACGAGAGACCAGAGGCAAGGTTTTCACCGATATGTACGACAAACTTGAGAGCAAAGAAGGAGAAAAAAGCATATATAGATTTGCAAAATTAAGAGACAAGAAAAGTAAAGACTTGACACAGGTTAGATGTATCAAGGATGAAAATCAAACACTCTTGATAAGAGATGAAGACGTCAAGGGCAGGTAGATGAGTTATTTTAACAAACTTTTTAATGGGGAGAGCGATAAAAGTGAGGTGGATTTGGAAGATGCTTCTGATGATTCAAATAGAAGGTTTGTGCGTAGAGTTAAAGCACGAGAAGTTAGGGAGGCATTAAAAAAGATGAAGACTAGTAAAGCCTTGGGACCCGATGGTATTCCTATTGAAGTGTGGAGATGCATAGGGGATGTAGCAATCAGTTAGTTGACTAGTCTTTTTAACGAGATCCTCCATACTAATAAGATGCCTGATGAATGGAGGAAGAGTATACTTGTGCTTATATACAAGAACAAGGGGGATATCCAAAATTGTTCTAATTATAGAGGCATCAAGCTTATGAGCCATACAATGAAACTGTGGGAGAGAGTTATTGAGCATCGTTTGAGAATAGAGACCAAGGTTTCTGTCAATCAATTTGGATTTATGCCATGACGATCTACCATGGAGGCTATTTTCTTAATACGGCAATTGATGGAAAGATATCGAGAAAGAAAGAAAGACCTCCATATGGTGTTTATTGATCTCGAGAAGGTGTATGATATGGTTCGAAGAAAGGTTTTGTGGTGTATTCTTGAGAAGAAAAAAGTACCTTCAAAGTATGTCGAGGCAATCAAAGACATGTATAACGGTGCTACTACATGTGTGAAGGCTTGTAATGGCACATCAAGTTATTTTCCAATCACAGTAGGCTTACACCAAAGTTCTGCTTTAAGCCCTTATCTTTTTGCCCTGATTATGGATGAGCTAACAAAAGATATTCAAGATGAGGTGCCGTGGTGTATGCTATTTGCAGACGATATCGTGCTTATTGATGAGATCAGGGCTGGAGTTAACGCTAAGTTAGAAGTATGGAGAAGCACGTTATAGTCTAAAGGATTTATGTTAAGTCGAAGTAGGATGGAATATTTGAAGTGTGAGTTTGACACGGCAGGAATAGGGGATCAAGAAATCATAAATATGCTCGGGCAGGAAGTACCCAAAAAGATACATTTAGATATCTGAGATCAATATTGCAAAAAAATGGAGAGATTGATGAGGATGTAAGCCATAGAATCAGAGCGGGTTGGATGAAATGGCGCAGTGCATCGGGATTTTTGTGTGATCGTAAAATTCCTCTTAGGTTAAAAAGAAAATTTTATAGAACAATAGTTAGACCTGCCATGTTATATGGAGCTGAATGTTGACCAGCACAAATGAAACATGAGCATAAAATGGGAGTAGCGGAAATGAGGATGTTAAGGTGGATGTGTAGTCATACAAGGATGGATAAGATAAGGAATGAAGAGATTCGACGAAAAGTTGGAGTAGAACCGATTGCAGAAAAGATGAGAGAGCATAGATTGAGATGGTTTGGGTATATTTTTCGAAAACCCTTAGATGTACCGGTACAAACAGAAGTTTGCTATCGAGAGCATAACACGAAAAAAGCAAGAGGTCGGCCAAAATTTACTTGGGGAAAAACAGTAAAACAAGATTTAATGGAGTGGGAAATAGATTGACGTACGGTTTGTCTTAGGACGGAGTGGAGGGAGACTAATAGTATTGTGGAAGAGTAGTGTATAGATAGATATATATATATATATATATATATATACTTATTTATTTTTACACATTTATCTCTTTTCCTTACCTTGATTCTGCTTTTATTTTTATGATTTTTTGGGGTTCATCGACCGCCGACCCCAACTAGTTTAGGATAAAGGCATTTTGATGTTGATGTTGATGTTGACATGGAGCAAATATCTTTCTATTAGACACCGTATATATGATAGCTTAAACACACTCAATATCTAACTTGAGTTCACATAACTTCGGCCTAAAGTTTTCATCAGAACTCTCATCTAGCAATAAAGACATATAAAGTGAAATATGAGGGTTATTTCACTTTCGGACATTATAAATAATAAGTCATCATCTTAACATTTTGTTTAGGCGATAAAAGTATTTTAAACTTGAGCTCTTAATTATCTTCTAGATAATAAGCTTAAAATCGTCTCATTTCTATTCATCAAACAATAATTATGGTGGTTACCCATGTGAGTGTACTAATCTCTCATCTGTCAGACATATATTCTCAATATAATGCACAAAGCATTAACATGCATAAATATCAAATAGACTTATAAACATCCATATTGATAAACAACATCATCAACTGTGAACATTTAGGGAAAAATATAAATATTCAATACATCAACCTTTACGCAATCCTAGAGTCTTTACATGATGTAAAAAAATATCTCTAGGAATTGGTTTCATCATAGGATATGCTAACATTCATTACGTAGATATATATTGTAGGTTCACATACTTTCGCGCTACTATATTCTTGACATAATTATACTTAATATCTATGTGTTTGGTCTTACAGTAGAACTTATGATTCTTAGTGTAAGCTATTGCTGCCTGACTATCACGGTAAACCATTACAAGATTTGCAGCATCTCTTGTAACACCTAAATTATCCAAAAATTTTATAAGCCAAACACCCTCTTGTGCTGCCACTGATAATGCTACAAACTCAACTTTCATGGTAGACAAGGCTATGTACTGTTGTTTCTTATTGCTCTACTATCACGCTCCGAATCCGGCTAGCACGCGAACATCCCATTAGGCCGTTCTTCTTGTCGATAATCTTCCGAGATTCCTTCGGCCCACAATCGTAGAGACATCTAAAGTTTATAAACATGCAGAAGCGACAAACATCTTCATCTCAAAATACAAACGAGATGACGTAGGACGAACAAGGTACATCTTTTTATTCAACCAAAGTCCAATACAAATCCAACACCAACAGCAGATACAACGTCTATGGTCAAATCAAAAGGTTGAAATCTATTCTTCCAATGTCGTCTTCCAATGCCAACTCATGGCACGCTCGGTTTATCGTCGCCCGGGACCTAAAAATGTTAATCCCACGATGGGGTGAGATATAAATCTCAGTAAACTCATCCTAAACCTAAACCAGACCACTAGTCCCCCCAGACAACATTTCAAGCACAATTTGCAGGGATTCTTCAGGTAAAATAACACATGACAACCAAACATCAAGGTACCTCGATACAAATGGCATCCAAGGACAATCATATCATCACAACCGAGCTACGTACTAGCACGATATTAAATCCATAAGCGAGGGTGTTTTCTCAATTTGTCACAACTTCCAATTTTAATGGCCAAGCTCGCGTCAAAACGCATCAGACTAATCACAAATGCAATTTCAATGGCCAAGCCCGCGTTAATACGCATAAAGCTAATCAAGATCTTGATTGGCAAACCACGTTCTGGCGCATCAGGTTCCAAAGGCCATTTCGATGTTTGTGTCGACACGTATCAAGACTATTTCGTGTTCTGACGCATCAGGATATCAATTCTCTTTTCAATAACTATGCCCGCGTCAATACGCCTCAGGCTCGACCCACGTCAATACTCCTCAGATCATAAAATTCACAAACTCGCGTTAAAATGCCTCAGGTTTCAAATGCCATAACCATGCTCGTGTCGACACGTACTAAACTTATCCCGCGTTATGACGCATTAGGATATAAGCTGACCCCGTGTTTTGATGCATTAGGGTATAACTCTACTTGCAACCCCGTGTTTTGACGCATCAGGGTGCCACAAGCCCTTAGGCTCACAAATCAAACTCCCCTCTTAAGGAACTTTATGATCAAGTACAATCTTTATCAGACAAGTAATGAATCATTATCACGCGAGACGTCAAGACCAATCACCCATAAGGTGATATCAAATACGCAGCAAGACAGTCAATTTAACGGTTTGTTCTCTTGCCAATTCATTCATATTCCTCAAACAGTCACCATTCAAGGCCAAATATCACATAACCATACCAACATCCATGTCAATACACATAACAACAACTTAGCCACTAGAGTTATAATTTCTCATAATCAGGAGCACACACAACTTGCACTTCAGTTATCTCAGTCGATCATGAACAATCAATGCACTAGACTCTCAAATTCATTAATATATCATCCAAACCCATCCAGTAGTGTCCTAACTTCCTAGCAAATGTTTAAGAGTCACTTACTTTCTAATTTAATCAGCAAAAATCCCTTCAATACTCCTCTAAGGATTCGGTTCTCCTTGGTCCAAAAAATGGTAGCCGTGCGACCTTAAGAAATTCATCTAATCGATCAATTTATCTCATCCAATCGCCGTTCCATGAAACATACACCTCGCTAACACCTCAATCGGCGTTCTAATATGTCTTAACGACAAATTTAAAACTTGGCGACACCTCCCACAGCTCTCAAAGGGCTCGGTTCATCCAAATCGAAACATGACAGAATTCGGTCCAGCCCTATACTCTCTTAATCAGTTCATAATTCAACTGTAAACCTTGATTTACCACAAAATCAACTTGCTAACATGTTGTATTATGTCTATGAGAGTCTCATCGAGAGTTTTAGAGCGAGTCGGCGTCAAAAGTGCCGGAAACAGCCTCGGTTTTCCCCAAGTCCATCGGCGGTCAGAATCTGTCCTGAAAATATTGTCACAAAACAGACGAGGTTACCCCTCTAAACTCAATCAAATTCACAATTTCAACTCAGCCAACACTAACACCATGGGTTAAGAAGTCTTCAACGAAAATTTGAGGCAAATCGAAGTCCCGAAATGGCTTAATGGAAACTTTCCTCCACCTTGTTCAGAATCTTGTTATCCTTTCTTACATTTTCAGTCAGATATTCAATTCTATTTTCAGTTTGACGCTTTGGTGTTAGTCGATTTTTTGTACCCTTTTCAGATGGGATTTGACTTTCGAACTTCAAATGAGAAATGTTCGCGAGATCCTCATCTATTGCGTGGAAAATGTTGGTAATAATCCAACATATTTTCTATTTAATATGGAAGTAATAGCCGAAAGAGAGCAAGCTGAAATTTCTCACATTTTCAGACTCCAGAATCATTTTGCCGACTACCCTTAATAAATGACCTCCTTTACTAAACCACAAAAAGTGAAATTTGTAGGTTTGTGTTTCAACTAATAACTTGAAAAATTAAAGATTTTAATTCACAATTTAAAGGGGTCCTTCGTTCATTTAACCACGGGTGGACGAAACAGTTTTCTAGACATTATTTTTCATGGAAA
The DNA here is from genome assembly GCA_028455895.1 of Rhodomyrtus tomentosa. Taxonomy (NCBI): domain Eukaryota; kingdom Viridiplantae; phylum Streptophyta; class Magnoliopsida; order Myrtales; family Myrtaceae; genus Rhodomyrtus; species Rhodomyrtus tomentosa. The sequence continues at coordinate 25,302,757 of JAPCWY010000009.1, read as the reverse complement.
CGCATTAAACTGAAATAATTGGTTCATTTCAGCTCAATCACCAAATATGAAAATTGTTTATTGGCCTCTTGGTTATAAGCTCGTAAAAGTTTACACCATTTTAATGTCCCGGTGATTTTCTATGAATTGTTTACCAAAATTCGACGAAATTGAAATTTCCTGGTTGCTAGTATTAGTCAACTTCGGACGACATCCGTGAGTCTAGTTTAGCCATGGACTGACCCAATGTGCATTATTATGTCTTGCTTACTATATAATTTTTTTTAGGTATTTATCACGGGTTATCCACACATCACCAGGTTAGTCGCGAGGAAAATGGCCGACAAAGCTGAAATGAACGCTGCAATCCCAGAGGCCCTCCAGGAGCATATAGACACCACCAATAATAGAATGGATAACGTGATCTCCCAGATGGTAGACAAAGTGCTGGCGAGTCTCATGGCTAAGATGTCACTACCTGGCTAGACTCCCCAACCAATGGCAACTCCGACTCCTCCTGCAGCCGACGATCCAAGTAAAAACCAGGGGCAGTTTCTTTCATTCGAGGACATGTTCATCCCAGGCACTAGCTAAAATATTCCTCCTATGGCCCTAGCCAGCCCTGTGGCATCGGAACAGAATAATGATGCGACCAAGATATATGCTCAAATGGAGCAGAAGATGGAACAGAAAATGGAGGAAAAGATGGAGGAAAGGTTTTGAGAAATCCAAGGGACCTATAGCATCCCTTACATTGACTTTTCTGCTTTCACAAAGGTCGATGTGCCTGAGAAGTTCAAGGTGCCTGACTTTGAGAAGTACGACGGCACAGCCAATCCTGTACAGCATGTCTGGATGTACCAGGCAAGGATGAACAAGTATGCTGATAACGGCCCTCTATTGGTTTAGACTTTCCAAGCTAGTTTGAAAGATGCAGCTATGCAATGGTACACTGACTATGAGGTATACATCATAGAGGATTGGAAGGAGGCAGTAACTGCTTTCATTAAGCATTTCAGCTTTAATATAGACGTTTTTATTTCCAAAGAAGACCTAGAGCAAACTGAGATGAAGAAGGGCGAGACTGTCAAGCAATATGCCACTAGGTGGAGGAACATGGCGCCCCAATTGAAACCCGTTCCCCTTGAGAGAGAGCTCATGAAGCTTTTTTTCTCTACCCTCCCACAAATAATACGGACCAAAGTCCTGGGCACTTCTGTAAATTCGTTCGGTTACCTCATAACAATGGCCGAAGAAGTAGAAGGTGGTATGAAGAAGGGCTGGTACGGGGGTGCTAACACGCCTACCAACCGTTTTACAGCAAAAAAGGAGCCTTCTTCCTAAGTTAACATGACGGCCCAAGCACTCGTCGTGCAAGTCTCCAGTGAGCAGCAAACTAACCCACGTCCACAAGGGCAAAGGGGAAATCAGCGTAACCAATAATACACTCCCTTGCCAGGCACCTTGTCACAAGTTCTAGCGATATTGTGTAAGAAAGAGCTCCTGACTTCAAAACCTTTGTGACCTAGTAATACCAGCTTGCCTAGGTATGATCCATCCAAGAAATGCAATTACCACTGAGGTGAAGTTGGCCACGACATTGATAATTGCTTTGTGCTCAAGAATCGTATCTAAGACCTACTCGATTCTAGGGTGTTCTCGTTCCAGAGCAGTAATCAGCCAAATGTCTAGAATAATTCTCTACCCGACCATTCCGGTAAAATTAATGCTGTGTTTGATTGCAACACCCAATCGGCAAGGGTGTCAAAGTCCAGGTAGCAGACATTCCTGATGCTCTAGTTAGAGCAGGTTATTACCAGGCGGAGAGCTTGTATCACTGAATCAATTAAGGAAGACGATTTCAACCCTTATGGAGAATGGATTAATAGTCAGGGTCAATCAAGCAGTGATAGTCGCCACCATCTCTCAGATTGTCATCGATTGGGACCAGGCTGCCTTGACCATGACCCAGTCTGAGCATTTTTCAGAAGTTGAAGTAGCAGGAGCCAATGCAGCGAGTCTAGTCAAAGCCGATTTAGATTTGGTTGACATGCCTCCCCTTGAAGATGCATCGGATGATGAGTTAGAGATTGTCATATCTGAAGCTCTGGTGATCACTTCACCTCACCCGTTTCCTTAATGATAGGGCTGTTCCTTAGTCATATGATCTGTCCCTAGTGCCTACAATGAAGACCAACCAACCAAGCAGGTCGCGGAAAAAGATGCAAAGGAGTTTTTAGCTGTAATCAAGACAAGCGAGTATAATATCGTCGATCAGTTGCTGAAGTTTGCCTGCTCAAGTTTCTTTACTCGAGCTCTTGCAATAGTTTGAAAAATATAAGGAATCCCTCATGAAGGTGTTAGGGCAGGTACATGTCCTAGAAGATATTGACCAGGACAAACCAAAGAATTTTGTCGGAACCATCCTTTTGAAAGATCAGGTTGCGTTTGTTGATGATGAAATTCCCACCGAAGGTCGAGGCCACAACAAGACCCTACACATAACCATGAAAAATAAGCAAACTTATGTGGCTCGAACGCTCATTGACAATGGGCCAGCCCTAAACATTTGTCCTCTGGCTACCTTGAATCGGCTCAGGATTGATCTAGCTAGAATGCAAGCACCCAAGACCTCGATTAGAGCTTTCGATGGAATGAAGAAGGATGTCATGGGCTAGATTAATTTGGATATTCAAATTGAACCCTCTGTGTTCGATGTTTTGTTATGGTGTTAGACATTCCGTCAACCTTCAACCTCCTGCTGGGCCGTCCGTGGATTCATAATGCAGGAGCTGTGCCGTCAAGCCTTCATCAGAAAATCAAGTTCGTTGTCGAGTAGAAGTTGGTGATTGTCTATGGTGAAGAGGACTATCAAATTTTCAATGAGACAACTATTCCTTACATTGAGCCTGCTCACAATGAGGAGGACTCGTACCATGCTTTTGAATTGGTACAGACTGTTTATGCATCACCAGAAAGTCCTTTACCCGTTCCTGAGGTATCTGACGCTTCTATCATGGTGGCAAAAGTAATGGTTGGCAATGGTTTTGAACCTGACACGGTCAGGGGATCCATACCCCAATTGAACCTAAGGGACAATCTCATACAACTAGTCTAGGACACCGAGGATGTGGCCAGTCTAAATGTGTTAGACAATATGTGAAGGGCCGTGGAAGGTCCGAAGCTAGTCTTTTACCGCCCTCACTATACATTACTTTTCGATCAGCTGGTGTGGTTGGTGGATACGATGAGCCGACCCCGTTCGAAGATGACCTAGGGATCGTATTCCCAGGTTCACCACATAGCCAAAATGTTTTGGCTGAGCTGATGACACTAGACGAAGATACAGCTGACGATGGACTCCTTGATCTCACCGGTTGGTTCGATGATCTAATTATTGGAGCCCTATTTGAGGATCCTATATAGGTTAATAAAGTGCCAGAGGAGGACCTTTGCATGGCATTTGGATCTCTAAGTCTGCCTGTCGATGCGGTGGTCAAAGATCCAATGGAGGGTTTAAAGTAACATTTTTTGAATTTTTGCAATCCCCTACGAGGGATCTTTCTAGCTTTCTTTAATTTTTCCATACTGCATTAGGATTTTAAATTCATGTTGTATGTTAGGATTTCATTTCAATTCAGCATTGCACTCAATAAGATGTAATTCGTTGATTTTCATATCAATAAAATCACATATATTTTTCATTAAATGAATCTTGATGAGACATCCCAAACTGACCCGATGACGATAACCAACGAATGAACAATCTGTTATCCATGGTAAGCACTGAGGGTTTGGCTTCCTCAAGAGTTATCGTCCCATGGTCATAAAAAAAATGTTCGAAAATACACACTAATTTTCAAATGAAATTGCGATACATGCATGATTAAACCTTGTTTGTTTTTTCGACTTCGCCATTTTATGTTTCAAGGGCAAATATGAGGAGGGTGATCCATTGGATTCCGGGTTGTAATGACTTAGACGAATTCACTCATGATTATGAAGAAATACGTCAAGAGTTTGAATGGCACTAGATGATTAAGCCTCTGACTGGCGATGAGACTATATCAATCAACTTGGGTGATGAAGAAAATCCAAGAGAGGTGAAAATCGGGGCAAATATGTCCATTGAAATGGCAGAACGTCTTACCAAGCTCCTGAGGGATTCCCAAGATATCTTTGCCTAGTCTTATGCAGATATGCCTGGTCTTGATCGATCAATTATTGAGCATTGCTTATCGACTGATCCCTCATTCACGCCAGTAGTGTAGGGATTACGAAGGACGAGGTCAGAGATAGCAAAGAAAATTAAGGAAGAAGTCATGAACCTCCTTGATGTGGGATTTATTGAGGCTACCCAATATTCTGACTGGGTTGCTAACATTGTTTCGGTGCTAAAGAAAGACGGTCGGGTTTGAGTCTGTGTCGACTACCGTGATCTAAATAAAGCTAGTCCCAAGGATGATTTCCCACTCCCACATATTGATGTGCTTGTAGATAGCACGGCGGGGTTCGAAATGTTTTCATTCATGGTTGGTTTCTTAGGTTATAATCAAATCCTGATGAACATGGATGATAAACTGAAGACTACATTCACCACTCCGTGGAGATGTTCCATTATAAGGTGATGCCTTTCGGTCTTAGGAACTGTGGTGCAACTTATCAATGGGCCATGGTTACTTTATTACATGACATGATGCACAATGAGATTGAAGTATATGTCGATGACATGATTGCAAAAACAAGACGTAGAGAAGATCATGTAGAAACCCTGACAAAGCTGTTTGACAGACTCCAGAAGTTCAAGCTATGCCTTAATCTCGCCAAATGTGTTTTCGGCGCCAACTCGGGCAAGTTGTTCGAGTTCATTATCAGCAACAAGGGTTTTGAGATTGACTCATCCAAGGTGAAAGCCATATGTAAGCTCAAGCCGCTAACGACGGTCAAAGAAGTTCAAAGCCTCATGGGCATGTTAAATTATATTGCCCGATTCATTTCTCAACTAACTGAAACTGCTAAGCCTTTCTTCAAGTTGTTAAAGAAGAATGCACTGGTCGAGTAGGATGATGATTGTGATGAAGCATTTGAGAAAATAAAACAACACCTCATGAATTCGTCAGTGCTTGTTTCGCCAGTACCGATGCAACCTTTGATCCTTTATCTCACGATTCGTAGTGAATCCTTAGGAGCTATGCTAGCATAGACAAGACGAAATGATGGGAAAGAACGTGCCATTTATTATCTGAGCAAGAAGTTCACAACCTCCGAAATGAATTACTCTGAAGTTGAGAAGACATGGACGACTCTAGTTTGGGTGATGTATAGATTGCGGCAATACACTTTGCATTACTGAATTCTCTTGGTGACAGAATGAGATCTCATTAAGTACTTGCTAAATCAACTTGCCCTGATTGGCAGGCTTGCTAAATGGCATATCCTCATTTCTGAGCTCGATGTGCAGTATTTGTCACACCTCGAACCCGACGAGCACACGAGCATCCCACCAAGCCGTTCCTTATTCAAAGCTCTAGGATCCATTGGCCAATGTGCTAGACGCTGAAAGAAACATGCATGCGGAAGCGACGCCAACTCCAATTTACAAATAAAACAACACCCGATGACTTAGGACACAAGGGCACACCTTTAATAAAGGTCAATCATACTTCATTTATTACAAATCTAAATCCTCAAGATATCTACTATTCAATTCTAAGGTCATAAAAGAGAAGTCTTCATTTTTCTTCTAGTAATCTCGTCTCTGTGCCAATCCATGGTAAACCTAGTTTCCTTCATCAAGGACCTGAAAAATGTTGCCCACAACGGGGTGAGATTCACATCTCAATAAGGTGGGTCTTAACCCTATGTTAGGCCGACCGTCCACTCAGGCAGTCACATACCATAATAATTCAAACTTATAGACATCTCAGTAAATTCAAATATAGATAACCGCACATAGGTGAAAGGAATGCAAGGATGGTATCATAACACACTTAGATGTTCATGCGCGACTCATCCTGCCACCTCACCACAACCATCCTTTCCTTCTTGCCTCATTCTCATGCTCACGATTAGATAGCATCAGGCTCTCCTCATGCCCGCGATTAGATCGCATCAGGCTCTCTTCATGCTCGCGATTAGATCGCATTAGGCTTGGTCCGCGTAAACACATCAGACTGTCATTGACAACCCGCGTAAACGCATCAGGTTCCAATGATTCTCCAGGCTGGTACCGACGCCTTATATCTCCGTCCTACGATTAGATCGCATCAGGACCGTAGCCAACGCAACCCCGCGATTAGATCGCATCAGGGCGCCACACAACCTCAACTCGACCCCGCGATTAGATCGCATTAGGGTATCCACCTCCACCCCGCGTCTCATACGCCTCAAGGCCTGTCATGTCATGTCATGCTCATGCCATGATTCTCCATTCATTTGCACACACAATGCCAAGCGCAACTCAAGTACGATTCGTATATTTCATGGCATGCAAAGCAATCAAGTGATATTTAGACATAGCAAGCAATTCAAGCACAAGCAAGGGCACACATAAACCCCTTTACAATCTTATAACATACCAAGAATTATCCCTTTGGACACGCTCACTAATCAATCAATTTATCTCTCGACTCGCCCAATCGAGTCCAATCTTCCTAGCATAAAATTAGGAATTCCCTTATCTTGAATTTGATAACACCAAAATTCTCTTCTTGGATCCTCACAATCTTGGTTCCAAGGGTCCAAGACAAACCTCACCGCGCAACTTAGGAATTTCAATCAATTAGTCAATTTCTATGTCCAATTCCTCAATCCATGAACCATAAACCTCCATAGCATAATCCTCATCATCTTAACATCCCTTAATTTCCAATTTGAGGCTCAAAATCCAACGCCAATAGCCTCCACAGATCCGATTTTGCATAGAATCGAATCGGTCCTTTTTCGATTCTGTGCAAACCGAGCATAATCGGGCCTTAATCAACTTCCAATTCCATCATTTAATCATCATCCTACCTCTTAACATGTCTATCTAAGGGTCTAAGGGTCTCACCATGAGTTTGAAGTTGTGTCGTCGCCGGAAACACGTTGGAAGTTGCCGGATCCTCCAAGGTTAGTAACCGCAGATTCTGTCCTACATTCACAAGACCCATTCGGGGTCAAAACTTCACCAAATCCTTCTCAAATTTTTACCACGGATAGATATACATGTTTCCTAGGCCTCCATAAAATTTGTCCTCAAGATTCTAACATTTCAGCCTCCTAAAGGGTAAAAAATGTTACCTACCTCCGGTTGGGTCAAATTCCGTCGGCTTTCGGGAAAGAGTTTGGCCGGAGCTCCTCAGGGGTCCAATTGCTGTGATTCCACTTCGAGGAGGTCGGCAAGAGGTGGGGGTAGGTGCGTGTGGTTGGCTGGAGTCCAGGTGGTGGCCAGAATAGGTCGTTGACGGTGGTGAACGGGGAGTCCAGAACTGGTTGCTGGCGAGCAGCAGAGGAAGGAAGAAGAAGAAGAGCTCTCGATGACTTGAGGGGTATTATGGCTGGTCAAGAGTGAGGAGAGAGAGTGAAAAAGTTTATATTCAACTCTCATGGTCAATGGTTTGAATGGGAGGCGAATAAAGTTAGACATGACTACTCCAAGCTTGATCTTATGACACTCGTCCCTAGTGTCAATCAACTTGATCCAATGGCCCATAATTCCCCTTGTGTTCGGCAGCCTTGGGAGGATTTAATGATCAAATTACCCTTTTTCAAATGCATGGACAAGGCTTTAAGCTCAAGGGGCAAAAGGGTAATTTTACCCTTGACGTTCAAAACGTTATTTTTCTAGCTCCAAAATTCTTCGATTAGGCGACAACCAATCCGAATAACGTTGAAATTCTTGATTCTCCATTTTCAATGTTCAAGACTCGTTTCTGATTAATGAGTTTGAAAATAACTAGGAAATCAAAATGTCACAGTATTTATCTCAAAAGTCAGTAAAAGAAGGAACCATAGCCGATGTCCTAGCCAAAAATCCGGGGCAAGATGATGATCCCTATCCACCTGAAGATAGAGTCATGACTATGGAATATTATTTCTGGATCATGTATTTTGATGGAGTTGTGAATTTATCTAGGTCGGGTACATGAGCAGTTTTAATATCTCCAAGCGGTCAGCATTATCCTGTTGCAGCAAAGTTAATATTTCTCTATACAAACAATATCGCAGAATATGAAGAATGCATTCTAGGCCTAAGCCGCAATCGAAATAGGTATAACCCGGCTTAAAGTGTTTGGAGACTTAGCATTAATCATCATTTAGACGGTAGGAGAATGGAAAACACGGGATGCTAAATTGCTGCCGTACCATCAGTACCTGGATGAATTGGTAGAAGAATTTGATGATATTTCGTTCGAGTATTTATCCAGAACTCACAATCAGTTTGTTGATGCATTGGCTACTCTGTCTTCGATGTTGCAAGTCACCAATGGGCTTGAGGTTGAGCCATTGAAGATTGAGGTACTGAGAAAGCCAGCTTATTGTATGACCATAATCGATGAACCTGATGACAAGTCTTGGTACCATGATATCAGGACTTACATTCAGGAGCAAAAATTTCCTAACAAGAGTACGGTGTCTAATCAAAGGTACATAAGGAAGAATGCCCCGAAGTTTTTCCTGAGCGGAGAGAGTTTCTATAAAAGATACTTTGATTCAATTCTTCTGAGATGTATTGACTCTACTGAAGCTGTCCGTCTGATGATAGAAGTACATGAAGGAATCTGTGGTCCACATATGAATGGCCACATGCTCGCCAAGAAATTATGAGGTTAGGCTATTACTGGCTCACTTTGGAAAGTGATTGCGTCCAACCTGTTCGTAACTGTCACAAGTACCAAATTCATGGCGACAAGATCAATGTTCCTCCGAACGAGCTACATCAATTATCTGAGCTATGGCTTTTCTCTATGTGGGGGACTGATGTGATTGGTCCAATCAACCCCAAGGCATCAAATGGACATCGTTTCATTCTAGTTGCCATTGATTATTTTCCCAATGGATTGAAGCAGTGTCGTATCTGGTAGTTGCGACACAAAATGTAGTAAAATTCATTAGCCGAGACACTATCGCTCGATATGGTTCACTTGAAGTTATAATCACTAATAATGGCTCAAATTTGAACAACAAGATGATTGATGATTTGTTCACAAAATTCAAGATCAAACATTTGAACTCTTCCCCATACCGTCTTTAGATGAATGGTACAATGGAGGCGGTCAACAAAAACATTAAGAAGATCTTGGCCAAGACTGTTGAGAATTATTGTGATTGGCATGAGAGGCTCCCTTTTGTGCTTATGGCTTATCGGACTTCGATTCAGACTTCTACCGGGGCAACCTCGTATTCCCTTGTATACGGAATGGAAGGAGTGTTACCTGTTGAGGTAGAAATCCCTTCTTTACGTATATTATCTCAGATCAAGCTGACTGAAACCGATTGGATCCAGCAAAGGATGGACCAGCTGAACTTGATCGATGAAAAGCAGCTTAAAGCTTTATGCCACGGCCAGTGCTACTAGAAGAGGGTTGCTAAATCCTTTAACAAGAAAGTCAAGCCTCGGCAATTTCAGGTAGGAAACCTTGTTCTACGAAAATTATTGCCTATTGTTATGCTTCCAGAGGGAAAGTTTGCTCCGACCTACGGTGGTCCATACGTCGTGAAGAAGGTACTCCTAGGAGGTGCTTTAATCCTTGCAGAGTTGGATGAACGTGTTTTCACCGGTCTTGTTAACTCTGATGCTGTAAAAAAGTATTATACTTCATTTGCCTAGACATCTTTTTGATCAAGTTATAATATTCATCTGATGCTCATTTCATGTATTACTTGTCAACTGTTTTGTTTGCATTATGAATTTTCACTGTGAGATAATTTGATCAGGAAGTCTCTCTGATCCAATTGGATTGATCATTTTGAATGAGGAATGTTAGGACGACGAAAGACAACCCATTTCCATACACGTCCTATGTCACAATTCCCAGTGAGCAACATGAGAATTTCCATGCTTATAAGGAAAAAGGGTTATCAAGCGAAAAGTATGACGATCAAAATGATATGAGGCCTTCATTTTCTCTATCCAAACACTATAGGTTGCCCATTGCTAAACCCTTTGAGCGGTGGTTTCATTTCATAATCATGTCAGGGACAACCCCACATTGGGACAATTTTCAAATAAATTCAAGAACGAGTGAGATTTTCTTGCTTTCACTTGCAACAATCTTTGAGTAAGTTCGTTGCATGCGAATTCTATGTTAGCTCAAGTGCCTTAGACATGACGATGAACATTTCATTTCTACAGTCATATACACTCATCCTTTGCTAAACCCAATATGAGCGGCGGATTCATTTCTCTAAACCCAGCTATTGATGGTGATCATCCTGAAAAGGAAATTGTTTCAATCATTTGAGAAGCAAAGTGCCTCAGGGCAAGCTGAAACTTGAAAAATTTGCCAGCATAATATGCAGACAATTCATATAAGACACTTCCTTTGTCATACCCCGCGCCCCGGGCACAAGCACGCGACTCCCTGCAAGCAAATCAGATATCTCTCGTGGTCTCAAGATCTACACATAAGTTGAGAGACTTATAATATACAAGCACGCGGAAGCAATAATGAAATAACTCCTCCGTACAAAATACGAAGTGGCACCTGAATAGCGCAAATACTGTCATACATGATATCCAACTGTTCATACAGATATAGAGCTACTAAATCTTCAAACATGGGGGACGGGGTAAGTACACAAAATGGATCTATCATCATCAACCAACTCTTAAACAAGGTCAGGGTCGCCATCAAAAGATGACTGGCAAGCTGGGAGCTCCTAAGATGAGCTGCTGGAGTCCTCGGTCCCCTCTACGTCCTCCGTGGGCTCGTACTCCGAAAAGATCTAAGAGCGAACTTCTATGGTATCTCCATGGTCTCCTCAGCAGATGGCTCCACGAGATCCTCCTCAGTCGCCTCGACCACATGACCTCTTCCTTCGTGTCCTCCAAGGTCGGAGTCCTCTCTGGTCCATTCCTCGAACCAGCAACAGATCTCTCAGCCTGGTCTAAGTCTCGGGTGGGGTGGCACCAACTAGGGACAACTCCCTGGGGCACCTCATTGGGCTTCAACAGCTCTGTAGACACATCCCCGACCTTCCTTAATCAGGCCTCATACCTGTGAGGCTTCCAACTAGTACTACCCTCGTCTACCCAAATTACAGTACACTTCCTAACATAGATGGTTCCCTGCCTGTTAGGGAACTCATCAAATTAGGTGGACATCTCCTTGGGGTCACCAAAACGGATAGGCCACATCTTCAAGGCCTAGGATCTGTAAAAAAAAGGGGGGTCCCCAACGGGGTGAGATTCACATCTCAGTAAGATGGGTCCTAACCCTAGGTTAGGCCGACCGTCCACTCAGGAATTCATAAAGATCAACATTTCACACAAACAGACATAAGAGCCGATTCAAGTATCAATACAACGTACAATGTCGGCATGCAGTCATAGCATCATAACACATCCAGATGATCATACATGAATCACCATGCCACATCATCACTTCCACCCTTCACACCTGTCTCAATATCATGCTCGCATTTAGAACGCATCAGGCTTGGTCCGCGTAAACGCATCAGACCGTCATTGACAACCCGCGTAAACGCATCAGGTTTCAATGATACTCTAGGCCAATGTCGACACCTCACATCTCCGTTCCGCGTAAATGCATCAGGACTGTGGCCACCTCAACCCCGCGTCTCATACGCATCAAGGTGCCATATAACTCCAACCCCGCGCTTCAGCGTCTCAGGGTAATCATCACATCACCCTGCGTCTCATACGCATCAGGGTCTCGCCTCATTTCCGTCATGCCACAATCACAAATCATGCGCACAAGGCCAAGTGCAACTCATGCATAATCAATGTATCCATGGCATGCAAGGCGATTCAATTAACGTGCAACAAGGTAACCAATTCAAAGCACGAATATTAGCATACATGCAATCCTCTGTACCGTCCTAAGACGCACAAGGAACAATCTCATAAAAACCTTTCAAGAATCACCCAAAATTTACTCGACTCGTCCAATCGAGTCCAATCTTCCTATCTTAGGTTTAGGGTTCTCTAACCTTAAGCTTGATGCCACAAAAATCCTCTCCTCAAGCACTCAACAATTCGATCTCAATGGTCCAAGAACAAACCCACCGTGCAACCTAGGAAAATCCAACCAATTGTCAATTTCTCTTGTCCAATTCATCCATCCATGAACCACCAACCTTAATAACACATTTCTCAACATCCTAACATGTCTCATTGATGAATTTGAGACTCAAAACCAACAGCCAACAGCCTCCATAGAACCGGTTTAAACAGAACCGAATCGGGCTATGTTCGGTTCTGTGTAAACCAAGCATGTCCAGCCTTTAACCTACTCCAATTCCACCATTTAATCACTAGCCTACTTGCTAACATGTCTATCTAAGGGTCTAAGAGGCTCACCGAAGATTTGAGGCCGTGTCGTCGTCGAAAATCCCTTGAAAGTCATCGGTTCCCTTAAGTCCTTACACCGGCAGTTTCTGTCCAACAATCACTAGACTCATTTAGGGTCAAAACTTTATCAAATTGACCTTAACTTTTTACCAAAGATCACTCTACAAGTCCCCTAGACCTCCACAAAATTTAGTAGCAAGACTCCAACGTTTCGAGGTTCTAAGTGGTCAAAATCGCTGCCTACCTCAGATTGTGCCGGTTTCCATCGGCTTCCGGGAGAATGGCTGGCCGGAGCTTTTCGGTGGGTCAATCGGCCCGCTTCCACTTCGAGGACGTCGGCAAGAGGCTGGGCTAGGAGGGGATGGTTGGCCGGAGCCTAGGCGATGGCCGGAGGGGGTAGTTGGAGCTGGCGAACGACGGCATAGAAACTGGTCGGCGAGCGGCAGAAAGAGAGAAAGAAGGAGATGGTGGTTCTTGGTGAAAATGGGAGTGTATGGCCGGCCAAGAGGAGAGAGAGAGAAGCTATATTCAATCCTCAAAGTCAAAGGTTGAATGGTGGTTGGCAAAAAGTGGACATGACCACTCTTTAGCTAATCCATTGACACATGTCCTAAGTGTCAATCAAGGTGATCCAATGGCCACAATCTCTCCCAATTTTCGGTGGCTCTTGGGGTGAAAGACCAAAATGTCCTTCTTCAATTGCATAAGCAAGGTTAAAGCTTTGAGGGGCAAAATGGTAATTTTGCTCCCGATGTCCGGAACGTCGTTTTTCTCGTTCCAATACACTTTGATAAGGCGACGACCAATCCAAACATGACGTTGGAATTCTTGATTCTCCATTTTCAATTTTCAAGACTAGTTTTTGATTGTTTTCTCTATCAACGTGGTTCCAGCCTATCTCGAACCGACGAGCTGCTTTTGCAGACGTTACGCGTATCGACCCTGTGATTCATATCACATTTAGGGCTCGTCAATTCATGGTGACTTTGGTTGTCATGTAACTGTAAGGGTCTATCACTAGTTTCTATGGTCTCGATTGTCATTGTTCGATTTAGGAAAATTTCGCAAATTATACATTGGTTAAGGGCATCACCCGCGCTCCAATCATATAACACTAGCAAGGCATTCCTTAATCGTTCTTAGATCGGCTTTTTGTGGTTCTAAATATCCTCTCGACAATCCTTATGGTCAAAGCGTCATTTCCTATTCGAGTTCCCTAGGTCCATGTACCTGATCTCGCGTTAGCCTTTCCCTTTTGGTGAGTCTACTCAAATTGATCAGATTTGAGCGAGATATGACTAAAAGACATTGCTAGATATACTTCTCATTAATGAGTCTGAAAATGACTGGGAATTCAGAATGTCACTACTCTTCCCCCATTACAAAAATTTTATCTCCAAAATTTACATCTAACTTAATAACTCAAATAAATGGGGGTGTTGTCGCCTCATCATCTCTTCGTTTTCCAACGTGGCTCCTTCGGTTCCATGTGCTCCCATATGACTTTGACCAATGGAATCGTCTTATTCCTTAGAGTTTGCTCCTTCCGGTCTTCGATCCTAATCGGCTTCTCTTCGTAAGATACCCGGTCGTCCACTTCTATGACCTCATAATCCAGCGCATGTGTCGCGTTTGGTTCATATTTTCGTAGCATTGACACATGGATGACATTATGCGCTTGTGATAGATTAGGCGGCAAAGCAAGCTTGTAGGCCAAGGTTTCAATCTGCTCCAGTATCTCCAATGGGCCTACATACCTTGGGCTTAGTTTTCCCTTCTTTTCAAATCGCGAAAATCCCCTCATCGGCGACACCTTGAGGAAGACATGATCGCCTCCTTGAAATTCCAAAGGCTTACGCCGCTTATCTGCATAACTCTTCTGACGACTTTGTGCCGTCTTCAATCTATTTCGAATTAATTTCATAGCTTTCACTAATTGCTCTACCAACTTTGGGCTTGTGATACTTCTTTCTCCAACCTCATCCCAGCAAATCGGGGTTCTGCAAGCCCTTCCATAGAGCGCTTCAAATGGTGCCATCTGGATACTCTGCTAGTAGCTATTATTGTACACAAACTCCATCAAATGTAGCTGATCCTCTCATCCACCTTTAAAATCTATGACGCATGCTCGCAACATATCCTCAAGCTCGGAATCGTCCTTTTTGACTGTCCATCTGTCTGTGGATGGTACGCAGTGCTAAACTACAGTCTAGTTCCCATAGCATCTTGTAGGCTTTTCCAAAAGTTTGCCATGAACTTAGATCTCTATCCGAGGTAATCGTCATAGGCACTCCATGTAGTCTTACAATCTGCCTCATGTATAACTCGGCGTATCTATCCATTGCGAAATCTTTTCGCATAGGAATGAAGTGGACGGACTTGGTCAATCTGTCCACGACTACCCATATAGAGTTGTGACTTCTCTGGCTCCTCAGGAGTCCCATCACAAAATCTATAGTTATGTGATCCTACTTCCATTCCGGAATTTTCAGCGGTTGTAATAGTCCTCCAGGCTTATAGTGCTGCGCTTTCACTTGTTGGCATGTTAAACACTTAGCCACATACTTTGCTACGTCCACCTTCATCCCGTTCCACCAGTAGTGCTGTCGCAAGTTCTGATACATTTTCGTACTTCCAGGGTGGATACTATAATTGCTCCTATGAGCCTCTGATAAAATCCTTTCCCGGAGTCCATCATCCTTTGGCACGCATAGTCGTCCTTGGAACTTCAAAATTCCATCCTCTGACACCTGAAATTTTGGTTTTCTCTTCGTTGCGTCCATCTCCAGGATCTTCTAAATCTCTAGGTTCGTAGACTGTAAGGTCTTTATCCATTCTTGGACCTCAGGTTCTACCCTCAATGTAGCTATTAGACTGGACAACTGGCAGATTTTCAACTTGAACTCAGAATCTCTCAAATCCTCAATCATCAACCATCCTTTTACTAGTAGACATGCGATGCTTGACTTCCGACTAAGCGCATCTGCTACTCTGTTTGCCTTCCCAAGGTGATATAGTATATCACAATCATAGTCTTTGAGCAGCTCCATCCACTGATGCTGCCTCATATTCAGCTCTTTATGGAAAAATAGATACTTTAAGCTTTGGTGGTTGGTGTAAATCTGAAACTTTTCGCCACATAGGTAATGTCTCAAAATCTTCAGAGCAAATATAATCGCTGCTAACTCCAGATCATGCGTTGGGTAGTTCATTTCATGTGGTCTCAGCTGTCAGGATACGTAAGCCACTACTCTTCCATGCTGCATTAACACATAATCCAATCCTTTCAGCGAGGCATCACTGTATATCTCATAGCCCCTGGTCCTAATGGAATCATCAACACCGGTGCAGTCGTCAACCGCTGTTTGAGCTCTTGAAAACTCCTTTTACATTTGTCTGTCCAGTCAAACCTTGTTTCTTTCTTTGTCAGCCTCGTCAATAGGATGGCTATGGATGAGAATTTCTCCACAAAACGTCTATAATATCTGGCCAATCCCAAGAAACTTCTGACTTCAGTGACCGTAATAGGTCTAGGCCAATTCGTTACCGCTTCGATCTTCGTAGGATCCACTGCGATTCCTTCTCCAGATACCACATGACCAAGAAATGCTACCTTATTGAGCCAGAACTCGCATTTGCTCAACTTAGCGTATAGCGAGTGCTCCCTCAGGGTCTGCAAGACAATCCTCAGGTGCTCTTCATGTTTTGCGTCACTCCTCGAGTAAATCAAGATATCGTCAATAAAGACTATGACAAATTTGTCTAGGAATTCCTTAAATACTCGGTTAATCCAAAAGGCATCACTGTGAACTCATAATGACCATACCTCGTCCTAAAAGCAGTTTTAGGTATGTCTTCCTTTTTTATCCTTAACTGATGATACCCGGTCCTCTGGTCTATCTTTGAGAACTCCCCCGCTCTTTGCAGCTGATCAAACAGATCGTCAATCCTCGACAGTGGATACTTGTTCTTCACTGTTACCTGGTTTAACTGCCGATAGTAAATGCATAGACGCAAAGACCCATCCTTCTTTCTTACAAATAACACTGGCGCTTCCTACGGCGAAGCACTCGATCGGATAAATACTTTATCTAGCAGTTCCTACATCTGCACCTTTAACTCTTTCGGTTCTGACAAGGACATCCTATAAGGTGCCTTCGAGACCGACTCCGTTTCAAGAGCTAACTCGATCACGAATTCTATCTCTCGCTCCGGTGGTAATCCTTGCAACTCTTGGGGAAACACATCAGTAAATTCACGCACTACCGGGATACTCTCTAGTTTTGGCTCTTCGGTAGTAATGTCCATTACTGCCACTAAGTATGCCTGACACCCTTCAGACATCAACTTTGTCACTTCAAGAGATGAGACTAAGGGAATCGAGATTCCTCCTCGACTTCCCCACCAATTCAAAGCTAGGGCGGCCTTCAGGGTAAAGGCGAATTGTCCTACTACCACTATCTACCACTGCCCCCTGCTTACCCAGCCAATCCATTCCTATGATCACATCAAAATCATAGATGGGTAATACAGCTAGGTCAATACTCCCCTTACTCTCTCTAATCATGATTTCACAATCAGCACAGCCCAATGAAACCAATATGTTATCCTTTAACGGAGTGGCAACATGCAGAGTTATATTCAACGGTTTTAACTTCATACCTACCAATTCAGCAAACTGAGCAGACACAAATGAATGCGTGGCACCAGGATTAAACAATGCATATGCAGCTTGGTCACACAGGTAAATCGTATCTGTGACCACACCTGGTGCTTCCTCCGCCTCTCTGCGGGCTACTGCATATACTCTTCCCTGAGCCGATGGTCGATTCTGCTCGATCTGGGGAGTGGCAATCGACGGTCCAGCCTACGATCTCTGTCTTTGAGGTTGACTTGTCGGAGCTTGATTTAGGCACGTCTTCATCTGGTGGGCCGGCTGACCATACTTAAAGCAAGCTCCAGTCCTTACCGAGTATGACCCATTTCCATGCCTTTTGCCATAAAGGCGACAACTCCAGTTTGTGGGATTTGGTGGCTTCATAATATTTTTCCTTACTGGAGGCACAAAAAGCCTATTGCCCGCCATCGGTCTCTTGCCTATCTGGCGGTTGTCTCTAAATGGGGTAAACCGCTATCCAGTTGCGGTATTCCTCTCTCTCAAGTTCCTTTCAATCATCTGGCCCTGCTCATAGATCTCCTTATAAGTCCTCAGATTTAGGGCAATCATCTGACTGCGGAGCTTAGGTCTCAGTCCGTCCCGAAATCTCCGTACTTTCTCTTGGGGATCTTCCATAGATCGAGGTGCGTACCTTGATAATCTGGAGAACTCGGCCTCATACTGATCCACTGTCAGCTAGTTCTGACGTAGCTGTAGAAATTCTACCTGCTTCCTTTCTCTGGCCGTCTCCGAGAAATTCTTGTCGTTGAACGCCGTCTTAAAGGCTTCCCAAGTCATTGCTGTTCCTTCTGAGAAAACTCCATTCTTGGGAGCAGCCCACTAATCGTTTGCAGTACCCTCCAGCTGGTATACTACCAACAGTACTTTCTCCTCATCTGTGCACCTTAACACTTCAAAAGCTTTCTCCAGCTTCTCAATCCACCTAGGTGCTAGCTCGGGATCTCCAGTTCCGTCGAACTGAGTCGGCTCCAGCTTTATGAATTGTTCCACTAGCTGACCCATTTGTCTAGCCACAACAATTTCCTCCTAGGCATTCATTGCCTCATTACCCTGGCCATGATCACCATGATTTCTATTACCCCCGTTATTGCCATTGTTGGCGTTGACGGCAAGTTATGGCGACTCCTATCGCCTGGGCTATGGCAGCATCTCGATCTTGGGTCTGTCTGTCAATTAGGTCACCAATTATCTCTAGTGTCCTCAGCACGCCATCCATCCTTGGATCTTTTGCGATAGGCGGCCTCGAGCTAGAGTCTCCGCCTCTTGGCCTTCCAGACCTTCTAGACGGGTTGCTCATCCTTATCTCCTTCTACTGAACCTGGTCCACCACAAGTTCAGCAAGGAGTTAGTAACTCACTCAATTATCCAAGTCCAAGGCTACCATCTATACCTTAACAGAAATAGCTACAACACAACAGTCCTTTCACACAATAACTTCTATAGACATTTCAACAAATAGCTTATGGCCATTCCTTAGTTCCGTTTACTTCAATGGTTCACTAAAATCGACCATACTCATTCATTCAACAGGCCAAAGTCCAGAAATGACTTTCGACACCAAGCAGGGAACTTAATCCTCATGCAACACCACAACCCTGCGAAGGCCGAATACCATTCCTAAGTGTCAAGTCACATGCCATGCACCCCTTGTCTTATTCTAACCAGTCTCCTAAGGTCTCGCTAACCGTCCAAGTCCCAACTCAATCCTCCTTATTACTTTAATCCTCAACCAACTTTGGACCGAGCTGACCTTGCTCTGATACCAAATCAAACTGGGATGTCATGCCCCGCGCCCAGGGCACGAGCACGCGACTCCCTGCAAGCAAACCAAATATCTCTCGTGGTCCCAAGATCTACAAATAGGTCGAGAGACGTATAATATACAAGCACGCGGAAGCAATAATGAAATAACTCCTCCATAAAAAATATGAAGTGGGACCTGGATAGCATAAATACTGTCATACACGATGTCCAACTGTTCACACGGATACAGAGCTACTAAATTCGCTAACATGGGGGACGAGGTAAGTACACAAAAGGGATCCATTATCATCAACCAACTCTTAAACAGGGTCAGGGTCGCCATCAAAAGACCGACTGGTAAGCTGGGAGCTCCTAAGACGAGCTGCTGGAGTCCTCGATCTCCTCTGCGTCCTCCGTGGGCTCGCACTCCGAAAAGGTCTCAGAGCGAACCTCTATGATATCCTCCATAATCTCCTCAGCAGATGGCTCCACGAGATCCTCCTTAGTCGCCTCGACCACTATGACCTCTTCCTTCGTGTCCTCCAAGGTCGGAGTCTTCTTCGGTCCATTCCTTGAATCGGCAACAAACCCCTCAGCTTGGTCTAAGTCTCGGGTGGGGTGGCACCAACTAGGGACAACTTCCTGGGGCACCTCATTGGGCTTCAGCGGCCCGGTAGACACATCACTGACCTTCTTGAACTAGGCCTCATACCTGTGAGGTTTCCAACTAGTGCTACCCTCGTCTACCCAAACCATAGTACACTTCCTGACAAAAATGATTCCCTGCCCGTCGGGAAACTCATCAAAATAGGTGGACATCTCCTTGGGGTCACCAAAACGGATAAGCCACATCTTCAAGGTCTAGGATCTGTAAAAAAAAAGGGGGGGGGGGTCCCCAACGGGGTGAGATTTACATCTCAGTAAGGTGGGTCCTAACCCTAGGTTAGGCCGACCGTCCACTCAGGCAGTCATAAAGATCAACATTTCACACAAACAGACATAAGAGGCGATTCAAGTATCAATACAACGCATAATGTCTAGCATGTAGTCATAGCATCATAACACATCCAGATGATCATACATGAATCACCATGCCACATCATCACTTCCACCCTTCACACATGCCTTAATATCATGCCTGCGTTTAGAACGCATCAAGCTCGGTTCTCGTAAACGCATCAGACCGTCATTGACAATCCACGTAAACGCATCAGGTTTCAATGATACTCCAGGCCAGTGTCGACACGTCACATCTCCGTCCCACGTAAAGGCATTAGGACCGTGGCCATCTTAACACTGCGTCTCATACGCATTAGGGTGTCACACAACTCCAACCCCACGCCTCAGGGTAACCATCACACCACCCCACGTATCATACGCATCAGGGTCTCGCCTCGTCTCCATCATGCCACAATCACAAATCATGGGCATAAGGCCAAGTGCAACTCATGCATAAACAATGCATCCACGGCATGCAAGACAATTCAATCAACGTGCAACAAGGTAACCAATTCAAAGCATGAATATTAGCACACATGCAATCCTCTGTACCATCCTCAGACGTACAAGGAACAATCTCAAAAAAACCTTTCAAGAGTCACCCAAAATTTACTCGACTCGCCCAATCGAGTCCAATCTTCCCATCTTAGGTTTAGGGTTCCCTTACCTTAAGCTTGATGCCACAAAAATCCTTTTCTCAAGCCCTCAACAATTCGGTCTCAATGGTCCAAGAACGAACCCACCATGCAACCTAGGAAAATCCAACCAATTGTCAATTTCTCTTGTCCAATTCACCCATCCATGATCCACCAACCTTAATAACACATTCCTCAACATCCTAACATGTCTCATTGATGAATTTGAGACTCAAAACCAATAGCCAACAGCCTCCACAGAATCGGTTTACACAGAACCAAATCGGGCTATGTTCGATTCTGTGTAAATTGAGTATGTCCAGCCCTTAACCTACTCCAATTCCATCATGTAATCACTAACCTAATTGCTAACATGTCTATCTAAGGGTCTAAGAGGCTCATCGAAGATTTGAGGCTGTGTCATTGTCGAAAATCCCTTGAAAGTTGCCGGTTCCCTCAAGTCCTTAAACCGGCAATTTCTGTCCAACAATCACAAGACCCATTTGGGGTCAAAAATTCATCAAATTGACCTCAAATTTTTATCACAACTCACTATACAAGTCTCCTAGACCTCCAAAAAATTTGATCGCAACACTTAAACGTTTCGAGGTTCTAAGAGGTCAGAATCACTGCCTACCTCAGATTGTGTCGGTTTCCTTCGACTTTCGGGAGAATGGCTGGTCGGAGCTCTTCGGTGGGTCAATTGACGCGCTTCCACTTCGAGGACATCGGCAAGAGGCTGGGCTATGAGGGGATGGTCGGTTGGAGTCCAGGCGATGGCTGGAGGGGGTCGTTGGAGCTAGCAAATGACGGCACAGAACTGGTTGGTGAGCGGCAGAAAGAGAGAAAGAAGGAGATGGTGGTTCTTAGTGAAAATGGGAGTATATGGCCGGCCATGAGGAGGGAGTGAGAAGCTATATTCAATCCTCACAGTCAAAGGTTGAATGGTGGTTGTCAAAAAGTGGACATGACCACTCTTTAGCTAATCTATTGACACATGTCCTAAGTGTCAATCAAGGTGATCCAATGGCCACAATCTCTCTCCATTTTCGGTGGCTCTTGGGATGGTTGAAAGACCAAAATGCCCTCCTTCAATTGCATAAGCAAGGTTAAAGCTTTGAGGGGCAAAATGGTAATTTTACCCCCGACGTCCGGAATGCCGTTTTTCTCGTTTCAATACTCTTCGATAAGGTGATGACCAATCCAAACATGACGTTGGAATTCTTGATTCTCCATTTTTAATTTTCAAGACTCGTTTCTGATTATTTTTTCTATCAAACGTGGTTCCAGCCTATCCCGAACCGACAGGCGACTTTTGCAGACGTTACGTGTATCGACCCTGTGATTCATATCACATTTAGGGCTCATCAATTCATGGCGACTTTGGTTGTCATGTAATTGTGAGGGTCTATCACTAGTTTCTATGGTCTCGATCGTCACTGTCCGATTTAGAAAAATTTCACAAATTATATATATTGGTTAAACGGCATCACCCGCGCTCCAATCGTATAACACTAGCAAGGCATTCCTTAATCATTCTTAGATCGGCCTTTGATGGTTCTAAAATGTCCCATCGATAATCCTTATAGTCAAAGCGCCATTTTTTATTCGAGTTTCCTCGGTCCACGTACCTGGTCTCGCGTTAGACTTTCTCTTTTGGTTAATCTACTCAAATTGATCAGATTTGAGCGAGATATGACTGAAACACATCGCTATATATACTTCTCATTAATGAGTCTGAAAATGACTGGCAAATCAGAATGTCACATCCTTCCTTAAAAAAAGGGAGGTCGTTGTGCAAAAAAAGAATAACAAGAAAAGAAAAGCTTGAAATGCAAAAAAGGGGCAAAAGCGCCCAACCTCATTGAAAAAAGAGGAGAAAGAGCTCTCTCGAAGAACATTCTGAAGGAAGGGAGGTCTTGCCTGAATTAGTTCAAAATGCTCTCAAAAGAAAATGATTTCTGAAGTACAAAGTAGTAAGGATGGATGATCACTGATTTTCTCATCAAATAAAATTCATTGTTGAAAATAGGCCTTTCATTTTCAAGCCTACCCTAAGCCTACATTACAACCCTCACCAAAAGTCTCTTCAGATTAGGGCACTTGGGTTAATATAGGGTTTCAAATGCTTATAAATGTTGCTCGAAGAAGTACGAGCAAGATCATTTCTATCTCTTTTCGCCAGGTCCCTGGCTTGTAAAACTAATGCAACTGATGAAGATTTCATTTCATGGCCCTAAATCGAACGATGAAGGTCAAGACCGTCGGAACTAGTAATAGACCCTCACAATTACATGACAACCAGAGTCGCCATGAATTGACGAGCCCTAAGTGTAATATAAATCATAGAGTAGATATGTGTAACATCTGCAAAAGCTGCCCGTTCAGTATAGGTTGGAATCACGTCGGATAGAGGAATGATTCAGAGACGAGTCTCGAAATTAGAAAGTGAAGAATCAAATATTCCAACATTATAATTGGATTAGTCGTTGCTTCATAAAAAAAATTGAAATAAGAAAAACGACGTTCCGGACATCGAGGGTAAAATTACCATTTTGCCCCTCAAGCCTTAGTCTAGCATTTATAATTGAACATGGACATTTTGGTCATTGATACCCCACTATGGCTGCTGAAAATTGAAGAAATTGACAGCCATTGGATGAAACATTGATTGATACATGTAAAAGTGTTAAAGGATTAGGCGTTGATATTGATGGGAACACTTTTAACCTACCATTCAACCTTGTTGACCCTTGAATATGTGTATATACCACTTTCTCTCTCCCTCTTCAGCTGAGCATCACCATCATTTGCCTATCTTCTTCTTTTTTTTCTTCTTCTTCTTCTTCTTCATCGAGAAGCTGCACCGCCGACCAGCACCACCCGCCAGTTTCGCCACCGTCGACTGCCACTTTCAGTGACCTCCAGCCGTCGAGCCGACCACCAGCCCCTTTCTCATCCTCTTGCCAACAACCTCCAAGTGAAATCAAGTCATTTGACCCACTGAGGAGTTCCGGCCGACCATTCTCCTGGAAGTCGACAAAAACCGTCGTAGCTGGAGGTAAGCCACTGTTTAGACTCTGTAAGACCCCGAATCCTTTGAATCTTTCGGCCAAATTTTGTGGACATCTAGAGGACTTGTACACTGAGCTATGGTAAAAAGTTTGGATGAATTTGATGGAGTTTTGACCCCAAATGGGTCTTGTGTTTGAAGGATAAAAACTGACCGGTTGAGGACTTGGAGGAACCACCGCCGTTTGAGGACTTTTCGACGTCACCTTAAGCCAAAATTTTCAGTGAGGCTTCCCAACTCCTAGAGCTACATGTTAGTAAGTATATTAGTGGATAAATTGAGGATTTAAGTTATTTTAAGGGCTGATTGATTGAGATATGCACAAAATCAAAAATGCCCTGTTTCGGTTCTGTGCATACCCAATCTGTAGGGGCTGTTGGCAATGAAATTGAGTCCCAAATTCATTGTTGAGTAGATGAGTATGGCTATTTTTGGTGAATCGTTGAAGTGGTAGAATGGGGTAAGGCCATGGACTGTTTGGTGAAGTGCCTCGGGAATTAGTTGTGTGGTAGGTTATTGTGTTATGACTACTTCTGTTAAGGCATAGTTTGGTAGCTCTGGAATTGGTCGGATGAAGGAGTTACTAACTCCTTGATGAAATTGTGGTGGTCCAGGCTTAGTAAAAGCATATAAGAATGAGTAATCCGCCTAGAAGACTTGGAAGATCTAGGAGCTGAGTCTCGAGTTCGAGGCCACCTGTGGCGAAAGATCCGGGAATGGACAGAGTACTGAGGGTGCTCGAAAGGATTGGCGACCTCATTGAGAGGTAGACCCAAGATAGGGATGCTGCCATAGCCCAAACGGTGGGAGTCGCAATAGCTGCCGTCAACACCAATAACGGCAATAATGGGGGCAATGGAAACAACGACGATCAAGGCCAGGGCAATGAGGCAGTGAATACCTAAGAAGAGATTGTTGTGGCCAGGCAGTGGGCAAACTGGTTGAGCAATTTATCAAGCTGAAGCTAACCCAGTTTGATGGGACTGGAGGCCCTAACTAGCACCGAGATGGATCGAGAAACTGGAAAAGGCCTTTGGAGTGCTGAGGTGCACATATGAGGAAAAGGTACTGCTGGCGGTGTATCAATTGGAAGGGACTGCTAATGACTTGTTGGCTGCTACCAAGAATGGAATCTTTCCAAAAGGAACGGCCTTTACCTGGAATGCTTTTACTACGGCATCCAATGACAAGTATTTCTCTAAGATCGCTCGGGAAAGGAAGCAAGTGGAGTTCTTGCAATTGCATCAGAATCAGCTGACCGTAGATCAGTATGAAGTTAAATTCTCCAGATTGTCAAGGTACGCACCCCGATCGATAGAGGATCCCCTGGAGAAGCCGCGGAGATTTCGGGATGGACTAAGGCCTGAGCTTTACAGCCAGATGATAGCTCTGAACTTGAGGATCTACAAGGAAATCTATGAACGGGGACAAATGATTAAGAGGGATCTGAAGGAGAGGAATGCCGCATCTAGATTGTGGTTTAACTTATTCCGAGACAATCGCCAGATTAGTAAGAGATCAGTGGCTGGCAATAGGCGCTTCGTCCCTCCCGTAAGGAAGAACATAGTGAAGCCGCCGAACCCAATGAATTGGAGCTGTCGCCTCTGTGGCAGAAGGCATGGTAACGGACCTTGCTCGGAAAGGACTAGAGCATGCTTCAAGTGTGGTCAGATGGGACATCAGACGAGGACTTGCCCGAACCAAGCCCCAGTGAATAGACCTCAAGGACAATGACTACAGGTTGGACCGTCGGCTGGCACTCCACAAAATGATCAGAACCGACTCTAGCACAGGGGAGAGTCTATGCCGTGGCACGTAGAGAAGCAGAAGAAACGCTAGACATGGTCACAGGTACGGTTTATTTGTGTGACCAAACTGCGTATGCTTTGTTTGATCCTGGTGCATCACACTCGTTTGTGTCTGCTCAGTTTGCTGATTTGGTTGATATGAAGTTAAAACCGTTGAGTGTGATTCTGTATGTTGCCACCCTATTGAAAGATAATGTGCTAGTTTCGTTGGGCTGTGCGAATTGTAAAATGTAATTGGCTGTAGTAAGGAGAGTATAGACTTGGCTGTGTTGCCCATGTATGGCTTTGATGTGATCATAGGAATGGACTGGTTAGGTAAACAAAGGGCAGTAGTTGATTGTGGTAGTAGGATAATCCGTTTCTATCCGGAAGGTCGCCTTAGCTTTGAATTTGTGGGAAGTCGAGGAGGGACCTCGATTCCTTTAGTCTCATAACTTGAAGCGACAAAAATGATAGTTGAAGGATGTCAGGCGTACTTAGTCGTGGCTATGGACATGACTGCCGAGGAGCCTAAATTAGCAAATATTCCGATAGTGCGTGAGTTTCCCGACATTTTTCCTCAAAAGTTGCCAAGATTGCCACTAGAGCAAGAAATTGAATTCGTGATTGAGTTAGCTCCCGAGAAGGAGCCGATCTCGAAGGCACCCTATAGAATGTCCTTATTAGAATTGAAAGAGTTAAAGGTGCAAATGCAAGAATTACTGGATAAAGGATTTATTCGATCGAGTGCTTCACCGTGGGGAGCGCCGGTGTTGTTTGTAAAGAAAAAGGATGGGTCCTTGCGTTTATGCATCGACTACAAATAGTTGAATCAAGTGACTATAAGGAATAAGTACCTACTGCCAAGAATTGATGACTTATTCGATCAATTGCAAGGAGCTGTGGTGTTCTTTAAGATTGACCTCAGGATTGGGTATCTTCGGTTGAAAATTAAGACGGAAGATATACCTAAAACCCCATTTAGGACAAGGTATGGTCATTATGAATTCACTGTGATGCCTTTTGGGCTAACCAATGCTCCAGCCACATTTATGGACTTGATGCATCAGGTGTTTAAAGAATTCTTGGATAGATTTGTTAAAGTCTTTATTAACAATATCCTGATTTACTTGAAGAGTAACGAAGAACACGAAGAGCATATGAGGATTGTTTTGCAGACCTTGAGGGAGCACTCGCTTTACGCTAAGTTTAGCAAATGCGAGTTCTGGCTGAATAAAGTGGCATTTCTTGGTCATGTGGTATCTGGAGAAGGAATTGCGGTGTATCCTGTAAAGATCAAAACCATTATGAATTAGCATAGACCTACTACGGTCACGGAAGTCCGATGTTTCTTAGGATTGGCAGGATATTACAGACATTTTGTAGAGAAGTTTTCATCCATAGCCATTCCACTGACGAGATTGACCAAAAAAGAAACAAAGTTCGAATGGACGGATAAGTGTGAAAGAAGTTTCCAAGAGCTTAAGCATCAGTTGACAACCGCACCGGTATTGACGATTCCATCAGGACCTAGAGGTTATGAGATATATAGCGATACTTTACTAAAGGGACTAGGCTGTGTGCTAATGCAACATGGAAGAGTAGTTGCCTACGCGTTCCGACAACTGAGACCGCATAAGATGAACTATCCGACTCATGATTTGGAATTGGCAGCAATCATCTTTACTCTGAAGATCTGGAGACATTATTTGTGTGGCGAGAAATTTCAGATTTATAAGGATCACCAGAGTCCGAAGTATCTATTCTCCCAAAAGGAACTGAACATGAGGCAGCGACGATGGATGGAGCTGCTTAAAGATTACGATTGCGACATATTATATCACCCTGGGAAGGCAAACAGAGTCGCAGATGCGCTTAGTCGGAAATCGAGTATTGCCTATCTACTAGTAAAAGGGTGGTCATTATATGTGAACTTGAGGGATTCTGAGTTCAGATTGGAAGTTTGTCAACTATCCAGTTTGATGGCCACATTGAGAATAAAACCCAAGATCCAAGAAAGGATAAAAACCTTGAGGGTCTACGGACCCGGAAATTCAGAAAATCCTGGAGATGGATGCTATGAAGAGGAAACCAGAGTTCCAAGTGTTAGAGAATGGAATCTTGAAATTTCGAGGGCATTTATGCTTACCAAAGGACGATGAGCTTAGGGAAAGGATTTTATCAGAGGCTCATATGAGCAATTATAGTATCCACCCAGGTAGCACGAAAATGTATTAGAATTTGCGTCAACATTATTGGTGGAACGAGATGAAAGTGGATGTGGTGAAGTATGTGGCGAAGTGCTTGACATGCCAGCAGGTGAAGGCACAATACTGTAAGCCTGGTGGATTGTTACAGCCATTAGAGATCCCTGAATGGAAATGGGAGCACGTGACGATGGATTTCATAATGGGACTACCAAGGAGCCAGAGAGGTTACGATTCTATTTGGGTAGACGTGGATCGATTGACCAAATCTGCACATTTCATTCCTGTGTGAAAGGACTTCGCGATGGATAAATATGTCGAATTGTACATACGACAGATAGTGACACTACATGGGGTACTCGTGACGATTACATCGGACAGAGATCCTAAATTCACGACGAACTTCTGGAAGAGTCTTCAAAATGCCATGGGAACTTGTTTACAATTCAGTACGGCATACCATTCACAGACGGACGGACAATCGGAGAGGAAAATTCAGACGCTTGAGGATATGTTACGAGCGTGCGTGATAGACTTCAAAGGTAGATGGGAGGATCAACTGCATTTGGTAGAGTTCGCATATAATAACAGCTATCAACAGAGCATTCAAATTGCACCTTTTGAGGCACTCTATGGAAGGGCTTGCAGAACCCCGATTTGTTGGGACGAGGTTGGAGAAAGCATTACAGTCTCAAAGTCAGTAGAGCAATCAGTAGAGGCGGTGAAAATAATTCGGGATAGAGTAAAGACAACACAAAGTCGTCAGAAGAGTTATGCGGATAAACGACGTAAGCCTTTGGAGTTTCAAGTAGGCGATCATGTTTTCCTTAAGGTGTCGCCAATGAGAGGACTATCTCGATTTGGAAAAAAAGGGAAATTGAGTCCCAAGTACGTAGGACCTTTTGAGATTTTGGAATGAATTGGGACCTTAGCCTATAGGTTTGCCTTACCGCCTAACTTGTCCCAAGTGCACAACATCTTTCATGTGTCAATGCTACGGAAGTACGAGTCGGACCCGATACACATATCAGATTACGAAGTTATAGAAGAGGACGACAGACTATCCTACGTAGAGAAGTCGGTCAGGATCGAAGATCGAAAGGAGCAGATTCTAAAGAATAAGACGATTCCATTGATCAAAGTTGTTTAGGAGCACCATGGAACCGAAGGCGCTACGTGGGAAAGCAAGGAAACGATGAGGCGTCAATACCCCCATTTGTTTGAGTAACTAGTTATTTGTAAATTTCGAGGACGAAATTTTTGTAAGGGGGGAAGAGTTGTGACATTCTGATTTTTCCTGTCATTTCGAAACTCATTAATGAGAATGTATCTAACGATGTATTTCAGTCGTATCTCGCTCGGATCTGACCAAAGGGGAAAGGCTAACGCGAGACAAAGTACGTGGACCTAGGGAACTCAAATAGGAAATGACATTTTGACCATAAGGATTGCCGAGGGGACATTTAGAGCTATAAAAGGCCGATCTAAGAACGATTAATGGATGCATTGCTAGCGTTATACGATTGAAGCGCGGGTGATGCTGCTTAACCAATGTATAATTTTCAAAATTTTCCTAAATCGAACGATGACGATCGAGACCGTCGGAACTAGTAATAGACCCTCGCAATTACATGACAACCAGAGTCGCCATGAATTGACGAGCCCTAAGTGTGATATAAATCACAGAGTCGATGCGCGTAACTTCTACAAAAGCCGCCCGTTAGTTCGGGATAGACTGGAATTACATCGGATAGAGGAATGATTCAGAGACGAGTCTCGAAATTAGAAAATGGAGAATCAAGAATTTCAACATTATAATTGGATTGGTCGTTGCCTCATCGAAGAAAATTTGAATAAAAAAATGAAGTTCCGAACGTCGAAGGTAAAATTATCATTTTGCCCCTCAAGCCTTAGTCCTGCATTTATAATTGAACAAAGGGCATTTTGATCATTGATACCCCACTATTGCTGCCGAAAATTGGAGAAATTGGCAGCCATTGGATGAAACATTAATTGATACATGGACAAGTATTAAAGGATTAGGCATTGATATTGATGGGAACACTTTTAACCTAACTTTCAACCTTGTTGACCCTTGAATATGTGTATATACCACTCTCTCTCTTCCTCTTCAGCCAAGCATCACCATCATCTGCCTTTCTTCTTCTTCTTCTTCACCGAGAAGCTACATCGCCGACCAGCATTGCCTCCGATTTCGCCGCCATCGACCGCTATTTTCGACGACCTCCAGCCACCGAGTCGAGCACCAGCCCCTTCCTCATCCTCTTGCCGACAACTTGTGACATTCTGATTTTTCCTATCATTTCAAGAATTATTAATGAGAATGAATCTAACGATGTACTTTAGTCATATCTCGCTCGGATTTGATCAATCTCGAGTCGACTGACCAAAAGTGAAAGGCTAACGTAAGACAAGGTACGTGGACCTAGGAAACTCGAATAGGAAATGACAATTTGACCATGGTACGTGGACCTAGGAAACTCGAATAGAAAATGACAATTTGACCATAAGGATTGTCGAGGGGACATTTAGAGCCGTAAAAGGCCGATCTAAGAACGATTAATGAATGCATTGCTAGCATTATAAGATTGGAGCGCGAGTGATGTCGCTTAACCAATATATAATTTGCAAAATTTTCTTAAATCGAACAGTGACAATCGAGACCATCGAAGCTAGTGGTAGACCCTCACAATTACATGACAACCAAAGTCGCCATGGATTGACGAGCCCTAAATGTGATATGAATCACGGAGTCGATATGCGTAACATCTGCAAAAGCCGTCCGTCAGTTCGGGATAAGCTGGAATCGCATCGGATAGATAAATGATTCAGAAACAAGTCTTGAAATTTGAAAATGGAGAATCAAGAATTCCAACATTACATTTGGATTGGCCGTCGCCTTATCGAAGAAATTTGGAATCAGAAAAACGACGTTCCGGACGTCGGGGGTAAAATTACCATTTTGCCCCTTAAGCCTTAACCTTGCCTATATTATTGGATGAGAGCATTTTGGTCTTTAACCACACCCCCATTGCTGCTGAAAATTGAAGAATTGAGAGCCATTGGATGCACTTTGATTGACACAATGGACAAGTGTCAAGAGATTAAGCCTTGAGTTGATATATTCACTTTAACCTACCATTCAACTCAAGTTGAATCTTGAAATTGAATATACCCTCATTCTATCTCTCACTTGACGGAACACCCTCAAGCTTGTCGAACTCTTCTTCTTCTTCTTCTTCACGCTTGGAAATCGCTCCACGCCCGACCAGTCTTGTTCGCCGGTTTCGCCGCCATCGATTGCCACCTCCGGCGACTTCTAGCCGCCAAGGCGACTATCTGCTGCTTCCTCATTCTCTTGCCGACGTTCTCGAAGTGGAAGCAAGTTTTTTGACCACCCGAGGAGCTCCGGCCGGCCAATCTCCCAAAAGTCAATGGAAATCGTCGCAACCAAAGGTAAGCTACGTTTTAGGCCTCATAGGACCCCGAAATCTTGGATTTTTTCAATCAAATTTTGTGGACATCTAGGGGACACATAGATTGAGCCATGGTAAAAAGTTTGGGTGAATTTGATGGAGTTTTGACCCCGAATAGGTCTTGTGTTTGAAGGGCCAGAACTGACCGTTGGAGGAACCGAAGGAACCGGCACCGTTCAAAGACTTTCCGGCGTTGCCTTGGCTTCAAATTTTCGGTGAGGCTCTCCAAGCCTTAGAACTACATGTTAGCAAGTAGATTAGTGATTAAATTGGGAATTTTTGATAGTTTAAGGGCTGTTTAGTTGGGGTATACGCAGAACCGAAATTGCCCTATTTCGATTCCGTGCATACTGGTTCTGTGGGAACTATTGGTGGTTGTAATTGAACTCTAAATTCATCATTGAGAAGTGTGAGGATGTTAATTGATAGATCCATGAGTTGTATGTTTAGTGGGGTGATGATTTGAGCGATGAAATTAACGATTGGATGAAATTTCCATAGGTTGCGCGATTGAATCATCCTTGGACCTTAGAGCCGAACCATTGGAGTGCTTGGGAAGGAATTTTGTTGGCTATAGCATAAGGTAAGGGGAATCCTAAACCTTTGATAGGAGGATTGGACTCGATTGGGTGATTGGTGTGTAAATTGATCGATTCTTTGAAGTTTATAATGTGGTGGCCCAATGTGCGTCCTAGAAAGATATAGAAGACTTGAATGTGTGTGACAATGCTTGTGCTTTGAATTGATTGCCGCATTTGAATGTCACAATTGATTGCCTTGCATGTCATAAGTGTGTTGTTCGTGCATGAGTTGCACTTGATCGCGTGTGTTATGCATTAAAATGAACTTATGGCTTGTCTGAGAGTTGTGACACCCTGAGGCGTATGAGACGCGGGGTTGTGTGGATGAATGCCCTGAGGCACGGGGTTTGAATTTAATGGCACCCTGAGGCGTATGAGACGCGGGGTTGTGAAGGCTATAGTCCTGATGCATTGAAACGCAGGACGGAGAAGTGATGTGTCGACACAGGCTTAGAGTGACATTGAAAACCTGACGCGTTTACGCGGGTTTGTCAATGAGATAGTCTGATGCGTTTTCGTAAACCGAGCCTGAGGCATTCTAAACGCGAACATGAAAGTGAGGAAGCAGGAAAGGGTGGAAGGTGTAACATGGCTTGTTTATGCATGCTTGGACTAAATGACGTGATAAGATGCCTGGAGTTCATGCTTGATGTTTATGTGTTATTTCGTGATAGTGGAATGCCTCTTGTGATTTTGTATGTATCATTTGTGATTGTATTTGCTTGAGTGGATAATCAGCCTAACCTAGGGTTGGGCCTACCTTACTGAGATGTATAATTCAGTAAGGTTGTGGGACCCCCTTTCTTTTCAGATTTCAGGCCTTAAGGATGTGGCCTGTCAGGTTTGGTGAACCAAAGGAAATGTCTGTGTATTGTGAGGAGTTCCTTGACGGATAAGGGACCATTTATGTTAGGAAGTGTACAGTCGTTTGGGTTGATAAGGGTGGTAGCAGCTAGAAGCCTCACAGGTACGAAGCATGGTTCAGGAAGATAGGAGACATTTCTACAGGGCCACTGAAGCCCACTAAGGTACCCTATAGGGTGATACCCAGTTGGTGCCATCCCGCTCGGGATTTAGTGGAGGACGAGGGATCAGTCGCTAGCTCGAGGAATGGCCCTAAAAAGACCTCGGCTCTAGAGGACACCGACGAGGTCATAGTGATCGAGGCTACCAAGGATGATCTGGTGGAGCCATCAACTGACGAGATGATGGAGGACACCGTGGAGGTTTGCACGGAGGCCTTCTCGGAGTACGAGCCTACTGAGGAGGCTGAGGAGGAGACTGATGACTCTAGTAGCTCAACCTAGGAGTCTCTACTTTTCTGGTATGATATTTTGATGGTGTTCTCGATACCTGTTTCTTTTGGAAGATTGATGCCTGTCTTTTGTGTTAGCCTTGCCACCCTATCGACCAGTATGTTTAGTTGTCGTGCCTCGTATGGGTAATAGGAAGTTTATATATTATTGATACCCTCGCTACCCAAGTCCCATTTTATATTGTACGAAGGAGTTTTTGTATCGTCGCTTCCATGTGCTTTCTATGTGATATATCTCTCAACCTTTATATGAATCCTTGGACCTTGAGAGAAGTTTGTGCTTGCAGGGAGTCACGAGCTCGTGCCACGGGGCTCGAGGCGTGACCTCCCCACCTTGCTTGGTATCAGGGCAAGGACAGCTCGATCCAAAATCGATTGAGAATTGGAGTAATAAGGAGGATTAAGTTGGGACAAGGATGGATAGCTAGACCTTAAGAAACTAGTTAGGATAAGACACGGGTTGCATGGCATAGAACTTGGCGTATGTGGTTGGCATTTGGCATTGGGAGGATTGGGGTGATTTATGAGGACGAAGGTCCATGTTTAGCGTTGGAAGTCATTTCTGGATTTTGACTTGTTAAGTGGGTGAGCATGGCTAGTTTTGGTGAACCGTTGGAGTGAACGGAATTGATAAATAGCCATAAACTACTTATTGAGGTGCCTCTGGAATTGTTGTGTGAAAAGTCGTTGTGATATGACTGTTTTAGTGAGGCATAGTTTGGTAGCTTTGAACTTGACTGGATGAATGAGTTACTAACTCCTTGATAAATTGTGGTGATCCTAGCTCAGTAGAAGCACATAAGAATGAGTAATCCGCCTAAGAGACCTAGAAGACCCAAAGTAGAGCCTCTAGCTCAAGGCCGCCTGTAGCAGAAGACCCAAGGATGGACGGACTACTGAGGGTGCTTGAAAGAATTGGCGACCTCATCGACATGCAGACTCTGGATAGGAATGCTGCCATAGCCCAAGCGGTAAGAACCGCAATAGCTATCGTCAACGCCAACAATGGCAATAATGGGGGCAATGAAAATAATGGTGACCACGGCCAGGGCAATGAAGTAGTGAATGCTTAGGAAGAAATGGCTGTGGCTAGGCAAATGGGCTAATTGGTTGAGCAGTTCATCAAATTGAAGCCGACCCAGTTTGACGGGACTGGAGATCCCGAACTAGCACTGAGATGTGTTGAAAAACTAGAAGAGGCCTTTGGAGTCTTGAGATGCACGGATGAGGAGAAGTTACTATTGGCGGTATACCAGCTGGAAGGTACCGCAAATGATTGCTGGACTGCCACCAAGAATGAGTCTTTCTAAAAGAAACGGCCATGACCTAGAATGCCTTCACTACGGTATTCAACGACAAGTACTTTTCGAAAACAACTAGAGAAAGGAAGTAGGTGGAATTCTTACAGCTGCGTCAAAATCAACTGACAGTGGACCAATATGAGGTTAAGTTCTCCAGACTGTTAAGGTACGCACCCTGATCAGTAGAAGATCCCTTAGAGAAGGCACGGAGATTTCGGGACGGACTAAGGCCTGAACTTCGCAGTTAGATGATAGCCCTGAACTTGAGGACCTACAAGGAAATTTATGAACGGGGACAAATGATTGAGAGGGATCTGAAGGAGAGAAATGCCGCATCTGGATCGCGGTTTAATTCATTTCGGGACAATCGCCATGTTGGTAAGAGGCCAATGGCTGGCAATAGGCGCTTCGTCCCTCCCGTGAGGAAGAACATTGTGAAGCCACAAAATTCCATGAATTGGAATGTCGCCTCTGTGGTAGAAGGCATGGTAATGGACCATGCCCGGCAAGAACTAGAGTGCGCTTCAAGTGTGGTCAGATGGGCCACCAGATGAGGACTTACCTGAACCAAGCTTTAGTGAATCGACCTCAAGGGTAGCGACCACAGGCTGGACCGTTAGCTGCCACTCCTCAAATTGAACAGAATTGACCTCCAGCTTAGGGGAGAGTTTATGCAGTAGCCCGTAGGGAGGCAGAAGAAACGCCAGGCATAGTAACATATATGGTTTATTTGTGTGACCAAGCTGCGTATGCTTTGTTTGATCTTGGCGCAACACACTCGTTTGTATCTGCTCGATTTGCTGATTTGGTTAATATGAAGTTAAAATTGTTGAGTGTGATTCTGCATGTGGCCACCCCATTGAAAGATAATGTACTGATTTCGTTGGGCTGTGCTGGTTGTAGGATCGTAATTGGAGGTAGTAAGGAGAGTATTGATTTAGCTGTGTTACCTATGTATGATTTCGATGTGATCATAGGAAGGGACTGGTTGGGTAAATAGGGGGCAGTAGTGGATTGTGGTAGTAGGATAATTCGCTTCTACGCAGAAGGCCACCTTAGCTTTGAATTTGTGGGAAGTCGAGGAGGAACCTCGATTCCTTTGGTCTCATCTCTTGAAGTGACAAAGTTGATGTCTAAAGGATGTCAGGTGTACTTAGTTGCTGTTATGGACACGACTGCCGAGGAGTCCAAACTAGAAAGTATTCCGGTAGTACTTGAGTTTCCTGACATTTTTCCCCAAGAGTTACCAAGATTGTCACTAGAGCGAGAAATAGAGTTCGTGATTGAGTTAGCTCCCGAAACGGAGCCGATCTCGAAGGCACCCTATAGGATGTCCGTATCAGAACTAAAGGAGCTAAAGGTGCAGATGCAAGAGTTGTTGGATAAATGATTTATTTGATCGAGTGCTTCACCCTGGGGAGCGCCGGTGTTGTTTGTAAGGAAAAAGAATGGGTCATTGCGTCTATGCATCGACTATAGACAGTTGAACCAAGTGACAGTGAAGAATAAATATACACTGTCGAGAATTGATGATTTATTTGATCAATTGCAATGAGCTGCGGTATTCTCTAAGATTGACCTGAGAACCTGGTATCACCAGTTGAGGATTAAGAAAGAATACATACCTAAGACTGCTTTTAGGACAAGGTGTGGCCACTACGAATTTACAGTGATGCCTTTTGGATTGACCAATACTCCAGCAGCATTTATGGATTTGCTACACCGGGTGTTCAAGGAATTTTTGGACAAATTCATCATAGTCTTTATCGATGATATCCTGATTTACTCAAGGAGTAACGAGGAACACGAAGAACACCTGAGGATTGTTTTGCAGACCCTGAGGGAGCAGTCGCTTTACTCTAAGTTTAGCAAATGCGAGTTCTGGTTGAATAAAGTCGCATTTCTTGGCCATGTGGTGTCTGGAGAAGGAATTGCTGTGGATCTTGTGAAGATTGAAGCCGTAACAAATTGGCTTAGACCTACTACGGTCGCGGAAGTCCGAAGTTTCTTGGGATTGGCAGGATACTACAGACATTTTGTGGAGAAGTTTTCATCCATAGCCATCCCACTAATGAGGTTGACAAAGAAAGAAACGAGGTTCGAATGGACGGATAAGTGCGAAAGGAGTTTCCAAGAGCTCAAGCGTTGATTGACAACCGCATCGGTGTTGATAGTTCCAGCAGGACCGGGAGGCTATTAGATATATAGCGGTGCTTCGCTAAAGAGACTAGGCTGTGTATTAATGCAACATGGAAGGGTAGTTGCCTACGCGTCCCGACAGCTGAGACCGCACGATATGAATTACCCGACCCACGACTTAAAATTGGCAGCGATCATTTTTGCTCTGAAGATCTAGAGACATTATCTGTGTGGCGAGAAATTCCAAATTTATACAGACCACCAAAGCCTGAAGTATCTGTTTTCCCAGAAGGGACTGAATATGAGGCAGTGTCAATGGATGGAGCTGCTTAAGGATTATGATTGTGACATACTGTATCACCCTGGGAAGGCGAACAGAGCCGCGGATGCACTCAGCCGGAAATCGAGCATCGCCTGTCTACTAGTATAAGGATGGTCGATGATCGAAGATTTGAGAGATTCTGAGTTTAGACTAAAAGTCTGCCAACCGTCCAGTTTGAAGGCTATAATGAGAGTAGAACCTGAGGTTCAGGAAAAGATAAAAGCCTTATAGCATACGGACCCAGAAATTCAGAAAATCCTGGAGATGGACGCAACAAAAAGGAAACTAGAGTTCCAAGTACTAGAGGATGGAATCGTGAAATTTCGAGGACGTCTACGCGTGCCAAAGGATGAAGAACTTAAAGAAAGGATTTTATCAGAGGCTCATATGAGCAACTACAGTATCCACCCAGGAAGTACAAAGATGTATCAGAATTTGCGTCAACATTGTTGGTGGAACGAGATGAAAGTTGATGTGGCGAAGTATGTGGCAAAGTGTTTGACATGCCAGCGGGTGAAAGCCCAACACTGTAAGCCTGAAGGATTATTACAGCCACTAGAGATTCCTGAATGGAAGTGGAAGCACATAACGATGGACTTTGTAATGGGACTCCCAAGGAGCCACAGAGGCCATGATTCTATTTGGGTAGTTGTGGACGGGTTGACTAAATCGGCACACTTCATTCCTGTGCGAAACGATTTCGTAATGGACAGATATGCCGAGTTATATAGGAGATAGATAGGGAAGCTGCATGGAGTACCCGTGACAATTACCTCAGATAGTGTCACGCCCCGAGCCCGGCGGGCACCCGAGCATCCCACGTTCACCATTACCTTTAATGAGCTCTAGGATCCAACGGCCAATAACTTACAACTCTATATGAAGCATGCATGCGAA
The DNA here is from genome assembly GCA_028455895.1 of Rhodomyrtus tomentosa. Lineage (NCBI taxonomy): Eukaryota > Viridiplantae > Streptophyta > Magnoliopsida > Myrtales > Myrtaceae > Rhodomyrtus > Rhodomyrtus tomentosa. The sequence continues at coordinate 25,265,087 of JAPCWY010000009.1, read as the reverse complement.
AGCGATGCCAACTCCATTACAAATACAACAACACATGATGACTAAGGACACAAGGGTATCCCTTTCATAAAGGTCAATCATACTTCAGAGGTTACAAATCTAAAACCCTAAGAGTATCATTTTTCAACCCTAAGGTCACAAAAGAGTAATCTTCATTTTCCTCCAATGACTCCGTCAAATGCCAATCCATGGCAAACTCGATTTTCTTCGTCGGGGACCTAAAAATGTTGCCCACAATGGAGTGAGATATACATCTCAGTAAGGTGGGTCTTAACCCTAGGTTAGGCTGACCGTCCACTCAGGCATTCATAAACATCAGCTTTTCATGCAAACAAACACATGAGGCATTCGATTATCAATAGTCATGCAGATGCCAGACAGGCAGAAATGGCATCACAACACATCTCAAATATCATGCACACACCGCCATGTCACATCACCACTTCTACCTTTCACACCTGCCTCATTCTTATGCCCGCGTTTAGAACGCATCAGGTTCGGTATGCGTAAACGCATCAGATCGTCATTGACAACCCGTGTAAACGCATCAGGTTTCAATGTTACTCTAGGCCAGTGTCGACACATCACAACTCCGTCCCGCGTTTCAACGCATCAAGACTATGGCCTTCTCAACCCCGCGTCTCATACGCATCAGGGTGCCATACAACTCCAACCCCGCGCCACAGCGCCTCGGGATATCTATCACACCACCTCACGTCTCGTACGCATCAGGGTCTCACCATGTCACACTCATACCATGATTCACATTCAAATCACACACATGATACCAAGTGCAACTCAAGCACAATTCATATACTCATGGTATGCAAGACAATCAAATCTACACTCAAACATGGTAGACAATTCAAGCACAAGCTTTAGTACGCATTCAAGCCTTCTATATCATTCTAGGATGCACACAAAGAATAATCTCATTGAAGTCTCTCAAAATCAATCATAATATCACTCAACTCACCCAATTGAGTCCAATCTTCCTATCATAGGTTTAGGGTTCCCTTACCTCAAGCTTAATGTCACAAATTCTCTCCTCAAGCACCTCCTCAAATTCGATTCAAGTGGTCCAAGACCAAACCTGTCGCGCAACCTATGAAATTCCAACCAATCGTCAATTTGTCTTATTCAATTCACCCTTTCATGAATCACCAACCTTAATAACATGATCCTCAACATTCTAGCATGTCACATTGATGAATTTGAGACTCAAAACTAACCCATAACAGCCTCCATAGAACCAGTTTGCACAGAACTGAATCGGGCGAATTTCGGTTCTGTGGATACCTCAACTTACCAACCCTTAAACCACTTCAATTTCTCAATTTAATCATTAATCTACTTGCTAACATGTAGTTGTAAGGTTGCAAAGCCTCACCGAAAATTTGAGCTCAAGGCAACGTCAAATGGTCCAAGAACGGCGCCGGTTCCTCCAAGCTTATCACCAGTCAATTCTGGCCCTTCAAATACAAGATCCATTTGGGGTCAAAATTCCATCAAATTCATCCTAAATTTTTACCATAGCTCATCTAACCTTAATAATATAAGTGTAGAAGACCTCACCAAAAATTTGGAGCAATTTAAAGTTCGGAACACCCCGAAACAGGTCTTTTCCCAAAACTGGTCAGAATCTGACCTCGCCTAATCTTTATCCACTCAAATCAAGCTACAAGATGATCTACAGGGTCAAATTGAACTTATAATATGTCTATGAAAAGATAAGACAATAAGATTTCATTTGGCGGTAGTTTTACCTCGATCCGGTATCGTACGAAGAAGATATGGTCGGAATAGTAAGGCAATCGGACTGATCAGTTATGAGCTCTCGGATTCAAAACTGACCAGCCTGACATTTGCTCCTTCAAACGGCTCTATGGGACAAACGGCTGGGTGGATTTGGACCCATAATACCTTGTTAGAACAGCAAGATGATAAGCTTTCTATTGTCGGTGGTTTTACCTCAATCGACTATCGGACGAAAAAGTTATAGCCGGAACAGTGTGTCGATTGGAACAGGGCAGCGAGCTGGCGAGTAAGGGAAGAAGAAGAAGAAGACTCTTGATTTGGGGAAGTTGATGGTTGGCCAAATGAGGGCTGAGAGAGAGAGAGAGAGAGAGAGAGAGAGAGAGCTATATGCAAGTCTCAAGGTCAAAGGGTTGAATGGTAGTTGTGAAAAAGTGGACATGACCACTCTTTAGCTAATCTATTTACACTTGTCCCAAGTGTCATTCAAGTTTCATCCAATGGCCATAATCCTTTCTCTTTTTCGGCAACCTTAGGGGTGATTATAAGGCTAGGTCTTGAGGGGCAAAATGGTAATTTTACTCTTGGCGTCCGGAACGTCATTTTTCTCATTCCAATACTCTCCGATAAGGCGATGGCCAATCCAAATCTGATGTTGGAATTCTTGATTCTCCATTTTCAATTTTCAAGACTCGTTTCTTATCGTTTTCTCTATCAAACGTGGTTCTAGTCTATCCCGAACTGACGGACGGCTTTTGCAAACGTTACGCGTATTGACCCTGTGATTCGTATCACATTTAGGGCTCGTCAATTCATGACGACTTTGGTTGTCATGTAATTGTGGGGGTTTATCATTAGTTCCAATGGCCTCGATCGTCACTGTTCGATTTAGGAAACTTTTGCAAATTATACATTGGCTAAGCGGCATCACCCGTGCTCCAATCGTATAACACTAGCAATCCATTCGTTAATCGTTCTTAGATCGGCCTTTTATGGCTCTAAATGTCCACTCGACAATCCTTATGGTCAATGCGTCATTTCCTATTCGAGTTCCCTTGGTCCACGTGTCTTGTCTCGCGTTAGCCATTCCCTTTTGGTTAGTCAACTCGAGATTGATCAGATTCGAGCGAGATACGACTGAAATACATCGCTAGATACAATTCTCATTACTGAGTCCGGAAATGACAAGAAAATCAGAATGTCACAACTCTTCCCCTTAAAGAAATTTTGTCCTCGAAATTTGCAACCTTCTAACCTCCAATCCTTTGGGGTATCGGCGCCTCATCACATCCTTACTCTTTCGGATAATTCCTTTCACGGCTTAACGATCTTACTCGTCCTTTCCAACCCAAAATCATTTTTCCCTTGGAACTTGTTTCCTTCTGTCCTCAATCCAATTTGCTTCTCTCCATTTTCTTTTGGTATTCGTAACATTTATCTGCAATTCATCCTCGAGCGTTCACATTATCTCTTTCTTTTGTCCATAACCATTATTACTAAGCCCTCGCTAGAATGCACTCCTTAATGTCCATACCATTCGGCATATCGCCCCCTTCAAACTTCCTTTCATACCAACGGAGATTCAAGGGCTTTATCAATTTGCCCTCCATTAGCCAAATCGAGTTATGGCCCCCTCGACTCCTTAAACAATTACATGATTACTTCTGTAGTAATCCGTTCATGATTCCATCCGAAAATTCCCTTGGATCAAAGTGGTCCTTCAACTTTCGTGGTCATGTCTTTCCCTTTTATCGACACGTCTAGTGCTCGACTATATGATAGATAAATTTCAACTTCCAACCCTTATCACCAATAGTATATATATGTATCTTGGCACATCTTTGTGTCATCCCCAAGAACACCATAATCCTCCCCTTGAATTTTGATGAGGTCGTCTCCTTAAGTTTCCCCTCAATACTGGACTCGTACTTCCGTCCCTAGGGTCTCAAGGGTTCCATCTATTCCTATAACCTCTCAAGTATCGATGTTCGATCATGGCAACACCTCAATTCCCTTCTGGCCTTCAGGTTAGGTGTTTCCGGTGGCCGTCAATTAGTCATTTGACAACTTCCAATTTAGAGGTTGAATCTCTTATTTCTCAAGGGAAGATCCATCCCTCCATCACCAATTAAATAATGCTCAATTCTTAATTGTAAGCATCCGCTAAACGATTCACCCTTCCTTAGCGATACGAATATCGCTATAACAACACTTGGGTGATCTCTTCGTTCCACATGCTTCGCCTTCAATTCCCTTTAGGCAGTCCCTACTCTCAACCTCTTTTAGTTCACATAACTTCAAGATCTTTCTTTAAACATGTTACGTTCTCATATTCACAAGCAGTTTCACGCATCAGCGTTACCTCTTATTCAATTCCCCTTGGGAAACTGCTACCTTATACTCTTGTGGTAGGTATAGCCTTGAAACATTCTTTCACTCAAAAACATTCCCCAACTTTATCGCGAGGACACTCGCAACCCACTCCAATCATGCTCTAAGCATTCCAACTCCTATGGACTTATCATCACGATGTATATGCAATGCCCACTTCTGGTTGCCTTGCTATGCCTCAAGTTTCATTCTTATCGCGTCATTGCGACCCTCATATGCAATTCAATTTCCAACTGGAATTGTCATAAACAGCGTAGTCATCAGCTTAACTCGAGTCCTTGAAAACTCTTTTCACGTTCATTCACCCATTCGTGTTACATCTCATCCTTAATCCACTTTACCAATGTAACAGCTCTTGTGAGGAATCTTTCCACGTCCGTCTATTACAATTCATCAATTCTAGGAACTTTCAACTTCTAGCAACCCACATTGACTCTAGTCGATTTATCACTCATTCCACTCCTCCAAGGCTCTATAGAGATTTCATTTCTCAGAGATTTCACAACCGAGAAATCTTACCTTATCAGATCCATAGCCCGTGCTCTTCACATTCAGCATATAACAAGTATCTCCTTAGAGTCCATAGGATACTCTCAAAAGCTGTTCATGTTTCTTATGACTCCTTAAATGAGTCCAATCCTCGTCTCTCAAGACGGTAACAACCAACTCAATAATTCTTTGGGCACTTAATTCGACTGTTATCAACTTCTTTCTACCAAGTGTCGAATCTTCCAACTATTCCTCGCACTTTTCACTTGAGAGCTCATACCTTGGCTCTCTATTGTCACGGGTCTCCTCTAGGACCGCAAAACATTTTATTTATTCATGTCACTCTTTTCTCGAGAAGCATTAGCATTTTAGCCTCTGAGTTCCATAACTCGCTAATGCGACCTTATCCCAATTCCGTTCGTTCCACTAAACGTCAACATCATCTTGGAATTCAACATTGTCTACAGGACAATTTCTCATACTTCACTTCCAAGAATCATTCAAGCTTTGCATCTTCTTTCTCAATCTATACGCTCCATCTTAATATTAAGACAACTAGGATTTTCTCTTCCTTTTACACTAGGGTCTCTCACCCTATGAAGGAAACTACACACTTCAGAAGCATTCTCTCACTTCGAATCCACCTTGTCCTTCTTATTCTTTAAAGTGTCAATCTTGAAATCCACGCTGACGGCGGTATGTCCACTCTAAGATTCAAATATCACCATACCTGACACTCTTCCTCCAGTAACTCAGTCACCTCAAACGACAAGATTCCAAGGAGTCAAGGTTCTTCCTCGATCTCCATAAATTCCCGCATCGAATACTAAATTCGATTACCTCAAGTTACTTTGTAATTACACTCTAAGCGCTCTTTTTACTTACTCACCTATTCATTAGATTTACGGACAGGCAGGACTATCAAGTCCATTCTTTTTCCCTTCCCTCAACGAGCATTTCATTGTCTAATCGCCCTTTAAGAGTGACACCCTACTTGTTAGGGGTGATAACTTACAATGTTATTTCTTGAGATTCCAATTCAACTTCAATCAATTTCATTTTAATCAACAATGTCAAACAACTGACATAACTCTTTCCTCAATTTTCCCCACGACGGAAGAAACGACTTGTCAGTCTCTCATTACGAGACTTGCGCCAAGGTAACAACCATACCTTACAGGCGCATTCTGTGGAAATCTCTATATTCATAATCAATGAACGGAAATCCTCTGATCCTTGCAAAATTATCAAGATCCAAACAACCTTTGCTTTAAGGCAATGCCAGGAGGATACTTTCCGTCGAACAACTCAATAGAGGTAGTCTAGGCAGATATCATGCCTTCGACAAAACCCTTCCTCTGGTGACCTTTTACCAATTATCAACAGCCTCTTAAGGCTACAATCTGCCAAGGTCACTTTCTTTCCTTAGTGTGCCTAAAACCTCTAAGGTTTCCTTACCAAGATCCCCAATCCAGAGGGAGACAACTTCAAATCTCATCCCTCCTTCAAACTTGGTCAATCTCAACCCTATACATGGCTTCACAAGCTTTTCAGAACTCTCGTGGTTCTTCCCATGCATTCAATTTATAAAGGATTAACTCGGAGTCACCTTTCTCGTGACTTCTATCATTTAACTTATCAGCACTAGCTTCAATCGTCTCGACGACTTGGGTATAATGACAGCTCATTCTCGAGTCTACTACCCATCTACTTTCTCATTTCCATTGAAAGTTCTCATGACCCCTTTCAACTCTTAGGTCTTGTACAGTCCACAAGCTCAAGCCAAAAGCTTTTCTAGCACTCGTATTCTAGTTACTCAATTTTACTCAATTCTCACAACTCCCTTCAGTTCTACAGTCATATCTTGCATATTCGAGCCAATGCTCCTCTAGTGACCACTCTCTTGTCGTTCAACCTCATTAGGTCATCATGTTACTTTGAACCACTATGATTCCCTCTAGGAATCAAAGACTTAAGTTAGCTAAGTCTAGCAGTCTCAAACTAGTCATCCCATTATCTTTCACCATCAACTATCAATAGTTTCTAAACAATTCTCAACTAGTTGCTCATTATACAAGGATTCCAAATTGTCCTTAAGCAGCAACCGTTCATCAAGCTAGCCTTAATGGGGCAACTTCTCACTGAACAGCTAAATGCCAAGCAAGCCTCAACTAGGCTAAAACTCAACTAGGTCAACACCCAGCAAATACTCAAGGCATCACTTCTATAAGTCAATCGCTCATACCATAAGCATATAGCATTTGCCACTATGTCATAAACGCGACATGCTTTCTCATTTTCAACAAGCATCAGTTCAATGTGTATAAACTCCACGTGTCGTCTACTCTCTCAGTTAAACCTTGGCCAAGCCAATCACATGATGCAAATTACAAAACATGCCCAACAGGCCAATTATAAACATCAATTTTTCTTTTCAAACGGCACCTACTGCCAAGCACAAAGCTTTTAATTATGCCAATCACATGCATCATTTCACATGTCATGCCACTTTTGAACATCTTCTTCGAGGATCAATCTTGTGCCATACATCTCTTAACCACAATTGGACTCAACTTGATACCTAAACTTCCCCTTTCAAGTTATGATTTGGGTCATTCCTGCCTCTTGCCATCTTAGAAGCCTGCCAAGAGCCGCTCCTTGTCCGGACCTCTATGTCCCGGCGATCACTCTCCGCCCTCATCAGACCTGGCCGTTGCAGGTTGTCCCAAGTCATACATCTACAGAGAAAGCCCCGTTCCACATGTCACATACCATGTTTCATTATAGTTTATAGGTATCCCATCAACTTGTCCCATACCAAGCGACAGTTTATTAAGTCCAACAGCGATAAGTTCATGCATGCACTCTCATCAACTTTCATTTCAAAGCCACAAACACAAGCATGGCATGACTGTCCGCACCACTTGTCATATCAAAATCGCCTTTAGATTAATTCCTATCCATTGAAGAGTTCTAATTCCACCAATGACAGTCACATCTTACAGATCAATTGCCTATATTCAATCATGTACCTCAAGTGGAGTTGCTAACTAAATCAAATCCATAAGCATTCGATCACGTCTGGCTTTTAATCCATATATTCCTTATCCGCTCCCTTGTATGCATCGCATCTCATATCATCCGAGACTGTCAATAGCAATCGATAACTAAACTATCAAGATATCATGCAATTCAAGCCTGAATTCACTAACATCAGTCGCCTCTTTATAACTCGTACTCCACAAGTTGGGTCATTGACAAACCAAGATCACAATCATACACTTCAATTAACCCTTCATTCATAAGTTATTCTCTAACAACCACAAATCCGAACTTATGACTCCTCAATGTCTATTCAATTCATTGTGAGCCTTATTCATAATATCACTCAAGATCATCCCTTAAATTGGCACTAGGACCATTAGAATACTACACAAGTTCAAGCCTATAGTCCTCAAGATTCAGCAATCCATGCTTACCCCTCAAGGTCTCACTACCTAATTGTCCTCAAGTCATCGCTCTTTATCACTCCAAGTCTCAATCAGATTGGATCGGGCTGACCTCGCTCTGATACCAAACAAACGGGGATGTCAAGCCCAGAGCCCGGCGGGCACGCGAGCATCCCACCTTCACCGTTACCTTTAATGAGCTCTAGGATCCAACGGCTAATAACTTACAACTCTATATGAAGCATGCATGCGAAAGCGATCCCAACTCCATTACAAATACAACAACACATGATGACTAAGGACACAAGGGTACTCCTTTCATAAAGGTCAATCATACTTCAGAGGTTAAAAATCTAAATCCCCAAGAGTATCATTTTTCAACCCTAAGGTCACAAAAGAGTAATATTCATTTTCCTCCAATGACTCCGTCAAATGTCAATCCATGGCAAACTTGATTTTCTTCGTCGGGGACCTGAAAATGTTGCCCACAACGAGGTGAGATATACATCTCAGTAAGGTGGGTCCTAACCTAGGTTAGGCCGATCGTCCACTCAGATAGTCATAAACATCAGCGTTTCATGCAAACAAAAACATGAGGCATTCAATTATCAATAGTTATGCATATGTCAGAAAGGCAGACATGACATCACAACACATCTCTAAGATCATGCACACACCGCATGTCACACCACTACTTCCACCTTTCACACCTGCCTCATTCTTATGCCTGTATTTAGAACGCATCAAGCTGGGTCCGCGTAAACGCATCAGACTGTCATTGACAACCCGCGTAAACGCATCAGGTTTTAATGTTACTCTAGGCCAATATCGACACATCACAACTCCGTCCCGCGTTTCAACGCATCAGGACTATGGCCTTCTCAATCCTGCGTCTCGTACGCATCAGGGTGCCATACAACTCCAACTCCGCGCCTCAGCGTCTCAGGGTATCCATCACACCACATCGTGTCTCATACGTATCAAGGTCTCACAATGTCATACTCATGCCATGATTCCCATTCAAATCACACACATGATACCAAGTGCAACTCAAGCACAATTCATATACTCATGGCATGCAAGACAATCAAATCTACACTCAAACATGGTAGACAATTCAAGCACAAGCATTAGTACGCATTCAAGCCTTCTATATCATTCTAGGATGCACACAAGGAATAATCCCATTGAAGTCTCTCAAAATCAATCATAATATCACTAGACTCACCCAATTGAGTCCAATCTTCCTATCATAGGTTTAGGGTTCCCTTACCTCAAGCTTGATGTCACAAATTCTCTCCTCAAGCACCTCCTCAAATTCGGTCCAAGTGGTCCAAGACCAAACCCGCCACGCAACCTATGAAATTCCAACTAATTGTCAATTTCTCTTGCTCAATTCACCCATTCATGAACCACCAACCTTAATAACATGATCCTTAACATTCTAGCACGTCTCATTGATGAATTTGAGACTCAAAACCAACTCATAATAGCCTCCACAGAACCGATTTGCACAGAATCGAATCGGACGAATTTCGATTCTGTGTATATCTCAACTTACCAGCCCTTAAACCACCTCAATTCCTTAATTTAATCATTAATCTACTTGCTAACATGTAGTGCTAAGGTTTGGGAAGCCTCACCGAAAATTTGAGCTCAAGGCGATGTCAAATGGTCCAAGAACGGCGTTGGTTCCTCCAAGCTTACCACCGGTCAGTTCTGGCCCTTCAAACACATGACTCATTTAGGGTCAAAACTCCATCAAATTCATCCTAACTTTTTACCACAGCTCATCCGACCTTAATACTATAAGTGTAGAAGATCTCACCGAAAATTTAGAGCAATTTGAAGTCCAGAACACCCCGGAACGGGTCTTTCCCCAAAATCGGTCAGAATTTGACCTCACCTGACCTTTGTCCACTCAAATCGAGCTACAGCAAGATCTACAAGGTCAAATTGAGCTTATAATATGTCTATGAAAAAATAAGACAATAAGATTTCATTTGATGTTGGTTTTACCTCGATCCGGTATCGGACAAAGAAGATAAGGCCTGAATAGTGGGGCGGTTGGACTGGTCGGCTGGGAGCTCTCGAATTCAAAACTAACCAGCCTGACCTTTGCTCCTTCAAACGGCTCTACGGGACAAACGGCTGGATGGATTTGGACCCACAATACCTTGTTAGAACGACAAGACGATAAGATTTCTATTGCCGATGGTTTTACCTTAATCGACCATCGGACGAAAAAGTTATGGCCGAAATAATGAGTCGGTCGGAATAGGGCAACGAGCTAGCGAGTAAGAGAAGAAGAAGAAGAAGACTCTCGGTTTGGGGGAGTTTATGGTCGGCCAAATGAGGGGTGAGAGAGAGAGAGAGAGAGAGAGAGAGAGAGCTATATGTAAGTCTCAAGGTCAAAGGGTTGAATGGTAGTTGTGAAAAATTAGATATAACCACTCTTTAGCTAATTTATTGACACTTGTCTTCAGTGTCATTCAAGTTTCATCCAATGGCCACAATCCTTTCTCTTTTTCTACAGCCTTGGGGGTGATTAAAAGACCAAAATGCTCTTGTCCAATTATATAAGTAAGGCTAGGTCTTGAGGGGCAAAATGATAATTTTACTCCCGTCGTCCGGAACGTTGTTTTTCTCATTCCAATACTCTTCGATAAGGCGATGACCAATCCAAATCTGACGTTAGAATTCTTGATTCTCCATTTTCAATTTTCAAGGCTCGTTTCTTATCGTTTTCTCTATCAGACGTGGTTCCAGTCTATTCCGAACTGATGGGCAGCTTTTGCAGACGTTACGAGTATCGACCTTGTGATTCTTATCACATTTGGGGCTTGTCAATTCATGGCGACTTTGGTTGTCATGTAATCGTGATGGTCTATCACTAGTTCCGATGGCTTCGATCATCACTATTCGATTTGGGAAACTTTTGCAATTATACATTGGTTAAGCGGCATCACCCGCGCTCCAATCGTATAACGCCAGCAATGCATTCCTTAATCGTTCTTAGATCGACCTTTTATGGCTCTAAATGTCCCCTCGACAATCCTTATGGTCAAACCACCATTTCCTATTCGAGTTCCTTTGGTCCACGTACCTTGTCTCGCGTTAGCCCTTCCTTTTTGGTCAGTCAACTCGAGATTGATTAGATTCAAGCGAGATACGACTGAAATACATTGCTAGATACAATTCTCATTACCTAGTCCGAAAATGATAGAAAATCAGAATGTTACAGATAGAGTTCCCAAGTTCACAGCGAACTTCTGGAAAAGTTTTCAAGATGCCACGGAGACTTGACTGCAATTTAGCATGGCATACCATCCACAAACGGACGTACAATCGGAAAGGGCGATTCATACGCTCGAGGATATGTTGCTAGCGTGCGTAATAGACTTCAAAGGTGGATGGGAAGATCATCTGCATTTGGTCGAATTTGCTTATAATAATAGCTACCAGTAGAGCATTCAGATGGCACCGTTTGAAGCGCTTTGTGGAAGAGCTTGTAGAACCTAGATTTGCTCGGATGAGGTTGCAGAAATGAGTATCACAGGTCCAGAGTTGGTAGAACAATTAGTAGAAGTAGTGAAGGTAATTCGGGATAGATTGAAGACGGCACAGAGTCGTCAGAAAAGTTATGCGGACAAACGGCGTAAGCCTTTGGAATTTCAACTGGGCGACCATGTTTTTCTCAAGGTGTCGCTAATGAAGGGGTTATTGCGATTTAGAAGAAAAGAAAAACTGAGCCCAAGGTACGTAGGTCCATTTGAGATTCTGAAGTGGATTGGGACCTTAGCCTACAGACTGGTCTTACCACCTAATCTATCCCGAGTGCATAACATCTTCCACGTGTCAATGCTGCGGAAGTACGAACTGGACCCAACGCACGTGCTGGACTACGAGTTTTATTGAAGTGGATAACAGAGTATCCTACGTAGAAAAGCCAGTCAAGATCGAAGACCGGAAGGAGCAAACTTTGAGGAATAAAACGATTCCATTGGTCAAAGTTTTTTGGGAGCACCATGGAACCAAAGGCGCTACGTGGGAAAACGAAGAGACGATGAGGCATCAACACCCCCATTTGTTTGAGTAGCTAAGTTTGATGTAAATTTCGGGGACGAATTTTTGTAAGGGGGAAAAGTTGTGATATTTTGATTTTTCTTGTCATTTCAAGACTTGTTAATGAGAAAGAATCTAATGATGTACTTCATTCATATCTCGCTCGGATTTGATCAATCTCGAGTCGACTAACCAAAAGGGAAAGGCTAACGTGAGACAAGGTACGTAGACCTAGGAAACTCGAATAGGAAATGACACTTTGACTATAAGGATTGTCGAGGGGACATTTAGAGCCGCAAAAGGCCGATCTAAGAACGATTAAGAAATGCATTACTAGCGTTATATGATTGGAGCGCGGGTGATGCCGCTTAACCAATATAAAATTTGCAAAATTTTCCTAAATCGAACAGTGACGATCGAGACCATCGGAACTAGTGGTCTACCCTCACAATTACATGACAACCAAAGTCGCCATGAATTGACGAGCCCTAGGCCTTGAGGATGTGGCCTGTCAGGTTTGGTGACCCAAAGGAAATGTCTATGTATTTTGAGGAGTTCCCTGACGGACAGGGGACCATTTATGTTAGGAAGTGTACAGTCGTTTGGGTAGATGAGGGTGGTAGTAGCTAGAAGCCTCACAGGTACGATGCATGGTTTAGGAAGATAGGAGGCATTTCTGCAGGGCCACTGAAGCCCACTGAGGTACCCCGTGGGGTGATACCTAGTTGGTGCCATCCTGCTCGGGATTCAGTGGAGGCTGAGGGATCAGTTGCTGGCTCGAGGAATGGCCCAGAGAAGACCCCGGCTCTGGAGGACACCGATGAGGTCATAGTGATCGAGGCTACCGAGGACGATCTGGTGGAGCCATTAGCTGACGAGACGATAGAGAGCACTGTGGAGGTTTGCTTAGAGACCTTCTCGGAGTACAAGCCCACTGAGGAGGCTGAGGAGGAGACTGATGACTCCAGTAGCTCGACCTAGGAGTCTCTGCTTTTTTGGTCTGATATTTTGATGGTGTTCTCGATACCTGTTTCTTTTGGAAGACTGATGCTTGTCTTTTGTGTTAGCCTTGCCACCATACCGACTAATATGTTTAGTTATTGTGCCTCGTATGGGTAATAGAAAGTTTATGTATTATTGATACCCTCGCTACCCAGATCTCATTTTATATTGTACAGAGGAGTATTTGTATCTTTGCTTCCGCGTGCTTTCTATGTGATATATCTCTCGACCTTTATATGAATCTTGGGACATCGAGAGATAGTTTGTGCTTGCAGGGAGTCATGAGCTCGTGTCACGGGGCGTGGACGTGACACAACCTCCAAGTGGAATCAAGTCATTTGACCCACTGAGGAGTTCCGGCCAACCATTCTCCCGAAAGTCGACGAAAAACTGTCGCAGCTGGAGGTAAGCTACTATTTAGACTCCGTAGGACCCCGAATCCTTTGAATCTTTCGGCCAAATTTTGTGGTCATCTAGAGGACTTGTACATTGAGCTGTGGTAAAAATTTTGGATGAATTTGATGGAGTTTTGACCCCGATTGAGTCTTGTCTTTGAAGGACAAAAACTGACCGGTTGAGGACTTGGAGGAACCGATGTCGTTCGAGGACTTTCCGACGTTGCCTTGAGCCAAAATTTTTGGTGAGGCTTCCTAACTCCTAGAAATACATGCTAGCAAGTAGATTAGTGGATAAATTGGGGATTAAAATTAGTTTAAGGGCTGATTGGTTGAGATATACACAGAACCGAAAATGCCCTGTTTCGGTTCTGTGCATACCGAATCTGTGGGGGCTGTTGGCGATGGAATTAAGTCCCAAATTCATTTTTGGGACGTATTAGGATGTCGAGGAATATGTCATTGAGGGTTATGCTTCCTAGATTAGTGAATTGAGCAAGAAAAATTGATGAATTGGATGGAATTCCATTAGGTATACGGCTGCCCTATTTTGGAACCCTTGGAGCCAAACTATTGAAGTGCTTAGAGGAAGAATTTTGTTGAATTAAGCTCGAGGTAAGAAGTTTCTAAACCATAGCTAGGAGGATTTGACTCGATTGGGTGAATTGAGTGTGAATTAGATTGGTTCTTGAAAGTTTAAGGTGTGATTGTCCATTGTGCGTCCTTGAGAGATATAGACGGCTTGAATGCTTGACAATGCTTGTGCCATGAATTGATTGTCGCATTTGAGTGTTGAATTTAATTTTCTCACATGCCATAAATGTGACATTCTGATTTCCAGTCAATTTCAGGCTCATCGACGAGAAGTGTGTATCTAGAGATGTATTTCATTCATATTCTACTCGAACCTGATCAATTCGAGTAGACTAACCAAAGGGGAAAGGCTAACGTGAGACGAGGTACGTGGACCTAGGGAACTCAGATAGGAAACGGCGCTTTGGCCATAAGGATTGTCGAGGAAACTAGTGATAGACCTTCACAATTATATGACAACCAAAGCCGCCACGAATTGACGAGCCCTAAACGTGATATGAATCACGAGGTCGATACGCATAATGTCTGCAAAAATCGTCTGTCGGTTCGGGATAGGCTGGAATCACGTCTGATAGAGAAAGCTATCTGAAACGAGTCCTGAAAAGTTTGAAATGAAAAATCAAGATTTCCAACTTTATTCAGATTGGCCGTCGCCCTATCAAAGAATCCTGGAATGAGAAAAAAAAACGACGTTCAAAACGTCGGGGGTAAAATGATCGTTTTGCCCCTTAAGCTTAGAACTTTGCCCTTGTAATTGAAGAAGGGCAAATTGGTCTTTTAAGCACCTCAAGGCTGCCAAAAATCAAGAAGGATTATGGGCCATTGGATCTTGCATGATTGACTTGAGGGACAACTGTCACAAAATCAACCATTGAGTGGACAAACCTACCATTCCACACCTACCATTCTCCCATTGACTCAAGCCTTGTATATAGACTTTTCCTCTCTCTCTCCTCTTCATTTTGACCGGCCAAAGCTCCCCCAAACTCCCGAAAGATTCTTCTTCTTCCTCCCCCATTCTGCTATTTGCCGGAAAGCTTCTAGAAGCCCCATTCGCCGGCCACGAGGATCACTTCTGACCACCTCTGGATGTCGGCCGGCCACACCAATGTAGCCCCATGTCCTGCCGATCTCCTCGAAGTGGAATCGGACCATTTGGAGCACCGAGGAGTCCGGAGCAGAGATTCTCCCAAAAGCCGACAGATTAGGACTCAAACCGAGGTAGGTCCGGTTCTTACCCCTTTAACCGGTCGAAATCTTGGAATTTTAGGCTCAACTTTTGTGGAGACTCGGTAGAGATGTAGATGAATTTGTGATAAAAATTGGGGCTTGAATTGATGAAGTTTTGAGCTCGAACCGGCCTTGTGAAATTGGAGCAGAAAACTGCCGGTATTGACCAAGGAAGGATCCGGTGATATCAAAGGGTTTTCGGCAACCAATCAAGCTCAAACTTTGGGTGAGCCTCCTAAAACCTTAGATAGAAATGTAAAGAGGTAGTATAGCATTTAATTGTTGGACTTGAAGTGGGATTGGGACCGGTGGTGCTCGATTTACCAAGAAGGGACCGATTTGGTGTTTGTGCAAACCAAATTTGTTGGGCTGTTGATAGTTAGATTTTGGACCTCAAATTGATTATTAAAGCATGTTAAGAGGATGAGGGTTATGCTATGGAAGATTAGGATTTATAAATGGTTGAATTGGACTTGAGAATTGACGAATTGGTTGAATTCTATTAGGTTGCACGATGAATTGACCTTGGAGTGACTTGGCCGAGACCCTGAAGGTCTAAGAGGAGTAATTTATGTTGCCAAATCAAAGGTAAGGGAATTCCTTACCTTATGCTAGGAAGATCGGACTCGATTGGGCGAGTCGAAGTTCAATTGGATTGATTTATGGGAATATTCCAATGGAAGAGTTCTTAATAAGTCCTGAGTGGTTATAGGAAATCCTTGTGAGATATTGATTACATTTAAATCCCATGCCATGTCGTATGTCAATGATTTTCCTGCATGTCATGAAGTTTCGAATTGTGCATGAGATGCACTTATTGTTTTTTCGGTGAAATGAATTGTAAATCATGGCATGAGCATGACATGGAGAGTCCCTGAGGCGTATGAGACGCGGGGTAGGAGATGGATACCCTGATGAGACGAGATCGTGGGGTGGAGTTGATATTGTGTGGCGCCTTGATGCTATGAAATCGTGGGATTGAGATAACCACGGTCCTAATGCGAATTATTCGCGAGACGAAAAGGCCCTGAAGCGTATGAGACGCGGGGCGGGAGATGGATATCCTGATGCGACGAGATCGCGGGGTGGAATGGATATTGTGTGGCACCCTGATACGATGAGGTCGCGGGTTAAGATAGCCACGGTCCTGATGCAAATTATTTATGGGACAGAGAGGCTCTGACGCGTATGAGACGTGGGGCAAGAGGCGTATACCCTGATGCGACGAAATCGTGGGGTAGAGTTGATGTTGTGTGGCGCCCTGATGCGATGAGATCGCGGGGTTGAGATACTTGATGCTAACTATTCGCAGGACGAAGGTAAGAGATAATGAGATTTGCTTAAGATTCATCGGAACCTGATGCGTTTACGTGCGTTATCGATGACAGTCTGATGCGTTTACGCGGACTGAGCCTGATGCGATTAATCGCGGGCTAGAAATTGAGGCAGGCAGAGGTTGGTGGATATGGTGAAGTGACAGGCCGAGTGTGCATGTGCGTCTGAGTTTGACATAAGGTCATCATCGCAAACCTGTCAAGGATTGACATTGAAGAGATAATCGGCCAATTGTGTTTAGAATGGATTTGCCTTTTGTGATATTGGGATTGTCCTTCTGATTGGTAGATTATTAAATCGAACCTTTGGGAATGAATTAATGAAATTTTGATGTATCTGTCCTAAGTCATCGGTTGTTGTTGTATTTATATGATTGGAGTTGGCATCGCTTTCGCGTGCATATTTTAAAAAGAGTTTTAAGTTATTGGCTGTTAAATCCTGGAGCTTAAATAAGTAACGGCTTAGTGGGATGCTCGCGTGCTCGCCAAGTTCGGGGCATGACATCCCCGTTTGATTTGGTATCAGAGCAAGGTCAACTCGATCCAATGTGATTGAGGTTTGGACTGATACGGAGCGATGACAATTAGATATTAAGGTCTATAGGACTAGGCATGGATTGTTGAGTCTCGAGGATAGTAGGCTTGAACTTGTGTACACTTTAATGGTCCTAGAGTTGACTTTAATGGAGGATCTTGAGTTATGTGGTGATTAAAGTTTAAGTGGAAGCAAGCTGGGACTGGAGAGTCACAAGCATGGACTTTGAGGTAGTAATTGTGCTCGATGATAATAGGGAATTGCTTATGAATGAAGGGTCAATTGAGGTGTATGATTGTGATCTTGATTTGTCAATAACCCAATTTGAGGAGTACGAATTATAAAGAGGCGGCTGACATTAGTGGATTCAGACTTGAATTGCGTGATACCTTGGTGATCTGGCTATCAATTGTTATTGTCAGCTTTAGATGATATGAGATGAGATGAATGCAAGGAGTATTTGAATTGAAGATCAGTTGAGATCGAATTGCATAGGGGTTTGATTTGAATGTTGACTGGACTTGAGGTATATGGTTGAATATAGGCAATTGATCTGTGAGATGTGATGATCATTGGTGGAATTAGAACCCTTGAATGAATAGGAATTGATCTGAAGACGCTTTTGTTATGACAAGTGGTGAGGACAATCATACTATGCTTGAGTTGTGGCTATGAAAAACAAGTTGATGAGGGTGTATGCAGTGACTTATCGCTGTTGGACTTAATAAACTGTCGCTTGGTATGGGACGAGTTGATGGGATACCTATAAACTGTAATGAAACATGGTATGGGACATGTGGAATGTGACTTTCTTCGTAGATGTATAACTTGGGACAACCTACAACGGCCAGGTCTGATGAGGGCGGGAAGTGATCACCGGGACAGAGAGGTCCGGACAAGGAGCAGCTCCTGGCAAGCTTCTAAGATGGCACGAGGCAGGAATGACCCAAGTCATAACTTGAAAGGGGAAGCCTAGGTATCAGGTTGAGTTCAATTGTGGATAAGGGATGTATGGCACGGGATTGATTCTCATCGAAAATGATTGAAAGTGGCATGACCTGTGTAATGATGCATGTGATTGACATTGTTAAAAGCTTTGTGCTTGATAGTGGATGCATTTTGAAAAGGAAAAGTGATGATTGTGATGGGCCTATTAGGCATGCTTTATGATTAGCCTCATGTGATTAGCTTGGCCAAGGTATAACTAAGAGGTTAGATAACCTATGGGGTTTATGCCCGTCGAGCTAAGGCATGTCGAGAATGAAATAGTTTGTTGTGATTGTGCTAGAGTGGCGGATGCCTTTAGGCCTAGAGTATGAGTTTTGACCCAGTGAATCATTGCCTTGAGTGCTTGATTGAGAAGTTGTCTCGTTGAGGCTGGCCTTGTAGTGGCCGTTAGATGAGGAGTTGCCTCGTTGATACTGGCTGAGGGATGATTGCAAATCAAGGATGACTTGAAACCTTTGAATATGTGGCAATTAATTGAGAATTGCCTAAGAACCATTAGAGGATTGGTTGATAGTGAAAGATATTGAGATGAGCAGCCTGAGATTGATGAACTTGAGTAAATGACTTGAGTTTTGATTCCTGGAGGGAATCGTAATGGTCCAAGAAACATGAGAATCTGATAAGATTGAAGGACCAAGGTATGGTCGCTGGAGTAGCACTTGGCTTGTGTATGGGAGATACGAAAAGATCCAAGGACTAAGATGGATCATGAGAACTGAGTAAAGATGAGCAACCAGAACGTGAAAACCAGCAGAACGACTGGCTTGAGTTTGTGAACCACATAGGACCCAAGAGTTGAATGGGTCGTGGGAACCTTGAATGGAAATGAGAAATTTCTATGGGTAGGTAAGCTCAAAAGGGACTGACATTATTACCCAAGTCGCTGAGACGACTTGTATTGATAGATAAAGTGATGGAAGTCACAAAAAAGATGACTCTGAGTAAGTCTTTTCGAAATTGAATGTGTGGGCAGGACCACGAGAGTTTGGAAAAGCTTGTGAGATTATGTATAAGGCTGAAATTGATTAAGTCAGGTAGAGGGATGAGATTCGAAATTGCCTCCCTTATTGAGGGTTTTGTGAGGAAACCTCAAAGGCTTTGGGTGCACTAAGGAAAGAAAGTGACCCTGGCAGTACTAGCACTAAAAGGCTATTGGGGATTGGTGAAACGTTACTAGAGGAAGTATTTCCTCGAAGGCACGAGATTTGCCTAACCAACTTCTGCTGTGTTGGTCGATGGAAAGTATCGTCCTAGGATTACTTGAGAGCAAAGGTTGTTTAGATCCTGATACTTTCGCAAGGATCGTAGGATGATCAACTGGTATGAGACAGAGTTCTCAAGGTCGCATGAGCGTATGGTAAAGGTGGTCAAAGACCCTTGAATAAGATGAGTAAGTCCCTGAGTGGATTGGAGTTTGAAAACCTTATGACTGTTGTTAGTCCTGATTTTGAGGAATGGTGATGGGACTTAGTAGAAGAGGAGAATGGTCGAAAGACTTATGAATAAGAGAATTCCTTCTCATGGATTACGAGCAGGGAGATATTCATTATGGATATGGAGCGTGCCTGCGAGAAATGGTTGATTACCTAGGCGTAAGGCACACAGTGGAAAGTGAGTAGCAAGTCTTTTTTGTTATGAATAAGGGCGATGAAGAATCGGCATCCTAGATTGCCTGAAGTTAATGATTTTCTGGGATCGGTTGATTGAATTGAAACCATGAAGAGTGAAATCATGAGTTGCTATTCCCTAAAGAATGGAGCATTGTCCTTAATGGGCGATTGGACCATGGATTGGTCATTGACGAAAGGAAAAGTGAATAGACTTGATAGTCTTGATTGTTTGTAATTCCAATAAATGGTTGGGTAAGCGAAAAGAGCGCTTAGAGTGTAAATACAAAGTGATTCGAGAACGTAGAATTGAGTATTCGACATGGGGATTTGTGAGACTTAGGGAAAGACAAATATTGTCACTTGAGGTGACAGAATTATGGGAAAGAGAATGTAAAAGCATGGTGGCATTTGAATCCTGGAGTAAAGGTATTGCCGTCAGCACAGACTCAAAGGTTGATGTCCTAAGAAATAGAAAGGACAAGATGAATTTGAAGTGAGAAAATACCACGGAGCTATGTGGTTTCTTCCTTAGGGTAAGAGCCCCTATTGTAAAAGGAAGAAAGACTTTAAATTGTCTAAGTGTGAAGAATGAGCGTCTATACCAAGAAAGAGGACGTAGAACTTGAATGACTATTGGAAGTGAAGTCAGAGAGACAGTCTTTTAGACAATGTTGAATTCCATGATGATGTTGACATTCAGTGGAACGAACAGAATTGGGATAAGGTTGCCTTAGTGAGTTATGGAACTTAGCGGCTGAAGCACTAATACTTCTCGAAAAAAGAGTGACAAGAGTAAACAAAATACCGTGTGATCCTAGAAGAGATCCATGACGATAGAGAGCCAAGGTCTGAGCTCTCAAATGAAAAGTGTGAGGAATAGTAGAAAGAAGTTGATATCAGTCGAACTAAGTACTCAAGGAATGGTTGAGTTGGGCGTTACAATCTTAAGAGACAATGGTTGAATTCATGTAAGGAGCCATGAGAAACATGAATAGTTTTTGAGAGAGACATATGAGCCCTAAGGAAATGTCTACTGCATGTTGAATGTGAAGAGCCCAAGGTGTAAACCTAATGAAGTAAGATTCACGTATGGAATAAGAGATAAATCCTTTGAGGATTGGAATAAGTGACAAATCGACTAGAGTCGATGTGAATTGCGGGAAGTTGAGACCTACTGAGATTGGTAACGGACGGATCGTGAGAAGATTCCCCACAAGAGCTATTTCATTGATGAAATGAGTTAAATATAAGATGCAATGTTAAGTGAGGAACATACGTGAATTGCACTTTCGAGGGCTTGAGCCAAGTGGATGACTACGTTAGTAGTGGCGTTCCTGTCTGGAATCAATAGAGTCGATAAAGTCTTGATGATGTGAGGTGGAAAGGAAATTTGAGGCATAACAAGGCGATTGAAATGGGTATCGCATGTACGCCATGATGGTAAAGCCACATGAGTTGCAATGCTTAGAACTCGCGACAAAGTTTGAGAAACCTTGCTTGAGTGGAAAGAGGTTTGAGTTAATATCTACTCTAAGAGATACCAAGTAGTAGTTTTCTGAAAGGAATTGAATGAGAGACAACGACGAAGGACGAAATTGCTTGTGGATGTAGGAGCGCTGCTTGTGCGAGGGGAGACCTCGAAATTATGTGAACTATAAGTGATCGAGAGCATGAACTACTTAAAGGGAATTGAAGACAAGGCATGTGGAACAAAGGGATCACCCAAGCGTTGTTATAGCGATGTTCATATCGTTAAGGAAGGGAGAATTGTTTAGCAGATGCTTACAGTTAAGAATTAAGCTTTGTGTAATCGGTGATGGAGGGACAGATCTTCCCTCAAGAAATAAGAGATTCAACTCCTAAATGGGAAGTTCGCTAATGGACTAGCGTGATGGCTGCTGGAAACACCTAGCCTTAGGGTCAGAAGGAAATTGAGGTGAGCCATGATTAAACGTCGAGCACTAGACATGACGACGAAAGTTGAAGGACCACTTTGATCCAAGAGAATTTTCAGATGGAATCGAGAATGGATTATTACAGAAGTAACCACGTAAATATTTGAGGAGTTAAGAGTATCAATCCGCTTTGTTTAATTAATGGCCTCAGTTAATTATGTGTGGAAAGGCTCGAAACTAGGTCTGACATGAGCCCATGGACGTGAATATTCAGCCATGCATCATGGCCAACTGGCCATCTTAGTTGGCCAAAAGTTGTTAAGAGTCTAGTGGGTTTGATTTCTTCCAAGTTTAAATTTGGTCAAAGGTTTAGATGGAATGGGATTCTTATCTTAACTAAGTGCTCTATTTGATGCGGGAACTTGAAATCCGACGGCTACTAACTAATCCTACTCTAGCTAGGATAGGCGATCTGATGGTCTCGATTCTCTCTCACTTCGACTAGGATTGCCGAACCTCGCTCTATATATACAACTCTTCATTCTCGTTCAAAGGAGGTTGGCGAAAAAAGAAAATATTCTGCTACACACGTATCATCCGCACAAGAGAAAACGTGAGTTGCGGGACGGAGTTCGAAAGTTTTCCCTCAAGGGTCGAAACCCGCCTCCGGATCGAGTTCATTGATGTGGCGACCTTCTAACGTGCCGAGCTCCTTCGCGTGCTAATTTCCCTTTGCTGACTTGCTGTTGCCATCCCTGTTCTGGTTATTACCGCCCCATCGACGTGCGCCGTTACTTCGCCATCAACGTCGCCACAGCCTAGCTCCGGAGCAGCACAACCATCCACCGATCGGATTAGCCTACCACACCGGTTTACTGCTAGAAATTGTCTAGGACAGTTGCGAGATAAAAAAACCGTTCGGAAAGAGGCTGTTAAAAGGAGAACTCCCAGCTCGTACGTACATTGGAATATCGTTTGAAGAGGTGTGATTTTTTTTTCAAACCTAGCTGCATGTTCACGCTGAATTAGACTATAACATGCATGTTTGACCGTTGCTCTGGTGAATGTGCATGAGTTTGGGATCAAGGTTGAGAAAATTGAAATCTTTTTGCGTGAACCTATCATTAAATTAATGAATCTCTAAAAACTGGACTGATTTTTGTGCGGATGATCTGTGTATGAGATGGATTGGCATGATTGTTCTGGGGAAGTGATTAATTTTTGCTTGGAAGATTAGCCTTCCTCAAAGTCGAGATGGTACGTTTCTTATATCAAGATGAATGAACCAGAATTTCAGATTGACCTTAGGCACATATTCCTTTTTTGGGCCGAATTCTTCATATGCTGCAAATTATCTTCGATTATCCTCACGTTGTTTGAATTTGCACGTTGGGTGAATTTCTATGCTGTTTGAATGTGCACGCTGACTGCATTTGCTTGATGGTCGAATTTTTTTATGGTGATGTCGAACTCTATCATGTGTTGGATGGTTGGATATGCAAGTTGATTGAATTGATTGTCAGTCGTTATTGTGGTTCTCATGAATTATCTTCAAATATCTTTGATTGGAGATAGGATTTTCAATTCGCTTGGCTTATATTCGAAACTTGAGAAATTATTTAAAGCTACTCTTTCCAAAATAACTTTCTGAAATTTTGAATATTTAAGATAAAATTTCATTTAGATAAGAAATCTTTTAAAATTTTGAAGGTCATCTAAAATTCTCTGAAAATCTTAAAAGATAACTTTTCTAATTCAAAAGATATGAATCCTTAGTGGATAGGGGCTTATCCTCTTGATAATTTTGGCCACCATGGTGGATTCCGAAAATTTTAAAACTCATCTTTCCTAATTTAAAAATGTTTGCACATTTTTAAACAAACTTGCCTATAATATATGCTCCACACATGCCTAGACCCTCGAAATAAAATTAAATTGCATGCGTTACCCGTGTGGGATGGTATTGTAATTTAGTATAAGACTTCGTATTCTTTCCCTTTGGCAAGAGAGACGTTGTCGTCTTATACATGTACTCGCATAGTGACTCGAATCTTCGAGGATGTAGCATTAAAAATTTTACTCTATTCTGAATCTTTGGGAATGAGTGAATTATCGAAAATTCGGATATCAAGGTATATTATGGGCATTCTTGTTTAATTGTGTTCAATTTTTTTTATAAATTTGAAAAGAGCAAAAAAAAAAAGAAGGAAAAAGAAAATAAAAAAACGATTCAAGTCACATAAATCAATCAGAAAAATACATTGTCATGAAAATGTTATCGAAAGGGCGTTAATTTTTAATTAATGCAATCAAGTTCCCAAACTCATTAACTCTGGTTCGTAGAAATAAAATAATTCTCCCGCTATTTTATTTAAGTTTCTAATCGACCTACCAAGAAACGATTAGTGGCGGCACCTAAATTAAAGATCATTTTAATAAAATCTAAGTTGCGAATTGGTAGGGCTTGAGAGAATTCGTATTAGGTTAGTTAATTCATCTAATTAACTTAATAATCCATTAGCCTAATTTTAATTTTTTAGGTCGTGACACTTGTACACATCATACCATACATTAAGCTTACAACAACACTTGCATAAGGAATGTTTTTCATTTGTTCTTGCTCTTGCGGATGTCTTAGGGTACATTCTATGGCTCAAACATTTGCCTTTTGTAGTAGGAGTATCAATGGATTTACATTCTTGCATATAAAATCGTTCAAGGACTTTATTAATATACGTATCTTGTGAAAGAGACAACAACATTTTCAAACGATCTCTCGAAATCTTAACTCCGAGAATGTACGTAGCTTCACCTATATCTTTCATTTTAAAATTAGAAGATAGGCAACTTTTGACTGTCCAGACAAAGTCCATATTGCTTTCGACAATCAGTATATCATCAGCATATAATGATAAAATTAGAAATTGACCTTTGGACCTTTTGATATATACGCAGTTATCTTCATTAATCATATCAAAATCATATGCCACTATAGCATTATAAAAGCATATATACCATTGCCTTGAAAACTATTTAAGGCCATATATTGATCTCAAAAGTCAACATGCCATATATTGATCTCAGAAGTCAACATACTTTTTGTTCTTGACTTTCTTTAATAAATCCAATGGGTTGTTCCATGTATATCTATTCTTCTAATTCTCTATTGAGAAAAACAGTCTTTACATCCATCTGATGTAACTAAATATCCAAATCAAGCACTATTGCCAAAATAAGGCGAATTGAGGTGAACCTTACCATAGGAGAAAAAAATATCTTCATAGTCAATTCTTTCCTATTAGTTATATCCTTTTGCCACAAGACCAGCTTTATATATCTCAATCGAGCTATCAGTCTCATGCTTTATTTTGAGTATCCATTTGTTCCCAATGGCTCTCCGTACTTTCGAAAGATCAACCAGTTCCTAAACATGGTTTGCTCTCATTGAGTCTATCTCTTCTTCCATTGCTTTCATCCAATTTTTCTTATCAGGGCAAGATAAAACCTCATTTACATTCTTGACTCATCCTCTTCTTGTGGAGCAATCATGAAAGCTTCCCCTTCAAACTCAAAGCATCAATGGAGAATGATTTTGCGACTTGTCTACCGCAGAGAAGATTGTACCAAGGGTACTTCATCCTCCATTACGCTCCTACTCGGACTAGATAATGGTATTATTTCATCAAGTAGTTGCGATTGAGATTGGTTTAAACACAAATCTCACTTCTCACATTGCTCCTACTTGGATCATCATATCCAATTGTCCGATTATACTAATCTATTTTTTTAATTAGAGAATAATTTTTACCTATTTCGCCATTTCTTAGAAATTCATTCTCTAAGAATGTGACATCTCGAGATTCAAATTTATCACACTTCCACTTTCTAGCTTGCTTGTGAATACATACCCTTTTAAGTGTCCTGAGTATCTTATGAAAATACTCTTTCTGCCTCTTGGTCTCAATTTTTTATATTTATGAGTGGATTCATGAGTATAGGCAGCACAACCCCAAGGTTTAAGAAAGCTCAAATAAGGTTTTCGACCTTTTCACGACTCATATGGGGTGGAAGAGACTGATTTTGAAGGTACAAGATTAAATACATAGACGGTAGTTCACAAAGCATCACTCAAAAGGTGATTGGCAAATTGGCACGTGCCATCATAGACCTTAACTATTTCCATTAGGGTTCTATTTCTTCTCTCTGCAGCACTATTTTGCTGCAGCATATATGGAATGGACAATTGTCTTTCTATTTCCTTTTCATCACATAGATTTCTAAACTCATCAAATAAGTATTTTCGACCTCAATTGGATCTTAGTACTTTCATTTTCTTATCTAATTGATTTTCCTCTAAGGTCATATATTTCTTAAAGCAACTTAACGCTTCAGATTTATGAGAAATCAAATAGACATATTTGAATCGAGTGTAATCATCTATAAAGTTATGAAGTATATAAACACGTCTTGCCCTTACATTCATTGGACCATAGATGTTAGTATAAATTAATTGCAATAGAAATTCAGCTCTAGTTACTTTTTCAAATGGCTTTCTAGTTATTTTTTCTATTAGGCAATGCTCAAGGTGGGCAACTCAACTTTCTCAAGATTACCCATTAACAACCCCTCTTTGGCTAATCTATTCATACGTTGTTGGCTAATATGGCCAAGCCTAACATGTCACAAGTTCACGTCATTATCACTAGAATGAGAAGATGTAAACAAAAAATAATAAACATTCACATTAGTGTTTTCAACATCCAACACAATAAAGCCACCAACAAAATAACCTGAACCATAGAAAGTTATATCTAACAACAAATCCACATCATTGTCATGGAAATTCATACATAAAACAAGTTTAACTAAAACCAACACATAGACAAGATTCTGATAAATCTCGGGAGCATATAGGATATCGTGCAGGAATAAAGTACGACCACTGCACATTTTAAGTTGGCAGGTGCCAATTCATTTAACTTCTACTCTTGAGCTATTTCCCACGTAGATCCACTTCACTTCACGTGGAATTCGTCTAAATTTCACAAAAGTATTTCTATCTCTGGCTATATGATCTGTGGCACTTGAGTGTAAGTTTACAAAGGATGAGATTCAATTAGAAATATAGAACTTGATACATAAGTAACACTTTTAAGTGCACAAAAGGTTTCTGCCTTCTTTAGCTCTCGCGAAGTGACTCTTCTTGTCACAATTATAATACTTCATTCTTGAAATATTCCTCTTAACGAGACACTTCCCTTTTCCATGCTTATCAAACTTCAGTTTCTTGCCTTTACCTGTCTTCTTCATGAACCTGCTAGGATGCTTGCGCTTGTAGCCCGAAGCTCCATGTGAGCCAGAGCCAGCAAAATAAACATCAGATTGTATCTTAGTCACCAAAAGGCGGTCTTCCTCCAGCTTCAGGTGGCGCATAGTATCCTCAAAAGTCTTGACATTCTCATTGTAGGTCAGGTTAACTTTCGCGTGCTCCCAATTATGGGGCAAAGAGTGGATCACTGCATGCACTTGTTGTTCATCAAATAATGTGTGACCTGAATTCTTCAGCTAACTAATCATGTTCGACATTTTTCTCAAATGTTGCTTCATATTATGTGGCTTCTTGTTATGACCCTTTCATTGGTTCGAATCCACCTTGGCGCAATACTAAGGGTCCTCAGAAGGGTTTTTCGAATGCACCAATATGGGTCCTTGATTTGATTAAAAACCTACCTCAAGACCTAAAGGATTCCCTTCCTTGTACGAAGGAAGTTACATGGGTTAATCGCCTTCGAACCACCCCTCAAAATGCTCGTCTCATCAATATGAACACAATGGTTCATAAAAAAAACTAACTTTTGTTGAACCAAAGAAGATGAAAAAAATGATGAAATGTTGTGGCATCGAGGGATTCCGCCCCATGGTTGTGCATGGAGCGTGCGGCTGCTGCTAGTTTCGTCTCGCGACATGCGACCACTCAAATTGTTTTGTGTCCTCGAGCCCGTTCCAATGGTATATTTAGAAAATTTTTTTTGTTTTACTTAACACAATCATTTCTTAATGAATAGTAACAACGAAATTAGTGTTTTCATGCACAATTACACAATGAAACGAAATTGAGATTAGGAAACAAGAAATTCGGCTCTGATACCAATGTTGGATACCAATTAAGATATAGTGGCAACGGCATCGAAGAATATTGTGGCAGAGCTCAATAATTGCGAGAAGTTAAGTGATGAAAATTATGAGATTTGGAATATGATAATCTAGTATGTGTTGCAAGAGTTAGAGGCACTGAAAGCTCTTAAACTGATCATGACTGAGCCAGAGGATGGAACTACTATACAACACAAGAGGGATACGGAAGCATTCGTTGCTTGGAAGAAAAAGAACTCAATTGCTTGCATTACGTTGTTGAGTAGCATGGATAATGACATCATGCGAGAGTTTAGGCAGCATGAGAACACAAAAGATATGCGAGATGCATTAAAGGCTAAATTTGGACAGACTTGTGTCACCAAGTTGAGGTAGCTTGCAATCAAATTCGACACATGTAAGATGCCACATGGGTGTAATATGAAGTGACATTTGAGAAAAATGGCGAACATGATTGGTGAGTTAAAGGATGCAAGTCACACATTATCTGATGAACAACAAGTACATCCAGTGATCTACTCTTGCCCCATAATTAGGAGTACGTGAAAGTTAATCTGACCAACAATGAGAATGTCAAGACCTTCGAGGATGTTATGCCTCACTTGGAGCTGGAGAAAGACTGCCTTCTAGCGGTTAAGATACAATTTGATGCTTATTTTGTTGGCTCTGGCTTACATAGAGCTTTAGGCTCCAAGCACAAGCATCCTAACAGGTTCTTGAAGAAGATATGCAAGGAACGAAACCATTTGGCCAGAAATCGATAACTATGGAAAAGGGAAGCGTCCATTTAAGAGAAATATTTCAAGGATGAAGTGTTATAATTGTGGCAAGAATGGTCGATTTGCTCGCGACTATGGCGAAGAAAATTTTTGTGCATTTAAAAGTGTTAGTTATGTATCAAGTTCAATATTTTCAACGGAATCTCATCCTTTGTGGACTGTAGACTCAAATGCCACATACCATGTAGCCAAAGATAGAAATACTTTTGTGAAATTTCGATAAATTTTACGTGGAGCGAAGTGGATCTATGTGGAAAATAACACAAGAGTAAAAGTTAAAAAAATTGGCACCTGGCAAGTTATAATGCCCGATGGTGGCACTTTATTCATGCATAATATCTTATATGCTCTCGAGATTCGTCAGAATCTTATCTCTGTGTTGGTTTTAGTCAAACTTGATTTTTGTATAAATTTCCATGACAATGGTGTGGCTTTGTTGTTAGATACAACTTTCTATGGTTGAGGTTATTTTATTTATGGCTTTCTTGTGTTTAATGTGAATGTTTGTTATTCCCTGTTTATATTTTCCCATTCTAGTGATATAAATGTGAACTCATGGCATGCTGGGCTTGGCCGTATTGGCCAACAACGTATGAATAAATTAGCTAATGAGCAATCTTGAAAAAGTTGAATTGCCCACCTATGAACATTGCCTAGTGGGAAAAACAACTCGAAAGCCATTTAGAAAAGGAACTAGAGCTGAATTTCCGTTGCAATTAATTCATACTAATTTAGAAAAGGAAC
Organism: Rhodomyrtus tomentosa; assembly: GCA_028455895.1. Lineage (NCBI taxonomy): Eukaryota > Viridiplantae > Streptophyta > Magnoliopsida > Myrtales > Myrtaceae > Rhodomyrtus > Rhodomyrtus tomentosa. The sequence continues at coordinate 25,235,659 of JAPCWY010000009.1, read as the reverse complement.
TAGAGCTAAATTTCCATTGCAATTAGTTCATACTAACATCTATGGTCTAATGAATGTAAGGACAAGGCATGAGACTGTATACTTCATCACTTTTATAGATTCCACTGGATTCTAAAATGTCTATTGATTTCTCGTAAATCTGAAGCATTAAGTTGTTTTAAGAAATATATGACCTTGGTGGAAAATCAATTAGATAAGAAAATGAAAGTACTGAGATCTGATCGAGGTCGAGAATACATATCTGATGAGTTCAAAAATTTGTGTGATGAAAAAGGAATAAAAATACAACTGTCTATCCCGTATACTTCACAGCAAAATGATGTTGTAGGGAGAAGAAACAGAACCTTAATGGAAATGTTAGATCTATAATGGCATAGGCCAATTTGCCTAATACCTTTTGGGGTGATGCTTTATTAACTGTCATCTATGTACTTAATTGTATGCCTTCAAAATCAGTCCCTTCCACCTCGTATGAGTTGTGCACATGTCAAAAATCTTATTTGAGCTTTTTTAAACCTTGGGGTTGTGCTGCCTATACTCATGAGTTCACTCATAAATATGAAAAATTGGGACCAAGAGTCAAAAAGAGTATTTTTATTAAATACTCAGAACACTCAAAATGGTATGTGTTCATAGGCGAGCAAGAAGGTGGAAATGTAACTGCATTTGAATATCGAGACGTCACATTCTTATGGAATGAATTTTCGAGAAATGGCGAAATAGGTAAAGACTATTCTCTATTTGAGACCTTAGATCAGGATAATGAGACAATTAGATATGATGATCTAAGTAAGAGCAATGTAAGAAGTGGGGAGTTGAGTGCGAATTAGTCTCAATTGCAATCACTTGATGAAACGATACCATTATCTGGTCCGAGTGGGAATGTGATGGAGAATGAAGGACCGTTGGTATAATCTTTTCAACGGCGGACGAGCCGCAAAAGCATTTCCCATCAAATCTTTGAGATTGAAGGAGAAGTTTTCATGATCGCTCTACAAAAAAAGGATGAGCTAAGGAATGTAAATGAGGCTCTATTTTGCCATGATAAGGAAAAGTGAATAAAAGCAATGGAAGAAGACATGACTCAATGAGATCAAACCACTTTTGGGAACTGGTTGGTCTTCTAAAATGACGTAGAGCCATTGGGAACAAATGGGTTCTCAAAATAAAGCGTAATGCTAATGGCTCGATTGAGAGATATAAGGTTCGCATCGTGGTGAAGGGATATATCCAACAAGAAGGAATTGACTATGAAGATACTTTTTCTTCTGTGGTAAGATTAATCTCAACTCGCCTTATTCTGGCAATTGTTGATAGTTTGGATTTTGAGTTACATCAGATGGATGTAAAGACTGCTTTTCTTAATGGAGAATTAAAAGAAAAGATATATGTGAAGAACTCATTGGGTTTGTTAAAGAAGGCCTAGAACAAAAAGTTTGTTGACTTCTGAAATCGATATATGGCCTTAAGTAGTCTTCAAGGCAATGGTTTATACGCTTTCATAATGGCATAGTGACATATGATTTTGACATGATTAATGAAGATTATTGTGTGTATATCAAAAGATCCAAAGGTCACTTTATAATTTTATCATTATATGTTGATGATATACTGATTGTCGGAAACAATATGGAGTTTGTTAAGACAATCAAAAGTTGGTCATCTTTTAATTTTGAAATGAAAGATATGGGTGAAGCTATGTACGTTCTCAGAATTAAGATTTTGAGAGATCGTTTGAAAATGTTGTTGTCTCTTTCGTAAGAGATTAATAAAGTCCTTGAACGATTTCGTATGCAAAAATATAAACCCATTGATACTTCTATTGCAAAAGGTGAAGGTTTGAGTCATATAATATGTCCTAAGACTCAGCAAGAGCAAGAACAAATGAAAAACGTTCTTTATGCGAGTGCCATTGGAAGCTTAATGTATGCTATGATGTGTACAAGACCTGATATTTGTTATGCAATTGGACTAGTGAGTAGATATCAATCCAATTCAGGTCAAGCACATTGGATTGCCTGAGGTATGTGAAATCAAGTACTGATTACTCACTAACATATCAAGGAAATGATCTGCATATTGAGAGCTATACTGATGCTGACTAGAGAGAAGATTTGGATGAGAGGAAATTCACTTATGGAAATATTTTCTTACTAAATAGTGACATCATATCCTGGAATAGTAAGAAAAAACAGCGTATGACGCCATATCATGGGCCGGTTATGATTTGGAATCGGTGGCCCCGATCAACGGGCCGGTTACGGTTTTGACCCAGTTCAGTTTCGGGCCCAAGCCGGCCCACGGCCACCACTACTCTTGCCTACTTTATTTTTATTTGCTTAATTTTATCATTTTCCCTCTTTTTTGATTCTTTTCTTCTTAATTTCCTTTTTCCCTTCCACCATTCTCCAATAATAGACAGCAAACTATACTTGTATACCTAATAATAAAATATGAAAAATACAGAATAAATACAAATTTGAATATTGTTTATATTTAGATAGTATTTTAATTTTATAAATTTTAAAAAAATTCTATTAGTGAATTTTTTTTTATAGTATGGATATTAAAAATCATATCCGCTTTTATCCCACATCCCACATAGAATAATTTTATCTGGGTTATATCATTCTTGTATTTGAGTTTTATTATATCCTAAACACACACCGAATAAATGATAGCATAAATTCTATCCTATCCCAAATTTTATCTTCATGAGTGGTCCTTCCTCGATGGACACCCACTTGTCATGTAAGAGATTGCACGACAAGAATTTAGCTCAAGTCAATGCTAAATAACACGTTAAAACCTATGCAGAACTGACACGACACAAGACACGAGATACGACACGATACGCCGACACGCACTTTATAAAAAAATAGAAAATTTCGACATGTCGGAGCATGTTATATATTAAATAAATGCTTTTTAACATACATAATAAATTACCATTTTTATGATCGATAAAAAAAATAATTATTTTTTACATTGAGGTTGGTTTTAATCTAATATACAAAATGATTATTTTGATCTTAAACTTTGCACGTTTAACAAGAGTCGAGTATGTGCTACATAGGTTAAAACAGATTTAAAAAGTGTCAGGATGGGCATCGCAAAGAGTTGAAAGAATAAGGGGCAAATTGCCGCAATCCAAATATCTATACAGCATATTGGACTTCGGTCCTGATTTGGGAACGAACATTTAAATATAGATCATCAATATATAAGTTGTCACTGTTGTACGCATATCAACCTCTTTTCAAAAGTTCTTTTTATAAGGAGACAAGTAATTATAAGGATAATAACACAAATGCTCCTAAAATTTTCATCCAATTTATAATGCGGTCCTTCAACTTTTAATTTGTGTAATGTGATCCTTGAAATTTGGCTTGATGTGCAATATCATTGCTAAACTTTTAATTTATTCAATACGGTTCTTGAACCTTAGTTCAATATTGAATGTGGTTCCTATACTTATGTTCGAATGTTTAAAATGTTAGAGATCTCATTAAACATTTGGCCAAAATCAAGAACCATTCTAAACATTGGATAAAAAAATAATGGACCATACTAAATATATTACAAGTTCATGGATAACATTGCCCATTAGACCAAAGTTCATGAATCACATTGAATAAATTAAAAATTTATTAACGACATTACATATAGAACCAAAGTTTATGGGATTATTTGTCTTAGTTTACCTATTAGAACTCACATCAAATACTGTAGAGCAAGTGAAAAAACCTATAGTGTTTTAAAAATTGTATTTAATCAGATGATTCAATCGATTCAACTAGGTGCTTGACCAAATGTATGATTCAATTGGTTCAACTAGGTACTTGACCACATTTATGATCCAGTCGGCTCAACTAGGCACTTGACCATCTCGATGTGACTAAATATTAACTAGGCACGGTTCTAGCTTTTTATATAACCTTTCTTTCGTTTTTGTTTGGGTAAATTACACAAATTATTCATAAATTTTAGTGCAATGTGCAATATGATTTATGAATTTTAGCCCAATGTGCATCGTCATTTAATTTATTCAGTGTATTCTCTAGACTTTTTGTAAGTGTTCAATTTAGTCCTTTAGATTGTATAAAAATAATTAATATTGTCCATACACTTGAATGTAATGGAATGATATCATTGAACATTTTCATACAATTAAAAGGGGCTTGTAATGTACTAATAGGTCGGAGACCACATCGATAAACTAAAAGTTTCAGGATGTCCTTGCACATCGAGTTAAAGTTCAATGACAACAACAAATAGATTTAAAGCTCATGGAGTACATTGTATATTGCACCAAAGTTTAAAACTATTTATGCCATTATCATTTTTTGTCTTTCTTTTTTGTGCTCAATTCAAATTTGGCATGTAACCGAATTCAATTTCTATTAATCGATTTCCAAACGCGGATGCTAAAAAAAAATTTGGAGAAAGTAAAAGTTACTACATGAATCCAAAATAGGCACTAAAGTGAATTCATCTTAATAGATACACTCAATTCGTCCGATAATTTTACTTGCGGAGAGGACTTACGGTCCCAAATATAGTCTTTTAAAACCCCACGTTATGTAGAATTTCGTCTAGAATTTTCTGGCCGTGGTGGAAGACATAAAGTAGTAAATCCACTACAAAAAGATTTCATTATAAAATCCCGGACGCTACGCTCGCGACTGCACTACACTATCTTCAAGCCTACTCTCAAGGCTCCTGCTTTTCTTGGTTTTCTTCTTTCCCCCACCCCTTTCTGGCTCTCCTCTAAAACCCATTTGCTAGCCGTTCATGTCTTCCGCCACTGCTGTGATTTCTTGGTCCGCCATCTTCAACCCTTTATTGAATCTCTCTTCTTCTTCGTTGTCGTGTTCAAAAGAAGTGTTTTTCCCTTGTGGGTCATCGAGACATAACTGTTTAAACTTGGTTTCTCTTCCCCCCCTCCCCCGTCTTCTCCTCAGGGGCTCAGGCGAAGATGGGCAGCTGGGGCTCGGAGATGACGAGGAGAAACAGTGGGTCTGCGCCATCAGAGCACTCGAGCCCTACAAAGTTCGCTCCGTTGTCGCCGGAAGCCGAAACTCTCTCGCCATTTGCGAGGATGGACAGGTCTTTCGCATTCATTTAGTTTCTCGTTCTTTAGCTCTTGTCTTTATCCTCAGCTAACTCGACTCGACGCCGACAAAACGGGAAAAAGCGTGATTACTTGATGGAAGGAAATTATAATCTTTGACACGATTTCATCGTTTTGGCTTCTCCTGTTCATCATCTTATATTCGATTTTTTGGTTAAGTTGTTTGTTGAGCAATCTTATTTGGCCTAGACTTTGTAGGATAATGGTCTGACGTGTTCTTGTTTTTTGTTTTGTTTTGTTTTGTTTTTTGGGATGTTAGTTGTTCACATGGGGTTGGAACCAGAGAGGGACTCTTGGGCATCCACCAGAAACCAAGACTGAGAATACCCCAAGCCAGGTTAAGGATCTTGCCAATGCCAAGATTGTTCAGGTAATGCACAGTGTCTGCCATGAAAGCTGGCTTGGCCAATTCGATTCACATGAAATTGTTTTTCGCGTGGGTTAAAGTCGCTCTGATAGTTCCAATTTTTAGGCGGCTATTGGTGGGTGGCATTGTCTTGCTGTTGATGATCAAGGCCGTGCTTATGCATGGGGTATGTTACTTACCTCTTCGTTCTTAAGCTCTTGGGTTGCACCATGCACCAAATGAGGTTGTTTGACTAGTGGGATGCATCCAATCAAAATATGAACCATAGAAGCTATAACTGTTGGTATTTTGAACTTCAATCAATGGAAGGCTTTTATTTTGTAGGTGGGAATGAGTATGGACAGTGTGGTGAAGAATCGGAGAGGAAAGATGACACTGGGAAGCCCTTGAGAAGGGATATTGTGATTCCCCAACGCTGTGCTCCCAAACTCGTAGTTCGCCAGGTGATACACAGAACCTTGCAATCGTGTTATGGTGAAATCCCCAAATTTCTAATACTTGTCTCTAGTTCTAGGGGTTTTATATTTATCAACTTTGCGCATTTAGTTTATTGTGATTTCTTGCTATCATGAATATTTGGGGTTATAAGAAGATTGAACCCAAATTCTGAATAGGCTAATGACATATAAGAGCTTAGAAGAACCATCCATAGCTTGGTATCTTGACCATTTCATCTGACAGAACTTTTAGAGTTAGTATTGGGATATATCCTTTAAATTAGTTTCAACTTTCACAGTGCAAAAGACTAGACAATGAATTCAACATACAGAGCTGATGAAATGCGCTAAATACACAGATTTGATTACACGATCCAATGGTGATGAATAATGGCAAGATGGATCTCTTTTTCTTGTCTACGTGAGCGCTGATGTATCACTATCGTCGTTGAATGATACATATGATCCTTTAGGAAGCAAAAGAAATCTTTCTTAACATTTTTGCCAGGGCCTGTATTATTAGATTTTCTCCTGAGCTTCTGAGTCATTTCTTCATGTGCCAGCACATGGTGCGAACCATTTGGTATGTAACTGTTTTTAGGTGCTTCTTTTCTAGGTGGCTGCTGGAGGTACCCATTCGCTTGTACTTACACGCGACGGGCAAGTATGGACATGGGGTCAACCATGGCCACCAGGAGACATGTATGGTTTGCATTGGCCTAATTACTCAGACATTTCAGTTGTTCTTTCGGTCAATTGTTTTTCAGGTGGGGTAGCTTCCTTCTTGGTTTCATCTGACAAGTACTCGTCTTTACAGAAAACAGATTTCTGTTCCAGTGCGGGTACAAGGTCTGGAAAAGGTAAGGCTTATTACGGTTGGTGCATTTCACAATATGGCCCTTCAAGAAGATGGAACTTTGATGGCATGGGGTAATAACGAGTATGGACAACTTGGTACTGGCGACACTCAACCTAGATCTCAACCTGTCCTTGTTCATGGGCTCGCTGGTCTTAATCTGGTTCGTACTAATGACATTTTTGCTATTTTGTCTTTGCTTTTGGTGTTTTCTGTTAAGCTTACCAATGAATTCCATCTCGCTATCATCTTTCATTGCTAAACTGAGCTTATTGTCCATTGTGGAAGAAACAGAACAACTGATTTGGCAGTGTATACTCGAAAATTACTGCAAATGGTTTGATCACTACAAGATAACATCAATCCTAAAAGCTTTGCAAACTTTTTGTGTATAACGCTTTATGTACTCTGGAATTTTAACATCTGGCTGATGTTCTGATAAATTATTAGTCTAAGTAAATTGTCAGTTCTAACGTCCTCATTTTTTAAGTTTACCAGACGAACAGCACTGTGGGGTTGTAGTTGTGCACATTAACTGTTACCATTGTCATTATAAGCCACTGTTTGGGATGAATAGATAATCTTCTGTTAGATAATCTTCTGTACTGCTGATGCATAGGTTGATATTGCTGCTGGAGGATGGCATTCTACAGCGTTGACAGATGATGGAGAGGTAATAATTTACAATGAAGAGTTTCTTGGCATGGCTCTGCTAACTGCTCCGTATTTCTTCTTTTTTATGACCGTTAGGTACTTATAGCATCTGTTTTGGCAATAGGTGAAATTCCATATAAAAGTATTGTGTAGGACAAGCTCCAAATTCCAAACGAGAGTTTAACCATCTAGTACTTTGCCATATAATTATCTCTATGTAGAGAAGAGCTCTGTCTAGTGTACATGAATAGCCAATGTATGTTTACACATATCAGAATCTAGCTTCAACTTATGCTGCAAAATTTCCTGTAACACTCATGTGCTTGTCTGTATAGGGACACTTTGATCTTTTTATAATTGCTCATGAGCTGATGAAACTGAGTGTTTTGTGCACGGTGTCCCTGCAGGTATATGGATGGGGAAGAGGTGAACATGGGAGGCTGGGTTTTGGAGATAATGATAAGAGCAGTAAGATGGTACCCCAGAAGGTCCATCTTTTGGCTGGGGAAAACATTATTCAGGTAATATTCCATGTGTATCCTGTTGTGTTAAAGCATCTGATCAGATTTAGGGCTGTTTCAGATCTGCACCTATCTGTCATATATTTAGTTTGTGGCCGTGCTATGAGTTTAACTGTGGGTTGAACAGACATGAAATCCTATTCTGGTGCAACCTGCCCAGTCAAGTTAATGCTCAAAACTCTCTCCAAATAGGTAAGGTAGTCAATTCTACTGGCATGTCTCTGGAAGGACAACTCAATCCCTGAATATTCCTGGTGGTAATTGAAGTGGACAGTACTCCAAGAGCACCATAAAACCAACCATCAGTCAATGACCTCATATTGGGTGTTTGAATTTATGGTGATGTGACCAAACCCAGTGGAAATGGCAGAAGAAGAGATGTGGGGGAAAACAGAAAATTTGTGATCTTTCGTGAAAACTCCACCTATGTCCGAGTCGACCTGCCTTCTAAATCTTGAATTCCCTTTTCTGTAGGGAAAGAAAATGGGAGACGGGCGGTGTAGATTGAATTCATTGTGCATAAGGGCCAAGTACTTGCTGGCATGATTTGTTGCTTGCAAGCTCAAGAGATCGTGCTTGCTTGTTAAACTTCTCTTGGATATTCGCTCTCTCGCTTTGACTCTTTATCATTCTGAGATATACTTGCCATACAAACTTGACAATTTTTTTGGGGCCCATAAGCCAGACACCGTTTTATTTGTCTGTGATTCAGGTGTCTTGTGGGGGCACACATTCAGTAGCATTAACACGTGATGGGCATATGTTTTCGGTAAGTTTCTTGGCAATTTATTTGTCATAGTATGAGGACGTTATGGAATGATAATGTAAACTTCAACATGCTTGGACTTCTGATCGTTTTCTCTTTTCTGAGGCTCTCATGTTGTGTTGCATGCTCGTGATGATGATTTCGGAACTTTCTAACTATGATGATCGATTGTAGTTTGGCCGAGGCGACCATGGGCGCCTTGGGTATGGAAAGAAAGTGACAACTGGCCAGCCAGGGGAGGTGCCGATAAATCTCCCCCCTCCAAGAAATTTGAACGGCGCTGAAGTCGAAGGAAGTTGGGTTTCCAAGCTCGTTGCTTGCGGAGGACGGCATACCCTGGCGATGGTGGAGTGGCAGCAGACTAACGAAACCAAGTAATATTCATATTCCAGGGTTACATAGTCATCTCTAGAAATCCGGGAACAAAGATGATTCCCGTATCAATACCTGAAATGTCGATTTGTGAGCTACGTGAAACATGATTCCTTTGCCGGTGTTAATAGCAAGGGTGTGATTTCTCAAATAATACACCGGGGTGGCAGCGGTGATGGCGCTCCATGCCTGTTTTTCCTCTGAATGATTTGAATTTATATACTCGTTTTTCTCATGATGAAGTGATCGTATTCTAGTTTCTGCAACACGCTCAACCGAGGCCGCGTCTGGTTCGAAACTCTTCAATGAGGATCTTTTTGTCAGATCATGTAGGAATCAATCTTGAATAATATGGAATGTGTAGTCACAGTTGATCATATTTTGAGTAGGATGCGACGACTTCTTGTTCTTGGAACAGTTGACTAGAACTTGCCATCTAGTGTTGTTGAGAGTTCCAACCGCAGAGTGAATCTGATCGGCTCGAGTCGGGCCATGTCTAAGGATTAATAACTGCTGTGAATCAAGGCGACCACCATAGCAAAGTACCGATCGCCCATGCCCTGCAAGGGCATACGCGAGGGTCTGCCGGAGATGTCGCCGGCCAAAGTTCTAAGAAAAAAGGAATACAAAAATTTTAAAAAATAGAAAAAATACTGAAATATTATTAAAAAATTATTCACGTCAATTTCGGCCATCCATGCGTGCGATTCCTGGTTAATTTTGGCTGATGGGCTCCATTAGCAAAACGTGAAAAATAGGTATAGCTCAATTCATAATTAAATTTAGGACTGAATTAATAAAGTTACAGTAATTTTAGAATTTTTTAATAATATTTTCACAGTAGATGACTCCCTCACATGGCGAGCTCCGCCCTTATCCTGTGAGTCCATGATACCTTCCTCACATGGCGAACTCCGCCCTTATTCTGTCGGTCCATGATACCTCGTAGTAAACGAATTCCTCACATGACATCGTCCTCGCTTATTCCTTTCACTCCATAATTCTCTCCTACTTAGCTACCATTCAACTCATCAAGCGAATAAACAAAGAAGACAAGCAAGCCAACCAAAGCTATAGCGTTTATTTTAATATGACGGGTCAGCTCAGCTCTTTTTGCGAAAAAGCTTCACGTTGACATGTAAAATGCGAAGTTATCTAACAACTTCACAAGAAATCAGACACAACTCATAGTACTTGCAGCTCATCTCTCTTTCTCTGTCTGTGTGTGTTTTTGTTGCCAAGAGCTCTTTCCCTGTTGCTGAGAGAAACATGAACTCTCTACTAATACAGGTTTGTTCGAACTCTCTGGATTCATGTCGTGTGTTTGGAGTTTCTCTTTGTTTGGTTCTTGGCATGTCACGTGGCTTAGGTTCTGTTTCCCGCTGTCTGAATCCAGGGTTTCACCAAGTCGCTTGCCATGACTATGCTCTCCGAGGTCGGCGACCGGACGTTTTGCGTTGCCGCTGTCAGCCCTCGCATTTCATCTCTTTTTTGTCCCCCATACCCTGAACTTGTTCTTTCACGAAATAGTAGAATCTGCAAGTGTTCACTTGATCTGATTAAGTTCTATGATAGCATTTCCCGCACAATGGGGCATACTGATGTTGCACATAGTTCAATAGAAAAGGTTATATCCAGCAAATGCGACGCCCTTCACATAAAAAGATTCGAACTATGAGTACGCCAAACGATATCTACATTAGCACTTGACCCACGTTGACCACATCAATACATGATGAATCGACACCGTTGTTTGTCACGTCGGTTCAATGCCATCTCGGGAAAACCCGGTCATGCATCACGAACAGTAATTCCCCATTCACATCAGCAGCTGCAGTCCAGTCATAAGAATGAGTGGAGTTGAAGATAATCTGTCACGGAAATTTGGTTAACGTCTGTGCTATTGACTCTGGTTCCATGCTATTACAAACTGAATCAGAAATAGACCAGACTTGAATGGACTGTTCATTTGTAAGGCTAACACCGTTTGTTCTCTGCCTCGTTAAGATTCTGGCAATGCGATATCCAAGGAAGAGTGTCTTACTAGGATGCCTAGTTTCAGTAACTGTAAGCATTTTTCTTTCTCATTCTTGTCATTTTATGTTCCATTTCTTCACTATGATTTCAACTACAAAGGAAACGGTTGAACTTTCTATTTTCAATTGTGGTTGAAATTTAGGCGATGACAGTGATCTCGGCTTTGCTTGGTTGGGCTGCTCCAAATCTGGTCAGCATTACAATCGCTTCTCAGTTCTCAGTGTTTCATAGTTCATTAGACGTGTCAGTATCTATTTAACTTCGTTGACTGAGCAGCTCTCAAAGGAATGGTCACATCACGTGACCACATTCCTGTTTTTCCTGTTCGGTCTCCGGTCTCTCTGGGAAGGATTCAGTGAGGATGATGAGTAATTCTTTTTTTCTTCTCTTTTTTCAAGCCTTTTTCTCTGTTTATTGTTCTTCCCTTCCCCATCACAATATGCTTGGTGGGTTTAGCTGCTGTTGCATCAATGGATTTTTTTTTCTTTTTCTTTTTGGCAGTGACAATGAAGAGTTGGAAGAAGTAGAAAAGGAATTGGTCAGTGTTCCTCTCTTTCTCTCTGCTGAAGCTGTTTTTAAAAGAAAGGAATCATCATTGACCTGCATGTTTCTGGCATTTATCAGGAAAAGGATATGAAGGCATCTTCTGCAAAATCAAAAGCAGCTTCTAAGGTGGACTCCAGCTCTTATTCTTTTAACTTATCCTACTTTGATATCCATCCATTGAAGTGCAAGCATTGTTCCAGGTCACTGTAAAAAATGATCAAATTTCTGCTTCCAGTTCCTAAATGTTTCAACTGATCGTTTACATCGCTCCTCTTTGTGTGCATTTTCCTTTTTTTCTCAGGCTGATGATAACTTGAAGAAGAAACAGAAGCCACTCCTCACCGACTTCTTCTCTCCTGTCTTTCTCAAGGTGATTCCTCCATCCCATGCTGAACACAACTTCACCTTCCTCCAGAGAAATGCTCTTGCTAAATGAAACTAAACGTCATGTGGTTGGGTTCCACGGAACCTACGTGTTAAGACCCTGCCTAACTCAGGATGACTGCTCTGCAGGCATTCTCACTCACCTTCTTCGGCGAATGGGGTGACAAAAGCCAGGTAAAAAAAAGTGCCAGCCAGAGTCAATTATGCAAAGTGGGGCTCACCTAGTTCTGAACTTATGGTATCTGCATAACAATTTGGAATCAAGGAACAACTTTGAGAGTATTCACTCTGCTTAAGAATCTGAAAACCGTGAAATACTGCAGCTAGCAACAATCGGCTTGGCAGCTGATGAAGACACTTTGGGAGTAGTGCTTGGCGGAATAATGTGAGTATAACTATACACAAGATTAACTTAATCATGTATTCATGCTAGCAACTACCGAGTATCACGTGTAGGTGCAAAGCAATGCAATTCTAATATTAGTTGCTCGCATCTTGTCACGACGACCTCTGTTTGAGCAGCTTAATTTGTTCTCTTCACCGCCTACATTGAATCTATTCCCACCAGAGAATCTAGGACAAATCCTAGGGCTTAATTTATTCATAACCTTTTCAGGGGGCAAACGTTGTGCACAGTTGCTGCTGTTATAGGGGGCAAGAGCCTGGCTTCTAGGATATCGGAGAGGCTGGTAATATTCCTTGTCTTTGCTAGTCAGCTCAGCTCACATGTTCGTTTCTTTCTTCCGTGTGGTCCTAAATCCATTCGTCTTCGCGCTTCTCGGTGCAGGTGAACCTCCTAGGTGGATTTCTCTTCCTAGTGTTTGGGGTCCAATCCCTACTTTCTCCGTCCTAATTATGGATATCTCTGACGTTTGTATGTCTATGCTGCTGCTTCCCGTTAGTTGAGACTGCTCTAGTGCCGTACCTCAGTTATTTTCCTCCGAACCTTCTTCTGTTTTTCACTACTTGCATCGATGTGTTTCGACCTCGTCACCTGATAGTTTGTCTTCCACGCATCGACAAGGCATGAGATCAATTTCTTACAGATAAGTGGGGGCCCTCGAGTGTCGATCAGTTTGGTTTTGTGACCGGAAACCTAGCGGCTGCCATGGAGTGAACACCCACATCCATGGGGCTACAGTATTGACTTGACATTGATATGATGACGACGGCTTCCGTTCCAGTGTTCGCTGCCCAATAAGCAATTTGACTGGTCATGCTTTTAGCAGATCTCGCTCTAATGTTCCTAAGATTGCAAGAAGGTTGTTTAAAACATATGACCCACAGACAAATCAACTAGTCTCGGAAGATCTTACCAAGCGCTTCCATCTGTGTCCCCTACCATCTCTATCATAGCAAGACTGCAACCACAAGCAACCAAAAAAAAAAAAAAGATAGAAAGATCGAGACTGAGCAACTGGAAATAGCAGGCACTCATGTTCACTTCGAACTAGATACATCGCTGACAGCTCTCAAAGGTTTCAGAGCACTATAAACTCTTTCACGTTGCTGTGCGCTAAGAGACTAGAACATAACGAACTTGAGAGGAGAAACTAAAAACTAACAGACACAGAGGAATCCAGTATGTCCGTGGCTCTTTTCTGATGATAACAGTAGTGTGCAATGGGATGTACTCCAAGATCACAACTGTCCATTCCGATTTCTTCTTTGGCAAAATCACATACCCAAATTGCGAGAGTCGTGATCGCCCGATGCGACCATAGCTGCGGAAGCTGCCTTGGCCAGACTCTCATTCCGCCATGCGTGGAGATGGGCAAAACCAGATAGCGCCGAACAGACACCCAATCCTCCCGGCAGAAGAGCGAACATTGGCGTGAAGTTGGTCTATGGGTTTCCACCCAAGTCTGTTAAATCAACGCTCGTTACATCAACATGGTAGAGCCAAAAGGGCACAAAAAGTACCAGCAACGTAAGATGAAAAGAGAGGGAGCCTTTCGTAATATCCTCTAACACGGTCCTGTATCTATCATCACACTACTTTCATATTTTATACAAGGTTATCGGAAACAAGCGTGCCTAGGGGCGGCTCGATGAAGTAAACCAGTGAGCCCAACACAAGGACTACGAGAGCGAAGACAAGCAGCGATTTGCAAGGATCTGCAGGTTGCCTAATGAGAGTGATCCCTTCTTCCTGTCCGGAGGTTGAAGACGTGTCGTCCAATTGTAAGGTTGGGCACGTGAAGTAGCCGTACACTATGCCCGTGACGGCCGCTCCCAAGTGCGCCCTGCAACACCATAGCAACGGTCATGGAGGGGGCCGAACTCGAAGAATCGTGTGGCTAGGAAAAGAGGGAGGATGCTCTTGTTTTTTAACTGGCTGGAGATAATCTTACCAGTCATCTATTGGGCCAAAGTTGCTCAACAGGAAGCTGAGAGCCGTCGCGAGTACTGCCTTCTGTAACATACTCTCGGATACGTCCTTCGAAATCATGTCTTTGTTTTGGATTTGGTAGATGAGCCAGGCGCCTATCATGGCAAATATCGGTCCCTGCAGCGACACATCGTAACCAAAATCAACTGTAGTCCAATAAGTTGAAAATGTTGCTGAATCTGAGTTTGGCTTTCTCAATTACCTAAATGTGTCGACAGAGAATGGGACTTAGTTGATGCTTACCGTTCCGCCGACAGTCGGATCTGGCGTGTGCAGAAAGCTTGTCAAGTTGCCAGATATTCCTCCAAGCAAGTATATCAGAGAGAATGTGAATGAACCATAGCCTTTGCAAACCTTAGGCCCGAACACGAGAAGCGCCCAACAACCGAGAGCTATATGGAGAACTCCGGAGTGCTGCATCCAGAAAATCATGTTGACAAAAATCTTCAAGATGGAAGATAGGGCTCCGCACAGAATATTCAGAAATGTTCATGCAAATTCATTGTGACATACAATTTTTTTGCAAGAACAATTATGCTCCTGATTATTAGCATCTATCTATTCATGATTGTTAAATGCCTAATCACAACTAATTCCGTCTTCGGTTTGTATCGTGTGGAACATGAACAATATGTGTGGACCAACGATCTGCCGTCATCTCGTGTACTAAGACTAGGAAATATGGCTACAGAATCAGTACAGGAAAGGAAAATGAAACCAACCCTCAATCTTGTACCAGAAACATTGGCGTCACAAGCCTCCACCATTCTCCGATCAGGATGAGGTGATTGATTTTCGCTCCGTACAGCAGCGGAAGAGAGAATAGGTCCATGTCTGAGTTCCTCACAGGGCTCGCTATTTCGAACAGAAACACGGCGATGTTTATGGAAGCTATGATGCTTCTGCAGCCAAAGCACAAAAGGGTATCGTTAGACATCAAGCTGCATGATGAATAACCTTACATGTTGGACAATTGAACTTCGAAGAGACCAGACCAGCACATTACATTAAATAAAGATCTGAAATGTCATCGAAGTTCTGAAAAACTTGGGAATCCTGCCCATTCTCATCTCTCATTTGCCTTGGTTCATTTCGAGCTCTCGTTTTCCTCCAATAACCTCTTTTAGATTCTTCTTTGAGAGGGAATGGAGTTTCTGTATGATCGCCTCTGGCGGCGACCTTGTCCTGGGAACTCGATGATGGACGGGCTGCGGAGTTGGTATCTTGACATGCAAAGATGTTAGATTATTGTCCTTTCTACATGAAAGTAATCCGTCAAAAAACAAAACTCCGGCAATCCAAATAACAAGAGAAAATTCCGGTCATCCAACGAGTGTGACAGATATGAGAATTCCCTCTCACCAACTTCTCCAATAAGTAGCACAGTTGATGCACATCGAAACATCAACTATTTTCTTCCATTTAAGCTCGTGCGACAAACTTTCATCGCCGGGTCATCAGTATGAAGAGTAAGCAAATCACACATACCTGACATGCCCTTTCTGCCCTCGAGTTTGCCAAGATAAGCATCCCGCAGTTCCTGCCCTCTTTCCGACTTGAACAAATCGCTTTTTTCGAGCACTTTGATATTTACGCCAGAATCATCGTCCAAGACGGGCTTGTCGGCATGACCAAGTTTGCCAAAATAAGAATCAAGTGCCCTCAATTGTCTCTCACTGCTATCCTCGGAAGCATGACACGTGATGTGCGCGCTTTTCCTGCGCGTAGCATTCTTTACAGGGCGTTTAAGGTGGCTATCTGCCCAGGAATCTCGCTGTAGAAAGGATGCTCCAACCATCTTCTCATTTTGCAGAGACCTGCAAGGCTTACACACATTAGTGTGCTCCGGTCTCTTTCTTGTTTATTGTCGTCTCGATATACCGATCACCGGACACAACACTTACCATCCGATGTCGACAGAACCGTAACAGAACCATCTCGAACCATCTACAGTGGAGCCGCGGTCACACATGAGCAGCCCCTCGCACTGTCTCGGGATATTCCGGGTTAAATGAGGCCGGCCGATGAATGGTATCCTGGAACGTATTGGTGTCACGACCATGTTAACCTGAATGGATTCATTGAAATCGTAAATGCCAGCAAGAAGAAAGAACTCTGACAAGTGACAACAGCAAGGAGAGGAAATTTTTGCCATGTTCACCATGTCAGGATGATCTTCGCTTCGGTTCAGAGATCGAGGGGGAGGAATTCAGCCACACAGCCCCCAACGACGTGAGACAAATGTACTTGATGTTTCCATTCATGGAAGTCTTTTAAAGTTCTCTCAACGCGGGACTGAAGCGTCGAAAGGAACAGCAACGACTTGAGATGGGGGGAGTTTCTCTGTCTACAGTTGAGATCCTGCCTTATCTCTGTTGGACCATTGGGATGTTGCCACGTCTCAGCCACAATCTCGAGCTCGAGCCTAAGCCCTGTGAAGCCTAAGCCTATCAACACTCCAACCATTGAACGTTCACGACACGACACGTTCATCTGAAGCACTCGCTAGTGAAATTTGCTTTTCTGTTTGATTGGGCGAGCCACAGAGCGCTTCTCAGACGATCCCAACTGAGTTGATTCCTTGTGAATTTTCTTCGTTTGGGCGTGTCGGATCCTCTCGATTGGATCGGTCCGAGAGACAAATAAATGTAGAGAACTAAGGTTAGGCACGAGGTACCGCCCGAACGCAACTCTCAGAAGAAATTAAGTGAAGTTCATCCACAATTAGTATGACTAACAGTGAATTGATGAAGGTCGGAGCTACTACCTCGATATCCGTCCCCTGTTGCCTAAAGTTAATTGTATATTTTAAAACTTAATCGTATATTTACGAATTAATCCAATGTGAAAAGTTTTAAATCTCCACAGCACTTGATTGAATAAATTGAATGTGCTCCACTGCAATTAGATTGAATAAATTGAATGTGCTACAGCTCGATCACATTCTACAAGTATGATTTAGCACTTTGTGATGCAATTTTCTCGACCCCACAGTTCCAATTCTGCGTATTTCCTTGTCATTCTGGGATTAGCCAAATTGCAGGGTTCGGATAGATCCTTTCAATCAACAAATTTCTGGTGAAATGATTAGTCGTTTTAATGCTAGCAAGTGGAGCAGGGTGACCCCATATCAACTGCAGATTTCTTCTGAGATAAAACTTCTGCATCATGTTCTTGACTCGGCCAACCTAAGGTAACTTCTCATGGTTAGCAGCAAACTTTCTTTCCGCAAGCAACCTTAATAGTAGGAACCCTACTTCCATTAAAACATAAAGAATTAGCAATGCACCATGGATAATTAGCTTTAATAGGTGATGAAGTTGACTCTTTTACGTAACAACTAAACAATGGTCCTGTTTCAACATCAGAGAGCGCAATTCTTGGAAAGGAGAACAGATCCATCTGTGTCAAAGATAGGCCGATGCAGACGACGAGCCTAAAAGCCTCTTGAGTAATGAAGGCGGAACATAGCATTGGACCCTCATCCTGTTCTTGATAGAATAGTGACTGAAGGGGCCTCTGCCTCTAGTCTATCTGATGGACAAAGCATATATACTCTGCAAGTACAACCTCCCCAGTGAAGAGATGCAAGTGCAGCATCCGCAATGCCCATAAACACGAACAGCAAAGAGGTAGATTCTGCAGCCAGGAGCACACAGGTGTATGGCGTGCCATATTGGTGCTTCCAAATGTCAGAGATCCAAATTCCGAAATCCTTCATGGGCAATTAACCGGTCCATGCACCTGTACTTTCACAAAGGAAAGCGATAGTGACGAAAGCACCTGTTTTAAGGAATTACAAGCCAAGAGGTAGTTACGTATGGTCACAGATATGCAAGTCTTTCGATCATATCCAGAGTTCTCACATGACAAATGGTTCTACTGAGAATACATAAACAGAAGCTCACATCACGGGGTATCAAAGTTCCTCTGCATCCTTGTTTAGTGTGCAGAACTCTATATTACTATAATACATATCCCTTTCTGCGCTCTCTCCTCTTGATTTATTTCGAAAGAGGAACCAAATTACACAAGCACATTTTTCTGAATTGCACATGGTTCAACCCCTCTAAAGTTCTCACATAATCCCCTTTCCAAGATAGAAAACTGGCAGTCACTCGATCAACTCCTAAAGCTCTGCTATGAAAGGAAAAACATTGCACGCCAACTACCTAAATGTGCTTAGGGTAATTGTTCTGATAAAACATCTTTCAAGGAGGCACAAATGAGATAAGCTACATAAATGCGCTTAAGATAATTGTTCAATTGTAAAAGCACAAGCGAGAAAAAGACATTCTCCCTCTTTTTAAGACTTTCCTCATATATTCTATGCCAAAGCACCCTGAGGCCACAAATTATTCCAAAACAATGTCCAGCTAAAGGTCGCATTCAGAATCCTCAGTCCATTGAGTATGCTCAAAACTTTACGTACCTCCAAGAGCTCAGTCTTCTCAAGGTCCTCAAAATATTTAGATGCACGAGAATGCTGCAGCTCCCAATTTTGACAACAGACACCTAAGCCCAGCAAACAGCAGAAATAGGACCATGACCAACTGAAATTGGAGTGAATCCAGTTAATTCACACTGCTAAAATGTGACAGTTTTATCATCTCCGATCAGGTACCATAAGTAACTCAAACCAAACAAAAAAGACAGAAGGTCACGCAATTTAAAACCACTTACATTCTAAACATCAGTTCAGGAACCATTCAGAACCTTAAAACATGCAATTATCCAGGGACCTGAAAATTAATAAGCATAACTATGGCAGCAAGGTGAAAACAATAGAATCCAGGATATGTGAGTAGCTCACCAGGTAAAAAGTACTCATGGGCGACTTAGGAAATGCCATATGCATACAGGCTTCCTGTTCAAAAGAGATAATGGACCATATGAAATGACGGGCTAGAGAACCGATTCATCACATGGCTAAAGCTTAAATTTACTAATCTAATTGTTTCTGGAGTTTCCTTGTAACATGTACATCTCTCTCTCTCTCTCTCACACACACACACACACACACTATCTTCCATGTCAATGAGCAGAATTTATTTTTTCGTTTTTGGGTCGGGGTTTGGATAACTCTTGCAGTAAATATATGAAAGATCAAAATTACCTTGTCCAAGAATCAAAATAGCATTTGATCCAAGGGAAATGATACTTTGAATCTTTTCGCTCGTAAAAATTGCTTGGACGACTAGCAAAAGATAACAATATAAGTAAGTATCCAACCCCTCCATTGGTATCAATAAAAGAAGAAATCGGAAATGGACACAAATAAAACCATCGCTGAAATGGGGGAATCAGATGACTACCGTTAGTTGAGAAAAAGTAAGTAATAAGTTTCAAACAAAGTGCTACACCATATATCTTAAAAAGATTAATGTAACGAGAGGCATGCATCCTACTCATCAGATGTAACTCTTCGGGTAATACAAAGTGGAAGCAGCATGACCAAAAATCTATTTGCAGGCAATCTACAAATTGTATGTAATAAAAACCTGAAATCTGCATCAGCCTTTCTTGACTCTGTTTTCCGTTGTTTGCATCATTAGCGGCCTCCACGTCAAATCCAATGATCATGTGCACAGTATTAGATCCATCGCCTACCCAAATAGTTCCTGAACCTACAAAAATCATTGTTGATGTAATTTTCACCAAAATGATAAGAGTTAAATAACAAATTGATCAAGGACACTACTTTCCAAGAACCTAAAGCCTACACCAGCATACTACCCTGGATCTATGAGAAACCAGGCAAAAGTCACAATGCAGTTCCCAATATATCGCATCAGAAACATCATATTAATGTGAGAGAGAGAGCACCTTACTCATTGTAATATCAGGAAAAGCAGTCAAGTGTTGCACTTTCATGACATGAAGCATATGCTTCAAATGGAAATTAACATCAGAAGCAGTGGGTGCCTTGGACTTCGGCAGGCATACAAGGTGTAAATCTCCAACTGAATCCAAAACAATGAAGGATCTTGGGGACAAAGGCTGGATGTAAAGTGCTTTAAGTGACATCACTGGTGTGGATATAGAAGTCGAGTCTACATCATCCTCACTCTTCAATGTCACAAAACAAGAACTCCCGTCACTGGCCTCTTGCTTTAACTTGACCGTTGACTGTCTCACTGCAGGAAATAAGACATTTTCGTCACTGCTTAGGAAGACCACGGACAGGATAAATAACAAAACCAATCATAATCTAATAGTCCACGTATTAAGTCTTCCTTCAAAAAAACAAAAAAGGGAAGAAAAGTTAAAGAAAAGGAAGAACACTCAATGACGCACTAGCAGAGACCCAGAGAGAGATGAAAAAAATCATTAGAAGAAATCAATTATATAAGTGTGATTTCATAAGCCAGTTATACACCGACAAAATCTGTGTAAAATAATAGTAGATAAGCTAAGGACAAAATCGGTCAAAATTGTAACCAGACTGATTTCTTTCTTGCCAGAAAAGAGGATAAAGCCTCGTATGTAAATTGTAAGGTATACCCTGGTGAATGTGTAGCTACACAACATAAGTTGGTGGTCTTAAAGGTTCGGTATAACAAAGTACAGAAGATGAAGAGAAGTGCGTAGCACCTCATAGTAAGATGGTGGAAGTTACATGAGGAGAAACAAATAGAATTCAAGGAAATAATTCTACAGGAAGGTCCATGGCGACTAGAGGGCGACGCAAATATGATGTGGATAGAGATGTCTAACTGCATTCAGAAAGCGGCAAAAGGGGTGTTAGGGAAAAATAGAGGGAATGAACATCAAACAAAGGAAACTTGGTGGTGGAATGAAGAGATGCAGGAGGCAATTAAGCAGAAGACGAAGTGTTTCAGATGCCTACATAAATTTCTTCAACATCAACATCAACACCTTTATCCCAA
The DNA here is from genome assembly GCA_028455895.1 of Rhodomyrtus tomentosa. NCBI lineage: Eukaryota > Viridiplantae > Streptophyta > Magnoliopsida > Myrtales > Myrtaceae > Rhodomyrtus > Rhodomyrtus tomentosa. The sequence continues at coordinate 25,214,303 of JAPCWY010000009.1, read as the reverse complement.
ACTAATTGAGGTCGTCGATTGATAAACTCCAAGGAATCATAAAAAATAAAAGCAGAATCAAGCGAGGCAAAAGAGAAAAATTTGTAAATATATATATGTAAAATGTGTAAAAATATATATGCCTACGTAAATGTCCTAATGAAAAGAATTTGCAAAAATTTAAATTGGCGAGAAAAAGTGCCAAGAAATCTGTGCGAGAGGCCAGATGCAAGGTTTTCACAGACATGTACAAAAAACTTGGGAGCAAAGAAGGAGTAAAAAAAGGCATCTATAGACTTGCAAAGTCAAGGGGCAAGAAAAGTAAAGACTTGACACAATTTAGATGTATCAAGAATGAAAGTCAAACACTCTTGATAAGAGATGAAGACGTTAAGGGCAGGTTGATGAGCTATTTTAACAAACTTTTTAATGGGGAGAGCGAAAGAAGTGTGGTGGATATGGAAGATGCTTCTGATAATTCAAACAGAAGATTTGTGCGTAGAGTTAAAGTACGGAAAGTTAGGGAGACATTGAAAAAGATGAAGACTAGTAAAGCCTTGGGACCCGAAGGTATTCCTATTGAAGTGTTGAGATGCTTAGGGGATGTAGCAATAAATTGATTGACAAGATCCTCCAAACTAATAAGATGCCTGATGAATGGAGGAATAGTATACTAGTGCCTATATACAAGAACAAGGGAAAATCTAGAATTGTTCCAATTATAGAGGCATCAAGCTTATGCGCCATACAATGAAGCTGTGGGAGAAAATTATTGAGCATCGTTTGAGAATAGAGACCAAGGTTTCTGTCAATCAATTTGGATTTATGCTAGGAAGATCTACCATGGAGGCTATTTTCTTGATACAACAATTGATGGAGATATATCGAGAAATAAATAAGGACCTACATATGGTGTTTATTGATCTCGAGAAAGCGTATTATAGAGTTCCAAAAAAAGTTATGTGGTGAAATTTTTAGAAGAAAAAAGTACCTTCAAAGTATTTAGAGGCAATCAAAGGCATGTATGACAGTGCTACTACATGTGTGAAAGCTTGTAATGGCACATCAAGTTATTTTCCAATCACAGTAGACTTACGCCAAGGCTCTGCTGTGAGCCTTTACTTTTTTACCCTGGTTATGGATGAGCTAACAAAAGATATTGAAAATGAGGTGCCGTGGCTATTTGCAGACGATATTGTGCTTACTGATGAGACTAGGGCTGGGGTTAACACTAAGTCAGAAGTATGGAGAAGCACATTAGAGTCTAAAGGATTTACGTTAAATCGAAGTGAGACGGAAGTGCAAGTTTGACATGGCAGGAAGAAGGGATCAAGAAACCGTAAATATGCTCGAACAGAAGGTACCAAAGAAAGATACATTTAGATATCTGGGATCAATATTGAAAAATGAGAGAAATTGATGAGGATGTAAGCCATAGAATCAGAGCAGATTGGATGAAATGACGCAATGCATCGGGATTTTTGTGTGATTGCAAAATACCTTTTAGGTTAAAAGGAAAATTTTATAGAACAGCAGTCAGACCTGCCATATTATATGGAGCTGAATGTTGGCCAGCACAAAGGAAACATAGTATAAAATGAGAGTAGCGAAAATGAGGATGTTAATGTGGATGCGTGGTCATACAAGGATGGATAAGATAATGAATGAAGAGATTCAACGAAAAGTAAGAGTAGAACCGGTGGCGGAAAAGATGAGAGAGCATAAATTAAGATGGTTTGGGTATATCCTCCAAAGGCCCTTAAATGCACCGGTACGAACAGAAGTTTTCTATCGAGAGCATAACACAAAGAAAGAAAGAGGTCGACCGAAACTTCCTTGGGGGAAAGCAGTAAAACAAGATTTAATGGAGTGAGAAATAGATTAACGTACGGTTTGTCTTAAGACGACGGAGTGGAGGAAGGCTATCAGTGTTGTGGAGGAGTAATGTATAGATAGATATATATTTATTTTTACATATTTATCTCTTTTCTCTCAATTGATTCTGCTTTTATTTTTATGATTTTTTAGTGTGGTTCATCGACCGCCGATCCCAACTAGTTTGGGATAAAGGAGTTGTTAATGTTGAAGCTAAGGATAAAAGCTTGCTCTTTGGCTTATAATTCCAATTTAGCCTATCTTCTGAAACATATGTCGAGATGAAATACTTCGATAGGAACTTCAAATCTGGCATCTGATAGTCTACAATTACTAATTAACACCAAATTGGCTGTTTATCTTCAATTATTCATGCTACTTGCATGTACAAATGATTATTATTTCTAGTAACAGAATCACAACAGATTGAAAAATCCAGCCATCGGAGCATATGATCAATCTTATGAGAAGATGCAAATAATTAAAGTAAGTACTTAAAACTTTATTCAAGGAGTAGTAGTGACTCCAATAAAAATTACGATGATAGAAGCTCATTTAAAATGGTTTAGTCAGTTTGAACTTAGTCCTTCGGATGCTCCAGTGGGGATATACACTCAATCTGAAAAGGAGGATGAGGAGACTAAAAAGGCATGGAAATAAGGGAATACATGAAGTATTAAACATTTCAAACTTAAAGAAGACGATACAAAAATTGAGTGCAAAGGCCGAGATTGATTTATATTATTGACCTTATTTAGTGAGATATGGCTTAATTTTGTTGCTTTCATGGATGAGTGGTTGGATCAACATTATTGAGATATGATCAACCATGTAAGACTCAAAGGTCCATGCTTCCAACAACCACACATCCACGCATATGAGCGGATGCCTGGATATGGTTGACCAAGTAGCTTTTCCAACGAAATGGAAAGAACTAGAGAACAAAAAGCATAGTACTGATTTAGATACATGCATCGTTTTGATAAAAATCAACTGTTACGCTACAATTGAAACAGAGACCAGAAAACAGGCCTCTTATGATTGTCTTTCTAGATAGGTGACTCAGGTTTTTTATTGTATTATCTTGCACAGAGGTTTAATACTCATTCTGGCATGAACCAAAGAAGAAAATGAAAGTTTGACATAATCGTAGTATCTCATTGCGGTTAGAGTTGAGCAATATCACGTAGAGATGCAAGTAAGCTGAAAATGATGACAAGGACCACACAAAATAGAGCAGATTTACACCTATAAAATAACCTTGACAAGGAATCATGCTCAAAACAATTGTTAAGAGTAATTAAATATTAAATCACGCCTTCATTTACCAGCTTAAGCTTTAGAACAGTTGACAGTGCTCCCACAAAATCTCACATGGTATCAGAGCAGGAGGTATCCAGTTCAAATCTTCCAAGCCTCATTTTCCTCCCCAATTAAAATATGTACACACTTAGTACTAAGCAAAAAGACTAGACTAAGCTTGAGGGGAAGTGTTAGAGTAATTAAATATTAAATCACGTCTTCATCTAACAACTTAAGCTTTTAGAACAGTTGGCAATAGTCCCACAAAATTTCACAACAAAGAATCCTAAGATCTCAAATTACACATTCACAGGAGAGTGGAACTAATTTTGTTTTGCAGTGCAACGAGAAGAGTAGCCTCACAAGATCATTCACCTTAAAAGTTACCACAGAACCAACTATTATACAATTAAAGACAACAATCACAGAAAGAGAGGCTAGATCATCTTACCTGTGAAAAGAGAAAAACTGCTTGCATAGTCTAGGAATTTGTACTTAAGGTCAGACTGGTTTTTTACCATGCAGCACATTATAACAGTATCACACAGTTGACTGAAAGGGAATCCATGTTCATAGTTCTTGGCACCCATATGGATGTACAATTTCACTAGCATCACGAACTTAATGCTCAGTATCCAGGCAAAAGCATGCTCTCCTGAAGACTTAGCTTTTCCAGCATAATTACTAGACATTCACTCCATCACATTTTTCAAAAAAGAGAACTAGCTTCCAAGTTTCTTCCTTCATATACAATACCTTACAAATAAAGCATTTAACACACATTGAGGCCATCCATGCAAACAGGAACTTCAAAAGAGGGGGTGTAATAGGAAAGTTACAGCTTATCTTATAAGACAGTCATGGAGCCTTGGAATGATAGGTGAGATGACATGTAAAATCTCAGTGTTTTTCCCATACACTAGATGACAGGCAATAAGTCTAGATTAAAGTGATCAACACACTATGAAGAAGAAACCTGAATGTTCAACTGCTGGGATTAATCAGTCATCAACAGAAACGTTGCTAGGAACTAAGGCATGTCCTCTTTTCTATCAAGAGTTCACCAAAAAGCAACATTCTAGAAGTGAAAAAAAATTTAGTATTAGTAGGACTGATGCATAGAAGATGCAGAGAAGTACAGAAAATGCAGATAAGTGCTCAACACCCCAAAATAAGATAGTGGAAGTTATATGAGGAAAAACAAACATAATTCAAAGAAAGAATGCTACAGGAAGTACCTTGGTGACTAGAAGGCGAAGTAAATATGATGTAGAAAGAGATGTCTAACTGTATTCAAGGAGTGGCAAGAGGGGTATTAGGAGAAAGTAGAGGGAACATACATCAAACAAAGGAAACTTGGTGGTGGAATGAAGAGGCAGGCAATTAAATAGGAGTGTTTCATATGCTTACATAAATGTTCTAATGAAGAGATTTGCAAAAGTTTAGATTGACAAGAATAAGTGCCAACAAAGCTGTGCGAGAGGCTAGAGGCAAGTTTTCATCGATATGTACAAAAAAAACTTGAAAGCATAGAAAGAGAAAAAGGTATCTATAAACTTGCAAAATCGAGGGACAAGAAAATAAAGACTTGACACAGGTTAGATGTATCAAAGATGAAAAGTCAAACAACTTTCGATAAGAGATGAAGAAGTTAAAAGAAGGTGGATGAGCAATTTTAACAAACTTTTTAATAGAGAGCAATAGAAGTGAGGTGGATTTGAAAGAGACTTCTGATGATTTAAACAGAAGGTTTGTGCGTAAAGCTAAGGCACGGAAAATTAAGAAAGCATTAAAGAAGATGAAGACTAGTAAAACCTTAAAGACCTAATGGTGTTACCATTGAAGTATAGAGATGCTTAGAGGATATAGTCAACCTTTTTAACAAGATCTTTCAAACTAATAAAATTCCTGATGAATGGAGGGAGGTATATTTGTGTCTATCTACAAGAACAAAGAGATATCCACAATTATTCCACCTTAAAGACCTAATGGTGTTACTATTGAAGTATAGAGATGCTTAGGGGATATAACAGTAAGATGGTTAACTAACCTTTTTGACAAGATCTTTCAAACTAATAAAATTCTTGATGAATGGAGGAAGGTATACTTGTGCCTATCTACAAGAACAGAGAGATATCCACAATTATTCTAACTATAGAGGCATTAAGCTTATGAGCCATACAATGAAGTTGTGGAAGAGAGTTATTGAGCATCATTTGAGAATAGAGACCAAAATTTCTGTCAAATCAATTTGGATTTATGTCAGGAAGATCCACCATGGAAGCTATTTTCTTGATACGACAATTGATGGAAAGATATCAACAAAGAAAAGACATCCATATGGTTTTTATTGATCTCGAGAAGGCGTATTATAGGGTTCCAAGAAAGGTTCTGTGATGAGTTCTTGAGAAGAAAAAAAGTACCTTCGAAGTATGTAGAGGCAATCAAGGATACGTATGACGGTGTTACATGTGTGAAAGCTTGTAATGGCATATCAAGTTATTTTCCAATCACAATAAGCTTACACTAAGGTTCTGCTTTGAGTCCTTATCTTTTTGCTTTGGTTATGGACGAGCTAACAAAAGATATCCAAGATGAAGTGCCGTGACATATGCTATTTGTAGACGATATTGTGCTTATTGACGAGACTAGGGCTGGGATTAGCGCTAAATTAGAATTATGAAAAAGCACGTTGGAGTCTAAAGGATTTATGTTAAGTCGAAATAAGATCGAATACTTGAAGTTTAAGTTTGACAAGATAGTAAGAGAGATCAAGAAGCCATCAATATGTTCGGACAGGAGGTATCCAAAAAAGATACTTTTAGATATCTGGAATCAATATTGCAAAAGGGGGAGGGATTGATAAGGATGTAAGTCATAAAATCAGAGCATGTTGGATGAAATGATGCAGTGCATCAAGATTTTTATGCGATCGCAAAATTCCTCCTAGGTTATGTGAGCAGTAAACGTATCTGTTTATTTGATGAAAATAAAGACGTACATGTACAAACTAGGTAAACTACCAAACCACACAAAGACCATTATACCCTTTACTCTTTAACACTCCCCCTCAAACTGGAGTATGGATATCGAACATACCCAGTTTGTTACAAATATATTCAACCCTACTATTCCCTAAAGATTTGGTAAAGATATCAATCAGTTGTTCACCGATCCTAGCATAACTAGTAGAGATAACTCTAACTTGAAGTTTCTCACGAACAAGATGACAATCAACTTCAATATGCTTGGTACGCTCATGAAATACAGGATTAGAAGCAATATGGACAGTCGCTTGATTATCGCACCACAACTCCATTGGTGCGGGATCTTTGAATCCAAATTCAACTAATAACTGACGCATCCAGATTAACTCACAAGTAGCTTGAGCCATAGCTCTATATTCTGACTCTGCGCTTGATCTAGCCACAACACTTTGCTTCTTACTCTTCCATGATACTAGGTTTCCTCCCACAAATGTGCAATAACCTGATGTCGATCTTCTATCTATAGAAGATCCTGCCCAATCAGCATTCAAGAAGGCTTCTACCCTTTTGTGACAATGATCCCTATAAACAAGACCACGACCTGGGGCTTTCTTTAAGTATCTCAGAATTTTGATTACAGCATCCCAATGTGAAGTATGAGGGGAAGACATAAATTGACTCACAACACTCACCAGAAAAGAAATATCAGGTCGAGTGATCGTTAGATAATTTAGCTTTCCAACAAGTCTTCGATACCTTTCTGGATCATCTAATAGTTCACCATCCTCTGCCATCAATTTCAGGCCCACTTCCATCGGTATATTTAGTGGTTTAGCTCCTAACATCCCTGTCTCAGTAAGCAAATCCAGAACATACTTCCGTTGTGAAATATAAATACCTTTCTTCGCTCGTGCCACTTCGATATGCAAGAAATATCTAAGTGATCCCACATCTTTTGTATAAAACTGTTGCTGCAAATACAGTTTCAGCTCTTTAATTCTTGCAGAATCATCTCCAGTTATGACAATATCATCAACATAAACTATAAGAAATATCCGACCAGCCTCGGAAACTCGATAAAACATTGAATGATCTCCAGTGCATCTACTTAGTCCAAACTAGAGTACTGCCTCAGAAAACTTCCCAAACCATGCTGTGGGAAATTGTTTCAAACCATATAAAGCAACAAACATGACCAGACTTCCCCTGAGCAACAAACCCAGGTGGTTGCTCAATATGCACCTCTTCCTTTAAATCTCCATGAAGAAAGGCATTTTTAACATCAAGCTGAAACAGAGGCCAATTAGCAGAAGCAGCAAAAAAAAGTAAGAGACGAACAGAGGTCATCTTAGCCACCGGGGAAAAGGTATCACCATAATCGGCTTCATAAACTTGTGCATACCCTTTAGCAACCTATCTGGCTTTGAGACAAGCAAGAGAACCATCAGGATTAACCTTGACAGTAGATACCCACTTACATCCAATGGTCGTCTTCCCTGCAGGTACAGAGACAAGATCCCAAGTTTGGTTGTGGTCCAATGCCAATAGTTTCTCTTCCATAGCTTTCCTCCAGCCTGGACTAGATAACGCTTCAGCAACAGTTTTAGGAATAGGATGTGTATCAATGGTCATTACGCTAGCCCGACAAGAGGCAGATAAACCAGAATAGGAGACAAACTGTGCAATAGGGTGGTTTGTACAACTACGAGCTCCTTTACGATGTGCAATAGGAATATCAAGATAAGTATGTGACTAACTTACCTCAGGTTCAGAAGACGAAGAAGACGAGATAGGCTCAGATTCATCGGCAGGGGGCGCCACATGATGACGAGGACGTCTACCGTAAACATATTGGATAGGTGGAGGAACTGATGGTTCCAAAAAGGGTGTTGATTCCATAATAACATATGTTAAGGAATCATCATCCACTGTAGTAGGTTCCATTGGACTATCAAAATAGACAATAGACTCAAAAAATGAGACATCTGCAGTAGTAAAATACTTCTGCAAGAAGGAATAGTAGCACCGATAACCCTTTTGTGCAAGAGAGTACCCCACAAAAATGCATTTAAGAGCTCGAGGATCAAGTTTAGAGATTCCTGGACGATGATCACGAATATAACAAACACAACCGAATATACGAGGTGGCAGATGGAATAAGGGGTTAGAAGGAAAAAGGAGAGAGGAATTGCACCCTTAAGAACTGAGGATGGCATGCGATTAATAAGATAACATGCAATCATAACAGCATCATCTCAAAAGGATTTATCTACCTTCATCTCAAAAATCAAAGAATGAGTAACTTCTAACAAATGACGATTCTTTCTTTCAACGACGCCATTTTGTTGTGGTGTATCTGAACAAGAAGATTAATGAAGAATGCCCCTTTGAGACATGAAGTCAGAAAAAGTCTTAGAGAAGTACTCTTTGGCATTATCACTTCGAAGACTACAAACAGTAGTACAAAATTGCGTATCTATTTGTTAACAAATGCACGAAAAATAGAGAATAACTCAGAACGACTTTTCATTAGAAATAGCCAAGTGACTCTTGAATAGTCATCTCCAAAAGTAACGAAGTACTTGAAACCCAACTCTGACGTTATAGGACATGGATCCCAAACATCAGAATGAACTAACGCAAATGGTTGAGAAGCCTTTTTATTGACTCTTGGACTATAACTAGTACGATGCAATTTCCCAAACTGACATGACTCACGCTCAATACAAGACGGAATGAAAACTGGAATCTAACTTCTTCAAACTTCCCAAAGAGGGATGTCCTAACCGACAATGAATTTGATGTGGAGAAACTGTCGAACAAGCAACACTGGGATTATCATCAAACACATATAACCCCCTCGACATGTGTCCTCTACCAATCGTTTTCTTCATCTTCAAATCCTAAAAAACACATGAATCGGGATAGAAGGTTACAGAACAGTTATATTCTTTGGTAAGATGACTGACAGATAAAAGGTTTGATGGAAAGTTTGGGAGATACATGACAGAAGATAAAGATATGGAGGATGTCAAGGGAACTGTGCCTAGCCCTTTTACTGTGGATAAAGAGCCATTAGCTAAAGTAACAGTGGAAACAGACTCATGAAAGGTGGAAAATATACCCGAAGATCCAGTCATATGATCCGTAGCACCTGAAACAATGATCCATGAGCAAGAGGTAGATGAGAGACATGCTTTTGCATTACCTGTCTAAGCAAAAGTAGCTGTGGAGGAGGAAACTGGCTGAAAAAGCTGAAACTAATTGTACCGAGCAAGTTCCTCATCTGACATTCCGATCAGTGTTCCTCCCTCAGAGGACTGAGAAGGAATGACAGACTCAGCTGCATTAGCTACATTTGCAGTAGTCGAATGAGGGGCCTTTCCATGAAGTTTATAACAAAAACGCTGAATACGTTCCGGTATACCACAATAAAGATAGGTTCATGCAAGTTCAGTATTACTGCCTGTGTCACCAGAGATGCTACCATATGACGGTGATTGACCTCTACTGAATCCACGACCACTACCACCACTATTAAAGCCACAACCACTCCGACCACCACGACCTCGACCACCACCTCGGTTCCCTTGGACTGCCAAGGCAGAACTCACCTGTAGGAGAAACATCTTTAGATGATTCTCGTGAAACTCGCAAGACCCGAGAAAAGGTCTCCATCAGTGAGGCCACAGTGTCTCCTCCGAGAATTTGTGAACAGACTCCCTCAAACTCTGGTCCTAATGCTCTCAAAAATCCCATAACCGCCAATTGTTCTCGTTGCTCATGCATCTTATTAACATCCGATGTAATTGGCAAAAGATGATTAAGTTCCTCATACATTTTTTTAAAATCTGTAAAGAATTGAGTAAGAGGCCGACCCTTTCTATCAGATCGAAAGAAATCCTGGGAAACTTCATAGATTCTTAACAGATTATTTTCTCTTGAATAGAGAACATTCAAGTAATCCCACAACTCCTTAACTGTGGTGACGTGTGTAACCAAAGCAATCACATGAGATTCCATAGAATTCCATATTTGGCTTAGAATTCTGGCACCTATGGTGTCCCATTTTGTATCAGTCTCTGTTTTTGCAACCGTCGGATGATGATGTTGCTCTCTTCAAGTCAATAACACCATCACCATCACAATTCTCCTCCAATGCTGAAAATTTGTGACACCAGCTAACTTTTCCTCTGTCAAACGACTAGAGGAAGCAGACACGACCTCAGTCACTACTCCTTTTCCCTCCGCCATAACACACTTTAGGACAATCTTATGACCAGTAAATTAGAAATCAAAGAACTTCCAAAGCTCCACAAACTATCACAACACCACTAATTACCTGCAACTTAGCATAAATCAAAATATGCAACTTCGCATAAATCAAAATACCCAACACCGACAACCAATAGCAAGGACTCCAAAATCAACAATTGAGGCCCCACAATCCAATACTCTCAACAGACATCCACAAAAGAGCACCAACAGAAGCCAGGATTGAATCACCAAATAATAATTTCCAACCAACAACCATGAATCACCACATTATCAACCACAAATCAGCATCAACACAAGGAGACAACATATGCAATATTACTCTGGCTTCGCTTAGCCACGCCTAACTTCCAGAGTACTATTCACTTCATAGAATCTTTAAAGTGCCTCGAACAGCTTCAAACATCAACCATTAGTCGTGCAACCTCACCAGCAACCACAAGAAAAGGTTGCTCCTCGACCAGTGACTTCAGTCGGCGCCGAAGATGGGGTTGCCGGGCCTGGGCAGCTTCAATCGGCACCAGAGATTGGGTTGCCAGGCTTGGGCGACTTCAGCCAGTGCCGGAAATGGGATCGCTGGGCCTGGGCGACCTCAATCGAAGCCGGAGATGGGGTCGCCGGGCCTGGGCAACCTCAGATCTGGCTTCGCCGGCCAGGGACGACCTCGGGTTTTGCTTCTCATACCTTGGGCGACCTCAGATCTCGGGTTCCCGACGAGTTGATGTGAAACCCCGTGGAGGCTTGAGTCTTCGGTGGAGTCAACGGCGAGTCTACGGTTGGCGACGATGGGTGGTCGACGGAGGTTAGCTATTTAGGTTTAAGATTAGAGAGGCTCTAATACCATGTGAGCAGTAAACGTATCTGTTTATTTGACAAAAAAAAGACGTACATATACAAACTAGGTAAACTACCAAAACACACAAAGACCATTATACCCTTTACTCTTTCACAGGTTAAAAGGAAAATTTTATAAAACAGCAATAAGACCTACCATGCAATATGGAGCTGAATGTTGGCCAACACAGAGCCAACATAAGCATAAAATGGAAGTAGCGAAAATAAAGATGTTAAGGTGGATGTGTAGTCATGTAAGGATGAATAAGATAAAGAATAAAGATATTCAACGAAAATTCACAGTAAAACCGGTGACAGAAAAGACGTGAGAACATAAATTGAGATTGTTTTGGCATATTCTTCGAAGATCCTAGATACTCCGGCAAGAACAGAAGTTTGCTACCGAGAGCATAACACGAAGAAAGGAAGAGGCCGGCTGAAACTTACTTCGGAGAAAGTAGTAAAACAAGATTTAATGAGGTGAAAAATAAATTGGCGTACGATTTGTCTTAGGACGGAATGGAGGAAGACTATTAATATTGCGTAGGAGCAAAAGTTCCATGTTCCTAACTGTACTTTTTAATTTTCCATATATACATATATATTACATATTTATCTTTTCCCTTGATCAGTCTTGCTTTTATTTTATGTATTTTTTAGGGTTCATCAACCGCCGACCCCAACTAGTTTGAGATAAAAATGTTGATGTTGATGTTAATCAATAGGACTGATGCATGGCAAAACTGAAGCAGCCAATTAAGATTGACGATGAAGCAGCTTAAGTTAAAGACTTAGGAAGAGACAAGGTTACGTTACTTGTGGAAAAAGATGAGCATTTTGCATATGTTAAGTTCAAAAAAGGAGTCCTTTTATACTCCAAACGTAAAACAAGAAACTAGCGAGTCAGATAGTAATTGTAGTGTGATCAAGTATATGGCAAACCAGCGCTTCAACATCAGAAAAACAGAAAAAGATATTTAGTCTCTTGATCCAGTTCTTCCTCCTCTTATTTTTTTTTTTCTCTAGCTCGTCCCTCATTATCCATTTTTACCATCTATTTCATTCTATGAATCTTGCCAAAATTTCTACACATATCAAATGATCTCAGAGCACTTTCCAGGTTGCTGAAGGTATTGAAGGAACGAATTTGGAATTTCAAGTAATTGAAGAATTGTTGAAAAGTCCGCTTCAAAAATGAGATGACTTCATATACATGTTACAAAGAAGCTCCCAGAAACAGCATCAACAACATATCAACATCAACAACATCTTTATCCCAAACTAGTTGGGGTCGGCAGTTGATGAACAAAAAAAGAAAAGAAAATTAGAAGCAAGACTGATTGAGTAAAAAGAAATAATTATATCAACATATCAACATAAAGGACAAAATATATAAAAATATATATGGGAAAAAGGACTAATAAAGCCGGTCAGAAATATGGGAATGCCGCCCCTCCACAATGCTAATAGCTTTTCTCCACTCCGTCCTAAGACAAACCATACGCCAATATATTTCCCACATCATTAAATCTTGTTTTACAAAGAAGCTCTCAGAAACAATTAGATTAATTAAGTAGAGATCAATCACATATTTTACAACTTACTATAGGAACTATAAAAGGGCATCCTGAATAACTTCAATGATTAGGCTCATTGATATTCCTATAATAGTAGATTCTATCACATTCAATCATACTCAATCCAATGGAATTGTTTGATCTTAGAGGGGATCTTCTATAAATTCACAGGAGGCATTTTCCCTTGGTTTCGTCCAGTCAATAACATAATTAATTTAAAATAATAGTATATGGAAATAACACCCCCAAAGAGTCCAATGAAACCAAAAAGTATAGATCTGCCTGCCATCCACATCAAAATAGATGGAGTTATCTGAAAGAGCTTGCTACTCAAGGAAGCCTTCCTAAGGATAAGAAACACAGGGCTAAACCTATATAATCTTGAATGTTATTAGGTCTGGTAGAACCTATGGTTTATTACCCAATGAAACTTTCCGTTCTAATACTCCACTCGAGTTAATTGTACTGATTACATCACTTCCTATCTAATGGAAGCCTATCGAAGCAAATGATAAAGACCTTTTTGAGAAAAAGATGGCATTGCCATGCTACGATGAAGATCAATTCATGTAACAATAAAAAGGTTTCCCATAATATGTGGCCATGAGATAGGGATTAAATGGAACAAAATGGATTAAGTGGTGGAGTTGTGAAAACATCTTTGCTTTCTCATTTTGGACCTTAGTTCCACGGAACAATATGCCATTAACACTATGTATGGGTGGTATGAACTACTTAAACAAGTATTTTCAACAGCAAATAACGAGAGTTGTTACTCGCTACATCAAAAAATTCCACTAATGCATGATGTAAATCCATTGTTAAATCAGAACTCCACATGTCAAATGAAATATTTGTAGCTATCTGCTCAAACAACAGTTATTTGTAGCTATCTGCTCAAACAACAGTTAAAGTTCTAACTGAATACTTAAATAAACTAGATAGACTTCCCTCTTTCTCTTAAATCAATGGATCATCTCGACTTGAAGTTGCCCTTCACGTATAATGCAACTGACTGAGCCTAATTCTAATTGTTTTGTTTCGAAGCAGAGACAACCATGGAGCAGTTCATACTAGACATTCATGACGAAGACTCTTATTGCACCATCGTTGCCATTTCTTTCTTCATTATAACCAAAGAGAGATCTATGCATTCCAAAGTTGAGCCGCTCCCTTTAGCTGCAGCCCAAAAAATGAAAGATGCTCTTGATTGGAGAAGATCCCACTTCAAGAGTGAGCTTTGATAAGCTCTCAACAAGAAGTTGAAAACTGTCATCTAAACTCAGTATTTGAAGTAAATGAGGCATTTAAGAGAGGCATGGGATTTACACTTCAACGATATCCCAGAATAAATGAGGAGAATTTCGGTCCATTTGTAGAGGACAAGGTCTGTATTCTTGCAAACACAATCAATTAATGAAGGTCAAAAAGGATAATCAGCAATTGTTGAAATCTCCAAATGCAATGATCGTTCTGGTGTTCACTTTTCTTTTGATCATCCTTTCCAAGGCAGAATCACTATTCAAATTCAACAGTAGTTTTCCCAATGGAGATTAATGACCAGATGAGTAAACTTCCGAAAAAATATAAGGAGAAATACCATAGGAAAGACACCTCCTAAATTGTAACTAATATAACAACTTAAGGACTTAGTGAAATGAAGTGCAAGCGGAAGTTAGCAGATTCTATGAGAACATTGATGCATGGCAGCAATTAAGAAACTGATAAAGATTGATGCTGAAGAACCTGGAGTTAGGAATAACCAGTTTAGTTGGGGAAAAAGTGCATTGAATGTGAGCTAAGTTTCTGCAAACAGTTAGTCATAATTCATTAGTGAATTGATTGGCAGTTTGTTGTTTCATAATTCAGTATGTAACAGGAGCAAGCGTTGCAAACAGAAATCCAGCATTATTCAAATGGCGGAGATTTCCTCTCTGGATCTTGCTCTTACTCCTCTTCTCAGAGATTTTTCGCTCACTCCTCTCATTTCCCATTCTTATCCTCTATTTCAATCTTAAAATCTTCTCTAACTTTCTACAGTTGTCATGGACTAAGAACTCTTTAATGTATAAAAGACATAACAACAAAGGTAAAGTTAACTTGTCAAGTTAAGCTAACCATATGAAATTCTCCGAATGACTTCTACTTTGGGGCATATACCAAATCATAGCTGCTCAACCGCATTTTTGAAACAGATATTGTGCAAAAAGCAAAATCATACTAATAACCACACTAAGTACGAAGAAGCTAAAATAGAATGAACAACGGTCTAAGCAACTCCTTTTTCACAAAAGTAAATACAACAGCACAAAAAAGCCACTCACCGGATGCAGGGTGCTTATCATTCTTCCCTTCGAAACTAACATTCCGGGCATTCACCAAATTTCCCACAATCCCACTTCCAGTTACTCCATTAGGCAACCGCCGATTACCGAGCTTCCCATTGGAATTCAAATTCCTGACTCTCTTGCTTCCTCCTTTAACAATAGCCATCAAATTGAAAACCCGAACCCCATTCTCCTCCCCCAAAACAATCAACCCGAAAGAAAAACTAATCGACCAAACCGGCTTGCTACACTCGATCACCGCACACCTCATCAACTCCAAGGCCCCCCCATCCTGACCCCCACCACCAGTACCCACATCTCTCAAGGCCTTGACCGCGAAAACCCATATCTTGCCGCTCGAAATCGAGTACATGGCGAAGAAATTGGTCGACCCAGAAATCTTAATCGAAACCCCATGACGGTTATCGAACAGGACGCCGGAGCTGGGGTCAAAGCTGAGGCCTCTCTGCTTGCAAACGACTTGGGCCCTAGCGAACTTGTTGCCGCTGCTCTGGAGGGCATAGAAGCGGAGCAGAATCTGGGACCCGCCCCTGTGCGGGCCGGAGACCAGGAAGACGACCCGCGAGCTCGAATCGTCCGCATCCTGCCGGAGGAGCAGGAAGGCCGAGGAGGAAGAAGGAGGGGGGACGAGGGTCTGCGGAGGGGGGAGGGAGGAGGAGGAGGGGAGAGAGAGAGGGGAGAGACGAGGGAAGAGAGAGAAAGACGAGTCGGAGTGCATGAGGGCGAGAGACAGGGAGTGGGGGTCATAGAGGATGGAGGCGATGGCTGGGGAGGGGGAGAGAGAGAGGTTGGGGATGGTTAGCTTGGAGGCTTGAACAACAACCATGAGAGCTCAAAAAGCGACTGATGGAGCTCTGGCTGTCGGTGATTCTTTCAGGTGCGAGCGAGCGAAAGAGAGAAAGAGATACAGAGGACATGGTTTGGTCTGCTGTCGGGTTAAGGCAGAAAGGTGGGAGATCCAAGGTCGTTGTAAATTATTATTTTAGTTGTGTCTGTCTCGCTCGTTTTATTGATTCTAATCTGAAAATTGGGAGAAAGAAGCTTGAAGGTTTTCCTTTCAAGGGGGAACATATATATTTTTTTTAATTGAGTAAATTTCTAGTACTAAATTATCGACCATATTTCTATACAAATCAAATAATTTATTGGTTTATCGAACAAAAAATAATAATCATACGAGGATGATTAGATATTACCTTTAATGTAAGCTCTGCAATCAATGCCTATAATAGCATACGAGATTTAGTTAAAAGTCATCCTAACTGAAATTGAACATTTATTTTTAAATTTTAGTATTTAAGCTCACACACAAGTACACATAAACAGAAACATTGCAATTTCACTAATTTTACGATTATACGCATTATATGTTTATTTTTTTGTTTTCGATAAAAAAAAATCAGTCAAAGATATTGTAGTGTGGCCAGGTTTACTTCATCTTGAATTTAAAGGTTGCATTTTCGCCATTTTAAACGTTATTCTTTTTATGATGGGTCCCAGGCTCATTCGAGGTGCATCTCTAGTGGTACATCTAATATTTGTCATTTCTCATGAAGTGTATTGTCATCATTTTAATTATGCATTTCTGTGGTTTGGCAAAACGCCAAAACAATTGGCAAATAGGTCAAACGGATTGGCCCAAATTGGAATAACTCCCTCTAAACGGGGTCCCAAAATAAAATACTTACTTCAATAGCTGATTTTCAAATCATAGAAGAGTATTTTACACACATCGCAAAACCACTCTGTGTAGATATTACAAATTGTCCAAATCCTCGCATTGAAAAGAAATAGATAAATTCAAAACGAGATAGAAAAAAAAAGAACACATTTTATGTCCTTTTTCATCGCATTAAATGTTAGATCATTTCCCAATATGGCCTTTATTTGCTGTATCTGTTTGCCATGTCATTGGAAGTACAATTTCCATTACAACAGTTGTCATGATTTCCATAGTACTTATAGTGACTTATGCACCTGTGGTTTTTATAATCATTGTGGTTTTTTGAAAGTACACAATGATTATCGGATTACACACACATATGAACTTTAATTCCGTCTATGTAGTCTATATAGTCCGTCTCAAGCTAAGTAAAAGAGAAGGGTTACGTCAAGCGTAGCGAGTCGGTTATGAAAAAAGAGCTACCTTTGTGAGATGAACTCTATTGATATTTCGTTAAAGCGTACCCTTCTTAGCGACACGTTGCATCGGCGTACAGGTGTAGCGAAAAATGAGCAAGGGTCTTTGTACCAAGATAGGTGGGTGTAAGGGGTAAGGAAGCTAGTCTTGGGCCATCATTCCCAGAGTGATGCGCCACATCGGTGTCTAGATGTGGTAATAAATATAGATGTGGTAATAAATGAGTAAGAGTTCTCACACTTCCGTGGGGGAGTGTGGGGAGTAAGAAAAGCCCAAGGGATAGGGATTAGATTGGGGAGTTGGAATGTAGAAATCTTAACGAGTAAATTACGGGAATTGACAGATACTTTTGCTAAAAGAAAAGTAAATATTGTTTGCCTATAAGAGACTAAATGGAAAGGAGAGAAGGGTAAGGAAGTGGATGGCACCGGATTCAAGTTACGGTATACAGGCACAACAAAGAGCATAAATGGAGTTGGGATTTTAATCGATAAAAATTTCAAGGATAGAGTTGTTGATGTTAAAAGAATAGGAGATAGGATTATTTTAGTTAAGCTAGTAGTGGGGGATTTGATTCTGAATATCCTTAGTATGTATGCCCCTCAAGTTGGACTGCAAGAATCCGAGAAGATCTGGAAGAGATTTTAAGGCGGATACCACACGAGAATAAGGTTTTCATAGGAGGGGACCTAAATGGACATGTCGGTCAGAGTAATTGAGATTTTGACAGAGTTCATGGAGGTTTTGGATATGGGACTAGAAATGAGGCTAGCAAAAATATTTTGAGTGTGGCATTAGCTTATGATTTGATGTTGACAAACACCTTTTTTAGGAAAAGAGAATCACATCTGCTCATTTTTCGCAGCGGTCAAAATTGTAGCCAAATTGATTTTTTTCTTGCTAGAAGAGAGGATAGAGCTTCGTATGTAGATTGTAAGGTATACCCTGGTAAATGTGTAGTTACACAACATAAGTTGGTGGTCTTAGAAGTTCGGTATAACAAAATACAGAAGATGAAGAGAAGTGCGCAGTACCATAGAGTAAGATGGTGGAAGTTACATGAGGATAAACAAACAGAATTCAAGGAAAGAATACTATAGGAAGGACCGTGGTGGCTGGAGGGCGAAGTAAATATAATGTGGAAGGAGATGTATAACTGTATACAAACAGTGGCAAAAGAAGTGTTAGGGAAAAGTAGAAGGAATGAACATCAAACAAAGGAAATCTGATGGTGGAATGAGGAGGTGTAGAAGGCAATTAAGCAGAAGAAAGAGTGTTTCAGATGCCTACATAAATGTCCTGATGAAGAGAATTTGCAAAAATTTAGATTGGCAAGAAAAAGTGCCAAGAAAGTTGTACGAAAGGATAGAGGCAAGGTTTTCACCGATATGTACAACAAACTTGAGAGAAAAGAAGGAGAAAAAGGCATCTATAGACTTGCAAAGTCAAGAGACAAAAAAAGTAAAAACTTGACGCAGGTTAGATGTATCAAGGATGAAAATCAAGTACTCTTGATAAGAGATGAAGACGTTAAGGCCAGATAGATGAGTTATTTTAACAAACTTTTTAATGGAGAAAGCGATATAGGTGAGGTGGATTTGGAAATACTTCTGATAATTCAAATAGAAGGTTTGTGCGTAAAGTTAAAGCACGGGAAGTTAGGGAGGCATTAAAAAAGATGAAGACTGGTAAAGCCTTGGGACCCGATGGTATTCCTATTGAAGCGTGGAGATGTTTAGGGGATGTAGCAATAAGTTGGTTGACTAGTCTTTTTAACAAGATCCTCCGTTCTAATAAGATGCTTGATGAATGGAGGAAGAGCATACTTGTGCCTATATATAAGAACAAGGGAGATATCTAGAATTGTTCTAACTATAGGGGCATCAAGCTTATGAGCCATACAATGAAGTTGTGGAAGAGAGTTATTAAGCATCGTTTGAGAATAAAAACTAAGGTTTCTGTCAATCAATTTGGATTTATGCCAGGAAAATTTACCATGGAGGCTATTTTCTTAATACGACAATTGATGGAGAGATATCGAGAAAGAAAGAAGGACCTCCATATGGTGTTTATTGATCTCGAGAAGGCGTATGATAGGGTTCCAAGAAATGTTTTCTGGTGGATTCTTGAGAAGAAAAAAGTACCTTCAAAGTATGTCGAGGCAATTAAGGACATGTATGACAGTGCTACTACATGTGTAAAGGCCTGTAATGGCACATCAAGTTATTTTCCAATCACAGTAGACTTACACCAAGGTTCTGCTTTGAGCCCTTACTGTTTTGCCATAGTTATGGATGAGCTAACAAAAGATATTCAAGATGAGGTGCCGTGGTGTATACTATTTGCAGACGATATCGTGCTTATTGATAAGACCATGGCTGGGGTTAACACTAAGTTAGAAATATGAAGAAGCACGTCAGAGTCTAAAGAATTTACGCTAAGTCAAAGTAAGACGGAATACTTGAAGTGTGAGTTTGACAAGGCAGGAAGAGAGAATCAAGAAGCTGTAAATATGCTCGGGCAGAAGGTACCCAAGAAAGATACATTTAGATATCTGGGATCAATATTGCAAAAGGAGTGAGAAATTGATGAGGATGTAAGCCATAAAATCAGATCACGTTTGATGAAATGGCATAGTGCATCGAGATTTTTGTGTGATCGCAAAATTCCTCTTATGTTAAAAGAAAAATTTTATAAAATAGCAGTAGACCTACCATGTTATGCAAAGCTGAATGTTGGCCAGTACAATGGAAACATGAGTATAAAATGGGAGTAGCGGAAATGAGGATGTTAAGGTGAATGTGTGGTCATACAAGGATGGATAAGATAAGCAATGAAAAGATTCAAGGAAAATTTGGACTAAAACCGGTAGCGAAAAAGATGAAAGAGCATAGATTGAGATGGTTTGAGCATATCCTCTGAAGGTCCTTAGACGCACCGGTACGAACAGATGTTTGCTATCGAGAGCACAACACGAAGAAAGCAAGAGGTCGGCCGAAACTTACTTGGGGGAAAGCAGTAAAACAAGATTTAATGGAGTGGGAAATAGATTAGCGTACGGTTTGTCATAGGATGGAGTGGAGGAAGACTATTAGTGTTGTGGAGTGGTAGTGTATAGATAGATATATATATATACTTATTTATTTTTACACATTTATCTCTCCTTCCTCCCTTCATTCTGCTTTTATTTTTATGATTTTTTGGGGTTCATCGACCGCCGACCCCAATTAGTTTGGGATAAAGGTCTTGTTGATGTAAATACACATATGAACTTTCATTCTTTTTCCAATCAACCGATTGGACTTGCTTTTTTGTTTAGTCAAGCAAATGAACTCTTCAAACGGGTATGATGAGCCTCAAACTTGTGTGACCAGTTGCCCGTAATCGCCAAGGCCCTGCAATCAGCAGATGAAGAAGAAAAAAAAAAGTATAACAAAGTTATTTTAAAAGTTTAATATTTTTTTAGATAAAGTCATGATATTGACATCATTTTTCAAATGAGATTCAAACATTACAAGATGTTTTCGGTTACTCATCACCAAGCAAAAGAAATCAAATTAATTTTCCTGAACATGATTTGTGCTGAAGAAATATATCATAAAATATGTTGATGATTTTCAAACTATCTATGTGTACTACCTTTTTGTTTGCACATGTAGTTTTGAATGTTCAAGGATCACGTGATATCCATGACGCAACTATCAAGTGATCGTGTTCCATCTGAAGTTTTTTTTTTTTTTAATATGAAAACATCACTTGAGAACTTAAAAGATCCGATAATTAATGATGCTCGTATCGAACACTCAAAGATCAAATCTCTGGCTTTGTTTGCTCTTCAATGAAGAAAATGTTAGTTGAAAAAAGAAGAAAATAACCGTTGCTTGATGGAAATACACTATGGGAAGATAAAGTAGCTTCTCAGGAACGATAAGCTTTCGTCTGTTAAAATCTGGTAGGGCAGTGAGCATGAAACACGTTAGGATGAACGTGTGATTTGTATTAAAAGAATCTCACATTGGAGGATTAATATAGTGTTGAGAAGTTAATGCAAATTCAAACGCATAACAATAAGGATGAAAGTAAAATAAAAAACGCACGAGACGTGATATACGTGGAAAACCCAAAACGGAAAAAACCACATGGAGAGATGGGTTTCACTATTTTTAATAACAAGTACAAGTGTACAATCAAATATCCAAAGATCTGACAAGAAGAAAATGAAAATAAAGGATTTCGGGGCAGAAGCTAAAGTAAGCATCCCCTATGTGATATAAAAGATATCCTTTTTTATAGCCTCCATCTATGAAAACCTAAAATAAAGTGTATGGTCCAAAATAACCTTATCACTAATTTGAAAGTCAGAATATAACAAATCTCCACATTGACTTCAAATATCCAGAAGATCATTTTACCAAACATCGCAAGATCTCTCTCCCTCACCTTCAATAGTGACCACACAAGGCCACCTGCTAAATGGCAGAATTAACAATGCACACCCCTAAGCCTACGTAAGCACACTCGACGTAGGAAACAAGGTATGAATCGCCATCAACACCGCCTAAGCAACTCAAATGGTGAGAACACCAACCAAATACAAACAATGCTTGAACTTGGTCAAAGAAATTGGTTTAATCAACATATCTGCTGGATTATCCGTTGTAGGTATTTTCTTCACTATTATTGTACCTTTAGCAACCTCAACATGCACAAAGTCATAACGAATATTGATATGTTTCGTTTTCTCGTGATACATCGCTTTCTTGGTCAATTGAATCACATTTTGGTTATCGCAAAGGATAACGGAGGCTCCCTCCTGCTTTGCCCCAAGTTCTGTAATCAAACGCTTCAACAAAAGAGCTTCCTTTGCTGTCATGTACTCTATTTCAGTGGTAGATAAAGTAGTCATGTCTTGAAAAGTTCTTCTCCAACTAACTGCGGAACCACCAAGTGTAAAAACATAACCTGTCAAAGATCTACTTTTATCGAGATCACCTGCACAGTCAGAATCAACGAAACCAGCAACTGAATGCCCATATCACAACCTCTATCAAAGACCAAACCAACATCTGAGGTACCCCGTATGTCACGCCCCAATCCTCACTAAGGGTCCAATAGCTTTAGATACTCCCCAGGATCCAAAGACGAACATCACGGTCACTATATGAAATGCACAAGCGGAAGCAGACAAAACTTCATACTATCTAAAAACAAGACGACTCATGATGGTGAAAAAGGAATTTACACTAGCACCCTTAATAATCTTATAAACTACAAGTCATCGCTTTAAACACTAACAATGAATTCTCAAAATACAACCTCCTTCCATAGTCAATGATAGATATAGCCTAGCTCTATAGAATAAGAGAATATCCAAGCCCATAAAAGAGATATAACGGCAAACATAAATATTCATCTACTCCACCTGACTTCTCCA
The DNA here is from genome assembly GCA_028455895.1 of Rhodomyrtus tomentosa. Lineage (NCBI taxonomy): Eukaryota > Viridiplantae > Streptophyta > Magnoliopsida > Myrtales > Myrtaceae > Rhodomyrtus > Rhodomyrtus tomentosa. The sequence continues at coordinate 25,191,552 of JAPCWY010000009.1, read as the reverse complement.
AAAGCCAAACATTGATATCCTTGGCGCCTCATCATTCAAGATTTGAAAATGTTATCTCACAACGGAGTGAGAATAAATCTCAGTAAGTGAACTTCTAAATCTAGACTAGGCCATTAGTACCTCTGGATAATTCCTAGACATGCGAATCCTATTCCTCCAAGTCATCACTCGAATCGATACCTATCAGGCAATACTATCCATCTAGTTCATCCTTCTGATCATGTCTTATCGTGCGTTTCTATTCATCAAGTGGGACAATATGCTAAATAAGGAAAAAGGCGGCAACGCATAGAAATCATAATTCAGGTGTTTACCAATCAAGTCCTGACTCATCAAGATAAGGTCAAGCTTCGTACTTTAGACATTTCACATAACACATACTTATATAGAGTATTTCACATTATATATCTCAACTCAATAAATCAAGGCCCGCATCACAACGCATCAGGCTATCACATTGCAATAGGCAGGACCCCCCGTAGAAACGGCTCCCAGGTCACACTTTCATTTGGTCGGACCCCTTGTAGAAACGACTCCCAGGTCATATTATTGTTTGGCCAGACTTTTCATAGAAATAGCTCCCAGGTCATATTATCGTTGGGCTAGACCTAGACATGGCCATTTGAAACTGTGAACCTGGAACCGGCCCGAAATCGGCCTGTTGATTGGGCCCACGGTTTCGAACCAGAACCGGCCTTCAAGGACCAATTCCGATTCCATATTTTACGAATATGTTTTATAAAAAAAATAAGTGGGAGTGGAGGAGTGAGAGAGGAAGAGCCTTGTCAAGCAGGCCCACATGGGGCCCATCTTACTTGGGGAAGAGCCATTGGGAAGAGCCAAAATGGCTCTTCCCCATGCGTTGCTTGGGGAAAAAGCCAAATGGTTCTTTCCCCCTTTACTTAATTTTTTTTTTTTTACAAAATAAAGTTATGGATCGGTAGAACCGTCGGTTCCGAAATCGGCCTCTTAAGGGCCAGTTCCAGTTTCGCCTTCTCGTGGAACTGGAACCGCTTGTTCCTGAATTGGAACCAGCGGTTCCATCGAACCGGCAATGTCTAGCCAGACCTCCCGTAAAAACGGCTCCTAGGTCATGCTTTAACCCTCATTGGTTAATATGTGATCTCATACAAATATACTCATCAATCAATGGCCAAGTAAAATCAAGATGCCTAATCGCAAAGAGGCAATCATTGTTCGGCCTCTACATATCAATTCAAGCATCCAATTCAACTTCACACCTCATGGCCAAACAATTCAATGACAAATCGAGTCATTTACTCCAACCAATTCACAGGATATCTCAAGGCCAAGTACATGTAAGGCGATCATTTAGTTTAGCCTCTCAATCAATGTTATAGTCCTTTAGCTCGAACTAACCACTCGATTAATAACAACAAGTCATGGCCAAACATATCAAGTATACTGAGCATCTTGCCACATAAATTAACCATTGCTTAAGCATTACAACTCATAAATCACACTTAAGCCATCCGGCCGCCAAAATGCTTCAAGCACACATTATAACCACTTTGTCACCTCAAGGCTCATCATTACTTGATCAAAACCACAAGATTGAACTAATTACCCTAAGATAATCTCAACTACTCATTCGGCCTCCCCGTTTGTCATACAAATCCGAGTCCCTTCAACACAAGCTAGCCATGAATCTTTTATTTCAAACTCAAGGTAAATCACCACAACTCGTCCTCGATAGTCATATTCGGGTTTGGTATGCATCCAATCAAAATAGCCCCTCAAACTCTCTAAATTCAACTCTAAAACCATCCATTAGTAACCTAAAGTCCTAAGCTAAGTTTATGAAGCAACTTACCACTAGTTTGAGCTAGGGAATTCCACTAAGAGCAGTTACAATCACAGCTCAAATCTAACCGGTGTAGGGTAGGTTCGGCTCCTAGGAAAAATCGCATAAAATAGCCATTATAACCCTTCTAAACTTCATTCTATCACACAACCACCTCGCTAACATATCAAACTATGCCTCTAGATGTCTTACCGAGAGTTTCTAAGCAAGGTAATGCCTCAAAATCCCTCAAGAAGCCACGGTTCAAAATCTATCCTATATAGGGTAGATTCTGTCATTGGAGGGAAACCACATGAAACTGGTCAATAAACACCATTTAAACTTCATTCCAACCTTCACACACCATGACAACTCATGACACTATGTCTTAGAATAGCTTATTGGCGATTTTCAAGCCAATCGAAGCCTCGACGGTCCACATAGTGTCTCTGTCCAGCGGCGACCATATTTACTCCTCGAAAAGCATGGTGATTCAATAATCAAAACCCATAAAAATTCTACCAAACTCCATGAACATAAGGATATATGTCTTAACTAGGCTTGAGAGGTGGTTTTATCAAGAATGAAGCCAAAACAAGCTCGGAATTCCAATTTGAAGCTTGTGGGTTCAGGTCTGACCAGTCTGACCTTTGCTCCTTCAAACAGCTCTATGAAACAAATGGATGGGCCAAATAGAGCTCACTATATGGCGTTAGAGCGACAAGAGAATAAGCTTTCTAATAATAGGTGGCTCGTTTTGATACGATAACGGACGAAGAAGTTATGACTAAAATAACGAACGATTCTGGGTTTAGGCAGCGAGCAGGCTGAAAGAGAAAAGAGAGGAAAAGTGAGAGAGGGATGAGGAGGGGAGGAAGCTTGGCCGAAAATTACGAAAGGAGAGAGAGAAGAGAGTCTTCCACACTTCACTTGGTCAAAGGATTGAATGGTAGGTGGGATTAGACAAGAATTAATGCTAAGTGGAAGGCTTACTTCTAATGATGACACTTGGCATTTGTCCATTAATATCTTGAAGCTTCATTGACCATTTTATCCCTTCATTTTCGGCAACCATAGGGGACCTTCAAAATACTAAAATGCCCTTATTCCTTTGTTAAAACAAGACTAGTTCTCAATGGGCAAAATGGTAATTTTGCACTTTTCATCCAAAACTTCACTTTTTCAATATAAATTACCGTCGACGAGACGACGTCCAATTCTTTTCAAATGTTGGAATTCCTCATTGTCCGATATCCAATTTTGAGATTCAATTTCTTGTCGAGCTCTCATCAATTGTAATTTCAATTTATCTCAAACTTACGGACTACTCTTATAGGCGCTAAGCGTATCGACTTTAGGATTTCTCAAGCCGTGGCGACTTTGGTTGTCATGTGATTGTGAGGGTTTATCACTCGTTTCTACGGTCCTGATCATCGAAATTCGATTTAGAAAATTCTTGCAAATTACACATTGGTTAGGCGAAATCACTTGCATCCCAACGTATAACACTAGGAAGACATTCCATGCCATTCCTAAATCGATCTCTGTTGGCCCAAAATATTCCCTCGACAATCCTTATGGTCAAAGTGTCATTTTTTATTCAAACTTCCTAGGTCCACGTACCCAATCTCGCGTTAGTCTTTCCCTTTCGATTAGTTAACTCGATAGTGGCCAGCTTTGAGCAAGATATAACTGAAATAAGCCGATCGATATCTTTCCATTCTATAGTCTCGAGAGGGATCATAATTCAAAATGCCACACAAGATATACCAAAGAATCCACTTCACTACTTGCTAGTGAGCTTTACCTAGAATTGCCATATACTTGCTTACAACACTAACTATTTGGGAAATGTTTGGACGAGTGCATGCCATAGCAAATATAAGACTACCCGCAACACTAGAATATGGAACTCGAGACATCTTATCTTTTTCTTCTTTGGTTTTCGGTGACAAAGAAGCAAAAAGTCTAAAATGGGACGCAAGAGGAGTAATTATCGCTTTAGCATTCTTCAGGCCAAAACCAGTTGTCGTGCTTAAAGGGTTCCACTCGTCTTACTTGATGTAACAGATGCCCAAACTAAGCGGAGCGTGGTATGATCCAATATGCTTTATGGGGAAAAGTTGGCTTGGCGTGGCATGCCAAGCACTACAAGGGCTAATTCCGCAACTGGAATATGTCGGCCCATGACAAATGGTATTAGAGTAGGATCCGTTTAGTAGGTGGGTGATTTGACAAAATCCTATGATTTTCTCGATCTTTTGAGAGCGAAAGTGATCGTCGGGGCCAAGGGGCTCGGACAACGTGCGGCTCTCGTCTAGCTTCGAGGATGCCAATGAGGGCATAGGAAGGAACCAAATTGCTTGCTGAATGGGGATAACGATCCTGTATTTGAAGAAGGGTCCGCTGCTATGTTTCATCGAAGGAGGAACCTTTATTGATTTGTTGAGGTTAGTAGGAGCCAAGTAGGTGAAAGAAGGTGCAATTGAGGATGTGTAGTTGACGTGGGGTGCCACACTTCTCGATGGATGTACAAGTGACTAAAGATCTACGAACAGCTTTGATCGAAGGAAGCAACAAATTGGTATTAGAGTGAAGGAATTTCGATCTTTTGTTCGAGATGGCATCTATTAAGTTTGAAGTGGCACCCTTCGATGGCCAAAATAATTTCGGGCTATGCAGGATAAAGATGAAAGCTTTGCTACGTTGGGAAGGTTCGGTTAAAGTCTTGGATGGGAATTATCTTGACGACATGATGACGGTAGAGATTGAAGAGATGTGTTGGGTGGTCTTGGGCCTATTTTAACCCAAAAGTTAGCTTAAAGATTGAGACTTTCACTCATACTTATAAATCGACCATCAGTCCCTTCCACAACTAATGTGGGATAACCCCAACAATCTTCCTCTCACATATCGGTCCATGGATCGGAGGGAGTGACTATCTGTATCTCTCCCGTGTGACTGTCGGGTCTAAACTTGTAGGTAATCTGGGCTCTGATACCAGTGTTGGGTGGTCTTGGGCGTATCTCAACCTAAAAGCAAGTTCAAAGATTGAGACTTCCCATCACAATTATAAATCGACCACCAAAATAGCAACTGAAAGCATCTATTTTTGGATAGCCCGTGTTGACGTCGAAATATCTCGATTGGGCCTAGATAGACTTCTGAGGTCCGGCCTAGAAGATTGAAACCCAAAGGGAGTTTGGTGGCTCGAAGATCTTTTATCGAACTTAAGCAGTAGACCTTTAAGGTCCAGCCTAGAAGATTGAAGCTCAAATGGAGTTTGGTGATGCGAAAATCTTTTATTGAACTTAAGCAGTTCATTTTCCAATAAGGAGTTCCGAGTCAATGTTGGACAGAGAGTGTCAAATGGAAATATTTCGATAGTAATGTATGTATCGCCTTACAAACTCTCGACCAATCGAATTTAATCTCTTCGATGACTTGCACTTACTACACAACACCATAATTTAATCGATCATGTTGGATGGGGACTCGAAAAATAGGACACAATGCCGGAATTTAATCGATGATATTGCATAGGATATAGGACATAATGTCGAAATTTAATCAACGGCACTCGACAAACTTCTAGATTCAACACCGGAATTTAATCGACGGCCTTGGATGAAGGAGGGACACCAAAATCTAATTGATGTTACCGACCCGGGATATGAAACTCGTCGAAATTGAATCGACGATGGGAATCTGAAAGCCATAACTAAGCTAGGTTAAGATGATGAAAGATAAAGACTTGATTTGATGATTATATGTGCGTTTGTTGACGCCTAAATTTTGATTAAAAAATCATTCATTATAGCATAAAATGAGAATTAGTCATAATTCTCACAAAAAATTATCCTCATGCATTACACATTTTTTTTATCAAGTGTCATTTGCATTTAGAGTCAGAAATAAGTCAATTAAGCTTAATTTAATGGGCGGATGGATCAGGCTCAATTAATCAAGGCTGGAGGGGTGTGCCAAATTTCAGTAAGCTATTTGGGCCTATCTTCAAGCTTATTTTGGTCCATTCAAGCTTAAGTATTTAGTTAAGACTTGCAATTAAATATCCATAATTTTAAAAATCTTAATTTGAGTCCGAGAATGTGAGACAAGCCCATTGTTTGAGCTTCAAAAGCCGAATGGGTCATGGACATGAGAGTGCCGAAATCTTATGGTGGCTTGGATTTAATTCAAGCTCAAATTAGCTCATTTTAGCTCTTATAATTATAAAAGGCCCTCAATTGATTGTCCCATTAATTAGTTAAGGCCCAATTAGGTTCGAAATTACAAAAAGAGCCCACAAGACATTTAGAAGTCAGACATTTCAGCCTCCTCATCCATTTGGATGAAAATTGATAGAGTCCTAGTGAGACAGGACTCTCAAATTTTTAGATCGGATTTGTTCGGTTGAATAATTTATGTTAAGAGGTGATCTAAGACTTTAAAACGCTATCATTGTGCAGCTAATAACAGAGAGTTTTGATGGATTATGACTCTTTTAAATTTAATGGCCATTGTCGAATCCTGCTCTAGCTAGTATTCTCAATCTGACAATTGTCAAAGACTCTTATTTCGATTAGGACTCTAAAGACCAAGCTCTATATATACAAGCCTTCAGTTTAAGTTTACGAGGTCGTTATTTTTATGAGTTATACATGTTCAAAAAGTCCAATAAATTTCGAGAGAGAGAGAGTGAGAGAGAGGGAGTCTTGACTGAAATTCCATCCCGTCGGTAGTTTAGAGTAGTTTCACACCAATTGATTGAGTGTTACTGTCCATTATCCAATTTGTACATTCCAAGTACATCGACGTTCAACTTTCGACGACCTATCACCAGCCGCTTACGACACCTCGATCCGATTTTCAGGAGCTCCCGTGGATAGCCTGGAGCAATTTTGCAACAATTGACCGTGTGTTGCCATCCATTAGTCGATCAACTTGTGCTAGGTATCACGACGTTCAGCACTTGACGATCTACCAGCAGCCACTGAAGGAGCTTGGATACGACATCGGGAGCTTCCCATGCTTGCTGCCCGTTTCAGCCTTCTATTCGTTAGCCTAGAGCTATTGTTTGGTCACTGATCAGCCCTAATTCGAGGCCGTTTTGCTTTCGTTTTTTAAGTGTTTAAAGCTCTAACATCTCTATTGCTTATGCTTGAACATCTAGAAAGGTTCGGCAACAAAATGAGCTCGAAAAGGCATATTCTCGGACGGAATTTCTGGATCGTGCGTTTGCTGTAATTTTGCTTGGAAAATGTATAATTTCTCAACTTTTGTTTGCAAACTAAGGCTTATTTGATTGGAAATTGGTATGGGTATTCTTGCTCCTTCTTGAGCACACTTGATTTGCCACCAAAGTTAGAAAAGTTCACACTTTTTCCATCAAATTGTGGTTGAACCGAGAATTGCTATTCAAAGGGTGAAATCCTAATTTTTGCGAGCAGGATTAATTTGCTCATGAAATTGATTGAACTTTGTCACATTGACCTAATTTAAATAGAACTATATATCTTTGCTTAAGTTAAAATTTGTTCAACAAGTTTCAAGATAAATCAAAATTTTCGTGGAGCAAAAAGTGGAACTTTCGGCACACCATATCTCACTTAGCTGAACGACACATGATGGATGGGCTTTTATCTTTATCTTGAATGCTTAAACTAAAGTTATCCTTAGTTATCTTGTTTTTTTTGGTAATGTAAGTTTGTATATATTTTTGAGATCACTAGGTACAAGTATGAACCGGATACAAAACCACCCTTAGTTATCTTGTTTTTTTTTTTGGGGGGGGGGGTATTATCTTGTTTTTTTTTTTTGGTAAGGAGGGGTATTATCTTGTTTATCTCATGTAATATGGATAACGATCATGTGGGATGGATAATGGCTAGAATTGTTATAGATAAATTTCCAACTTTTTTTATTGTCATGAATTGGTTGGAAGTTTTTCCTGATATATTTTATCCTATCACTTACTATTTGAATATGTCTAATTAGAGATAAGGATTGATTGGATTGGATGTTTATCCAAACTTTTTCTGAGAATTATCTGAAATAATTCGAATTGAATAAAATTTTGGATGAGGAAAGGTCGATTCCTCTCTCTTATTTTTGGCCATCCCTCTTGGATTGTCAAAAATTCAAATTCAATTGACTCTCATTTTTCCTTTATTCTGTTGTGCTTGTTTGTTTTTAATTGTTTATAAAGTTTGCACGATATTAAATAATATTGCCCATAACACATGCTCCCAATTGTGCCTTGCCCTTTCGAAAAACATATATTAAAGGCAATATATAACTTCAATCTCGAAGTACGATCATGTTCGTACGTGCGAATTAGATATCAAATCTTCAATCTCGAGAAGTGAATTGCTAATTCATAAATAGAATTTCAATGTTTGCCTTATATATATAGGGACGATACTTATTTTATAATATATTCACCTATTAACCCTAATATCGGGGGATGTTGTGAATAAAATCGAAATTTCGGATTTAAAGATATTTTATGGGCAATATTGTTTATTTTTGTTCAAATTTTACTATTTTTTGTGTTTAAATAAATTCCTGAAAAATTCCAAAAAATTTCATGCTTCTTTTTAAGTCTAATCATGTTTCTTTTGACTTTAGTTGTCACTTCGTTTTTCATATATCAAAAAATAAACAAAAAAATACAAAAAAAATGTCATTTGCATTGTATATCATATAATTTAGCTTACATTGTCATGCATATTTGAATTGTCCCGTTTTTCGTATAATGCATATTTGCCACGCCATTATACCATGTCATGCATTTATGCCATGTGATACATCTTTGCCATGTCTTTACACATGTCATATAATTAGATTGCATTAACACTGCATTTAATAAAGGAAAACCCAAAAAAAATTCAAGTCATCATACTAAGGATTTTTCATGAAAATTAAGTACCGAAAAGGCGTTAATTTTTAATTAATGTCCCCGATCTCGTTTTCTCTAGTTCGTAGAGATAAAATAGTTCTCCCGCTATTTTATATAGGTTTCTAATCAATCTACCGTAAATGATTAGTGGCAGCTGCTCCGCTTGAATATTTTTTTCACGAATAAATCTAAGTTGCGATTTGATAGGACTTGAGAGGGTCTGAGTTAGGTTAGTTAATTTAATTAACATAATAATTCATTAGCCTAATTTTAAGATCACGACAGCTTGGCGACTTCACTGGGAACTTGCCATTTTTTTCAAAAAAAGAAAATCAAAGGGGTTAACCGGACTTCTCATTCCATTTTCGGAAAAATCAAAGACTTAAAAGACTTTAATTTTTTTTTTAAAAAAATTGAACTAACCTTTGATTTTTGGAAAATATTTAGTGGATGTCACGCGTCGCACCCCGGACACGAGCACGTGACTCCTTGCAATCAAGTCAAGATATCTCTCGTGGTCCCAAGATTCACATACCAGTTGAGAGATGTATCACATAACATGAATGTGGAAGCAACGACATTAAAAACTCCTCCGTACAAATAAAAGGTGGGACCTGGGTAGTGAGAATATCATAATACATAATATCCAAATGTCCATACAGGTATATAGCAAACTAAATCCGCTAGTTCGTGGAGAGACGGGGCAAGTACAAAAAGGAATCCACTATCATCACCAAGAGAATCAGGCATCAGGGTTACCATCAAAAGATCAAACTAGTAAGCCAAGAGCTCCTAAGATGACCTGCTGGAGTCATCAGTCTCCCTTGCCTCCTTTGTGGGCTCGTACTCTGAGAAGGTCTCTGAGCAAACCTCTACTGTGTCCTCCATGGTGTCGTCGGTAGACGGCTCCACCAGATCATCCTCAATAGCCTCGACCACTATGACTTCCTCTATGTCTTCCAGGGTCGGGGTCCTCTTAGGTCCATTTCTCGAACTGGTGACTAACCCCTCAGCTTCTACTAAATCCCGGGTGGGATGGCACCAGTTAGGGATACTCCCTGTGGCACCTCAGTGGGCTTCAGCCGCCCAGTGGATACATCCCCCATCTTTCGAAACCAGGCCTCATACCTATGAGGCTTCCAACTACTACCACCCTTGTCTACCCTTACTACTGTACATTTCCTAACATAAATAGTATCCTGCCCGTCAGGGAACTCATCAAAATAGACATACATCTCTTTGGGGTCGCCAGATCTGATAGGCCACATCTTCAGGACCTAGGATCTGTAAAAAGGGGGTTCCACAACGGGGTGAGATATACATTCAGTAAGGTGGATCCCAATACTAGGTTAGGCTGACAGTCCACTCAGGTAGTCATAAACACCAGCATTTTATGCAAATAAACATATGAGGCATTCAATTATCGATAACAACATATAGATGTCAGGTATACAGTCATGGCCTCATAACACATCAGTAAGGTCATGCACATATCGCCATGTCACATCACCACTTCTACCTTTTCAGTTTGTCTCAATCTCATGCCCGCGTTTATAACACCTCAGGCTCGGTCCGCGTAAATGCATCAGACCGGCTCATTGATAAACCCGCGTAAACGCATCAGGTTTTCAATGTTACTCCAGGTCTGTGTCGATACATCACAACTCCTCCAGCATTTCAACGCATCAGGATTACGGCCTTCTCAACCCCGCGTCTCAGCACCTTAGGGCATTAACCATACAACCCTGCGTCTCATACGCCCCAGGGTATTACCACGTCTCAAACATGCCACAATCTCAATTCAATTCATATGCACAAGGCCAAGTGCAAACTCATGCATAAACAATACAGTTATGGCATGCAAGACGATTCAATTGACATTCAAATATGGCAGTTAATGCAAGACACAAGTATTGGCACACATTCAAGTCTTATATACCATTCTAAGACGCACAATGAACAATCACATTAAAGTCTCTCAAGAATCAATCAAAATTTCACCCGACTCGCCCAATCGAGTCTAATCTTCCTATCATAGGTTTAGGATTCCCTTACCTCAAGCTTAATGCCACAAAATCCTTCTCCCAAGAGCCTCAAGAATTCGGTCCAAACAGCTCTAGGACAACTCACTCGCGCAACCTATTGAAATCCATCCAATCGTCAAATTTTATTGCTCAATTGCCCAATCCATGGAACATAAACCTCATTGACATGTTCCTCAACCTCTTAGCATGTCTCAATGATGAATTTGAGACTCAATTTCAACCACCAACAGCCCCCACAAAACCGATATGCACAAAACCGAACCGGGCAATTTACGGTTCTGCGTATACCTCAATTAACCATTCCTTAAACTACCTCAAATCCTTAATTCATTCACCAATCTACTTGCTAACATGTATATCTAAGGGTTTAGGAAGCTCATCGAAGATTTGGGGCCAAGTCGTCGCCGAAAACTCCTTGAATATCACATTTTCCCCAAGTCCTCAAACCAGCAGTTCTGGCCCTTCAAACACAAGACCCATTTGGGGTCAAAACTCTATCAAATTAATCCCAACTTTTACCACAGCTCAATCTATTAGTCTCCTAGATGTCCACAAAATTTGGTTGAAAAACTCCAAGGTTTCGGGGTCCTAAGAGGCTAAAAACCTAGCTTACCTCTTGTTGCAATGATTTCCGTCGACTTTCGGGAGATCGGCTGGTCGGAGCTCCTCGGTGGGTCAAATGACTTGATTCCACTTCACGGATGTCGGCAAGAGGTGAAGCAAGGAGTGAGTGGTCGGCTCGGTTGCTGGGAGTCGCCGGAGGTGGCGGTCGACGGTAGCGAACTGGCGGGCAAAAACCGGTCGGGCAGAGCTCCACGACAGCAAGGAGGAGAAGAAGAAGAAGAAATTTACAGAGGAAAAATGAGGGTTTCGGCCAAGTGAGGGGTGAGAGAGAGAGAGATAGAGCTATACGCAAATTTTCAAAAGTTAAAAAGGGTTGAAAGGTAGTGGAAAAGTGGATATGTCCACTCAAGGCCTCATCCATTGACACATGTCAATGTGTCATTCAAGTTCTTCCAATGGTCCTCATTCTCTCAAATTTTCGGTGGCTATAGGGGTGGATTAAAGACCAAAATGCCCTCATCCAATCATATAAGCAAGGCTAGGGCTTGAGGGGCAAAATGGTAATTTTACCCTTGATGTCCGGAACGTCGTTTTTCTCATTCCAATATTCTTCGGTAAGGCGATGGCCATTCCAATCCTGATGTTGGAATTCTTGATTCTCCATTTTTAATTTTCAAGACTCGTTTCTGATCGTTTTCTCTATCAAATGTGGTTCCAGCCTATCCCGAACCGATGGGTGGCTTTTGCAGACGTCACGCGTATCGACCCTGTGATTCATATCACATTTAGGGCTTGTCAATTCATGGCGACTTTGGTTATCATGTAATTGTGAGGGTCTATCACTAGTTCCGATGGTCTTGATCGTCACCGTTCGATTTAGAAAAATTTTGCAAATTATACGTTGGTTTAGTGGCATTACCCGCGCTCCAATCGTATAATGCTCGTAATGCATCCCTTAATCGCTCTTAGATTGGCCTTTTATGGTTCTAAATGTCCCCTCAATAATCCTTATGGTCAAAGCGTCATTTCCTATTCGAGTTACCTAGGTCCACGTACCTCGTCTCGCGTTAGCCTTTTCCCTTTGATTAGTCAACTCAAATTGATCAGATTTGAGCAAGATATGACTGAAATACGTCGCTAGATACATTTCTCATTAATGAGTCTGAAAATGATAGGGAATTTAGAATGTCACATCTCTTTCCTCCTTACAAAAATTTCGTCTTCGAAATTTACATCAAACTTAGTCACTCAAACAAATGGGGGTGTTGGCGCCTCATTGTCTCCTCGTTTTCCCACGTGGCGCCTTCGATTCCATGGTGCTCTCACACAACCTTGACCAATGGAATCGTCTTATTCCTTAGAGTTTGTTCGTTTCGATCTTCGATCCTAATCGGCTTCTCCACATAGGATACCCGGTCGTCCACTTCTATGACCTCGTAGTCCAGCACGTGTCGGGTCTGGTTTGCATTTCCGCAGCATTGACACGTGGAAGATATTATGTACTTGGGATAGATTAGGCGGCAAGGCAAGCCTGTAGGCCGAGGTCCTAATCCGCTCCAGTATTTCAAATGGACCTACGTACCTTGGGCTCAGTTTTCCTTTCTTTCCAAAACGCGATAATCCCCTCATCGGCGACACCTTGAGGAAAACATGATCACCTACTTGAAACTCCAAAGGCTTACGCCGCTTATCCACATAACTCTTCTGACGACTCTGAGTTGTCTTCAATCTATCCCGAATTATTTTCACTGCTTCCACTGATTGCTCTACCAACTCTGGGCCTGTGATACTCCTTTCTCTAACATCATCCCAGCAAATCGGGGTTCTGCAAGTCCTTCCATAAAGTGCTTCAAATGGTGCCATTTGGATGCTCTGCTGGTAGCTATTGTTATATGCAAACTCCACCAAATGCAGTTGATCTTCCCATCCACCTTTAAAATCTTAGACGCACGCTCGCAACATGTCCTCAAGCGCCTGAATTGTCCTCTCCGACTGTCCTTCCGTCTGTGGATGGTACGCCGTGCTAAATTGAAGTCGGGTTCCCATGGCATCTTGAAGGCTTTTCCAAAAGTTTGCAGTGAACTTGGTGTCACACCCCGTGCTCCAAGCACGAGCGCACGAGCACGCGATCATCTCTGCAAGCAAACTAATAATAATCTCTCGGCGGTCCTAAGAATCCACTAATAATAGAAGTCAAGAGATATAATAAATACACCACGCATGCGGAAGCAATACTCTAATAAATCCCTGTACAATATATATATATATATATATATATATATAGATCAAGTGGGACCTAGATAGCATATATCATTCATACATCAAAGTGTACTGTTCATAAAACACTAAATACTAAACCCGCTAGACAAAAAGGGACAGGGTAAGCATATCAAAAGGAAACATCCACAAAATCCCTTAGGAGCGCGGTCAGGTCGCCAGTCAAGATCGATCCACCAACTGAAGTATCCTAGGATGAGATGCTAGAGTAATCCGTATCCTCTGCGTCCTCGGTCGGCTCATACTCAGAAAACGTCTCAAACGGAACATCGACGGAATCCTCCATGGTAACCTCCTGTGATGGCTCAACAAGTTTCCCCTCGGACGCCTCCAAGACTATGACCTCCTCATGCTCCTGCTCCTCGGTGAACTCCAAGGTCGGTGTTCGCTCTGATCCGTTTCTAGACCCTTCCACTGACCCCTCAGGTAACTCCTACTACGCTACGAATTGGCACCAATCAGGTATGACACCTTGTGGTACCTCGTGGGGCTTTAGCGGCCCTATTTGTGAATCCCCCTCCTTTTTGAACCATGCCTCGAATATATGAGGCTTCCACTCCGTCTTACCCTCGTCCACCCATACGACAGTACATTTTCTCACATATACGTTCCTTTGCCTATCCGGGAACTCATCATAATACGCCGTCATCTCTTTTGGGTACCCAAAATGTATTGGCCACATAGCTATGACCTAAGATCTGTAAGGTAAAGGTTTCCCCAAAAGGGGTGAGATACACATCTCAGTAAGAAAAACCTAACCCTAGGTTAGGTTGACAGTCCACTCAGGTAGTCGCATCTCTCAATAGATCCATACTCATGAACACACAGGCATAACAATCACAATTCAATAAATAACAACATACATAAGACAGACATGCATTTATGATCTCGTGTCACACTCAGATGCACGTGTGCCCTCAGCCTGCCACTTCACCACATCCATCCATCCTCTGCCTGCCTCATTCTCTAGCCTGCGAACTAGTCGCCTCAGCCTCGGTTCACTTAAACGCATCAGACCGTTATCGGTGACCCGCGTAAACGCATCAGGTCCCGGTGAATCTCTAGGCAAAGCTCATTAAATCATACTCCGTCTCGCGAATAATTCGCATTAGGACTGTAGCTATCTCAACCCCTCGACTTCGTTGCATCAGGGCGCCACCTAACTATACTTCATCCCGCGACCTTGTTGCATTAGGGTCTCAATCTCCTATCCCGCGTCTCACACGCCTCAGAGTCCCGCTATGCCATACTCATGCCACATCATATCGTATGCCTTGATTTTCAATTCAGTTTCACACTCACTAGCAAGTGTGTATTCAAATGCATTTCATAAATTCCATGGCGTATAAATCAATTTAAATGGTATACAGACATAGCAAATAACTCAGGCATAGGCAATGTCACACAATCATTCCTTAATATCTTAGGACATATCAAAACTATCCCATTTGACAATTTCTCATAAATCATTCCAATTGATCCTTGACTTACCCAATCGAGTCCAATCCCCTAGCCTCGATTTAGGAAATCCCTTACCTTTGATTGGACAACACAATTTCTTCTTCTTGGATCACCTAGGGTTCGGCCAACCAAGAACCACACCCGGACTTGTCGCGCAACCTAGAATTTCAATCAATTCACCAAATTTTCGAACCAATTCCTCAATCCGTCAATCCCAATCATCCATAACTTAACTCTCAACACTTCATCACATCACAATTATCAAATTGCAGCTCAAAACCATCGCCCAAAGCCCTCAACAGATTCGGTTTGGGCCCGGCACGAACCGGTTCCACTCGATTTTGTGTTAGCCGGGTCCAACCGGTCCTAATCAACTCCAAATCCATCAATTATATGCTATCCTACTCCTTAACATGTCTACCTAAGGATTTGGGAGGCTCACCGTGAGTTTTGAGTCGGTTGCTCGTTGGTAATTCGTCCAAAGTCGCCGGATCGCCTACGGTCAGAATACCGGCGATTTTTGGGCAAAATGTTCAAGACCGGTTCGTGGTAAAAAACTTATCAAATAAATCCTAAATTTTTACCACAGAATGCTATATATGTCTACTGAGTCACCACGAAATTTGAGCTCAAAACTCAAAGATTTCGGCCATCAAAAGGGTTAAGAACCAGACCTACCTCAGGCTTGTTCCGATTCCATCGGCTCTCGGGAAATCCCTTGCCCAGAACTCCTCGGTGCTCTAATCGACCTGATTCTTATTGGAAGAGTTCGGCAAGACGTGGATCTTCATCATGGTGGTCGGTCGGCGGTCGAACGGTGGCCGGAAAGGCTGGTCGTGGTCGGCGAATGGCGGCGTAGGGTTTGGTCGGGTGGCGAGCATAATGAAGGTGAAGGAAGAAGATGATGCTCGGTTCTCTTAGGGGTGGTCTGGCCGAAAGGAAGGTGAGGAGAGAGAGATGTGTGTTTTATCCCAAGCTTGGTCAAAGGCTTTGAAGGTTAGGTGGATGAAAAGGTGATATGACCATAACCCTTTGATCTTGTGACACTTGGCAATTGCTTTTCTAATGAAGATCCAATGGCTCATAATCCCCCTTGATTTTTGGCAGCCATGGATGGGTTGTAATGTCCAATTTGCCTTTCTTCAATTTTAAAGGCATAGTTCCAAGTTTGAGGGGCAAAACGGTCATTTTACCCCCGACGTTCTGAACGTCGTTTTTCTCGTTCTAAGGTTATTCGATAGGGCGACGGCCAATCCAAATGACGTTGGAATTCTTGATTTTCCATTTTAATCTTTTCAGGACTCGTTCTTGATAGTTTTCTCTATTAGACGTGATTGCAGCCTATCCAGAACTGACGAGCGGCTTTTGCAGACATTATGCGTATCAACCCTGTGATTCATATCACGTTTAAGGCTCATCAATTCATGGCGGCTTTGGTTGTCATGTAATTGTGAGGGTTTATCACTAGTCCATATGGTCTCGATTATCACAGTCCGATTCAAGATAATTTTGTAAATCATACGTTGGTTAAGCGGCATCACCCGCGCTCCAATCGTATGACACTCGTATGGTAATCCTTAATCGTTCTTAGATCGGCCTCTTGGTGGTTTTAAATATTTCCTCAACAATCCTTATGGTCAAAGCGCCATTTCTTATCTGAGTCGCCTAGGTCCACGTACCTCGTCTTGCGTTAACCTTTCCCCTTTGGCCAGTCTACTCAAATTGATAAGATTTAAGCGGAATACAACTGAAATACATCACTTGATATATATAAACTTCTCATTACAGAGTCTGAAGTTGATTGAAAATCAGAATGTCACACTTGGGATCTCTATATGAGGTAATTGTCACGGGTACTCCATGTAGCCTCACTATCTGTCTCATGTATAACTCGGCGTATCTATCCATTGCAAAGTCCTTTCGCACCGGGATGAAGTGCGTGGACTTAGTCAATCTGTCCGTGACTACCCATATAGAGTCGTGACCTTTCTGACTCCTTGGGAGTCCCATTACAAAATCCATCGTTATATGCTCCCACTTCCATTCCGGAATCTCTAGTGGCTGTAATAATCCTCTAGGCTTACAGTGTTGGGCCTTCACCTGCTGGCATGTTAAGCACTTTGCTACATACCTCGCCACATCCACCTTCATCCCGTTCCACTAATAATGTTGACACAAGTTTTGATACATCTTTGTGCTCCATGGCTGGATACTATAATTGCTCCTATGAGCCTCTAACAGAATCCTTTCTCTAAGTTCTTCATCCTTTGGCACGCATAGATGCCCTCCAAATTTCAAAATTCCATCCTTTAGTACTTGGAACTCTGGTTTTTTCTTTGTCACATCCATCTCCTGGATCCTCTGAATTTCTAGGTCCGTATGCTGCAAGGCTTTTATCCTTTTCTAGACCTCATATTCTACCTTCAATGTAGCTATCAAACTGGACAATTGGCAGACTTCTAGTCTGAACTTAGAATCTCTCAAATCCTCGATTATCGACTAACCTTTTACTAGCAGACATGCGACACTCGACTTCCGACTAAGTGTATCTGCGACTCTATTTGCCTTCCCAAGGTGATACAGTATATCACAATCATAATCCTTAAGCAGTTCCATCCACCGATGTTGCCTCATATTCAGTTTCTCCTGGGAAAACAGATACTTCAAGCTCTGGTGGTTGGTGTAAATCTGGAACTTCTCGCCACACAGATAATGTCTCTAGATCTTTAGAGCAAAAATGATCGCTGCTAACTCTAGATCGTGAGTTGGGTAGTTTATTTCATGTGGTCTCAGCTATCGGGATGCGTAGGCCACTACTCTTCCATTCTACATTAACACACAGCCTAGTCCTTTTAGCGAGGCATCGCTGCATATCTCATAGCCTCTTTGTGCTGATGGAATTGTCAATACCGGTGCGGTTGTCAACCGATGTTTGAGCTCTTGGAAACACCTTTCGCACTTATCCATCCATTCGAACTTCGTTTCTTTCTTTGTCAACCTCATCAATGGGATGGCTATGGATGAAAACTTCTCCACAAAACGTCTGTAATATCTTGCCAAACCCAAGAAACTTCGGACTTTCATGACCGTAGTAGGCCTAGGCCAATTTGTTACAGCTTCGATCTTTGGAAGATCCACTGCGATTCCTTCTCCAGATATCACGTGCCCAAGAAATGCTACCTTATTCAGCAATAACTCGCATTTACTCAACTTAGCGTAGAGCGAGTGTTCCCTTAGGGACAGCAAAACAATCCTCATGTGTTCCTCATGTTCTGCGTCACTCCTTGAGTAAATCAAGATATCGTCGATAAAGACTATGACGAATCTATCTAGGAATTCCTTAAACACTCGATGCATTAAATCCATGAATGCGGCTGGAGCATAGGTCACTCCTTGAGCAAATCAGGATATCGTCGATAAATGCTATGACGAATCTATTTAGGAATTCCTTAAACACTTGATGCATTAAATCCATGAATGTGGCTGGAGCATTGGTCAATTCAAAAGGCATCACTGTGAACTCATAATGACCATACATCGTCCAAAAAGCAGTCTTAGATATGTCTTCTTTCTTGATTCTCAATTGGTGATACCCGGTCCTCAGATCAATCTTGGAGAATACCGTCGCTCCTTGCAACTAATCAAACAGGTCGTCAATTCTCGGCAGTGGGTACTTATTCTTCACTGTTACCTAGTTTAATTGCCTATAGTCGATGCATAGGCGCAAAGACCCATCCTTTTTCCTCACAAACAATACCGGCTCTCCCCACAGTGAAGCATTCGGTCGGATAAATCCTTTATACAGTAATTCTTACATCTGCACCTTTAGCTCCTTCAGTTCTGACAGGGACATCCTATAAGGTGCCTTCGAGATCGGCTCCGTTCCAAGAGCTAACTCGATCATGAATTCTATCTCTCGCTCTAGTGGCAATCTTGGCAACCTTAGGGAAAAATGTCATGGAACTCACGTACTACCAGGATACTCTTTAGTTTTGGCTCATCGACGGCCATGTCCATCACTGCAACTAAGTACGCCTAACACCCTTCAGACATCAACTTTGTCACTTCAAGAGATGAGATTAAGGGAATCGAGGTTCCTCCTCGACTTCCCAAGAATTCAAAACTAGGGCGGCCTCTTGGATAAAATCGGATTATTCTACTACCACAATCCACTACTGTCCCCTGTTTACCCAACCAGTCCATCCCTATAATCACGTCAAAATCGTACATGGGCAATACAGCTAGATCAATACTCTCATTACTCCCTCCAATCACGATTTCACAGTCAGCACAGCCCAACGAAATCAGTATATTATCTTTCAGTGGGGTGGCAACATGCAAGATCATACTCAAAGGTTTTAACTTCATATCAACCAAGTTGGCAAATCGAGCAGACACGAATGAGTGTGTGGCACCAGGATCAAACAATGCATATGCAGCTTGGTCACACAAATAAACTGTACCTGTGACCACGCCTGGCGCTTTCTTCGCCTCCTTGCGGGCTACTGCATAAACTCTTCCCTGAGCCGGGGGTCGATTATGATCGATCTGGGGAATGGCAGTCGACGATCCAGCCTGCGGTCTCTGTCCTTGAGGTCGACTCGTCGGAGCTTGGTTTGGGCACGTCCTCATCTGGTGGCCCATCTAACCATACTTAAAATAGGCTCCAGTCCTTACCGGGCATGGCCCATTTCCATGCCTTCTGCTACAGAGGCGACAACTCTAGTTCGTGGGGTTCGACGGCTTCACAACGTTTTTCCTTACTAGAGGGACAAAACGCCTATTGCCCGCCATTGGTCTCTTACCCATCGGCAGTTGTCTCGGAATGGGATAAACCGCGATTCAGATGCGACATTCCTCTCCTTTAAATCTCTCTCGATCATTTGGCCCCGCTCATAAATTTCCTTATAAGTTCTCAAGTTCAAGGCTATCATCTGATTGCGGAGTTCAGGCCTCAATCCTTCCCGAAATCTCCGTGCCTTCTCTTGGGGATCCTCTACTAATCGAGGTGCGTACCTTGATATTCTGGAGAACTCAACCTCATACTAGTCCACCGTCAGCTGATTCTGACGTAGCTGTAAAAATTCCACCTGCTTCCTTTCCCTGGCCATTTCCTTTGGGAAAACTCCATTTTTGGTGGCAGCCCACCAATCGTTTGCAGTACCTTCCAGCTGGTATATCGCCAACAGCACTTTCTCTTCATCCGTGCACCTCAGGACTCCAAAGGCTTTCTCTAGTTTCTCAATCCACTTGGGTGCTAGTTCGGGGTCTCCAGTCCCGTCGAATTGGGTTGACTTCAACTTGATAAATTGCTCGACCAATTGGCCCATCTGTCTGGCTGCAACAATCTCCTCCTGGGCATTCACTGCCTCATTACCCTGGTTGTGATCATCATGGTTTTCATTACCCCCGTTGTTGCCGTTGTTGGCGTTGACAGCAGCTATTGCGGCTCCTACCGCTTGGGCTATGGCAGCATCCCTATCCTGGGTCTGCCTGTCAATGAGGTCGCCAATCCTCTCTAGCGCCCTTAGTACGCCATCCATCCTCGGATCTTCTGCTACAGGTGGCCTTGAGCTAGAGGCTCCGCCTCTAGGCCTTCCAAGTCTCCTAGATGGGTTACTCATTCTTATGCGCTTCTACTGAGCCTGATCCACCACAAGTTCATCAAGGAGTTAGTACTCACTCATTCATCCAAGTCCAGAGCTACTAACTATGCTTCAACAGAAACAGTTATAACACAACAGCCTACCATACAACAAATTCCGAAGGCATTTCAACAAGTAGTCCATGGCTATTCCTTAGTTTCGTTTACTCCAACGGTTCACTAAAACAAGCCATGCTCATTCACTTAACAGGCCAAAGTCCAGAAATGACTTTCAACACTAAGCAGTACACTTAATCCTCATGCATTACCACAACCCTGCTGAGGCCAAATGCCAACCATATGTGCCAAGTCCTATGCCATCCACCCTATATTTTATCCTAACCCGTTTCCTAAGGTCTCGCTGCCCGTCCTTATCCCAACTTAATTCTCCTTATAACTCCAATCCTCAACCAACTTTGGATCGAGTTGACTTTGCTCTGATATCAAGCAAGCGAGGGATGTCACGCCCCGCGCCCCGGACACGAGCATACGACTCCTGACAAGCAAGCCAAGATATCTCTCGTGGTCCTAAGATTCACATACCAGTTGAGAGATATATCACATAACAGGAATGCGGAAGCGACGACATTAAAAACTCTTCCGTACAAATAAAAGGTGGGACCTGAGTAGTGAGAATATTATAATACATAATATCCAAATGTTCATATAGGTACATAGCAAACTAAATCCGCTAGTCAGTAGGGAGACGGAGCAAGTACAAAAAGGAATCCACTATCATCATCAAGAGAATCAGGCATCAGGGTTGCCATCAAAAGATCAAACTAGTAAGCTAAGAGCTCCTAAGACGAGCTGCTGGAGTTATCAATCTCCCCTGCCTCCTCCGTGGGCTCGTATTCTGAGAAGGTTTCCGAGCAAACCTCTACTGTGTTTTCCATGGTCTCGTCGGCAGACGGCTCCACCATATCATCCTCAGTAGCCTCGACCACTATGACTTTCTCAGTGTCTTCAAGGGTCGGGGTTCTCTCAAGTCGATTCCTCAAACTGGTTACTGACCCCTTAGCCTCTATTGAATCCCGGGTGGGATGGCACCAGCTAGGGATCACTCCCTACGGCACCTTAGTGGGCTTAAATGGCCCAATGGATACATCCACCACCTTTCGAAATCAACCTCATACCTATGAGGCTTCCAGCTACTACCACCCTCGTCTATCCATACTACTGTACATTTCCTAACATAAATAGTCCCCTACCCGTCAGAGAACTCATCAAAATAGATAGACATCTCTTTAGGGT
Source organism: Rhodomyrtus tomentosa (assembly GCA_028455895.1). Taxonomy (NCBI): domain Eukaryota; kingdom Viridiplantae; phylum Streptophyta; class Magnoliopsida; order Myrtales; family Myrtaceae; genus Rhodomyrtus; species Rhodomyrtus tomentosa. The sequence continues at coordinate 25,169,602 of JAPCWY010000009.1, read as the reverse complement.
CGCCAAATCTGATAGGCCACATCTTCAGGACCTAGGATCTATAAAAAGGGGATCCCACAACGGGGTGAGATATACATCTCAGTAAGGAGGATCCTAATCCTATGTTAGGCTGACAGTCCACTCAAGTAGTCATAAACACCAGCATTTTATGCAAATAAACATATGAGGCATTCAATTATCGATAACAACACATAGATGTCAGGTATATAGTCATGGCCTCATAACACATCAATAAGGTCATGCACACATCGCCATGTCACATCACTATTTCCACCCTTTCAGCCGGTCTCAATCTCATGCCCGCGTTTATAATGCCCCAGGCTCGGTCCGCGTAAATGCATCAGACCGTCTCATTGACAAACCCGCATAAATGTATCGGGTTTTCAATGTTACTCTGGGCATGTGCCGACACATCACAACTCCGTCCCGCGTTTCAACGCATCAGGACTATGACCTTCTCAACCCCGCATCTCATAAACCTCAGGGTGCCATTCACTCCCAACTTCGCGACTCAGCGCCTCAGGGCATTATTCATACAACTCCGCGTCTCATACGCCTCAGGGTATTACCACGTCTCAAAAATGCCACAATCTCAATTCAATTCATACGCACAAGGCCAAGTGCAAAATCATGCACAAACAATACACTTATGGTATGCAAGACGATTCAATTGACATTCAAACATGGCAGTCAATACAAGGTACAAGCATTGACACACATTCAAGTCTTCTATACCATTCTAGGACGCACAATGAACAATCACATTAAAGTCTCTAAAGAATCAATCAAAATTTCACCCGACTCGCCCAATCGAGTCCAATCTTCCTATCATAGGTTTAGGATTGCCTTACCTCAAGCTTAATGCCACAAAATCCTTCTCCCAAGAGCCTCAAGAATTCGATCCAAATAGCCCTAGGACAACTCATCCGCGCAACCTAGTGAAATCCATCTACTCGTCAATTTTTATTGCTCAATTGCCCAATCCATGAAACATAAACCTCATTGACATGTTCCTCAACCTCTTAGCATATCTCAATGATGAATTTGAGACTCAATTTCAACCACCAACAGCCCCCACTGAACCGGTATGCACAGAACCCAACCGGGCAATTTTCGATTATGTGTGTACCTCAATTAACCAGCCCTTAAACTACCTCAAATCCTCAATTCATTCACCAATCTACTTGCTAACATGTACATCTAAGGGTTTAGGAAGCTCAAGGAAGATTTGGGGCCAAGTCGTCACCGAAAACTCCTTGAATGTCACCGTTTTCCCCAAGTCCTCAAATCGACAATTCTGGCCCTTCAAACACAAGACCCATTTGGGGTTAAAACTCCATCAAATTAACCCAAAATTTTTACCACAGCTCAATATATGAGTTTTCTAGATGTCCACAAAATTTGGTTGAAAAACTCCAAGGTTTCAGGGTCCTAAGAGGCTAAAAACGTGGCTTACCTTTGGTTGCGACGATTTTCGTCGACTTTCGCGAGATTGGCTGGTCGGAGCTCCTCGGTGGGTCAAACGACTTGATTCCACTTTGAGGACATCGGTAAGAATGGGTGATCGACTCGGTGGCTGGGAATTGCTGGAGGTGGCTTTCGGCTGCAGCGAACCAGCGGGCAGAAATCGATCGGGCAGAGCTCCACGGCAGCAAGGAGAAGAAGAAGAAGAAGAAGAAGAAGAAGAAGAAGAAATTTGCAGAGGGAAAATGAGGATTTCGGCCAAGTGAGGGGTAAGAGAGAGAGAGAGAGCTATGCGCAAATTTTCAAAGGTCAACAAGGGTTGAATAGTAGTTGAAAAGTGGATATGTCCACTCAAGGCCTCATCCATTGACACATGTCCAATGTGTCATTCAAGTTCATCCAATGCTCCTCATTCTCTCAAATTTTTGGTGGCTATAGGGGTGGATTAAAGATCAAAATGCCCTCATCCAATTATATAAGTAAGGCTAGGGCTTGAGGGGCAAAATTATAATTTTACCATCGACGTCCGGAACGTCATTTTTCTCATTGCAATATTATTCGGTAAGGCGATGGCTATTCTAATCATGATGTTGGAATTCTTGATTCTCCATTTTCAATTTTCAAGACTCGTTTCTGATCGTTTTCTCTATCAGACTTGGTCCTAGCCTATCCCGAACCGACGGACGACTTTTGCAAACGTCACGCGTATCGACCTTATGATTCATATTATATTTAGGGCTCGTTAATTCATGGTGACTTTGGTTGTCATATAATTGTGAGGGTCTATCATTAGTTCCAATGGTCTCAATCGTCACAATTCGATTTAGGAAAATTTTAAAAATTATATGTGGTTAAGCGGCATCACCCACGCTCCAATCGTATAATGCTAGCAATGCATCCCTTAATCGTTCTTAGATCGGCCTTTTGTGGTTCTAAATGTCCCATCAACAATCCTTTTGGTCAAAGCACCATTTCCTATTTGAGTTCCCTAGGTCCACGTACTTTGTCTCGGTTAGCCTTTCTCCCTTGATCAGTCAACTCAAATTGATCAGATTCGAGCGACATATGACTAAAATACGTCGCTAGATACATTTCTCATTAATGAGTCTGAAAATGACAGGGAAATCAGAATGTCACAGTGGACTTAAGCCCTAGTGATTTTCTTGTTGATTTTCCTTGATTGATGATTTAAATTTTCATTGTTTATTTTTTCCTTCAATATTAATTGCTTTGCTTGATTTCCTGACTATCTAGTTTTTGTCTTTGGATGGTTGATAGTTAAGTTACAATGCAATTTAATTTCTTGGGTGACTTAAACTCTTGTGCATAAATTTTTATTTCGCACTACACTATTTTTAAAACCTTAGTAAAATCTAGGATGGTATCAAGATTGAGAATTTCCCTGGCCTCGATCTCGAGGAGTGAGTGACCCTATCTTCAATCCCGAGCTTTGGTGCGGAGAATTTCTCAACCTCGTTATGATCTCATGGCATGGGATGTTGTGGCTAGCGTAACCACCTAGAGCGGGATGAATAGGTGATTATAGTACAATTTAAATATTTTTTCGCGGAATACAAATTACAAAGGCATTTATATAATGTCTCAGGTGATGGCAACACAGTATATCACTATAGGTAGTTCATATGCAGTTCTACTATCACAGGATATATGATATGATCAGAGTAGGGATAGAGAAAACTGCTCAGAGAGTTTATAGTGGTTCGGCTTTGGTTAAGCCTACGTCCATTTTTTCGGCTATCAGCCAATCGGTTGGATTCCACTAGCAAACTGCTCGAGAGTTTACAGCTTAGTGATCTCCTTGACATGTAGGATACCCCACCTAGCCTTCAACACTCTTATGTACACATTCTCACAATTATGATGGATGAATCAAGAAGTGTATATGAAATGAAGTACTCTCGATCTAAGAATTATAAAGACTTTTCCCTCTTAACACCGATCTTTTGTTCCTTCGACCTTGAGATGTTTTTTATACTATTTCGCCTCCAATCTAACCGTTGCAAGGCTTTCAGAAGAGGTCTTTTCAAAACTTCCCATTTGGACAAGACAGATGCTGTGACATTCTGATTTCCTAGTGATTTTCAGACTCATTAATGAGAAGTATATCTAGCGATGTGTCTCAGTCATATCCCGCTCGAATCTGATCAATTTGAGTTGACTAACCAAAAAGGAAAGGCTAACGCGAGACAAGGTACGTGGACCTAGGGAACTTGAATAGGAAATGACGCTTTGATCATAAGGATTGTCGAGGTGATATTTAGAATCACAAAAGGCCGATCTAAGAACGATTAAGGAATGTATTGCTAGCGTTATACGATTGGAGCGCGGGTGATGCCGCTTAACCAATGTATAATTTGTAAAATTTTCCTAAATCGGACAGTGACGATCGAGACCATAGGACTAGTGATAGACCCTCACAATTACGTGACAACCAAAGTCGCCATGAATTGATGAGCCCTAAATGTGATATGAATTACAGGATCGATACGCGTAACTTCTGCAAAAGCCGCCTGTCGGTTTGGGATAGGCTGGAACCACGTTTGACAAAGAAAACGATCAAAAACGAGTCTTGAAAATTGAAAATGGAGAATCAAGAACGTCAGGTTTGGATTAGCCATCGCTTTATTGAAGAATATTGGAATGAGAAAAATGACGTTCCGGACGTCGAGGGTAAAATTACCATTTTGCCCCTCAAACTTTAACCTTACTTATATAATTAGACGAGGGCATTTTGGTCTTTAATATGCCCCCTAAGGCTGCCGTAAATGAGAGAAGATTATGGCCATTGGATGAAGCTTGATTGACACTTGGGACATGTGTCAATAGATCAAGCATTGAGTGGTCATGTCCACTTTTCCCCAACTACCATTCAATTTATTGACTTTGAAGTTGAATATAGCTCTGTCTCTCTCTCTTCTTGGCCGGCCATACACCTTCATCTTCACCGAGAGTTCCTTTCTTCTTCTTTCTCTCCTTTCTGCTGCTCTCCGATCGAACCTGTGCCTCCCGTTCGTTGCCGCCTACGACCACCTCCGGCCACCGCTTGGACTCCGGCCGACCATCCACACCTAGCTCGATCTCTTGCCGATATTCTCGAAGTAGAAGCGAGTTGTTTAACCCACTGAAGAGCTCCGGCCAATCGATCTCCCGCAAGTCGATGAAAACCGTCGCAACTTGAGGTAGGCAATGTTTTTGACCTCTTAGGACCTCAAAACTTTGGAGTTTTGCAACCAAATTTTATGGAGATCTAGGGGACTCATAGAGTGATCTATGGTAAAACGTTGAGATTAATTTGATGGAGTTTTGACCCCAAATGGATCTTGTATTTGATGGACAGAAACTGTCGATTGGAGGACTAAGGGAAACCGGCGACTTTGAAAGGGTTTCCAGCGACGACTCGGCCCCAAATCTTCGATGAGTCTCCTAAACCCTTAGATATACATGTTAGCAAGTTGGTTAGTGATTAAATGGTGGTTTGAGGTGGTTTAAGGGTTGGAAAATCTCGGTATACATAGAATCAAAAATATCCCGGTTCGGATCTGTGTAAACCTGTTCTGTGGAGGCTGTTGGTTGTTGGTTTTGAGTCTCAAATTCATCAATGAGATATGTTAAGATGTTGTGGAATATGTTAATGAGGTTTGTGATCCATGGATTGGTGATTGGGCAAGAAAAAATTGACGATTGGTTGGAATTTCATTGGTTGCACGGTGGATTTGGTCTTGGGTCATTTAGACGAAGTTTGAGGAGGTGCTTGAGGAGAGAATTTGTGACATTAAACTTGAGGTAAGGGAATCCTAAACCTAAGATAAGAAGATTGGACTCGATTGGACGAGTCGGGTAAATTTTTGGGTGATTCTTGAAGGGTTTCAATGTGATTGTCCATTGTACATCATAAGAGGGTGTAGATGACCCGAATGTTTAATCATGCTCATGCATTGAGTGATTTGTCGCATTTGAGTGTTGAATTTGAATGTCTTGCATGCCATAAGTGTATGATTGGTGCATGAGGTTGCACATAGTCATGTGTGTGTGAATTGATTCGAATTATGGCATGTTTGAGGCATGATAAGACCTTGAGGCGTACAAAACGCGGGGTAGTGGGATGAATACCCTGAAGTGCTGATGGGCGAGGTTAGAATGGTATGACACCCTGATGTGTATGAGACACAGGGTTGAGAAGGCCACGGTCCTGATGCGTTGAAACATGGGACAGAGATGTGATGTGTCGACACCGGCCTAGAGTAAAATTAAAACCTCATGCGTTTACGTGGGTTGTCAATGACGGTTGATGCGTTTAAGCAGACCGAGCCTGATGTGTTTTAAACGTGGACATGAGAATAAGGCGGGGGTGAAAGGTGGAAGTGGCGGTGACACACGGTGGAATGTGCATGATCTTAGTGATGTGTTGTGATGCCATGACTGCCTGCTTGACATCTGCATGAGTGTTGTTTTCTGAATGCCTTATATGTTTATCTGCATGATATGTTAGTGTTGATGACTACTTGAGTGGACGGTCGGCCTAACCTAGGGTTAGGACCCACCTTACTGAGATGTGTATCTTACCTCGTTGGGACTCCCTTTTCACAGATCCTAGGTCCTGAAGATGTGGCCTATCAGGTTTGGATGCCCTAAGGAGATGTCCGTTTATTTTGATGAGTTCTTTGACGGGCAGGGGACTATTTATGTTAGAAAATGTACAGTAGTGTGGGTGGACGAGGGTAGTTCTAGCTGGAAGCCTCACAGGTATGAAACCTGGTTCCGAAAAGTTGGAGATGTGTCTACTGGGCCGCTGAAGCCTACTAAGGTGCCCTAGGGAGTGATCCCTAGTTGGTGCCACCCCGCTCGGGACTTAGAGCAGGCTTAGGGGTCAGTTGTCGGTTCGAGAAATGGATCGGAGAGGACCTCGACCTTGGAGACCACGGAGGAGGAGGTCATAGTGGTTGAGGCGACTGAGGAGGATCTGGTGGAGCCGTTTGCTAAAGAGATCATGGAGGACACCATAGAGGTTCGCTCGGAGACCTTCTCGGAGTATGAGCCTACGGAGGAGGCAGAGGAGACCGAGACTCTAGTAGCTAATCTTAGGAGCTCCCAGCTTGCTAGTCGATCTTTTGATGGTGCTCCTGACCCTGTTTCTTGTTGGATGTTAATGGTGGGTCCTTTTGTGTACTTACCCCGTCACCCCTTTTTGTTAGCGGATTTAATTGCCATGCGTCTATATAAACTTTTGGATATTATGTATTGTAGTCTTCTCGCTATCATAGTCCCATTTTATTATTTGTACGGAGGAGTTATTGTATGGTTGCTTCCGTGTGCTTTGTTTATAGCACGTCTCTCGTCTTATGTGTGGATCTTGGGACCACGAGAGATATTTTGGTTTGCTTGCAGGGAGTCGCGTACTCGTGCCGGGGGCGCGGGGCGTGACAGATGTCAAAAGAAGATCTCGCAGCCGTTGGGGATTGCCGAAAGCAAGTCTTTCCCGTTTAGATCAAATTGCCCATATTACGATCTCGCAGCGAGTGAGCAGAAACTGCTCTTAAAAAATAGTCTAATTCCATCCATCAAAATCCATCCTAACTTCAATAAATCCTTAACATCATCTTGCTAAACCCTTATACTATGTGTTGAGAAGACCTTACCGAAGATTGGAAGTCAAATGAGCTCTTTAAATCGGCGAAATTGAGCTCTCCCTCAAACCAGATTCCAAATCGACCCATCTAATCTTCTCCCCTTCAAACTGCTCTATGAGAAAAACGGTTAGGCCAAATTGAGCTTATAATACTTTGCTGGAACGACAAGATGATAAACTTTCTAATTATAGGTCAATCTGATGTCGAACGAAGGAGTTATAGCTAAAACAGTTGAGGTGTTGGACAGGGCAGTGAACTGGTTGGACAGGATTTCTCGGCAAGAAGAAGAAGAAGAAGAAGAAGAAAAGAGAAGAGAGAAGGGTATCCGGTCGAAAATGAGAGAGGAGAGAGGGAAGGGTCTTCCTTCAATCTCCCACTTAGTCAACCCTTGAATGGTAGTTAAGAATAGACTTCAATTAATGCTAATTGGATAACTAGCTTCCTATGATGACACTTGGCATTTATCAAAGAATATCTTGAGGCTCTAATGACTCTTTTCCCTTATGATTTTCGATCAACTAGGGGATGATCAAATGACTAAATTACCCTTAGTTCATTATTAAGGCAAGGGTATTCTTCTAGTGGCAAAATGATAATTTCACACTTTCCGTCAGAAATATCATTTTTCGATATAAATTACCTTTGATGAGGCAGCGTCCAATTCCTTTCAATGTTGGAGTTCTTCATTGTCTAATATCCAATTTCGAGACCGCATTTCATTTCAATAGTCTCGAAGAGAATTGAAATTCAGAATGTCACAGTATGGAAGACCATTCACTATTTTAGTGAATATGTCAAACATTTGTTTTACAATTTCTCCGGGCTTCATTTTGAATGTTTCATATTAGCCAAGAAGAAAATTGACTTTGGTTTCCTTGACTCTGTCTATTCCTTCATATGTAATGCTGAGCTTGTCCCAAATTTCTTTTGATGAGGAACAATCTGCAATACTTTTATATTCAGTAGGAGATAAATCACTATAAAATAAATGTCACGCCCCATGTCCCGGGCACGAGCTCACGACCCCTGCAAGCATACACTCTCGAGCGTCCCAAGATTCACATATATCGAGAGATGTGAAAGATCGATAGCATATGGAAGCAATAACATACAAACTTCTCTGTACAATAACAAGGGGACCTAGGTAATGACAACATTCATATATACATCACCAAGAGTTCATACAAAAGAGCAGGTAAACCAATCTTACTAACAGGTTGGGGAAAATCGGGACTCTACCAAAAGACGACAAAGATCTAAATTCCTCAGAAGATAACAGACCAATGAGGATCATTACCAAGAGACTACTAAGTAAAAATCGGAAACCCCTAGGCCGAGCTGCTGGAGTCGTCAGTCTCCTCGGCATCCTCGGTAGGCTCGTACTCCAAGAAGGTCTCCGAGCATACCTCCACTGTATCCTCCATCGTCTCGTCTACTGACTGCTCCACCAGATCGTCCTCAGAAGCTTCGATCTCGATGACTTCGTGGTATCTTCCAAAGTTGGGGTTCTCTCGGGAATGTTCCTCGAACTAGCTGCTGACCCCTTGACCTCCATTGAATCCCGAGCGGGATGACACCAACTAGGGGCTACCTTACAGGGTACCTCGGCAAGCTTCAATGGTCCCGTAGTAACTTCCCCTACCTCCGAAATCAAGCCTCGAGCTTATGAGGCTTCCAGCTCTATCCACCTTCATCGACCCAGACTACAGTACACTTTCTAACGCACACGGTTTCTTGTCCGTCCGGAAACTCCTTAAAATATGCAGACTTCTCCTTAGGGTCACCTAGCCTGATTAGCAACATTCTCACGGCCTAGGATCTAAAAATGTGGTCCCGCAATGGGGTGAAATTTACATCTCAGTAAGATAGGTCTTAACCTTAGGTTAAGCTGACCGTACACTCAAGCGAATGCAATCAAGGATGAAATGCACAAGCAAACACTTGAAGCACTCAGCAATCATGAAATAACATATAGATACAAACTAGCGTCAAGCACGTGTTCATGACATCATTTCTTATAATTTAGATTAAACATGCATAGCCAAAGCAGGTCACACCTTCTGCCCTTCCAAGCCTTCATTGTTTCACGCTCGCGTTTATAATGCCTCAGGCTCGGTCCATGTAATTACGCCTCAGACCATCCCATTGATAAACATGCATGAACGCATCAGTTTTCAATTTCATTTCAAGCCTGTGTGGACACATATCAAATTCCGTCCCGCGTCTCAACCCGTCAGGACATTTGGCCATTTTAACCTCGTGTCTCAACGCATCAGGGTACAATTCCACACAACCCCGCGTATCAACGCCTCAGGGTGTCACAAGTTTCTTAGACATGCCAAATACTCATTTCAATTCAAACCTCATGGTCAAGTGCAAACTCATGCAACGAGTAACACATCTATGGCATGTGAGACAATTAAGTTCAACACTCAAATATGGTAATCAATTCATGGCACAAGCATTTAACAAGCATTCAAGCCATCTACACCTCTCGAGAACGCACAATGGACAATCATACCATAATTCACACCCAATTCACTCAATCGAGTCCAATCCTCTTACCTATGGTTTAGGAATTTCTTACCTCAAGCTTAATACAACAAAAATCTTATTCCAAGTACTTCAAGTAATCGGCTCCAAGGGTTCCAAAACAAGGCAGCTCAAATCACCAACCCATGGAGCATAAACCTTAACGACACATTCATCGACATCCTTGTACGTCTCAACGATGAAATTTGAACTCAACTCCATCACCAACAGCCCCCATAAGACTCGGTATGCACAAAACCGAAACATGGCATTTTCGGTTCTGTGCATATCTTAACTATTTAGTCCATAAACCAATTTTAATCCTCAATTTATCTACTAATCTACTTGCTAACATGTAGTTCTAGGAGTTGGGAAGCCTCACCGAAAATTTGAGCACAAGGCGACGTCGGAAAGTCCACGAACAACACTGGTTCCTCCAAGTCCTCAACCGGTCAGTTTTTGTCCTTCAAACGCAAGACCCATTTAGGGTCAAAACTCCATCAAATTCATCCAAAATTTTTATCACAACTCAGTCTACATGTTCCCTTGATGTCCACAAAATTTGACAGAAAGATTCAAACGTTTCGAGACCCTACGAAGTCTAAACAACAGCTTACCTCCGGCTGATACAGTTTTCGTTGACTCTTGGGAAAATGGCCAGCTGGAACTCCTCGGTGGGTCAAATGTCGTGATTCAAGTTGAAGGTTGTCGGCAAGAGGATGAGGAAGGTGTTGGTGGTCAGCTCGGTGGCTGGAGGTCGCCAGAAGTAGCGGTTGGAACGAGCGAAACTAGTGATCGGGTCTAGTCGAGCAAGGAGCAGCTCTAAGAAGAAGAAGAAGAAGAAGAAGAAGAAGAAGACTATGGAGAGAGGGAGTTTCGGTAGAATGAGAGAGGAGGGGGTGTGTATGCACAAATGGCTTGGTCAACTTGGTGGAATGGCATTAAAAGTGGTTTAATAAATGCTTATTCACCATCCATTGACACTTGTCCTTATGTCAATCAATATTTCATCCAATGGCTGCCAATTTCTCAAATTTTCGGTAGCTATAGTGGGGTATCAATAACCAAAATGCCCTTGTTCATTCATTAAGGCAAGGCTAAGGCTTGAAGGGCAAAATGGTAATTTTACCCTCGACATCCGTAACGTCGTTTTTGTGATTTCAATTTTCTTCGATGAGGTGAAGGCCAATCCAATTATAATGTTGGAATTCTTGATTCCCTATTTTCTAATTTCGAGACTCGTCTCTGAATCGTTTCTCTATCAGATGTGATTCCAACTTATCTCAAACTGACGAGCGGCTTTTGCAGACGTTACGCGTATCGACTCTGTGATTCATATCACACTTAGGGCTCGTCAATTGATGGTGACTTTGGTTGTAATACAATTGCGAGGGTCTATTGCTAGTTTCGACAGTCTCGATCGTCATCGTTCGATTTTGGAAAATTTTACAAATTATACATTGGTTAAGCGGCATCACCCGCGCTCCAATCGTATAACGCTAGCAATGTATTCCTTAATCATTCTTAGATCAGCCTTTTATGGCTCTAAATGTCCCATCGACAATCCTTATGGTCAAAATGCCATTTCTTATTTGAGTTCTCTAGGTCCATGTACCTTGTCTCGCTTTAGTGTTTCTCTTTTGGTTAGTTAACTCCAGATTGATCAGATCCGAGTGAGATACGACTAAAAGACATCGTTAGATATGTTCTCATTAATAAGTCTCGAAATGACATGAAAAATCAGAATGTCACAATAAATAAATAGCCTTTGCATCAAGAGCATCTCTCTTAGTATTCTTAGTAGTTGACAGAGTATTAGTCGACGTAGGACTGTTATCCCATGCATTTGATATGGTCGTGACATTTGCAGTTGGATTCACTCCTCGTTGTACAACATTCCATATATGAGGATCTTGGCATTTGATATATGCTTTAAATTTATTTTGCCAATCATTGTACTCTTTTCCTTCAAAATATGATGGTCTGTTATTTCTTCTACTTTCAATCCACGTGGAAGAGAAATTGCTAGCCATAAAGATCATTAGCTCGGAAGTAGAAACATTTCACAAAATATGAGCACCAGAATTTGGTACCAATTGTTATGGCTAGCTTTATCACCTAGGGGGTGAATAGGTGATTATAGTGTAATTTAAATATTTTTTTGCAGAATACAAATTGCACAGGCATTTATATAACGTCTCAGATGATGGCAACACAATATATCACTATAGATAGTTCATATGCAGTTCTACTATCATAGGATATATGATATGATCAGAGTAGGGATAGAGAAAACTGCATATAGGGTTTATAATGGTTTAGCTTTGGTTAAGCTAACGTCCACTTCTTCGGCTATCAGCCAATCGACTGAATTTCACTAGTAAACTGCTCGAGAGGTTACAACTTAGTGATCTCCTTGACACGCAGGATATCCCACCTAGCGTTCAATACTCTTATGTACACATCCTCACAATTACAATGGATGAATCAAGAAGTGTATATAAAATGAAGTATTCTCGATTTAAGAATTATAAAAACTTTTCCCTCTTAACGCCGATTTTTTGTCCCTTCGACCTTGAGATATCTTTTATACTATTTCGCCTCCAATCTAATTGTTGGGGATCGCCAAAACTTTCTATTTGGACAAGACAAATACCAAAAGAAGATCTCGTAACCGTTGGGGATCGCCAAAGAAAAGTCTTCCTTGTTCGGATCAAATCGCCCATACAATTATGATCCTGGGTTTCCATGGATGATTTCGTTCAGTTGGAAAGTCGTATGTGTGTCTCCTTGATTTCGCATCTTTGATTGATCTTTATCTCTGAGAATCCTTAAGAATAATCCAGCTCAATTGTATTTGTTGTAGTGTATTGAGTAAGTGCATTTCAAAATTCTCTTTAAGTTCTGATTACTGCGTGTGAATACTCTACTTAGAGCTTGATCATCATTCTAACATCTAAGCTATACCCGCTCAATGTCTGAGCTTGAACTAGCCTCTGAGTCCCTAAAAAATCCCATATGAGCAAAAATCCTTTTGACAGATTCAATCCTGTGCATCCCGGCACCAAATGATAATCTACAAAACAAGTATTCTACGGCATTATCTCGAAACTTAAGAGTGCTCAGATTGTTTTGTCAACTTCAAAATTACTCAAGGTTTTTTCTCAACATGGAATGGACCCTCGGCCTAAATAAAGTTTTAAAGACTGAACATTGACCAATGTAATTTGGTACAATTTGTCTTTAAGATTTAGAAATTTTTAAACTCATAAAAAGACACACCTCACACCTGTCATTCGCATGTCTCTGCATCGTTGTAATGTTTGTGGGTAAGCTTGTTGTCCTTTTCATGCAATTTACTTATGCCATATGCTATCTTGATTGGTCCATGGTAAATTAGGTTTGTCATTTTGTTCATTCGAGTCATGTCATTGTTTTGCTTTCCTATGCCTCTCGTTAGAAAATTTCATTTAGTATTTGGTTTATTATCCTTTCATTACATTTTTAGTCACTAATTCAGTTCTGTTTTCATTTTGACCTTGCTATTTTTTTTTGAATTGTTTCACCACGTTAGAGTTGGATATGATCTTCGCACTTCCATTGAAAAACTTCCATGAGATCTTGATCTAGCATGTCAAAAAGTTTGGCGGCAATATGATATGTTTTTTTTATTTAATATGGAGTTAATGGCTGAAATGGAGTAGGTTGGAATTTCTCGCATTTTCATACTCCAGAATCATTTTGCCGACTATCCATAGTAAACGACATCCCCTGCTAAATCACAAAATATGAAAGTTGTAGGTTAATGTTTCAACTGTCAACTTGTAAAATTTCAGATTTTAATTCATATTTTCAAGGGGTTCTGCATTCTTTTATGAATAAGCCGAAGAAACAATTTTTTGGACATAAATTTCAAGGGATTGCTTTAAACTGGGATAATCAGCTCACTTTCAGCTCAATCACCAAACATAAAAGCTATTCATTGCCCTTTTAACTACATGCTCATAAATTTTCCACCATTTTGATCTCTCGGTGATTTTCTATGAATTGTTTTTCACAATTCAACGAAACTGAAACTTCCTGGTTAGGGATACAAATCAAGTTTGAGTGGTATCCGTGAGTCTAGTTTAGCCATGGATCGACTTGATGTCTCTCACATGCTATGCTCACCACATGATCATCTATTAAAGGTGATATATCATCGATTCTTCACACTCCCATAATATTTGACCTGGAACAAGGAGAATGACTGGTCTAGCTAAGGTTGCAGTCATTTCGAGTGAAAGAATCAATGAACTTCTAGACGAGATGCATGCTTGGGGGTATTTAGATGAACATAACCATCAATGCAATAGAATGTACTGTTCAACTTCTTGAGCATCATATTGAGATGATTCGATCTAGCTAGGTGTATTATTCCAATCAACTTCCACATGATGACTCTCTGTCAGTGATTGGAAGGGAGTTTACTCCGCTTACCACAACAATATCTATCATATGGCCAATACTTCTAAAGAAGGAAGTAATTCAGCGAGAGCAAACTCCTCCTCAATCTAAGAGCTGCCAAAGTTCTTGCTCGAGCAAATCTTGTGACTTCCAATATGGTCAAGAAGGTCACTCCCTTGAAGAGTGCGTGACCTTGCGCGGATCCAAGGCATGATTAATGCTGGGGATCTTATGTTCCGCGCATGGAAGTATTGTGGAGGAGATCGAGATTTGCTAGTGGTCCCAAGCATGCACTTGGAATATCTACACATGTTCAAAGATGAACCACTCTCATCTAGTCATCGTTTCCCTCGTTGTGTTATTTGGAACACATGGGACAATTAGTCTCTCCAGAAGCTAAGAGAGTTCATCATTGAGGAAGTGGGCATAGACTCACATCAATACCATTTTTATGTTTCTGCAATCCCTTGCATGAGATTTTTCTGCTTTCCTTAGGTGTTTTGGTTGCGCTAGAATTTCATTTCCATTCAATGTTGCCTTCCTTTTCAATAAAATGTAATTCATTAATTTCATATCAATAAAATTACACATATTTTTCATTAATTTTGGAATCTTGTTAAGGTATCCTAAACCTACCTGATGAAGATAACCAACGATTGAACAATTTTTATCCATGGTAAGCACTGAGGGTTGGGCTTCTCAAGAATTCTTGTCCTGAGGTTTTCAAAAATAAAAATTATTTTTTAAAAAATCTTCAAAAAAAAAACTAACATGTGGTCTAACCTTGTTTGTCTTACTAATCCTCTACTATGTGTTTCAGAATCAATCCATGGGCAAGGGGGCAAGTTCTTAACTCTGACCATGCATTAACCCGATCAGTCCTTGGATGATTTCGCAGATGGTGATTGAGAAATTAAAGCAGGCCACACGTCCTTGGCCAATTTCGATTCATCTACCATTTGAGCGCTGCTTTTGGATGTCCTCTGATCAACCCAAATGATGAAACTCGAGGCAATCTTTAATCAATCCCTTGATCGATTCACCAATCGCATCACATTAACCAACTCATATGTCAATCCATCATCTAGTCGAGGCTAATCCGTGCTTTGCCCTTGACAGATTTTTTGATCGTGTAGTATCAATTGACGAAAGACGGGACGAGACTAGGGCCACTCGATCTCAAAGGGAGTATCTTTTGCCCGGCTCGATCATTTCTAGAAACGACTTTTTGTGTTCCTTCTTGCAAGTGCCGATGCTATAAAACGTGTTTCCAATTGCTACCACTAGAGCAAATCGACAATCAAGAGCTTCCCATATTTTTGCTCATTTCACTTTTTTATGACCCTATTCATGTACATCATTCCTACGCAGGATCAGGTGTGAAAATAAGTGGTTCGCCAAAGCTCGAAATCGCGTTCCTAACGCTGGCCATGTTTGGGGCAATCCTACATGTTGGCAAAGATGTGATCATCTGACGTAGCCTATCCTAATTGAAAATAGGGCGAACCACTGGCAAGCCTCAACTTTGAAAAAGGAAGTATTTTTTTTTGTCTCATGTAATTTTCAAGTGATACATTCCTTTTTGTAGGACCATGCGACCATCCATGATGGTAATCACCATTGAACAGGGGTGACTGTAGCACTCAAGTCTTCTCTTGACTTAATCATTCATATGATTTCCTTACTCTAGGGTAAGGATAGAAATAAGCTAGTCCCCAACCTGAGGAGTAGGATCCCTGAGTTGTTTGATTTTCTTATATGTTTTGGGGAAACTTAAATCCACCCCATTCCTAGAAATTATCTTGCATTCTTGCATAGTATGATTCCTAAGCAAATGTACATATTTTTTGAAACATGACTAATGCTGAAAATTGCCATGTTTACATGCGTGAAAATGCTCACACATTCCTTGGCTTATGTATATTGTTCTTCATGTTTAATTTACCAAATTTGAACACGGAGCATAAGCAATATCTGATGCATCAAATATACTGAATGGGGCATGATGGGACGATGAAAGGTAAGCCATTTCCACACATCCCTAAATTTTAATCCCTAGTGGGTTGAGCAGTAGCTAGGTTCCACATTCACAAGGCAAAGGGTTTTCTCGCAAAAAGTATGATAGCTGGAATGACAGATGTCACATCCCTAGTCCCACATTTCCTAGAAAGGAAGCTTGGAAACGACTTATAAGACTTGGGCCCTATTGAGACTTGCAAGATGTGTTTTCCGGGCTTTGTATGAGCGGCACTCGGAGGAACAAAATCGTAAGGACAATGTGTCCAAAGCGGACAATAATTTGCAAGTGGCGTAGTGAAAGCATAGTGGGCCTAGGTCGTTACAATTGGTCTCAGACCTGATCTCCAATAGCGTGTGGGGTCACAGCGAGCGCTTGCTGGTGCCGCATAGTGCACAACAGGGATGCTGTGCCTTTGATGGGGAGTTTGTCACACCTGTAGTCCTACATTGCCTAGGAGGGGAGCTTGAGAATGACTTATAAGTCTTGGGCCCTCTTAAGACTTGTAAGATGCGTTTTTCAAGCATTGTATGGGCGGCGCTCAGAGGAACAAAATCGTGAGGACAGTGTGTCTAAAGTAGATAATATCTTGTAAGTGGCGCAGTGGAAGCGTTGTGGGCCTAGGTTATTACAACAGAGGCATTTAGTTCTCTATCCCAAACATTACAGGTGATCCATTGAGTAACCAATTTAAGCGGCGGTTCCATTTCTTACCCCTGTCAAGAACTATCCCACATTGGGGCTCAGATGAGTTAACTTCAACAGCAGCATGGGGTAAATGGTTAGAAATTTTACTGCTCATATTAACATCAATTTTCAGGTGTTTCTTTGCATTTATACTCTAACTTTAATTCAAGTGCCTTAGGATGACGAAAAGCATTCATTCTCTATCTTCACTTCAGCCATTGCATAGCCCACTTGAGCCTGCAAATTCATTTCTTAAACCTATGTTAGTGATCATTTGCTCATTCGAAGACGAAGACGAAGATAACATTTTCCTAAGAACCAGAGCTGGAAATGATCGGGTCACTAAAAATTCCCGTGCGAACTCATCTTGTACTTTAGATTTTTCATAATTGATGTTTATAAATGCTTGTTGTTGTTGTAATTCTTAGTTCCAGATCATGGGATTGAAAAAAAAGCAAATTCGGGCCGAAAGAAAAGGGACCACTCTAAAAAAAAAGGGCAAAAAAAAGGCAAAAGAGAGATGCTCTAAAAATTTCTCTTCGGAAAAAAAAGAGCATTCTCTAAAAGAAAAAATTTCAAGACTAAAAAAAGCTCTCTCTAAAAAGATGAGAAAATGGGAGTTGGGAGTAAGAAAAGAAATGGCTAATCTCACAAAAATCCCAAGCATTTGAAAAGGAAAGCGCTTATCAAAAGCAAGGCCAATGCAATTCATTTGTAAAGTTCCTCTAAATTTCAAATGTACATTGCTGTATGTTAATTTGTGAATTTCATGTATATATTCTTCATTGTAAATTTCCAATGAGTTTGGTTGTAAGGAAGGTTCCTCAAAGAGGTTGGTTTGCAAAATGCAATTCTCAACAGAAAGCTACCATCTCTCAACCAACGATAGTATTCTTTGAAGACATTTTCAGAAGTCTAAGATCGGTGACAATTTGTCACGCCTCGAACCCGAGAGCAGGCGATCATCCTATTCGAGCTGTTTCTCTTTAGATAGTCTCCCGAGATCCTTCGACCCACAACTCATAAAATCCATATACATGCGGAAGCAAGAAACAACTCCAATCATAAATAAAAATAAATGGCTTAGGATGAAAAAAAGATACACTTCACATATCTATATCATAAACTTCCGTTGTTATAGTGGTCAAATACCAATAGTTCAAATCCAATCCATAAAATCGAATATGATCCCTAAGGCCACAAAAGGTTTTAGGTTCATTCGACCATTTCTTTCCTCAAATACCAATCCTTGGCAAACTTGGTGTTCTATCGCCTAGGACCTGAAAAATGTTATTCCCCAACAGGGTGAAATATGAATCTCAGCAAGCTGACCCTAAATCTAGACTAGACCACCAATCCTCCCAGAGCATACAATGAAGCAAAATGTATAAGTTCATCAAGGCATTAGCTTATGGCATTCAAATATCAAATATTTCGATGTAATTGGCATGAGTAAGAATCGTAGTCAAGCACTTCATACACCTTGAGACCACAGCTTCACGCATTAGCGCAAAATAAACCCATAACTTCAAACTCATCACAGTGATATCATAATAACTCATCGCCAAGGGCATATAAGCCGCGATATATTTTTAGGGGCACTCTGGCCATATTATTTGCATTATGGCACTATAGCCATGCAATCCTTGGGGGCATCATAGCCAATTCGATCTCTGGGGCATCGTAGCCAATTCGTTCTCTGAGGCATCATAGCCAATTAAATCACATAGGCACTATAGCCAATTAAATCAAATAAGCAATATAGCCATATAAATCTCATAATAGGCACTTTGGCCATCTCATTTCACAATTGGCAATCATATTGTAGACATCACACAACCAAGCCAAACCTCATCTCAATCGAAATCACACTATGCCATTTAAATCACGGAATTCACCACTCAATCAAGTAATTCATCAATAATAGATGTCTAGTAATGTCCTAAAGTCCTAGTAGAGGTTTAAGGGTTACTTACCTCTCCAGCCAAGCTAGAAATTTCAACTCAACGACCCTCTAAGGTTAGTAAGTCCACAGCCGAGCAGGGCACCCACAGCGTGCCCAGGAAAACCCATATCGAACCTCAATCATTTCTTAATTCCATTATGCCAATACCTCAGTTACACATACGACATCTTATTCTCAAGTCGTCATAATGTTAATTCAATGTCCCTAAGCATAAAAAGTGCCGTCCTATCAAAGTAAGTCATCATAAATCCCAGTCCACCGAATCTGCCTCTTTTATAAATAAACTGACATCATTCTACTAGCCTTTTGAGGAAAAAATTTTCAGAATCTTATGCTTCAATGTCTTACGGACATTTGGGCGAAAAAGGCGCTCAATTTAGATACCAGACGACTTAGAACGACTCAATTCAAAATCGGTGCGCGCTAAGGACCGATTGGTTGGCGTCTCGGCCTCTAGCATCATTCACACCTTAAATAGCTCTCAATCACTTCTAAACTCCAATTCATCGCAAAACCAACCTGTTAAAACATTGTTCTACATGTTTAGAAAGCTCACCGAAGATTTCAAAGCGAAATAGCTCTTGAAACGACTTCCTTAGGTTTATGTGCGGTCAGAAACTGCCCTATAGAATCCACCTCAAATCAGCTATGAAAACTCCTCGAATCTCAAATAAACTTGCAACCACAGCTCATCCAACCCTAGTACTATGAGTTTAGAAGATCTCATCGAAATTTTGGAAGATCGCGAAACAGATCCTTCTCCCAAACCGGTCAGATTTTGCCTCCATCCTGACCTTTATCCACTCAAACAGACCTAAGGGACAAACGGTTGGGCCAAATCGAGTTTATAATATGTCTTTAGAACCACAAGACAATAACCTTTCAAATTATGGTTGTTTTACCTTAATATGATGTCAAATGACAAAGTTATGGCCGGAGGAAGGGAAGTGATCGGTGCTGGTCGGGCTGGAGCAGTTTGGCCGAGAAGAAAGAAGAAGAAAAACGCAGGTGGAAAATGATGGAGGGGGAGATGTTCGTTGAAAAATGAAGATGAGGAAGAAGAAGACTAGCTCCAATAATTCCTCCATCAATTTTCGACAATACTAAGGGGGATCTAATGACTAAATTATCCTTCATTAATCCTTAAGGCAAGGCCAAGAGTCGACTGGCAAAACGGTAATTTTGCTATTTCCATCTGAAACTTCAATTTTCCAATTTGAATTACCTTTCAATGAGGCGACGCCAAATTCAATTCAAATGTTACAATTCTTCATTATCCTCTGTCCAATTTCAAGACCCCAATCCATATCATTAGCTTCGAAGAGGGTCGAAATTCAGAATGTCGCAACTCTTCCCCCTTAAAGAAATTTCATCCTCGAAATTTGCAACCTTCTAACCATCCAGTCTTTAGGGGCATCGGCGCCTCATTGCTACCTTACTATTCGTAGTAGCTCTTTTCATCAGTTAACACTTCCATAGCATTCTTGACTAAAGGCCTTTCTAGAGTACCATATTAAACCTAAGTTCCCATGCCCATCACCATCAATACCAACCCATCATAAGAAGGTACTCTTTGATGTTCATACCATTCGGCGTACCACTCCCTTTTAACGTCCTTTCATACCGTCATAACTTTATGGGCTTTATCAACTTGTCCGCAATCAACCCAAGTCGAGCCATAACCTTCTCGACTCCTCAAGTAAACTCATAATTATTTCCATAATAATTCACACTCGATTCCATTCAAAAAAAAAATTTCGATGATCATAGCGATTCATTGGCCTTCAACATCATGCTCCTTTCTTGTCGGTATATCTAATACTTGACCAAAGATTAGACTAATCCAAACCCCAATCCATTCCATCGATAGCATCAATGTAAATCTTAGCACACTCGAGACACCGTAATTCTCCCTTCAAATTTCCGATGAGGTCATTTCTTTAAGTTCCTCTTCAATAATGGACTCATACACTCATCCATGGGACTTTAAGGTTTCTATCCTCAACTTCGAGGTCTCTTTCCCAAGCTCTCAGAAGTCTGGACTTTCTCCATGTTTTATTCATTCCCATAAGCCCGTAGATATCAGGATCCGATCATGACAACATCTCCATTCCTTTCTAACCTTCAGGCTTGATGTTTCAGGTAGCCACCAACTAGTCAATTGGCAACTTCCAAATTAGAAGTTGAATCTCTTATTTCTTGAGAGAAGATCTGTCCCTCCATCACCAATTACACAATGCTCAATTCTCAATTATAAGCATCCGCTAAATAATTCATCCTTCCTTAGCGATATGGATATCGCACTAATAACACTTGGGTAATCTCTTCGTTCCACGTGACTTTCTTTCAATTCCCTTTAGACAGTCAATGTTCTCAACCTCTTATAGTTCACATAACTTCAAGGTCTTTCTTTATACAAGTAACGGTCTCATATCCATAAGCAATTTCATACATTAGCGTTGCCTCTTGTTCAATTCCCCTCAAGAAACTATTACCTTATTCTCTTATGGTAGATATTGACTTGAAGTCCTCTTCTACCCACAATGTTTCCCGAAGTTTGTTGCAAGGACAAATGCAAGTCAACTCCAATCATGTGTTAAACATTTCAACTCATATGACCTTACTACCACGGCATACATGCAATGTGTCACACCCAGAACCCGTCGAGCGCGCGGACATCTCGCTCAGCCGTTCCTTTGACATTTTACTTCAGGATCCAACGGCCAATATCATATGTGCTGGAAGTAACGTACATGCGGAAGCGATGCCTTCTCCATTTATAAAGGATAAATACAACCATATCCGTGACTCAGAACAGATTCATCAAATTACCTTAACCAATTATCTAAAAGACCAATTCATTATATTCAATATCTGAAGTACAATCTCAAAACCCACAATTGGCAATTCCATTCTAGTACAACTGGTCAACTATCTTTTCAAATGCCACTCCTTGGCAAGCTCGTGCTACCTTCGCCTATAACTTGAAAAAAATTAAAGCCCCAACTGGGGTGAGATATAAATCTCAGTAAGGTGGGTCCTAATCCTAGGTTAGGCTGATCGTCTACTCAGGCAGTCATCTATCCCAAAACATCAAACTCATGAACATGTAGGCACCTCAAGCACCATTCCATAACACATCAACATGTAGGTGACAGACATACAATAGTGACCTCAAGTCCCACTCAAGTAATCATATCCATTCAGCCTGCCACTTCACCACATCCACTAATCTTCACCTGCCTCAATCTCTAGCCCGCGATTAGATCGCATCAGGCTCGGTCCCCGTAAATTATCAGACCATCATCGGCAACCCTCGTAAACGCATTAGGTTCCGATAAATCTCTAGGCAAAGCTCATTAACTCATACTCCGTCCCGCGATTAGATCGCATCAGGACCATGGCTATCTCAACCCTGTGATCTCGTCGCATTAGGGCGCCATTCAATCATAACTTCACCCCGCGATCTCGTCGCATCAGGGTATCAACTTCTGCCCCGCGTCTCATACGCCTCAAGGCCTTTTCGTCCCGCGAATATCATCGCATCAGGATCGTGGCTATCTCAACCACGCGATCACCTCGCATCAGGGTGCCACATCACATCACCCCACGAACTCGTCGCATGGTATATATATCTCCTGCCCCGCGTCTCATACGCTTCAAGGCCTCTTCGTCCCGCGAATAATTCGCATCAAGACTGTGGCTATCTCAACCCTACGATTTTATCGCATCAGGGCACCACACCACCATAACTTCACCCCGTGATCCTGTCGCATCAGGGTATCAACTTTCGCCCCGCGTCTCATACGCCTTAGGGCTTTCGCCATGTTATACTCATGCCACAACCATGCCTCGTACCGTGACTTCCCATTCAATTGCACATTCAATGGCAAGTGCAAGTCTGAATGAAATTCGAAAACCCTTTGGCATGCCACGCAAATCAATAATATCCGAACATGGCAAACAACTCATGCATACACAATATCGCTCACAATCATCCTATATCATCTTAGTATATCACCAAGTTACCCACTTGAATAAATTCTCATAAATTGATCAATTCAAGCATCGACTCACCCAATCAAGTCTAATCGTCTTAACATAGGGTTAGGAATCCCCTTACTTTGGGTTTAATCACGCAAATTACTCCTCTTGAATCTTCAAGGCCTCGGCCAAACCATGGTTCAAGGCCAATCCACCGCACAACCTAGCATTTCCAATTAATTAGTCAATTCCATGCCCAATTTCCTTAATCCATAAACCATAAACCTTCAATGCATAACCCTCATCCTCTTAACATGCCTTAATCATCAATTTGGAGCTCAATTCATTCATCCTCAGCTCCCTCACAGATTCGGTTTGCACAAAACTGAACCGATCCTTCTTGGTTCGGTGCAAACCGAACACATTCAGACCTTAATCAACTCCTAAATTCATCATTGAATCATCAATCTATCTCTTAACATGTCTATTTAAAGTTTTAGGAGGCTCACTGAAAGTTTGAGCTTGATTGGTTGCCGGAAACCCTTTGAAATCGCCAGATCCTTCCTTGGTTAGTACTGGCAGTTTTCTGCTCCAATTTCACAAGACCGGTTCGAGGTCAAAACTTCATCAATTCAAGCCTCAATTTTTACCACAGATTCATCTACAACTCTACTGAGTCTCCACAAAATTTGAGCTCGAAACTCCAACATTTCGACCATCAAACAGGTCAGAAACCGGACCTACCTCAGATTAAGTCAATTTCCATCGACTCTTCGGAGAATCCTTGCTCCAG
Source organism: Rhodomyrtus tomentosa (assembly GCA_028455895.1). Lineage (NCBI taxonomy): Eukaryota > Viridiplantae > Streptophyta > Magnoliopsida > Myrtales > Myrtaceae > Rhodomyrtus > Rhodomyrtus tomentosa. The sequence continues at coordinate 25,146,065 of JAPCWY010000009.1, read as the reverse complement.
ACTCCTCGGTGCTCCAAATGGCCTGTTTCCACTTCGAGGAGGTTGGCAAGACATAAATATTTGTTGGTGTGACTGGCCAGAGATCAGAAAATGGCCGGAGGTGGCCGTCGAAATGGCTGAACAGAACCCTTAGAAACTGTCGCCCGCGACAGAATGAAGAGGGAAGAAGATGCTGTGTTTGGTGCTCTCTCTCAAGGGTGGTCTGGCCAAAAATTGTAGAGGGAGAGAGAGAGAATTGCTTTATCCAAAGTCTTGGTCAAGAGAGTTGAATGGTAGGTTTAGAAAAAGTTGATATGACCACACTTGCCCATCTCTTGACACTTGTCCACTATCTTCTCAAGGAGATCCAATGCCCACCATTCACTCTTGATTTTCGGTAGCTAAGGGGAGGTTATAAGACTAATTTGCCCTTCTTTAATTATCTGGGCAAAGTTCTAAGCTTGAGGGGCAAAATGGTCATTTTACCCCCCGACGTTTAGAACGTCGTTTTTCTCGTTCTGAAATTCTTCGATAGGTCGACGGCCAATCCGAATAACGTTGAAATTCTTGATTTTCCATTTTCAATCCTTCAAGGCTCATTTCTGATAGTTTTCTCTATCAGACATGGTTCGAGCCTATCCCGAACAGACGGGTGGCTTTTGTAGACATTACGCGTATCGATCCCATGATTCATATCACTTTTGGGGCTCGTCACTTCATGGCGGCTTTGGTTGTCATGTAATTATGAGAGTCTATCGCTAGTTCCCTCGATAATCCTTATGGCCAAAGCGCCGTTTCCTATTTGAGTTTCCCAGGTCCACGTACCTTGTCTCGCGTTAGCCTTTCCCTTTTAGTCAGTCTACTCGAATTGATCAGGTTCAAGCGAGATATAACTAAAATCCATCTCTACATACTCGCTTCTCATTACTGAGCCTGAAGTCAACTGGAAATCAGAATGTCACACAATGCCTACTTCAGAAAGCCTTGTTATGCCTTAATTTTTCCCTTCCACGTCACGTTATTATGATTCTTTTGATCCCTGTTATTCAAACGAAAATGCCATTAACAGAGTAGTCATCAACTTGACTCAAGTCCTCGAAATTTCTTTCCGTATTCATTTGTGACATTTTGATTTTTTCTGTCATTTCGGGACTTACTAATGAGAACATATCTAACAATGTCTTTCAGTTGTATCTTTCTCAGATCTGATTAATCTCGAGTTAACTGACTAAAAGGAAAAGGCTAACGCGAGACAAGGTACGTGGACCTAGAGAACTCGAATAGGAAATTGCATTTTGACCATGAGGATTGTCGAGGAGACATTTAGAACCATGAAAGGCCGATCTAAGAACGATTAAGGAATGCATTGCTAGCGTTATACGATTGGAGCGCTGTTGATGCTGCTTAACTAATGTATAATTTGTAAAATTTTCCTAAATCGAACGATGACGATCGAGATCGTCAAAACTAGCAATAGACCCTCGCAATTACATGACAACCAAAGTCACCATGAATTGACGAGCCCTAAGTGTGATATTAATCACAGAGTCGATATGCGTAACGTCTGCAAAAACCGCCCGTCAGTTCGGGATAGGTTGCAATCACATTTGACAGATGAATGATTCAGAGACGAGTCTCGAAATTAGAAAATGGAGAGTCAAGAATTCCAACATTATAATTGGATTGGCCGTCACCTCATCTAAGAAAATTGAAATTAGAAAAATAACGTTCCGGACGTCGAGGGTAAAATTACCATTTTGCCCCTCAAGTTTTAGCCTTGCCTTAATAAATGGATAAGAGCATTTTGGACATTAACCACACCCTCTAGGCTATCGAAAATCAAGAAAAACCACAGCCCTTGGATGAGCCTTGATTGACATGAAGACAAGTGTCAAAGGATTAGGTATTGACATTGATTGAATCATTTTTAACCTACCATTCTTCATGGTTGACTCTCAATTTTGTATATACCTCTCTCTCTCTCTTCCTCCCTCAATTGAACAACATCTTTAGCCTACTCTTCTTATTCTTCTTCTTCCTTCTTCTTCGGCCGAGAGTCGCTCCACGCCCGACCAGCTACTGCCGCCTCCATAGCCACTTTCGACAGCCACTTCCGGCCACCAACTGAGCTCGAGTCGACCACCAGCATCTTCCTCAACCTCTTGCCGACAACTTCCAACTGGAATCACGACAATTGACCCACTAAGGAGTTCCGGCCGGCCATTTTTCCAAGAGTCGACGGAAACCGTCGCAGCTAGAGGTAGGCTGCTGTTTAGACTCCGTAGGACCTCGAAATGTTTGATTTTTTTGGCCAAATTTTGTGGATGTTTAGGGGACATATAGACTGAGCTGTGGTAAAAATTTTGGATGAATTTGATGGAGTTTTGACCCCAAATGGGTCTTATGTTTGAAGGACAAAAACTGACCGGTTGGGGAGTTGGAGGAACCAACGCCGTTCGTGGAACAATTGGTGTCGCCTTGGCCTCAAAATTTCGGTGAGGCTTCCTAACTCCTAGAATGACATGTTTGCAAGTAAATTAGTAGATAAATTGAGGATTTAGAATAGTTTAAGGGCTGATCAAAGGAGGTATGCACAGAACCGAAAATGCCCTATTTCGGTTCTTTGCAAACCGAATTGTTGGGGGCTGTTGGTGATGGAATTGAGTCCCAAATTCATCGTTGAGACGTATTAGGATGTCGATGAATATGTCATTGAGGTTTATGCTTCATGGATTGGTGAATTGAGCAAGAAAAATTATTGAATTGGATTGATTTCCAATAGGTGCGAGGCTGCCTTGTTTTGAGAATTGTTGGACTAAGTGATTGAAGTGCTTGGAAGAAGAATTTTGTTGAATTAAGCTTGAGGTAAGGGGTTTCTAAACCTTGGTTAGGAGGATTAGACTCGATTGGGTGAATTGAGTGTGAATTAGGTTGGTTCTTGGGAGTTATGATGTGATTGTTCATTGTGCATCCTTGAGATATAAAGATGGCGTAAATGCTCGTTGAATGCTTGTGCCATGATTGATTACCACATTTGAGGGTTGAATTTAATTGTCTCGCATGCCATAAATGTGTTGCTCGTCGCATGAGTTTGTATTTGACCATGAGGTTTTGAATTGAATTGAGTTTTTGGCATGTCTGAGCAACTTGTGATACCCTGAGGCGCTGAGATGCGGGGTTGTAAGGATAATATCTTGAGCCGTTTACACGGGGTTGTGTTGAGTCGTACCCTGATGGGTTGAGGCGCGGGGTTGAAATGGCCAAGGTCCTGATGCATCGAAACGCTGGATGGAATTTGAGATGTGTCGACACAGGCCTGAAATAAAATTGAAAACCTGATGCGTTTACGTGGGTTTGTCAATGAGATGGTCTAAGGCGTAATTACGCGGACCGAGCTTGAGGCGTTCTAAACGTGGGCATGAATCAAATTGAGGCATGGAAAGGTGAAAGGTGTAACTTGATTTGATTGTGTGTGCATACTTGGAATGATGAGATATGATGCCATGGTTGTGTGCTTGACGCTCGTTTGTGCCTTATGTATTTTAATCACTGTTGAATGCCTCATGTGATTGCTTGTGCATTTTTGTTCGTGATTATATACACCTAAGTGTACGGTCAGTCTAACCTAGGTTAGGACCTGTCTTACTGAGATGTAAATCTTACCCCAGCGTGGGATCACATTTTCAGATCCCAGATTGTGAGCATGCTGCCAATCAGACTAGGTAACCCAAAGGAGATGTCTACGTATTTTGAGGAGTTCCCGAACGAGCAGGGGACCGTGTACGTCAGGAAGTGTACGATAGTTTGGGTCAATGAGGGTAGAATGAGCTGGAAGCCTCATAGGTTCGAGGCTTGGTTTCGAAAGGTAGGGGAAGTTACTACTAGGCCACTGAAATCCACCGAGGTACCCCATGGGGTAATCCCTAGTTGGTGTCGTCCCACTCGGGATTCTGTGGAGGTCGAGGGGTCAGCAGCCGGTTCGAGGAACATTTCTAGGAGGACCCCGACCCTAGTGGACACCGACGAGGTTATTGAGATCGAAGCCTCCGAGGATGACTTGGTGGAGCAGTCAGCAGACGAGATGATGGAGGATACAGTAGAGGTGCGCTCGGAGGCCTTCTCGGAGTGCGAGCCTACCGAGGATGCCAAGGAGACTGACGACTCCAGCAGCTTGACCTAGGGGTTTCCTAGTTTTGCTTAGTAGTCTTTTGGTGATGATCCTCGTTGGTCTGTTATCTTCTGAGGATTTTAGATCTTTGTCGTCTTTTGGTGGAGTCTCGTTTTCCCCCGACCTGCTAGCAAGGTTGGTTTACCTGCTCTTTTGTATGAACTCTTGGTGATGTATATATGGATGGTCTCGTTACCCAGGTCCCCTTTATTATTGTATGGAAAAGTTTGTATGTTATCGCTTCCACATGCTATCGATCTTTCGCATCTCTCGATATATGTGAATCCTGGGACGCTCGAGAGTTTACGCTTGTAGGGGTCGTACACTCATGCCCGAGGCGCGGGTCGTAACATCCCGACTTGCTTGGTATCAGAGCAAGGTCAGTTCGATCTAAGTTGATTGAGGATTGGAGTGATAAGGTGGATTAAATTGGGACGGGACGGGTAACGAAACCTTAAGAAACTTGTTAGAATAAGACACGAGATGCATGGCACATGGCTTGGCGCATGTGATTGACATTGGTCTTAACAGGATTATGGTGGCTTATGAGGATTAAGTTTCATGTTTAGCGCTGAAAGTGATTTTTGGACTTTAGTCTGTTGAGTAAATGAGCATGGCTAGTTTTGGTGAACTGTTGAAGTAAACGGAATGGAGTGATGGCCATGGACTGTTTAGTGAAGTGCCTCTGGAATTTGTTGTGTGGAAGGCCGTTATATTGTGACTGTTTCTATTAAGACATAGTTTGGTAGCTTTGGACCTAGTTGGATGAATGAGTTACTAACTCCTTGATGGAATTGTGGTGGCCCAGGCTTAGTGAAAGTATACAAGAATAAGTAATCCTCCTAGAAGACTTGGAAGACCCCTGGAGTAGAGCCTCTAGTTCGAGACCACCTGTGGCGGAAGACTCAAGGATGGACGGAGGGCTGAGAGCACTAGAAATGATTGGCGACCTCATCGATAGACAGACCCAAGATAGGGATGCTGCTATAGCTCAAGTGGTGGAAGCCCCAATAGCTGCCGTCAACACCAATAACTGCCATAATGGAGGCAATGTAAACGACGACGATCATGGCCAGGGTAATGAGGTAGTGAATGCCCAGGAAGAGGTTGTTGTGGCTAGGCAGATGGGCCAACTAGTTGAGCAATTTATCAAGCTGAAGCCAACCCAGTTCGATGGGACTGGAGACCCCGAACTAGCACCAAGATGGATTGAGAAACTGAAAAAGGCCTTTGAAGTCTTCATATGCACGGACGAAGAAAAGGTAGTACTGGTAGTGTATCAGCTGGAAGGTACCGCAAATGACTGGTGGGCTGCCTCCAAGAATTAAATCTTTTCAAAAGGAACAGCCTTGACCTGTAATGCCTTTACAACGACATTCAATGACAAGTACTTCTTTGAGACAGCTCGAGAAAGGAAGCAAGTAGAGTTCTTGCAACTACGTCAAAATCATTTGACCGTAGACTAGTATGAAACTGAGTTCTCCAGATTGTCAAGGTATGCACCCCGATCGGTAGAGGATCCCCTGGAGAAGACATGAAGATTTCGGGATGGACTAAGACCTGAACTTCGTAGCCAGATGATAGCTCTGAACTGGAGAACCTATAAAGAAATCTATGAACGGGGACAGATGATCGAGAGGGACCTGAAGGAGAGGAATGCCACATTTGGATCACTATTTAGTTCATTTTGAGACAATTGCCAGATTGGTAAAAGACCGGTGATTGGCAATAGACGCTTCATCCCTCCAATAAGAAAGAACATTGTGAAGTCGCCAAACACAATGAACTGGAGCTGCCGCCTCTGTGGCAGAAGGCATGGTAATGGACCTTGCCCGGCAAGAACTGGAGCGTGCTTCAAGTGTGGTCAAATGGGCCATCAGATGAGAACTTGCCAGAATCAAACTCCAACAAATTGACCTCAGGGGCAACGACCACAGGTAGGATCATCAACTGCCACTCCCTAAATTGATCAGAACCGACCCCCAGCTCAGGGAAGAGTCTATGTCGTGGCACGCAGGGAAGCAGAAGAAGCGCCAGGTGTAGTCACAGGTACGGTTTATTTGTGTGACCAAGCTGCTTATGCTTTGTTTGATCCTGGCGCATTACACTCATTTATGTCTGCTTGGTTTACTGATTTGGTTGATATGGAATTAAAATCGTTGAGTGTGATTCTGCACGTTGCCACCCCGTTGAAAGATAATGTGCTTGTTTCATTAGGCTGTGCTGATTGTGAAATGTAATTGGAGGTAGTAAAGAGAGTATCGACTTGGCCGTGTCACCCATGTATGACTTCGATGTGATCATAGGAATGGATTGGTTGGGTAAGCAAAGGGCGGTAGTTGATTATGGTAATAAGATAATTTGTTTCTATCCGGAAGGTCGCCCTAGTTTTGAATTTGTGGGAAGTCGAGGAGGAACCTCGATTCCTTTAGTCTCGTCTCTTAAAGCGACAAAGTTGATGATTGAAGGATGTCAGGCGTACTTAATGCAGTTATGGACACGACTACCAAAGAGCCTAAACTAGAAAGCATTCTGGTGGTGCGTGAGTTTCCTGACATTTTTCCTCAATAGTTGCCAAGGTTGCCACTAGAGCGAGAAATATAATTCGTGATTGAGTTAACTTCTGGAACGGAGCCGATCTCGAAGGCACCCTATAGAATGTCCTTATCAGAACTGAAGGAGTTAAAGGTACAAATGCAGGAATTACTGGATAAAGGATTTATTCGATCGAGTGCTTTATCGTGGGGAGCGCCGGTGTTGTTTGTGAGGAAAAAGGATGGATCCTTACGTTTATGCATCGACTACAAGCAGTTGAATCAAGTGGCTGTAAAGAATAAGTACCCACCGCCGAGAATTGATGACTTATTTGATCAGTTGCAAGGAGCTACGGTATTCTCTAAAATTGACCTGAGGACTGGGTATTATCAGTTGAGAATTAAGAAGGAAGACATACTTATGACCGCTTTTAGGACAAGTTATGGTCATTTTGAATTCACTGTGATGCCTTTTGAACTGACCAATGCTTCAGCCGCATTTATGGACTTGATGCATCGGGTGTTCAAGGAATTCTTGGATAGATTTGTCATAGTCTTTATTGATGATATCTTGATTTACTCAAGGAGTAAAGAAGAACACGAAGAACATTTGAGAATTGTTTTGCAGATCTTGAGAGAACACTCGTTTTACGCTAAGTTTAGCAAATGTGAGTTCTGGCTCAATAAAGTGGCATTTCTTGGCCATGTGGTATCTGGAGAAGGAATTGCGGTAGATCCTGCGAAGATCGAAGCTGTAATGAATTGGCCTAGGCCTACTACGGTCACGGAAGTCCGAAGTTTCTTAGGATTGGCAGGATATTACAGATGTTTTATGGAGAAGTTTTCATCCATAGCCATTCCACTGTCGAGATTGACTAAGAAAGAAATGAAATTCGAATGGACAGATAAGTGTGAAAGGAGTTTGCAAGAGCTCAAGCATCGGTTAATAACCGCATCGATATTAACGATTCCATCAGGACCTGGAGGTTACGAAATATATAGCGATGCTTCGCTAAAGGGACTAGGCTATGTGCTAATGAAACATAGAAGAGTGGTTGTCTACGCGTCCCGACAACCGAGACCGCACGAGATGAATTATCCGACTTATGATTTGGGATTGGCAACAATCATATTTGCTTTGAAGATCTGGAGGCATTATTTGTGTGGTGAGAAATTTCAGATTTATAAGGACCACCAGAGCCTAAAGTATCTATTTTTCCAAAAGGAACTGAACATGAGGCAACGTCGATGGATGGAGCTGCTTAAAAATTATGATTGCAACATATTATATCACCCTAGAAAGGCAAACAGAGTAGCGTATGCGCTCAGCCAAAAATCGAGTATCGCCTGTCTACTGATAAAAGGGTGGTTGTTATTTGAAAATTTGAGGGATTCTGAATTCAGATTGGAAGTTTGTCAGTTATCCAGTTTGGTAGCCACACTGAGAATAGAACTTGAGATCCAGGAAAGGTAAAAGCCTTACAGTTTACGGATCCGAAAATTCAGAAAATCCTGGAGATGGATGCTATGAAGAGGAAACCAGAGTTCCAAGTATTAGGAAACAGAATTTTGAAATTTTGAGGGCGGCTATGCGTACCAAAGGACGAAGAGTTGAGAGAAAGTATTTTATCAGAGGCTCATAGAAGCAATTATAGTATCCACCTAGGTAGCATGAAAATGTATCAGAACTTGCGTCAACATTATTAGTGGAACGGGATAAAAGTGGATGTAGCGAAGTATTTAGCGAAGTGCTTGACATGCCAACAGATGAAGGCACAACACTGTAAGCTTGGTGGATTGTTACAGCCGTTAGAGATTCCTGAATGGAAATGGGAACACGTAACTATGGACTTTTTCATGGGACTACCGAGGAGCCAGAGAGGCCACGATTCGATTTGGGTAGTCGTAGACCGATTAACCAAGTTTGCACATTCATTCCCACGCGAAAGGATTTCGCGATGGATAGATATGCCGAACTGTATATGCGATAGATAGTGAGGCTACATGGAATACCCGTGAGGATTACATCGAACAAAGATCCCAAATTCACGGCAAACTTCTGGAAGAGTCTTTAAGATGCCATGAGAACTCGACTACAATTTAGTACGGTATACCATCCACAGATGGACAGACAATCGGAAAGGACGATTCAGACACTCGAGAATATGTTACGTGCGTGTATGATAGACTTCAAAGGTGGATGGGAGGATTAGCTACATTTGGTAGAGTTCGCATATAACAACAACTATTAGCAAAGTATTCGAATGGCACCTTTTGAAGCGCTTTACGGAAGAGCTTGTAGGATCCCGATTTGCTGAGACGAGGTTGGTGAAATAAGTATCACAGGCGCAGAGTTGGTAGAGCAATCAGTAGAGGCGGTGAAGATAATTCGGGATAGACTGAAGACGGCACAGAGTCGTTAAAAGAGTTATCCGGATAAACGACGTAAGCCTTTAGAGTTTCAAGTAAGCGATCATGTTTTCCTTAAAGTGTCGCCAATGAAGGGATTATCTCGATTTGGAAAGAATGGAAAACTGAGTCCAAAATACGTAGGTCCATTTGAAATTTTAGAACAGATTGGAACCTTACCCTACAGGCTTGCCTTATCGCCTAACTTGTCTTAGGTGCACAATGTCTTCCATGTGTCAATGCTACGGAAGTACGTGTCACGTCCCAAACCCATCAAGCACGCAAAATCCCACCAGGACTGTCTTGTCTCTTTGGTACCCAGGATATGTCGGCCAACCATTTAAAAACTTTTAAATGTTACAAATATGCGGAAGCGATAAAACTTCTCCATTCAGTTCAATCTTAAGATGACCCAGGACATAGGGAATGTATTCTTATAAACGCCGACTATAGGTTCAAAAAATACAACTCTAACTTCAAGGTGACATGAAATCTCTAAATTCACCAAAGTATAAATCCATTTCAATGCATCAGAACATTGGCCATTTCAACCCCGCGTCTCATACGCCTTAGGGTGCCATTCAATTCAAACCCCGCGCCTCAGCGCCTTAGGGCATTCATCCACATAACCCCGCGTCTCATATGCCTCAGGGTGCCATTCAATTCAAACCCCGCGCTTTAGTGCCTCAGGGTATTTATCCACACAACCTCGTGTCTTAGACGCCTCAGGGTGTCACAACCTCTTAAATAAGCCATAAGTTCATTTTAATGTATAACACATACAATCAAGTGCAACTCATGCACGAACAACACACTTATGGCATGCGAGGTAATCAAGTTCAACACTCAAATGCGACAATCAACTCAAGGCACAAGCATTAATAATCAATCAAGTCCTCAATAGCTTTCTAGGACATACATTGGACAAGCATTTGATAATCTTCCAAGAATCAATCAAACTCACACTCAATTCGCCCAATTGAGTCAAATCCTCTTATCAAAGGTTTAGAATCCCCTTACCTTGTGTTATAGCCAACAAAATTTCCTTCCCAAGCACTCCAATGGTTCAGCCCTAAGGTCCAGGGATGATTCAACCGCGCAACCTAAGGAAATTTCATCCAATCGTTAATTTCCTTGCTCAAATCATCACCCCATTAAACATACACCTCATGAACCTATTAATTAACATCCGATACACTTCTCAATGATGAATTTGGAGCTCAACTTCATCACCAACAGCCACCCACAGAACCGGTATGCTCATAATCGAAAAATGGCATACCCGGTTCTGTGCATACCCCAACTTAACAGCCCTTAAACTAGCTTAAATCCTTAATTTATCCACTAATATACTTTATAACATGTAGTTCTAAGGGTTGGGGAGCCTCACCGAAAATTTGGAGCCAAGGTGACGCCGAAAAGTCCTTGAATGGCGCCGGTTCCTTCGGGTCCTCCAACGGTCAGTTTTTGCCCTTCAAATACAAGACTCATTTGGGGTCAAAACTCCATCAAAGTGCTCCAAACTTTTTACCACAGCTCATCCAACTTTAATACTATAAGTGCAGAAGACGTCACCGAAAATTTGAAGCCATTTGAAGTCCGAAAGACCCCGGAACAGGTCTTTCCCAAAAACAATCAGAATCTGATCTCGCCTGACCTTTGCCTACTCAAACAGACCTATGAGACAAATGACTGGGTCAAATGGAGCTTATAATATGTCCCTAGAATCACAAGATAATATTCTTTCATATGGAAGTAGATTTACCTCAATTCTATATCGGACGACAAAGATATGGCCATAATAGTGGGACGGTTGGGACTAGTTGGCTGGGAGCTCTCGGATTCAAAACTAACCAGCCTGACCTTTGCTCCTTCAAATGGCTCTACGGGACAAACGGATTGGTGGATTTGGACCTATAATACCTTGTTGGAACGAAAAGACGATAAGCTTTCCAATGGTAGGTGGTACACCTTAATTCGATGACGGACGAAGAAGTTATTGCTGGAACAGTGAAGCAGTCGGAACAGGGTGACGGGCTGATCGACAAGAAGGAAGAGGAAGAAGAAGAAATCGGCAATGGAGGAGGGGGTTCGGCAAAGTGAGGGGAGAGAGAGAGAGACACTAAGGGTTTATGCAATTTAAAAAGTCAACTTGTTGAATGGTTGGTAAAAAGTGGCTCTATCAACATCATGGCTTGATCTCTTGACAATTGTCCAAGGTGTCATTCAAAGCTCATCCAATGGCCATGGTTTCTTCTAAGGGTTCGGTAGCTATGAGGGGTGGTTAAAGACCAAAATATCCTCATCCAATTATATAGGTAAGGCTAAGGCTTGAGGGGCAAAATGGTAATTTTACCCCCGACGTCCGGAACATTGTTTTTCTACTTCAAATTTCCTTCGACGAGGCGACGTCCAATCGAATTATAATGTTGGAATTCTTGATTCTCCAATTTTCAATTTTGAGTTTTCATTTCATATCTCAAGCCTTGAGGGGCAGAAATTCGGAATGTCACAACTCTTCCCTCCTTAAAGAAATTTTATCCTCGAAATTTACAACCTTCTAACCATCCAGTCATTTGGGGTATTGGCGTCTCATCGCATCCTCATTCTTCCGGATAATTCATTTCATGACTTGACGATCCTACTTGTCCTTCTCGACCAAAGCCATCTTTCCCTAGGACTTTTCTCCTTTAGTCCTAAATCTGATTTGCTTCTTTCCATTCTCTTTCGGTATTCAAAACATTTGTCAGCAGTTCATCCTCGAGCATTCACATTATCTCTTTCATTTGTCCATAACCATTATTACTAAGCTCTCGCCAGAATGCACTCTTTAATGCCCATACCATTCGGCGTATCACTCCCTTCAAACTTCCTTTCATACTAATAGAGATTCAAGGGCTTTATCAACTTGCCCTCCATTAACTAAATCGAGTTATGGTCCTCTTGATTCCTTAAACAATTACATGATTACTTTCGTAGTAATCCGTTCTCGATTTCGTCCAAAAATCCCCTTGGATCAAAGTGATCCTTCAACTTTTGTGGTTAAGTCATCCTCTCTTATCGACATGTCTAGTGCTCAACCATACGATAGATTAATTTCAACTTTCAATCCTTATCGCCGATAGTATATATATATATATATACATATGTATATCTTGGCACGTATTTGTCCCATCCCAAGGAACACCATAATTCTCCATTCGAATCTCGATGAGGTCATCTCCTTAAGTTCCCCTCAATACTGGATTCGTACTTCCGTCCATGGGGCCTCAAGGGTTCCATCCATTCCTATAACCCCTCAAGTATCGATGTTTGATCATGGTAACACGTCAATTCCCTTCTGGCCTTCAGGCTAGGCGTTTCCCGTAGCTGTCAACCAGTCATTTGACAAACTTCCAATTTAGAGGTTGAATCTCTTATTTCTTAAGGGAAGATCTATCCCTCTATCGTCAATTACACGATACTCAATTCTCAACCTCTTATAGTTCTCATAACTTCGAAGTTTTTCTTTATACAAGCGACGCTCTCATTTTATAAGCAATTTCACCCATCGGCGTTGTCTCTCATTCAATCCCCCTTAAGAAACTACTACCTTATTTTCTCGTGGTAGACATAGACTCAAACCTCCTTCCACCCAAACAATGTTTCCCAATTTTGTCGTAAGGATATTCACAATCCAACTCCAATTATACACTAGATGTTCTCACTCATGTGGTTTTATTGTCACAGTGCATTCACACGGTCTATTTCAGTTGGCCTTTCTACGCCTCAAATTTCTTTCACGCATCACTTTATTATGATTTTCTCGACCCCTTTCAATTCCAAACATGAACGCTATTATCAGTATAGTCATCATTTGACTTAAGCCATCGAAAACTCTTTTTGTATTCATTCATCCATGGAATTATCTTTGTGGGAAATCTTCCCCCGATCCATCCATAACAATTCACCAATTCACCAATTCCAGGAAATTTTCAATTTTCGCAACTCACATCAATCTTAATCGATTCATCCCTTATTCTATTCATCAAGGGCTCCACATGGATTTCATTTATCAGAAATTTCACTACTGAGGGATCTTACCTCATTAGGCGCACAACTCGTACTCTTCACAATTAGCAGGACACAACGAGCATCTCCTTAGAGTTCGTAGGATATTCTCGAAAGTTATTCATGTTTCTCCTGACTCTTTAAATGAGTCTATTCATCGTCTCTAAAGACGGTAGCAATCAATCCAATTATTGCTTGGATACTCAATTTGACTTTTATCAATTTCTTTTTACTAGGTGTCGAATTTTCAAACTATTCTTCATACTTTTCACTTAAGAGCTCAAACCTTGGTCCTCTACTCTCATGAGTCCCCGTTGAGCTACACAATATTTGTTCATTTTTGTCACTCTTTTCTCAAGAAACATTAGTGCCTTGACTTCTTGGTTTCACAATCAGCTAATGCGATCTTATCTCAATTTTGTCTGTCCCACTGAACGTCGACATTTTCCTCAAATTCAACATCGTCTACAAGATAGTCTCTCGAACTTAACTTCCCTTACATTAACCATTCAGGTTCTGCGTCGTCTTTTTCAGTCTAGATGCTCCATCTTAATATCAAGATAGTTAGGATTTTCTCCTTTTTCCACACTAGGGTCTCTTATCATGTGAAGGAAGCTATACACTTCAGTGGCATACTCTTATTTCAAATCCACCATGTCCTTCCTATTCCATAGGACGTCGATCTTGGAGTCTGTGCCAACGGCGGTGTTTTACTAAAAAACGTAAATGCCACCATTCTCGGCATTTCTCTTCCTATAATTAGTCACCTCAAGTGACAATATCTGTTCGTCCCTGGTTTCCACCAATTCACGTATCGAATACTCGATTAGATTACCTCAATTTACTTTGCAATTACTCTCTAAGCGTTCTTTTCGCTTCCTCAATCATTCATTAGAATTGCGAACAGCTAGGACTATCCAGTCCATTCACTTTTCTTTTCATCAACGACCATCTCATGGTCCAATCGTCCTTTAAGAGTGACGCGTTACCCTTTAGGGGCGGTAACACACAATACCACTTCTAGTGGTCTCGATTCATCCTTAATCGATCCCATTTCGATCAACAGGGTCCGATAGACTGACACGTCAGTCTCTTTTATATTTCTCATATCAACAAGAAATGTATCACCATAAGCCTTACGCCAAGGTAACGACCATTCCTTAAAGGCACATTCTATGTTTAATAATGAATATTTATTTGCTCGTATTTCATGAGCATGAGTTTCTCTTATTCACATGCCTTCCGATCATTCACTTCTCTTGCTGGATCTCATTAACATTCCTTAGAGTCAGGAAAATCCCATCTGACATGGCGAACCCTCGTCATGAGAATCCTTTAAAAAAATAAAATCCTTTTTAAAAGAACAAGAAAAGGCCCTCTGACGTAGAGAACCCTCGTCATGGCAGCCCTTTCCAAACAAGAGAAAATCCCCTCTAACGTGGAGAACTCTCGTCATAGGAATCCTTTCCAAAATAAAAGAAAATCTCCTTTAACATGGAGAAACATCGTCATGGGTTTTCAAAGGCAAAATTCTCCATTTGACGTTGTAAAAAATATCGTCATAGGAACCCCTTTTTAAAATCAAATCATGAAAATCCCATATAACATGGAGAACCCTTGTCATGGGAAACCCTTTTCAAAATCAAACAAAAATCCCCTCTGACTTTGCAAAATATCGTCATGGGAATCCCTTTTGAAAATCAAATCATGAAAATCCCATCTGACGTGGAGAACCCTCGTCATGGGAAATTCTTTTCAAAATCAGATAAAAATCCCTCTGCTAGTCATAGGGACCTCTTTCAAACAAAAAAGAAAAACTGCTAGTTATAGGAACCCCCTTTCCAATCAAAGAAACAAATCCTCTCTACTAGTCATGGGAAACTGCTAGTTATAGGAACCCCCTTTCAAATCAAAGAAGAAAAATCCCCTCTGCTAGTCATGGGAACCCCTTTTCGAACAAAGAAAAAGAGAAAATCCCATCTAACATAGAAAATCCTTGTCAAGGGAACCCTTTCCAAAAAACAAGAGAAAATCTCCTCCGACATGGACAACCCTTATCATGGCAACCTTTAAAAAAAAACAAGAGAAAATCCCTTCTAATGTGGAGAACCCTTGTCATGGGAATCCTTTTTAAAAGAAAAAACAAAAAAAAACCCTTTAAAATCAGAATAAATTCCCTCTAACCCCACTAATCAGTGTCATGGGACTCCCTTAAAACATACAAGTGCCTAGAAGCCGACCCAAGATTCGAGTTAAACCTCTCTTGCTATTTCAAAAGCACGAACTGTCACGCCCCAAACTCGGTGAGCACGCGAACATCCCTGTCCATGCCATTCATTCAAGAATGCTCCAGGATCCAATGGCCGATAACTTACGACTCCCTTCATATGACGCATGCAAAACCGATGCCATCCCCCGTCATATAAATACATTAATATACAGATGACTTAGGACAGATACAACCAAATCTCACTAACCAATTACTAAAAGAACAACTCTTAATTCAATGTCTGAAGTACAATCTCAATATCCACTAATTATACTTTCACTCTAAATACAACTGGCCAACTATCTCTGCAAATTCCACTCCATAGCAAACTCGTGCTATCTTCGCCTAGAACCTGAAAAATATAAGCCCCCACTAAGTTGAGATATAAATCTCAGTAAGGTGGATCCTAACCCCAAGTTAGGCCGACCGTCCACTCAGGCAGTCGTGTCACTCTTCAGATCCAACTTATGAACACGCGCAGGCATAACAATCGCAATTCAATACACAACCACATACAGAAGATAGGCATGCTTTTATGATCTCGTGTCACACTCATGTGCAAATGTATGCTCGGCCTGCCTTTTCGCCACATCCATCAACTCTTGTCTGCCTTATTCTCTAGCCCGCGATTATATCGCATCAGGCTCGGCCCGCGTAAACGCATCAGACCGTCATCAGTGACCCGCGTAAACACATCAAGTCTCGGTTCAATTCCAGGCAAGGTTTATGAGATCATACTCAACCCCGCGAACTCGCTGCATCAGGGTATATATATCCTGCCCCACGTCTCATACGCTTCAGGGCATCTTCGTCTCGCGATTAGATCGCATCAGGACTGTGGCTATCTTAGCCCCGCGACTTCATCGCATCAAGGCACCATCTAATCATTCTTCACCCTGTGACCTCGTCGCTTCAGCGTCTCAAGCTTTCGCCCCGCGTCTCACACGCCTCAGGGCCATGCCATGCTATGCTCATGCCATACTACTTTACTTCATTTCACATACAAACATGGGTGCGACCCAAGCACAATTGATACTCATGGCATGCAAAGCAAATCAAATGAAATCTAGACATAGCAAAGACTAAGGCTTAGATAATGTGATACACAACCATCCTATGACATCTTAGGATGCAACCAAGCTACCCACTTGAACAAATTCTCATAATTTGTTCCTATCGGCCCTCGACTTACCCAATCGAATCCAATCGTCTTAACAAAGGGTTAGGAATTCCCTTACCTTTGATTTAGCGACACAAATTACTCCTCTTGAGCCCCAAGGTTTCGGCCCTCAATGTTCAAAACCGGACTTGTCACGTAGCCTAACATATTCAACCAATTTCATCAATTTCCATACTCAATTCCTCAATCCATCAATCCCAATTGCCCATAACACAACCCTTAACATCTCATCATGTCATAAAAACCAATTTGGAACTCAATATTACCAACCTCAACCTCCAACAATTCGGTTTTGCCCGGCCTTACACAGAATCGAAGCGGTTCTTCTTGGTTCTGTGAAAACCAGACACAATTAGCTCTAAACCAACTCTATTGCCATCATTTACTCATCATCCTATCTCTTAACATGTCTAGTTAAGGATCCAAGAGGCTCACCGAAGATTTGAGCTTGATTGGTTGCCGGAAACCCTTTGAAGTCGCCGGATCCTTCCTCGGTCAGTAACCGGCAGATTCTGGGCAAGATATACATGGGTGGTTCATGGTCAAAAAATTATTAAATAAATTCTAAATTTTTACCACAGATTCCTACACATGTATGCTGAGTCTCCACCAAATTTGAGCTTTAAACTCCAAGAATTCGACCTTCAAATGGACTGAGGAACAGACCTACCTCAGGTTGGCTCCAGTTCTGTCGGCCTGTGGGAGAATGCTTGCCCCGAATTCCACAGAGCTCCAAATGACTTGATTCAAGTTGGAGGATGTTGGAAAGACATGGAGCTTTGTTGTGGTGGTCAACCGGCTGCAGATAGCGGATGTAAGTGGCCCTCGTGGGCACCAAACTGAGGCTCCAGAGCTAATCACTGGTTCCTCCCAGTCAGTTTCTGGGCGTAATGTACAAGGTCGGTTCATGGTAAAAAACTCATCAAATTGAGCCTAACTTTTTACCATAGATTTCTACACGTCCCAGCTTGATCTCCACAAAATTTGAGCTATATATTCCAATATTTCGACCACCAAAGGACTGAGAACCAAACCTACCTCAGATTGGAGCAGTTTTCGTCGACTCTCGGGAGAATCCTTGCTCCGGACTCCTCGGTGCTCCAAATGCTCCGATTCTTATTAGAAAATGTCTGCAAGACATAGATCTTTTTTTGGGTGGCTGACCGGCATCCGGACGTGGCCAGAAGTGGCCGTGGTGGCCGGCGAAGTGGAGCCCAGATTCTGGTCACCGGTGAGCAGAAACTAGAGGGAGAAGAAGAGGGGGTTTTTGTTCTCTTGGGGCTTGGTCTGGCCGAATGGGAGAAGAAGAGAGAGAGAGGAGAGAGAGAGTTTAGTTATATCTAAGCTTGGTCAAATGAGTTGAAGGGTAGGTGGATGAAAAGGTGATATGACTATGCCTGGCTTGATCTTTGACACTTGGCATTGTCTCTTCCCTAGATGATCCAAGGGCTCCAATTTGGTCTTCAATTTTCGGTAGCCAAGGGGTATCAATTTCCCAAAATACCCTTCTTGATTTGTACAAGTAAAGCTCCAAGATTGAGGGGCAAAACGGTCATTTTACCCCGACGTTCCAAACATCATTTTTCTCTTTCCGGAAATCTTCGATAGGGCGACGACCATTCCAAATAATGTTGGAATTCTTGATTTTCCATTTCAAATCTTTCAAGGCTCGTTTATGATAGTTTTCTCTATCAGACGTGGTTCTAGTTTATCCTGAACCAACGGGCGGCTTTCGTAGACATTACGCATATCGACCCCATGATTCATATCACGTTTAGGGCTCGTCAACTTGTGGCGGCTTTGGTTATCACGTAATTGTGAGGGTTTATCACTAGCTCCTAAGGTATCGATCTTCATCGTCCGATTTAGGAAAATTTTGCAAATCATACGTTGGTTAAGCAGCATCACCCGTGCTCCAATCGTATGACACTCACAAGGCATTCCTTAATCGTTCTTGGATCGGCCTTTTTGTGGCTCTAAATATCCCCTTGACAATCCTTATGGTCAAAGCGTCATTTCCTATCCGAGTTCCCCAGGTCCACGTACCTCGTCTCGCATTAATCTTTCCCATTTGGTCAATCTACTCTAATTGATCAGGTTCGAGCGAAATACGATTGAAATACATCCCCAGATACACACTTCTCATTATTGAGCATGAAATCGACTGGAAATCAAAATGTCACAACTCTTCCCCCCTTAAAGAAATTTTTTCCTCGAAATTCATAGCCTTCTACTCCATCCAATCCCTCGGGGTTATAGGCGTCTGTCGCACTCTCACTTTTCCAGATAATCCTTTCTAAATCAAAACTATCCTTCTCTAGGACTTGTCTCCTTTAGCCCTTAATCCAACAGGCTTCTCTCCATTCTCTTTTGGTATTAATATCATTTGCCTACGGCTCGTTCTCGAGCATTCACTTTATCTTTTTCATTTGTCTGTGGCCATCATTGTCAAGCCCTTGCCAGAATAAACTCTTAATGCTCATACTCTTCGACGTACTACTCCTTTCAAGCTCCTTTCACACCAACAGAGATTCTAGGGTTTTATCAATCTGCCCTCCATTAGTCAAATGAAGTTATGGTCCTCTTAATTCCTTAAACATTTACATGGTTGCTTCCATAGCAATCTATTCTCGACTCCATCCGGTAATTCCCTTGGATCAAAGTGATCCTTCAACTTTCATCAACACGTCTGGTACTCAATTGCAAGATAGACGAGCTTCAATCTTTAACCTTATCACCAATATATATATATATATATATATATATATATCTTGGCACGTCTTTGTGCCACCCCAGGAAATACCATAATTCTCCTTTCGAATTTTAATGAGGTCATCTCCTTAAGTTTCCTTTCAATACTGGACTCGTGCTTCCGTCCATGTCCTCCAGGGTTCCATCCATTCCTATAATCCCTCCAGCATCGGTGTTAACCATGGCACACCTCAATTTCCTTCTGGCCTTCAGGCTAGGTGTTTCCAGTAGCCGTCATGCTAGTCTATTAACGAACTTCCGATGTGGACTTTTAATCTCTTATTTCTTCAGGAAAGACCTGTCCCTCATTTTCAATTACTCAATGCTCATTTCTCGATGTTCAACTCTCACTTGTAAGCATCTATTAAACCGTTCACCCTTTCTTAGCGATGCAACTATCGCTATAATAATACTTGGGTACTCTCTTCGTTCTACATGCCTCGCCTTCAATTCCCTTATATAGTCCATACTCTCAACCTCCTTTAGTTCACCTAACTTCAAGATCTTTCTTGCACAAGCAACACCCCTATATCCACAAGCAATTTCTATACGTTAGCGTTGCCTCTTATTCGATTCCCCTCGGGAACTGCTACCTTGTACTCTCGCAGTAGGTGTAGCCTTACAACGTTCTTTCATTCAACAACATCTCCCAACTTTATCACGAGGACATTCACAAACCCGTTCCAATCATGCTCTGAGCATGCCAATTCATATGGCATTATCGTTACAACATACAAACTATATCCATTTCACATCGTCTTATTATGTCTCAAGTTTCATTGTGCGTCGTGTCACTACAACCTTCACAAGCTTTTCAATTTCCAACTTGACTTGCCATAAACCACACAGTCATTAACTCAACTCGAATCCTTAAAGGCTCCTTTCACGTTCACTCTTCCCTTCGCATTACATCTTATTTTCAACCCACTTCACCATTGGAACAGCTCTGGTGGGGAATCTTCCAACGGTCTATCAGTAACAAAATTCATCAATCTTAGTAAATCTCAACTTTTCGCAACTCGCATCGACCCTTGTCGATTCATCGCTCATTCCAATTCTCAAAGGACTTATCGCTTATTCCCACATGTATCTTACTTCATCAAGTTCATAACTTGGGCTCTTCATACTTAGCATGCAACAGACATTTCCTCAGAGCCCATACGACACTCTCATAACTATTTATGTTTCTCACTCCCAATTCACCCTGTCCTTCTCATTCCATAGGACGACAATCTTGGAGTCTGCGCCAATGGCGATACCTTTACTCCAGAACTCAAATGCCACCATGCTTTCACATTTTCTTTCCCATAACTCAGTCACCTCTAGTGACAATATCTGTTCGTCCTTGGGTCTTCACCCGTTCGCTTGTCGAATGGTCAATTCGATTTCCTCAAATCACTTTGCGGGTATTCTCTAAGCGCTCTTTTCGTTTACTAAATCATTCACTAGAGTCATAACCAGTTAGGGCTATCAGGTTCATTCGCTTTTCCCTTCGTCAGTGACCATTTCATGGTCCAATCGCCCTTTAAGAACCATGCCTTATTCTTTAGAGAATAGCAACTCATGATTTCATTTCTCATGATTCCAATCATCCTTTAAGAGCAATGCCCTATTCTTTAGGGAACAACAACTCATGACTGCATTTCTCATGATTTCAATCCAATCAACCAATTCCAGGAAATCATTAACTTCAGGCAATCTCGTCTGCCAACTCTTCTTCGACCTTATTCTCAACAGAAAAGACTTACTACTTACTTTCCACTATGGGCCTTCGCCCAAGTAATCAACCATTTCTCATAGGCACGCTCCATATTCATAATGAATATCTCTTTGCTCGTAATTCATGAGTAGGGGCTCTCTTACTCATAAATCTTTTGATCATTCTCTTTTCTTGCTGATTCCTGTCATCATTTCTCAAAATCAGGAATAACAATCAGCTACATGGTTCTCAAGTTCTAATCCACCCAGGAACTTACTCATCTTGTTCAAGGGTCCTTGACCGCCCTTACCATACGCTCATGCGACCTTGAGAACTCTATCTCATACCGGTCAATCATCCTATGATCCTTGTGAAAGTATTAGGATCCAAACAATCCTTGCTCTCAAGCAATCCCCCAGGATTATACTTCTCATCGAACAACTTACAAAGGTAGTCTAGGCAGATCTCATGCCTTCGAGGAAATCCTTCCTCTAATGACATTTCACCAATCCTTAATAGCCTCTTAGGGCTAGTACTGCCAGGGTTACTTTCTTTCTTTAGTGTGTCCAAAACCTCTAAAGTTTTCTCATTAAGGTCTTCAATCCAGAGAGAGACAATTTCAACTTTCATTCTTCCATCAAACTCAGTCATTCTCATTTTTATTTATAGCTTCACAACTTCTTAGAACTTTCATGGTTCTTCCCACACATTCACTTTTCTCGTGAATGAAATGACTTCGAGTCACCTTTCTTGTGATTTCTATCACTTAACTCGTCAGCATGAGCATTTATCACCATAGTGATTTAGAGAATTATGGCGGCTCCTCTCAAAACTTGCTTAATCAACAATTTTCTCATTTCCATTTAAAGTTCTCACGACCCTTTCAGCTCTTGGGTCTCGTACGGTCAACCGATCGAGCCATATCCTCTTTTAGTACTCGTTACTCAAATCGCCCATAGTTACTCAATTTCATGATCCATCTTAATTCTTGGATCTTATCATACCATGTATCCTCGAGCCCAACGCTCTTCTACGACCACACCTTGGACATTCAACCTCATTAAGTTCTCATGATCCATCTTAGTTCTTAAATCTTCTCGTATCTCACATACGCAAACCAAGTGCTACTCTAGCGAGCATACTTTGGTCCTTCAATCTTATCAAATTCTCATGTCACTTGAACCACTATGATTTCCTCTTAGGAATTCAAGAATTAAGCCATTTACTTAATCCGGTAGTCTCAAGCTGCTCATGTCATCATTAATCAGTGGTTCCCAAACAACTCTCTAATGGTTCTCAAACAATTCCCAATTAATTGCCGAATATTCAAGGATCTCAAATCATCCTTGGTCTATAATCCTTCCTCCAGTCAGCCTCAACGATGCAACTTCTCAACTAACGGCCATTACTAGGCCAGCCTCAACTAGGCAATAGTCAATCAATCACTCAAGACAGCGATTCACTGGGTCAAAAGCTCATATTCTAGGCCTGAAGGCATCCGCCTCTCTAGCATAGTCACAACAGACTACCTCATCTCAACACGCCTCTGTTCCAAGGGTACAAACCTATACCTCATCTAACTCCTTAGTTATATCTTGGCCAAGCCAATCACACGAGGCTAATCATCGAACATGCCTAACAAGCCCATCACAACCATCACTTTTTTTTCCCAAAGGCATCCACTGCCATGCACAAAGCCTTTGACCATGCCTCTTACAGGCGCCATCACACAGATCATGCCACTTCAATCATCCTCGATGAGAATCAATCCTGTGCCATACATCCCTTATCCACAATTGGACTCAACTTGATACCTAGGCTTCCCCTTTCAAGTTATGACTTGGGTCATTCCTGCCTCTGCCATCTTAGAAGCCTGCCAGGAGCCGCTCCTTGTCCAGACCTCTCTATCCCGGCGATTACTCCCCGCCCTCATCAGACCTGGCCGATGCAGGTTGTCCCAAGCCATACATCTACGGAGAAAGCCCCGTTCCACATATCCCATATCATGTTTCATCACAGTTTGTAGGTATCCCATCAACTTGTCCTATACCAAGCGATGGTTTATTAAGTCCAACAGCGATAAGTCGCTGCATACACCCTCATCGACTTTCATTTCAAAGCCACCAACATAAGCACAGCATGACCGTCCTCACCACTGGTCATAGCAAAAGCGCCTTTAGATCAATTCCTATCCATTTAGGAGTTCTAATTCCACCAATGATTGTCATACCTCACAGATTAATTGCCTATATTCCTATACCTCAAGTCCAGTCGACATTCACATCAAATCCCTATACATTTGATCACAACTGATCTTTAATTCAAATACTCCTTATATTCATCTCAACTCATATCACCCAACGTTGCCAATAATAATCGATAACTAAAACCATCAAAATCTCATGCAATTCAAGCTTGAATCCACTAATATAAGTCGCCTCTTATAATTCATACTCCTCAAGTTGGGTCATCGACAAATCGAGATTGCAACCATACACCTCAATTGATCCTTCATTCATAAGCAACTTCCCTATTATCCTCAAGCATAATTACTACCTCAAAGTCCATGCTCATGACTCTCCAATCACAACTTGCTTCCACTTGAACTTTAATCACTCTCTAACTCAAGATCATCAATTAAAGTCAACTCTAGGACCATTCAAGTGTACAGAAATTCAAGCCTACGTCCTCGAGACTTACAATCTAGGCCTAGTCCTATAGACCTCAATATCTAACTGTCCTCAAGTCATCGCTCCTTATCACTCCAAATCTCAATCACCTTGGATTGAGCTGATCTAGCACTGATACCAAGTCGAACGGGGATGTCACGCCCCGAACTCGGCCAGTACGCGAGCATCCCTGTCCATGCCGTTCATTTAAGAATGCTCCAGGATCCAACGGCCGATAACTTACGACTCCCTTCATATGACGCATGCATAAGCGATGCCATTTCCCATCATATAAATACATCAACATACAAATGACTTAGGACAGATACAACCAAATGTCATTAACCAATTACTAAAAGAACAACTCCTACTTCAATGTCTGAAGTACAATATCAATATCCACAAATTACACTTTCACTCTAAATACAACTGGCCAACTATCTCTGTAAATGCCACTCCTTGTCAAACTCGTGCTACCTTCGCCTGGAACCTGAAAAATGTAAGCCCCCATTGGGGTGAGATATAAATCTTAGTAAGGTGGGTCCTAACCCTAGGTTAGGCCGACCGTCCACTCAGGCAGTCGCGTCACTCTTCAGATCCAACTTATGAACACACGTAGGCATAACAATCGCAATTCAATACACAACCACATACAGAAGATAGGCATGCTTTTATGATCTCATGCCACACTCATGGGAAAATGTATGCTCGGCCTGCCTTTTCGCCACATCAATCAACTCTTGCCCGCCTCATTCTCTAGCCTGCGATTAGATCGCATCAGGCTCGGCCCGCGTAAAAGCATCAGACCGTCATCGGTGACCCGCGTAAACACATCGAGTCCCGGTTCAATTCCAGGCAAGGTTTATGAGCTCATACTCAACCTCGCGAACTCATCGCATCAGGGTATATATATCCTGCCCCACGTCTCATACACTTCAGGGCCTCTTCGTCCCGAGGTTAGATCGCATCAAGACTGTGGCTATCTCAGTCCCGCGACTTCGTTGCATCAGGGCGCCATCTAATCATTCTTCACCCCGTGACCTCGTCACATTAGGGTCTCAACCTTCCGCCTCGCGTCTCACACGCCTCAGGGCCATGCCATGCTATGCTCATGCCATACTACTTTACTTCATTTCACATACAAACATGGGTGCGACTCAAGCATAATTGACACTCATGGCATGCAAAGCAAATCAATTGACATCCAGACATGGCAACGACTCAGGCTTAGATAATGTGATACACAACCATCCTATGACATCTTAGGATGCAACCAAGCTACCCGCTTGAACAAATTCTCATAATTTGTTCTTATCGGCCCTCGACTTACCCAATTGAGTCCAATTATTTTAACAAAGGGTTAGGAATTCCCTTTCCTTTGATTTGGTGACACAAATTACTCCTCTTGAGCCCCAAGGTTTCGGCCCTCAATGTCCACAACTGGACTTGTCGCGGAACCTAACATATTTAACTAATTTCATCAATTTCCATACTCAATTCCTCAATCCATCAATCCCAATTGCCAATAACACAATCCTCAACATCTCATCACGTCATAAACACCAATTTGGAACTCAATATTACCAACCTCAGCCTCCAACAATTCGGTTTTGCCCGGCCTTGCATAGAACCAAACCGGTTCTTCTTGGTTCTGTGCAAACCAAGCACAATTAGCTCTAAGCCAACTCTATTGCCATCATTTACTCATCATCCTATTTCTTAACATGTCTAGTTAAGGATCCAAGAGGCTCACCGAAGATTTGAGCTTGATTGGTTGCCGGAAACCCTTTGAAGTCGCCGGATCCTTCCTTGGTCAGTAATCGGCAGATTCTGGGCAAGATATACATGAAAGGTCTTGTATTAAACCATAAGAGCGAACCCGAATGGTCATGTCTCAAGCCATAAGAGCGAACCTGAAAGGTCATGTCTCAACCCATAAGAGCAAACCCAAATAATTAATCTCCAACTTGCAAAGTCACCACAAACCTAGCATACAGGATGGGAAGAAATGAAGGAAAAACATAAATGCCTAATATAGCGGATGGGAAGCTACGAAGGAAAAACATAAATGCCTAGTATAGCTGATGTGAAGCTACGATGGTAAAAAAAAATGGTGAAGAATAAAATGAGCCGAGCCCAAGGTTTCGACCCCCCAAGAGCATAATGATGAATCCTCAGAGTTCACAATCATGGCATTCAACAGGTGAGCTTCAGGTATGCCTCTCTCTCTCCCTCTCCATCTCGTGTTCAAATTGTCAAAGTAAACCGGGGCTTAACTTGGAATTTGAGCTTTCATAAAAATGTTTCTTATAGTCTGATCTCATAGCATTTCCTTTTCCCCAATCGAGTCGATTAAGACTCAGGTGTCATTTTGTCTTTGAGAGCAACTTCTGACGAGCTCATTCTTAAAGAGGGGCAGTTGTTGACGCCTAATTTTTAATCACCTTTTTTCTTCATTTTATTTTCAAAATTAATTAAAAATAGCAAAAAAATTATAAAATTTCAAAATCAACTTTGGAAACCTTGACCTAGCCTTAGGAACCAATTTTGAACAATTTTTTTTTTTGTAATTTTAAATATTTTTGAATTTATTTAATTATAAAATACCCAAAAAATTAGAAAACAAAATACTATTCATGTTCAGAAAAATACACAAAAATAGTCAATAATTTTATTTTAATTCCCTCCTCAGAATAGTTACTCTAAATCTCGAAAATTCGACTTGGATAACTATGTTCCTTCACGAACATAAATCTGAATCGAGCATAAACATTTCTCTTTGAGTCTTTTAATTTTCAATTTTCACTTCTAATAAGCCATGACATTTGAATCTAGAACCTTGAAGTGCAATTTGGCCTTCAATTAGATCAATTTTGACAAAAGGACTTAATTGCGCAAAATTTCTTTTCAATTTAGTCCCCGGTTTTGCTAATCTTCAAATTAAATCCTCTCAAACCACAACCATGAAAATAGAACACCTCTGCCCTACTATTTTCATCATTCTAGATTCGATGGAGGCCTCAATTTCGACTGATTCAATCATTTAGGCCTTCAATTTATAGAAAATCATTTTCGGATCCTCTCGACCATTTAGGGTTTTCGTTAAATTTTAAATCAATTCATCGCAAAAACACCCATATTCGATGGAAAGCATGATGGGGAATCCAATTTCGATCTCAATTTTGTGAAAAATCATCGAATAGAGGTTCAATTTGATCGGATTCTCAGAATTGGATCCGCCGAGTCGGGTCCGACCGGACTTGGTGGATCCGGTTCTGCAACATACTATCGCCTGAAGCAGAATGAACAGCTTCTCTCCCGTTTTGGCCTGCCATCCAAGAATCATCATCTTGTTGTCTATTGCGCTAAGGGTGTACGACCTGGCAAGCTGGCGCATGGGAGAGCAAAAAGAAGGACAATCGATTAAGGAGAATGTCTAGTGAGGAGAGAGAGGAGGACCGAGAGGAGGCTATCCATTCTTCGGGGAAAACGGCCATGTGTTTTTTAGAGAGGATACACAAAGAGACGAAGAACAGAAAGAGAGAGCAAGAGAGATTGAGGACAGGAGAGAGAGAGCAAGAGAGACTAAGGACGAGAGAGAGAGAGAGCAAGAGAAAAGAGAGAGTACGAGAGAGAGACACGGAGGGACAAAAAAAAAGGCAACTCGGGCCGAGGAGGAGGAACCAGAGAGAGCGAATTCGGAGGAGAACTGAGGCTTAAGCGTTCATCCTCAACCCCTCAGGAATTCGACCCATCTTCAACGGAGCCTCCATCGCCGTCGATGAGCCCGAAATAGGTCAGTTCACCTCCAACCATCCCTTCCCCTGTTTTTCCTCCTCAAACATCCTGTGAGTTTAGCTCAATTTGGTTCTTGACCAAATCGAACCAAACCAAATGCATACCGACACTTTTTCCCTTCCCTATAGTCACGTATGAATGTTTGTTTACTTCGACATCGCCTGTTGATCCTCGTGTCTGAGTTGAAACGCTTTCTTTTTTCGCATGCCTATCATGTGTTGGAAAAATGCCGCCCGACCCATTTCCAATTTTTCACCCTCGGCTGTATGTTATTCGAGTGATTCATATCTATTTATTGCCTTAAGCTAGTCCTAAAATCGACTTTAAGCCATTTTTTTATCTCTTTTTTGCATTAAAACGCGATGAAAATCACGGTTGGGGCTCCCGTGGCTCTCGGTCCGAGCAGGAAACTCATCAACGTCCCTTAGGTCGTTATCAAGCTCGAAACGAGCTTAGATGTCTCTCCATACTCTATGGATGATGTTTGAAAGGCTAGAGTCAAGTTTGAATGTAACTATTATTTTTTTTTGCAAAAATCTTCGCTGAGCTAGTTCTGTGGGGGTTCAGTTCACCGGTTCCCAGTGTGTTCTTGGCCGTGAATCTAATATATGTTGATGAGGAATGCTTAGGGAATTGAATGGCACAAAAACGGGTGAAAAAACATGGAGTTTTGGGCTTGGCTCGCATTTTCCGGCGAGAATTCCGGTGACCTCACTGGAATAATAACTGTTCTAGCAAAGCACCGGTCGTCTTCTTCGGCAAGCCATGGTGGGTCAGCAAGTCAAAGTTAACGTGGCGTGCCACGTAGGCAGCCATGTTGTCTATGTGGGGTTGGCTTGGTTTTAAATAAAACATGGATCGGATGGCTGCGAGCGAGCCACGTGTCGCAATCTAGTGATTTTTGAAAATTAATAAATGGATTTTTAGAAAATAATACAATAAAATTGATCCAACGGCCGTGGATTGGCCACGTGTTGCGATATCGCATTTTCAAAATTAATAAATGATTTTTTAGGATAAAAGAAAATCATTTTTGAAAATTTAAAAATACAATCGGAGGGTCCAAACCGCGCCAAATGGCACTCGGCCAGCTGTTCGATCGAGCCTTGTCCAAAAATTTATTAAAATATAGATCGGACGCACCAAAGGGCTCCACATGGCGAGGTTGAGACCGTCCGATTGTTTTATTTTCAGAAAAATAGAAAAATCTTGAAATGTAACATTCTGGTTTTTCCTATCATTTCAATACTTATCAATGAAAACATATTTGTCGATGTATTTCAGTCTTATCTCGCTCGGATCTGATCAATCTCGAGTTAACTAACCAAAATGAAAAGGCTAACGTGTGGCAAGGTACGTGGACCTAGAGAACTCCAATAGGAATTGGCACTTTGACCATAAGGATTGTCGAGGGAGTATTTAGAACCATTAAAGGCCGGTCTGAGAACGATCAAGAAATGCATTGCTAGTGTTATACAATTGGAGCGCGGGTGATGCCACTCAACCAATGTATAATTTGCAAAATTTTCCTAAATCGAACAATGACGATCGAGACCGTCGGAGCTAGTAATAGACCCTCGCAATTACATGACAACCAAAGTCGTCATGAACTAACGAGCCATAAGTATGACGAGAATCACAGAGTCGATACGCGTAACGTCTGCAAAAGCCACCCTTTAGTTCGGGATAGTCTGAAATTACATTTGACAAAGAATTGACCCAAGCATGAGTCTCGAAATTGAAAAGTGAAAAATAAAGAATTCCAACATTTTAATCGATTTGGACGTCGCCTCATCGAAGGAAATTTGAATTGAAAAAACAACGTTCCGAAAGACGAGAGAAAAATACCATTTTGCCCCCTTAAGTTTTGGTTTGTTCTTAATAAATGAAGAAGGGAGTTATGGTCATAATCTAACCTCTATGGCTACTGAATATTTACGGGCCAATATGGTCAATGAAGTCTTGATATTATGCATAAGGGGACAAGTTGCCTCATGAGGGCAATTAACATTAATTGAAAGTTTTTTAACCTACCATTCTTTGTGTTGGCCATCCAATAATTTTGTGTAAATCTTTCATCTCCTTCTTTAGCCGAATCCCCTTCCTCTTGCCATCTTCTTCTTCATTTCTTCTTCTTCCTCATTCGGCCGAGAGCTCCCTAGCCAACCAGCCGTTGCCGCCGGCTTCGCCGTCCACAACCGCCGCCACCGACGGCCATCTCTCCTTGCGCCGGCCACCAAGATCACTCTCAACCTCTTGCCGATAAGCTCCAGGTGGTAGCTTGGCTATTGGACGCCGGAGGGACCCCGACCAGCCTTGTTTCCAAAACTAGACGGATTAGGACGCAGCTAAGGGTAGTCTTCATTTGATCGCTTCAAGACTTCGTTTTCCCTCAAATTTTCTTGAGATCTTGTAGACTTAATGTACTCTTGTATGCTGAGCTAAGGTAGCAAGTTTGGCTAAGTTTTGATGGAGTTTTGTTGTTGAAATGTTGTTGTTTCCATTGAGCAAAGTTTGACCGGCGGTAGACATAAGGGAACCGGGGCTGTTCGAGGACTTTCGGATGTCGACTTGCCCTAAAATCTTCAGTGATACCCTTATAGATGTAGAACTACATGTTAACAAATGGATTATATGATAAATCAAGGTTTAAAGTTGAATTAAGGGTTGATTAGAGGGGAATAGGGCAGAACCTAAAGTTGCCCTGTTTCGGTTGGTACAAACCGAATTCTAAAGGGTGTTTAGGGTGTCCCCCTTGCCTTAATTTCATCGTTGAGACATATTAGGATGTTAATTGAGATATTATTGAGGTGTATGCTCCATGGTTTGACGAATTGGAAGAGAAAAACTGATTAATTGGACGAATGTCTAGAGGTGCGTAGCTGCCCTATTTTGGACCGTGGAAACCGAATCCTTTGGGGAGTTTTGGAAGGATTTTTATTGATTAATCGAAAGTTA
The DNA here is from genome assembly GCA_028455895.1 of Rhodomyrtus tomentosa. NCBI lineage: Eukaryota > Viridiplantae > Streptophyta > Magnoliopsida > Myrtales > Myrtaceae > Rhodomyrtus > Rhodomyrtus tomentosa. The sequence continues at coordinate 25,115,601 of JAPCWY010000009.1, read as the reverse complement.
AGGAGTGCTTAAACCTTGGTTACGAGGATAGGCCTCTACTGATGAATTGAGATTGGTTTGAATGAAATCTTGTGGGATTATTATGTGATTGTTCATTGTCGATCATGGCGATTAAGTGCAAGTTTTGTGTACTCATTTATTGTATATGCTTTGTGTCCGATGTCAACTTGTGGGTGCTAAATCTTGTTGACCCGCATGCTATATATTCTTAACTTAGTAAATGAGCTTGTACTCGATCATGAAGTCTTAAAGTGGAAGGAAATCTTGCATGTTTAAGAACTTTTGGCACCCTGATGTGTTGAGACGTGGGGTTGTATTATTGACTGATATCCTGAGGTGTCGAGACGCGGGATGAGTTATATACATGTGTCAACATAAGCCTTGAATGGCATTGAAAACATGAGGCTTTTAACGCGGGTTTGTAGTTTATCATGGTCCGAGGCGTTATGACGCGGGTGTGGATAATAATGAGATGAATCATGGTGGTAGAACGTATAACTTGATCTTGTATTCCCTTGCTTGACTTGAGTTGTGAGTTATGATGATATACCTTGATACTTATCAATCACATGTTTTTCTATAGTACATTATGGTGATTATTGCCTTATACTGTTGTTGGTGTGCCTTTTATCATTATTTGCATGGCGTCTGGGTGTACTGTTGGCCTAACCTAGATTTAGTACTTAACTTATTGAGATGTGTATCTCACCCCGTCATGGGACCTTACTTTTTCAGACCCCAAGTCTTGAAGGATGTTTTCGACCCGTTTAAGCGATCCTAAGGAGATGACTGCCTATTTTGACGAATTCCCTGATGGTCGGGGTACCGTGTACGTTGGGAAGTGTGCCGTTGTCTGGGTTGATGAGGGACGTAAAGAGATTACAACAGGTCCTTTGAAGCTCACTGAAGTACCTCGGGGTGTCGTGCCCAGTTGGCGTCACCCCGTTCGCGATGATGTTTAGTAGAAGTGTTGGTAGTAGGATCGCGTAACGTTCTGGAGAAGACCCCTACCCTTGAGGAAGTCGACGAGGTAATAGAAATTTCGGCTTCAGAGGACGACCTGGAGGACGCCATGGAGGACGACTCTGTAGATGTGCCCTCGGAGACCTTTACTGATTACAACCCAATAGAGGATGAGGATGGAGACACAGATGAAGCTAGTAGTTCATCTTAGGGGTTTTCTGATCTTTTTGGGTGTTATCTTTTGGAGGTGGCCTTCGTTGACATGTTAGTTTTAGGGACCTAGGACTCTGTTGTCTTTTGATTGTCCTCAACCTACCCCCAACCCGATAGAAGGTTGTGGTTTGATCTTGGATCTTGTGTATAAACCGTACTTATGTTATGTTCATATACATTTTCATTACCCAGGTTCCCTTTTTATTCTTGTACGGAGGCGTATGTTCATCTTTTTCTTGTGTGCACATATTATAGCACGCGTACCGAAGGTGTTGGCCTTGGGCCTTGAGTGGTTAGTCTGTGGATGTGGCGTACTCATGCATAAAGGGCATGAGGCGTGAGATCCCCACTTATTTGGTATCAAAGCAAGGTCAGCTCGATCCAAGTTGATTGAGGACTGGAGTGATAAGGAGGAATGAGTGGGGATTGATTGGGTAGCTAGATCTTAGGAGGTTCGCTAGAGCTAGACACGAAATGCATGTCATATAAATTAGCGCATGTGATTGACGTATGGTATTGGCATGGTCATGGTAGTTTTATGAAGATCAAGTTTCGTGCTTAGTACAGGGAATTAATCATGAATGTTGGCTAGTTGAGTGAATGATTATCGCTGGTTATGTTGAACTGCTGAAGTGACTAGAATTGAGATGTGGTTGTGAATCGTTTATTAAGATGCTTTTGTAGATAACTGTGCGAATGGTCGCCTTGTTGTGACTATTGCTTTTAGGTATAGTTAGAATCACTAGACTTGATTAGATAAGTAAGTCTCTAATTCCGCGGTGGAATTATAGTGGTTCAGGTGTAGTAAGGGTTTACCAGAATGAGCAATCTGCCTAAAAGACCTAAAAGACCTAGGAGCGGAGCTTCTAGCTCAAGACCGCCCGTAATGGAAGGTCCAAGGATGGATGGGGTGCTAAGAGCACTAGAAAGGATCGGCGACCTCATGGATAGGTAAACCCAAGACAGGGATGCTACCATTGCTCAAGCTGTGGGGGCTGCTATAGCTGCTGTTAAAGCAAATAATGGCAACAACGGAGGTAATGGGAATAAGGTGACAATGACCAGGGTAATGAAGTAGCCAATGCCCAGGAAGAAGGTATCGTAGCTAGACAAATGGGACAACTGGTCGAGCAGTTTATTAAGCTAAAGCTAACCCAATTCAACGAAACTGGAGACCTTGAACTGGCACCAAGGTGGATCGAGAAACTTGAGAAATCTTTCGGAGTTTTGAGATGCACTAACAAAGAGAAGGTGTTGTTGGCGGTGTACCAACTGGAGGGTACCGCTAATGATTGGTGGAGTGCCACCAAGAACGGAGTTTTCCCAAAAAGAACTGCCTTGACTTGGAATTCTTTCACCACTGCATTCAACGATAAGTACTTCTCAGAAACTGCGCATGAAAGGAAGCAAGTGAAATTTCAACAATTACGTTAGAATCATCTGACGATGGACCAATATGAAGCCAAGTTTGCTAGGCTGTCAAGGTACGTACCAAGATCAGTAGAGGACCCGCTAGAAAAGGTGTGGAGGTTTCGAGACGAGTTAAGGCCCGAGCTTCGTAGTCATATGGTGGCCTTGAACTTAAGGACTTATAAAGAAATTTATGAGCAGGCTCAAATGATAGAAAGGGACGTGAAGGAAAGGACTGACACATTTGGATCGCGGTTCAATTGATTTCGAAATAGTTGTCAGACAGGCAAGAGACGTATGGATGGCAATAGACGCTTCGTCCCTCTAGTGAGGAAGAACATTAGAAAACTACTACACCAAGGAAACTGGAATTGCCACCTTTGTAGTAAGAGGCATGGGAACGAACCCTACCCGGCTAGGATAGGAGCATGCTTTAAGTGTAGTCAGATGGGCCATCAAATGAGGAGTTGCCCCAATCAAGCTCCAGTGACCAGACCTCAAGGGCAACGACCACAGGCAAGATCGTCATCTGTAACTCCATCAAATGATTAGAACCGACCCCCGGCTCAAGGAAGGATGCACGCTGTGGCACGAAGGAAGACGGAGAAAGGCCTGGCGTGGTCAAAGGTACGATTTATTTGTGCGACCAAGCTGGTTATGCCCTATTTGACCGTGGCGCTTCGCATTCTTTCGTGTCTACTCAATTTGTTGATTTGGTTAATATGAAGTTAACACCGTTGAATGTGATATTGCATGTTGCTATCCCGTTAAAGTATAAGGTGTTGGTCTCAATAGGCTATGCGGACTGTAAGATAGTCATTGGTGATAGCAAAGAGAGTATAGATTTGGCTGTGTTGCCTATGTACGACTTTGATGTGATTATCGGAATGGATTGGTTGGGTAAGCAAAGAGCAGTAGTTGATTGTGGTAGTAGGGTAATCCATTTCTATCCGGACGGTCGCCCTAATTTTGAATTTGTGGGAAGTCGAGGAAGAACCTTAATCCCTTTAGTTTCTTCGCTTAAAGAAACAAGGCTGTTAAAGCTTACTTAGTCGCAGTTATGGATACGACTATCGTGGAGCCTAAATTAGAAAGTATTCTGGTGGTGTGTGAATTTCCCGATGTCTTTCCTCATGAATTGCCGAGATTGCCACCGGAGAGGGAAATTGAATTTGTGATTGAATTAGCTCCTGGAATGGAGCCGATCTCAAAGGCACCTTATAGGATGTCCTTGTGGAGTTAAAAGACTTAAAGGTACAAATGAAAGAACTATTAGATAAAGGATTTATTCAATCGAGTGCTTTACCGTGGGGAGCGCCGTTGTTCTTTGTGAGGAAAAAGGATGGATCATTGTACTTGTGCATTGATTATAAAGAGTTGAATCAAGTGACTATCAAGAATAAATATCCATTACCGAGGATTGACGATTTGTTCGACCAATTGCAAGGAGCTTCCATGTTCTCTAAAATAAACCTGAGGACTGGTTATCATCAGCTGAGAATTAAGAAGGAGCACACACCAAAGACAGCTTTTAGAACAAGGTATGGTCATTATGAGTTCACCGTTATGCCTTTTGGATTGACAAATGCTCTAGCTGCATTTATGGATTTGATGCATCAAGTGTTTAAGGAATTCTTGGATAGGTTTGTTATAGTCTTCATCGATGATATTTTGATTTATTCGATGAGTAACGAAGATCATGAGAGGCATTTGAGGATTGTCTTACAAACTCTGAGGGAGCACTCGCTTTACGCTAAGTTTAGCAAATATGAGTTATGGATGAATAAAGTAGTGTTTCTTGGCTACATAACTTTTGGAGAAGGAATCGCTGTAGACCCTGTGAAGATTGAAGCCGTCATGAATTGGCCTAGACCTACTACGGTTACGGAAGTCTGAAGTTTTCTAGGATTAGCTGGTTATTACCGACGCTTTATGGAATATTTTTCATCTATAGCCATTTCGTTGACGAGGTTAACTAAGAAGAAAACGAAGTTTGAGTGGACATATAAATGTGAAAGAAGCTTCTAAGAACTTAAGCATCAGTTGACGATCGCACCAATATTGACGATCCCATCAGGACCTGGAGGCAACGAGATATATAGTGATACTTCGCTAAAGGGACTATGCTGCGTGCTAATACAACATGGAAGAATGGTCGCCTATATGTCATGACAACTGAGACCGCACGAGGTAAATTATCCAACTTATGACTTAAAATTGGCTGCAATTATCTTCGCCCTAAAGATTTGGAGGCATTATTTGTGTGGCAAAAAATTTCAGATTTATACAGATCACCAGAGCCTAAAGTACCTCTTTTCACATAATGAATTAAATATGAGACAACGTCGATGGATGGAGCTGCTTAAGGATTATGACTGCAACATTCTGTATCATCTTGGAAAAGCAAATAGGGTCGCGGATGCACTCAGTCGGAAAACAAGCATTGCTTGTCTATTTATTAAAGGATGGTCTTTACTCGAAGGACTAAGACAATCTGAATTTAAGTTGGAAGTTTGTCAACTGTTCAGTTTAGTAGCGACCTTGAGAATAGAACCTAAAATCCAAGAAAGGATAAAGGTTTTGCAACCTACAGACCCAAAAATTCAGAAAATCCTTGAGATGGATGTAATGAAAAGAAAGCCGGAATTCCAGGCATCCGGAGATGGAATTTTGAGATTTCGAGGGCGTCTATGTGTGCCCAAGGACGAAAAGCTTAGGGAAAGAACTTTATTTGAGGCTCACATAAGCAATTACAGTATCCATCCAGGCAGTACAAAAATGTACCAGAACATACGACAACACTACTGATGAAATGGGATGAATGTAGATGTGGCTAAATATGTGGCAAAGTGCCTGACATGTCAGCAAGTAAAGGCACAACACTGTAAGCCTGGTGGATTGCTACAACCCTTGGAGATCTCGAATGGAAATGGAAGCACGTAATTATGGATTTTGTAATGGGATTGGCAAGGAGCCAGAGAGGCCACGATTCGATTTGGGTAGTCGTGGAGAGATTGACCAAGTATGCGCATTTCATCCCTATGCGAAAGGATTTTACAATGAACAAGTATGCTGAGCTGTATGTGTGTCATATAGTACGACTGCATGGGGTGCTAGTAACGATTACGTCATATAGAGATCCTAAGTTTACAGCAAACTTCTAGAAGAGCCTTCAAGATGCCATGAGAACTTGACTACAGTTTAGTGCGACGTATATCATCCATAAACGGATAGACAATCGGAGAGAATGATTCAGACGCTCGAGAATATGTTACGAGCATGCGTCATAGACTTCAAAGGTGGATAGGAGGACCAGAGTTTGCGTATAAGAACAGTTATCAGCAGAGTATTCAGATGGCACCTTTCGAAGCACTATACGGAAGAACTTGTAGAACCCCGATTTGTTGGGATGAAGTCGGAGAGAGAAGTATTATAGGCCCAAAGTTGGTAGAACAATCGGTGGAGGTCGTAAAGAGAATACGAGATAGGTTGAGGATGGCACAGAATAGCCAGAAAAGTTATGCTGACAAACGACGTAAACCTATGGAGTTTCAAGTTGGTGATCATGTTTTCCTTAAAGTTTCACCGATGCGAGGACTACCTCGGTTTGGAAAGAAAAGAAAATTGAGTCCAAGGTATGTAGGTCCTTTCGAAATTATGGAACGGATTGGAACTTTGGCCTACAAACTTGCCTTACCGCCCAACTTATCTCAAGTACATAACGTCTTTCATGCATCAATGCTAAGGAAGTACAAACCAGACCTACGCATGTGTTAGACTATGAGACTATTGAAGTGGACAATAGGGTGTCATGCGTGGAAAAGTCAATCAGAATCGAAGATCGAAAAGAGCAAGTTCTGAGAAATAAGACGATTCCACTAGTTAAGGTAATTTGGGAGCACCACGGGACCGAAGGTGCTACGTGGGAGAGTGAAGAAATGATGAGGCGTCAATACCCCCATTTATTTGGGTAGTTGGGTTTATTGTAAATTTCTAGAACAAAATTTTTGTAAGGGGGAAGAATTGTGACATTCTAGTTTTTCCTGTCATTTTGAGACTTATCAATGAAAACATATCTATCGATGTATTTCAGTCTTATCTCATTTGGATCTAATCAATCTCGAGTTAATTGATCAAAAGGGAAAGGCTAACGCAAGGCAAGGTACGTAGATCTAGGGACCTCAAATAGAAATTGGCACTTTGACGATAAGGATTGCCGAGGGAGTATTTAGAACTATTAAAGGCCGATCTAAGAACGATCAAGGAATGCATTGCTAGCGTTATACGATTGGAGCGTGGGTGATGCCACTTAACTAATGTATAATTTGCAAAATTTTCCCAAATCGAATAATGACTATCGAGACTGTCCGAGTTAGTAATAGACCATCGCAATTACATGACAATCAAAGTCGTTATGAACTAACAAACCCTAAGTATGACGAGAATCACAGAGTCGATACGCTAACGTCTGCAAAAGCCACCTGTTAGTTCGGGATAGTCTAAAATTACATTCGACAGAGACTTGACCCAAGAATGAGTCTCGAAATTGAAAAATGAAAAACAAAGAATTCCAACATTTTAATTGAATTGGACGTCGCTTCATCGATGGAAATTAGAATTGGAAAAACGACGTTCCGGAAGATGAGAGCCAAATTACCATTTTATCCCTCAAGTTTTGGTTTGTTCTTAATAAATGAAGAAGGGCATTATAGTCATAATACAACCCCTATGGCTGCTGAAAATTTAAGGGGCAATATGGTCAATGAAGTCTTGATATTATGCATAAGGGGACAAATGTCTTCGTGAAGGCAATTAGCATTAATTGAAAGCCTTTTAACCTACCATTCTTTGTGTTGACCATCTAATAATTTGGTGTAAAGCCTTCATCTCCTTCTTCAGCCGAATCCCCTTCCTCTTGCCATCTTCTTTTTCATTTCTTCTTCTTCCTCATTCGACCGAGAGCTCTCCAGCCAACCAGCCATTGTCGCCAGATTCGCCGCCCACCACTACCGCCATCGACGGCCATCTCGCCTCGCGCCGACCACCAACATCACTCTCAACCTCTTCCCGACAAGCTCCAGGTGGTAACTCGGCCATTGGATGCCAGAGGAACCCCGACAAGCCTCTTTTCCAAAACTGGACGGATTAGGACGCAACCGAGGGTAAGTCTTCGTTTGATCACTTCAAGACTTCGTTTGGCCTCAAATTTTTGGTGAGACCTTGTAGGCTTAATGTACTCTTGTATACTGAGCTGAGGTAGCAAGTTTAGCTATGTTTCAATGGAGTTTTGTTGTTTAAATGGCGTTATTTCTATTGAGCAGAGTCTGACCGGCGGTAGGCTTGAGGGAACCGGGCCTGTTCGAGATCTTTTGAACGTCGACTCGCCCTAAAATCTTCGATGAAACCCTTATAGACGTACAATTGCATGTTAGCAAGTGGATTATGTGATAAATTAAGGTTTAAAGTTGAATTAAGGGCTGATTAGAAGGGAATAAGGCAGAACCAAAAGTTACCCTGTTTCGATTGGCACAAACCAAATTCTTAAGGGGTGTTTGGGGTGTCGCCTTGTCATAATTTTGTCGTTGAGATATATTAGGATGTTAATTAAGATTTTATTGAGGTGCTCCGTCATTTGACGAATTGGAAGAGAAAAATTGATTAATTGGGCGAATGTCTATAGGTGCATGGCTGCCTTGTTTTGGACCGTGGAAACCGAATCCTTGGGGGAGTTTTTGGAAGGATTTTTATTGATTAATCGAAAGGTAAGGAGTTCCTAAACCTTGGTTAGGAGGATAAGCCTCTACTAGACAAATTGAGATTGGTTTGGATGAATTCTTGTGGGATTATTATGTGATTGTTCATTGTCAATCATGGTGATTAAGTGCAAGTTTTATGTACTCATTTATTGTATAGGCTTTGTGTCCAATGTCACCTTGTGGGTGTTGAATCTTGTTGGCCCGCTAGATTCTTAACCTAGTAAATGAGCTTGTACTCGATCATGAAGTCTTGAAGTGGAAGGGAATCTTGCATGTTTAAGAACTTCTGGCACCCTGATGCGTTGAGATGCAGGGTTGTATTATTGACTGATATCTTGAAGCGTCGAGACGCGGGATGAGTTATATACATGTGTCGACACAAGCCTTAAATGGCATTGAAAACGTGAGGCGTTTAACGCAGGTTTGTAGTTTATCATGGTTTGAGGCATTATGATGTGAACCAAGCCTAAGGCGTTTTGACGCGGGCGTGGATAATGATAAGACGAATCATGGTTGTGGAACGTTTAATTTGATCTTGTTTTCTCATGCCTAACTTGAGTTGTGAGTTATGATGATATACCTTGATACTTGTCAATCACATGTTTTTCTATAGTACATTATGGTGATTATTGCCTTATACTGCTGTTGGTGTGCCTTTTATCGTTGTTTGCATGGTGTTTGGGTGTATTGTCGACCTAACCTAGATTTAGGACTTAGCTTACAGAGATGTGTATCTCACCCCGTCATGGGACCTTACTTTTTCAGACCCCAAGTCTTGAAGGATGTTTTCGACCCGTTTAGGCGATCCTAAGGAGATGATCGCCTATTTTGATGAGTTCCCTGATGTCGGGGTACCGTGTAGGTTTGGAAGTGTACCGTTGTCTGGGTTTATAAGGGAGGTAAAGATTGGAAACCCATAGGTTCGAGGCTTGATTTCGAAGAGTTAGTGAGGTTCGACAGGTCCTTTGAAGCCCACTGAAGTACCTCGAGGTGTCGTGCCCAGCTGGTGTGACGCCGTTCGCGATAAGGTAGAAGTAGAGGTATCAGTAGTAGGATCGCGTAACGTGCCGGAGAAGACCCCTACCCTTGAGGAAGTCGACGAGGTAATAGAAATTTCGGCTTGAGAGGACAACCTGGAGGACGCCATGGAGGACGACTCTATAGATGTGCGCTCGAAGCCCTTTACTGATTACGACCTAGTAGAGGACGAGGATAAAGACGCAGATGAAGATAGTAGTTCATCTTAGGGGTTTTCTGATCTTTTTTTGTGTTGTCTTTTGGAGGTGGCCTTCGATGACATGTTAGTTTTGGGGACATAGGACTCTGTTGTCTTTTGATTGATCCTCGACCTACCCTCGACCCAACTGAAGGTTGTGGTTTGATCTTGGATCTTATGTATAAACCGCACTTATGTTATGTTCATATACATTTTCGTTACCCAAGTTCCTCTTTTATTCTTGTACGGAGGCGTATGTTCATCTTTTTCTTGTGTGCACATATTATAGCGCGCATACCAAAGGTGGCGTGCCTTAGGCCTTGAGTGGTTAGTCTATGGATGTGGCGTATTTGTGCAGAATGAGCACAAGGCGTGACATGAAAAATCCTAAACGATGTCGTTTTAGATCGGCTTTTGACCCATACGGTCAGGCCGGGCGCCCGAGAAGTGTGGGTCGGGTTCGACTCGGTTCGGATAATATTTTAATAATAAAAAATTTCAAAAAAAGATTAAAAAAATCAAAAAAATCGAGAATTCAATGAAAAATCGAAAAATCATTAAAAATTCAGAAAAAGTAAAAAAATCAGAAAAATTCCAAAAAATTCCCAAAAAATAGGAAATGACCCATAATCAACTGGCCATGAACTATTTCAGGTGTTCGGTCCCTGAATCTTTTTCCAAAATAACGATTTTGCCCTTTTGGCAAATCGTCTCCAAAAAAAAAATCCTAGAAAATAGAAAATGACCACAATAAACTAGCCATGACCTATTTCGGGTGCTTGGCCCTCGAATCTTTCCAAAATGATAATTTTACATTTTTTCCAAATCGTCTCCCAAAATCTTCAAAAAAATTCCTAGAAAATAAGAAATGACCACAATCAACTGGTTATGACCTATTTTTGGTGTTCGGTCCCTGAGTCTTTCCAAAATGACGATTTTACCTTTTGGCAAATCGTCTTTCAAATTTTTTTAAAAAAAATTCCTAGAAAATAGAAAATGGTCACAAATCAATGGGCCATGACCTATTCCGAGTGTTTAGTCCCCGAATCTTTTTTGAAATGACGATTTTGCCCTTGAGGAAGTCGACGAGGTAATAGAAATTTCGGCTTGAGAGGACAACCTGGAGGACGCCATGGAGGACGACTCTATAGATGTGCGCTCGAAGCCCTTTACTGATTACGACCTAGTAGAGGACGAGGATAAAGACGCAGATGAAGATAGTAGTTCATCTTAGGGGTTTTCTGATCTTTTTTTGTGTTGTCTTTTGGAGGTGGCCTTCGATGACATGTTAGTTTTGGGGACATAGGACTCTGTTGTCTTTTGATTGATCCTCGACCTACCCTCGACCCAACTGAAGGTTGTGGTTTGATCTTGGATCTTATGTATAAACCGCACTTATGTTATGTTCATATACATTTTCGTTACCCAAGTTCCTCTTTTATTCTTGTACGGAGGCGTATGTTCATCTTTTTCTTGTGTGCACATATTATAGCGCGCATACCAAAGGTGGCGTGCCTTAGGCCTTGAGTGGTTAGTCTATGGATGTGGCGTATTTGTGCAGAATGGGCACAAGGCGTGACATGAAAAATCCTAAACGATGTCGTTTTAGATCGGCTTTTGACCCATACGGTCAGGCCGAGCGCCCGAGAAGTGTGGGTCGGGTTCGACTCGGTTCGGATAATATTTTAATAATAAAAAAATTCAAAAAAAGATTAAAAAAATCAAAAAAATCGAGAATTCAATGAAAAATCGAAAAATCATTAAAAATTCAGAAAAAGTAAAAAAATCAGAAAAATTCCAAAAAATTCCCAAAAAATAGGAAATGACCCATAATCAACTGGCCATGAACTATTTCAGGTGTTCGGTCCCTGAATCTTTTTCCAAAATAACGATTTTGCCCTTTTGGCAAATCGTCTCCAAAAAAAAAATCCTAGAAAATAGAAAATGACCACAATAAACTAGCCATGACCTATTTCGGGTGCTTGGCCCTCGAATCTTTCCAAAATGATAATTTTACATTTTTTCCAAATCGTCTCCCAAAATCTTCAAAAAAATTCCTAGAAAATAAGAAATGACCACAATCAACTGGTTATGACCTATTTTTGGTGTTCGGTCCCTGAGTCTTTCCAAAATGACGATTTTACCTTTTGGCAAATCGTCTTTCAAATTTTTTTAAAAAAAATTCCTAGAAAATAGAAAATGGTCACAAATCAATGGGCCATGACCTATTCCGAGTGTTTAGTCCCCGAATCTTTTTTGAAATGACGATTTTGCCCTTCAACATATCGTCTTTCAAAAATCCCAAAAAAATCTTAAAAATAGAAAATGTCCACAATCAACCGGCCATGACCTATTTCGGGTGTTTAGTCCCCGAATCTTTTCTAAATGACGATTTTGTCCATTTGATAAATCCTCACCCAAAAATTTCAAAAAAAAAATCCTAGAAAATAGGAAATGGCCACTGGCCATGACCTATTCCGGGTGTTCGGTCTCTGACTCTTTTCAAAAATGATGATTTTGTCATTTTGGCAAATCATCTCCGTAAATTCTAAAAAAGTTCCCAAAAAATGGAAAAATGGCTACGATCAACTATCCATGGACCATTTTGGGTAATTAGACTTTCAAACCCTTCAGAAAAAGAAAGAGACGATTTTGCACTTCGAGTAAATCATCCTTAAATCTTATCATTTAACCCTTGACCTTAAATCACACCCTCGCTATGCCCTCAAGGCTGTATTAGGAGACCCTTGATTTGAATTGATGTGCGTTGACGTGGTTCATTTATGCACTTAATTGCGCTTTCCTTATATTGATTGTAATGGATAAGACTAGTTTTTCAATCTGCATGAAACCCCAAATTAGACTTACCTCACCCAAATTCGCGCCTACATGAAATCCTAGTTACGAAAATCACTCACGTTAAGTACCAAAAGGGCCTTGGTAATGACACCGACGTAACTAAGTCCCCGAACCCAAAATCTTTAGTTACGCAAAACTGATCGATCTCTCCCAATCGATTAGTGAGGTTTCCAGTCCACCTTCTAAGAAGGACCAGTGGCGACTCCAAATTCGTGCACATATAGCACATGCCACCATCACCACACTAAGGTCGAAAGTCGATCAACTCTTACCGTCAAGAAACTCCAAAAATAACCTACTCCTGCAGCGATTTGGTATGGGCCTAGGAGGGCCCACGTCGATTGAAAAAAAAAAACCCAATCGAACTCTCATAGTTAGCGAGAGGGCCCAATCGGTAATCCATCAGCCCGTTCGTCCGTTTTCCCAAAAACGAAAAACAAAAAATGGGTCGCGACAAGCACTAAGGGAGGTCTAACGAGCAAATTATCCTTCATTAATCCTTAAGGCTAGGCTAAGAGTTGAGGGATAAAACGATAATTTTTCTTTTTCCATTTGAAACTTCATTTTTCCAATTTGAATTACCTTTTGATGAGACAATGCCAAATCCAATTCAAATGTTACAATTCATCACTATCCTCTATTCGATTTTGAGATCCCAATCCATGTATTAGCCTCGAAGAGGATCGAAATTCGGAATGTCGCACAACTGCGATGATGACCAACATCAAACCTTTCTCTCATATTTTCTGATCCATAGCAAGCCTTTTCGTTCCTCGGTCCTAAATTCTATCGTAAGTTACAACTCTTCAAAGTCTCTTTTGATTAGAGCACTAGAATTAACGTAGAGTGGAATGATTTTAAACCTCACTTGCTGAAGTTCGAGCAAGATTATTTCTTTTTTATTTTTGCAAGGTTCTTGACTTGTAAACCCGAAGAAAATGATGAATAATTTCATTTCAGAAGTCTTGACTCTACAAAGTCCCCTTTATATACCTTTGACCTAGTTACATTATGGTCCTGATTAAGACCTCCAGATCGGTTCGGTCGTACCAATTGCGAGATTACTCAGACTCTTGTCAAATGCGATGATGGTAAGATTAAGTGATTTCTCTTGAATCCTGTAGTCAGGATAAATAGCTTTCCTTGAGAGCGAGAGAAAGCCCTTTCAGGCTGGAGTCCCCCATTGAGATTATATTTGAGGTATTCATAATGTGATAACCTCCCCGAGCAGAATTGGTAATACAAAATTGACAGAATAGTTATGCAAGACTCGCATCATGAGCGAAATGAACACTTTAATCGTCTTTGACAAGAGCTCAAGGAATGCACAATGCAAGATTGACAGAGTAATTTTGCATGATTTCATTGATGAATTTCAGCAATTATGTTTGCACATGTCACCTCTAATATTATCTGACAGGTAGCAATTCCTGATGATCGAGTTGCCTCTCAAGGTCTCGAAATTCATTTAAGGACCATTAAATGAGTAAACCATACTAGCAAAGACCGACCAGGTAGTCTTCCAATTCCTTAGGTAAGTATATCTTCAACTCGAGCTTCTTCAAGAGAGTGAAAGTCCTTCTGGTTAAAGTTCCTCATTCAAGTTTATCAAAATTATTAGAAGGGTCATATAGGCTTTCTTATTGACAAAATTTCCCAGTGAAGCTTTATAAGGCAAGAAAAAAACTCACATGATTTGATGATTTATGATGTTACATGTACTCATAATTGCTCCTCAAGTAAATAAACAGGATACAGTCAGCGTGACCAGTCATTAAAACCAATAAGGAAATCCTAGTAAGTTTCAGAACCTTTTTCCAATAGGCAGTTTTAGAGATTTGAGTTGTCATTTTGATTTCTCGTGTTTGCTATGATTTCAATTCAAGCAACATACCCTCTCATTATATTTATCGATTCGGTAATACACCCATTTTATTTATGTTATTTAGCCTTGATGGTACCGAATCATGATGATACGCTCTGATGATCTTTACCTTTACCAGATCATAATGATACACTCTTATGATTTTGATCCTTGTATCAAATCGCAATGTATATGCTCCTGCAATTTTGATCCCTTGCTTATTCGTGATGTATGCGCTCTCACGATTTTGATCCTTTACCTGATCATAATGATACTCTCTTATGGTTATGGTATATTTATCAAATCAAAATGATATACGCTCTTGCGATCTTGATCCTTCTATCAAATCGTAACGAGATACGCTTTTGCGATCTTAATCCCTTTACCAGATCACAACGATATACGCTTTTGTGGTTTTGGTCCTTTACCCAATCATAATGTAATACTGTCATGCCCCGTGCCCCGGGCACGAGTACGCGAGCATCCTTGTAAGCAAACCAACAAAAATCTCTCGGCGGTCCCAAGATCCACCAATAGGAGTCGAGAGATATAATAAATACATCACGCATACGGAAGCGATACTCCAATGAATCCCTATACAATATATATAGATTAAGTGGGACCTGGATAACATATATCATTCATACATCAAGGCGTACTGTTCATATAACCCGAATACTAAACTTGCTAAACAAAAAGGCGATAGGGTAGGCATATCAAAAAGGGATCATCTACAAAATCCATCGGCAGTAGAGTGTCAGGTCGCCAATCTAAGATCGATCCACTAATTAAAGTATCCTAGGATGAGCTGCTGGAGTCATCCGTATCCTTTACGTCCTTAGTCGGCTCATACTCAGAAAACGTCTCGGACGGAACCTCGACGGAATCCTCCATAGTCACCTCTAGTGACGGTTGAGCAAGGTCCCCCTCGGATGCCTCTAGAACTATGACCTCCTCCTACTCCTGCTCTTGCTCCTCGGTGAACTCCATGGTCAGTGTTCGCTCTGATTCGTTCCTAAACCCTACCACTGATCCCTTAGGTAACTCCTGCTTCGCTACGGTCTGGCACCAGTTAGGTATGACACCTTGTGGTACCTCGTGGGGCTTCAGCGGTCCTATCTATGAGTCTCCTTCCTTCTTAAACCACGCCTCGAATCTATGAGGCTTCCACTCAGGCTTACCCTCGTCCACCCATACTATAGTACATTTCCTCACAGATACGTTCCCCTGCCTATCCGGGAACTCATCATAGTATGCCGTCATCTCCTTTGGGTCCCCAAAACGTATTGGCCGCATAGCTATGGCCTAGGATCTGTAAAGTAAAGGGGTTCCCAAAAGATGTGAGATACACATCTCAATAAGAAAAACCTAACCCTAGGTCAGGTTGACAGTCCACTCAGGTAGTCACATCCCTCAACAGATCCATACTAATGAACACATAGGCATAACAATCATAATTCAATGAACAACAACATAGAGTAGACAGGCATGCATTTATGATCTCGTGTCACACTCATATGCACATGTACTCTTAGCCTGTCACTTCACCACATCCATCAACCTTCGCCTGCCTCATTTTTTAGCCCACGAACTAGTCGTTTCAGGCTCGGTCCACGTAGACGCATCAGACCATCATCGGTGACCCGTGTAAACGCATTAGTTCCCGATGAATCTATAGGTAAAACTCATTAACTCATACTTCGTCCCGCGAATAATTCATATCAGGACTATGGCTATCTCAACCCCGTGACTTCGTCTCATCAGGGCGCCACCCAACCATCCTTCACCCCGCGTCCTCGTCGCATCAAGGTTTCAACCTCCCGCCCTGCGTGTCACACATCTTAGGGCCTCGCCATGCCATGCTCATGCCACAACACATCGTATGCCTTGATTTTCAATTCAGTTTCACATTCATCAGCGAGTGTGTATTCAAATGCATTTCATAAATTCCGTGGCATGCAAGTCAATTCAAATGGTACACAGACATAGCAAACAATTCAGGCATAGGCAATGTCACACAATCATTCCTTAACGTCTTAGGACATATTAAAACTATCTCATTTGGCAATCTATCATAAATCATGCCAATCGACCCTCGACTTACCCAATCGAGTCCAATCTCCCTAGCCTCGGTTTAGGAAATCCCTTACCTTAGCTCGGTAACACAATCTTTCCTTCTTGAACCTCCTAGGTTTCGGCCAACCCAAGTCCAAGGGCCAATTTGTCGCGTAACCTAGAATTTCAATCAATTCGTCAAATTTCTTTACTCAATTCCTCAATCCATCAATCCCAATCATCTATAACTCAAGTCTCAACACTTCATTACATCATAATCATTAAATTGCAGCTCAAAACCATCGCTCAAAGCCCTCAACAGATTCAATTTGGGCTCGGCACGAATAGGTTCCATTCGATTTTGTGCTAGCTGAGTCCAACCGGTCCTAATCTACTCCAAATCCATCAATTATATGTTATCCTACTCCTTAACATGTTTACCTAAGGGTTTGGAAGGCTCATCGGTTGTTTGGAGTCGGTTGGTCACCGGAAATTCGTCTGAAGTCGCTAGATCGTCTATAGTCAGAATACCGGCAGTTTTTGGGCAAAATGTTCAAGGTCGGTTCGTGGTAAAAAACTTATCAAATAAATCCTCAATTTTTACCACAGAATGTTATATGTGTCTACTGAGTATCCATGAAATTTGAGCTCAAGATTCAAAGGTTTCGGCCATGAAAAGGGGCAAGAACAGGACCTACCTCAAGTTTGTTCCCATTCCTTCGGCTCTCGGGAAATCTCCTGCCTAGAACTCCTCAGTGCTCCAAACACCTTGATTCTTATTAGAGGAGTTTGACAAGACGTGGAGCTTCACTGTGGTGGTCGATCGGCAGTCAGCAGGTGGCCGGAGGTGGCCGGCGAAATGGCCCGAACGGCGGTTTACGGTATGGCCGGGCTAGCAGCAGCAAACAAGAGGAAGAAGATGGTGATGCTCGGTTGTTCTTGGGGTGAAATGGCCGAATGGGTTGTGGAGAGAGAGAAGAGAGATTGCTATATTCAAATTTTGGTCAATGTGGTTGAATGTTAGGTGTGGAAAAGGTGATATGACCATGACCCCTTAATCTTATGACACTTGGCATGTTGTTTTTCCAATGAGATCCAATGGTCATTTTTGTCTTCATTTTCGGCAGCTCAAGGGACGGTATAATGTCCATTTTGCCCTCCTTAGATTATAAAAGCAAAATCCTAAGCTTGAGGGGCAAAATGGTCATTTTACCCCCGACGTTCCGAACGTCGTTTTGCTCGTTCCAAGATTATTCGATAGGGCGACGACCAATCCAAATGAAGTTGGAATTCTTGATTTTCCATTTCAAAATTTTCAGGACTCATTTCTGATAGTTTTCTTTATCAGGCGTGATTCCAGCCTATCCCAAACTGACGGGCGGCTTTTGCAGATATTACGTGTATCGGCCCCATGATTCTCATCACATTTAGGGCTCGTCAATTCATGGCGGTTTTGGTTATCATGTAATTGTGAGGGTTTATCCCTAGTCCCTATGGTCTCGATCGTCATAGTCCGATTTAGGATAATTTTGCAAATCATACGCTGGTTAAGCAGCATCACCCACGTTCCAATCGTACGATACTCGCATAGTAATCCTTAATCGTTCTTGGATCGGCCTTTTGGTGGTTCTAAATATCCCCTCGACAATCCTGATGGTCAAAGCGCCATTTCCTATATTCGAGTCACCTAGGTCCACGTACCTCGTCTTGCGTTAGCCTTTCCCCGTTGGTCAGTCTACTCAAATTGATCAGATTTGAGTGGAATACGACTGAAATACATCGCTTGATATATATAAACTTCTCACTACAGAGTCTGAAGTTGACTGGAAATCAGAATGTCACCAATACACTCTTATGATTTTGGCCTCATTCTATTAAGATCGTGATGATATGTGCTCTCATGATTTTGATCATTTACCATATCATAATGCATACGCTCTCGTGATCTTGATCTTTTTTTTTTTACCAAATTGTGATGTATGTGCTCTCACAATCATGGTTCTTTATCAAAATAGCAATGCATGCGCATCCTTGATTTTTTTTCGATTCACAATTATGCGCTCTTGTGATTTCGAGAAAAATATTTCAATTCTACATATATCTTGCGCTGTCCCGCATCGGAGGGAAACCTCTAATAATGGATACGGCCCCAGTACCTTAAAATCCTAGCTTCTACTAGAAGCTTGGGGATTAAGGGAATCATCAGCTTATGAGGTATTTGACAAAATAAGTATTCTCATATTGCGATCCATGTGCAAGTTTCTCTAACATGAAAAAAAGAGAGAGAAGATTTGGCACGTGTTATTTATAGTCTCACATATCATGCATCATTTCCCTTTGCATTAAAAAATAGGATTAAAACTCCCACAAAAAAATCATTATTCATCACTTGCATTTGCAAAATTTAAGTTTCAATTTTGATCTTTGAACGAAATATCTGCAAGCTTCCACTCAAAGATGGGCAGCTATTAACACCTATATTTTGATTAGAAAATATTCATTATAGCACAAAATGAGAATTAATCATAGTTTTCACAAAAAATAATCCTCATGCATTGCACATATATTTTTTATCAGGTGTCATTTGCATTTAGAGTCAGAAGTAAGTCAATTAAGCTTAATTTAATAGGTGGATGGATCAGACTCAGTCGATCAAGGCTAGAGGGGTGTGCCAAATTTCAGTAAGTTATTTGGACCTATCTTCAAGCTTATTTTGGTCCATTTAAGCTTAATTATTTAGTTAAGGCATGCAATTAAATATCCATAATTTAGGAAAGCCTTAATTTGAGTCTGAGAATGTGAGACAAGCCCATGGTTTGAACTTCAAAAGCCGAATGGGTCATGGACATGAGAGTGCCGAAATCTTATGGTGGTTTGGATTTAATTCAAGCTCAAATTAGATCATTTTAGCTCTTATAATTATAAAAAGCTCTTAATTGATTACCCAATTGATTAGTTAAGATCCAATTATGTCTGAAATCACAAAAAGAGCCTACAAGACATTTAGAAGTCAGACATTTCAGCCTTCTCATCCATTTAGATGAAAATTGATAAAGTCCTAGTGAGATAGGACTCTCAAATTTTCAGATCGGATTCATTCAGTTAAAGAATTTATCTCAAGAGGTGATTTAAGACTTTAAAACTCTATCATTACGCAACTAATAATAGAGAGTTTTGATGGATTAGGACTCCTCTAAATCTAATGGTCATTGTCGAATCCTGCTTTAGCTAGTATTCTTGATCCGACGGTTATCAAAGACTCCTATGTCGATTAGGACTCTAAGGACCAAGCTCATATATACAAGCCTTCGATTCAAGCTTACGAGGTCGGCATTTCTATGAATTCCACACATACAAAAGTCCACGAAATTTCGAGAGAGAGAGAGAGAGAGAGAGAGAGAGAGAGAGAGAGAGAGAAAGAGAGAGAGTCTCAGCCGAAATTCCATCCCGTCGGCAACCTGGAGCAGTTTCATGCCAATTGACCGTGTATCGCCATTCATTATCCGATTAGTATGTGCCAAGTACCATGATATTCAACTTTTGATAACCTATCACCAGCCACTAACGGAGCCTCGATCTGATTTCGAGAGCTCCCATTCCAATCCTTTGAATTCACGACTTTTCATCCCGTCGACAGCCTAAAGCAGTTTCGTAATAATTGACCGTGTGTCACCATCTGTTATTCGATCAACTTGTGCTAGGTACCTGACGTTCAACACTCGATGATCTACCAGCAGCCGCAGACGGCGCCCGGATATGACATCAGGAGCTTCCCATACAAACCTCTAAAATTGTCATTCCTACTTTCAGCCTTCTGTTCGCAAGTCTAGAGCTACTGTTTGGCCACTGATCAGCCCCAATTCAAGGCCATTTTGCTTTCATTTCTTAAGTGTTTAAAGCTTTAACATCTGTATCTCTTGTGCTTGAACATCTAAAAAGGTTCGACAATAAAAAGAGCTCGAAAAGGCATATTCTCAGACAAAATTTTTGGATCGTGCGCTTGCTGGAATTTTGCTTGGAAATGGCATAATTTCTCAGCATTTGTTTGCAAATGATGCTTATTTGATTGGAAATTTACATGGGTATTCTTGCTCCTTCTTGAACACACTTGATTTGCAACCAAAGTTAGAAAAGTTCGCACTTTTTCCTTCAAATTGTGGTTGAACCGAGAATTGTATTCAAAGGATGAAATCCTGATATTTGCGGGTAGGATTAATTTATTCATGGAATTGATTGAGCTCTGTCACATTGACCGAATTTAAATAGAACTATATATCTTTGCTCAAGTTAAAATTTTCTCAACAAGTTTCAAGATGAATCAGAATTTTCGTGGAGCAAAAAGTGGAATGTTCGGCACACCATATCTCACTTGACTGAACGATACATGATGGATGGGCTTAAATCTTTATCTCAGATGCTTAAGCTGAAGTTATCGTCAGTTATCTTGCCTATCTCATGTAATATGAATAACGATTGTGTGGGTTGCATAATGGTTGGAATTGTTATGGATAAATTTCTAATTTTTTATTATCATCCTTAACTTGTGAATTGGCTAGAAGTTTTGCCTGATATCTTTTATCTTATCTCTTATAATTTTATCTGAATATGTCTGATTAGAGATAAGGATTGATTGGATTAGATGTTTATTTTAACTTTTTTTTAGAATTATCTGAAATAATTCTTTCAAACTTTAAGGATAATTTTCTCAAACCGAATTGAATAAAATTTTGGATGAGGAAAGGTGGATTCCTCTTTCGTATTTTTGGCTACCCCTCTTGGATTGTCGAAAATTCAAATTCAATTGACCCTCATTTTCCTTTATTTTGTAGTGCTTGTTTGTTTTTTATTGTTTATAAAGTTTGCACAATCTTGAACAATATTTTCCATAACACATGGTCCCAATTGTGCCTTGCCCCTTCGAAAAACGTTCATTAAAGGCAACATATGGGTTCGATCTCGAAGTACGATCGTGTCCGTATGTGGGAATTAGATATCAAATCATCAATATCGATGAGCAGATTGCTAATTCATAAATAGAATTTCAAGGTTTGTCCTATGTATATAGGGACGACGGTTATTCTATAATATATTAACCTACTAACCCTAATCTCGAGGGATGTTGTGAATAAAATCAGAATTTCAGATTTAAAGGTGTTTTATGGGCAATATTATTTATTTTTTTCAAATTTTATTGTTTTTGTGTTTAAATAAATTTCTGAAAAATCCCAAAAAATTCCATCCTTCTTTTTAAGTCTAACCACATTTCTTTTGACTTTAGTTTTCACTTCATTTTTCATAAATCCAAAAATAAACAAAAAAATGTCATTTGCATTGCATATCATATAATTTAGCTTGCATTGTCATGTTTTCCATATCATGCATATTTGCCATGCCATTATGCTATGTCATACATCTTTGCTATGTCATTACACATGTCATATAATTAGGTTGCATTTAATAAAAGAAAATCCAAAAAAATTAAAGTCATCAAACAAAAGATTTTTCATGAAAATTGAATACCGAAAGGGCATTAATTTTTCATTAATGTAACCAAGTCCTTGAACTCATTTTCTCTAGTTTGTAGAGAAAAAATAGTTCTCCCACTATTTTATATAGGTTTCTAATCAACTTACCGTAAATGATAAGTGGCGGTTCCGATTGAATGTTTTTTCACGAATAAACCTAAGTTGTGATTTGGTAGGACTTGGGAGGGTCCGAATTAGATTAGTTAATTTAATTGACCTAATAATCCATTAGTCTAATTTTTAGGTCGCGATAGTGTTGTTGTTGGATGACTCGAGGTATTTATAGTAGAACCTAGGTAATCATCGAACAGTTAGAGCTCTAGGTTATCCACTTCTTGTTTCTTCTTCAACATGTCTTCTTGTTTCAATGGTTTTTTATTGATGCCATCATCGATAGTTTCATATTTTGTGTGACATTATGAATTTCTTGTCATTTTGAGGCTATTGAATGAGAATATATCTATCGATGTATTCCAACTTTGTCTCACTCAGATCTGATCAATCTCGAGTAAATTGATCAAAAGGGAAAGGCTAACGCAAGACAAGATACGTGGATCTAGGAAACTCGAAAAAGGAAATGACGTTTTGACCATAAGGATTGTCGAGAGAACATTAAAAACCAATAAAGGCCGATCAAATAACGATTAAGGAATCTATTGCTAGCGTTATACGATTGGAGCGCGGGTAATGCAGCTTAACCAATGTATAATTTGTAAATTTTCCTAAATCGAGCTATGACGATCAAGGCCGTCAGAACTAGCAATGAACCCTTGCAATTACATGACAACCAAAGTTGTCGTAACTAGAGTCATCCTAGGTGTGATGAGAATAATAGAGTCGATCCGTGTAACGTCTACAAAAGCCCCTCGTTAGTTCGAGATAAACTGAAAATACGATCGATGAACGAATGATTATGAAATGAAAACTCAAAATTGGCAATTGAAAATAGAGAATTTCAATATTATATAAGGATTTGAAGTTGTCTTGCCAATAGTAATTTCAAATTGGACAAGTGAAGTTTCGAACGGAAAGTGCAAAATTACCATTTTGCCCATCGACCATTTGCCCTTGTCTTAAGATTTTAGAAGGAGGAAATGGTCATTCCAAGCCCCTTTATATGCTGCAAAAATAATGTGGATGAGGTCAAAAGAAAGTCAAAGCTATGGATTGCATTATTTGAGAGGTGCCAAGTGTCAACCAAAGAGAGCCTCTTGCATTAATTGCCCCCCAAATCAATCTTGTCAATTTCAATCTACATTATATGTATTGAACACCTCATTATGCAACCTCCTTAGCCATGTACCCATTCCCCCTCCATTTCCCTTTCATTTTCCTTCTTTTCTTCTCTTCATCGAAAACTGCCATCTCGACCGATTTCTGCCCTCATATTCGCTGATCTCGCCGGCCACCTCTGATCGCACCTTGTCGTGCTCCAACCACCAGAAGTTAGCCCAACTTGTTCTTAACAAGTTCCAAGTGGTAGTTCATCATTTCGTGGAGTGATTTTTCCCGATCAGCCCCGAAACCAAAACCAGACAAATTCTAAGCGAGTTGGGGTAAGGCTTTCGTTTACCCTCTTAGAGACTCCGATTGACTCCAAACGTTTTGTGAGATCTTCATAACATCTAGTACTTGAGTTGGCCAAGAAGATATGATCATTTTATTGAAGATTTAGGATATTTTCATGGCTGAAAAGTGATGATCTTGACTGAACAGATTCTGCTCTTGAGGATCGTGTGGAAACCAAGCTGTTCAAAGGGCTTCGATGTATTGTTCCGCTTCAAAACTCTCGGTGAGGTTCCTGGACATGTTAGATAAGGTCCTAACAAGTTAAATTTCGAGGAATTGGAACCTAAGGTGTATCTATGGACTACTTTGAATGGATAAAGTGGAAACCGATTCTGCTTTATTAAATGACCGTGTGAATCGAACACATTAGGGCCATTGGAGTGTCTCCATGTCTTTAAATGATCGTTGAGACATCCTAGGCTATTATTTGACTAGTCATTGAGTTATTGGTGTGGTGGAATTGAAGGATGAACGGGTTATGACGTGGTTGTGATGGAATTTCTCTAGGAACGTCATTTGGCCATGAGACTGCTGGATTAAGGGATCGCTTGATTGGGAATTGGCCAATTTATTGAACATGTAAGTGTTTCCTAAACCCTTACTTGAATATTAGGACACTGTTGGATGATATAGTGAATGAATTGATTGACTGGTGAAGTCTGTGACCTGAATTAATTAGTGCGATAATGTGTGATTTCACTGTGAATAATAATAACGATACCAATTGGCTCGTAGCCTCGGTGGTATCGAGTGGCTGTGAGCCCCTGAAATAGCAATTGGTTGTGAGCCCTAGAGGTACCGATTGGCTTATAGCCCCGGTGGTACCAATTGGCTAAGAGCCTTAATGATATCGATTGGCTTGTAGCCCCGGTAATATTAATTGGCCAGAGTGCAACGAAGTACATTGTGGTTGAGAGCCCAAGCGATGAATAATTGTGGTAACTGTAAAACTGATGTGTATGTGTTTACATGCCATATGCTTTGAGCTTGAACCCTGATGTTGAGTGTGGTTGGTTGTGTTTCTTGTCTATGCTTGGTTTGTTAATATGCCTGATTTGGTGATGCCTTGCGCCATTGCATCGACGAATGCTTATATCTGGTAGCATTGTAAGTGGTCTTGGGGGATTAGTGTTCAGATATAGGTTTAGGTTTCACTTTCTGAGATGTAAATCTCACCCCGTAGTGGGACACATTTTCAAACCCCATGCCATAAATGCTGTCGATCCGACTGGGCAATCTGAAGGAGATGACCCCCCTTTTTGATGAGTTTCCTACAGGGAAAGGTTTTGTATATGTTAGGCAACGCACGATCATTTGGGTGGACGAGGGAAAGATGGAGTCATAACCCTACTGCTTTGAAGCGTGGTTCCGTCGCTTGGGAAACAACAACTTGATGGGACCTCTATTGCCTGAAGATGTTCCTTTAGAGGTAGTTCCTAATTGGTGTCATCCGTCCCATCTTGAGATCGAGGTAGAGAATCCTGCGTTAGTGAGAAGATCAAGGAATATTCCTGAGGAGTCAAAGTCTCTTCTTACTGAGGAATATATGAGCTACATCGAGCTTTCCGCCGACGCGAAAGAGGATGTCGAGAAAGACACCGAAGAGAAGACCGAAGAGGATTCTGAAGAGATTTTTGAGGAGGTGCCATCTGAAACATTTTCTAACTATAACCCAAAGGATGAGGAGAATGGAGGAAGTGACGGATCGAGTAGTTCTTCCGAGTAGTTGGATATGAGGGTTTAAGGAAAAATGGATTATGAATAATTTTGATGTTAGATTTTGGGGAAGGCTAAGAAGTAACCTTTTGGACTTAGGCCTTAGTTCCTTGTCTTACTCGGGTGTGCAGCTTTCCTTTATGTCATTTCCTTTCCAATGGTTGTAACTGGATGTTTATGTTATGTATAAACAGGTGTGCTTTTAATCATTCCAAATTTCCTTTTGTTTCTTTCATTTGTTGAGGGTGTTGTCTTTCCTTCCGTGTGCATGTTTCATTTCATTTTAGGCCTTGAGTTGTTCCTAGGTATTTATTGGCCGGTGGCGGATGTGACGAGTTCCAAGGGACGCGGGGCGTTACATCCCCGTTGAAGTGGTGTGAGAGTAAGGTCAGCTCGATTCCAGTAGATTAAGGATTACAGTAATGAGGAGTAAAGAATTTGGGTGATGGGGTAGTGAAACCTTACGGGGATTCGTTAGAGTCAAGCATGAATGTATGGTATATGATTGGCGCATGTGATTGGCATCTTGAATTGGCATGGTTGTAGTGAACTTATGGTGGGTCAAGCTCCGCACTTAGCGCGTTGAATTTTTATGGATGCTGGTTTGATGAGTAAGTTATTACCTCTTATTATACTAAGTTGCAGATGTGTTTGGACTTGAGGTATAGATTTGCATCCCTGACTGATGTGCTCATGAGAATGTCTGAGTGATTAGCTGTTATGCTGTGATTGCTGCCTTGTTGAGTAGAATAGAATCATTAAGACTTGAGTAAGTGACTTAGGTCTCTGATTCCTTGGTGGAATTATAGTGACTTAGGTAAGCTAAGTTTACGCAAGTATGAGCAACAGACTTGGAAGGCCGAGAAGTGGAGCTTCTAGCTCGAGAGCACCAGCGACCGAGGATCCAAGAATGGATGGAATCCTAAGAGCCTTGGAACAAATTGGAGACCTAATAGGGAAGGAAGCTCAAGACAGAGCAGTTGCAGCTCTTTGACAAATCAAAGATAAAGCTGAGATTATAGCTCAAGCTATTGAAGCTGCAGTGGCAATTGTGAATATGGCAAATGGAAATAATGCCCAGGGTGCTGAAGTTAGGATGCTCAAGGTGATGTTAATGCCAATAGACCGATGGGTCAGTTGGTTGAACAGTTTATAAAACTGACACTGACCTAATTTGATGGCACTGGAGATCCTGAGCTGGCATCGAGGTGGATTGAGAAACTTGAGAAGGCTTTTGGAGTGCTTAGTTGCACCGATGAAGAGAAAGTACTGTTAGCTTTGTATCAGCTAGAAGGAACTGCAAAATAATTGGCAGAGTGCCTTGAAGGAAGGAGTGTTTCCTAAAGGTACGGCCTTGACTTGGGCTGCCTTCACTACCGCTTTTAACGATAAGTATATTTTTGAGATGGTACTGAGAGGAAACGAGTGGAATTCCAGCAGTTGCGACAGAATTAGCTGACTGTGGACCAGTATGAAGCTGAGTTCGTAAGACTGTCAATGTATGCACCAAGATCAGTTGAGGATCCGCTTGAGAAAGCGCAAAGGTTTCGAGATGGTTTAAGACCAGAGATTTGCAGCCGGATTTTAACGGTAAACTTGAGAACGTGCCGAGAGATTTATGAGAGGAGTCAAATGATTGAGAGGGAAAGCAAAGAAGGAACTGCCGCTTCTAGATCACGGTTTACTCCTTTGAGAGATAATCGGCAGTTGGGAAGAGGCCGATGGTGAAAAATCAACGATTTGTCCCTCCAGTCCGAAGAAATATAGGAAAACCGTCAAATCAGTCAAACTGGTATTGTCGTATTTGTGGTAGAAGGCATGGAAGTGGTCCTTACCCTGCTAGGACAGGAGCATGTTATAGTGTGGTTCATTGGGCACCAATTAAAGAATTGTCTAAATCAAGCTCTAGGGAACCGAGCTCGGGGACAGAGATCGCAGGCTGGACCGCTAGCCGTAGCCCTACAGAACAAACATAATCGACCACCAGCCTAAGGAAGAGTATATGATGTGGCACGTAGAGAGGCAGATGAAGCAATTGGCGTGGTCACAGGTACAATCTATTTATGTGACCAAGCTGTCTATACTTTATTTGATCCCGAGGCTTCGCATTCCTTTATATCTGCTCAGTTTGCTGATCTAGTGGGTGTAGAGTTGAAATCGTTGAACGTGTTGTTGCAGTTGCTACACCATTAAAGGATAATGTGCTTGTCTCTCTAGGTTGTGCGGATTGTAAGATAGTGATTGGTGATAGTGAAGAAAGGATAGATTTGGCTATGCTACCTATGTATGATTTTGATGTGATTATTGGCATGGATTGGTTGGGAAAACAAAGGGCTGTAGTTGATTGTGGTAACAGGGTAATTCGTTTTTATCCGGAAGGTCGCCCTAGTTTTGAATTTGCAGAA
Organism: Rhodomyrtus tomentosa; assembly: GCA_028455895.1. Lineage (NCBI taxonomy): Eukaryota > Viridiplantae > Streptophyta > Magnoliopsida > Myrtales > Myrtaceae > Rhodomyrtus > Rhodomyrtus tomentosa. The sequence continues at coordinate 25,088,050 of JAPCWY010000009.1, read as the reverse complement.
AGTCGGGAGGAACCTCGATTCCTTTATTTTCGTTGCTTGAGGCGACTAAGATGTTAAACGAAGGGTGTCAAGCTTACCTAGCTGCTACGGTTGACACAACAGTTGAGGAACTGAAGTTGGAAGGGATAACGGTAGTATGTGAGTTTCCTGATGCCTTTCCTAAAGAATTACCAGAATTACCACCTGAGAGAGAAATTAAGTTCGTGATTGAGTTAGCTCTCGGAATGAAACCAATCTCGAAGGCACCGTATAAAATGTCCTTGTCTGAGTTGAAAGAGTTAAAAGTACAGATGTAGGAGTTACTAGATAAAGGGTTCGTTAGACCGACCGCATCGCTGTGGGAGCATCGGTCCTATTCGTGAGGAAAAAGGATGGGACTTTGCTTTTGTGTATAGATTACAGAAAGCTGAATCAAGTAACTATAAAAAACAAGTATCCGTTGCCAAGGATAGATGATTTGTTTGATCAGCTGCAAGGAGTATTTGTGTTTTCTAAAATAGACTTGAGAACTAGTTATCACCAACTGAGAATTAAGAAAGAGGACAAACCAAAGACCGCCTTTAGAACAAGGTATGGGTACTATGAGTTTACAATTATGTCTTTTGGTTTGACTAATGCCACTGCTGCATTCATGGATTTGATGCATCGCGTATTTAAGGAGTACTTGGATCGATTCGCCATTGTTCTTATAGACAACATCTTGATTTACTTGAAGAGTAATGAGGAACATGAAGAACATTTGAGGGTGGTTTTGCAGACCTTGAGGGAACATTCGCTTTAGGTCAAATTTAGTAAATACGAATTCTGGTTAAGTAAAGTAGACTTCCTTTGTCATGTGATTTCTGGAGAAGGAATTTCCGTGGATCCTTCAAAAATTGAGGCAATGATGAAATGGCCTAGACCCGCGACGGTTACTAAGGTTAGAAGTTTTCTGAGATTGGTAGGCTATTACAGGTGATTCGTGGAGAAGTTTTCATCTATAGCCACTCCGTTGACAAGGCTAACAAAGAAAGATGTGAAGTTCGAATGGACTGATAAGTGTGAAAGAAGTTTCCAAGAACTTAAGCATCGATTGACCATCACACTAGTGTTAACTATTCCTTCTGGACCTGAAGGTTATGAGATATATAGCGATGCTTTGCTAAACGGATTAGGGTGCGTGTTGATGCAACATGGGAAAGTGGTCGCTTATACTTCGCTACAATTGAGACCTCATGAGATGAATTACCCGACGCATGACTTGGAATTAGCTGCCATCATTTTCACCCTACAGATTTGGAGACACTACTTGTGTGGTGAAAGATTTTACATTTATATAGACCATCAGAGTTTGAAGTACCTATTTTCGCAAAAAGAATTAAATATGAGACAACGCCGATGGATGAAGTTACTCAAGGATTATGACTGTGAGATTTTGTTTTACACTAGAAAAACAAATAGAGTCGAATGCGCTTAGTCGAAAATCAAGCGTTGCGCTCTTGTTGGTTAAAGGATGGTCCTTCCTAGAGGAATTGAGGGATTTCGAGTTTAGATTGGAAATTTGCCAACTGTCTAATTTAGTGGCAATCTTGAGAATTGAGCCAAAAATTCAAGAAAAAGTAAAGGTGTTGCAGTCTATGGATTTGGAGATTCAAAAGATTTTCGAGATGGATGCAACGAAAAGGAAACCTGAGTTTCAAGTGACAGAAGATGAGATTATGAAATTTCGCGGACGTTTATTTGTGCCTGGTGATGAAGAACTTAAGGAAAATATCTTGTGGGAAGTTCATAGGAGCAACTATAGTATTCATCCAGGTAACACAAAGATGTATCAGAATCTGCGTCAACACTACTGGTGGAATGGAATGAACATGGATGTAGCTAAGCATGTGGCGAAGTGTTTGACCTGTCAGTAGGTGAAAGCTCAACATTGCATGTCCGGAGGATTATTACAACCTTTATAAATCCCTGAGTGGAAATGGGAGCATGTGACGATGGATTTTGTGATGGGATTGCCGAGGAGTCAAAGAGATCATGACTCAATTTGGATAATAATGGATAGATTGGCCAAGTATGCACATTTCATACCCGTGCGAAAGGATTTTGCAATGGATAAGTATGTCAAACTGTATATGCATCATGTTGTGTGATTGCACGGAGTCCCAGTTACAATTACATCAAACAAAGATCCCAAATTTACATCAAATTTTTGAAAGAGTCTTCAGGAGGCTTTGGAAACTAGATTGCAATTCAGTACGGCATATCATCCTCAGATTGATGGATAGTCTGAAAGGACGATGCAAACGCTCGAGGATATATTACGAGCACGTGTCATAGATTTTAAAGGTGGATGGGAGGACTAACTACATCTAGTGAAGTTTGCGTATAATAACAGTTATCAGCAAAGCATTCGTATGACACCGTTTGAAGCACTTTATGGTAGAGCTTGCAAAAAGCCTATATTTTGGGATGAAGTTGGAGAAAGGAGTATAACAGGCCCTGAGTTAAGGGAACAATCTGTTGAGGCAATTAAAGTTATTAGAGAAAGGCTGAGAACGGCACAAAGTTGTCAGAAGAACTATGTTGATAAAAGACGCAAGTCCTTGGAATTTCAAGTTGGTGATCATGTTTTTTTGAAGGTATCACCAATGCGCGGATTATCTCGATTTGGGAAAAAGGGGAAACTAAGTCCAAGGTAAGTAGGTCCTTTTAAAATTTTAGAACGAATTGAAATTTTGGCCTACCGACTTGTCCTGCCGCCGAACCCAACGCAAGTGCACAATGTGTTTCATATATCCATGCTAAGAAAGTACGAGCCAGATCCGACTCATGTTCTGGACTTTGAGACCATTGAAATAGACGATAATGTATCATATATGGAAAAACCCATCAGAATCGAGAATTGAAAGGAGCAAGTCTTGAGGAATAAGACGATTCCGCTAATCAAAGTGGTCTGGGAGCATCACGAAACTGAAGGCGTTACGTGGGAAAGCGAAGAGCCTATGAGACGTCAATACCACCATTTGTTTGAATAGTTGGGTTTATTATAAATTTCGAGGATGAAATTTTTGTAAGGGGGAAGAATTGTGACATTTTAAATTTCCTGTCATTTTGAGGCTATTGAATGAGAATGTATCTATCGATGTATTCCTACTTTGTCTCGCTTAGATCTGATCAATCTCGAGTAAACTAACTAAAAGAGAAAGGCTAACGCAGGACAAGATACATGGACCAAGGAAACTCGAAAAAGAAAATGACGCTTTGACCATAAGGATTGTCGAGGAAATATTTAGAACTAATAAAGGCCGATCAAATAACAATTAAGGAATCCATTGCTAGCGTTATACGATTGGAGCGCGGGTGATGTCGCTTAACTAATGTATAATTTGTAAATTTTCCTAAATCGAGTTATGACGATCGAGGCCATCGAAACTAGCGATGAACCCTCGCAATTACATGACAACCAAAGCTGTCGCAATATGAGTCGTCTTAAATGTGATGAGAATCACAGAGTGATACGCGTAACGTCTGCAAAAGTCGCTCGTTAGTTCGAGATAAACTGAAGATATGATCGACGGACGAATGATCACAAAATGGAAGCTCAAAATTAGAAATTGAAAATAGAGAATTCCAATATTATATAAGGATTTGAAGTCGTCTCGCCAATAGTAATTTCGAATTGGAAAAGTGAAGTTTCAGACTAAAAGTGTGACATTCTGATTTCTAGTCAATTTCAGACTCATTAATGAGAAGTAAATCTGGAGACATATCTCAGTCGTATCTTGCTCGAATCTGATCAATTCGAGTAGACTGACCAAAAGGGAAAGGCTAACGCGAGACAAGGTACGTGGACCTAGGAAACTCGGATATGAAATGGCGCTTTGACAATAAGAATTGTCGAGGGGATATTTAGAACCATAAAAGGTCGATCCAAGAACGATTAAGGAATGTATTTGTTAGCGTTATACGATTGGAGCGCGGGTGATGCCGCTTAACCAACATATAATTTGCAAAATTTACCTTAATCGGACAGTGACGATCTAGACTATAGGAACTAGTGATAGACCCTCGCAATTACATGACAACCAAAGTGGCCATGAATTGACGAGCCTTAATTGTGATATGAATCACATGGTCGATACGCGTAAAGTCCGCAAAAGCCGCCCGTCGGTTTGGGATAGGCTCAAACCACGTCCGATAGAGAAAACCATCAGAAACGAGTCTTGAAAATTAAAAATGGAGAATCAAGAATTCCAACGTTATATTCGGATTGGCTGTCGCCCTATCGAATAATATTGGAACGAGAAAAATGACGTTCCGGACGTCGGGGGTAAAATTACCATTTTGCCCCTCAAGCTTAAGCCTTGCCCATGCAAATAAAGAAGGGCATTTTGGTCTTTTAAACCACCCCAAGAGCCACCAAAATTTTGGAGGAATTGTGGCCATTGGATCACTCTTGCATGACACTAGAACATGTGTCAATGGATGGGCAAAAGAGTAGTCTTGTCCACTATACACCTCCTACCATTCTTTCCTTGGACTTGAGCCTTGTATATAGCATTTTCTCTCCCTCTCCCCTCAACTTGACCGGCCATAACACCCCCCTAAGCTCACGATCACTTCTTCTTCTTCTTCCTTCCTTCTGCGTCGCCGACCAGCTTCAGGGGTTTCTATTCGCCGCCTTCGATGCCGTCCTCCGGCCACCGCCTAGACTCCGGCTGACCACACCCTCCTAGCCCCACCACTTATCGACCTCCTCAAACTAGAAGCAAGCCATTTGGACTACCGAGAAGTTCCGGCCAAGTATTTCCCTAGAAGCCGATGAAAATTGACCCAATCTGAGGTAGGTCGAGTTTCTGACCCCTTAGGTGGCCGAAATGTTGGAATCTTGAGGCCATATTTTGTGAAGATCTAGGAGACATGTATATGAATCTGTGGTAAATGGTTGAGAATGATTTGATGAAGTTTTGACCTCGAATAGGTCTTGTGAACTTTGGACAGAATCTGCCAGTTACTGACCTTAGAAGATCTAGCGACTTTTGACGAGATTCCGGCAACGATTTGACTTCAAACTCATGGTGAGACCCTTAAACCCTTAGATAGACATGTTAAGAGGTAGGGTAGTGATTAAATGATGGATTAAGAGTTGATTTAGGGCTGGACAAGCTCGGTTTGCATAGAATCGAGAAGAACCGGTTTGGTTCTGTGCAAGGCCGAACCTTTGGAGGCTGATGGCCATTTGTTTAGAGCCTCAAATTAGTGATTTAGACATGCTAAGGTGATGAGGATTATGTTATGGAAGTTATGGTTCATGGATTGAGGAATTGGACATGGAAATTAACGAATTAGTTGGATTTTATTAGGTTGCGCGGTGAGTTCGACCTTGGACCCTTGAAGCTGAAAATTGTGGGGGCTCAAGAAGAGAAATTTGTAATTATCAAATTCAAGGTAGGGAATCCTAAAGTTAGGATAGGAAGATTGGACTCGATTGGGCGAGTCGAACGAGATTGAGATGATTTCTCGAGGAGCTTAGTGCGATTAGTCTTTGTGAATCCCAAGAGAGTATAAATCATTCTAATAATTGCATATGCATGTCTCTTGAGTAATTGGTCACATTTGTATGTGTATTGACTTGTTTCGCATGCCATGGATGTCTTGTTTATGCATGAGATGTTTATGGTTGAGATGCGCTTGACCTTGTGTGCATGAATTGTGGGTGTGGCATGGCAGAGACGAGATAAGACCTCGAGGCGTAAGAGACGCAGGGTGGAGAAAAGTCTGATGCGATCTAATCGCGGGCAGGAGAAAAAAAAAGCCTGATGCGATCTAATCGCGAGCATGAGAATGAGGCAGATAGGAAAAGATGGTTGTGGTGAAGAGGCGGAACAAGGCGTGTATGATCATCTGAGTGTAATATGATGTCATAGCTGCATGCTTGTCATCTGTGTGTTGTTATCTTTATTTGTATGTGCCTGTATGTTTATGAGTTTGGAATTTTAGGATAGATGGCTGCCTGAGTGGACTGTCGGCCTAACCTAGGGTTAGGACTCTTTTACTGAGATATGTATCTCACCTCATTGGGGATTAACATTTTCTTCAGGTTCCAGGTGATGGAGCATCAGTAAGTTCAACGATTGGCATTCGTGGGAGAAAATAGTGAATGAGTACAAGTTGTTCTGCGAACTTAGGGATTATATTCTATTTTGCAATTGTAAAATAGAACCACTACTATTTGTCCCCAGTAATTTGTTTTATTGAATGGAGTGAAGATCATTGAAGCTTCCGCTTTCAAATTGGATTATTTGTATCGTGGGCTTAAAGATCCTAGAAGACTTTCATGAAGGAATGGCTTGGTGGGATGTTCACGCCTTTACCGGGTTCGGGGCGTAACATCCTCATTTGTTTGGTATCAGAGCAAGGTCAGCTTGATCCAATGTGATTGAGACTTGGAGTGATAAGGAGTGATGACTTAGGACAGTTAGATAAGACCTATATGATTAAGTATTGGTTATTAAATCTTGAGGATTATAGGCTTGCACTTGTGTAGTATTCTAATAATCCTACCGCCGAATTAAGATATGATCTTGAGTGATTTATGAATAAGGATCACAAGGAAGTGAATAGAAATTGAGGAGTCATGAGCTTGGATTTGAGGTTGCTAAAGAATAACTTATGAATGAAGGGTCAATTGAAGTGTATGATTGTGATCCTGGTTTGTCAATGACCCAATTTGAGGAGTATGAGTTATAAAGAGACAGCTGGTATTGGTGATTCGGGCTTGAATTGCATGATATCTTGATGGTTTAGTTATCAATTACTATTGACAGTCTTGGATGATATGAGATGAGATGCATACAAGGGAGCGGATAAGGAATATATGATTAAAGGCCAGTCGTGATCGAATGCTTATGGATTTGATTTAGTTAGCGACTCCACTTAAGGTGCATGGTTGAATATAGGCAATTGATCTATGAGATGTGACGGTCATTAGTGGAATTAGAACTCTTAAATGGATAGGATTTAATCTGAAGGAGATTTGACATGACAAGTGGTGAGGGCAGTCATGCTGTGTACATGTTTGTGGTTATGAAATGCAAGTTGATAAGGGTGCATGCATGAACTTATCGCTGTTGGACTTAATAAACTGTTGCTTGGTATAGGACAAGTTGATGGGATACCTATAAACTGTAATGAAACATGGTATGGGACATGGGAACGGGCTTTCTCCATAGACTTGGGACAACCTGCAACGGCCAGGTCTGATGAGAGTGGGGAGTGATTGCTGGGACAGAGAGGTCCGAACAAGAAGCGGCTCCTGACAGGCTTATAAGATGATAAGAGGTAGGAATGACCCAAGTCATAACTTGAAAGGGAAAGTCTAGGTATCAGGTCGAGTTCAATTGTGGTTAAGAGATGTATGGCACAAGATTGATCGTCGAAGAAAATGTTCAAAAAGTGGCATGACATATGAAATGATGCCTGTGATTGGCACAATTAGAAGCTTCGTGTTTGGCAGTGGATGCCTTTGAAAAGGAAAAGTGATGTTTGTGATGGGCCTGTTAGGCATGTTTTATGATTAGCCTCATGTGATTTGCTTAGCCAACGTATAACTGAGAGGTTAGACGACGTATGGGGTTATAATCATTGAATTGATGTCTGTTGAGAGTGAGATAGTCTGTTGTGATTATGCTAGAGCGGTGGATGCCTCTAGGCTTAAAGTATGAGTTAATGACTTAGTGAATTGCCATCTTGAGTGCTTGTTTGATAGTTACCTAGTTGAGGCTAGCCTAGTAATGGCTGTTAGTTGAGAAGTTGCCTCGTTGAGGCTGGCTTGATGAATGGCTGCTGCTTAAGGACAATTTGGAATCCTTGTATAATGAGCAACTAGTTGAGAATTGTTTGGAAACCACTGATGGTTGATGGTGAAAGATAATGAGATTAGCAGCCTAAGACTGCAAGACTTGAGTAGATGACATAAGTCTTGGATTCCTGGAGGGAATCATAGTGGTGCAAGTGACATGAGAATTTGATAAGATTGAAGGACCAAAGTATGGTCGCTAGAGTAGAACTTGGCTTGTGTATGTGAGATACGAGAAGATCCAAGAACTGAGATGGATCATGAGAATTGAGTAAAGATGAGTAACTGAAACGTGAAAACCAGCAGAGCGATTGACTCGAGTTTGTGAACCACATAAGACCTAAGAGTTGAATGGGTCGTGAGAACCTTGAATAGAAATGAGAAATTTTTATGGGTAGGCGAGCTTGAAAATGGGCTGCCATTGTTACCCAAGTCACTGAGACGACTAGTGCTGAGGAGTTAAGTGATGGAAGTCACGAGAAAGGTAACCCTGAGACTGCTCATTTCCAAAGTGGAAACGTGGATAGGAAATCATAAGAGTTTTGAAAAGCTTATAGAGCTACGAATACAGTTGAGATTGACTGAGTTTGATGAAGGGATGGAATTTGAAACCGCTTTCTTATAAATTGAGGATTTTGTGAGAAAACCTTAGAAATTTTGGGTGCACTAAAGAAAGAAGATGACCTTGGTAGTTATTAGCCTTAAGAGGCTATTGAGGATTGATGAAGTGTCATCAAGGGAAGAGTTTTCCTTGAAGGCATGGTATATATTTGGATCACCTTCGTTGATATGTTCAACAGAAGTATCCTCCTGGGATTGCTTGAGAGCAAAAGTTGTTGGATCTTAATAATCTTGTAAGGACCTGAGGAAGGTTGAATGATTTGAGACAGAGTTCTCAAGGTTCCCTAAGTGTATTAAAGGTGGTTGAGGACCCTTGAATAAGACAAGTAGATCCCTAAATGGATTGGAACGTGAAAGCCTTATGGCTAGTGGTTATTTCTAACTCTGAGGAATGTCAATGAGATCCAATAAGAGAAGTGAATGATCGGAAGGCATGTGAATAAGAGAAACTTATGCTCATGAAATACGAGCGAAGAAATGTTCATTATGAAACCTAGAATGTGCCTCTAAGGAAATGTCATTATTATGACATAAGGCTTGGTGATTAACCTTTTGTTGTCGTGAGGAATAATAAGGAGACTGAGGTGTCAGTCTGTCAGACCTTGTGGATTTTATGAGATTGATTGAGGTTGAGTCAAAACCACTAAAAGTGGCATTGCGAGTTATCACCCCTAGAAAATAGGGCATTGTCCTTAAGGACAATTGGATCATGACATGATCATTGATGGAAAGAAAAATGAATGGACTTAATGGTCTTAGTTACTTGCGATTTTAATGAACGAGTGAATAAGAAAAAAGGATGCTTAGATTGTAATCGCAAGGCGACTTGAGGAAGTCGAATTGAATACCTAAAATATGAATTTGTGGAAACCAAGGACAAACAGATATTGTCACTTGAAGTGACTAAATTATGGGGGAGGAATAATGCCGAGTATGGTGGCATCTACGTTCTGGAGTAAGATACCGCCATTGGCGCAGACTCCAAGATCGATGTCCTAAGGAGTGGGAAGGACATGGTGGATTTGAAATAAGAGAATGCCACTGAAGTGTATAGCTTCCCTCACATGGTAAGAGACCCTGGTGTAGAAGAAGGAGAAAATCCTAACTGTCTTGATATTAAGATGGAGCGTCTAGACTGAGAAAGAAGACACAGAACTTGAATGATTCTTGGAAGTGAAATCTAAAAAACTGTCTTGTAGACAATGTTGAATTCCAGGATGATGTTGACGTTCAGTGGAACGAATGGAATTGGGATAAGGTCGCATTAGCGAGTTGTGAAACTCCGAGGTTAAAACACTAATACTTCTCGAGAAAAGAGTGACAAGAATAAATAAAATGTTGTGCGGTCCTAGAGGAGACCCATGACAATAGAGAGCCAAGGTCTTAGCTCTCAAGTGAAAAGTGCGAGGAATAGTTTGGAAGATTCGACACTTGGTAGAAAGAAGTTGATAATCGTCGAATTAAGTGCCCAAGGAATGATTGAGTTGGTTGTTACCGTCTTGAGAGACGATGATTGGATTCATTTAAGGAGTCATGAGGAACGTTAACAGCTTTTGAGAGTGTCCTATGGACTCTAAGAAGATGCTTGTTATATGTTGAATGTGAAAAGCACGGCTATGGATCTGATAAAGTAAGATTCCTCAGTCGTGAAATCTCGGAGAAATGAAATCTCTGTAGAGCCTTAGAGGAGTCAAATGAGTGATAAATCGACTAGAGTCGATGCGGGTTGCTAGAAGTTAAAGTTCCTGGAATTGATGAATTGCAATAGACGGACCGTGGAAAGATTCCCCACAAGAGCTGTTCCATTGGTAAAATGGATTATGGACGAGATGTAACGCGAATGGGTGAATGAAAGTGAAAAGAGTTTTCGAGGACTCGAGTTAAGCTAATGACAGCGCTGTTTATGACAATTTCAGTTGAAATTGGAACGCATATGAGGGTCACAATGACGCGACGAGAATGAAACTTGAGGTGTAACAAGGGAACCGGAAGTAGGCATTGCATATACATCGTGATGATAAGGCCGTAGGAGTTGGAATGCTTAGAGCATGATTGAAGTGGTTTGCGAGTGTCCTCGCGATAAAGTAGGGGAATGTTGTTTGAGTGAAAGAATGTTTCAAGGCTATACCTATCACAAGAGTATAAGGTAGCAGTTTTCCGAGGGAAATTGAATAAGAGGTAACGTTGATGCGTGAAACTGCTTGTGAATATGAGAACGTATCATGTTTAAAGAAAGATCTTGAAGTTATGTGAACTAAAGAGTTTGAGAGTATGGATTGCCTAAAGGGAATTGAGGGCGAGGCATGTGGAATGAAGAGATCACCCAAGTGTTGTTATAGCAATGTTCATACCGTTAAGGAAAGACGAATTGTTTAGCGGATGCTTACAATTGAGAATTGAGCATTGTTTAATGGGCGATGGAGGGACGGATCTTCCCTCGAGAAATAAGAGATTCAACCTCTAAACTGGAAGTTGTCAAATGACTAATTGACAGCCACCGGAAACACCTAACCTAAAGGCCAGAAGAGAATTGAGGTGTTGCCATGATCGAACATCGATACTTGAGGGGTTATAGAAATAGATGGAACCCTTGAAACCCTAGGGACGGAAGTACGAGTCTAGTATTGAGGAGAAACTTAATGAGATGACCTCATCAAAATTCGAGAGAAGGATTATGGTGTTCCTGGGGATGGCACAAAGATGTGCCAAGATACATACATATACTATAGGTGATAAGGGTTGAAAGTTGAAATTTATCTATCATGTAGTCGAGCACTAGACGTGTCGATAAAAGGGAAGGACATGACCACGAAAGTTGAAGGGCCACTTTGATCCAAGGGAATTTTTGGATGGAATCGAGAATGGATTACTACGAAAGTAATAATGTAATTGTTTAAGGAGTCGAGAGGGCCATAACTCGATTTGGTTAATGGAGGGCAAATTGATAAAGCCCTTGAATCTCCGTTGGTATGAAAGGAAATTTGAAGGGGGCGATACGCCGAATGGTATGGACATTAAGGAGTGTATTTTGGCGAGGGCTTAGTGATAATGGTCATGGACAAATGAAAGAGATAATGTAAACGCTCGAGGATGAACTGCCGACAAATGTTACGAATACCAAAAGAGAATGGAGAGAAGCAAATTGGATTGAGGACTGAAGGAGACAAGTCCAGGGGAAAAATGGTTTTGGGCTGGAAAGGACGAGTAAGATCGTCAAGCCAAGAAAGGAATTATCCGAAAGAGTAAGGATGTGATGAGGGGCCGATACCCCAAAGGATTGGATGGTTGAAAAGTTGGAAATTTCGAGGACGAAATTTCTTTAAAGGGGAAGAGTTGTGACATTCTGATTTCCAGTTGATTTCAGACTCATTAATGAGAAGTAAATTTGGAGACGTATCTCAGTCGTATCTTGCTCGAATCTGATCAATTCGAGTAGACTGACCAAAAGAGAAAGGCTAACGCGAGACAAGGTACGTGGACCTAGGAAACTCGGATAAGAAATGACGCTTCGACCATAAGGATTGTCGAGGGGTCATTTAGAACCATAAAATGTCGATCTAAGAACGATTAAGGAATGTATTTGCTAGCGTTATACGATTGTAACGCGGGTGATGCCACTTAACCAACGTATAATTTGCAAAATTTACCTTAATCGGAAAGTGACGATCGAGACCATAGGAACTAGTGATAGACCCTCGCAATTACATGACAACTAAAGTCGTTATGAATTGACGAGCCCTAATTGTGATATGGATCACAGGGTCGATACGCGTAAAGTTTGCAAAAGCCGCCCGTCGGTTCGAGATAGGCTTGAACCACGTCTGATAGAGAAAACCATCAGAAACGAGTCTTGAAAATTAAAAATGGAGAATCAAGAATTCTAACGTTATATTCGGATTGGTCGTCGCCCTATCGAATAATATTGGAACGAGAAAAATGACGTTCCGGACGTCGGGGGTAAAATTACAATTTTGCCCCTCAAGCTTAAGCCTTGCCCATGCAAATAAAGAAGGGCATTTTGGTCTTTTAAACCACCCCAAGAGCCACCAAAATTTTGGAGGAACTGCGGATATTGGATCACTCTTGAATGACACTAGGACATGTGTCAATGAATGGGCAAAAGAGTTGTGACAATCTGATTTCCAGTTAATTTCAGGCTCATTAATGAGAAGTGTATATCTAGAGATGTATTTCAGCCGTATTCCATTCGAATCTGATCAATTCGAGTAACTGACCAAAAGGGAAAGGCTAACGCGAGAAGAGGTACGTGGACCTAGGGAACTCGAATAGGAAATGGCGCTTTGGCCATAAGAATTGTCGAGGGAATTAGCGATAGACCCTCACAATTACATGACAACAAAAGCCGCCACGAATTGACAAGCCCTAAACGTGATATGAATCACGAGGTCGATACGCGTAATGTCTGCAAAAGCCGCCCGTCGATTCCGGATAGGCTGGAACCACGTCTGATAGAGAAAATTATCAGAGACGAGTCCTGAAAATTTTGAAATGGAAAATCAAGAATTCCAACGTTATTTGGATTGGCCGTCGCCCTATCGGAGATAATTGGATTGAGAAAAACGACGTTTCGGACGTCGGAGGTAAAATTACCCTTTTGCCCCTCAAGTTTATAACATTGCCCATGCAAATAAGAAAGGGCATGTTGGTTATTAAACCCACCCCAAGACCACCGAAAATTTGGAGGATTATTGGCCATTGGATTGAGTTGGAATGACAAGTGGACAAGTGTCACAAGATCAACCATTGAGTGGTCATGTCCAACTTTATGCCACCTACCATTCTTCCCCTTCGACCCAAGCTTGTATATAAGCCTTCTCTCTCTCTCTCCTCAATTATTTTGGCCGGCCACCACCCCAAGACTTACGCCACTCCCTCTTCTTCTTCCTTCTTGATTCTGCCGTCGCCCACCAATTCTAAGGGTTCTGTTCGGCCATTCCACCGACCACTTTTAGCCACCACTTGGACACCAACCGGCCATACCAACCTAGATCTATGTCTTGCTGACCTCCTCAAAGTGGAAGCATGCCATTTGGAGCACCGAGGAGCTCCGGCCAAGCGTTTTCCTGTGAGTCGACGGAAACTGACTCAACCTGAGGTAGGTCCAGTTTCTGACCCTTTTGAAAATCAAATTGTTGGATTTTTGAGGCCAAATTTTGTAAAGACCTAGTAGACATGTAGATGAATCTGTGGTGAAAAGATGATAGTGATTTGAAGAAGTTTTGATCTCGAATCGATCTTGTAAATCATGGACAAAATCTGTCGGATTCTGACTTTGGAGGAACCGGTGATGTTCGACGAGTTTCCGACGACCAATCCACTTCAAATCTTCGGTGAGACCTCTAAATCCTTAAATAGACATGTTAAGAGGTAGGATAGTGAGTAGATGAAGGATTTGATGAAGATTTAGGGCTGGGAGTGCACGGTTTTCACAGAACCGAAATGAATCAGTTCGGTTCTGTGCAAAACCGATTCTGGTGGGTGCAAGAACAGATGGTGACGAGTCTCAAATTGATGTTTAAGACATGTTAAGAAGTAGAGGATTATGTTACGGAGGATTGGGGTTAATGGATTGAGGAATTGGATATGGAAAATTAACGAATTGGTTGAATATGCTAGATTGCGCGGTGAATAGGCCCTTGGATTGATTTGGCCGAAACTTTGAGGACCCAAGAGGAGGAAATTGTGATATCGAAATTAAGGTGAGGAAATTTCTAACCCTATGCTAGGAAGACTGGACTCGATTGGGTGAGTTGAGGCTTAATTAGATCGATTTATGAGGATATTCCAAAGGGGTAGCTTTTGAAATGTCCTAAGTGGTTACAGGAAGTCTATGTGTGGTATTGTTTGTGTGAAGACCCCATGCCATGTCGTATGTCATTGATTGTCTTGCATGCCATGAATCTTCAAATTTTGCATGAGATGCACATATTGTTTTATTTATGAATTGAATTGTGAATTAGGGCATGAGCATGACATGGCGAGACCTTGAGGCGTATGAGACACGGGGCGGGAAGTGGATACCCTGATGCGACGAGATCGAGGGGTGGAGTTGATATCATATGGCGCCCTAATGCGTTAGAATTGCGGGGTTGAGATGGCCACGGTCCTGATACGAACTATTTGAGGGACGGAGAGGCCATGAGGCGTATGAGACGCGGGGTAGGAGATATATACCCTGATGCGACGAGATCGCGGGGTGGAGTTAATATTGTGTGGCGCCATGATGCGATCTAATCGCGGGGTTGAGTTGGCCACGGTCCTGATGCGAACTAGTCGTGGGACGGGTTGTAGAATGATGATATTGGCCTGGAGATTCATTTGAACTTGATGTGTTTAGGCGGGTTGCTGATGACGGTCTAATGCGTTTACGCGGACCAAGCCTGATGAGATTTAATCGCGGGTTGGAAAAGCAGGCAGGCAGAGGTAGATGTGGTGAAGTGGCAAGCCGAGTGTGCTGATCATCTGAGTGTGACATGAGGTCATCATTGCATGCCTGTCATATGCATGTTGTTGTTTTCTTGATTCGCGCTTGATATGCTTATGTGTTTATGAGCTGGGAATTTTGGGATAAGTGACTACCTGAGTGGACGGTCGGCCTAACCTATGGTTAAGACCCACCTTACTGAGATTTATATCTCACCCCGTTGGGGGCTTACATTTTTCAGGTTCCAGGCGAAGGAAGTGCGAACTTGCCAAGAACTGGCATTTGAAGAGATATCTAACTAATTGTACTTAAGAGTTAAGATATGGATTTACATCTGTGAGATTAGGGATTGTCCTTCCTATCGGTAGAACATGAATTGAACCTTTGGGAATTGATTAATGAAATTTTGATGTTTCTGTCCTAAGTCATCGGTTGTTAAGTTATTTGTAAGTTGGAGTTGGCATCGCTTCCGCATAAGTGTTTCTTTCCGCACCTAGAACATTGGCCGTTAGATCCTAGAGTTTTCATAAAGAACGAATGGGTGGGATGTTCGTGCGCTCACCGGGTTCGGGGCGTGACATCTCCGTCTATTTGGTATTAGAGCAAGGTCACCTTGATCCAATGTGATTGCGGTTTGGAGTGATAAGGAGTGATGACTTGGGGATAATTAGATGTTGTGGCCTATAGAACTAAGCAAGGATCATTGAATCTTGAGGATTGTAGGCTTGAACTTGTGTACACTTTAATGGTCCTAGAGTTGACTTTAATGGATGATCTCTAGTTATGTGGTGATTAAAGTTAAGGTTGAAGCAAGCTGGGATTGGAGAGTCATAAGCATTGATTTTGAGGTAGTAATTGTGCTTGAGGATAATATGGAATTGCTTATGAATGATGGGTCAATTGAGGTGTGTGATTGTGATCTTGATTTGTCAATGACCCAACTTGAGGAGTACGAATTATAAAGAGACGATTGATATTAGTGGATTCGGGCTTGAACTGCGTGATATTTTGATAATTTAGCTATCAATTACTATTGGCAGCCTTGGGTGATATGAGTTGAGATGAATACGAGGAGTACCTGAATCGAAGATCAGTTGTGATCGGATGCATAGGGATTTGATTTGAATGTTGGCTAGACTTGAGATATATAATGGAATATAGACAAGTGATCTGTGAGGTATGACAGTCATTGGTGGAATTAGAACTCTTGAATGGATAGGAATTGATCTGAAGGCGATTTTGACAGGACAAGTGATGAGGACGGTCATGCTGTGCTTATGTTTTTGGCTTGAAATGAAAGTTGATGAGGGTGTATGCAGTAACTTATCGTTGTTGGACTTAATAAACCGTCGTTTGGTATGGGACGAGTTGATGGGATACCTATAAATTGTAATGAAACATGGTATGAGACATGTGGAACGGGGCTTTCTCCATAGATGTATGACTTGGGACAACCTACAATGGCCAGGTCTGATGAGGGCGGAGAGTGATCGCCGGGGCAGAGAGGTCCGGACAAGGAGCGACTCCTGACAAGCTTCTAAGATGGCAAGAAGCGGGAATGACCCAAGTCGTAACTTGAAAGGGAAAGTTTAGGTATCAGGTTGAGTCCAATCGTGGATAAGGGACGTGTGACACGAATCGATTCTCATCAAGAATGATTGAGAGTGGCATGACATGTGTAATGGCACCTATGATTGGCATGATTAGAAGCTTTGTGCTTGGCATTGGACGCCTTTTGAAAAAAGAAAAGAAAAGTGATGGTTGGCTTGTTAGGCATGTTATGATCAGCCTCACGTGATTGGCTTGGTCAAGGTAGAACTGAGAGGTTAGACGACGTATGGGTTTATACCCGTGGAACCGAGACATGTTGAGATGAGATAGTCTGTTGTGACTATGCTAGAGTGGCGGATACCTTTAGGCCTAAAGTATGAGCCTTTGATTTAGTGAATCGCTATCTAGAGCGCTTGATTGGTAGTTGCCTAGTTGAGGCTAGCCTAGTAGTGGCTGTCGCTTGAGAAGTTGCCTCGTTGAGGCTGGCTTGAGGAATGATTATTGACCAAAGATGATTTGGGATCCTCGAATAATTGGCAATTAATTGAGAATTGCCTAAGAATTATTAAAGGATTAGTTGATAGTGAAAGATGTTGACGTGAGCAGCCTGAAACTGATAGACTTGAGTATATGACTTAAGTTTTTGATTCCTGGAGGGAATCATAGTGGTTCAAGAGACATGAGAACCAAAGGACGTTGAACGACGATAGTATGGTCGAGTATACATGGTATGAAAGATCCGAGAATTGGTATGGATCACGAGAATTGAATAAAGATGGGCGATTAGAGTATGAGTACCAAAAGAGGATATGGCTCAATCTGTTAATTGTACAAGACCTAAGGGTTGAATGGGCCGTGAGAACTTTAAATTAAAAATGAGAAAATCTGTTGGTTAAGCAAGCTCGAAGAGGAGCTGCTAGGATTCTCTAAGTCACTGTGGTGATAAATGCTTGTGCTGACGAGTTAAGTGATGGAAGTCACGAAGAAGGTGACTCTGAGGTAATCTTTTCGAAATTGAATGTGTGGAAGGGACCATGAGAGCCTGGAAAAGCTTGTAAGATCATGTATGAGGCTGAAATAGATTGAGTCAGGTAGAGGGATGATATTCGAAATTGCCTCCTCTGAATTGAGGATCTTGATAAGAAAACATTGGAGGTTTTTGGTATACTGAAGAAAGAAAGTGACCCTGGCGGTACTAGCCCTAAGAGGCTATTGAGGATTGGTGAAAGGTTGGTAGAGGAAGAGTTACTCTCGAAGGCATGAGATCTGCCTAGACTACCTCTGCTGAGTTGTTTAATGGAAAGTATTACTTTGGGATTGCTTGAGAGCAAGGATTGTTTGGATTCTAATACTTTTGCAAGGATCATGGGATGATCGACCGGTATGAGACCGAGTTCTCAAGGTCGTTTAGGCATATGGTAAAAGTGGTCAAGAACCCCTGAATAAGATAGAAAAAAAATCCTTGAATGGATTGGAACTTGAAAACCTTGTGGCTGGTTGTCATTCCTGATTTGAGGAATGGTGATGGGACTCAGCAAAGGAGGTGAATGATCGAAATACTTATGAATAAGAGGACTCCTGCTCATGGATTTCGAGCAGAGAGATGTTCATTATGAATATGGAATGTGCCTACAGGAAATGGCTGATTACCTAGGCGTAAAACACATGGTGGAAAGTGAGTAGTAAGCCTTTTCTGTTATGGATGAGGTCAAGGGAGAATCGGCATGCTAATTTGCTTGGAGCTAATGATTTCCTGGGATCGGTTGATTGAAGTGGAACCACGACAGATGAAATCATGAGTTGCTATTCTCTAAAGAATAGGGCATTGCTTTTAAAGGGCAATTGAACCATGAATTGGTCATTGACGAAAGGAAAAGTGAACGGACTTGGTAGTCTTGACTGGTTATGATTCTAGTGAATGATTTAGTAAGCGAAAGGAACGCTTAAAGAACACTTGCAAAGTGAATTCAGGTAATCGAATTGACCATTCGACAAGTGAACTGGCGAAGACACAAGGATGAACAGATATTGTCACTGGAGGTGACTGAGTTATGGGAAAGAGAATATGAAAGTATGGTGACATTTGAATCCTGGAGTAAAGGTGTCGCCGTTGGCGTAGTCTCCAAGATTGTCGTCCTATGGAATGGGAAGGACATGGTGAATTTGGAGTGAGGAAATGCCACGGAGTTGTGTAGTTTCTTCCTTAGGGTAAGAGACCCTATTGTAAAAGAAAGAAAAGCTCTAAATTGTCTTAGTATGATGATTGAGCATCTGTACCGAGAAAGAGGATGCAGGACTTGGATGACTCTTGGAGGTGAAATCTGAGAGATCTTTTTGCAATCAATGTTGAATTCCAGGATGATGCTGACGTTTAGTGGAACGAACTGAATTGGGATAAGGTTGCCTTAGTGAGTGTGGAACTTAGAGGCTATAGCCCAAATGCTTGTCGAGAGAAGAGTGACAAGAATAAATAAAATGTCGTGCGATCCTAAAAGAGACCCATGGCGACAGGAAGCCAAGGTTTGAGCTCTCAAGTGAAAGGTGCGAGAAATAGTCGAGAAGATTCAACACCTGGTGGAAGGAAGTTGATAATCACCGAACTAAGTGCCTAATGAATGGTTGAGTTGGTTGTTACCGTCTTAAGAGGCGATGGTTGAACTCATATAAGGAGTCATGAGAAACATGAACGGTTTTTGGGAGAGTGTCATATGGGCTCTAAGAAAATGTCTATTGCATGTTAAATGTGAAGAGCACAAGTTGTGGAGCCTGTGAGGATGAGGACGAATGATGGATCGACTAGGGTCGATGTGAATTGCGGGAAGTTGAGAATTTTTGAGATTGGTGAGTTGTTACGGACGGATCATGGGAAGATTCTCTACAAGAGCGATTCTAATGGTGAAATGGACTAAGGTCGAGTCGTGACACGAATGGGTGAATGAGCGTGAAAAGAGTTTTCAAGGACTTGAGTTAAGCTAATGACTACGCTATTTATGACGATCTCTGTTTGAAATTGAAACGCATATGAGGGTCGCAATGACGTGAGACAGAATGAAACTTGAGACATAACAAGACAATTAGAAGTGGGTATTGCATATACATTGTAATGATAAGGTTATAGGAGTTGGAATGCCCAGAGCATGATTGGAATTGGTTTGCGAATGTCCTCGTGATAAAGTTGGGAAATGTTGTTTGAGTGAAAGAACGTTGCAAGGCTCACCTACTACAAGAGTATAAGGTAGCAGGCTCCCGAGATGAGTTAAATAAGAGGCAAAGCAGATGTATAGAATTGCCTATGGATATAGGAGCATTGCTTGTGCAAGGAAGGATCTTGAAGTTATGTAAACTAAAAGAGATTGAGGGTATAGATTGCTTAAAGGAATTGAAGGCGAGGCATGTGGAACTAAGTGATTACCCAAGTATTTTTACAACAATATTTATACAGATAAGGAAGGGTGAATCATTTAGCGGATGCCTACAGTTGAGAATTGAGCATGGTTTAATTGGCGATGAAGGGACCGATCTTCCCTCAAGAAATAAGAAATTCAACTCCTAAATGGGAAGTTCACTAATGGACTAGCGTGATGGCTATTGGAAATATCTAGCCCGAGGGCCGAAAGGAGATTTGAGGTGTACCGTGATTAAACACCGATGCTTGAGGGATTATAGAGATGGATGGAACCCTTGAGGTCATGGACGGAAGTACGAGTCCAGCATTGAAGAGAAACTTAAGGAGATGACCTCACTGAAATTCAAAGGGAGAATTATAGTGTTTCTTGGGGATGACACAAAGATATGCCGAGATGTATATATATATATATATATATATATATATATATCGGTGATAAGGTTGAGAGTTGAAATTTTTCTATCTTGTAGTCGAGCACTAAACGTGTCAATGGAAGGGAAGGACATGACGATGAAAGTTGAAGGACCACTTTGATCCAAGGGAAATTTCGGATGGAGTCGAGAATGGATTGCTACGGAAATAATCATGTAAATGTTTAAGGAGTTAAGACTGCCATAACTCGATTTGGTTAATGGAGGGCAAATTGTTAAAGCCCTGGAATCTCAGTTGGCGTGAAAGGAAGCTCAAAAGGAGTAATGCGCCGAAGGGTGTGGACATTAAGAATGCATCCCGACGAGGGCTAGTATTAATGGTGATGGACAATTGAAAGAGATAAGATGAACGCTCAAAGAGGAACTACTAAGAGATGTCAGGAGTATCGAAATAGAATGGAGAGGAACAAATCAGATTGAGGCCAAAGGAGATAAGTCCTCAGAAAGGATGGCTTTGGGTTGGAAAGGATGAGAAAGATCGTCAAGCCATGGAAATGATTATCCGGAAGAGTGGGGATGCGACGAGGCACCAATACCCCAAAGGATTGGATGAGTAGAAGGTTGCGAATTTCGACGACAAAATTTCTTTAAGGGGAAGAGTTGTGACATTCTGATTTCCAGTCAATTTCAGGCTTATTAATGAGAAGTGTATATCTAGAGATGTATTTCAGTAGTATTCCGCTCGAATCTGATCAATTTGAGTAGACTGATCAAAAGGGAAAGGCTAACGCGAGACGAGGTACATGGACTTAGGGAACTCGGATAGGAAATGAAGCTTTGCCCATAAGAATTGTCGAGGGAACTACCGATAGACCCTTACAATTACATGAAAACCAAAGTCGCCACGAATTGACGAACCCTAAACGTGATATAAATCATGAGGTCGATACGCGCAATGTCTTCAAAAGCCGCCCGTCAGTTTGGAAAAGGCTGGAACCACGTCTGATAGAGAAAACTATCAAAGACGAGTCTTGAAAAGTTTGAAATAGAAAAGTAAGAATTCCAATGTTGTTTGGATTGGTCGTCGCCCAATTAGAGATAATTGGATTGAGAAAAACGACGTTCCGGACTTCGGGGGTAAAATTATCATTTTACCCCTTAAGTTTATAACCTTGCCCATGCAAATAAGGAAGGGCATTTTGATTATTAAACCCACCCCAAGACCACCGAAAATTTGGAGGATTATTGGCCATTGAATTGAGTTGGAATGACAAGTGGACAAGTGTCACAAGATCAACCATTGAGTGATCATGTCCAACTTTATGCCACCTACCATTCTTCCCCTTTAACCCAAGCTTGTATATAAGCCTTCTCTCTCTCTCCTCAATTATTTTGGCTGGCCACCACCCCAAGACTCACGCCACTCCCTCTTCTTCTTCCTTCTTGATTTTTCCGTCGCCGACCAGTTCTGAGGGTTCTGTTCGGCCGTTCCAGCGATCACTTCTAGCTACCAACCTAGATCTATGTCTTGCCGACCTCCTCGAAGTGGAAGCATGCCATTTGGAGCACCGAAGAGCTCCGGCCAAGCGTTTTTCCTGGAGTCGACGGAAACTGACTTAACCTGAGGTAGGTCCGGTTTCCGACCCTTTTGAAGGCCGAATTATTGGATTTTTCAGGCCAAATTTTGTGGAGACCTATTAGACATGTAGATGAATCTGTGGTAAAAATTTAAGAGTGATTTGAAGAAGTTTTGACCTCGAATCGATCTTGTAAATCATGGATAGAATTTGTCGGATTCTGACTTTGGAGGAACTGGCGACGTTCGGCGAGTTTCTGGCAACCAATCGACTTCAAATCTTCGGTGAGACCTATAAACCCATAAATAGACATATTAAGAGGTAGGTTAGTGAGTAGGTGAAGGATTTGATGAAAATTTAGGGCTGGAAGTGGACGGTTTTCACAGAATCGAAATGAACTGGTTCGGTTCTGTGCAAAACCGGTTCTGGTGGGTGCAAGAACAGATGGTGATGAGTCTCAAATTGATGTTTAAGACATGTTAAGATGTAGAGGATTATGTTATGGAGAATCGGGGTTAATGGATTGAGAAATTGGATGTGGAAAATTGACGGATTGGCCGAATATGCAAGGTTGCGCGGTGAATGGGCCTTTGGATTGATTTGACCGAAACTTTGAGGACCCAAGAGGAGGAAATTATGATATCGAAATTAAGGTAAGGAAATTTCTAACCCTATGCTGGGAAGACTGGACTCGATTGGGTAAGTCGAGGCTTAATTAGATCGATTTATGAGGATATTCCAAAGGGGTAGCTTTTGAAACGTCCTAAGTGGTTACAGGAAGTCTATGTGTGGTATTGTTTGTGTGAAGACCCCATGCCATGTCGCATGTTATTGATTGTCTTGCATGCCATGAATCTTCAAATTGTGCATGAGATGCACATATTGTTTTGTTTATGAATTGAATTGTGAATCATGGCATGAGCATGACATGGCGAGGCCTTGAGGCGTATGAGACGCGGGGCGGGTGGTAGATACCCTGATGCGATGAGATCGCGGGGTGGAGTCGATATCGTGTGGCGCCCTAATGTGATGAAATCGCGGGGTTGAGATGACCACGGTCCTGATGTGAACCATTCGCGGGACGGAGAGGCCATGAGGCATATGAGACGCGGGGCAAGAGATATATACCCTGATACGACGAGATCGCGGGATGGAGTTGATATTGTGTGGCGCCCTGATGCGATCTAATCGCGGGGTTGAGTTGGCTACGGTCCTCATGTGAACTATTCGCGGGACGGGTTGTAGAATGATGATATTGGCCTGGAGATTCATCGGAACCTGATGCGTTTACGCGGGTTGCCGATAACGGTCTGATGCGTTTATGCGGACCGAGCCTAATGCGATTTAATCGCGGGCTAGAGAGGTAAGCAGGCAGAGGTGGATGTGGTGAAGTGGCAGGCCGAGTGTGAATGATCATTTGAGTGTGACATGAGGTCATCATTACATGCTTGTCATCTGCATGTTGTTGTTTTCTTGATTCGCACTTGATATGTCTGTGTGTTTATGAGCTGGAAATTTTGGGATAGGTGACTACTTGAGTGGACGGTCAGCCTAACCTAGGGTTAGGACCCACCTTACTGAGATTTATATCTTACCCCATTGGGAGCTTACATTTTTCAGGTTCCAAGCAAAGGAAGTGCGAAGTTGTCAATGACTGGCATTTGAAGAGATATCTGACTAATTGTCTTTAAGAGAGTTTTAAGATATAGATTTACATCTATGAGATTAGGGATTGTCCTTCCTATCGGTGGAATACGAATTGAACCTTTAGGAATTGATTAATGAAATTTTGATGTTTCTGTCCTAAGTCATCGGTTGTTAAGTTATTTGTAAGTTGGAGTTGGCATCGCTTCTGCATACGTGTTTCTTTCTGCGCCTAGAAAATTGGCCGTTAGATCCTGGAGTTTTCATAAAAGAACAGCTGGGTGGGATGTTTACGCGCTCGTCGGGTTTGGGGCGTGACAAGAGTAGTCTTGTCCACTGTACACCACCTACCATTCTTTCCTTTGACTTGAACCTTGTATATATCATTTTTATCTCTCTCTCCTCTCACCTTGACCGGCCATAACACCCCCCTAAGCTCACGATCACTTCTTCTTCTTCTTCCTTCCTTCTGCGTTGCTGGCTAGCTTCAGGGGTTTCTGTTCGCCGCCGTCCTCCGGCCACCGTCTGGACTCCGGCCAACCACACCCTCCTAGATCCACCTCTTGCCGACCTCCTTGAACTGGAAGCATGCCATTTGGACCACCGAGGAGCTCCGACTAAGCATTTCCCCAGAAGCTGACGAAAACTAACCCAGTCTGAGGTAGGCCGAGTTTCTGACTCATTAGGAGATAGAAATGTTGAAATCTTGAGATCAAATTTTGTGGAGATCTGGGAGACATGTATATCAATCTGTGGTAAAAAGTTGAGAATGATTTGATGAATTTTTGACCTCGAATTGGTCTTGTGAACTTTGGACAGAATCTGCCGGTTACTGACCTTGAAAAATCCAGAGACTTATGACGGGATTCCGGCTACGACTCGACTTCAAACTCATGGTGAGACCATTAGATCCTTAGATAGACATGTTAAGAGGTAGGGTAGTGATTAAATGATGGATTAGGAGTTGATTTAGGGCTAGACAAGCTTGGTTTGCACAGAACTGCGAAGAACCGGTTCGGTTTTGTGCAAGGCTGAGCCTTTGGAGGCTGATGGCCATTTGTTTAGAGCCTAAAATTAGTGATTTAGACATGCTAAAGTGATGAGGATTATGTTATGGAGGTTATGGTTCAAGGATTGAGGAATTGGACATGGAAATTGAGAGATTGATTGGATTTGATTAGGTTGCGCGGTGAGTTCGACCATAGACCCTTGAAGCCGAAAATTGTGGGGGCTCAAAAAGAGAAATTTGTGATTATCAAATTGAAGGTAAGGGAATAATAAACTTAGGATAGGAAGATTGGACTAGATTGGGCGAGTCGGACGAGATAGAGATGATTTCTTGGGGAGATTAGTGCGATTGGTCTTTGTGAATGCCAAGAGAGTATAAATGATTTGAATAATTGCATATGCATGTCTCTTGAGAAATTGATCACATTTGTATGTGTATTGACTCGTTTCGCATGCCATAGATGTCTTGTTTATGCATGAGATGTTTATGCTCGAGATGTGCTTGACCTTGTGTGCATGAATTGTGGTTGTGGCATGGCGGAGACGAGATAAGACCCTGAGGCGTATGAGACACAGGGTGGAGAAAAGCCTGATGCGATCTAATCGCGGGCATGAGGAAAGCCTGATGTGATCTAATAGTGGGCATGAGATTAGCCTAATGCGATCTAATTGCGAGCATGAGAATGAGGCAGGCAAGAAAAGATGGTTGTGGTGAAAAGGCAGAACGAGGCGTGCATGATTATCTGAGTGTGATATGATGTCATAGCTGCATGCCTATCATCTGTGTGTTGTCATCTTTATTTGTATGTGCCTGTGTGTTTGAGTTTGGAATTTTGGGATAGATGGCTGCCTGAATGGAATGTCGGCCTAACCTAGGGTTAGGACTCTTTTACTGAGATGTGTATCTCACCCGTTAGGGATTAACATTTTCTTCAGGTTCTAGGCGATGAAGCATCAGTAAGTTCAACGGTTGGCATTCGTGGGAGAAAATAGTGAATGATTGCAAGTTGTTCTGCGAACTTAGGGATTGTATTCTATTTTGTGATTGTAAAATGAAACTACTACTATTTGTCCCTAGTCATTTGTTTTATTGAATGAAGTGAAGATGACTGAAGCTTCCTCTTTCAAATTGGATTATTTGTATCGTGGGCCGAAAGATCTTGAAAGACTTTCATGAAAGAAAGGCTTGGTGGGATTTTCGCGCGCTCGTCGGGTTCGGGGCGTGACAAAAAGTGCAAAATTATCATTTTGCCCCTCGACCATTTGCCCTTGTCTTAAGATTTTAGAAGGAAGAAATGGTCATTCCAAGCCCCTTTATATGCTGCCAAAAATAATGTGGATGAGGTCAAAAGAAAGTCACAGCTATGGATGGCATTATTTAAGAGGTGTCAAGTGTCAACCAAGAAGAGCCTCTTGCATTAATTGCCTCCCAAATCAATCTTGTCAATTTCAATCTCAATAATATGTGTGGAACACCTCATTATACAAGCCCTTAGCCGTGTACCCATTCCCCCTCCATTTCCCTTTGATTTTTCTTCTTTTCTTCTCTTCATTGAAAACTGCCAGCCCGACTAGTTTCTACCCTCCTGTACGCTGATCTCGCCGGCCACCTTCGGTTGCTACCTCGCTGTGCTCCAACCACCAAAAGCAAGGCCAACCTGTCCCTAACAAGTTCTAAGTAGTAGTTCATCATTTCGTGGAGTATTTTTTCTCGACCAGCCTCGAAACCAAAACCTAACAGATTCTGAGCAAGCTGGGATAAGGCTTTTGTTTACCCTCTTAGACACTCTGATTGACTCCAAATTTTTTGTGAGATCTTCATAGCATCTAGTACTTGAGTTGACCAAGCAGATATGGTCATTTTATTGAAGATTTAGGATATTTTCATGGCTAGAAAATGATGATTCTTGACCGAATAGATTCTGCTCTTGAGGATCGTGTGGAAACTGAGCTGCTCAAAAGGCTTCGAGGTGTCGTTCCACTTCAGAACTCTCGATGAAGTTCCTAGACATATAGAATAAGGTCTTGGTAAGTTAAATTCCAAGGAATTGAAAACTAAGGTCGATCTATGGACTGATTTGAATGGATGAAGTGGAAACCGATTCTGCTTTATTAAAGGACCGTATGAATCGAACACATTAGGCATTTAGTGGAGTGTCGCCATGTCTTTAAATGATTGTTGGGATATCCTAGGCTATTATTTGACTAGTTATCGAGTTATTGGTATGGTGGAATTGAAGGATGAACGGGTTATGACCTGGTGGTGGAATTTTCCTAAGAACGTCGTTTGGCCATGAGACTGCTGGATTAGGGGATCGCTTGATTGGGAATTGGCCAGTTGGATCAACTTGAAAATATTTCCTAAACCCTTACCTAAATGCTAGGATACTGCTGGATGATCTAGTGAATAGATTGATTGACTGTTGAAGTATGTGACCTGAATTGATTGATGCGATAATGTTGTGATTTCACTGTGAATGATAATAACGATATCGATTGGCTTGTAGCCTCGATGGTATCAAGTGACTGTGAGCCCCTGAAATAGCAATTAGCTGTGAGCCCCAGAGATACTGATTGGCTTGTAGCCCTAGTGGTACCAATTGGCTGAGAGTCCTGATAATATCGATTGGTCAGAGTGCCAGAGAAGTATATTGTGGCTGAGAGCGTAGGCGATGAATAACTGTGGTAGCTGTAAAAATGATGTGTATGTGTTACATGCCAAGCGCTTTGAGCTTGAACCCTGAGGTTGAATGTGGTTGGTTGTGTTTCTTGTCTATGCTTGGTTTGTTGATATGCCTGATTTGGTGATGCCTTGCGCCATTGAGTCGAAGAATGCTTGCATCTAGTAGCATTTGTGTGTGTTTTGGGGGGACAAATGTTCAGATATAGGTTTAGATTTCACTTTGTGAGATCTAAATATCTCCCCGTAGCGGGACACATTTTCAGACCTCAAGCCTTAAATATGCTACCGATCTGACTAGCCGATCTAAAGGACATGACCACCCTTTTTTATGAGTTTCCCGCGGGGAAAGACATTGTATATGTTAGGAAATGTATGACTGTTTGGGTGGACGAGGGAAAGATGGATTACAACCCCACCGCTTTGAAGCGTGGTTCTGTCGCTTGGAAAGCAGCAACTTGATGGGATCTCTGTTGCCTGAAGATTTTCCTTCAGAGGTAGTTCCTAATTGGTGTCATTCGTCCCGTCCTAAGATCGAGGTGGAGAATCTGGCGTTAGTGGGGGGATCGAGAAATATTCCTAAGGAGTCAAATTCTCTTCCTACTGAGGAATATATGAGCTACATCGAGATTTCCGCCGACGTGATAGAGGATGCCAAGGAATACACTAAAGAGAGGACCGAAGAGGATTCTAAAGAGATTTCTGAGGAGGTGCCATCTGAAACATTTTTTGACTATAACTCAGAGGATGACGAGAATGAAGGAAGTGTCAGATTGAGTGGCTCTTCCGAGTAGTTGGATATGGGGGTTTAAGGAAAAAGGGATTAGGAACAATTTTGATGCTAGATTTTAGGGAAGGTTAAGTAGTAACCTTTTGCACTTAAGCCTTAGTTCCTTGTCTTACCCGAGCATGCGGCTTTCCTTTATGTCCTTTCCTTTCTGTTGGTTGTAACTAGATGTTTATGTTATGTATAAATGGGTGTGCTTTTAATCATTCCAAATTTCTTTTTGTTTCTTTCATTTGTCAAGGGTGTTGTCTCTCCTTCCGTGTGCACGTTTCTTTTCATTTTAGGCCTTGAGTTGTTCTTGGGTATTTGTTGCCCGGTAAAGGATGTGACGAGCTCCAAGGGACGCGGGGCATCACATTTTGCGCGCCGTTTTCTTTCTTACTATCAAAGTTTGTCGCCCTTCTCTGTAACTGCTTTGATCATGGCTTTTTTTTTTGCGTTCTTTCTCCTTTTGCTTTGGGAGAAAATATCACCAATCCTGACACGTGACATTTAGACGGCCAATTCATACTTGACTTTGGTGCACCTAATCGTAGCCAATCGCGCCCCTTCTTCACGTGCCTAGCACCTTTGAGACGACTTTTGGGTGTCAATAAATACCCCATTCAAAAGGAATGAATCGAAGATTTATCTCTTTTAAAAGATATCCTTTGATTTGACAGCTATCAACAATGGATTAATGATTATGCCTTTATGTCTTTGATTTCTTTTCTCAAAGCGCACTCACTCCAAATCCCTTATGACGCCTTCGGCTTTTGATCTGGATCCCCTTTTTTCACCTTGGATGAAAGTTTTTTATCGTTGTCTTCCTCTACTTTGGGCCTTAAACCCTAAACCTTTTTAGAGCTTTTTTTTACCTTCTTCATGGCAACCCAAACTTCTGAATTCTCTCCGAGGCAACTAGTTGATCGTTTCAACAAGCTAACCAACAGTGATGATGCCAACAATTGTTTCTTCAAGCTATTGAACACTACAAGAGAACACACTGGGTATATCCTTGGCCCTAGCCTTCGAAATCATAATCTTGTGCCAGTATCTCTTCAACCATGTTTCCCAATGCGACATGACGAGAAACTTCGTATTCAGGTCTCTCCTTTAAGGGACATTTGGTCACCTCCCTCTATATGATTTAGAAGATTTCCATCATATGACGACGCATTCTACGCTTGGTTTTGTTGACTTAAAGCTAACTTGATAACAACTGGTTCTTGAGCATCGGTGAATATAAAGACAGCCCTTGAGATCAGTTTACTATCTCATGATCTGAACAGAGGTCTGCTCGGCTCCATTGTAAGGTTCTGGTCTTCATTGACCAACTGTTTCCTCTTTCCATGGGGCCCTATATCGATGGCTCTTCTGGAGATTTTCACCATTGCTGGCCTCACCTCTCATGGGACCCCTGCTAGTAGCCTCGACGTAATAAATGATTGCCCTATTTTTTAGGCTACTTTTGCTTATGGAAAAATTTTAGGAGCCACTGCAAAACCTTTGGTACTGTCACGCTTGCGGAACACACTGCTTTTCTCCTCTACTGATTATCAAAATACTTATTTTTTAGTCCAACTGTCAAGGTTTCCAAGGATTATCTCATCCTTGTCTCTAATGTAGCGAGGGCAAGGAGCGTAGCTCTCGGTCCTCTTGTTCTAGCAATCTTGTATAGAAGCATACGAAGGATTGTGTGCTGTCTAGCCCTTTTTGGATTCTTCAAGTTTGTTTGGCACTTTATTTCCCTTTTATGTTCGTCAATGTGCCTGACTACAGAAAATCGGCATGTCTTCCGACTTGGGCTCACGACTACTTAGGGCTGCTCATCTGAATGTCCCTACCAACATTCAACATTGAATTTCTTCCTTCAACAGATTTCATCTTTCAATGTGGCTAAGGTGGAAATTTTCCCTTATAGCTCTGCTGAATTCAATTTATAAGCCATTCCATGATTTCTGGATCTCTGTTACTCTATTTAAAAGATAAGTTTCAATCAAGTTTCGAACCTTACTCTCCCTAATACTGCCTGAGGCAATTCAGTCTTCGATAAGCCGTCCCTATGCCTATTCCATATTGCATGTATTTCCCTTGGATGAATAAGAAGTCCTATGACATCAATGACGACACACCTTTCTATTGCTGCGCTCAAGTTACTGCCACGATGTATCAAAGATTTTGTGGGGATGTTCCTGCAACTCGCCAACCTAGTCCTGGGGTTATGTCAAGGTATACAACCTGATGGACATCCTTTGATTTCGAAAGTCCTTATGAAGAGGCTACTTCTTCGTTTCTCAAAGGAAAACGATAAACTCAGACACTCCTCAAGTCAGTTGTTTAAATAAACTTACTTATCTCTCTTTTTTCTTATTTGTCAGATGACGATTCGGATGACGAAACTGCTGGAGAAACAATTGCCTCGCTGGTTCGGCGTAAGAAACCTTCTCTTCTACCAAGGAAATGACTCAAGCTTTCAATTGATTCTCTAGGTGTTGAAGTTTCTCAAATCGTTTCATCTCAAAACCCTGGCTACTTCAAGGACCATAAGTTATGTATGACGCTTATTTTAGCGCCAAAACTTTCAAATTGATCGCTTTAGTATTAAGTTTTTATAACTTAGATCACTTAAGTGCCAATTTCCTTTAAAAACAATCACTTTAGTGCCAACTCCGATTTAAGCTGTGTGACTCACCGAAAATCTGACGCGTGTACTTTTAATATTATTATTTGAGCTGAGCTAGCTCATCAGACTTAGCACTAAAGTGAACATTGTTAAAAGAAATTGGCACTTAAATGATCGAAATTACAAAAACTTAGCACTAAATTGATCAATTTGAAAGTTTTAGCACTAAAGTGATCGAAGATACAAAAAATTAACCCTAAAATGATCGATTTGAAAGTTTTTGTACTAAAGTAAGCGCCGTACACAACATATGACACTTGAAATGTACTTAACCTAAAACCAACTAGAAAGCGACCCTCGAACCGCCGATGATACTATCAAAAGTTTGCCTGCCTCCACTACTTTGACTGTGTCTCCGCCGCCATCACTCTTGGAAATCCAGGATGAACCCAGTTCTACTCCTATTGGTCATCACAAAGTGCTACCTGGTAGCTTGTCGAGGGTCGAGACAGTTCATGATGAATCTATTTCTTTAGCGTTTGTGCTTTTCCATGCGCTATCAACTCACCATCTTTTGCTTCCAGAAATCGCTCAAGATCCTCTTGCTCCTCCTATCTTTTCAAAATCTCTTGAGGACGTGCAATTCTATTTCACCGAGCCATCTCGCTTATCGCACCTCGAGAAAATGTTCTTCGTGCGTCAAAGACTCTCGATAGAATGGAAGTCATGTTGTCCTGCTTATTAGACCTTGTCTACTCAGGCATCACTTCCTTCGTCAATGATCCTGTGGCCATTCAGAGAATTAGGTCCGTAATGGATAAACTGGCTAAGGAAGAGGTCAGTGCGTTGCTCCCTCAACATGTGATTGGGAGGCTTAAAATCTTCTTGGAGTATTTCCTGACTCCGTTTATTCACTTTCGCCGACACGGGGACAATGTGATCACTCTAGCCAACTTCGTTGATCAACCCTTTAATCTAGTGCTAAGACTCAAGAGTCATAACAGCTGAGATTCAGGAGGCAGAACAACTGATGAATTGAAGGCAACAGTCTTTGCAATCCATTGCCAAAGATATAATTGAGCTGGATGCGAAAAAACTTGCCCTTGAACGACAAAGATTGGCAATAGAGAGGGAGATACAAGAAACTCAGCGCCAGGGTCAACTGCCCTTTCTCAACGAGCCATTGCTGAAGATTTCCTGAAAGCATATGCAGTTTTCTTGGAAGAGAAGAAACAAACAGATCTCGCTCGAATGGCAAGAGCAAAAGCATAACGTTGACAAGTTAGAAGTACTAGCACAACTCACAAGAGGATGTTTGAAAGCATGCTCTTTAACTTACTTCGTGATGTGAAGCCTGAAAAGCCTCAATGAATTATTCTTCACTTCTTTGTTTCGCGCCAAAATTTGCCACGATCTTCTTGATGGCATGTTCTATCCCACGTTCACGCAACTGCCCCCATTCAATTAGCTAGTCTTTTTCTATATAATAGCTATTTCTGAATGTCAATTCGCATTCATTCTCCATGGCAAAGCATCACTAAGCCTTTGCTAGTACTTACGCGATTTCTCACTTGTTGTGTTTCGATGCTCTTTCACGTTACAAGGATAAGGGAGAAATGTCCTTATCTTTCATGGACCACCAGCCTGAGAATGGCCATATCTTTTTAAGTCCATATCTCAAATGGTTACCTCTTCCTTCAGCTTTGGTAGAATGTTTTCCTCGTTATTGTAAAGAAGTTTTACCAATTGAGTAATCAACCATCTACGTTTTTACTTAGCTGACTTGTAACTACCAATTCTCTTCCTACCCATCTTTTGACTATCAATTCTTTAACTGGTATAGACGTCTTCAAGGAAAATTATCTGGCATATGGGAGCAAGCTAGAATTGGCGAATCATTAATGGTTTGTGGTATGTCCATCGATCCTTCTGAATATGATCTTATCGGTAGCTTGTATTGCTTCTGGTCACACTCGTCGAATTATTTCTTCCGTCCTACCGACCTAGTGTCTATTACTCTTTATGACATCTGGTCACTGACCAGTCTTTCTCCTTTCGTGGAGTACAATAACAAGCTAATGGATGACCAACCACTACTTCACCACCTAAACATCCCTTATGGCGAATTCATGGACCACCATGCCAAAACGTCGAGATCTATCTCCCTGGGAGAGCATATTGCTTTTATTTTGTGCTGGCTTGTAGATACGGCTTCTGTCTTCCCATGCTACTAGTATCTCTAGAATTTCTTGATATGGCATGTGCAATTGCTCATAGTATTGGATTAGGTTCGATGGCCCTTGATGCACTATACCGTGGTTTGATCAATGCACAAACTTCTTTGATTCTGGGACATCCAGACCTTTGTCCACTGTGGATCTTGCATGGATGGCTACGAATTTATTTTCATTAGCTATTTCATGAGGATGCCTCTTCCTCCATGGCTAGAATGAATGGACTAACCGCCAGGAATGACCTCGGTCTTAAAATGTTCAATTGAACGTTCCACCG
Source organism: Rhodomyrtus tomentosa (assembly GCA_028455895.1). Lineage (NCBI taxonomy): Eukaryota > Viridiplantae > Streptophyta > Magnoliopsida > Myrtales > Myrtaceae > Rhodomyrtus > Rhodomyrtus tomentosa. The sequence goes on along the minus strand of JAPCWY010000009.1, from coordinate 25,055,007 downwards.
TTTTCCTAACGACTTTACCACATTCGACAGCTTTCTCACCATGTTACTATCCCTTGGCAGCTTCAAATTTTGCAGGTTGCCTGAAGGCCTTCACAGTCTGCCAGTGAGAATCCTGACACGCACCTTTTTTGGACGAGTGTCTTGGTTTCGTTTGATCTAGCTCTAAATTTGTCCAACGACGACAAATTCTCAGTAGGTTTTGAAGTCTACAATCCTCACTATTGTGCTCGCCAGTTTGGACTTACCCAGGGCATTCCAATGCTGGTAGTAGACTCAATGAATTTCTCCTTTTCTAGCAACCAAAAGTTAAAGACGGACAAGGTTTGCCATATTGAGATTGTACATGCTATCCTCGAGTGCCTTTTCTTCATCAATTTCTCAGGTCATCCGTGCAATTCTTCGCTCTTCAACAGGTGGTGGGATGATTATTGTCTTTCTCTTTTTCCTAGCAATGTCAATGATGTTCTTTCGATGGTCCAATGAATCTTATTGGGCTTATCACACCCCTTTAAGAAGCAGGGTCTACTATCCATGTCGATTGTTAACTTTGAGACATCAATCGATGAAGATATCTTACCTTTCATTCTTATCCCCTGTGCCTAAATAGAGCTTTATTATTTATTTATGCATGACTCACTTGCCTCGAATGTTCATACTGAAGGGTTTTCTGAAGGTCGATGGGTTGTTCAGTCTAACTTTATCAATGCCTCAATCAATCCTTCAAACGCACCTTATGATAACTATCACCTTATTCACTCCAAATGGTCTCGCTTGCATGATTTGTTGAAAGAAGTATATGCTACTATATGTAATGATGTAGCTGCCGAGAATGAGATAAAGTCCATCCATGCTTTCTTGGCTCATCTACCCAATCCTATTCAATGTCGAGCTCTTGAGCTTTCCATTAACGAGTTTTTTTCTCTCGTTCAACTTAACTCTGAAATCATTTAGGGCAAGACAACGAGATTTGCAGGCAATTGACAAGCGGGAAGAAAATGTTCTTTATGCTGATGATGCAATGTCTTGTCAACGTGGCACCCTTGATGCCTTGGAGAAAACAAATGCACCCTTTTACAAGCCTTATCGATTCAACTGAAGATGATTAAGGAGCAAGAGGCAATCTGTCACGCCCCGTGCTCTCAGGCACGATCACGCGACTCCCTGCAAGCAACTAAAACATCTCTCGTGGTCCCAAGATCCATGACTAAGTCGAGAGATATAATATATGTACCAAGCATGCGGAAGCGATAATAAAGCAACTCTTCCGTACAAAATATAGAGTGGGACCTGGATAACATAAATAATGTCATACATAATAACCAACTGTACATACAAGTACATAACACTAGATCCGATAAGCAAGGGGTGATGGGGCGAATACGCAAAGTCCATCAACGGCATTCAAAAAGAAGCATAGTCGGGATCGCCATCAAAAGATCAAGCTACAACTGGGAGCTCCTAAGAAGAACTACTGGAGTCCCCGGTGTTCTCGGCATCCTCCGTCGGCTCATATTCGGAGAAGGTCTCTGAGCAAACCCCGATAGTATCCTCAATGGTTGCCTCAACCGATGGCTCCACGAGGTCCTCCTCTGTCGCCTCAAGCACAATGACCTCATCCTTAGTGAACTCCAAAGTCGGGGTTCTCTCCGACCCATTCCGGGAACCGGCAATCGATCCCTCAGCCTGATCCTGGTCCTGATCCCTGCCGAGGTGGCACCAATCAGGGATCACTCCCTAGGGCACCTCATGGGGCTTCAGCGGCCGAGTCGACTCGTCCCCGACCTTCCTAAATCAGGCCTCGTACCTATGAGGCTTCCAGTTCGGACTACCCTTGTCAACCCACACCACTGTACACTTCCTTACGTATATGGTTCCCTGCCCATCCGGGAACTTATCAAAATATACGGTCATCTCTTTAGGGTCTCCAAATCGAATAGGCTACATCGTCAAGGCCTAGGATCTGTAAAAATAAGGGTCCCCAAAGGGATGAGATTTACATCTCAGTAAGGTGGGTCCTAACCCTAGGTTAAGCCGACCGTCCACTCAAGCAGTCGTAAACCCCAAATATTCAAACTCACAGACATATCAGGCAAATACAAATAGAGATGACAGCACACAGATGGCAAGCATGTAGCTATGGCATCATACACACTCAAATGATCATGCACTCTTGTCCTGCTACTTCACCACATCCACCATTTTACACCTGCCTCAATCTCATGCCCGCGATTAAATCGCATCAGGCTATCCTTATGCCCGCGATTAGATCGCATCAGCCTATTCTCCACCCCGCCTCTCATACTTCTCAAGGTCTCGCCATGTCATGCTCATGCCATGATTATCAATTCATTTCACATACAAAACAACAGGTGCAACTCAAGCACAATCCGAATACTCATGGGATGTAGGATAATCAAGTGACACTTAACATGGCAAACAATTTAAGCACATGCATTAGCACACATAAATCCCCTATAACAACTTAGGACATACCAAGAATAATCCCCTTGGAAAACTCTCACAAATCATTCAAATTAACGCCCGACTCACCCAATTGAGTCCAATCTTCCTATCCTAAGTTCAGGATTCCCTTACCTTGAGTTTGATGCCACAAAATTCTCTTTTGAGACCTCAATGGTTCAGCCCTCAATGGTCCAAGATCAAACTCACCGTACAACCTAGAAAATTCCAACCAATCCGTCAATTTCCATAGCCAATTCACCAATCCATGCACCACAAACCTCCATAACATAATCCTCATCATCGTAGCATTTCTAAATCACCAATTTGAGGTTCAAAACCAATAGCCATCAGCTCCAACAGCTTCGGTCTTGCATAGAATCGAACAAGCTATTTTTGATTCTGGGCAAACCGAGCACAACCAGCCCTAAATCTCCACAAAATCCTTCATTTAATCACTATCCTACATCTTAACATGTCTATCTAAGGGTCTAAGGGTCTCACCGAGAGTTTGAGGTCGCGTGGTTGCCGGAATCCCGTCGAAAGTCGCCGGTTCCTCAAGGTCATTAAACCGACAAATTCTGTCCTACATTCATAAGACCCATTTGGGGTCAAAACTTCATTAAATCAAGTTCAACTTTTTACCATAGATAGATATACATGTCCCCTAGATCTCCATAAAATTTGGTATCAAGACTCCAACATTTCGTTCTCCTAAGGGGTCAGAAACTCGGCCTACCTCAATTTGAGTCCGATTCCGGCGGCTTCCAGGAAAAAGCTTGGCCGGAGTTCCTCGGTGGTCCAATCGCCGTGCTTCCACTTCGAGGAGGTCGAAAAGAGGTGGGGCTAGACTTAGGTGGTCGGCTGGAGTCTAAGAGGTGGCCGGAGGGCGGCGTCGACGGAGGCGAACGACATGGGTAGGGGCTATCGTTGGGCGGCAAAGAGAGGAAGAAGGAAGAAGAAGCTGTCGTGAGTTTCTGGGGGGTGAATGGCCGGCCAAAGTGAGGTGAGAGAGAGTAAGAAGGGACTATATTCAACTCTCAAGTCAAAGGGAAGAATGGTAGGTGGTGTATAGTGGATAAGACTACTCTTTTGCCCATCCATTGACACATGTCCTAGTGTCATTCAAGAGTGATCTAATGGCCACAATTCCTCCAAAATTTTGGTGGCTCTTGAGGTGGTTTAAAAGACCAAAATGCCCTTTTTTATTTGCATGGGCAAGGCTTAAGCTTGAGGGGCAAAATGATAATTTTACCCCCAACGTCCGGAACCTCGTTTTTCTCGTTCTAATATTCTTCGATAGGGCAACGGTCAATTCGAATATAATGTTGGAATTCTTGATTCTCCATTTTCAATTTTCAAAACTCGTTTCTGATTGTTTTCTCTATCGGACGTAGTTCCAGCCTATCCCGAACCGACGGGCGATTTTTGCAGACTTTACGCATATCGACCCTGTGAATCATATGACAATTAGGGCTCGTCAGTTCATGGTGACTTTGGTTGTCTTGTAATTGTGAAGGTCTATCACTAATTCCTTTGGTCTCGATCTTCCCTGCCCGATTTAGGAAAATTTTAGAAATTATACATTGGTTAAGCGGCATAACCCGCGCTCCAATCGCATAACACTAGCAAATGCATTCCTTAATCGTTCTTAGATCGTCCTTTTATGATTCTAAATATCCCATCGACAATCCTTATGGTCAAAGCGTCATTTCTTATTCGAGTTTCCTAGGCCCACGTACCTTATCTTGCGTTAGCCTTTCCCTTTTGGTCAACCTACTCGAATTGATCAAATTCGAGCGAGATACGACTGAAATACATCTCTAGATTTACTTCTCATTAATGAGTCTGAAATTGACTGGAAATCAGAATGTCACAACTCTTCCCCCTTACAAAAATTTCGTCCCCGAAATTTACATCAAACTTAATTACTCAAATAAATAGGGGTGTTGTCGCCTCATCGTCTCTTCGTTTTCCCACGTGGCCCTTTAGTTCCATGGTATTCCCATACTACCTTCACCAATGGAATCTTTTTATTCCTGAGGATTTGCTCCTTTCGGTCCTTGATTCTTGTCAGTCTCTCTACGTAAGACACTCGATCGTCCACTTCTATAGTCTCGTTGCCTAGCACATGTGTCGGATCTGGTTCATACTTTCGCAGCATTGACACGTGAAAAACATTATGCACCTGGGATAGATTAGGCGGCAAGACAAGCCTATAGGCCAAGGTTTCAATCCGCTCTAGTATCTCGAATGGGCCTACATACCTTGGGCTCAAGCTCCCATTCTTTCCAAATCGCTATAGTCCTCTCATCGGTGACACTTTGAGGAAGACGTGATCGCCCACTTGAAACTCCAATGGCTTACGCCGCTTATCTGCGTAGCTCTTCTAACGACTCTATGCCGTCCTTAGTCTATCCCGAATTATTTTCACTGCTTCCACTGATTGCTCTATCAATTCTGGGCTTGTGATACTCCTTTCTCCATCCTCTTCCCAGCAAATCGGGGTTCTGCAGGCCTTACCATAGAGTGCTTCGAATGGTGCCATATAGATACTCTATTAGTAGCTATTATTATAAGCAAACTCTACCAAATGTAGCTGATCTTCCCACCCACCTTTGAAATCAATGACGCATACACGCAACATGTCCTCAAGAGTTTGTATCGTCCTTTCCGACTGTCAGTCCGTCTGTGAGTGGTATGCTGTACTAAACAGTAGTCGAGTTCTCATAGTATCTTGCAAACTTTTCCAAAAGTTTGCCGTGAATTTGGGATCTCAATCCGAGGTAATCGTCGCAGGCACTTCGTGCAGCCTCACTATCTATCTCATATACAACTTTGCATACCTATCCATAACGAAGTCCTTTCGCACCGGGATGAAATGAGCGGACTTTGTCAATCTATCCACGACTACCCATATAGAGTTGTGACCTCTCTGGCTCCTCAGGAGTCCCATCACAAAATCCATAGTTATATGCTCCCACTTTCATTTCGGAATCTCCAGTGGCTGTAATAATCCTCCAGGCTTACAGTGCTGCGCTTTCACTTGCTAGCATGTCAAACACTTAGCCACATACTTTGCTACGTCCACCTTCATTCCGTTCCACCGATAATGCTATGGCAAATTCTGATACATTTTCGTACTTCCAGGATGGATGCTATAATTGCTCCTATGAGCCTCTAATAAGATCCTTTCCCTGAGTCCTTCATCCTTTGGTACACACAATCGTCCTCGGAACTTCAAAATTCCGCCCTCTGACACATGAAACTTGGGCTTTCTCTTCGTTACGTCCATCTCCAAAATTTTTCAAATTTTCGGGTCCGTAGACTGCAAGGTCTTTATTCCTTCTTGGACCTCAGGTTCCACCCTCAATGTGGCCATTAAGCTAGACAACTGGCAGACTTCTAGTTTGAACTCATAGTATCTTAAATTTTCAATCATCGACGAACTTTTCACTAGCAGACATGCAATGCTCGACTTCCGGCTAAGTGCACTTGCAACTCTGTTTGCTTTCCCAAGATGATATAGTATATCATAATCATAGTCCTTGAGCAGCTCCATCCACCTATGCTGCCTCATATTCAGCTCTTTCTGGAAAAACAGATACTTTATACTCTGGCGGTCAGTGTAAATTTGAAACTTTTCGCCACATAGGTAACGTCTCCAAATCTTCAGAGCAAATACAATCGCCGCTAATTCTAGGTCATGAGTTGGGTAGTTCATTTCATGTGGCCTCAATTGTCTGGATGTGTAGGCCACTACTCTTATGTGCTGCATCAATATACAGCCCAATCCTTTCAGCAAGGCATCGCTGTATATCTCGTAACCTCCCTGTCCAAATAGAATTGTTAGCACTGGTGCGGTTGTCAATCGATGTTTGAGCTCTTGGAAACTCTTTTCGTACTTGTCTGTCCATTCAAGCCTGGTTTCTTTCTGGGTCAACCGCGTTAATGGGGTGGCTGTGGATGAGAATTTCTCCACAAAACACCTATAGTATCCCGTCAGTCCCAAGAAACTTCTGACTTCAGTGACCGTAGTAGGTCTAGGCCAATTTATTACAGCCTCGATCTTCGTAGGATCAACTGTGATTCCTTCGCCAAATACCACATGACCAAGAAATGCTACCCTGCTCAGCTAGAACTCACATTTACTCAACTTTGCATACAACGAGTGCTCCCTCAAGGTCTGCAGAATAATCCTCAAGTGCTCCTCGTGTTCTGCATCACTCCTCGAGTAAATCAAGATGTCGTCAATAAAGACTATGACGAATCTGTCCAGGAATTTCTTAAATACTCGATGTATCAGGTCCATAAAAGCAGCTGGAGCGTTGTTCAATCCAAACGGCATCACCGTAAACTCATAATGACCATACCTCGTCCTAAAGGTAGTCTTAGGTATGTCTTCCTTCTTGATCCTCAATTGGTGATAATCGGTCCTCAAGTCAATCTTCGAAAATACCGCCGCTCCTTGCAACTGATCAAACAGATCGTCAATTCTCGGCAGTGGGTACTTGTTCTTCACTGTCACTTGGTTCAGCTACTGATAGTCGATGCATAAACGCAAGGACCCATCAAACTTCCTTACGAATAGCACCGGTGCTCCCCACGGTGAAGCACTCGGTCGGATAAATCCTTTATCCATAGTCTTTGCATCTGCACCTTTAACTCTTTCAATTCTGACAGGGACATCCTGTAAGGTGCCTTCGAGATCGGTTCTGTCCCAGGGGCTAACTCGATTACAAATTCCATTTCCCGTTCCGGTGGTAATCCTGGTAACTCTTGGGGAAACACGTTAGGAAATTCACGTACTACCGGTATATTCTCGAACTTTGGCTCTTCGGTAGTCGTGTTCATTACTGTCACTAAGTATGCCCGACACCCTTCAGACATCTACTTTATCACTTCGAGGGATGAGACTAAGGGAATCAAGACTCCTCCTCGACTTCCTACCAATTCAAAGCTAGGACGGCCTCTCAGATAAAACCGGATTATCCTACTACTACAATCCACCACTGCCCTCTGTTTACCCAACCAATTCATTCCTATGATTACGTCAAAATCGTACATGGGCAATACAGCTAGGTCAATACTCTCTTTACTCCCTCCAATCACGATTTCACAACTCGTACAACCCAATGAAACAAATATATTATCCTTTAATGGAGTAACGACATGCAGAATTATATTTAACGGTTTCAATTCCATACCCCAAAAATCAGCAAGCTGTGCAGACACAAATGAATGCGTGGCACCAGGGTCATACAATGCATATGCAGCTTGGTCGCACAAGTAAACCGTACCTGTGACCACACCTAGCGCTTCCTCCGCCTCTCTACGGGCTACTACATACACCCTTCCCTATGCCGGTGGTCGATTCTGCTCGATCTGGGGAGTGGCAGTCGATGGTCTAGCCTACAGTCTCTACCCTTGAGGTTGATTTGTTGGAGCTTGATTTAGGCACGTCCTCATTTGGTGGCTTAGTTGACCACACTTAAAGCAATCTCTTGTCCTTACCGGGCATGGCCCATTTCCATGCCTCCTGTCGCAAAGGCGGCAACTCTAGTTTGTGGGATTTGCCGGCTTCACGATATTTTTCCTTACTAGAGGCGCAAAATGCCTGTTGCCCACGATCGATCTCTTGCCCATCTGGCGGTTATCTCTGAATGGTGTAAACTGCAATCTAGTTGTGGTGTTCCTCTCCTTCAAGTCCCTTTCTATCATCTGGCCCCGTTCGTATATCTCCTTATAAGTCCTCAAATTCAGGGCAATCATCTGACTACGGAGCTCAGGCCTCAAACCGTCTCTAAACCTCTTTACTTTCTCCTGAGGATCCTCTACAGATCGAGGTGCGTACCTTGACACCCTCGAGAACTCGGCCTCATACTGATCTATCGTCAACTGGTTTTGGCGCAATTATAGGAATTCCACCTGCTTTCTTTCCCTAGCCGTCTCCGAGAAATACTTGTCATTGAACATTGTCTTAAAAGCATCCCAGCTCATGGCTATTCCTTCAGGAAAAACACCATTTTTGGTGGCAGCCCACCAATCATTTGCCGTACCCTCCAGCTGTTACACTACTAGCAGCACCTTCTCTTCGTCCGTGCACCTCAGTACACCAAAAGCATTCTCTAACTTCTCAATCTATTTGGGTGCTAGCTCAGGATCTCCAATTCCATCGAATTGAGTCGACTTCAGTTTTATGAACTGCTCCACTAATTGGCCCATCTGTTTGGCCACGACTATTTTCTCTTAGGCATTCATAGCTTCATTGCCTTGGTCATGTTCATTCTGGTTCCCATTGCCACCGTTGTTGTCATTGTTGGCGTTGACGGCAGCTATGGCAGCTCCTGCTGCCTGGGTGATGGCAGCGTCCCGATCTTGGGTCTGCCTATCAATCAAGTCACCAATCCTCTCTAGCGCCCTCAGCACGCCATCCATTCTTGGGTCCTCAACTAGAGGCAGCCTCGAGCTAGAGGCTCCTCCTCTGGATCTTCCAGATCTTCTAGACAGGTTGCTCATCCTTATCTCTTTCTACTAAACCTGGTCCACCACAAGTTCAGCAAGGAGTTAGTAACTCATTCAATCATCCAAGTCCAGAGCTACTAACTAATCCTTAACAGAAACAGTCTCAACACAGCGACACTCCATACAACAAGTCCTAGAGACATTTCAACCAATAGCCCATGGCCATTACTCAGTTCCGTTTACTCCAACGGCTCACTAAACCAATCACATTCACTTATCAAGCATACTCATTCACTTATCAGGCCAAAATCTAGAAATGACCTTCAACACTAAGCAGGGAACTTAATCCTCATGCCTTACCACAACTCTGCCAAGGTCAAATACTAACCCTAAATACCAGGTCACATGCTATGTACCCCATGTCTTATCTTAACTAGTCTCGTAAGGTCTCGCTATCCATCCATTTCCAAACATAATCCTTCTTATCACTCTAGTCCTCAATCAACTTTAGATCGAGCTGACCTTGCTCTGATACCAAGCAAACAAGGATGTCATGCCCCGTGCCCTCAAGCACGATCACGCGACTCCTTGTAAGCAACTAAAACATCTCTCGTGGTCCCAAGATCCATGACTAAGTCGAGAGATATAATATATGTACCAAGCATGCGAAAGCGGTAATAAACAACTCCTCCATACAAAATATAGAATGGGACCTGGATAGCATAAATACTGTCATACATAATAACCGACTATACATACAAGTACATAAACACTAGATCCGATAAGCAAGGGGGTGACGGGGTGAGTACGCAAAAAGTCCATCAATGGCATTCAAAAAGAAGTATAGTGGGGATCGCCATCAAAAGATCAAGCTACAACTGGGAGCTCCTAAGAAGAACTACTGGAGTCCCTGGCGTCCTCGACATCCTCCGTTGGCTCATATTCTGAGAAGATCTCTAAGCGAACCTCGATAGTATCCTCCATGGTCGGCTCAGCCGATAGCTCCGCAACGTCTTCCTCCGTTGCCTCAAGCACAATGACCTCATCCTCAATGAACTTCAAAGTCGGGGTCCTCTCTGGTCCGTTCCGAGAATCGGCAACCCATCCCTTGGCTTGGTCCCGGTCTTGGTCCCTACCGGAGTGGCACCAATCAGGGATCACTCTCTAGGGCACCTCATGGGGCTTCAGCGGCCCAGTTGACTCGTCCCTGACTTTTCTAAACCAGGCCTCGTATCTATGAGGCTTCCAGTTCAGACTATCCTCGTCAACCCACACCACTATACACTTCCTTACGTATATGGTTCCCTGCCCATCTGGAAACTCATCAAAATATATGGTCACTCCTTAGGGTCTCCAAATCGAATAGGCCACATCATCAAGGCCTAGGATCTGTAAAAATAAGGGTCCCCAAAGGGGTGAGATTCATATCTCAGTAAGGTGGGTCCTAACCCTAGGTTAGGCTGACCGTCCACTCAAGCAGTCGCAAACCCCAGACATTCAAACTCACACTCAAATGATCATGCACTCTCGTCATGCCACTTCACCACATCCACCATTTTCAACCTATCTCAATCTCATGGTCGCGATTAGACCGCATCAGACTTTTTCATGCCCTCCATTAGATCACATCAGGCTATTGTCCACCCCGCGTCTTATACTCCTCAGGGTCTCACCATGTTATGCTCATGCCATGATTCTCAATTCATTTCACATACAAAACAACAGGTGCAACTCAAGCACAATTCGAAACCTCATGGCATGCAGGACAATCAAGTGACACTTAACATGACAAAGAATTTAAGCACAAGCATTATCACACATAAAAGCCCCTATAACAACTTAGGACATACCAAAAATAATCCCCTTGGAAAACTCTCACAAATCATTCAAATTAATGCCAGACTCATCCAATTGAGTCCAATCTTCCTATCCTAAGTTTAGGATTCCCTTACCTTGAGTTTGATACCACAAAATTCTCTTTTGAGCCCTCAATGGTTCGGCCCTCAATGGTCCAAGACCAAACTCACCGCGCAACCTAGAAAATTCCAACCAATGCGGCAATTTCCATATCCAATTCACCAATCCATAAACCACAAACCTCCATAACATAATCCTTATCATCCTAGCATTTCTAAATCACCAATTTGAGGCTCAAAACCAATAGCCATCAGCTCCAACAGCTTCGGTCTTGCAAAGAACCGAATCGATTATTTTCGGTTCTGTGCAAACCGAGCAGAACTAGCCCTAAATCTCCACCAAATCCTTCATTTAATCACTACCCTACCTCTTAACATGTCTATCTAAGGGTCTAAGGGTCTCACCGAGAGTTTGAGGTCGCGTGGTCGCTGGAATCCCGTCGAAAGTTGCCGGTTCCTCAAGGTCAATAAATCAGCAGATTCTGTACTACATTCACAAAAGCCATTTGGGGTCAAAACTTCATCATATCAAGCTCAACTTTTTACCATAGATAGATATACATGTTGTGACATTCTGATTTCCAGTCAATTTCAGACTCATTAATGAGAAACGAATCTAGAGATGTGTTTTAGTCATATCTCACTCGAACCTGATCAATTCGAATAGGCTGACCAAAAAAGGAAAGGCTAACGCGAGACATGGTGTGTGGACCTAGGGAATTCGGATAAGAAATGGCACTTTGACCATAAGGATTATCGTGGGGATATTTAGAACCACAAAAAGGCTGATCCAAGAACGATTAGGGAATGCCTTGCGAGTGTCATACGATTGGAGCACGAGTGATGCCGCTTAACAAACATATGATTTGCAAAATTTTTCCTAAATCGGATAGTGAAGATGGAGACCATAGGACCTAGTAATAGACCCTCACAATTACATGACAACCAGAGCCGTCACTAATTGACGAGCCCTAAATATGATAAGAATCACAGGATCGACACGCGTAGAGTCTGCAAAAGTGTCAATGGAGGGGCAAAAGAGTGGTCAAATCTACTATTCCACACCTACCATTCTTTCCTTTGACTTGTGAATTGAATATAAGGCTTTTTCTCTCTCTCCTCACCTCACTTGGCCAGCCATACACCCCTCAAGCTCCCGAAACCTCTTCTTCTTCCTCTTGCTTTCCTGTCCGTCGTCGACCAGATCTGCCGCCTCCCTTCGTCGCCCACGACGTAGTTTTTTGGCCACCTCTTGACCATCGGCCGACCATACCAATCTAGTTCTATGTCTTTCCGACCTCCTCGAAGTGGAAGCACGACATTTGGACCATCGAGGAGCTCCGGCCAAGCGTTTTCCCGGAAGCCGACATAATCTGACCCAATCTGAGGTAGGTTAGAGGAGGCCGAAATGTTGGAGTTTTGAGGTCAAATATATGGAGGTCTAGAGGACATCTATATGAATCTGAGGTAAAAAGTTAGGAGTGATTTGAAGAAGTTTTGAGCTCGAATCGATCGTGTACACTTTCCATAGAAAACTGCCAGTATTGACTTTGGAAGAACCGGCGACTTACAACGGGATTTCGACAACCATTCAACCTCAAACTCACGGTGAGCCTCATAAACCTTTAGATAGACATGTTAAGAAGTAGGATAGTGTTTAAATGATGGATTTGGAGTTGATTTAGGGGCTGGATAAGTTCGGTTTGCACAGAACCGAGAAGAACCAGTTCGGTTCTGTTCATGGCCGAACCTTTGAGGGCTGATGGGTAGTGATTTTGAGTCCCAAATTGATGTTTAAGACATGTTAAGATGATGAGGGTTGTGTTATGGAGGATTATGGTTCATGGATTGAGGAATTGGACTAGGAAATTGATGAATTGGTTGAATATTCTAGGTTGCGTGGTGAGTTCGACGTTGTACCCTTGGAACCAAATTGGTGAAGGCTCAAGAGGAGAATTATTATGTTATCAAACACAAGGTAAGGGAATCCTAAACTTAGGATAGGAAGATTAGACTCAATTAGGCGAGTCAAGCGGTAAATTGAATGGTTGTGAGAGTTTTCAGGAGGATTGTTCTTGGAATGTCCTAAGATTGTATAAGGGTTTATGTGTGCCATTGCTTGTGCTTGAATTATCTGCCATGCGTTTGTGTCACTTGATTGCCTTGCATGCCATGAGTCTTTGAGTTGTGCCTGAATTGCACATGTCGTTATGTATGGAAAACGAATTGAAAATCATGGCATGAGCATGACATAGCGAGGCCCTGAGGCGTATGAGATGCGGGGCGGGAGATGGATACCCTGATGCGATGTAATCGCGGGGTGGAGTTGATGTTTTGCGGCGCCCTCATGCGATCTAATCGCGGGGTTGAGATGGCCACGGTCCTGATGCGAACTATTTGCGGAACGGAGGTATGAGATGATGATATTGGCCTAGAGATTCATTGGAACCTGATGCGTTTACGCGAGTTGCCAATGACGGTCTGATGCGTTTATGTGGACTGAGCTTGATGCTATCTAATCGCGGGCTGGATGATGAGGCAGGCAGGAAGAGGTGGTTGTGGTAAAATGACAGGATGTGGTGTGTATGATCATCTGAGTGTGACTTGATGTCATATTTGTATGCCCATCATTTGTGTGTTACTATTTTTATTTGTTTGTGCCTGTATGATTATGAGTTTGGAATTTCGAGATAGATGACTGCCTAAGTAGACGATCAGCCTGACCTAGAGCTAGGACTCTGTTACTAAAATGTGTATCTCACCCCTTTGGGGACCCTTATTTTTACAGATCCTAAGCCTTAGGCATGTGGCCTATTCGTTTTGGGAATCCCAAGGAGATGACGATATATTTTGACGAGTTTTCAAATAGTCAGGGGAACATTTATGTGAGAAAATGTATGGTTGTATGGGTTGACGAGGGTTGCCCGGACTGGAAGCCTCATAGATTCGAGGCATGGTTTAAGAAAATCAGAGATGAGTCGATTGGGCTGCTGAAGCCCCACGAGGTACCCTAGGGAGTCATCCCTGAGTGGTGCCAGACTGCTGGAGAGCAGGAGTTACCAGAGGGATCGGTAGTCAAATCTAAGAACGGGCCGGAGAAGACCTCGACGCTAGACTTTACTGTAGAAGAGGATGAGGTCATTATCCTAGAGGCGACCGAGGGGGATCTTGCGGAGCCGTCCGAGTATAAGCCGACGGAAGATGCCGAGGACACCGAGGATTCCAGCAGCTCATCTTAGGAGTCCTAGTTTATTGGCTCGATCTTGTGATGGCGACCCCCGACCATGGCTATCTTGGATGTCGATGATGGTCACACTTTTTTTTTATGTGCTTACCCCGTCACCCTTGCCCATCAGATTGTAGTAGTAGGTACTTGTATGAACAGTATGTTATGATGTATGACAGTTATTATGCTATCCAGGTCCCACTTAACTTATATTTTGTACGGGGATTTAATTGAGTACCGCTTTCGCAAGGTTAATGTATATACATATATAATCTCCCGACTTGTTTATGGATCTTGGGACCGCGAAAGATGTGTTGTTTGCTTGCAGGGATGTTCGCGTGCTCGACGGGTTCGGGGCGTGACACATGTCCCCTAAATGTCCATAAAATTTGGTCTTAAGACTCCAACATTTCGGTCTCCTAAGGGGTCAAAAACTCGGCCTACCTTAGTTTGAGTCCGATTTCATCGGCTTCCGAGAAAAAGCTTGGCCGGAGCTCCTCGGTGGTCCAATGGCCGTGCTTCCACTTCGAGGAGATCCGCAGGAGATGGGGCTAGGCTCAGGTGGTCAGTCGAAGTCCAAGCAGTGGCCGGAGGGCGGCGCCGATGGTGGCGAACGGCACGGGTAGGGGCTGTCGTCAGGCTGCAAAGAGAGGAAGAAGGAAGAAGAAGCTGTCGTGAGTTTGTGGGGGTGAATGGCTGGCCAAAGTGAGGTGAGAGAGAGTGAGAAGGGACTATATTCAACTCTCAAGTCAAAGGGAAGAATGGCAGGGGGTGTATAGTGGACAAGACTACTCTTTTGCCCGTCTATTGACACATGTCCTAGTGTCATTCAAGAGTGATCTAATGGCCACAATTCCTCCAAAATTTTGGCGGCTCTTGAGGTGGTTTAAAAGACAAAATGCCCTTCTTTTTTTACAAGGGCAAGGCTTAAGCTTGAGGGACAAAATGGTAATTTTACCCCCAACGTCCGGAACGTCGTTTTTCTCGTTACAATATTCTTCGATAGGGCGACGACCAATCTGAATATAACGTTGGAATTCTTGATTCTTCATTTTTAATTTTCAAGACTCGTTTTTGATTGTTTTCTCTATCGGACGTGGTTCCAGCCTATCCCGAACTGACGAGCGGCTTTTGCAGATTTTACGCGTATCGACCTTGTGATTCATATCACAATTAGGGCTCGTCAATTTATGGCGACTTTGGTTGTCATGTAATTGTAAGGGTCTATCACTAGTCCCTTTGGTCTCAATCGTCACTATCTGATTTTGAAAAATTTTGCAAATTATACATTAGTTAAGCAGCATCACCCGCGCTCCAATTGCATAACACTAGCAAATGCATTCCTTAATCGTTCTTAGATTGGCCTTTTTATGGTTCTAAATATCCCCTCGACAATTCTTATGGTCAAAGCGTCATTTCTTATCCGAGTTTCCTAGGTCTACGTATCTTGTCTCGCATTAGCCTTTCCCCTTTGGTCAGCCTACTCAAATTGATCAAATTCGAGTGAGATACGACTGAAATATATCTCTAGATTTACTTCTCATTAATGAATCAGAATGTCACACAATCTGTAATTCTCTGCACCTTGAACTGCTAAAGGCCCAATACCAAAAGGAGGTAATTATTGATGCTAATTGCATCAGGGATATGCAACTCCATGGTCTTGTCTTAAGTGTCGAGCAACATGCGCTATAATTCACTATTTTTCATCTCATGTGAACATAATCCCTTTTGATTTGACCGTACTTTTCTTTGTTCATTCTCAATTAGCATCTTTTGGTCTTGACATCGAATCTGCATGGTTCATCATGATATGATCCCAAAAGGTCGTCTTTTCCCTTCGCGGCATTTAATGATAGATGCCATTTCAAGCCTCATCCTCAGATTCAAACAGTCACAACGCTTCAATGATCATGTGAATCGCATGGGAAATCGTTTTCCGTGTCACTGTACTTTCCCATTTCCCACGGTGCACTTGATTACCTCGAAACTCGGCATTCACTCCCCAACTTTATTGCCTTGGCTATCAGAAGATTGTGGCCAGTTATAGAGTATCATGGGTTAATCACTCTTGATCTTTGCCCTATAAATAGTATTACTCATACTGTGTAGGTCTTCATCGCTAAATCCTTTGTCAACTTTCTTGCAGCCATGAAGCCTTCCTCTTTTTCTTCTTCTTCTTCTTCATCCTCTACCTTGATATCATATCCTACCTGGGTTATACCTACACTATGTTGATGGTGCATCCCAAGGCCCTCGAAAAGTTGGTTACCTTGGTTCATCGTGTTGCACCCAAAAACCTTCCTGATCACCCTTTTCAAACGAACTACAACGAGTTCGTGACCACCTTCGATTATGGGCTTGAAAAGTTATGAAAAAACTCTAAAGCCATCTCCAAGCACGACCTCACTGAACACGAGTTATGGTGTAAGATTGAGGAGGTTAAGGAAGGGGAAGTGTCATGTAAGGAGGTTTGCAACGCCCAAGAAGCCCTTCATGCCTCCCACTTTGTTGTCCTCCAACTTCAACATGCCATCTTTGGTCGCCTGAAGAGTAGCAGGCGACATCTGAAGGGGCCTCTGAAGGACTTTGAAAGGCAAGAGCAGGAGTTGGCCGAGGGTTGTGAGGTTTGATCTTTGGCTTCTGTCGAAGCTAATGTTGAGGCCTTGAAGGGAATGCTAGACATTGTGGTGAACGTGTGGAAGTCCATGTGGCACATCTTCGATAATTGGAGTGTGAATATGGGACGATTTGGAGGCTTCGATAGACAAGTTGGCTCAGGTCAAACATCGTGTTGTGGAGGAGAGAGAGAGATGGAAAGAAAGAAAGAAAGAGAGGGAAAGAAGATAGAGAGGAAGAGAGTAAGTGTGCTCACGATGATATTTTGACTGAATGAAATCTTCTCACTTCATGCCCCCTAGTTCTTTACTAACTTCTTGCATCTCCCACATAGACTGATATAACTTCTTTAAGTTTTCCATTAATTGATCTCTATAGCTCCTTTCCATCGATTTCCCTCATTCGATATGCGTTATCAGTAAGAACATTGATAATTTGGTATGGTTCCTCCCATTTCGATTACCACTTACCGAACTTCTCATTTTCCAAACTCATGGGTAGGATAGTCTTCCATATCAAGTCACCCATGTCGAAATGTTTGGCTCTCACATGTTTATTATAAGCATTGGGAATTCTCCGTTCTTGAGCCATTAACTTTCCAATGCCAAGACTCGATTTTCTTCCAACTCGTCGATGTTTGCGTACATCATTTCATCATACCGTTCCTTTGTCGTGCTATCTTGAAGTTTTACGTTTAATGATTGCACAATAATTTCGAGCGACAGTACAACTTCTTGTCCATACGTCAACATGTAAGGACTGATCCTGGTGCTTGATCTTTTGATGTTCGATAGACCCATTACACTGTCGAGAGTAATGAATCTCATTCTATCGGGTTATCTTCTAAGTGCTTTTTAATAAAAAAAATCGAAAACTACCTTATTAAAAGCCTCAGCCTAACCATTTGGTTGGGCGTAGTAAGGCGTCGAATGGATCATTTTAATTCCTCTTGACTTTGTAAAATCTAATATTTCTCGCCCTGTGAATACTATCCCTTGGTTGGCAATTATACTGTTTGGGATTTCGAATCGGTGAATGATTTGTTCCTCATGAACTCTTTCACAATTTTCTAAGTCACATTCTTATATGAAGCTCCCTCAACTCACTTTGTGAAATAGTCTGTGGCTTCCAAGATGAAACTGTGTTTCTTCGATGAGGGTGAGTAAATTTTTCATATTATATCCATCATCTATCCTTGAAAAGGTCATGGTTTGATGATCGGATTCATTAATGCGGTAGGGACATCCTGAACTGGTCCATGTTTCTAGTATGGTTGGCATCCCTTAGCATAATCGATGCAATATTTGGTGATCGTTGGCCAAAAATACGCATCGCGCCTTAGTAAGCATTTCGTCTTTAAACTGGCCTGGTGCGCCCTGTAAATCCCTTCATGGGCTTCTGTCATGGCTAGCATTGCTTCTTCTTGTCCCAAGCATTTTAGAAGTAACCCGTCATTGTCTTGCAGTATAGCTCATCGTTGATTAGGAGATACTTCTTGGCTTGTCTCTTAAAATCCTTGTTACAAGGGCTTGGCCTTATTAAGTAGCTTATCAAAGGAGTTCTCCAATCCCGTCGATTAGGTATTTGGCTCGATCTTTCGGCCATCTCTCTCTGAACCACTATTACCCGAGTGTCTATCGAAGGCAAGATTCTCGTCTGTATAATAATATGGTCTGCCAGTTCTTTCGATATTTTGTACTTGAATGCCATTTGAGCTAATTCACCGGTTTCCATATTTTCACTTCTCTTGACGTGGATCATCTCATATTCGACGAAGTTCGACAGCAATTTCTTTGCCAAACTGTGGTGTAGTATGATGTTCTTATTGAGGCATTGGTACTCTCCTTTGAGCTGTCTTATTACCAATTGGGAATCGCCTTTAACTTTGATTGCCCTGACTTTTATGTCAATCAAAACATTCAACCCCACAATTAAAGCTTCATACTTAGCTTGATTATTTGAACATCCGAAATCAAACATAGACATGAGCTTAGTTTTTTGTTGGTAGGGTGATATGAGCATGATCCTAGCACCTAATGATATGGATACTACTGATCCATCAAAATATAATACTCAAGGTGCAACACATAGATAATTTTCAGCTTCCTCTATTTTTAGACCCAATGGGTATTCGGTAATGAAGTTAGATACTGCCTGCCCTTTTACAACTTTGAGTGGCACGTAAATCAAATTGATTTTTATCAAAGTAATTGGCCATTTTGCAATCCGGCCCCTTATTATTGACATGGAAAACATGTATTTAATTACATATGTTTTGTAAATTACATGGATCGTAGTCAGCAGCATATAATGTTGTAACTTCATACAGGCATGATATAATGATATACAGTTTTTCGACGAGAGTATATCCTGTCTCGACATTATTCAACATCCTACTCCAGTAGTACATGACATGTTCTTTGCCTTCATTGTTTTCCTGGGCCAATAGACTCTTAACCGTGGTATCGATCGCGGACAAGTATAATTTTAACGGCATACGTGCTTTAGGTGGCGTTAAAACCGGTGGCTTGATCAAATACTCTTTTCATCAATCAAAAGCCATCTGATGCTTTTCCTCCCATGTGAACTCTCATTCATTATTGAGTTTAAGCAACGGGGAAAACACCTCGATTTTTTTATAGGTTAGCTATAAAACACCGCTAGAAATTCAATTTTTCAATCAACGTTTGAAGCTGTTTTTTGTTGACAGGCGGTGGTAATTCTTTAATAACCTTAGCTTTGTTCTTATCTATCTCTATTCCTCTTAGAAGAACCAAAAAACCTAGAAAATTGCCGGCCCATATTCCAAGAGCGCATTTCAAATGATTCATTTACATTTTAACTTGCGCATTCTTACAAAAGCCTATTCTAATTGATTTAGGTGACTTACCTGGTTGGCCTTGACGATAACATCGTCGATGTAAACCTTTATTAATTCTCCGATCATATCATGGAATACGAAGGTCATTGCCCTTTGACAATTGGCATCGGTATTCTTCAAGCCAAATGGCATGATGACCCATTCGAACATGCCAATGTTACCAGGCACCTGAAAGCTGTTTCATGAACGTTCCCTACCCTTATGAATATCTGATTGTATCCTAAATGCCTATCCATGAGAGACATAATTTCATTGTTGGAGGCTAAGTCAATTACCATTTCGGCCATGGACATTTGATATTCATTTTTAGGTGTAGCAGCATTAAGATTGTGAAAATAGATGCACATTATGAGCTTGTCGTTTTTCTTTTTGATAGGCATGATGATTGACAACCACACGATATACCTTGTCGTCTTTATAAAGCCATTAGAAAGAAGCCGCTCAATTTTGATCTTAAGGAACACCTCTGGGGCAAACCTTGTTAGGGCCTATTGGTACGGTTGAAATCTTCTTTTAATCAACAGTCCATGTTCGACCACATTTCTTGTGAGACCAGACATCTCGTGATAATTTTAGACATTCTTTAACAAATTTACCAACTGGGTCTTGTATTGCTGATTAAGTAACTTGCTCACATAAGTCGGTTGTGGGCAAGTCTCATCCCCAAGATTCACCTCTTCCAACGAGTCTTGGACTTGAATTACCTTGTCGTCTTCCTTTATCGATGAGTCTTCGAAGTTTAGATACCATCAATCACCTCATTGGCTTGCTCAGCCTGCTCGGCCCTGTAGGCCGCATACCACCTAATGAGGTTTTGTGACAATCGCTGTGACATTCTGATTTTCAATCAACTTTAGACACTGTAATGATAAGTTTGTATATGTCATGCGATGAATTTTAGTCGTTTTTCGCCCAAATCTGATCAATTTGAGTAGACAGACTAAAGGGGAAAGGCTAACGCGAGGCATGGTACATGGACCTAGGGAATTCGGATATGAAATGACGCTTTGACCATAAGGATCATCAAGGGGATATTTAGAGCCATAAAGGGCCAATCCAAGAATGATTAAGGGACACCTTGCAAGTGTCATACGATTGGAGCGTGGGTGATGCCGCTTAACCAATGTATGATTTGCAAAATCTTCCTAAATCAGACGGTGAAGATCGAGACCTTAGGAGCTAGTGATAAATCCTCACAATTACATGACAATCAAAGCCGCCACGAATTGACGAACCCTAAATGTGATGAGAATCACAAGGTCGATACGCGTAAAGTCCGCAAAAGCCGCCCGTCGGTCCGGGATAGGCTGGGATCACATCTGATAGAGAAAACGATCAGAAACGAGTGTTGAAAGATTTAAAATGGAAAATCAAGAATTATAACTTTATTTGGAATGGTCTTCACCCAATCGAAGAAGTCAGAAGCGAGAAAAATGACGTTCGGAATGTCGACGGTAAAATGACCGTTTTGCCCCTCAATCTTGAAGCTTTGCCTATACAACTCAGGAAGGGCATTTTGGACAATTAACACACCTTGGCTGCTGAAAAAGATGAGGAATTTAGAGCCCTTGGATCATCTTGAGAAGAAAAATTGCCAAGTGTCACAAATCAAGCCATGGAAGTCATATCACCTTTATGCAAACCTACCATTCAACTTTGACCAAGCTTGGGATAAACAAAAGCTCTCTTCTCTCTCTCACTCACTCATTCGGCCATATCTCCCAAAAAGCAACCGAGCATCACCTTCTTCTTATTTTGTTCTTCTGCTCATCGCCCTACCAGAACTGAGCTGCCTATTCAGCCTGTTCGACCGCCCCTTCCGGCCATCAATCGACCACTGGCCGACCATCCCGACGCTGCTCTACATCTTGCAGACGTCCTCCAATAAGAATCAGGCCGATTGGAGCACTGTGGAGTCCTGGCCAAGCAATCTCCGAAGAGCCGACAGATTTTGCTCCAGTTTGAGGTAGGTTCGGTCCTCACCCCTTTTGACAGCCGAAATCTTGGAATCTAAAGCTCAAATTTGGTGGAGATCAAGTAGAAACTGTTGGTATTCTGTGCTTGGACGATCCGACGAACATCAACTGGAATCCGGTGGCCATTTGACTTGAAATTCATAGTGAGCCTCCCAAATCCATAGGTAGACATGTTAAGAGGTAGAATAAGGCTTGAATTGAGAAATTGAGGAGGATTGAAGGCTGGAAGCACTCGGTTTGCAAAGAACCGAAAAGAACCGGTTTCGTTATGTGCAAAACCGATTTTGTGGGCTACAAGAATAGAAGCTTATGGGACTTAAATTGATGTTTATGATGTGTTAAGATGTTGAGGATTGAGTAATGGATGATTGGGGTTAATGGATTGAGGATTTGGATACGGAAAATTGATGGCTTCGATGAAATTTCTACGTTGCGCGAAGTGTTCGACCTTGTACTACAAGGAGACGAACCTTGAGGACTCAGGAAGAGTATTTTTGTGTTGTTGAAGCTAAGGTAAGGGATTTCTTAAACCTAGGCTAGGGAGATTGGACTCGATTGGGTGAGTCAAGGTCTAATTGAATGGATTTGTGTGGGAATTTCAATAGAGTTAGTTTGTATTGTATCCTAAAATGATATAGGACGCATATGTGTGACATTGGTTATGTTTGAATGCTTGCTATGTCTGGTCATCCTTTGATTGCCTCGCATGCCACAAAATTTGTGAATTGCACTTGATATTGTGAATGCAAACGATTTGAAAAGCATGGCATGAGTTGTGGTGGAGGCATGGCTGAGATGAGGCGAGGCCTTGAGGCGTATGAGGCGCGGGGCGAGAGGTTGAGACCCTGATTCGACGAGGTCGCGGGGTGAAGTATGGTTAGGTAGCGCCCTGATGCGACGAAGTCGCAGGGATGAGATAGCCACGGTCCTGATGCGAATGATTCGCGGGACGGAATATGAATTAATGAGCATTGCCTGGAGATTCATCGGAACTTGATACGTTTACGTGGGTCACCTATGACGGTCTGGTACGTTTACGCGGATCGAGTCTGAGGCGACTAGTACGCGGGCTAGAGAATGAGGCAGGCGGAGGTTGATAAATGTGGCAAAGTGACAGGTTGAAAATACATGTGCACTGGAATGTAACACGAGATCATAACTGCATGCCTTTCTTCTGTATGTTGTTGTTTCTTGATTGTGATTGACATGCATGTATATTTATTGAGTTTGGATCTCTTGAGGGATGCAACTACCTGGTGGACTGTCAACCTGACTTGGGGTTAGGTTTCTCTTACTGAGATGTGTATCTCACCCCTTTTGGGGAAACCTCACTTTACAGATCCTAGGTCATAGTTATGTGGCTTATCCGATTTGGTGATCCGCAGGAGATGACGACCTTCTATGATGAGTTCCCCGATAGGCAGGGGAACATTTATGTAAGAAAATGTACAGTGGTGTGGGTCGATGAGGGCAAGCCGGACTAGAATCCTCACAGGTTCGAGGCATAGTTCAAAAGGGACAGGGGTAGACAGGTCGGGCCACTGAAGCCCCATGAGGTACCGGAGAGTGTCGTACTCAACTGGTGCCAAACGATAGCGGACCAGAAGTTTCCCGAGGGATCGGTGGTTGGGTCTAGGAATGGCCCGGAACGGTCATCAACGGCGGAGTATTCTGTGCCACCGTCAGAGGACAAGGTCATAGTGGTAGAGTTGTCTGATGGAGATCTGGCCGAGCCGTCACTGGAGGCGACCATGGAGGACTCTGTCGAGGTTCCGTCAGAGACTTTCTCTGAGTACGAGCCGACAGAGGAGACTAGGGACACCGGAGATTATAGCAGTTCTTCCTAGGCGACTCCAGATGGTGACTCGATCTTTTGACTAGCGACCTGACCCCATTCTTGACGAATTTTTGTGGATATCTCTTTTGACATGCTTACCCCGTCGCCCTGATGTTTAGCGGATTGTAGCAGTTGTTGACTAGTAGGTTGTGATGTACGATGTTCCTTATGCTATCCAGGTCCTGCTTAGTCTTTATATATATATAATGTACAGGGATTGTTAGGAACCGCTTCCATATGCTTAATGTAACTATTATATCTCTCGACCTTTTTACATAGGTGGATTCTTGGGACCGCCGAGAGATTTTTGTTGGTTTACTTGCATGGATGTTCGCGCGCTCATGCCTGGGTCGCGGGGTGTGACATCCCCGCTTATTTTGGTATCAAAGCAAGGTCAGCTCGATACAAAATGGATTGAGGACTGGAGTGATAAGAAGGATTAAGTTGGGACAAGGACGGATAGCGAGACCTTAGGAAACTGGTCAGGGTATGGCATGGGATGCCTAGCATGTGACTTGACACCTATGGATGGCGTTTGACCTTGGTAAGATTATGACAAGGCATAAGGAATTAAGCTCTTTGCTTAGGATTGATGGTCATCTCTGGACCTTGACTTGCCTAATGAATGAAAGTGATTGGTTTTAGTGAATCATTGGAGTGGATGGAAATGAGGAAAGGCCATGGGCCATTGGTTGAAATGTTTCTGGAATTGATATGTAGAGTACTATAGTAGCATGACTATTTCTGTTAAGGGTTAGTTAGTAACTCTGGATTGGATGAATGAGAAAGTTACTAACTCATTGTTGAACTTGTGGCGGATCAGGTTCAATAGCAAGAAGCAAGGATGAGTAACCCATCCAGAAGACTTGGGAGACCAAGAAGCGGAGCCTCTAGTTCGAGGCCGCCCGTAGTTGATGATTCAAGAGTGGATGGTCTACTGAGGGCAATGGAGGGACTCAAAGACATTATAGAGAGGCAAGCCCAGGATCGGGACTCTGCCATAGCTCAGGCAGTAGGAACTGCCCTAGCAGCCATGAATACTAACGCGGGCAATGCTGGTGGAAGTGGAAACCAAAGTGAACCGAATCAGAGCAATGAAATGGTAAACCCTCAAGAGGAAATCGTTGCGGCCAGGCAGATAGGCCAGCTAGTTGAACAGTTCATGAAACTGAAGCTGACACAGTTTGACGGGATTAGAGATCCCGAGCTAGCGCCCAGATAGATAGAAAAGCTAGAGAAGGCTTTTGGGGTGCTAAGATGGACAGATGAGGAGAAAGTGTTGCTGGCTGTGTACCAACTGGAGGGTATAACAAATGACTGGTGGGCTGCCACCAAGGATGGAGTTTTCCCTGGAGGAGCGGCCATGAACTGGAATGCTTTTAAGAGGGCATTTAATTATAAGTATTTTTCAGAAACGGCTAGGGAAAGGAAACAGGTTGAGTTCCTGCAGCTACGCCAAAACCAGCTGACGATAGACCAGTACGAGGCAGAGTTCATGAGACTTTCGAGATATGCGCCTCGATCTATGGAGGACCCTCTGGAGAAGGCAAAGAGATTTAGGGATGGTCTAAGGCCAGAACGCCGTAGCTAGATGATCACTCTGAACCTGAGGACTTACCAGGATATATATGAGCAAGGCCAAATGATTGAACGGGATTTGAAGGAAAGAAATACCGCAACTGGATCGCGGTTCCCATCATTTAGAGACAATCGCTAGATGGGCAAGAGGCCGATGGTGAGTAATAGACGTTTCGTACTGCCCACAAGGAAGAAAATAGTGAAATCGCCAAAACCGACGAACTGGAACTGCAGATTGTGTGGTAGAAGGCATGGAAATGGGCCATGCCTAGTGAGGACAGGAGCATGTTTCAAGTGTGATCAACTGGGTTACCAGATGAGGATGTGTCCAAACCAAGCACCGGCAAGTCGACTGCAAGGACAGAGGCCGCAAGCTGGACCGTCGACTGTCGCGCATCAGAACAAACAGAGCAGACCACCGGCACAGGGCAGAGTATACGCTGTAGCTCGCAGCGAGGTGGAAGATGCTTCAGGAGTGGTCATAGATACGGTTTACTTGTGCAATCAAGCTGCTTATGCATTGTTTGACCCTGGTGCCACACACTCTTTTGTGTCTGCACAGTTTGCTGAACTAGTAAGCATGAAATTGGAACCGTTGAGCATGATCTTGCATGTTACTACACCCTTAAACAATAACACAATAGTTTCGTTAAGCTATGCTGGTTGTGAGATATTGATTGAGGGAAATAAAGAAAGTATTGACCTAGCAGTACTGCCCATGTTTGACTTTGATGTAATAATAGGAATGGATTGGTTGGGAAAATAGGGGGCCGTAGTAGACTGTGGTAATAGAACAATTTGATTTTATCCGAGAGGCCGCTCTAGCTTTGAATTGGTGGGAAGTCGAGGAGGAATCTCGATTCCCTTAGTTTCATCCTTGGAAGTGACCAAATTTATGTCTGAAGGATGCCGGGCATACTTAGTAGCAGTAATGGATACGACTGCCGAGGGACCAAAGTTAGAAAATATCCCAGTAGTGCGTGAGTTTCCGAATGTGTTTCCCCAGGAACTACCAGGATTACCGCCAGAACGGGAAATAGAATTTGTAATTGAATTAGCCCCTGGGACGGAGCCGATATCGAAAGCACCTTACAGGATGTCCCTGTCAAGATTAAAAGAGTTAAAGGTGCAGATATAAGAATTACTAGATAAGGGGTTCATTCGACCAAGCGCTTCACCATGGGGAGTGCTAGTGTTGTTTGTGAGGAAAAATGATGGATCTTTGCGGCTGTACATTGACTACTGGCAGCTAAATCAAGTGACGGTGAAGAACAAATATCCGCTGCCGAGGATTGATGATCTATTCGATCAGTTGCAAGGAGCAGCAGTATTTTCAAAGATTGACTTGAGGACGGGGTATCACCAACTGAGGATCAAAAAGGAAGACATACTGAAGATGGCATTCAAGACGAAGTATAGTCATTACAAGTTTATGGTGATGCCGTGTGGATTGACGAACGCCCGGATTGACGAACGCCCCAGCTGCATTTATGGACCTAATGCATCGAGTATTGAAGGAGTTTCTGGACAGATTCGTCATAGTCTTCATTGACGATATCTTAATTTACTCGAGGAGTGATGCAGAACATGAAGAGCATTTAAGAATTGCACTGAGGACCCTGAGGGAACATTCACTATATGCAAAGTTAAGCAAGTGTGAATTTTGGCTGAACATGGTAGCATTTCTAGGTCATGTTCTTCTGGTGAAGGGATTACAGTGGATCCTGCAAAGATAAAGGCTGTAACTAATTGGCCGAGGCCTACTACGGTCACGGAGGTGAAAAGCTTCTTATTGGGACTGGTAGGATATTATAGGCGATTTGTGAAGAAATTCTCATCCATAGCCGTCCCACTGACACAGTTGACGAAAAAGGAAACGAAGTTTGAATGGACAGATAAATGTGAGCACAGTTTCCAAGAGCTCAAACATAGATTGACGACTGCACCAATGCTGACCATTCCGTCGGGACCGGGAGGATATTAGATTTACAGCGATGCTTCGCTGAAAGGATTGGGCTGTGTATTGATGCAGCACGGCAGGGTAGTAGCTTATGCATCTAGACAATTGAGGTCGTACGAGATGAATTACCCGACCCACGACTTGGAGTTAGTGGCAATTATGTTTGCCTTGAAGATTTGGAGGCACTACCTTTGTGGCGAGAAGTTTCAGATATATACAGACCACCAGAGTTTGAAATATTTATTTTCCCAGAAGGAGCGAAACCTGAGGCAGCGCGGGTGGATGGAGCTACCCAAGGATTATGACTATGAGATATTGTATCATCTTGGGAAAGCAAACAGAGTACCAGATGCATTAAGTCGTAAGTCAAGTATAGCATGCCTGCTAGTGAGAAGTTGGTCGACAATAGAGGACTTGAGAGATTCTGAATTCAAATTAGAGGTCGATCAGTTATCCAGTTTGATAGCGACTTTGAGGGTGGAACTTGAGGTCCAAGAAGGGATCAAGACATTATAGTCTACGGACCCGGAGATTCGAAAAATTGTTGAGATGGATTCGACAAAAAGGAAGCTACAATTTCAAGTGTCCGAGGACG
Source organism: Rhodomyrtus tomentosa (assembly GCA_028455895.1). Taxonomy (NCBI): domain Eukaryota; kingdom Viridiplantae; phylum Streptophyta; class Magnoliopsida; order Myrtales; family Myrtaceae; genus Rhodomyrtus; species Rhodomyrtus tomentosa. The sequence goes on along the minus strand of JAPCWY010000009.1, from coordinate 25,027,494 downwards.
GAATTTTGAGGTTTCGAGGACGTTTATGTGTACCAAAGGATGAAGGGCTCAGAGAAAGAATTTTGTCAGAGGCTCATAGGAGCAACTATAGTGTCCACCCTGGAAGTACGGAGATGTATCAGAATTTACGACAGCATTGTTGGTGGAAATGAATGAAGGTAAACATGGCAAGATACATGGCTAAGTGTTTGACTTGCCAGCAAGTAAAGGCGCAGCACTGTAAACCTAGAGGACTGCTGCAGCCACTGGAAATTCCGGAAAGGAAGTGGGAGTACATAACCATGGATTTTGTAATGGGACTTCCGAGGAGTCAAAGAGGTCATGACTCGATATGGGTAGTCATGGACCGATTGACCAAGTCCGCCTACTTCATTCTAGTACGAAAAGACTTCGCTATGGATAAGTACGCAGATCTGTATATGAGGCAAATAGTAACACGGAGTGCCGGTGACGATCACCTCGAATAGGGATCCGAAATTCACGGCGAACTTTCGGAAGAGCTTACAAGAAGCTATGGGGAGCCGACTGCAGTTCAGTACAACATATCATCCCCAGACAGATGGACAGTCAGAAAGGACGATCTAGACGTTCGAGGACATGTTGAGAGCGTGCGGCATAGATTTCAAAGGCGGATGGGAGGAGCAGTTACACCAGATAGAGTTTACATACAATAATAGCTACCAGCAGAGTATACAGATGGCACCATTTGAGGCACTCTATGGCAGAGCCTGCAGAACACCGATTTGCTGGGACGAGGTAGGACAAAGAAGTATCACAGGCCCCGAATTGGTAGAGCAATCGGTGGAAGCAGTGAAGGTAATGCGGGATAGACTGAGGACGGCGCAGAGTTGCCAGAAGAGCTATGTAGACAAGCGACGCAAGCCGCTAGAGTTTCAAGTGGGCGATCACATCTTCCTCAAGGTGTCGCCGATGAGATGACTCTCGCGATTCGGAAGGAAAAGGAAGCTGAGCCCAAGATATGTAGGCCCTTTTGAGATATTTGAGAGAATTGGAACCTTGGCCTACCGGCTTGCGCTACCGCCAAATCTATCCCAGGTACATAACGTATTCCATGTGTCGATGCTGAGAAAGTATGAACCTGACCCGACACATGTACTGGATTACGAGACCATAGAAGTAGATGACAGAGTGTCTTATGTGGAGAGGTCAATAAGGATCGAGGACCGGAAAGAGCAGATCCTCAAGAATAAGAAGATCCCCCTGGTCAAAGTTGTATGGGAGCACTACGGAATGGAAGGAGCTACATGGGAGAATGAAGATACGATGAGGCGACAGCACCCCAATTTATTTGAGTGATTGAGTATAATGTAAATTTCGAGGACGAAATTTTTGTAAGGGGGAAGAGTTGTGACATTCTGATTTCCAATCAACTTCAGACTCTGTAATGAGAAGTTTGTACATGTCATACGATGTATTTCAGTCATATTCCGCTCAAATCTGATCAATTTGAGTAGACTGACCAAAGGGGAAAGGCTAACGCGAGGCAAGGTACGTAAACCTAGGGAATTCGAATAGGAAATGGCGCTTTGACCATAAGGATTGTCGAGGGGATATTTAGAGCCATAAAAGGCCGATCCAAGAACGATTAAGGGACGCCTCGCGAGTATCATATGATTGGAGCGCGGGTGATGCCCCTTAACCAATGTATGATTTGCAAAATCTTCCTAAATAGGACGGTGAAGATCAAGACCTTAAGAGCTAGTGACACAATTACATGACAACCAAAACCGCCACGAATTGACGAACCCTAAATATGATGAGAATGACAAGGCCGATACGCGTAAAGTCAGCAAAAACTGCCCGTCGGTTCGGGATAGGTTGGGATCACGTCTGATAGAAGAAACGATCAGAAATGGGTTTTGAAAGATTTGAAATGGAAAAACAAGAATTCCAACTTTATTTGGAATGGTCGTCATCCTATCAAAGAAGTCAGAAGCGAGAAAAACGGCGTTCGAAACGTCGGGGGTAAAATGACCGTTTTGCCCCTCAATCTTGAAGCTTTGCCTATACAACTCAAGAAGGGAATTTTAGACAATTGACACTCCTTGGCTGCCGAAAAAGATGAGGAATTTAGAGCCCTTGGATTATCTTGGGAAGAAAAATTGCCAAGTGTCACAAATCAAACCATGGAAGTCATATCACCTTTATGCAAACCTCCCATTCAACTTTAACCAAGCTTGGGATAAACAAAGCTCTCTTCTCTCTCTCTCTCTCACTCACTCATTCGGCCATATCTCCCAAAAAGCAACCGAGCATCACCTTCTTCTTGTTTCTTCTTCTACTCGCTGCCCGACCAGAACTGAGCCGCCTGTTTAGCCAGTTCGACCGCCCCTTTCGGCCATCAACCGACCACCGGCCAACCATCCCGATGTTGCTCTACATCTTGCCTATGTCCTCCAATAGGAATCAGGCCGATTGGAGCACTGTGGAGTCCCGGCCAAGCAATCTCCCAAGAGCCGACAGATTCTGCTCCAATTTGAGGTAGGTTCGGTCCTCACCCCTTTTGACACCGAAATCTTAGAATCTAAAGCTAAAATTTGGTGGAGATCAAGTACACACATAGATGATTCTGTGGTAAAAATTTGAGATTAATTTGATAAGGTTTTGATGACGAACCGGCATTGTATATTTTGCCTAGAAACTGCAGGTACTCTATGCTTGGACGATCCGGCGAACTTCAATGGGAATCCGGCGGCCATTTGACTTGAAATTCATGGTGAGTCTCCCAAACTCATAAGTAGACATGTTAAGAGGTAGAATAAGGCTTGAATTGAGAAATTGAGGAGGATTAAAGGCTGGAAGCACTCGGTTTGCACAGAACCAAAGAGAACCAATTCCGTTCTGTGCAAAACCGATTCTGTGGGCTACAAGAATAGAAGCTTATGGGATTTAAATTGATGTTTATTATGTGTTAAGATGTTGAGGATTGAGTAATGAATGATTGGGGTTAATGGATTAAGGATTTGGATATGGAAAATTGACGGATTCAACGAAATTTCTAGGTTGCGCGAAGTGTTGGACCTTGGACTACAAGGGGCTAAACCTTGAGGACTCAAGAAGAGTAATTTGGTGTTATTGAAGCTAAGGTAAGGGATTTCCTAAACCTAGGCTAGGGAGATTGAACTCGATTGGGTGAGTCAAGGCCTAATTGAATGGATTTGTGTGGGAATTTCAATAGAGTTAGTTTGTATTGTGTCCTAAAATGATATAGGACGTATATGTGTGACATTGGTTATGTTTGATTGCTTGCTATGTTTGGTCATCCTTTGATTGCCTCGCATGCCTCGAGATTTGTGAATTGCACTTGATATCGTGAATGCAAACGATTTGAAAAGCATGGCATGAGTTGTGGCAGAGGCATGGCTGAGATGAGGTGAGGCCCTGGGGCGTGTGAGACGCGGGATGAGAGGTTGAGACCCTGATGCGACGAGGTCGCGGGGTGAAGTATGGTTAGGTGGCTCCCTAATGCGACGAAGTCGCGGGGTTGAAATAACCACGGACCTGATGCGAATGATTCGTGGGACGGAGTATGAATTAATGAGCATTGCCTGGAGATTCATTGGGACCTGATGCATTTACGCGGGTCACCTATGACGGTCTGATGCATTTACGCGGACTGAGCCCGAGGCGACTAGTTCACGGGCTAGAGAATGAGGCAAGTGGAGGTTGACGGATGCGGTAAAGTGACAGGCTAAGAATACATGTGCACTGGAATGTGACTCGAGATCATATTGCATTCCGGTCTTCTATATGTTATTGTTTCTTGATTGTGATTGACATGCATGTATATTTATTGGGTTTGGACCTATTGAGGGATGCGACTACCTGAGTGGCTATCAACCTGACCTGGGGTTAGGTTTTTCTTACTGAGATTTGTATCTCACCCCTTTTGGGGAAACCTTACTTTACAGATCCTAGGTCATAGCCATGTGGCCTATCCGATTTGGTTATCCGCAGGATATGACGACCTTCTATGATGAGTTCCCTGATAGGCAGGGGAACATTTATGTAAGAAAATGTACAATGGTGTGGGTCGATGAGGGCAAGCCGGACTGGAAGCTTCACAGGTTCGAGGCATGGTTCAGGAGGGACGGGGATAGACAGGTCGGGCCACTGAAGCCCCATGATGTACCGAAGGATGTTGTACCCGACTGGTGCCATACGATAGCTGATCAGGAGTTTCCCGAGGGTTCAGTAGTTGGGTCTAGGAATGGCCCGGAACGGACACCGACAATAGAGTATTTTGTGCCACCGCCGGAGGACGAGGTCATAGTGGTGGAGTTGTTTGATGGAGGTCTAGCCGAGCCATCGCAGGAGGCGACCATGGTGGACTCTGTCGAGGTTCCATCGAAGACTTTCTCTGAGTACGAGCCGACAGAGGAGACTGGGGACACCAGAGATTCTAGCAGTTCTTCCAAAGCGACTCCAGATGGTGACTCGATCTTTTGACTGGCGACCTGACCCCATTCCTGACGAATTTTTGTGGATATCTCTTTTGACATGCTTACCCCGTCGCCTTGATGTTTAGCGGATTGTAGTAGTTGTTGACTAGTAGGTTGTGATGTACGATGTTCCTTATGCTATCCGGGTCCTGCTTAGTCTTTATATATATATAATGTACGGGGATTGTTAGGAACCGCTTCCGTATGCTTAATGTAACTATTATATCTCTCAACCTTTTTACATAGGTGGATTCTTAGGACCGCTAAGAGATTTTTGTTGGTTTGCTTGTAGGGATGTTCGCGCGCTCATACCTTGGTCGCGGGGCGTAACAATAGTTGATCTTCCATCAGTAAACTTATCAAATTGATCTACCAGCTCCTTCCTAGGGACTCATTTGGCGTTTCCCTTGTCAAAGTGGAAATACAATATCTCTTGGATCAACCTCGCGTGGTTTGGAGATGCGTAAGCAATCATCTGACATGACTTTGTCTCGACCCTATATTGGAGTCCAAGTGACACAAGTCTGAGGGTTAGTTTTCACGTATTCTACTTTATCTCCACTCCAAAATGCCAACATCTGGTGCAGCATCGAAGTAACACACTAGTTATCATGTATCAAATCTCTTCCCAATAGTAAATAATATGGCCTTTCAGCATCTACAATGCAAAAGGACGTCCTCGACGTTTTCGATCCTACAGTCAGATTTGCAACGTATATGCCTTTTACTTCGATGATTTCACCAGTAAAATTTGATAATTGAATATTCGATGGAATGATCTCGTCATCATTTCTTCCTATTTTATTGATGAATCCGTATTGGATAAGATTCAATGTTGAACCACCATCGACTAACACCTTCATCACTGGTCGCCAATTTATTTGGGGATTAATATTGAGTGATCTTAAATGATTCGAAACATCCTCAAGAAATTTCTTAAATTCCACTATCTCTTCATTATCGAAACAAAACCGAGCACCCTCTTTCTCTTGTATTGTAACCTCATCATCATGACTAATCGAGGGCAATTCAAGCCAAAATTAATTAGGCAACTTAACTTGGACCATACGAGAGCTTATAGGTGATATTGACTTGCTTATAGGAGTTCTGAACGGAGACTTTGGCGTCTTTGATTCTTGAAGTTCCAACTACGCGGGACTCTCTTTATGAGCCGATGGTACTTCCTCTAGTTTGTGCCTGCAAATCAAATTTCTGGCTTTTTGAAATCTAGGGCGATTTGTAGCCATCATCGTTGGTTCAAGGCCATCTTGTTGTTGCAACAAGCGAGTTCTTCTTTTCCATGTATTCTTCTCTTCATGGTACAAGTCAAAATGTTTTCTTTCTTTTGGGTCTTTGTTACTTCGTACCAAGATCCTTCTAAGGGGTTATTCGGCATCTTAAGAGTTCGCGGACGACGTGGTCTACTTAGAGCATAGTAGTCCTGGCTATTGTCTCGCCCCGAAATCGACGAGCACGCGAGCATACCACCAAGCCTTTCCTTTATGAAAGCTCCAGGATCCAACGGCCAATATCTTATTCGCTTAAAGAAACATGCATGCGGAAGCGATGCCAACTCCAATTTAGAAATAAAGCAACACCCGATGATTGAGGACACAAGGGCTCACCTTTAATAAAGGTCAATCATACTTCATTTATTATAAATCTAAATCCTCTTTATCACTACTATTCAATTCTAAGGTCACAAAAGAGAAGTCTTCATTTTTCCTCTAGTGACCTCGTCTCTGTGCCAATCCATGGCAAACCTGGTTTCCTTTGTCAGGGACCTGAAAAATGTGGCCCACAACGGGGTGAGATTCACATCTCAGTAAGGTAGGTCCTAACCCTAGGTTAGGCCGACCGTCCGCTCAGGCAATCATCTACCCCAACTTTCCAAACTCATAATTACACGGGCACATACAAATAAAGATAATGACACACAGATGATGGGCATATAACTATGACACCATGTCACACTCAGATGATCATGCACACCTCATCTTTCCATTTCACCACAACCACCTCTTCTTGCCTGCCTCATTCTCCAGCCCGCGATTAGATCGCATCAGGTTCAGTCCGCGTAAACGCATCAGACCGTCACTGGTAACCTACGTAAACGCATCAGGTTCCAATGAATCTCCAGGCCAATATCATCACCTCATACCTCCGCCCCGAAAATAGATCGCATTAGGATCGTGGCCATCTCAACCCCGCGATTAGATCTCATCAGGGCGCCACACAACATCAACTCCACCTTGCGATTACATCGCATCAGGGTATCCATCTCCCGCCTCGCGTCTCATACGTCTCAGGGACTCGCCATGTCATGTTCATTCCATGCTTCTCAATTCAATTCATAGATAAAATAACAAGTGCAACTCATGCACAATTTGAATACTCATGGCATGCAAGACAATCAATGACATTCGACATGGCATGTGATTTAAACACAAGCAATGTCACACATAGACCACCTATAACCACTTAGGACATATTAAGAGCTATCCCTTTGGAAGATTCTCATAAATCGATCAAATTATTCCTCGACTCACCCTATTGAGTCCAATCTTCCTATCATAAGGTTAAGAATTCCCTTACCTTGGGTTTGATACCACAATAATTCTCCTCTTGAGCCCTCACAAATTTGGTTCCAAGGGTCCAAAGTTGAACTCACCACGCAACCTAGAATTTCCAATCAATTCGTCAATTTTCTTTGTCCCATTCCTCAATCCATGAACCACAATCATCCATAACATAACCCTCATCATCTTAATATGTCTTAATCACCAATTTGAGACTCAAATCATCCATCATTAGCCCCCTACAGATTCAGTTTGCACAGAACCGAACCTGGTTATGTTCGGTTCTATGTAAACCGAATGTATCCATGCCTAAATCTCCACTAAATCCATCATTTAAATACTATCCTACCTCTTAACATGTCTGTCTAAGGGTCTATGGGTCTCACCAAAGGTTTGAAGTTGAATGGTCCCCGGAATCCCGTTGAAAGTTTCCGGATCTCCCAAGGTCAGTAACCGGCAGTTTTTGCTCTAAGTTCACAAGATCGATTCGAGATCGAAACCTCATCAAATCATTCCCAACCTTTTACCACCGATTTATATACATGTCTTTTAGATCTTCACAAAATTTGACCTCAAAAGTTCAACATTTCGGCCTTTAAAAGGGTCAGAAATCGAACATACCTCAGGTTGAGCTTGATTATGTCGGCTTCCGGGAAAACTCTTGGCCGTAGCTCCTCGGTGGTCCAAATGCCATGCTTCCACTTCAAGGAGGTCGACAAGACGTAGAACTAGGTTGGTATGGTCAGTCGGTGGTCAGGAGATGGCTGAAGAAGGTCGTCGACGGCGCCGAGCAGCAGCTCCAGAACTGGTTGCCGGCGAGCAGAATGAATAAGGAAGAAGAAGAGGAGGTTTTGGTGATTGAGGGGGTTTATGGCCGGTCAAGTGAGTGAGGAGGGAGAGTGGAAAAGACTATATACAAGGCTTGAATGGTAGGTATGAAATAGTGGACATGACCACTCTTTAAGCCATCTCTTGACACCCTTCCCACTTGTCATTCTAACTTGATCCAATGGCCTATATTCCTTCAAATTTTCGGTGGCCTTGGGGTTTATTTAATGATCAAATTTCCCTCCTTCAAATGCATGGATAAGGCTTTAAGCTCAAGGGGCAAAAGGGTAATTTTACCTCCGACATTCAAAACGTCGTTTCTCTCGCTCCAAAATCCTTCGAAAGGGCGACGACTAATCTGAATAATGTTGGACTTCTTGATTCTCCATTTCAAATTTTTCAAAACTCGTTTCTGATGGTTTCTCTATTAGACGTGGTTCCAGTCTATCTCGAATCGACGAGTGGCTTTTGTAAACTTTACGCGTATCAACCATGTGATTCTCATCACATTTAGGGCTCATCAATTCGTGGCGACTTTGGTTGTCATGTAATTGTGAGGGTCTATCTCTAGTCCTTTTGGTCTCGATCGTCACTGTTCGATCTAGAAAAATTTTATAAATTATATATTGGTTAAGCGGCATCACTCGCGCACCAATCATATAATACTAGCAATGCATCCCTTAATCATTCTTGGATCAGCCTTTTATGGTTCTAATGTCCCCTCGACAACTGTGATGGTCAAAGCGCCATTTCATATTCGAATTCCCTAGGTCCACGTTTCTCGTCTCGCGTTAGCCTTTCCTTTTTGGCCAGTTTACTCGAATTGATCAGATTCAAGCGAGATATTACTAAAGCACATCGCTAGGTATACTTCTCATTAATGAGTTTGAAAATGACTGGAAAATCAGAATGTCACAACTCTTCCCCCCTTAAAGAAATTTCGTCCTCGAAATTTGCAACCTTCCAACCATCCAATCCCTTGGGGTATCGGTTACACCTCGCATCCTCACTCTTCCGGATAATTCCTTTCACAACTTGAAGATCTTGCCCGTCCTTTCCAGTCCAAAACTGTCTTTCCCTTAGGACTCGTCTCCTTCAGTCCTCAATCTAATTGGCTTCTCTCTATTCTCTTTTGGTATTTGTAACATTTGTCCATACCATTCGGCATATCACTCCTTTCAAACTTCCTTTCATACCAACAGAGATTCAAAGGCTTTATTAACTTACCCTCTATTAACCAAGTCGAGTTATAGCCCTCTCGATTCCTTAAACAATTGCATGATCATTTCCGTAGTAATTCATTCTCAATTCCTTCCAAAAATTCCCTTGGATCAAGTGATCCTTCAACTTTTGGGGTCATGTCCTTCTCTTTTTTTGACATGTCTAGTGCTCGACCATATGGTAGATTAATTTCAACTTTCATATCACCGATAGTATATATATGTATCTTGGTACATCTTTATGCCATCCCCAGGAATACCATAATCCTCCCTTCGAATTTTGAAGAAGTCGTCTCCTTAAGTTTCCCCTCAATACTGGACTCGTACTTCCGTCCCTAGGGTCTTAAGGGTTCCATCTATTCCTATAACTCCTCAAGTATCGATGTTCATTCCTGGCAACACCCCAATTCCCTTCTGGCCTTCAGGTTAGGTGTTTCTAGTGGTCGTCAACTAGTCATTTGACAACTTCCAGTTTAGAGGTTGAATCTCTTATTTCTCGAGGGAAGATCTGTCCCTTCATTGCCAATTACGCACCGCTCAATTCTCAATGATAAGTATCCGCTAAATAATTCACCCTTCCTCAGCGACAAGGGTATTTTCTTAATGACACTTAGGTAATCCCTTCGTTCCACGTAACTTTCCATCAATCCTCTTTAGGCAGTCAATGCACTTAACCTCTTGTAGTTCGCATAATTTCGAGATTTTTCTTCATACAAGCAACGCTCTCATACCCGTGAGGAGTTTCATACATCAGCATTGCCTCTTGTTCGATTCCTCACTGGAAACTATAACTTTATTTTCTTGCGGTAGGTATAGACTCAAAATTTTATTCTACCAAGACATTGTTTCCCAAATTTTGCTACGAGGATATTCGCAAGCCCACTCCAATCATGCTCTAAGCATTCCAACTCCTATGGCCTTATCGTCACAATGTATGTGGAATGCCCACTTCCGGTTGCCTTGCCATGCCTCAAGTTTCATTATTGTCGCGTCATTGCGACCCTCATATGCGTTCTCATTTCCAACTGGAATCGTCATAAACGGTATAATCATTAGCTTAACTCGAATCCTCAAAAACCCTCTTCACGTTCATTCATCTACTCATGTTATATCACGTCCTTGATCCATTTTACCAATGGAACGGTTCCACGGTCCGTCCATTACAATTCGTCAATTCCAGGAACTTTCAACTTCTAGCAACCCACATCGATTCTAGTCGATTTTTCACTCATTCTACTCCTCTAAGGCTCTATAGAGATTTCATTTCTCAGAGATTTCACGACCGAGAAATCTTACCTTATCAGATCCATAGCCCGTGCTCTTCACATTCAGCATATAACAAACATCTCCTTAGAGTCCATAGGACACTCTCAAAAGCTGTTCATGTTTCTCGTGACTCCTTACATGAGTTCAGCCATCGTCTCTCAAGACGGTAACGACCAACTCAATCATTCCTTGGGCACTTAGTTCGGCGATTATCAACTTCCTTCCACCAGGTGTCGAATCTTCCCAACTGTTCCTCGCACTTTTCACTTGAGAGCTCAGACCTTGGCTCTCTGTCGTCACGGGTCTCCTCTAGGACCACATGACATTTTATTTATTCTTGTCACTCTTCTCTTGAGAAGCATTAGTACTTTAGCCTCTGAGTTCCATAACTCACTAAGGCGACCTTATCCCAATTCTGTTCGTTCCACTGAACGTCAATATCATCCTAGAATTCAACATTGTCTACTAGACTATCTCTCGGATTTCACTTCCAAGAGTCATTCAAGTTCTGCGTCCTCTTTCTTAGTACAAACGCTCAATCATAATACTAGGACAATTTAGAGTTTTTCTTCATTTTATAATAGGGTATCTTACCCTAAGAAAGAAACTACACAACTCCGTGACATTTGCTCACTTCAAATTCACCTTGTCCTTCCTATTCCATAGGACGGCAACCTTAGAGTCAGCGCCGATGGCGATACCTTTACTCTAGGATTCAAATGCCACCATGCTTTCACATTCCCTTTCCCATAACTCAATCACCTCAAATGACAATATCAATTCGTCCCTAAGTCTCCATCAGTTCACTTGTCGAATGCTCAATTCGATTACCTCCACTCACTTGCAAGTATTCTCTAAGCGCTCTTTCGTTTACTAAATCATTCACTAGAATCAAAACCAGTCTGGACTATCAAGTCCGTTCACTTTTCTTTTCGTCGACGACCATTTCTTAGTCCAATCGCCCTTTAAGAACAATGCCCTATTTTTTAGGGAACAATAACTCATGATTTTATTTCTCATGGTTCCAATTCAATCAACCGATCCTAAGAAATCATTAATTCCTGGCAAACCAGTATGCCGATTTTTCCTCGACCCCTTCCATAACAGAAGAGACGAACTACCCATTTTCTACTATGTGTCTTACGCTCAGGTAATCAATCATTTCCCGTAGGCACATTCCATATTCATAATGAACATCTCTTTGCTCGTAATCCCTAAGTAGGAGTTCTCTTATTCATAAGTCTTTCGATCATTCTCCTCTTTTGCTAAGTCCCATCACCATTCCTCAAAATTAGGAATAACAGCCATAAGGTTTTCAAGTTCCAATCCACTCAGGAATTTACCTATTTTATTCAAGGTCCTTGACCACTCTTAATATACTTAGACGACCTTGAGAACTCTGTCTCACATTGGTCGATCATCCTCTAGTCCTCACAAAACTATCAAGATCCCAACAACCTTTACTTTCAAGTAATCCCAAGATGATACTTTCCATCGAACAACTCAACAGAGGTAGCCTAGGCAAATCTCATGCCTTCGAGGAAATCCTTCCTCTAGTGACCTTTCACCAATCATCAATAGCCTCTTAGGGCTAGTACTGCCAGGGTCACTTTCTTTCTTCAGTGTACCCAAAACTTCCAAGGTTTTCTTATCACGATCATCAATCTAAAGGAGGCAATTCAGCTTTCATCCTTCCATCAAACTCAATCAATCTCATTCTTATTCACAACTTCACAAGCTTTTCAAAACTCTCATCGTTCTTCCCACACATTCGCATTTCTCGTGAATGAAATAACTCAAAGTCACCTTTCTCATGACTTCTATCACTTAACTCGTCAGCACAAGCATTTATCGCCACAGTAACCTAGAGAATCATGGCAGCTCCTCTCCGAGCTCGCTTAACCAACAAATTTCCTCATTTCCATTTAAAGTTCCTACGACCCATTCAGCTCTTGGGTCTCATACGATTAATGGATCGAGCCATATTCTCTTTTGGTACTCACACTCCAATCGCCCATCTTTACTCAATTCTCATGATCCTTCTTGGTTCTTGGATTTTCCCATATCTTACATACTCGAGTCCAATGCTCTTCTACGACCATACTGTCGTCGTTCAACGCCCTTTGGTTCACATGTCTCTTGAACCACTATGATTCCCCTTAGGAATCAAAGATTTAAGTCATTTACTCAAGTCCGGCAGTCTCTAGCTGTTCCTCTCATTATCTTTCACTAGCAACCATTTAGTGGTTCTCAAACAACTCTCTAATGCTACATAGGAAACTCCTAACTAATTGCCAATTATTCAAGGATCTCAAATTGTCCTTAACCTGCAACCTTTCATCAAGCCAGCCTCAACGAGGCAACTTCTCAACTAACAGCCATTACTAGGCTAGCCTCAATTAGGCACTATCAAGCAAACACTCAAGACGGTAATTCACTAAGTCAATAACTCATACTTTAAGCCTAGAGGCATCCGTCACTCTAGCATAATCACAACAGACATCAATTCATTGGGTATAAATCTCATATGTCATCTAAACTCTCAGTTATACCTTGACCAAGCCAATCACATGAGGCTAATCACAAAACTTGCCTAACAGGTCCATCACAAACATCATTTTCCTTTTTCAAAGGGCATCCACTATCAAGCACGAAGCTTTTCACCATGCCACTCATAGGCGCCATTACACATGTCATGCCACTTCTGAACATCTTCCTTGAGGATCAATCTCGTGCCACACATCTCTTAACCACAATTGGACTCAATTTGATACCTAGACTTCCACTTTCAAGTTATAACTTAGGTCATTCCTGCCTCTTGCCACCTTAGAAGCCTGCCAGGAGCCGCTCCTTGTCCAGACCTCTCTGACCCGGCGATCACTCCCCGTCCTTATCAGACCTGGCCATTACAGATTGTCCCAAATCATGCATCTATAGAGAAAGCCTCATTCCACGTGTCCCATACCATGTTTCATTACAATTTGTAGGTATCCCATCAACTTGTCTCATACCAAGCAATAATTTATTAAGTCCAACAGCGATAAGTTCATGCATGCACCCTCATCAACTTGCATTTCATAACCATAAACACGTGCACAACATGACTGTTCTCACCACTTGTCATGTCAAAAATAGCCTTCAGATCTATTCCTATCCATTTAAGAGTTCTAATTCCACCAATGACCATCACATCTCACAAATCAATTGCCTATATTCAACCATGCACCTCAAGTGAAGTCGCAAACTAAATCAAATCCAAAAGCATTCGATCATGACCGACCTTTAATTCAATATACCTTGTATACACCTCATCTCATTTCATCCAAGGCTGACAATAGCAATTGATAGCTAAACCATCAAGATATCACATAATTCAAGCTCGAATCCACTAACATCAGTCGCCTCTTTATAACTCGTACTCCTCAAGTTGGGTCATTGACAAATCAAGATCACAATCATACACTTCAATTGACCCTTCATTCATAATTTATTCTCTAGCAACCTCAAATCCAAGCTTATGACTCCTCAATTTCTATTCACTTTCTTATGAGCCTTATTCACAAATCACTCAAGATCATCCCTTAAATCGGCACTAGGATCATTAGAATACTACACAAATTCAAACCTATAGTCCTCAAGATTCAACAATCCATGCTTATCCCTCAAGGTCTCACTACCTAATTGTCCTCAAGTCATCGCGCCTTATCACTCTGAGTCTCAATCACATTGGATCGAGCTGACCATGCTCTGATACCAATCAAATGGTGGTGTCACACTCCGAATCCAACGAGCACGCGAGCATCCCACCAAGCCGTTCCTTTATAAAAGCTTCGGGATCCAACGGCCAATGTCTTATTCGCTTAAAGAAACATGCATGCCGAAGTGATGCCAACTCCAATTTAGAAATAAAGCAACATCCGATGACTGAGGACACAAGGGCTCACCTTTAATAAAGGTCAATCATACTTCATTTATTACAAAGCTAAATCATCTTTATCTCTACTATTCGATTCTAAGGTCACAAAAGAGAAGTCTTCATTTTTCCTCTAGTGACCTCGTCTCTGTGTCAATCCATGGCAAACCTGGTTTCCTTCATCAGGGACCTGAAAAATGTAACCCACAATGGAGTGAGATTCACATCTCAGTAAGGTAGGTCCTAACCCTAGGTTAGGCCGACCGTCCGCTCAGGCAGTCATCTACCCCAACTTTTCAAACTCATAATCACACGGGCACATATAAATAAAGATAGTGACATACAGATGATGGGCATGTAACTATCACACCATATCACACTCAGATGATCATGCACACCTCATCCTTCCATTTCACTACAACCACCTCTTTCTGTCTGCCTCATTCTTCAGCCCGAGATTAAATCGGATCAGGTTCGATCCTCGTAAACGCATTAGACCGTCACTGGCAACTCGCAAAAGGAATCAGGTTCCAATGAATCTCCAGGCCAATGTCATCACCTCATACCTCCGTCCTGCGAATAGATCGCATCAGGACTGTGGTCATCTCAACCCCGCGATTAGATCGCAGCAGGGCGCCACACAACATCATCTCCACCCCACGATTACATCGCATCAGGGTATCCATCTCGTGCCCCGCGTCTCATACGCCTCAGGGCCTCATCGTGTCATTTTCATGCCATACTTCTCAATTCAATTCACAGATAAAACAACAGGTGCAACTCATGCACAATTTGAATACTCATGGCATGCAAGACAATCAATGACATTCGACATGGCATATGATTTAAACACAAGCAATGTCACACATAGAGCTCCTATAATCACTTAGGACATAATAAGAGCTATCCCTTTGGAAGATTCTCATAAATCGATCAAATTAATTCTCGACTCACTCAATTGAGTCCAATCTTCCTATCATAAGGTTAGGAATTTCCTTACCTTGCGTTTGATACCACAATAATTCTCCTCTTGAGCCCTCACCAATTCGGTTCCAAGGGTCCAAAGTCGAACTCACCACGCAACCTAGAATTTTCAATCAATTCGTCAATTTTCTTTGCCACTTTCCTCAATTCATGAACCATAATCATCCATAATATAACCCCCATCATCTTAACATGTCTTAATCACCAATTTAAGACTCAAATCATCCATCATCAGCCCCCCACAGATTCGGTTTTCACAGAACTAAATCGGGCTATGTTCGGTTCTATGTAAAACGAATGTATCCATGCCTAAATCTCCACCAAATCCATCATTTAAACACTATCCTACCTCTTAACATGTCTATTTAAGGGTCTATGGGTCTCACCAAGGGTTTGAAGTCGAATGTTCGCAGGAATCCCGTTGAAAGACATCGAATCTCCCAAGGTCAGTAACCGGTAGTTTCTGTTCCAAGTTCACAAGATCGATTCGAGGTCAAAACCTCATCAAATCATTCCAACTTTTTACCACAGATTGATATACATGTATTTTAGATCTTGATAAAATTTGACCTCAAAATTCCAACATTTCGGCCTTCGAAAGGGTCAGAAACCGAACATACCTCAGGTTGAGCTCGATTTTGTTGGCTTCCAGGAAAACTCTTGGCCGGAGCTCCTCGGTGGTCCAAATGCCATGCTTCCACTTCGAGGAGGTCGACAAGACGTAGAGCTAGGTTGGTATGGTCGGTCGGTGGTTAGCCGGTGGCCGGAGGAGGTTATCGATGGCGCCGAACAGCAGCTCCAAAACTGGTCGCCGACGAGCAGAATGAAGAAGGAAGAAGAAGAGGAGGTTTCGGTGATTGAGGGGTTTTATGGTCGGTCAAGTGAGTGGGGAGAGAGAGTGGAAAAGACTATATACAAGGTTTGAGTCAATGGTTGAATGGTAGGTATGAAATAATGGGCATGACCACTCTTTAAGCCATCTCTTGACACTTGTCCCACTTGCCATTCTAACTTGATCCAATGGACCATATTCCTTCAAATTTTCGGTGGCCTTGGGGTGGATTTAATGACCAAATTTCCCTCCTTCAAATGCATGGACAAGGCTTTAAGCTCGAGGGGCAAAAGGGTAATTTTACCCCCCGACATTCAGAACGTCGTTTCTCTCGCTCCAAAATCCCTCGATAGGGCGACAACCAATCCGAATAACATTGGAATACTTGATTCTCCATTTCAAAAATTTTCAAGACTCGTTTCTGATGGTTTCCTCTATCAAACGTGGTTCCAATCTATATCGAATCGACGGGTGGCTTTTGTAGACTTTACGTGTATCGACCCTGTGATTCTAATCACTTTTAGGGCTCTTCAATTCATGATGACTTTGGTTGTCATATAATTGTGAGGGTCTATCTCTAGTCTCTTTGGTCTCGATCGTCACCGTTCGATCTAGGAAAATTTTGTAAATTATATATTGGTTAAGCGGCATCACCAGTGCTTCAATCATATAATATTAGCAATGCATCCCTTAATCATTCTTGGATCGACCTTTTATGGTTCTAAATGTCCCCTCGACAACCCTTATGGTCAAAGCGCTATTCCTATTTGAATTCCCTAGGTCCACGTTCCTCGCCTCGCTTTAGCCTTTCCCTTTTGGTCAGTCTACTCGAATTGATCATATTCAAATGAGATATTACTGAAACACATCCCTTGGTATACTTCTCATTAATAAGTCTAAAAATGACTGGAAAATCAGGATGTCACAGCTATTATCCTCGTTAAACTCTTTTCCCCATCTATATGAGGTCTTTTCATGAGTATGAACAGGTGGAAAGCCATAGCTCACGCAATAGTCAAATTTACCACTAGACTCTCATAATGTGCCGATAGAGGGATCTCCCTCTTCGTACCTTTGCTTAAATGATTTATAAGCCTTCTGTTGAAGAGGAAGTTTTTTGGACATTGCATTTCTGATCCAAGGCTGGTTTTGACTTCTCTAATTAGTTTGATTGTCCCTATGGTAATCTTCTTCATGTTGATATAAGTTTTTCAGTTCTCGACTACAACGAACACATAAATTCGACGGCTTATACCCCTTACTTGATTGCTTTAGGGAAATCATTCTAGTCATCACCAGGAAAAGATCAATATCTATATCCATGAGAGATTTACCTTGCCATCAGCAAATTTGATCTTCCCTTGTCGAATTACTTTTTGAGAACCAAGTAATCCGAGATGTTATGGCTCCACGAATGGTGCCATTTACACTACTTTTTTCCAACTAATTTCACTTTAGTTGGTATCTTTTGACCTTATGTTGGTTCGATTTGTCCATCAGCCAACAGCATATCGAAAATCTCTTCCATTCGATTTGCGTTGAAAGAACAATACACCGCCTCCTTTGCTTTGGCATTGTCGATAGATCAGCAACTGACAGGTTCGGCATGGCTCTTTGAAACTGGCCATGAAAAAGTCGCTCCATTTGTTTCCATGTCAATAGCAAATTTGGTGTCAATGCAATGTACTGCGTAAAGGCCGTTCTTGATAGGGAAAGTAGAAATAGCCTTAACTTCCAATGATTGGTGTAAGTAGCATCTTGGCATAACTCTAAAAGCATTTACGTGTTCATACATAAATTATTCATCTTCTCTAGTGAACAACATAAATTTTGGTATCTTAAATGCTCTCGGATATGGGATGATATCCATCCAATCAAGATATTGCTTTCTATAGATGTTAATCATGTATCCTATCATCGGGTCATTTTACCCAACCATTTGATCGACAATTGTTGATTTTGATACACTGGTTGATATGGTATTTGTTGCCCTGGTTATTGTAGGATTTGATACGCTGGCTGTTACGCTTGATAAATTAGTTGCATGGCAGGCTGAAAGGCTTGCAGTATGGGCTAAGGACCCTTGTGGCTGCAAAGCTTGATTCGTCTGTTGATACACTGGTTGTGCGAACTGCTGCTGAATTACAAATTGAAAAAATTACTTCGGTCCTTTGAGTTTAGGAAACTAGGTCTGACCCCTAGCCTGTTACTGCTCCTTAGGAGGCGCTGGTGCTGCTCCTTGATTTTCAATGACCATGGGCACAAGTTGCTCATTCACAAGGATGCGGTTTGTTTAGGCAAAAATCCTGTTTTGGACAACAAGTATATCTTGTCGAATAAGATGAACAGGACTGTACCTATACCCGCGTCCACTTGAGGATTGCAATTATTAGATGTCAATGTCTCTCCTTGTTGCAGAATCCTAGTAGGTGCAACAGTTTACACATTCTAACCAACAGAACATGCATTTGTCAATAGAGGTATTAACAATAAAGTATTCCTCAACGATACTTCCAGCTTAAATTTGTGGAGAACTTGCTTGGGTTCTATGTTGACATGACGCACAGTCATGATAAGTATTGATGATTAATAGTCAAACAACATCAGTCATTCGTCGGACTATATGATCAGCATGCTCATTCTGATTTTCTTCAATTGTACGTCTTATTAAAGACAACATAACAGGCGTGATTTATGCATTTCCCCTTGGTTCTTTGACGTGCTGTCGAGGAATCTCGTACTCTTCATCCTAGACTTGGTTTGGAAATCGATGAGCGGTCGAGGATTCTACTCGCAATACTTCTTCCATGGGTTCGTCTTCAATGCCATCTAAGTTGTTTTAACCTCTTGTACGTGATATAGCACTTTCTCAAACTGACACCTTGATGGTTTCATTAGGCGTGCCAAAAAAGATTGTTGACGTCGAAATCCCTCAATTGAGCCCAGATAGACTTCTGAGGTTCGACCCAGAAGATTGAAGCTCAAAAGGAGTTTGGTGACGCGAAAATCTTTTATCAAACTTAAGCATCTCATTTTTCAATAAGGAGTTGCTAGCCAACCTTGGACATAGAGTGTCAAATGTAATTTTTTTTTTTTATAGTAATGTAGGCAGCACCTTATAGACTCTCGACCAATCAAACTTAATCCCTTCAATGACCTACACATAGGACACAACACCAGAATTTAATCGATGATATTGAACGGGGACTTAAAATACATGACACAGTGCCGAAAATTAATCGACTACATTGGAGAGGATATAGGACAAAATGCTAGAATTTAATAGACGACACTGGACAGGCTTCTTGACAGAACACCAGAATTTAATCGACGGCCTTGGACAAAGGAGAGATACCAAAATCTAATTGATGGCACCGACCCAAGAAATGAAACTCGTCGAAATTGAATTGACGATGAAAATCTGAAAGTTATAGCTAAGCTAGGCTAAGATAATGAAAGATAAAGACTTAGTTTGTTGTTGGATGACTCGAGGTATTTATAGCGAAACCCAGGTAAATGTCGAACGATTATTGTGACATTCTGATTTTTTTGTCTTTTCAAGACTTATTAATGAGAATATATCTAACGATGTATTTCAGTCGTATCTCGCTCAGATCTGATCAATCTCGAGTTAATTGACCAAAAGGGAAAGGCTAACGCGAGATAAGGTACGTGTACCTAGGGAACTCAAATAAGAAATGGTACTTTGACCTTAAGGATTGTCGAGGGGATATTTAGAGTCATAAAAGGTCGATCTAAGAACGATTAAGGAATGCATTGCTAGCGTTATACGATTGGAGTGCAGGTGATGCCGCTTAACCAGTGTATAATTTATAAAATTTTCCTAAATCGAACGATAATGATCTAGACCGTCGAAACTAGTAATAGACCCTTGCAATTACATGACAACCAAAGTCACCATGAACTGACGAGCCCTAAGTGTGATATGAATCACAAAGTCGATACGCGTAACGTCTGCAAAAATCGCCCGTCAATTCGAGATTGTGTGAAATCACATTTGACAGAGAAAGGAATCAGAGACAACTCTCGAAATTAGAAAATGGAGAATCAAGAATTCCAACGTTATAAATAGATTGGACGTCGCCTCATCAAATGAAATTTTAATTAGAAAAACGACGTTCCGAACGTCGAGGGTGAAATTACCATTTTGCCCCTTAAGTCTTGACCTTGCATTTAGAAATGGATAAGGGCATTTTGGTCATTGACCCTACCCCAAGGGTGCCAAAAATTTAGAGATGTAATGGCCATTGGATCATCCAATTGAATGACAAGGGACAAGTGTCAATAGATGAAGCTTGGGTATTAATTATCAACCTTTTAACCTACCATTATTCTATGTTGACCATGTCAATTGGAGTATATACCCTATCTTCTCTTCCCTCAACCAATCACCACCTCCATAGCCAGCTTCTTCTTCTTCCTTTTTTCTTCTTCTTCTTCAACCGAACCAGCTCCAGCCGACCAGCTTCTGCCGCCGACTTCGCCGATCTCGAGCGCCACTTCCGTCGACTCCCAGCCGTTGAGCCAACCACCCTCACCTTATTCATCCTCTTTTCAACCACCTCTAAGGGGTAGCTTGGCGTTTGACCCACTGAGGAGTTCCGACCAGCTTTTTCCTGAAAGTCGACGGATTCCATCGCAACTGGAGGTAAAACGTCGTTTGAGCTCTGTAGAACTTCGATTTGTCTCAAACTTTCGATAATTTTTTGTAGACATCGAGGGCACACATATACTAAGTTGTGGTAAAAATTTTGGGTAAATTTGATGGAGTTTTGACACAAAAATGGTGTTGTGATTGAAGGATAGAAACTGACCGGTAGAGGGCTTGGAGAGCTCGGTGCCGTTTGTGAACCATTTGGCGTCGTATTGACTTTAAATTTTCAGTGAGGCTTCCCAACACGTAGAACTAGGTGTTAGAAAGTAGATTAGTGTATAAATTGGGGATTTAGATTGAATTATAGGCTGATTGAGTGAGATATGCACAGAACCGAAAATGCCCTGATTTGGTTTTGTGCATACCAAAACTTTAGGGGTTGTTCATGGGTGAATTGAGCTTTAAATTCTTCATTAAGGTGTACTATAATGTCGATGGATGTGTTATTAAGGCTTATACTTGATGGTTCGATGATTGGATGAAGAAATATTGAAGAAACGGATAGAATTCCATTAGGTACAAAGCTGCCCTGTTTTGGAACCCTTGGAGCCGATTACTTGAGGTGCTTGGAAAGGGAAATTTGTTGATTTTAGCATAAGGTAATAAGTTCATAAACCTTGGCTAGGAGGATTGGACTCGACTGGATGATTTAGGTGCGGATTGAGTTAGTTTTCGTGAGTTATGGCATGATTATCCAATGTTGGTCATGGTGGATGGATGATTGCTTGAATGCTTACTTAATACATATGCCATGAATTGATTGCCTCTTGTGAGTAATAAAATTGATTGCCTTGCATGCCGTAGATACTTAGCTCGTTGCGTGAGCTTGTACTTGATCATGAAGTTTGAATTGAAATGATGTTTGGCATGCTTGGAAACCTACGATACCCTGAGGCGTTGAGACGCGGGGTTGAAATGGCCAATGTCCTGATGCGTTGAGACGTGATACGAGATTTGATATATGTCGACACAGACCTAGAATGATATTGAAAACCTGATGCGTTTACGCGGGTTTGTCAATTGGGTGGTCTAAGCCGTAATTACGCGGACCAAGCCTAGGTGTTTTAAAAGCGAGCGTGATTCATGAGACAGTTCTGAGGGGTGAAATTTGTGGCTTGACTTAGTATTTCCTGCCTGGCCTGATTATAAATTTATGATGCCATATTGTTTGATTGATAGTCACCTGCATTTTGTGGTGTCCATATGACTGATGAGTGCCGTATGATGTTGTTTGTATATTCTTGTTCATGATTGCAATCATCTGGGTGTACAGTCGGCTTGACTTAGGGTTAGGACCTATCTTATTGAGATGTGAATCTCACCCCATCGTGGGACTATATTTTCAGACCCTAAACCTTGAGGATGCTGCCAACTCGTCTAGGTGACCCCCAAGGAGATGACAACATATTTTGATGGGTTTCTGGACGGTCGGGGAATTGTGTACGTTAGAAAATATATAGTGGTATAGGTTGACGAGGGCGGTAAGGACTGGGTACCGCATAGGTTCAAAGCGTGGTTCCGTAGAGTAGGCAATGTTACCACTGGTCCGCTGAAGGTCACGGAGGTACCTCGCAGGGTTGTTCCTAGTTGGTGCCATCCCACTCGGGATTCAATAGAGGTTAAGAGGTCTATAGCTGACTCGAGGAATATACTTGAGAAGACCCCTACTATGGAGGACACAGTTGAGGTGATTGAGATCGATGCTTCAGAGGATGTGCTAGAGGAGCAGGTGGAGGACGAGACGATGGAGGACACGGTGGAGGTGCGCTCTAAGACTTTCTCGGATTACGAGCCTACCGAAGATGCCGAGGAGACTGACGACTCTAGCAGCTCGACCTAGGGGTTTTTTGCTTTTGCTTGCCCACTTTTGATGTCCTCGTCGGTCTGTTTCTTTTGAGGACCCTATTGTAGTAGTGTTTTGATTGGTCCCGACTGACTCACAAGCTAATAGCAGGAATAGATTACCTGCTCTTTTGTATAAACTCATGGGATGTTTATGTGATGTTCTCGTTACCCAAGTCCCCTTTTGATGTGTGTATGGAGGAGTGTGTGTGTTAACGCTTTCGCATGCTATCGTTATTATGCATCTCTCAATATATGAATCCTAGGACGCTCGAGAGTTTACTCGTAGGGAGTCGCGCGCCCGTGTTCGAGGTACGGCGCTTGACAACCCGTCTTACTTGATATCAGAGCAAGGTCAGCTCAATCCAAAATTGATTGAGAATTGGAGTAATAAGGAGGAGTAAGTTGGAATAGGATGGGTAGCGAGACCTTAGGAGACTCGTTTGAGTTAGGCACTAAATACATGGCATATGACTTGGCGCATGTAATTTACATTTGGTCTTGACAAGATTACGGTGATTTATGAGGATTAAGTTTCATGTTTAATGCTGAAAGTCATTTCTAGATTTTGGTCTGTTGAGTAAATGAGCATAGCTAGTTTTGGTGAACCGTTGAAGTGAACAAAATTGAGGAATGACCATGGACTGTTTATTGAAGTGCCTTTGGAAATAGTTGTGTGAGAAGTCGCTATGTTATGACTGCTTCTTTCAGACCTAGTTTAGTATCGCTGGACTTGATTAGATGAATAAGTTACTAATTTCGTGGTGCAATTGTGGTGGTCCAAGCGTAGAAAAAGTATATCAGAATGAGTAATCCGCTCAGAAGACCTAGAAGACCCAAGAGTAGATTCTCTAGCTCGAGGCCACCTGTGGTGAAAGACTTGAGAATGGATGGAGTGTTAAGGGCACTCGAAAGGATCGACGATCTCATTGACCGGCAAACCCAAGATAGGGATGCTGCCATAGCTCAAGCGGTAGGAGTCACGATAGCTGTCATCAACGCCAATAACGGCAATAATGGAGGCAACAGAAACAACGGCGACCACAACCAGGTCAATGAAGTAGGGAATGCCTAGGAGGAAGTTGTGGCCAGGCAGATGGGCCAACTAATCGAACAATTTATCAAGCTGAAGCCAACCCAGTTCGATGGGACTGGAGACCCCGAATTGGTGTCAAGGTGGATAGAGAAACTGGAGAAAGCTTTCGGAGTACAGAGATATACAAATGAAGAAAAAGTACTATTGACAGTGTACCAGCTGTAAGGTACCGCTAATAACTGGTGGACTGCCACCAAGAATGGAGTCGTTCCGGAAGGGACAGCCTTGACTTGGAATGCCTTTACCATGATATTCAATGACAAGTACTTCTCCGAGACAGCTTGATAAAGGAAGCAAGTAGAATTCTTATAGCTGCGTCAAAATCATCTGACAGTGGACCAATATGAAGCGGAGTTCTCTAGACTTTCAAGGTACGCGCCCCGATCAGTAGAGGATCCTATGGAGAAGGCACGGAGATTTCGGGATGGACTGAGGCTAAAACTTCGCGGCCAGATAATAGCTCTGACCCTGAGGACATACAAAGAAATCTATGAACGTGGACAGATGATCGAGAGGGACCTGAAAGAGAGGAATGTCGCATCTGGATCGTGGTTTAATTCATTCAGAGATAACTGCCAAGTCGGCAAAAGACTTATGACTAGGAATAGGCGCTTCGTCCCTCCAGTAAGAAATAATATAGTGAAGCCGCTGAACCTAGCGAACTGGAACTGCCCCTCTGTGGCAGAAGGCATAGTAATGGACATTGCCCTGTAAGGACTGGAACGTGCTTCAAATGTGGTCAGACAGGCCATCAGATGAGGACTTGCCCGGACTAAGCCTCAGCGAGTAGATCTCAAGGGAAACGACCACAGGTAGGACCATCAACTGCTACTCCCCAGGTTGATCAGAACCGACCCCCAGCTCAAGGAAGAGTCTATGCAGTGGCACGCAGGAAAGCGGAAGAAGCGCCCGGCGTGGTCACAGGTACGGTTTATTTGTATGACCAAGCTGCGTATGCTTTGTTTGATCCTGGGGCATCACACTCATTTGTGTCTACTCACTTTGCTAATTTGGTTGATATGGAGTTGAAACCGTTGAGTGTGATTATGCACGTTGCTACCTTGTTGAAGGATAATGTGTTGGTTTCGTTGGGCTGTACTGATTGTAAAATCGTAATTGGCAGTAGTAAAGAGAGCATAGACTTGGATGTGTTGATCATGTATGACTTTGATGTGATCATATGAATGGATTGGTTGGGTAAGAAAAGTGCAGTAGTTGATTGTGGTAGTAAAATAATCCGTTTTTATCTGGATTGCCGCCCAAATTTCGAGCTTGTGGGAACTCAGAGAGGAACTTCGATTCCTTTAGTCTCGTCTCTTGAAGCGACAAAGCTAATAACTAGAGGATGTTAGGTGTACTTAGTCGCAGTTATGGACACGACTACCGAGGAACCTAAATTAGAAAGTATAGTTCGTGAGTTTCATGACATTTTTCTTCAAGAGTTACCAGGGTTGCCACTAGAGCGAGAAATACAATTTGTGGTTGAGTTAGCTCCCAAAACGGAGCCGATCTCAAAGGCACCCTATATGATGTCCTTATCAGAACTGAAGAAGTTAAAGGCGCAAATGTAAGAATTACTAGATAAAGGATTTATTCGACTGAGTGCTTCACCGTGGAGAGCGCCGGTGTTGTTTGTAAGGAAAAAGGATGGGTCCTTGCGTTTATGCAACGACTATAGACAGTTGAATCAAGTGACCGTAAAAAATAAATACCAACTACCGAGGATTGATGACTTATTTGATCAGTTGCAAAGAGCTTCTGTATTCTCTAAGATAGACCTGAGAGTCAGATATCATCAATTGAGAATTAAGAAGGAAGACATACCTAAGACCGCTTTTAAGACAAGGTATGGTCATTAGGAATTCACTGTGATGCGTTTTGGACTAACCAATGCTCCAGCTGCATTTATGGACTAGATGCACAGGTGTTCAAGGAATTTTTGGATAGATTTGTTATAGTCTTTATTGACGATATCCTGATTTACTCAAAGAGTAACCAAGCGAAGAGCATCTGAGGATTGTCTTGCAGACCTTGAGAGAGTACTCGCTTTACGCTAAGTTTAGTAAATGCGAGTTATGGCTGAATAAAGTGGCATTTCTTGGCCATGTAGTATCTGGAGAAGGAATTGCGGTGGATCCTGCGAAGATTGAAGCTGTTATGAATTGGCCTAGGCCTACTACGGTCATGGAAGTCCGAAGTTTCTTAGGATTGGCGGGGTATTACAAATGTTTCATGGAGAAGTTTTCATCTATAGTCATTCCACTGACAAGATTGACTAAAAAAGAAACGAAGTTCGAATGGACGAATAAGTGTTAAAGGAGTTTCCAACTACTCAAGCATCGGTTATCGACCGCACCGGTATTGACGAATCCATCAAGACCTAGAGGCTACGAAATATATAGCGATGTTTTGCTAAAGGGATTGGGCTGTATGCTAATGCAACATGGAATGGTGGTTGCCTACGTGTCCCGACAACTGCGACCGCATGAGATGAACTACCCGACTCATGATTTGGAACTGGCAGCAATCATCTTTGCTCTGAAAATCTGGAGGCATTATTTGTGTGATGAGAAATTCCAGATTTATACGGACCACCAAAGCTTGAAGTATGTATTTTCCCAAAAGGAAATGAACATGAGGCAACGTCGATGGATGGAACTGCTTAAGGATTATGATTGCGACATATTTTATCATCATGAGAAAACGAACCGAGTCGCAGATGCGCTTAGTCGGAAATCGAGTATTGCCTATCTACTTGTAAAAGGGTAGTCATTATTTGAAAATTTGAGGGATTTTGAATTCAGATTGGAAGTTTGTCCGCTATCTAGTTTGGTAGCCACATTGAGAATAGAACCTGAGATCCAAAAAAGGATAAGAGCCTTGCAGTCGATGGACCCAAAAATTCAGAAAATCCTGGAGATGGATGCGACAAAAAGGAAGTCAGAGTTCCAAGTAGTAGAGGATGGAATTTTAAAATTTTGAGGGCATCTATGCATACCAAAGAACGAAGAGCTTAGAGAAAGGATTTTATCAGAGGCTCATAGAAGCAATTATAGTATCCACCAAGGTAGCACGGAAATGTACCAGAACTTACGTCAGCATTATTGGTGGAACGAGATGAAGGTAAACGTAGCAAAACATGCAGCAAAGTGCTTGATGTGTCAACAGGTGAAGGCGCAACACTGTAAGCCTAATGGATTGTTACAGCCGTTAGAGATTCCTGAATGGAAATGGGAGCATGTGACTATGGATTTCGAAATGGGATTACCAAGGAGCCAGAGAGTTCATGATTCTATTTAGGTAGTCGTGGATAGATTGACCAAGTCTGGGCATTTCATTCCGATACGAAAGGACTTCGCGATGGATAGATATGCCGAATTGCATATGCGGCAGATAGTGAGACTATATGAAGTACCCGTAATGATTACATCGGATAGAGATCCCAAGTTCATAGCAAACTTCTAGAAGAGTCTTCAAGATGCCATGGGAACTCGACTACAATTTATTATGGCATACCAACTACAGACGGACGGACAATCGGAGAGGACAATTCAGACGCTCGAGGATATGTTACGAGCGTGTGTGATAGACTTTAAAGGTGGATGGGAGGATCAGCTGCATTTGGTAGAGTTTGCATATAATAATAGTTATCAGCAGAGTATTCAAATGGCACCTTTTGAAGTGCTTTACAGAAGAGCTTGTAAGACCCGATTTGCTGGGATGAAGTTGGAGATAGAAGCATTATAAGCCCAGAGTTGGTAGAGCAATCGATGGAGGCCGTAAAGATAATACGGAATAAACTGAAGATAGCATAGAATCATCAGAAATGTTATACGGATAAATGACGCAAACCTCTGGAGTTTCAAGCTGGCGACCATGTCTTTCTTAAAGTTTCACCAATGATAGGATTATCTCGATTTGGAAAGAAAGGAAGATTGAGTCTAAGATACGTAGGTCATTTGAAATTTTGGAACAGATTAGGACCTTAGCCTACAGGCTTGCCTTACCGCCTAATCTATCCCAAGTACACAACGTCTTCCATGTGTCAATGCTGGGGAAGTACGAGCCAGATCCGACGCATGTATTGGATTATAAGACTATCGAAGTGGACGACAGAGTATCCTACGTGGAAAAACCAATCAGGATCGAAAATCGAAAGGAGTAAGTTCTGAGGAACAAGACGATTCCACTAGTTAAAGTCATTTGGGAGCACCATGGAACTAAAGGCGCTACATGGGAAAGCGAGGAAACGATGAGGCGCCAATACCCCCATTTGTTTGAATAACTGGGTTTATTGTAAATTTCGAGGATGAAATTTTTGCAAGGGGGAAGAGTTGTGACATTTTGATTTTCCTGTCATTTCGAGACTTGTTAATGAGAATATATCTAACGATGTGTTTCAGTCGTATCTTGCTTGGATCTGATCAATCTCGAGCTAACTGACCAAAAGAGAAAGGCTAACGCGAGATAAGGTACGTGGACCTAGGGAACTCAAATAAGAAATAACACTTTGACCATAAGGATTGTCGAGGAGACATTTAGAGCCATAAAAGGCCAATCTAAGAACGATTAAGGAATGCATTGCGAGCGTTATACGATTGGAGCGCGGGTGATGCCGCTTAACCAATATATAATTTGCAAAATTTTTCTAAATCGAACGATGACGATCGAGACCGTTGGAACTAGTAATAGACTCTCACAATTACATGACAATCAAAGTCGCCATGAACTGACAAGCCCTAAGTGTGATTTGAATCATAGAGTCAATACGCATAACGTCTGCAAAAGCCATTCGTCAGTTCGGGATAGTCTGAAATCACATTTGACGGAGAAATGATTCAAAGACGAGTCTCGAAATTAGAAAATGAAGAATCAAGAATTACAACATTATAAATAGATTGGACATCGCCACATCGAAGGAAATTTTAATTAGAAAAACGACATTCCGGACGTCGAGGGTGAAATTATCATTTTGCCCCTCAAATCTTGACCTTACATTTAGAAGTGGATAAGGGCATTTTGGTCACTGACCCTACCCCAAGGCTGTCGAAAATTTAGAGATATAATGGACATTAGATCATCTAATTGAATGATAAGGGACAAGTGTCAATAGATGAAGCTTGGGCATTAATTATCAACCTTTTAACCTACCATTCTTCTATGTTTACCAAGCCAATTGGAGTATACACCCTCTCTTCTCTTCCCTCAGCCGAACACCACCTCCATAGCCAGCTTCTTCTTCTTCCTTTCTTCTTCTTCTTCTTCGATCGAACCAGCTCCAGCCGACCAGCTTCTGCCGCCGATTTCGCCGATCTTGAGAACCACTTCCGGCAACTCCCAGCCATCAAGTCGACCACCCTCACCTTCTTCATCCTCTTGTCGACTACCTCCAAGTAATAGCTCGGTTTTTGACCCATTAAGGAGTGCCGACCAGCCTTTTTCCCAAAAGTCGACGGATCCCATCGCAACTTGAGGTAAGTCGTCGTTTAAGCTCCGTAGGACTTCGATTTGTCTCAAACTTCCAGCTAATTTTTGTAGACATTTAGGACATATATATACTGAGTTGTGATAAAAGGTTTGTGTGAATTTGATGGAGTTTTGACACAAAAATTGTGCTATGATTGAGGGATAGAAATTGACCGGTAGAGGGCTTGAAGAACTTGGCGCCGTTCGTGGACCATTCGGCATCGCCTTGACTTCAAATTTTCGGTGAGGCTTCCCAACATGTAGAACTAGGTGTTAGCAAGTAGATTAATGGATAAATTGAGGATTTAGATTGAATTATATGCTGATTGAATGAGATATGCACAGAACCGAAAATGCCCTGTTTCAGTTCTGTGGATACCGAAACTTTAGGGACTGTTCATGGGTGAATTGAGCTCTAAATTCTTCATTGAGGTGTACTAGAATGTTGATAAATATGTTATTAAGGCTTATACTTGATGGTTCGATGATTGGACGAAGAAATATTGAAGAAACGGATGGAATTCCATTAGGTAAAAAGCTTCCCTATTTTGGAACCTTTGGAGCCGATTACTTGAGGTGCTGGGAAAGGGAAATTTGATGATTTTAGCACAAGGTAAGAAGTTCCTAAACCTTGGCTAGGAGGATTGGACTCGAATGGATGATTTGGGTGCGGATTGAGTTAGTTTTCGTGAGTTATGGCATGATTGTCCAATGTTCGTCATGGTGGATGGATGATTGCTTGAATGCATGCTTAATACATATGCCGTGAATTAATTGCCTCTTGTGAGTGATAAAATTGATTGTCTTGCATACCGTAGATACTTAGCTCGTTGTGTGAGCTTGTACTTAATCATGAAGTTTGAATTGAAATGATGTTCGGCATGCTTCGAAAACTATGATACCCTGAGGCGTTGAAACGCGGGATTGAAATGGCCAATGTCCTGATGCGTTGAGACGTGAGACGAGATTTGATATATGTTGATACAGGCCTGGAATGATATTAAAAACCTGATGCATTTACGCAGGTTTGTCAATTGGATGGTCTGAGACTTAATTACGCAGATCGAGCCTGAGGCGTTTTAAACGCGGGCGTGATTCATGAGACAGTTCTGAGGCGTGAAATTTGTGGCTTGACTTTGTATTTCCTGTCTAGCCTGATTATAAAGTTATGATGCCATATTGTTTGATTGATAGTCACCTGCATTTTGTGGTGTCCTTATGACTGATGAGTGATGTATGATGTTGTTTGTGTATTCTTATTCATGATTGCATTCATTTGGGTGTACAGCCAGCTTGACTTTGGGTTAGGACCTATCTTACTGAGATGTGAACCTTATCCCATCGTGGGGCCATATTTTTAGACCCTAAGCCTTGAAGATGCTGTAGACTCGTCTAGGTGACCCTAAGGAGTGATAGCATATTTTGAGAGTTTACTCGCAGGGAGTTACGCGCCCGTGCCCGGGGTGCGAGGCGTGACAATTATTGTGACATTATGATTTTTCCTGTCATTTCGAGACTCATTAATGAGAAAGTATCTAATATTGTATTTCAGTCGTATCTCACTCGGATCTGATCAATCTCGAGTTGACTAACCAAAAGGGAAAGGCTAACCCGAGGCAAGGTACGTAAACCTAAGAAACTCGAATAGGAAATGACACTTTGATCATAAAGATTGTCGAGGGTATATTTAGAGCCATAAAACGGACGATCTAAGAATGATTAATGAATGCATTGCTAGCGTTATACAATTGAAGTGCGGGTGATGCCGCTTAACCAATATATAATTTGCAAAATTCTCCTAAATCGAATGGTGACGATCGAGACCATCGGAACTAGTAATGGACCCTCACAATTACATGACAACCAAAGTCTTCATGAATTGACGAGCCCTAATTGTGATATGAATCACAAGGCCGATACGCATAACGTCTGCAAAAGCTGCCCGTCAGTTCGAGATAGGCTGGAATCATGTCTGATAGAGAAATGATTCAGAAATGAGTCTCGAAATTAGAAAATAGAGAATCAAGAATTCCAACATTATAATTGGATTGGCTATCGCCTTATCGAAGAAAATTGGAATTAGAAAAATGACGTTCCGTACGCCGGGGATAAAATTACCATTTTGCCCCTCAAGCCTTAGCCTTGCCTTAGTAATTGGACAAGGGCATTTTGGTCATTGAATCCCCTTTATAGCTGCCGAAAATTTGATAAATTGAGAGCCATTGGATGAAGCATTGATTGACACATGGACAAGTGTCAAAGGATTAAGCCTTGATATTGAAAGGACCACTTTTAACCTATCAATCAAACATAGTTGACCCTTGAAATTGAAGTATATACCTCACCCTCTCTCTCTCTTGGCCGAAACCCCCTTCATCTGTCAATTTTCTTCTTCTTCTTCTTCTCTTATTCTTTGTCGAAGAGCTCCAACCAACCAAGTTCTGCCGGCACCGTTCGCTTGCTCCGACCGCCGTCTCCGGTGACTTCCAACCGCCGAGCTGACCACCAGCTTCTTCCTCATCCTCTTGCCGACATTCTCCAAGTGGAATCACGACATTTAACCACTTGATGACCTCCGGCTAGCCATTCTCCCAGAAGTCAACGAAAACCATCGCAGCTGGAGGTAAGCCACTGTTTAGGTTCCGTAGGACCCCGAATCCTATGAATTTTTTGATCAAATTTTGTGGATATACAGAGGACACATAGACTGAGATGCGGTAAAAATTTTGAAGGAATTTGATGGATTTTGGACCTCAAATTGGTCTTGTGTTTGAAGGGCAGAAAACTAACCGTTGGAGAACCTAGAGGAATCGGCGTCGTTCAAGGACTTTCTGGCATCACCTTGGCTTCAAATTTTCGATGAGGCTTCCCAACCCTTAGAAATACATGTTAGCAAGTAGATTAGTGAATAAATTGAGGATTTAAGTTAGTTTAAGGGCTAAATAGTTGGGATATGCACAAAACGGAAAATGCCCTGTTTCGGTTTTATGCATACCGATTCTGTGGAAGGCTGTTGGTGTTAGAATTGAGTCTCAAATTCATCATTGAGACATGCTAGGATGTTGATGAACATGTCAATGAGTTTTATGTTTCACGGATTGGCGAATTGAGCGAGAAAAATTGACGAATTGGATGAATTTCCTTAGGTTGCGCAATTGACTTGTTCTTGGGCTATTTGGACTGAATCCTTGGAGTGCTTAGGAAGAGATTTTTGTTGAGTTAAGCTTGAGGTAAGGAGTTTCTAAACCTTGGCTGCGAGATTGGACTCAATTGGGTGAATTGAGCGTGAATTGGATTGATTCCTAGAAGTTTATGAAGAGATTGTACTTTATGTGTTCTTGAGAGATGTAGAAGGCTTGCATGCTTGACAATGCCTATATCACGAATTGATTGTTGCATTTAACTGTTGAATTCGATTGCCTCGCATGCCATAGGTGTATTGTTTGTGCATGAGTTTGCACTTGATTATGTATTATGAATTAAAATGAATTTATGGCATGTCTAAGAATTATGTAACACCCTGAGGCGTACGAGACGCGGGGTTGTGATGGTTATGGTCCTGATGCATTGAAACGCGGGACGAAGTTTGAGATGTGTCGACACAGGCTTGGAGTGAAATTGAAAACCTGATGCGTTTAAGCGAGTTTGTCAATGAGATGGTCTGAGGCGTATTTACGTGGATCAAGCCTGAGGCGTTCTAAATGTGGGCGTGATAATGAGGAGGCATGGAAGGGTGGAAGGTGTAATCTGGCTTGGCAATGTGTGTTTAAATCTTGATGTTGTGTATGAGGCCATGATTGCATGCTTGACTGCTATTTTATCCGCATGGTATTTAATGACTGTTGAATGTCTCCCGTGATAGCATGTACATTTTATCCTTGACTGCATTCGCCTGAGTGTACGGTCAGCCTAACCTAGGGTTAGGACCTGCCTTACTGAGATGTAAATCTCACCCGTTGTGGGACCCCATTTTTTAGATCCTAGGTCGTGAAAATGTGGCCAGTCATAATTGGTGACCCGAAAGAGATGTCAGTATATTTTGATGAGTTCTTGGACGGGCAAGGAACTGTGTAAGTTAGGAAATGCATCGTAGTTTGGGTCGATGAGGGTGACAGTAGCTGAAAGCCTCATAGGTACGAGGCCTGGTTTAGAAAGGTATGAGATGTTTCCACGGGGCCACTGAAGCCCACTGAGGTACCTCGTGAGGTAATCCCTAACTGGTGTCATCCCGCTCGAGATTCGGTGGAGGCCGAGGGGTTAGTGGTTGGCTCATGGAACATTCCTGAAAAGACCCCAACTTTGGAGGACACCGATGAGGTCATCGAGATTGAGGCTACTGAAGATGACCAGGTGAAGCCGTCAGCTGACGAGACACTCGAGGACACCGTAGAG
This sequence comes from Rhodomyrtus tomentosa, assembly GCA_028455895.1. Classification (NCBI taxonomy): domain Eukaryota; kingdom Viridiplantae; phylum Streptophyta; class Magnoliopsida; order Myrtales; family Myrtaceae; genus Rhodomyrtus; species Rhodomyrtus tomentosa. Next base: position 24,993,938 of record JAPCWY010000009.1, on the reverse strand, counting down.
GTTTGCTCTGAGACACTCTCGGAGTACGAGCCATCTGAGGATACCGAGGGTACTGACGACTCCAGCAGCTTGACTTAGGAGTTTCTGTTTCTGGTCAGATATTTTGATGGTGACCTCGATGCCTGTTTCTTTTGGGAGATGTCATGATCCTCTTTTGTATTGGCCCTGTGACCCTGCTAACTAGTATGTTTAGCTTGTCCGTGCTCTTGTGCGAATATGGATAGAGTCTATGTATCTATTGGTACTCTCATTACCCCGGTCCCTTTTTATTATTGTACGGAGGAGTTGTTTATTATCGCTTCCGCTTGTTATCGATATGGTTCATCTCTCGACCTATGTGAATCCTGGGACCTCCAGAGAGAGTTTGTGCTTGTAGGGAGTCGCGCGCTCTTGCCCGGGGGGCGGGGCGTGACCTCCCGGTTTGCTTGGTATCAGAGTAAGGTTAGCTCGATCCAAGTTGATTGAGGATTAGAGTGATAAGGAGGATTAAGTTGGGACAAGGACGGGTAGTGAGACCTTAGGAAACTTACTAGAATAAGGCATGAGATGCATGGCATAGACTGGCGCATGTGATTGGCATTTGGCCTTGGCAGGATTGTGGTGATATACGAGGATGAAGTTCCATGTTTAACGCTGAAAGCCATTTCCGGATTCTGGCTTATTAAGTGCATGAGCATGGTTAGTCTTGGTAAACCGTTGGAGCGAACGGAATTGAGGAATAGTCATGAACTGCTTATTGAAGTGTCTGTGGAATTTGTTGTGTGGAAGGTTGTTATATTGTGACTGTTTCTATTAAGGCATAGTTTGGTAGCTCGGGACTTGGTTGGATGAATGAGTTATTAACTCCTTGATGAAATTGTGGTGATCCAAGCTCAGTAGAGGCACATAAGAATGAGTAATCCGTCCAGAAGACCTAGAAGGCCCAGAAGCGGAGCCTCTAGTTCGAGGCCACCTATAGCGGAATACCTGAGAATGGATGAAGTACTGAGGGCGCTCGAAAGAATTGGCAACCTCATTGATAGGCAGACCCAGGATAGGGATGCTGGCATAGCCCAAGCGGTAGGAGCCGCAATAGTTGCCGTCAACGCCAATAACGGCAATAACGAGGGCAATGGAAACAATGGCAATCACGACCAGGGCAATGAGGCAGTGCATGCCTAGGAAGAAATCGTTGTGGCCAGGCAGATAGGCCAGCTGGTCGTGTCACGCCCCGCGCCCCGGTCACGAGTACGCGACTCTCTACAAGCAAACCAAATATCTCTCGTGGTTCCAAGATTCACTAACTAGTCGAGAGACATGATATATATACCAAGCATGCAGAAACGATAACGAAATAACTCCCCCGTACAAAATATGGACCTGGATAGTACATAAAATCCGACTGTTCATACAGACACATAGCTACTAGATCCGCTAACAAGAGGGGTGACGAGGTAAGTACACAAACGAGTTTATCATCATCATACAACAAGAGATAAGGTCGAGATCGCCACCAAAAGATCGACTAATAAGCTGGGACCTCCTAAGATGAGCAGCTGGAGTCCTCGGTCTCCCCTCAGCTTGGTCTAAGTCTCGAGTGGGGTGGCACCAATTAGGGACAACTTCCTGGGGCACCTCATTGGGCTTCAAAGGCCCGGTAGACACATCCTCGACTTTCCTGAACCAGGCATCATACCTGTGAGGCTTCCAACTAGTACTACCATCGTCTACCCAAACTACGGTACACTTCCGGACAAAAATGGTTCCCTGCCCATCAGGGAACTCATCAAAATAGGTCGACATCTCCTTAGGGTTGCCAAAACGTATGGGTCACATCTTCAAGGCCTAGGATCTGTAAAAAGGGATCCCAAAGATGTAAGATTCACATCTCAGTAAAAGAGTCCTAACACTAGGTTAGGTCAACCGTCCGCTCAAGCAGTCACATACCCCAAAAATTCAAACTTATAGACATATAAGGCAATGCAAAAATAAATAACAACACACAGATGGCAAGCACACAGTTATGATATCATAACACATTCAGATGATTATGCACAACTCACCCTGCCACATCCCCATAATCATCTTTTCCTGCCTTCCTTATTCTCATGCCCGCGATTAGATCGCATCAGGCTCGGTCCGTGTAAACACATCAGACCGTAATTGACAACCCGCGTAAACGCATCAGGTTTCAACGATACTTCAGGCCAGTGTCAACACCTCATATCTCTGTCCCGCGTAAATGCATCAGGATCGTGGCCATCTCAACCGCGTGTCTCGTACGCATCAGGGCCACCCAACTCCAACCTTGCGCCCTAGCGACTCAGGGTATCAACCACATCACCCCGCGTCTCACACGCCTCAGGGTATCGCCTCGTCTCACTCATGCCATGATTCTCAATTCATTTCACATTCATAATGTAATGTACAACTCAAGCACAATCATACATCCATGGCATGCAAGACAATCAAAGTAACACTCAGACATGGCAGGTAATTCAAGCACAAGCAATAGCACACATTAATCCCCTATCCATCTTCGAACGTACCAAGAACATTCATCTAAGAATCTCTCACAAATCAATCAAATTATCGCCCGACTCACCCAATTCAGTCCAATCTTCCTATCCTAAGTTTAGGATTCCCTTACCTTGAGTTTGATGTCGCAAAGGTCTTCTTCTCAAGCCCTCAATAATTCAGTCTCAAGAGTCCAAGAGCAAACCCACCGCGCAACCTAGGAATTTCCAACCAATTGTCAATTTCCCTTATCCAATTCACCAATCCATGAACCACAAACCTCCATAACACAATCCTCATCATCCTAACATGTCTCAATCACTAATTTTGGAATCAAAATCAACAATCATCAGCCCCCACAGACTCGGCTTGCATAGAACCGAACAGGGCTACGTTCGGTTCTGTGTAAACCGAGCACATCCAGCCCTTAGCCTACTCCAATTTCACCATTTAATCACTAACCTACATGCTAACATATCTATCTAAGGGTTTATGAGGCTCACTGAAGATTTGAGGTCGAGTCGTCGCCGGAAACACCTTGAATCTCACCGGTTTCCCTTTGTCCTCCAACCGGCAATTTCTGTCCTTCAAACACAAGACCCATTTAGGGTCAAAACTCCATCAAATTGAGCTCAACTTTTTATCACATATCACTAAACGAGTCACCTAGATCTCCACAAAATTTGGTCACAAGACTCCAACATTTCGAGGTCTTAAATGATCAAAAATTCTACCTACTTCAGATTGCACTGGTTTCCGTCAGCTTCTGGGAGAATGGTTGGTCGGAGCTCCTCGATGGCTCAATCGACGCGCTTCCACTTCGAAGAGGTCAACAAGAGGCTAAGCTAGGTGGGTATGGTCAGCCGAAGTCCAGACGGTAGCCAGAGGGGCTCATTGGAAGCAGCGAACAGAGAGGACAGGAGCTATCGGCGACGGCAGAAAGAGAGGAAGAAGAAGAAGACAGTTTTGGTGATGGTGGGGTGTATGGCCAGTCAAAAATGAGAGGAGAGAGAGCTAAAAAGAGTTATATTCAATCCTCAAGTCAAAGGAGTTGAATAGTAGGTGGTTAATAGTGGACAAGACCGTTCTTTATCTCATCCATTGACACATGTCCTAGTGTCATTCAAGGGTGATCCAATGGCCACAATTTCTTCAAAATTTCGGTGGCTCTTGGGGTATATAGAAGACCAAAATGTCCTTCTTCAATTGTTAAGTAAGGCTAGATCTTTGAGAGGGAAAATGGTAATTTAACCCCCGACGTCCGGAACGCCGTTTTCGTCAATCCAATATTCTTCGACATGCCGACGGCCAATCCAAACATGACGTTACAATTCTCGATTCTTCATTTTCAATTTTCAAGACTCGTTTCTGATTGTTTTCTCTATCAGACGTGGTTTTGGCCTATCCCGAACCGACGGGCGGCTTTTGTAGACTTTACGCGTATCAACCCTGTGATTCATATCACATTTAGGGCTCGTCAATTTGTGGCGACTTTGGTTGTCATCTAATTGTGAGGGTCTATCACTAGTTCTTACGATCTTGATCGTCACTGTCCGATTTAGGAAAATTTTGCAAATTATATATTGGTTAAGCGGCAATACCAGCGCTTCAATCGTATAACGCTAGCAATGCATTCATTAATCGTTCTTAAATTGACCTTTTATGGTTCTAAATGTCCCCTCGACAATTCTTATGGTCAAAGCGTCATTTCCTATTCGAATTCCCTAGGTCCACATATCTTGTCTCACGTTAGCCTCTCCCTTTTGGTTAGTCTACTTGAATTGATCAGGTTCGAGCGAGATATTACTGAAACACATCACTAGATATACTTCTCATTAATGAGTCTGAAAATGACTACGAAATCAGAATGTCACAACTCTTCCCCCTTACAAAAATTTCATCCCCGAAATTTACATCAACTTAATTACTCAAATAAATGGAGGTGTTGTCGCCTTATTGTCTCTTCATTTTCCCACATGACGCCTTTGGTTCCATGGTGCTCCCACGCAACTTTAACCAATGGAATCGTCTTATTCCTTAGAGTTTGTTCTTTTCGGTCTTCAATCCTGATCGGCTTCTCTACGTAGGATACCCGGTCGTCTACTTCTATGGCTTCGTAGTCCAGCACATGTATCGAGTTTGGTTCATATTTCTGCAGCGTTAACACATGAAAGACATTATGCACCTAGGATAGGTTAAGCGACAAGGCAAGCCTATAGGTCAAGGTTCCAATTCGCTCCAGTATCTCAAATGGGCCTACATATCTCGGGCTCAGTTTTCCCTTTTTTGCAAATCGCGATAACCCTCTCATCGATGATACCTTGAGGAAAACATGGTCGCCCACTTGAAACTCCAAAGGCTTACGCCGCTTATCCGTGTAGCTCTTCTGACGACTCTGTGCTGTCTTCAGTCTATCTCGAATTATTTTTACCGCTTACACCGATTGCTCTACCAGCTCTGGGCCTGTGATACTCCTTTCTCCAACCTCTTCCTAGCAAATCGGGATTCTGGAGGCCCTTCCATAGCGTGCTTCGAATGGTGCCATCTAGATGCTCTGCTGATAGCTATTATTATAAGCAAACTCTACCAAATGTAGCTGATCTTCCCATCCACCTTTAAAATCTATGGCGCATGCTCGCAATATATCCTCAAGCATCTGAATCGTCCTTTTTGGCTATCCGTCCGTCTGTGGATGATACATCATATTAAACTGCAGTCGGGTCCCCATGGCTTCTTGAAGGCTCTTCCAAAAGTTCGTCGTGAACTTGGGGTCTCTATCTAACGTAATTGTCACAGGCACTCCATGTAATCTACGACTTGCCTCATGTACAACTCGGCGTATTTAGCCATTGCGAAATCCTTTCGCACAGGAATGAAGTGGGCAGACTTGGTCAATCTGTCCACGACTATTCATATAGAGTCATGGCCTCTCTAGCTCCTCGGGAGTCCCATCACGAAATCCATAGTTATATGCTCCCACTTCCATTCCGAAATCTCCAACGGCTGTAATAATCCTCCAGGCTTATAGTGTTGTGCTTTCACTTGCTGGCATATCAAACACTTAGCCACATATTTCGCCACATCCACCTTCATTCCGTCTCAACAATAGTGCTGTCGCAAGTTTTGATACATTTTCGTACTTCCAGGGTGGATACTATAATTGCTCCTATGAGTCTCTGACAAAGTCCTTTTCCGTAGCCCTTCATATTTTGGCACGCACAGTCGTCGTCGGAACTTCAAAATTCGGTCCTCTAACACCTGAAATTCTGGTTTCCTCTTTGACGCTTCCATCTCCAAGATCTTTTGAATCTCTGGGTCCATAGACTGTAAGGCATTTATTCCTTCCCGGACCTCAGATTTTACCCTCATTGTAGCCATTAGGCTGGACAACTGGCAGACTTCCAGTCTAAACTCAGAGTCTCTCAAGTCCTCGATCATCAGCCAACTTCTTACTAGTAGACAGGCGATGCTCGACTTCCGGCTCAGTGCATTTGCTACTCTGCTTGACTTCCCAGGGTGATACAGCATGTCACATTCATAGTCCTTAAATAGCTCCATCCACCTACGCTGCCTCATGTTCAGCTCTTTCTGGGAAAACAGATACTTTAAGCTCTGGTGGTCGGTATAAATCTGAAACTTTTCACCACATAGGTAGTGTCTCCAGATCTTCAGAGCAAATATGATCGCTGCTAATTCCAGATCATGCGTTGGGTAGTTCATTTCATGTGGTCTCAACTGTCGAGATGCGTAGGCCACTATTCTTCCGTGCTGCATCAACACACAGTCCAATCCTTTCAGCAAAGCATCATTGTAAATCTTATAGCCTCCCAGTCTTGATGGAATCGTCAACACCGGTACAGTCGTCAACCGATGTTTAAGTTCTTGGAAACTCCTTTCACATTTATCTGTCCATTCAAACCTCGTTTCTTTCTTTATCAGCCTCGTCAATGGGATGGCTATGGATGAGAATTTCTCCATAAAACGTCTGTAATACCCGGCCAATCCCAAGAAACTTCTAACTTCAGTAACTATAGTGGGCCTAGGCCAATTTGTTACCTCTTTGACCTTTGCAGGATCCACTGCAATTCCTTCTCTAGATACCACATGACCAAGAAATGATACCTTGTTCAGCCAGAACTCGCATTTACTCAACTTAGCATATAGCGAGTGCTCCCTCAGGGTCTGCAGAACAATCCTCAGGTGCTTCTCATGCTTTGTGTCACTCTTCGAGTAAATCAGGATATTGTCAATGAAGGCTATGACAAATCTGTCCAAAAATTCCTTAAATACTCGATGCATCAGGTCCATGAATGCAGTTGGAGCACTGGTCAATCCAAACAGCATCACCATAAACTCATAATGACCATACCCCATCCTCAAAGCAGTCTTATGTATGTCTTCTTTCTTGATCCTCAACTGGTGATACCTTATTCTCAGGTCAATCTTTGAGAAAATCGCCGCTCCTCATAAATAATCAAACAGGTCATCAATCCTCGGTAGTAGGTACTTATTCTTCATTGTTACTTGGTTCACCTGCCGATAGTCAATATATAGACGCAAAGACCCATCCTTCTTCCTTACGAACAACACCGGCGCTCCCCACGGCGAAGCACTTGGTTGGATAAATCATTTATCCAGTAGTTCCTGCATCTACATCTTTAACTCTTTCAATTCTGACAGGGACATCCTACAAGGTGCCTTCGAGATCGGCTCCGTTCCAGGAGCTAACTCGATCACAAATTATATTTCTCGCTCCAGTGGCAATTCTAGCAACTCTTGGGGAAACACGTCAAGAAATTCACGCACTATCGAGATATTCTCTAGTTTTGGCTCTTCGGTAGTCGTGTCCATTACTGCCACTAAGTATGCCTGACACCCTTCAGACATCAACTTTGTCAATTCAAGGGATGTGACTAAGGGAATCGAGGTTCCTCCTCGACTTCCCATAAATTCAAAGCTAGGGCGGCCTTCAGGGTAAAAGCGAATTGTCCTACTACCACAATCTATCACCGCCCCCTGTTTACCCAGCCAATCCATCCCTATGATCACATCAAAATCATATATGGGTAATACAGCTAGGTCAATACTCTCCTTACTCCCTCCAATCACAATTTCACAACCAGCACAGCCCAAAGAAACCAATATGTTATCCTTTAATGGAGTGGCAACATGTAGAATCATATTCAACGGTTTTAACTTTATGCCCACCAAATCAACAAATTGAGCAGCCACGAATGAATGTGTGGCACCAGGATCAAACAATGCATATGCAGCTTGGTCACACAAGTAAATCGTACCTGTGACCACACTTGGCGCCTCCTCCGACTCTCTGCGGGCTACTGCATATACCCTTCCCTAGGTTGGTCGTTCGTTCTACTCGATCTGAGGAGTGGCAGTCGACGGTTCAGCCTACGGTCTCTATCCTTGAGGTCAACTCGCTGGAGCTTGGTTTGGGCACGTCCTCATTTGGTGGCCCAGCTGACCACACTTAAAGCAAGCTCTAGTCCTTACCGGGCATGGCCCATTTCCATGCCTCCAGCCATAAAGGCGGCAGCTCCAGTTAGTGGGATTCGGCGACTTCACAATATTTTTCCTTACGAGAGGCACAAAGCCATATTGCTCGCCATCGGTCTCTTGCCCATCTGGCAATTATCTCTTAATGGAGTAAATCGCGATCCAGTTGCAGTATTCTTCTCTTTCAAGTCCTTTTCAATCATCTGAACTCGCTCATAGATCTCCTTATACGTTCTCAAGTTTAGGGCAATTATCTGACTACGGAGCTTAGGCCTCAAACCGTCCATAAATCTCCGTGCCTTCTCCTGGGGATCTTCTACAGATCGAGGTACGTACCTCGATATTCTGGAGAACTCGGCCTCGTACTAGTCTATCGTCAGCTAGTTCTGGCGCAGCTGTAAGAGTTCTACCTGTTTCCTTTCCCTAGCCGTCTCCGAGAAGTACTTGTCGTTGAACGCCGTCTTAATGGCATCCTAATTCATGGCTGTTCCTTCAGAGAAAACTCCATTCTTGGTGGCAGCCCACCAATCATTTATTGTACCCTCCAACTAGTACACTGCTAGCAGTACATTCTTTTCGTCCGTGCACCTCAGCACTCCAAAGGTTTTTTCTAACTTCTCGATCCACCTAGGTTTTAGCTCGGGAACTCTAGTCCCGTCGAACTGTGTCGGCTTCAGCTTTATGAAATGCTTGACTAGTTGGCCCATCTGTCTGACCACGACTATTTCCTCTTGGGCATTCACCGTCTCATTGCCCTGGCCATGTTCATCCTGGTTTCCATTACCATCGTTGTTGCCATTGTTGGCGTTGACAGCAGCTATGGCAGCTTCTATTGCCTGGGCTGTGACAGCATCTCGGTCCTAGGTCTGCCTATCAATGAGGTCACCAATTCTCTCTAGTGCTCTCAACACGACATCCATTCTTGGGTCCTCTGCTACAGGTGGCCTTGAGCTAGAGGCTCCGCCTTTGGATCTTCCAGATCTCCTAGATGGGTTGCTCATTCTTATATCCCTCTACTGAACCTGGTTCACCACAAGTTCAGCGAGGATTTAGTAACTCATTCATTCATCCAAGTCTAGAGCTACTAACTACTCCTCAATAGAAACAATCATAGCACAGTAGTACTCCATACAACAAATCCAGGTGTATTTCAACAAGCAGCACATAGCCATCCCTCAGTTTCGTTCACTCCAACGATTCACTAAAATAGGCCACACTCATTCATTCAACAGGCCAAAGTCCAAAAATGACTTTCAACACCAAGTAGAGAACTTAATCCTCATGCATTACTACCCTACTAAGGTTAAACACCAACCATAAGTACCATGTCACATGCTAAGCATTCCATGTCTTATCTTAACCAGTCTCCTAAGGTCTCGCTATCTGTCCAATTTCCAATTTAATCCTCCTTATTAGTCCAGTCCTCAATCAACTTTGGATCGAGCTGACCTTGCTCGGATACCAAGTAAACGGGGATGTCACGCCCCACGCTCCGAGCATGAGCACGCGACTCCCTGCAAGCAAACCAAATATCTCTCGCGGTACCAAGATCCACTAACTAGTCGAGAGACATGATATATATACCAAGCATGCTGAAACGATAACAAAATAACTCTCCCGTACAAAATATAAAGTGGAACCTGGATAGCGCAAATATTGTCATACATAAAATCGGACTGTTCATACAAACACATAGCTACTAGATCCGCTAACAAGAGGGGTGATGGGGTAAGTACACAAATGAGTCCATCAACATCATACAACAAGAGACAGCGTCAGGATCACCACCAAAAGATCGACTGATAAGCTGGGAGCTCCTAAGACGAGCAGCTAGAGTCCTTGGTCTCCTCTGCGTCCTCCGTGGGCTCTTACTCTAAGAAGGTCTCCGAACGAACCTCGATGGTGTCCTCCATAATCTCCTCAGCAGATGGCTCCATGAGATCCTCCTTAGTCGCCTCGACCACAATAACCTCATCCTCCGTGTTCTCTATGGTCGAGGTCCTCTCCGGCCCATTTCTCGAACCGACAACAGACCCCTCAGCCTGGTCTAAGTATCGAGTGGTGTGGCACCAACTAGGGACAACTCCTTGGGGCACCTCATTGGGGTTCAGCGCCTAGTAGACACATCCCTGACTTTCTTGAACCAGGCCTCATACCTATGAGGCTTCCAACTAGTACTACCCTCGTCTACCCAAACTACAGTACACTTCCGGACATAAATGGTTCCCTGCCCGTCAGGGAACTCATCAAAATAGGTGGACATCTCCGTGGGGTCGCCAAAACGTATGGGCTACATCATTAAGGCCTAGGATCTGTAAAAAGGAGGTCCCCAAAGGGGTGAGATTCACATCTCAGTAAAAGAGACCTAACCCTAAGTTAGGCCGACCGTCCGTTCAGGCAGTCACATACCCAATAATTCAAACTCATAGACATATAAGGCAATGCAAAAATAAATAACAACACACGGATTGCAGCACACAGTTATGACATCATAACATATTCAGATGATTATGCACAACTCGCCCTGCTACATCCCCACAATCATCTTTCCCTACCTTCCTTATTCTTATGCCCACGATTAGATCGTATCAGGCTTGGTCCGCGTAAACGCATCAGACCGTCAATGACAACCCGCGTATACGCATAAGGTTTCAATGATACTTCAGATCAGTGTCGACACCTCATATCTCCGTCCCGCATAAATGCATCAGGACCGTGGCCATTCAACCTCGCGTCTCGTACGCATCAGGGCGTCACCCAACTCCAACACCGCGCCTCAGCGCCTCAGGGTATCAACCACATCACCCTGCGTTTCACACACCTCAGGGTCTCGTCTCGTCTCACTCATGCCATGATTCTCAATTTATTTCACATTCATAATGCAATGTACAACTCAAGCACAATCATACACCCATGGCATGCAAGACAATCAAAGTGACACTCAGACATGGCAGGTAATTCAAGCACAAGCAATAGCACACATTAATCCCCTATCCATCTTTAGACGTACCAAGAACATTCATCTTAGAATCTCTCACAAATCAATCAAATTATCGCCCGATTCACCCAATTGAGTCCAATCTTCCTATCCTAAGTTTAGGATTCCCTTACCTTGAGTTTCATGTCACAAAGGTCTTCTTCTCAAGCCCTCAATAATTCGGTCTCAAGGGTCCAAGAGCAAATCCACCGCGCAACCTAGGAATTTCCAACCAATTGTCAATTTCCCTTATCCAATTCACCAATCCATGAACCACAAACCTCCATAACACAATCCTCATCATTCTGACATGTCTCAATCACTAATTTGAAAATTAAAATCAACAATCATCAGCCCCCACAGATTCGATTTGCATAGAACCGAACCGGGCTATGTTCGATTCTGTGTAAACCGAGCATATCCAGTCCTTAGCCTACTCCAATTCTGCTGTTTAATCACTAACCTACTTGCTAACATGTCTATTTAAGGGTTTATGAGGCTCACCGAAGATTTGAGGTCGAGGCGTCGTGGGAAACACCTTGAATCTCACCGGTTTCCCTTAGTCCTCCAACCGGCAGTTTCTATCCGTCAAACACAAAACCCATTTGTGGTCAAACCTCCATCAAATTAAGCTCAAATTTTACCACAGATCACTAAACGAGTCCCCTAGATCTCCACAAAATTTGGTCTCAAGACTCCAACATTTCGAGGTCCTAAAGAGTCAGAAACTCTACCTACCTCAGATTGCGCAGGTTTCCATCGGCTTCCGGGAGAATGGTTGCCCGGTGCTCCTCGGTGGCTCAATAGACGCGCGTCAACTTCAAGGAGGTTAATAAGAGGCTAAGCTAGGTGGGTGTGGTCAGTCGGAGATCAGGCGGTGGCTGGAAGGGCACGTCGGTGGCAACGAACAGAGAGGTCAAGAGCGGTCGGCGACGCCAAAAAGAGAGGAAGAAGAAGAAGAGGGTTTCGGTGATGGTGGGGTGTATGGCCAGTCAAAAATGAGAGGAGAGAGAGAGAGAAAAAGAGTTATATTCAATCATCAAGTCAAAGGAGTTGAATGGTAGGTGGTTAATAGTGGACAAGACCACTCTTCATCTCATCCATTGACGCGTGTCCTAGTGTCATTCAAGGGTGATCCAATGGCCACAATTTCTCCAAAATTTCGATGGCTCTTGGGGTGTATAGAAGACCAAAATGCCCTTCTTCAATTGTATAAGCAAGGCTAGAGCTTTGAGGGGCAAAATGGTAATTTTAACCCCGACGTCCGGAACGCCATTTTTCTCAATCTAATATTCTTCGGCATGGCGATGACAAATCTAAACATGACGTTAGAATTCTTGATTCTCCATTTTCAATTTTCAAGACTCGTTTCTTATTATGTTTTCTATCAGACGTGGTTTCAGCCTATCCCGAACTGACGGGGGGCTTTTGCAGACTTTACACATATCGACCCTATGATTCATATCACATTTAGAGCTCGTCAATTCATGGCAACTTTGGTTATCATGTAATTGTGAGGGTTTATCACTAGTTCCTATTGTCTCGATCGTCACTGTCCGATTTAGAAAAATTTTGCAAATTATATATTGGTTAAGCGGCATCACCCACGCTCCTATCGTATAACGCTAGCAATGCATTCCTTAATCGTTCTTAGATCGACCTTTTATGGTTCTAAATGTCTCCTCGACAATCCTTATGGTCAAAGCGTCATTTCCTATTCTAATTCCCAAGGTTCACGTATCTTGTCTCGCATTAGCCTTTTCCTTTTGGTCAGTCTACTCGAATTGATCAAGTTCGAGCAAGATATTACTGAAACACATCACTAGATATACTTCTCATTAATAAGTCTGAAAATGACTGGGAAATCAGAATGATAGGACTGGACTCGACCCAGTTTGATAGGACTGGAGACCCTGAACTAGCAACGAGATAGATTAAGAAACTAGAGAAGGTCTTTGGAGTCTTGACATGCACGGATGAGGAGAAAGTGTTATTGGCGGTGTACCAACTGGAAGGTACCGCAAATGATTGGTGGGCTGCCACTAAGAAATGAGTCTTTCTAGAAGGAACGACCTTGACCTGGAATGCCTTTACTACGGCATTCAATAACAAGTATTTCTCGGAGATAGCCTAGGGAAGGAAGCAAGTGGAATTCTTATAGCTGCGTCAGAATCAGCTGACTCTAGACTAGTATGAGGCTGAATTCTCTAGACTATCAAGGTACGCACCCCGATCGGTAGAGGATCCCCAAGAAAAGGCGTGGAGATTTCGGGATGGACTGCGGCCTGAGCTTCGCAACCAAATGATAGCCCTGAATTTGAGAACCTACAAGGCAATCTATGAACGGGGACAGATGATTGAGAGGGATCTGAAGGAGAGAAATACCGTATTTGGATCGCGGTTTAATTCATTCAGAGATAACCGCCAGGCCGGCAAAAGGCCTATGGCTGGCAACAGACGCTTCATCCCTCCAGTAAGGAAGAACATAGTGAAGCCGTCGAACCCCATGAACTAGAACTGTCGCCTCTGTAGTAGAAGGCATGGCAATGGACCATGTCCAGCAAGAACTGGAGCATGCTTCAAGTATGGTCAGATGGGCCATCAGTTGAGGACATGCCCAAACCAAGCTCCAGCGAATAGGCCTCTAGGGCAGCGACCACAGGCTGGACCGTCGGCTGCCACTCCCCAAGTTGATCAGAATCGATCCCCAGCTTAGGGGAGAGTCTATGTAGTAGCCCGCAGGAAGCAAAAGAAACGCTAGGCTTGGTCATAGGTACGTTTTATTTGTATGAGCAAGCTGCGTATACTTTGTTTGATCCTGGCGCATCACACTCGTTTGTGTCTGTTCGGTTTACTAATTTGGTTGATATGAAGTTAAAATCGTTGAGTGTGATTCTGCATGTTGCCACCCCGTTGAAAGATAATATGCTGGTTTCGTTGGGCTGTGCTGACTATAGGATCGTAATTGGTGGTAGTAAGGAGAATATTGATTTAGTTGTGTTGCCCATGTATGACTTCGATGTGATTATAGGAATGGACTAGTTGGGTAAACAGGGGGCAGTAGTAAATTATGGTAGTAAGATAATTCGTTTCTACCTAGAAGGTCGCCCTAGTTTTGAATTTGTGGGAAGTCGAGGAGGGACCTCGATTCCTTTAGTCTCGTCCCTTGAAGTGACGTTGATGACTGAAGGATGTCAGGCATACTTCGTCGCACTTATGGACACGACCGCCAAGGAGCCTAAACTAAAAAGCATCCCGGTAGTGTGTGAGTTTCCTGACATATTTCCTCAAGAGTTGCCAGGGTTGCCACTAGAGCGAGAGATAGAATTCATGATTGAGTTAGCACCCGGGACGGAGCCGATCTCGAAGGCACCCTGTAGGATGTCCTTATCAGAACTGAAGGAGTTAAAGGTGCAAATGCAGGAATTATTGGATAAAGGATTCATTCAACCGAGTGCTTCACCGTGGGAAGTCCCGGTGTTATTTTTAAGAAAAAAGGATGGATCCTTGCGTCTATGCATCGACTATAGATAGTTGAATCAAGTGACAGTGAAGAATAAGTACCCACTACCGAGGATTGATGACTTATTTGATCAATTGCAAGGAGCTGCGGTATTCTCTAAGATCGACTTGAGAATTGGGTATTACCAGTTGAGAATTAAGAAGGAAGACATACCTAAGATCGCTTTTACGACAATGTATGGTCATTACGAATTCACTATGATGCCTTTTGGACTGACCAATGCTCCAGCCGCATTTATGGACTTGATGCATCGGGTGTTCAAAGAATTCTTGGATAGATTTGTCATAACTTTTATCAACGATATCCTAATTTACTCAAGGAGTAACGAAGAACACGAAGAGCATCTAAGGATTGTTTTGCAGACCCTGAGGGAGCACTCGCTTTACGCTAAGTTTAGAAAATGTAAGTTCTGGTTGAATAAAGTGGCATTTCATGGCCATGTTGTGTCAGGAGAAGGAATTGTGATAGATCCTACGACGATCGAAGCTGTAACGAATTGGCCTAGGCCTACTATGGTCACGGAAATCTGAAGTTTCTTAGGATTGGCAGGATATTACAAACGTTTCGTGGAGAAGTTTTCATCCATAGCTATGCCACTGACGAGATTGACTAAGAAAGAAATGAGATTCGAATGGACGGATAAGTGCGAAAGGAGTTTCCAAGAGTTCAAGCATCGGTTGACAACCGCACCGGTGTTGATGATTCCGTCAAGACCTGGAGGTTATGAGACATATAACGATGCTTCGTTAAGGGACTAGGTTGTGTGCTAATGCAACATGGAAGAGTGGTTGCCTACGCTTCCCGACAACTGAGACCGCAAGAGATGAATTATTCGACTCATGATTTGGAATTAGCAACGAACATCTTTGCTCTGAAGATCTGGAGACATTATTTGTGTGGCGCGAAGTTTCAAATTTACACTGACCACTAGAGCCTGAAGTATCTATTTTCCCAGAAAGAACTGAATATGAGGGAGCGACGATGGATGAAGCTGCTTAAAGAGTATGATTACGACATATTATATCACCTTGGGAAGGCAAATAGAGCCGCGGATGCGCTTAGTCGGAAATCGAGCATTGCCTGTCTACTAGTAAAAGGGTGGTCGTTATTTGAGTTGAGAGATTCTGAATTCAGATTAAAAGTCTGTCAACTATCTAGTTTGATGGTCACGCTAAGAATAGAACCTGAGATCCAGGAAAGGATAAAAGCCTTACAGTCTACGGACCCGAAAATTCAGAATATCTTGGAGATATTCGCGACAAAATGGAAACCAAAATCCCAAGTGTTAGAGGATGAAATCTTGAAATTCCGAGGACGTTTATGCGTGCCAAAGGACGAAGAACTCAGGAAAAGAATTTTATCAAAGGCTCATAGGAGCAATTATAGTATCCACCCAGGAAGCACAAAGATGTATTAGAACTTGCGTCAACATTATTGGTGGAACGGGATGAAAGTGGATGTGGTGAAGTATGTGGCGAAGTATGTGGCAAAGTACTTGACATGACAGCAGGTAAAGGCCCAATACTGTAAGCCTGGTAGATTATTACAACCACTAGAAATTCCTGAATGGAAGTGGGAGCACGTAACAATAGATTTGTTATGGGACTACCAAGGAGCTAGAGAGGCCATGATTCTATTTGGGTAGTTGTGGACAGGTTGACCAAGTCTGCACACTTCATTCCTGTGAAAAAGGATTTCGCGATGGATAGATATGCCGAGTTGTATATGCGGTAGATAGTGAGACTACATGGAGTACCCATGACAATCACATCAGACAGAGACCCCAAGTTCACAGCGAACTTCTGGAAAAGTCTTCAGGATGCCATAGGGACTCGACTACAATTTAGTACGGCATACCATCCACAAACGGATGGACAATCGGAGAGGACGATTCAGACACTCGAGGACATGTTACGAGTGTGTGTGATAGACTTTAAAGGTGGATGGGAGAATCAACTGCATTTGGTAGAGTTTACATATAATAACAGCTAACAACAGAGCATTCAAATGGCACCGTTTGAAGTGCTTTACGGAAGAGCTTGCAGAACCCCGATTTGCTAGGACGAAGTTGGAGAAAGAAGCATTACAGGCCCAGAGTTAGTAGAGCAATCGGTGGAAGCGGTAAAGATAATTCGGGAGAGACTGAAGACGGCACAAAGTCGTTAGAAGAGTTATACAGATAAACGGCGTAAGCCTTTGGAGTTTCAAGTAGGCGATCATATTTTCCTTAAGGTGTCGCCGATGAGGGGATTATCCCGATTTGGAAAGAAAGAAAAACTGAGCCCAAGGTACGTAGGTCCATTTGAGATTCTGGAGCAGATTGGGACCTTAGCCTACAAACTAGCCTTACCGTCTAATCTATTCCAAGTGCACAACATCTTCCATGTGTCCATGCTACGGAAGTACGAATCGGACCCAACGCATGTGCTGGACCGCGAGGTTATAGAAGTGGATGATAGAGTATCTTACGTGGAGAAGCCAATTAGGATCGAAGACCGAAAGGAGCAAATTCTGAGGAATAAAACGATTTCATTGGTCAAAGTTGTTTGGGAGCACCATGGAACCAAAAGCGCTACGTGGGAAAGTGAGGAAATGATGAGGCGTCAATACCCCCATTTATTTGAGTAACGAGTTTATTGTAAATTTCGAGGACGAAATTTTTGTAAGGGAGGAAAAGTTGTGACATTCTGATTTTTCTTGTCATTTCAAGACTCATTAATGAGAAAGTATCTAACGATATATTTCAGTCGTATCTCGCTCAGATCTGATCAATCTCGAGTTGGCTGACCAAAAGGGAAAGGTTAACGCGAGACAATGTATGTGGACCTAAGGAACTCGAATAGGAAATGGTATTTTGACCATAAGGATTGTCGAGGGGACATTTAGAGCTATAAAAAGGCCGACCTAAAAATGATTAAGGAATGCATTACTAGCGTTATACGATCAGAGCGCGGGTGATACCGCTTAACCAATGTATAATTTGCAAAATTTTCCTAAATCAAAAGGTGACGATCAAGACCGTCGAAACTAGTTATAGACCCTCACAATTACATGACAACCAAAGTTGCCATGAATTGACGAGCCCTAATTGTGATATGAATCACAGGGTCGATACGCATAACGTCTACAAAAGCCACCCGTTTGTTCGAGATAGGTTGGAATCACGTCTGATATAGAAATAATTCAGAAATGAGTCTCGAAATTAGAAAATGGAGAATCAAGAATTCCAATATTATAATTGAATTGGCCGTCGCCTTATCGAAGAAAATTGGAATTAGAAAAACGACATTCCGGACGTCGGGGGTAAATTTACCATTTTGCCTCTCAAGCCTTAACCTTGCCTTAGTAATCGAACAAGGGCATTTTGGTCATTGAATCCCCTTTATAGCCGCCGAAAATTTGATAAATTGAGAGCCATTGAATGAAGCATTGATTGACACATGGACAAGTGTCAAAGGATTAAGCCTTGATGTTGATAGGACCACTTTTAACCTACCTATCAAACATAGTTGACTCTTGAAATTGAAGTATATACCTCACCCTCTCTCTCTCTTGGCCGAAACCCCCCTTCATCTGCCGATTTTCTTCTTCTTCTTCTTCTTATTCTTCTTCTTCTCTTCTTCTTTATCGAAGAGCTCCAACCGACCAGGTTCTGCCGCCGTTGGTCGCTCGTTCCGACCGCCGTCTCCGGTAACTTCCAGCCGCCGAGTCGACCACCAGCTTCTTCTTCATCCTCTTGCCAACATTCTTCACATAGAATCATGGCATTTGACCACCTGAGGACCTTCGGCCGGCCATTCTCCCGGAAGTCAATGAAAACCATCGCAGCTAGAGGTAAGCCACTATTTAGGTTCCGTAGGACCTCGAATCCTTTGAATTTTTAGATCAAATTTTTTGGACTTCTAGAGGACACATAGAATGAGCAGTGGCAAAAAGTTTGGAGGAATTTGATGGAGTTTTGACCCCAAATGGGTCTTGTGTTTGAAGGGCAGAAAACTGACCGTCGGAGGACCTAGAGGAACCAGCGCCTTTCAAGGACTTTCTGGCGTCGCCTTGGCTTCAAATTTTTGGTGAGGCTTCCCAACCCTTAGAACTACATGTTAGCAAGTAAATTAGTGAATAAATTGAGTATTTAAGTTAGTTTAAAGGCTGAATAGTTGGGATATGCACAGAATCGAAAATGCCCTATTTCGATTTTGTGCATACCGATTATGTGGAAGGCTATTGGTGTTGGAATTGAGTCTCAAATTCATCATTGAGACATGCTAGGATGTCAATGAACATGTCAATGAGGTTTATGTTTCACGGATTGGCGAATTGAGCAAGAAAAATTGACGAATTGGATGAATTTCCTTAAGTTGCGCAATTGACTTGTTCTTGGGCTATTTGGACCGAATCCTTAAAGTGCTTAGAAAGAGATTTTTGTTGAGTTAAGCTTGAGGCAAGGAGTTTCTAAACCTTGGCTAGGAGGATTGAACTCAATTGGGTGAATTGAGCGTGAATTGGATTGATTCCTAGAAGTTTATGGAGAGATTGTCCTTTATGTGTTCTTGAGAGATGTAGATGGCTTGCATGCCTGACAATGCCTGTATCATGAATTAATTGTTGCATTTGACTGTTGAATTCGATTGTCTTGCATGCCATAGGTGTGTTGTTCGTGCATGAGTTTGCACTTGATTATGTGTTATGAATTAAAACGAATTTATGGCATGTTTGAGAATTGTGTGACACCACGAGGCGTATGAGATGCGGGGTTGTGTGGATGGATACCCTGAGGCGCTGAGGCGTAGGGTTTGAATTGAATGGCACCCTAAGGCATACGAGACGCGGGGTTGTGATGGCCATGGTCCTGATGCGTTGAAATACAGGACAAAGTTTGAGATGTGTCGACACAGACTTGGAGTGAAATTGAAAACTTGATGTGTTTACACGGGATTGTCAATGAGATGGTTTAAGGCGTATTTATGCGGACCGAGCTTGAGGCGTTCTAAACGCGGGCATGATAATGAGGAGGTATGGAAGGGTGGAAGGTGTAATCTAGCTTGGCAATGTGTGTTTAAATCTTGATGTTGTGTATGGTGCCATGATTGCATGCTTGACTCTTGTTTTACCCACATGGTATTTAATGACTGTTGAATGTCTCCCATGATAGCATGTGCATTTTATCCTTGACTACATTCGCCTAAGTGTACGGTCAGCCCAACTTATGATTAGAACTTGCCTTACTGAGATGTAAATCTCACCCCTGTGGGACCCCATTTTTCAGATCCTAGACCGTAAGAATGTGGCTAATCAGATTTGGTGACTCGAAAGAGATGTCAATATATTTTGATGAGTTCCCGGACGAATAGGAAACTATGTACGTTAGGAAATGCATCGTAGTTTGGGTCGATGAGGGTGGCAGCAGCTGGAAGCCTCATTGGTACGAGGCTTGGTTTAGAAAGGTAGGGGATGTTTCCACGGGGCCACTGAAGCCCACTGAGGTACCTCGTGAGGTAATCCCTAACTGGTGTCATCCCGCTCGGGATTTGATGGAGGCCGAGGGGTCAGTGGTTGGCTCGAGGAACATTCCTGAGAGGACCTCGACTTTGGAGGAACCGATGAGGTCATCGAGATTGAGGCTACCGAGGATGACCAGGTGGAGTCGTCAACTAACGAGACACTCGAGGACACCGTAGAGGTTTGCTCTGAGGTACTCTCAAAGTACAAGCCATCTGAGGATACCGAGGGTACTGACGACTCCAGCAGCTCGACTTAGGAGTATCTGTTTCTGGTCAAATATTTTGATGGTGACCTCGATGCTTGTTTCTTTTGGGAGATGTCATGATCCTCTTTTGTATTGGCCCTATCACCCTTACTGACCAGTATATTTAGCTTGCTCGTGCTCTTGTACGAATATGGATGGAGTTTATGTATCTATTGGTACTCTCGTTGCCCCGATCCCTTTTTATTATTGTGCAGAGGAGTTGTTTATTATCACTTCTGTTTGTTATCGATATGTTTCATCTCTTGACCTATGTGAATCATGGGACCTCGAGAGAGAATTTGTGCTTGCAGGGAGTCGCACGCTCGTGCCCGGGGCGCGAGACGTGACAATTACTGCTATACGTTATCCATTTCATGTTTCTTCTTTAACACATCTTCTTGTTTCGACATTTTTTTGCTGACGACATTATCGACAGTTTCTTATTTTGTGTTCCAATTTCTTTCTTACTTTCAAAGTTTGCCGCCCATCTTTGTAACTGTTCTAACCGTGTCTTCTTTTAGCGCTCTTTCCCCTTTTGCTTTGAGAGAAAATGCCACCAACCCTGACATGTGGCATTTAAACGGCTAATTCATACCTGATTTTGGTGCACCTGATCGTAGCCAACCGCGCCTTCTTCATGTGCCTAGTACGTGGTCCTTTGAGATGACTTTTGGGTGTCAACAGCCCGTATTGGTTAAAAAAAACTATGTATAGGTAGTTTCGATTCTGAAGTTGTAGGTCAAACTCTCTCTAATGGCTCTCTTTGATTTCTTGGATATTGCTTATCAATAATGTTGTTGATTTCTATTACAAAATATCACGAAGGCCAAAAAGAGAGAGAGAAAGAGAGAGAGAGAGAGACGAATAAATACAAACTCAAAACATTTGTTCAAAGCTATTTTTCTTATTGACTACTTGATGTACTAAAAAACATCTTCCTGAGAAAAATTTACTGCTTTGTAACCTTGAGAAAGTAAAGTGTGTTGATCCAGTAGTATGACTGAATTCAGATATTGTCACGTACCATTTGAAGGATATGCACATAATGTATGTAACTTAAAGTAGTTTACTAGAGTATTTTAGCCTAAGGTATGGTTGTTAGTTTTATAGAGTGGGCGTAGGCTTTGCATATAAGTCGAACCACTATATATCTTGTGTGTCTGTGTTTTAAATGATCTCTATTGATTCTTGCGCATGTCTAGATATTGTTTCATGAAACATCTTTTGCGTCTTTTATTCATGTTGGGTACTAAACCCATTCTATATAAGATCTAGTTCGCGGAAGCATACCCAATTGAATCACTTGAATCACTGATCGTGAAGTGTATATCATGAGGACATACCTTGATTGTCACATGTTAAGAGCCCCTTTGCGATCTTAGAGTTCCTCTATCGTCAATGTCAATCAACGATGAGTCGGGGGGGGGGGGGGGGAACGTTCCTCTTTCTCTGTTTTTGGGAGGGACAAAATGTTTCAAATCAGGAATTGATAGGGAAGAGGTCAGTTTATTCACGAATCTTCAATCAACTGACTTTTCACGTTTGAACTAGGTAAGGGGGTGCGATTGCCCACATAGGTGCACACCGTAACCCTTGTAGACTCCACACAATATTTAAATAAACTAATATCTCTCACTCGCCCATGAAGGCCAACCACTCCCACTCGCCTACAGAGGGCCAAACAAAATTCTTAATTTCTTCGCAAAGTTCATATTGGCAAATAACCCGTGCGACCATCATATATTAAGAGCTCGTTGTCATACATCCATTGGGAGTACATGACAACCCCAAAAATGGCACAATAAAAAAAAGATTTTAGTATGTTGTACCCTAAATCTATCAGTCACATACATATCTCTCTCATGATCCCATTTAAATGTGATACGTTATATTCACAATTATGATCAAACTAAATAATCATAACAGACCGGTCTGTGAATATAAATCTATTATGTGACTTAAAACGCTAAATCGATCTTCCTCCTCTATTAGACCTCTCAATCTCAGTTCAGCTCGATTTTCTAGAATTGTCCCTTTAGATTGAATCAATTTCATGACCATAGGTACCACTCTAAGATAGCGAACACTAAATAGAAATCTCACAATAATGAAGAGTCATGAGGGTACTAAAAAATAAGGAATTTTTATCCTCAAGAGTCTTACACGGCTTAGAAAAAGTTAAGATCTTAACTTTTGTCTATTTTCATTGGCCGACTATGCATACGTAATATGAAATGCATATTACGGTATTTTCTTCATCCTCATGGAGCATTTATCTTTTTATTTTAATAATGTACAGATGATAATTTAGACATGCTCAATGTCTAACTCGAGTTCACATAACAACTCCAGCCAAGAGTTTTCATCAAAATCCTCATCTGGCAATAAAGACAGATAAAATAAAATGTGTGAGTTATTCATTTCTAGACATTATAAATAATAAGTCTTCATCTTAACATTTTGTTAAGGCGACATTTCTATTTTAAACTTGAGCTCTCAATTATCACCTAGATAATAAGCTTAAAATGACCTCATCTCTATTCATCACACGGTGAATAAAGGCGATTACCCATGTGAGTGAGCTAATCTCTCGTTTGTCCGGCATACCTTCTCAATACAATGCACCAATCATTTACATGTATAAATGTCAAATAGACTTATAGACTTCCATACTAATAAAAAACATTATCAACTATTATCATTCGAGGGAAAATATAATTATTCAATACATCAATCTCTACGCAATCCTAAAGTCTTTACATGGCCAAAGAAAACATCTCTAGAGATTGGCTTTGTCATGGGATATGCTATCATTTTATAAGTAGATATATACTGTAATCCAAGTCCTTAACATAGTTATACTTAATGTTTATATGTTTGGTCTTGCTGTGAAACTTAGGATCTTTAGTGTAAGCTATTGCTGGCTGACTATCACAATAAACCGTTACAGGATTCGCAGCGTCTCTAGTAACAATCAAGTGATCTAGAAATCTTCTAAGCTAAACACATTCTTGTGCAGTTGATGATAACGCTACGAACTTGGCTTCCATGATGGACAAGGCTATGCACTGTTGTTATGGCACCATTATTCAGTAAGAATATATTTTCAAAAGTAGATTTCCTCTCATCTAAATCTCCTTCCCAATCAGCATCAGTATAGCCCTCAAGGTGCAGATCACTTCCTTGATATGTTAGCGAGTAATCGACAGTTGCTTTCAAATACCTTAAGATTCTCTTAACGACAATCCAATGTGTTTGACCAGAATTGAATTGGTATTTACTGACCAATCCAACTATGTAACAAATATTAGGTTTTGTACATATCATAGCGTACATGAGACTTCCAATAGCACTGGCATATGGAACGTTTTTCATACGTTCTTGCTCTTGTGGAATCTTAACATACGTTCTTGCTCTTGTGGAATCTTAGGATACATTCTTCAGCTCAACCCTTCACCTTTTGCAATAGGAGCATCAATGGGTTTGCAATCTTGCACACAAAATCGTTCAAAAACTTTTTTGACATATGTCTCTTGTGAAAGAGATAATAAATTTTTCGAATGATCTCTCGAAATCTTAACTCTAAGAATGTATGTAACTTCACCCATGTCTTTCATTTCAAAATTAGAAGATAGCCAGCTTTTGACTGTCTTGACAAACTCCATACTGCTTCCAGCAATTAGTATATCATCAACATATAATGATAAAATCACAAAATGACCTTTGGACCTTTTGATTTATATGCAATTGTCTTCATTAATCATCTCAAAATCATATGTCACTATGGCATTATGAAAGCGTATATACCATTTCCTTGAAGACTGCTTAAGGTCATATATCGATCTTAAATGTCGACATACTTTCTAATCTTGGCCTTTGGCAACAAATCCAATAGGTTGCTCCATATAAATTTTTGCTTCTAATTCCTTATTGAGGAAACCAGTCTTTAAATCCATTTGATGTAACTCAAGATCCAAACTAGCCACTACTGCTAGAATAAAGTGAACTGAAGTAAATCAACCCACAAGAGAAAAAGTTTCCTCAGAATCAATTCATTCCTGTTGGTTGTATCCTTGCGTAACAAGGCGAGCCTTATATCTTTCAATTGAGCCATCAACCTTGCGCTTTATTTTGAAAACACATTTGTTCCCAATGGCTCTGCGTTCTTTTGGAAGATCAACTAGTTCTCAAACATGATTTAATCTCATTGACTCCATCTCTTCTTTCATTGCTTTCATCCATTTTTTTTTATCAGGGCAAGATGGACCCTCATTGACATTTCTTGGCTCATCATCTTCTAGTAGAGCTATCATGAAAACTTCCCCTTCGATCTCAAAGCACCGACAATGAATGTTTTTGCGATTTGTTCACCGTGGAGAAGATTGAACCAAGGGTACTTCATTCTTCATTACGCTCTCAATTGGATCAGATAATGGTATTAATACATCAAGTGGTTGCAATTAAGACTGGTTTGTACTCAACTCCCCACTTCTCACATTGCTCCTACTTGGATCATTATATCCAACAATTTCATTATCCTGATCTAAGGTCTCAAATAGGGATCACTCTTTACCTATTTCGCCCTTTCTTTGAAATTCATTTTGTAAAAATGTGACATCTCGAGACTTAAATTCAGTCACACTTCTGCTTTCTTGCTCACCTATGAATACATACCCTTTAGAGTGTTATGAATATCTTATGAAGATAATTTTTTTGCCTCTTGATCCCAATTTTCCATATCTATGATTGGACTCATGAGTATAGGTAGCACGACCACAAGATTTAAGAAAGCTCAAATCAGGTTTTCGACCTGTCCACAACTCATATGGGGTGAAAGAGACTGATTTAGAAGGCATTTGGTTAAGTACATAGGTAACAGTGAACAAAGCATTGCCCCAAAAAGTGATAGGTAAATTAGCTTGCGCCATCGTGGACCTAACCATTTCAAGTAAGGTTATGTTTCTTCTTTCAATTACTCCATTTTGTTGAGGAGTATATGGAATGGATAGCAGTCAATCTATTCCCTTTTCATCTCATAAATATCTAAACTGATAAGATAAATACTCTCGACCTCGATCAAATCTCAAAGCTTTTATTTTCTTATCTAACTGATTTTTCACTAAGGTCATATGCTTTGAAACAACTTAATACTTTCAATTTATGAGAAATCAGATAGACATATTCATATCAAGTATAATCGTCAATAAATGTGATGAAATAAACAGCACCGTGCTTTGCTTGCACATTCATTGGACCACATATGTCTGTATGGACTAGTTACAAAGGAAATTCAGCTCTAGTGCCCTTTTCAAATGGCTTTAACATAGTTTTCCCAGCTAGGCAATGTTTATAAACAGGCAATTCTACTTTTTCAATATTGCTTATTAAGCCATTTTTGGCTAATCTATTCATTCTCTGTTGGCCAATATGACCAAGCCTAGCATGCCAAATATTCACATCATTCTCACTAGAATTGGAAGATGTGAATAGGGTATATAACATATATCCACACTAGCATATTCAATATCCATTGCAATAAACCCATCCAGAAAATAACTAAAACCATAATAAGTTGTACCTAATAACAAATCCACACCACTGTTATGGAAATTCATACTAAAATCAAGTTTGGCTAACACCAACATAGAGATAAGATTTTGACGAATCTTTGGAGCATATAGGACATCGTGCAAGAATAAAGTGCGTCCACCACGCATGATAAGTTGGCAGGTGCCAATTCCTTTCACTTCTGCTCTAAAATTATTTCCTACATAGATCCATCTCACTCCACTTGGAATTCGTTGAAATTCCACAAATGTACTTCTATCTCTGGCTACATGGTCTGTGGCACTTGAGTCTACAGTCAATAAAGGATGAGATTTAGTTAAAAATACATAATTGAATACAAAACTAACACTTTTATATGTGTTTAGGGTTTCTACCTTCTTCGGCTTGCCACAATCATGAGTGAAGTGACCCTTTTTGCCACAGTTGTAACGTTTCATCCTTAAAATGGTTTTCTTCACAAGATGCTTCCCTTTGTCACGTTTCTCAAACTTCAGTTTCTTGCCAGATGGTTCCACTCCTTTGCCTTTCCACTTCATAAACCTGCCAGGGTGTTTACGCTTGGTACCTAAAGTTCTATGCGACCAAAAGCCAGCGAAATACATATCAGTTTGTATTTTAGCCGCCAGAAAGCGGTCCTCTTTCAACTCCAAATGGCGCATAGCATCTTTAAAGGTCGTGACATTCACATTGTGGGTTAGGTTAACCTTCATGTGCTCCGAAGTATGGGACAAAGAGCGAATCACAACCTGCACTTGTTGTTCATCAGACGATGTGTGACCAGCATCCTTCAGCTCACTAATCATGTTTGACATCTTCCTCAAATGTTGTCTCATATTCTGCCCATGTGGCATCTTATATGTGTCAAACCTGATTGTAAGCTGCCTCAGCTTAGTGACAGAAATCTGTCCAAATCGAGCCTTTAAGGCGTCCCACATGTCTTTAGCAGCATAATATCATTATCCAAACTACTCAACAACATAATGCAAGCGGTTGAGTTCTTTTTCTTCTAGGTAGCAAAGGCTTCCTTATCCCTACTGTGTTGGACAATATTACCATCCTTTGGCTCAGTAATGGTCATGCTAAGAGCTTCTAGTGCCTCTAGCTCTTCAAGCACATATTGGATTTTCATACTCCAGATTTTATAATTCTCTCCATTCAATTTTTCACTCTAGTTAAGCTCAGCAACTATGTTCTTTGAAGACGTTGCCATAGTATCTGAATATAAGATAACTTAGACATTTTGCATGGATTTAAAGTCTATTTATATGTAAGAAATGCAACTATATTATGCATCTCGATTATATTGATATATGATTTTAGAAAAGATCCTAAAATCAATGGTTCACTAAGTTCCCCATCATCATCTAGGTATTCTAGTCTAAAACCAATATCAATACAATCATCCAAATGTTTTCAACAAACAGTTATCAACACTAACGAACACTCCCACTCAAATATATATAACATGATACACACACAAATCATTGCATCAAACAAATGTCATGTTCATAAAATGATCTTACAATAATTATAATAACCATAAATAACATTGATTCAACAACAAGTCTCTAAAAGTCTCCTAAACATACTTATGAATAAAAAAATAACCAAAGAAAAAAAATCTAAAGATAATCAAGTGTTGTGACCCTCTCTAAGGTTCGACAATTGACCCAAGTAATTTCTCTTACATAAGGTAGGGAATCCGCAAGTTCTCTGGGGGGATTTTCGACTAAATTAGGAGCCCATATCGGCGCCTTAGAAAAACCCCTATGAGGACCCTTGATCTAAAGTCAGGGTGCACTCTGCCTGCGCGATCCATTCATCCCAAGCAACGACGTCTTCGCCTCCCCAACCCTTACAATTTCGTGTAAGAAATGTAGTACAAACGTTGTGACATTCCGAATTTTTCGACCCCTCGAGGCTTGAGATATGAAATGAAATGAAATCTCAAAATTGAAAAATTTAAAATAAATATTCCAACGTTCTAATCGAATTAGATGTCACCTCATCAAAGGTAATTCAAATCAGAAAAATGACGTTCCGGACGTCAAGGGTAAAATTACTATTTTGCCCCTCAAGCCTTAACCTTGCCTTTATAATTGGATAAGGGCATTTTGGTCAATCACAATATCCTATAGGCTGTCGAAAATCAAGAAAAATGAAGGTCATTGGTTGAGCCTTGATTGACATGAGGACAAGTGTCAAAGGATTAGGCTATAAGTTGATATAAACACTTTTAACCTACCATTCAAGCCTTTGACTAAGTGAATTATTGCTGGAAGACTCTCTCTCCTTCTCATTTGGCCGGCCATCCCTCTCTCTCTTCACTTTTTCCATTTTCTTCTTCTTCATCTTCTCTCTCTTGCTGACCAGCTCGTCACCCTGTCTCGACTGCTTCACTGTTCCGGCCATAACGTCTTCGTCCGTCATCGGATTAAGGCGTACCACCTACCATTGGAAAGTTTATCGTCTTTCCGTTCCAACGAGTTATTATGGGTCCAAATCCACCCATCCGTTTGTCCCGTAAAGCCGTTTGAAGGAGCAAAGGTCAGGCAGGTCAGTTTTGAATCCGAGAGCTCCTAGCCGACCAGTTCCGACCGTCCCACTATTCTGGTCATATCTTCTTCGTCCGATACCGGATCGAGGTAAAACCACCGCCAAATGAAAGCTTATTGTCTTATATTTCCATAGACATATTATAAGCTCAATTTGACTCTGTAAATATTCCCGTAGCTTGATTTGAGTGGACAAAGATCAGGCGAGGTCAGATTCTGACCGGTTTTGGGGAAATACCTGTTCCGAGGTCTTCCGAACTTCAAATTACTTCAAATCTTCGGTGAGGTATTCTGCACTTATATTATTAAAGTTGGATGAGCTATGGTGAAAAGTTTGGAGGAATTTGATGGAGTTTTAACCCCAAATGAGTCTTGTATTTGAAGGGAAAAAACTGATCGTTGGGGGACCCGAAGGAATCGACGCCATTCAAGGACTTCCCGGCGTCGCCTTGGCTCCAAATTTTCGGCGAGGTTCCCCAACCCTTAGAACTACTTGTTAGCAAGTAGATTAGTGAATAAATTGAGGATTTGAGGTATTTTAAGGGCTGATTAGTTAAGGTATATACAGAACCGAAAATGCCCGGTTCAGTTCTGTGCATACCGGTTCTATTGGGGACCATTGGTGTTGGAATTAAGTCTCAAATTCATCATTGAGACATGCCAGGATGTTGATGAACATGTCAATAAGGTTTATGTCCCATGGATTGGCTAATTGAGCAAGAAAAATTGATGATTTGATGAATTTCATTAGGTTGCGCGGTTAAGTTATCCTTAGACTATTTAGACCAAACCCTCGAGGTGCTTGGGAGAAGAATTGTATTGCATTCAGCTTGAGGTAAGGGGATTCTAAACCTTTGATAGGAGGATTGGACTCGATTGGGTGATTCGTGTGAGAATCGATCGGCTCTTGGAGACTATAATGTGGTTGTCCAATGTATGTCCTAGAAAGCAATTGAAGACATGATTGAATGATAATGCTTGTGTCATGAATTGGTTGTTGCATTTGTGTCAATTTAATTGTCTCGCATGCCATGGATGTGTCGTTTGGCGCATGAGTGCATTCGAACGTGTGCTATGAAATGAAATGAACTTATGGTATGCCTGAGATGTCGTGATACCCTGAGGCGTATGAGACGCAAGGTTGTGTGGCTGAATGCACTAAGGCGCTGAGGTACGAGATTTGAATTGAATGGCATCTTGAGGCGTATGAGACGCGAGGTTGAGAAGGCCATTGTCCTGATGCATTGAAACGCAGGACGGAGTTGTGATGTGTCGACACAGGTCTGGAGTGACATTGAAAACCTGATGCGTTTACGCGGTTTTGTCAATGAATCGGTCTGATGCGTTTACGCAGACCGAGCCTGAAACGTTCTAAATGCGGGCATGAAAGTGAAGAGGCAGGAAAGGGTGGAAGGCGTAACATGGCTTGTTTATGCATGCTTGGACTAAATGACGTGATAAGATACCTATAGTGCATGCTTGTTGTTCATGTATTATTTCGTGATAGTTGAATGCCTCTTGGAATTTTGTATGAATTGTTTGTGATTGTAATTGCCTGAGTGGACGGTCAGCCTAACCTAGGATTAGGCCCGACCTTACTGAGATGTATATCTCACCCCGTTGTGGGATTAACTTTTCAGGTCCTAGGTAATGGAAATCTGAGCTTGCCAATAATCGGTGTTTGAAGAAGTAATTATACGAAATGGATTTATACTTTGGTGAATTTAGAGATTTCATGTTACCTTGAAGTTAGAGTTGTATCATTTGAACCTGTAGTCGGTGTTTATAAGAAGACGTACCCTATATCCTGAGTCATCTTAAGATTGAATTGAATGGAAAAGTTTCATCGCTTCCGCATGTTTGTATCATTTAGAAGTTATTAATTGTTGGCCAACGGATCCTGGGTATCACCGAAAGACAAGATGGCCCTGGTGGAATTTTACATGCCTGACAGGTTCAGGGCGTGACAAACGTCTTGTATGATCATTGTTCATCCCAAGTGCAGTCGAGCTGATCGTGCCAATCCTCAGGTATGGACTTTTTAAGTGCGTTAAATGCTTCTCAATCAGTCACTATTCATCCACCCCAAATGATCTCTCGGATCATATTGTTGACCTTTGTTACATGGGTTATAATGTCACATACATATTATCCCATTCATAATTGTTCAATATCTCAATCTTTTTATTAAGGACTTCTATTTGTCTCTGTCTCCTTAGTTTTGGAGATTTTTGTCTTTTAGCAGCCTCCATTATTCTGAGGTGCTATTCTTGAGGCCATTATTCCTGCAATGAATGCAGAACAAAAAAAAATGAATTACAAAAAGATCCCACAATTATGCAATTATTACGAACATATCGTAAAAAAAAAAGGCAAAACAAGATATCAAACAAGCCCAAATAGA
This sequence comes from Rhodomyrtus tomentosa, assembly GCA_028455895.1. Classification (NCBI taxonomy): domain Eukaryota; kingdom Viridiplantae; phylum Streptophyta; class Magnoliopsida; order Myrtales; family Myrtaceae; genus Rhodomyrtus; species Rhodomyrtus tomentosa. The sequence goes on along the minus strand of JAPCWY010000009.1, from coordinate 24,963,155 downwards.
TTGATCGACCTTCCCCTCTCTTTTTTTTGGTCAACGGGTCAAACGGGTCAATGGGTCAAATGGGTCAACGGGTTAAACAGGTTGGGTCAAATCCGGGTTCAATCCTATTTGAATCGCGGGCTGGGTTAAAATAAATCTGAAAATGGGTCGGGCTATTTTTTTTTTAAAATGAGCCAGGCTTCGTCGCGGGTCGGACCAGACCTGATCCGCTGACATCAACCCATGTCAGCCATACGGGCCGAGTGTCCACGTACGTCGTACATGGCTGATGTCGGCATGACTCAGCTACGTGGGCGACGGTTCACCCACGTGCGCCGGACGTGGCTCGTGGGGGTGACGACAACGGCTCTGTCGGTGCATGAGTCGTCGTCCGGCCTCTTCCGGTGATCATCCACCTATCAAAATCCTCGTTTCGTCGAGATGAACACAGTGGTATATTCATATCTAATATTTGACAATAAAAAGTGACTTAAAAACGGATGAACCGCCGCACCCTCAAGGGACTCCGCCTGTCGCGACCCGTAGTGTACGTGCGGCAGTTTTCGGCATCCCTTCGGAACCGGGACCACTCAAAACAATCGTCTCGACGAGCCCGTTCTAATTAAGTGTGCATAAGCCATATTCGATAAATGTAACTCAAATAATTACTCATGAACAGTAGCAACATATAATAGGATTTGCTTCTCTAAAACTAGAAAATCATCACGAAAATCAATCAGGAAACAAGTAATCATTCTCTGATACCAATGTTGGGTACTAAACCCATTCTATCTAAGATCTAGTTCGCAAAAACATGCCCAATTGAGTCACTTAATCATTGATCGTGAAGTGTATATCACGAGAACATACCTTGATTGTCACAGATTAAGAGCGGCTTTACGATCTTGGAGTTCCTCTATCGTCAATGTCATTCAACGATGAGTCGGGGAGAAGCGTTCATCGTTTTCTATTTTTGGGAGTGACATAATGTTTCAAATTAGGAGCTGACAGGGAAGACGTCAGTTTATTTACATATCTTCAGTCAACGTGACTTTTCACGTTTGAACTGGATAAAGGGGGTGCTATTACCCGCATAGGCGCATACCGTAACCCCCGTGGACCTCATACAATATTAATATAAACTAATACTTCACAACTATTTATTTCTACATAAACTGAAAAGGTTTCAAATAACCTATTCAACCCCTCACTCTAGCTTGTATTATTATACTCAATAATTTTCGAAAATCATCTCCTTTTTTATGAAATTTTTGTCCAAACAAAAGCACTTTTAGAGTAAATTTAGTTACTAAGAGTATCATTACTCTCAGTAATTATTAAGGAAAATCTAGGACTCTAAGGCACCATAAATTGGGGATTTTAGGATTGAAAATTCCGAGGTGATCCAGGCAGGTTTTGAGCATGTCCTTTTTCCTCATTTTGCATCCAATAAAAGGTTCTGACTCCATTTTTCAGCAATTTGACGTGAATCCCTCATGAATCTTCTTGCGATCGCTATCGAGAAAATAACACAAGTGGCTTAAATTTTGACTCAATATATAATGTGAAGGTTAAGTACACCTCAAGCGCCGTAAGTTGTGTACGGCGCTCAATTTAGTGCCAAAACTTTCAAATTGATCACTTTATTACTAAGTTTTTATAACTTCGATATTTCAGTGCCAAAACTTTCAAATCGATCACTTTAGTGCTAATTTTTTATAACTTCCATCACTTAAGTGTCAACTTCTTTTAAAAACGATCACTTTAGTGCCAAGTTTGATGAGCTGCTTCAGTTGAAATAATAATTAAAAAATATACATGTCGGATTTTCGGCGAGCCACGTCAGCTTAAATCAGAGTTGGCACTAAAGTGATCATTTTTAAAAGAAATTGGCACTTAAGTGATCGAAGTTACAAAAACTTAGCATTAAAGTGGTCGATTTGAAAGTTTTGACACTAAAGTGAACGCCGTACACAATTTATGGCACTTGGGGTGTACTTAAGCTTCTAATGTGATCCCTAAACTTATAATTTGTTTAATGTGGTCTTGGAACTATTAGTCCAATGTAGTCCCAGCACTTTCATAAATTCAATATGATTCTTAAACTTTTTGTACCTTTTCAATTCGGTCCTTGAAGTACAAGAAAATGTTCAATATTATCTTTGAACTTGAATTAATGGAAGATTTTCATATAATTGAGGGACTCAGTTGAATATGTTATAAAAGTTCAGAGACCATACTGAATAAATTGAAAATTCATGGACCATATTATACATTAAATTAAAGTTCAAAGACCACATTGAATAAATTAAAAGTTTAAGGACCATATTATCCCATCATCTATCATATGTGGTAGTTTTCGTAGGTGGCTGCTTCTATGCTCCGTCGTATTTTGTCAACTTTCCTTGATCAAGACCAATCATCACTTTGTGGCTCAGGAGGACCAAAAACATCTTAATCATTTTTTATGTTCTCACCCTCGATTTCAAACAACAATGGATATTTTAAGTATCTTGGTATTTCGTGGATCCTATTGCTTCTTGATGAAATTGGTCTTTTGGGCTGCCAAGTTTATCGCCTTCTCCAGTTTTATTGTTTGAAAATCGTCAAAAAAAAATTCTAAACTTACTATAATCGTGCCAATTCAATCGCAAATCTTTTCTCTTTATAGTTGAGTATGAAATCTTTTGCAATTCTATCAATTTAATCCATTTTACCAGCCAACGTTGACATGAATAATTTTTAATAATTTTTTAAATTTTTTTTAACCAAACATGATATCAAATTACAAAGATCGAATCCAATTCCTCATATCTCTATTCGCTTTCCCCAATTACATATTTTATTCGCTTCGTCACCCGGCAGTGGCGAGGGCCGTGGAGACCTTATCGGCTAGCCGAGCGCTAGGATGTTAATATATCAAATCAGGTCTATTGGATTAAGTTTTTAAAACAGAAGGCGGTGGTATTTTAACCATCGAGGCCTGCCCCATTTGGCCACATCTCAGCGAGTAGTGCTTTTATTCCTCCAAGGGCCGCCGCCCTGGCCGCTTCTTTCATGCTCGCCACCCGTGCTTTCAGCGACTCATCCCTCATCATCTCCTCCACCAACTCCGCTATTTCCTCTCCCTTCACCGCATCCTTCTCGCCCCACCCCCAGCTCTCCTCCCAAATCCCGATCCCCGCCCTCTTCACCAGGCTTGCGTTGATCTTCTGGTCTCCGTGCTGAGGCCACGCCAGCATCGGCACGCCGTGCCACACGGCCTCTGTGACCGAATTCCACCCGCAGTGGCTGAGAAACCCTCCTATCGCCGGGTGGCCTAGTATCTCGCTCTGGTTCAACCAGCGCTTCGCGACGATGCCGTTCGCTGCGCCCGAGGTTGCCTTCGTCAGATTTTGCCCGATCACAGTTTCCAGGTCCTCTGTGTCTTGTTGATCCACTTTCTTGCTTTTCACCATCCACACGAACCTCACGCCGCTCCGTACCAAGCCATCTCCTAGTTCTCTTATTTGGTCCCTCGACATGGCTGTTCTACTGCCGAAGCTCACGTAAATAACCGATCCTACCGGTTGATCGCCCAGCCAAGCTGACGGATGAGAATGCGACTCTCCGAAGCAAGCTGGGGGGAGCGGCCCAATGGCAATTGCAGGTGGCAATCCACGAGGCGTTTTCGTGCTGTTTAGCGCTCTTAACGTATCCCGCTCAAAGCCGTGGAACGTGTTGATCAGAATGCCATCTGCTTCGATCATTCTCTTGCCGTTCTGACTAAAAGAGTTCTTTAGGAAGTTGTCTTCTTCTTCTAAGAGGGGCGGCGGAAACCATGAGACCGGTATTGGTTCTTGATTCGGTATCTCAATGACGCCTTCGTTATCCTGAGAACCGGACATGGCTGTCGTGACGAATATCTGATGGAAGGACATGAAGAGCGTCAGCATTCTGGCGGACGACGTGAAGAAAACATAATTCGGAAGGTTGATGGCTCGAGAGAAAGGAAGGACTGCGGATAGCAAGCTCATGTCCGTGACGAGAGCAGAAAGAGGCGGAGATATCGACAAGAGGAGGGGAGGGAGGAGGTGGCACGACGCACAGATGGCTTCAAAATGGCGATAGAAGGGATCATCCGTGTAGCTAGAAGACCCGTTAAGGGGAAGAAGGCACAGTTGCTTGGGACTAACTTGAGGGAAGCTGGTGAAGAAACTGGAGAGGGCGCGCGACTCGGCCAGCGAGACCGTCGGGTGCGCGGTAATGAAGGTGACCCAGACATCGTTCGCCACGAGCGAGGCGGCCAACCGGAGAAACGGTGTCAGATGGCCCATCCCGGAGCTCGGAAATAGAGCCACGTGGACGCTGCTCTTTTGCTCCCGGATTTGTGACATTTCGAGGGGACCGAAAATGCTATTTCGTTGAGGGTATTATGTTGGGTTGGGTCTTTGGCACGAGCTGCGTTGGATCTTAACATTCATATATAACATTTAGTAATCTGTCTTTTGGCAGAGTGATAGGGAGATGGAGTCGAGGAAAGCAACTTAAACATGTCTATGGATTGGTTGCCTTTGCTTCACGCTCAAGAATGTAAGGAAGATGCAGTTTTTCTCATGGTTCGCTTCTAGCTGTCGGACTCAAGAAAGCCACTCCCAGCTGACTTTGTCGGAGAATACAAATTTGATTTTGCTACCGTTTTCTTGATTGATTTCGATTAAGCGAGGAGTATATACTCAGAAGTCCTAGAGATGGTCTAGCCTCTCTTTGACTTTTGCCCTTATTTCATACTTGGAAAATGCATAGATGATGGCGCTATGAAAGAAAATTACATCATAAATGCCATAATGATCGTACGTCGATCATTTTGGTTGCATAATTTTTGAATCAATCATTTAAACACTGTAATTTTGAAAATCCGTTCACCATATGTACCATAACTTTTAATGATGCAATTTAAATTATGACTTTTTCATTAAGTTATGATACTCACGTGATAGATCGAAAAGTTGCGGTACAAAATAAGCGCTAAACAAAAGTTATGATGGTTATAGTTTTTCAATGATTAAAATATATATATATATATTTATCGTTTCAACACATGGGCTGCTAATGTAAAATATTTAGTTTGAGAAAGGAGGCCTTTGAAAAACACATAAATATCATGATCGCTCACACCCGTTTGTGGCAAGATTTCCACCGGCAATTTTTTCTCATAAAAATAGGAAGATCAATCAAAGTTTATAATATGTTTTACCGTAAATGTCCGGTATCGCAGAAATTTGTCAGAAAGTAAGCTAATCCTCTATCCCCTAAATGAAGAAAATAATCTACATGAAGTAAAAGACTCGAGAAGGTGAAATAAGTTCTAGTGTGGTTTACAGGGCCTATGTGGTTCAGCTTCGGTGAAATGTACTCGGATAAATGCAAATAACTTTGGCATAAAACGGATTTTCGAAATGTAAATAGTGTTTGGCAAAATGTATATTAAAAATATATTGTAATTTTGACGTAAATGTCATTTGATTAAAAATATACTTTTTTACTTTTTTTTTAAGAAAATCTCTTAAAATATTTGTGTCAGCCAACTGCCTGCTTCAGCCGCTGACAGCCAGATCTAGCCTCTGGCTAACTGCTAGCGGGTAGACCCCTGAGGTTGCCCGACCAAGGCCTCACCTAAGGTCGGGCAACCTCAAGTGAGGTTGATGGCCTCTTGTGGAGCCTTCGTCGGCAGTTAAGTCCTTTGCTGACAAAATTAGGATTTTCAAAGATATTTTCTGAATTATGAAAGTTGAATGGGGGAAAATTTTAAAAAAAATTATAGTTTGCATTCCAGAAATGCAACTTCCCAAATTACCTTCAAAGCTACTTGATCCGAGGCTGCTCTAAAACGGGAGGTGGCCCAAAGTTTTGCAATTACTAGTTTAAGAACAGATGAAAGAAAATGGACAAGAGTATAACATAGGAGTATGCTAATTGACTTTTAATTAAGGATATTTTAGACTTTTTAGCTTTAGGGCCTGTTTGTTTGCATTAACAAAATAAAAAGAACTTTTTTGCATTCCCCCGTAAGTGCAAAAGTTATGAAATAGTTATATGTGATTTCAGTTGCGAGTGTTGTCAAATTTCAGGAGGTTGGGATTAAAAAAAAAGGTCAACTGCATGAATTGCAAAATTGTAGATTAAACGAAAGAAATACAAATTCAATCTGGATGGACACCTAGTGCGCGCATGGTAATACTTTTGCCTCAAAAAACTTTGAGTCAGAAGTTAATTTTTCTATTTCTTCTCAGAAACTGCTGATACCTAAATTTTGATTTTAGGAATTCATTCATTTAAGCATAAAATATGGTTTAATCATAAATTTTTATGCATTGCATATTTATTTATACATTGCATATTTATTTATGCATGCATGTGATTTGCATTCATGGCCGGAGGAAAGTCATTTAAGCCTAATTTGACGGACGATTGGACCAAATATAATCCGAAAATTCCGACTAAGGCTAAGAAGTGTGCCGAAATGTTCACATGAGATTGGACCTACCCTATTTTTAAAAAAATCAGCCCATTTTATTCGTCTAAATGATTAAGGCCTTTGTTTAATTGATTCTTAATTAATGAAGGCCTAATTTGAGTTGAATTTAAGCAGATATGACGTGTGAGAACTTGCAATTTTCGGCCAGCCCATATGCATATCCTTATGTCCGAAAATTGCAATAATTTTTAAGGGGATAGGGCCTTTAGATTTTAGGGTTACAAATCCTACGGTTATGGTTTGGTCTGAGAGTTCCTAATTCAACGGTGATTAAATCTTATACCCTGCCCTAATATCCTCTATGTATATATACTATTATGTTTAGGGTCAGGGTGTCCAGAAGATTTCAGAACACAGAGAGAGAGAGAGTATCCTTGGTTGAGGGTAGATTTTTGGCTGCGAGACCTTCCCTTCCCCAGCCTCGACACACGAGCCGCTCATCGCCCGTCCGTGCGTGCATCCCCGATTCTCGCTGCCGCACAGCTGCGCCTGGCACCTCCGCAGCGTCATCGTCGCAGTAGCAGCCCCCTCCTCAGCCCGTTGGCGTCGTAGCAGCATCTCTGCCACGGTCCGCCCTCAAGCAGCCACGCCGCACTGACTTCCTTGTTTGTTTGGGAGTCGTTTTTCATTGCAAATCAAGTCAAAAGGAGCTACTTTTTTAGCGAATTCACAGCTTGCCCACGTGCAGATTTTTGAGCAATACAAGCCACAAAAGGGTCATACGAACTGAGTTTCAGGTGCCTTTTCCGCCCAATTGGTTCCGAAGCCTTCGGTTGCGCAATCTTCATCAATTGGTCCCGAAAGTACATACTTCGTCCGCTATTTTCGTTCAAGCTCAAAGAGGAGACTCCAGTTTTCGCAATCCAGGTAAATTATCAAGCTTGGATCTATTCATCCGCACATTCTAACGGATTGAGTTGATTGCTTGAATTGATGTTCAAATTGTCATTGCTAATCACAGTTAACTTCCGAATTGCTTTTGCAAAAATCGATTGGATAATTAAGAGCCGGACAAGATAATTTTCAATTAACAAGATCCTATGCATATTTCGAAGGTTGTGGGGAGTAATTGCGTATATCTTGAACTCATTTGCAAATTTGCGGTCTTGGTATTTGATGCATCTCGTGACCCGCATTTGAGATAATCTGAAGATATCCTTGAAGAATTGAGAAACCTGGCTGAATTGGAAATTGATTTTCGGCACTTCTGCTTTATTTTGGCCGAAATTGGTTAATGATGGATAAGATTTTGACCTTGATTGTTATCTCTAACATGCGAATCAATTAAACGATTTTATCTGCCTTATCTTTTATGAACTTTCTTGTCGTGAATAAGATTTAAATTCATCTGAATATATCTTTACAATCTGAAAGATTATCTAATATAACTTCAAATCTTAAGAAATAATCTTTACTAATTTAAAAGATACGACCATTTGTGGATAGTACCTTTTGTCCTTTAAAATTTTCGGCACCTACATTTGGCCGAAGAACATTTGTTTATTTAATTTAAATAAATTTATAATTTATCTTGAATATAATACATGCTCCTTTATGCTTTGTTATCGTAATATATGCAATATGATGATATGATGACTATCTGACTTCACCCCGAGGTACGATGTCATCTATACATCAATTTGTTTAAACTATCTTATAACTTTAAAATCGAATCGATAAATTTCAAAATTTGCTATTTGACCCGACTCTCAGGGCATGACATGAATAAATTACCTTTTGACTCAACCCTCAGGATACAAAGTGAATTCATCAAAAATTTTGGAATTTAAGATGTATTATGCTCAAGGTCTATTATACTTTTATTTGATTCATTTTTCATAAAAAAAATTATTAAAAAAAATCACCATGTCATGGCTTTAAATGAATTTTTCGGAATTCACATTAAAAGACGACTCTTAATATAAGTTGAATTTTAATTAATCAATTTGTATGAATTGTCGGATAAATCCATCACAAAAATTGAAAATTCATTAAAAGTTATGATGTATCATTTGCATTTCATATGGTCTAATTTGTCATGCTTTTTTAATATAGATCATATTATCGCTTGTCATTCATGCATTATTTTGCCACTCACAAATTCCATCTCATGTCATCCAAGTAGAGATTACATTTATTTGCATCAAATTTAATTTTTCATCAAAATATTCACTGTAATTTTTTAAAATAAATCATCTTGCATGTCATTTAGGGTAGTCATAATTCTTGCATTTCATGCATATTACCCATCATTCGTGCATTACTATGCCATGACATCTAAGCTCATGCATTACCATATCACATGTCATTTAGGTTAGAATTCACATTTTTTCTTACATTAAAATTTGATTTTTTTAAAGTCATCATGCATGATCATTTTCGTGTCATATAGTCGCAATGTCATATAGTTACATTTTGCATAGCATTCATTTAATCAAGAAAATCTCCAAAAAAAAATTATACCTTAATCTTTAAGAGAAAATTAAATTTGCCAATCAAGAAATTTTTTCGCAAGAATAGTACCAAAAGGGTGTTAATTAAGAAATTAACATAATTAAATCCCCGAACCTAAATCTCCGATTAGCAGAAAATAAAGTATCATCCCATATTTTATTTAGGCATCTAATATACCTACTTGGCGACTCCTAAATTAAAAAATCATTCGAATGTAACCTAAGTTGCGAATTGGTAGATCTTGGGAGAGCTCGGACTAGGTTAGTCAATTTATTTAATTAATATGGTAATCCATTAACTCTAAAATTTCAAAATCGAATTTTAGGTCGCGACAGAAGTAGAAATTGATTTTTCTACTTTTGCTCTATAAGTTATTTTCAATTAGAGAAATTCGTTTGGTAACGGTTGAAAATTTCTGCTTTTGAAATACTATTAACACAAACTAATCTATGAAAAATTATTATCAACGTCCGAAAAAAATTTCTACTTCATTTTTAAATTTTTTTAATTTATTTTAAAAATAATATTTTTTTTTACACCGGCGACTTGGCGGCCAAAGCAGTGGTCAATGGTTGGTGACAGGGGACGACGATGGTTGGTGGCTGGAGCCAGTCTCAGCCAGCGAAGGTCGATGGCAGGCGGTGATCGACGATTTATGGTTGACAACGACCGGTGGAGGCTGCGGTCGGCATTTGGTGGCGGGTGGCGACAATAGCGAGCACCGATGGTTGGCGATCGACAAAGGTCAATAATGGGCGGTGTTCGGCTGTCGGGGGTGGTTAGGATGGCGGCGATGGGCGACGGTGGGCAGAGGTCTTTGGTGGGTAGGGGCAGGCGATGGTTGGCAATTGGCAGTGGTTATGGGTAGCAGCTGGTGGAGGTCGGTAATGATTGGTGACGATGGGTATGATTGAAAAGAAGGCGATGGCGCAGTGAAAAAAGGATAAAGCAAGTAGTACTTCTTGAGTTAAAGGACCAACTTTTTTTTAACTTCTCAATTTGAGGGAACAATAACTTCAGAATTGAAAATTTACTTCAGTAGTGGAAATTTCTTTTAGAAGTAAATTTTTTTTTACCAAATTGATTTCTTTGTTTCAAAAGTTACATTATCAAACAGATTTCTACTCCAGAAGCACTTCTGAAGTAGAAATTCATCAGAAATATTATCACACACACCCTCAGATATCATAGATTTTAGAATTTGCTCCTAAAGAAACTTTGCCACACCACTCATGAAGGGGATAGAGGATCTTGTAAAAGTAGACGAGTCGCATGGTACGAACTAACTCAACTTTCCACAAGAGTCCGGAGACCATATTGAACAAATCAAAAGTTCATGGAGAACATTGTACATTATGCTAAAGTTCAGGAATTATATTGAATGAATCTAAAGTTCATGAAGCACATTGTACATCATGTGAAAGTTCAAGAATCACTATTGTCACTTACCCCGTTTATGTCTATTCGTTCTAAGTATGCTGGAGTTTCGTCTTCCGGTTGTTCTGGGACGTCGGGAAATGTTACTTTGATCGTGTCTAGCCAGGCCTTTTGGACGTTTCTAATGGGTATGATGGGTCTACCTTAGGGCATGTGCTGGAATTGGTTTTCCGATTGGACTTGGAACCTTTAACACGTATTGTGTGCGTCGGATGTACTATCACGTGGTTCCGGACTAGGCCCATGTCATATGGAGAAGATTAAAAAAAAAATCTTAAATTTATTGCAATTAAGTTAATTCAATTCTATTTTTTTGTCAGTTCGGTCCATCCTACTAATTTTGATTGGAAATAAATAACGTGGACAACAAACGTCTAACAAGGCACAATCGGTCCTGACATGAATACTTTTAATAAAATTTGATTAATTTATTTTCCTTTTTTAATATTTTATTAGAAAATATTCATATCAGTGCTAAGCGTGTCACGTCAGCCAGTTGGCATCCACATAAGCGATTTCTAAGCAAATGGGCTAAATCGGCACAAATGCAAAAGATTTAGAACTAAATTAGTAAAAGAAAGTGTTTGTAAGACTTAATTGACATAATTGCAATAGGTTTAGGATTTTTTTGGTAATAATCCCCAAGAATAGAATATATATCATTATTGCATTTTTAGATTTTGCTTAATGTTTAGAGTTGCTTCCTATGGTGGTGTTTTCCATTTAATCCTTCCATTTTTCCCCCCTCGGAGCCCTTTTCGTTCTCTCAAGTTTTTAGATTCTTCCTTCGAAGTTCTAAAGGATGGCTCGAGCTCATAAGTTCTTCCCATCTGAAATTTTCAGCACTCTTTTTAGGCATCATCTATCTATCTCTCTTTCTTTAAGGAATGTACGTACATAGGAGGATCCTTGCTGAGTTTCTCTTTAGACTACCTTCTTCGGGAAATCGCGCTTGTCGGGGAAGGGAAATGTTGCGTTTATTCTAAGGCTTTTGAAGCAGGACTTTGATTTCCTCCATGGGATCTCGTCACCGAGGTATTAAGTTTGGTATCGCATATTGTTGAGCGAAACAAGTGATCGATCAAATAAATAGACAAAGCGAGTCAAATAAATCGGACACTAGATGTACGTGATTCGGTCGTAAAGTCATACGTTTACAGAGAGAGCAGCAATGAATTTCACTATAAATTAAGATATATACGGAGAGTACAAATCACACTCAAGTTACTCAAATACTCTCAGTGTCACGCCCTGAACCCGGTGAGCATGCGAACATCGCACTAAGTCCTAATCAAACTGTGCCATCTAAGATCCTTCGGCCCTCATATTCTCAAATTGTATACATGCGAAAGCAAGAAACTACTCCGTACACAAATAAAATCAAGATGACTTTGAACAAAAATAAATAGTAACTTTTCAATCTATAAAATGCACCTCAATTCATTTCAAAGATCAAAACTAATCCACCAAACAATATACAATCTCTAAGGTCATCCAACGTCTTAAATACATTTGATCAACTACTTCTTCGAATGTCAATCCTTGGCAAGTTCGGGCTTCCTTCGCTTGGAACCTAAAAAAGTTAAGCCCCCACTAGGGTGAGATATAAATCTCAATAAGTGAAACTAAACCTAGACCTGAACACCAGTCCCCCCAAACAATGAAACTAACACCAAATCAGGTAAATCAACAAAGCTAGCATGGTCAAGCAACGCAATTAATCATATTCAATCTCAAGGTTCAAGCTCCTCGCCCATATTGCACATAACCAGTACATAATCATCACAATTGTCACAACCACTCATCGCCTGGGCTCTCAACCGCAATGTACTTATCTAGCACTCTTACCAACTGACATTACTGGGGCCACAAGCCAATCGATATCTTAGTGCCATTAGGGTCACAGCCCAATCGGTACTTTCAAGGCTCGTAGCCATTCGATGCCACTAGGGCCACATACCAATCGGCATTCTCATTTTATTCAAGATCACCACCATTCGATACTACTGGGGGCACAGACCAATCGATATTATCATTAATACTCAGGGCTCACAGCCATTCGATACCACTGGTGCCACAGGCCAATCGATATCCTCATCATTGTTCACAGTAAAATCACACTCGATACCACTGGGGCCATAGGCCAATCGGTATCATTAGGGGTATCAAGCCAATACGATCTCTGAGATCACAAGCCAACGATTGCTAGGGCACTATAGCCCATTTATATAACACAGACATTATAGCCAATTCAATAATATAGGCATTATAGCCAAATTCCGTAACAAGGCATCATTGTCAATTCATGAATACAGGGCTTAATAGCCAAACTATTTCATCAGGGGCTCAATAGCCACTTACCTCACAAAGCTCTCTGGCCAATTGGAGCACACTAGCCAAACATAATATCAAGGCATATCGCAATTCACTTGTCATACTATGTCATTCAAGTCATGGAATCCGTTACTTATCAATCAATTCAAGCCCTAGGATTCACCAAGCACTCAATTCATCCAACCAATCTATCCCGTAGTGTCCTAATATTTAGGTAAGGGTTTAGGAAACACTTACCTTGATCGATTAGTAAAATTCCACTCCAAATGATCATTTTCAATACCACAAGTACGCAACCAACCAAGGATCCCTCGTCAACCTAGAAAAGTTCACTAATTCCATACCAAAAGCTATTGAATACTCACTTCTATTAAATCAATCCCTCAATAGCCATTCAATTGACAACTCAAGATGCCTTGTCGATCAATTGAATATATGACAGTACTTCCACGAACCCTCAATACATGCAATTCAGGCATCAGCATACAAGGCCAAATGTAACTCGATGTTTTATGCACCAAATAGTCATTAAATCACTTCAATTTCCAAATTCACTTTACATACACCCTATTAACACATCATAAAACATCTTATGGAGTCTTAATGACAAATTTAAAGCATGAAGACACCTCCCACAGCCCTCGAAAGGCTCGGTTCATCCAAACCGAAATAGGGTAGAATTTGGTTTGGCCTAACCCACACAAATCAGTCCATAAATCAATTTTAAACTTCAATCCATCACAAAACCAACTTACCATAACCTTAGTCTACATGTTAAGGAAGATCACCAAAGATTTGGAAGCAAAATAACACCTCAAAGCTTTCGAACAGCCCGATTTCCCCCATGGTCCTCAAACGGGCAGAATCTATCCAATTATATTCACCTCTGTTCGGTCATGAAAATACCCTAAATCCTCAATAAAATAACCATACTTGCTTAGCCAACTTAAGTACTGAATGTTACGAAGACCTCACTGAAAATTTGTCCTCGAAATTTGTCATTTTCCAGCTACCCAATCTCACGGGGTACAGACGCCTCATCGCATCCTCATTCTCTAAAGTAGATCCTCCCATTACTTGATGTTCCCACTTGTCTTTTCTAACAAAAGTTATATTCCTCCGGGACTTATTTCCCTCAGTCCTCAACATGCACTTGCTTTTCTCTGTTATCTTCCGACATTCATAATATATGACAGTGATATACCTTCGAGCATTCGAATCTTCCATTCAATTTGTCTATTAGTTCGGGGATAACACGTGCATCACACAGTAACTTTGCTTTAGAAATTCCTAGTCGAAAGGCTTTTCCAAAACGTCGCCTCAAATTTATGTTGTTTTCCTCTCACGACTATTACCAAATCATCATGAGAACGTACTCTTTGGTACCTCTGCCATTTGCCATAATCATCCAATTCAAACGAACTTTCGTAACGTCGGGGACGTACAAATTCCATTAGCTTACCCTCGATTGTTCAAATCGAACCATAGCTTTCTCGATTTCTCAAGCAAACTCATGATTGAGTCCGTAATAGCTTTTTCTTCAATCCCTTTAGGCGGTCAATGCTCTCAACCTTTTATAACTCACACAATTTCGATGTCTTTCTTTATATAAGCAACGCTATCATATCCACAATCAACTTCACATATTAGCGTTGCTTCTTGTTCAATTCCCCTCGGGAAGCTACTACCTTATTCTCTTCTGGTAGAAATTGACTTGAAGTCTTCTTCTATCCATAATGTTTCTCGAACTTTGCCACAAGGACAAATGCAAACCACCCCAATTATACATTAGATGTTCCAACTCAGGTGATCTTACTGTCACGGCACATTCGCACAGCCTGCTTCAATTGCCTTGCTGCGTCTCAAATTTTCTTTCGACAATACGTTGTTATGATTCCATCAACTTTTGATTTCAAATGGGAACACCATTATCAGCATAGTCATTAGCTCGACTCAAATCATTGAAAAATCTTTTCACGTTCATTCATCCATTCTTGTAATGTCTCGTCCTTAGTCCATTTCACCAATGGAACAGCTCTTACGGGGAATCTTCCCATTGTCCGTCTATTACAATTCATCCATCCCAAGAAATTTCAACTTTCATTAACCCACATCGACTCTAGTCGAATCATCATTGATTTCATTTCTTAAGTGCTCCACAAGAATTTCACTTCACAGAAACTTCACAGCTAATAAATCTTGCCTTATCAGGTTCGCAGTTCATGCGCTTCACATTTAGCATACAGCGAGCATCTCCTCAAAGTCCATAGGATATTCTCAAAAGTTGTTCATGTTTCTCATGACTCATTAAATGAGTCCAATCATCATCTTTTACGATGGTAACAATCAACTCAATCATTTCTTGGGCATCTAATTCGACCATTATCAACTTCTTTCTATCATGTGTCGAATCTTTCAAACTGTTCCTCACACTTTTCACTTGAGAGCTCAGACCCTGGCTCTCTATTGTCACGGGTCTCCTCTAGGACCACGCAATATTTTGTTTATTCTTGTCACTCTTTCCTCAAGAAGTATTAGTGTTTTAGCCTCTGAGTTCCACAACTCGCTAATGCGACCTTATCCTAATTCCATCCATTCAACTGAATATCAACATCATCTTAGAATTCAACATTGTCTACAGGACAGTCTCTCGAATTTCACTTCTAAGAATCATTCAAGTTATGCGTCTTCTTTCTCAGTCCAGACGCTCAACCACAATACCAAGATAATTCATACTTTTTTTTCCTTTTACACTAGGGTCTCTTACCCTAAGAAAGAAACTATACACTTCCATGACATTCTTTTATTTCGAATCTACCTTGTCCTTCCCTTTCCATAGGACGTTAATCTTGGAATCTCCACCAATGACGACACCTTCACTTCGGGATTCAGATGCCACTATGCTTTAACATTCTCCTTCCCATAACTCAATCACAGCGATAAGATTCGTTCTTCCTTGATCTCTACCAATTCACGTATCGAATACTTAATTCGACTATCTTGAGTCACTTTGTAATTACACTCTAAGCCCTCTTTTCGCTTACTCAACCATTCATTAAAATTATGAATAACCAGGACTATCAAGTCCATTCACTTTCTCTTCCCTCAACGATCATCTCATGGTGCAATCGCCCTTTAAGAACGATGCCCTAATAGGGGTGATAACACACAATACCATTTCTAGAGGTCTAGATTCATCCTCGATTAATTTCACAGAATCGTCAATGTCAAACATCTGACTTAACTCTTTCCTCAATTTTTCCCACAACGGAAGGAACGACTTGTCAGTTTCTCATTACGAGACTTGGGCTAAGATAACAACCATCTCTCGCAAGCACATTTCATGTTCCAAAATGAATATCTCTTTGCTCGTAATCCATGAGCAGGAGTTCTTTTATTCATAAGTCTTCCGATCATTTCTCTTCTTTTTACTGAGTCCCATTACCATTCATCAACATTAAGAATAACAACCAGCCTTTCAAGTTCCAATCCACTCGGAGATTTACTTATCTTATTCAAGAGTCCTTGACCACATTTACCATATACTTAAACGACCTCAAGAACTCTGTCTCACACTGGTCGATCATCCACTGATCCTTACAAAAGTATCAGGATCCAAACAACCTTTGCTCTCAAGCAATCCCAAGAGGATACTTTCAATCGAACAACTCAACAGAGGTAGTCCATGTAGATTTCATGCCATTGATGAAAACTTTTCCTTTTGTGACCTTTCAACAATTATCAACGGCCTCTTAAGGCTAAAATCGCTATGGTCACTTTCTTTTCTCAGTGTACCCAAAACCTCTAAGGTTTCCTTACCAAGATCTTCAATTCAGAAGGAGACAATTTCAAATCTCATCCCTCCATCAAACTCAGTCAATCTCAACCTTATACATAGTTTCACAAGTTTTTCAAAACTCTCGTGGTTCTTCCCACACATTCAATCTAGAAAGGAGTAACTCAAGGTCACCTTTCTCGTGACTTCCATCTTTTAACTCATGAGCACTAGCATCAGTCGTTCTAGCGACTTAGGTACCATGACAACTCCTTCTCGAGTCTGTCTACTCATCCACTTTTTCTCATTTCCATTTAAAGTTCTTATGGCCCTTTATCACACTTGGGTCTCAAGTGATTAACAAAATCAAGCCATATGCTTTTCCAATACTCATTCTTCAGTTGCTCATCTTTTATCAATTCTCATGATCCATCTCAGTTTTTGGATCTTCCATACCATGTATACTCGAGCCTAATGCTCGTCTACGACTATACTTTGGTCGTTCAACCTCATTAGGTTCTCATGTCACTTGAACCACTATGATTCTCTCCAAGAATCAAAAACTTAAGTCATCGAAGTCTAGCAGTCTCAAACTGCTCATCTCATCATCTTTCACCATCAACCATCCAGTGGTTCCCAAACAACTCTCTAATAGTTCTTAGGTAATTCTCAACTAATTGCCAATTATTCAAGGATCTCAAATCATCCTTAAGCAGCAACTACATAATAAGCCAGCCTTCACGAGACAACTCCTCAATTAACAACCATCACTAGGCAAGCCCCAACTAGGCTAAAACTTAACTAGATCAACACCAAGCAAATAATCAAGGCATCACTTTCATGAGTCAAATTCTCATACTATAAGCATAAGGCATCCGCCACTCTGTCATAAACATGACAAGCCATCTTATTCTCAACAGGCATCAGTTTAACGGGTATAAACCTCAAATGTCGTCTAATCTCTCAGTTAGACTTTGGCCAACCCAATCACATGATGTCAATCATAAAACACGCCTAAAAGGCCAATCACAACATCGCTTTTCTTTTTCAAACATCATCTACTATCAAGCACAAAACTTTTAACCATGCAACTCACTGGTGTCATTTCACATGCCATGCCACTTTCAAACATTCACTTGGGAATCCATCTCGTGCCATATATCTCTTAACCATAATTGGACTCAACCTAATATCTAGACTTTCTCTTTTAAGATATAACTTGGGTCATTCCTAACTCTTGCCATCTTAGAAGCCTACTAGGAGCCGCTCCTTGTCCGGACCTCTCAAACTTGGCCATTGCAGGTTATCTCAAGTCATACATCTACAGAGAAAGCTTCATTCCACACATCCTATACCATGCTTCATGACGGTTTATAGGTATCCCATCAACTTGTCCCATACCAAGCGACGGTTTATTAAGTCCAACAGCGATAAGTTCTTGCATGCATCCTCATCAACTTTCATTTCAAAGCCACAAATACTTGCACAGCATGTTCATTCTCGCTACTTGTCATACCACAATCGTTTCCACATCAAGCCTCACTTATAGAAAACCTTTGGTTCCACCAATGACCGTCACATCTCACAGATCAATTCCCTATATTCAACTATATACCTCAAGTCTAGTCGCTATTCAAGTCAAATCCACATGCATTCGATCACAATCAATCTTTAATCTAAATATTCCTTCCTCGTTGTCCTGTATACACCTCATCTCGTATTATCCAAGACTGTCAATAGCAATCGATAACTAAACCATCAAGATATGATGCAATTCAAACCTGAATCCACTAATAATAATCATCTCTTTATAACTCATACTCCTCAAGTTAGGTCATCGACAAGCCACGATCACAATCAAATACTCCATTTGACCCTTTGTTGTGAGCCTTATCTATAAAATCACTCAAGATTGTCCATTAAATAGACACTAGGACCATTAGAATACCTCACAAGTTCAAGCCTATAATCCTCAAGATTTAGTGATTAATGCTTAATCCTAAAAGTCTCACTACTTAAATGTCCTCAAGTCATCGCTCCTTATCACTCCAAATCTCAATCACATTGGATCGAGCTGACCTTGCTCTAATACCACTTAAACGGGGATATTACGCCCCAAACCCGGCAAGCACGCGAACATCCCACCAGGGCGTAATCAAGCTGTGCCATCCAGGATCCTTCGGCCCTCATGTTCTCAAATTGTATACATACAGAAGCAAGAAATTACTCCGTACACAAATAAAATCAAGATAACTTAAGACACAAATAAATAGTACACTTTTCAATCTATAAAATACACCACAATTCATTTCAAAGATCAAAACTAATCCACCAAACAATATACAATCTCTAAAGTCATCCAACGTCTGAAATACATTTGATCAACTACTTTCTCAAATGCCAATCCTTGGCAAGTTCGGGCTTCATTCGCTTGGAACCTGAAAAAGTTAAGCACCCACTAGGGTAAAATATAAATATCAATAAGTTAAACCTAAATCTAGATCTGAACACCAGTCCCCTCAGACTATGAAACTAACACCAAATCAAGCAAATCAACAAAGCTAGCATGGTCAAGTAACACAATTAATCACATTCAATCTCAAGGTTCAAGCTCCTTGCCCATATCGCACATAACCAGCACATAATCATCACAATTTTCAGAACAACTCATCGCCTGGGCTCTCAGCCGCGATGTACTTCTCTAGCACTCTTGCCAACTGACATCACTAAGGCCACAAGCTAATCGATGTCTTAGTACCACTAGGATCATAAGCCAATCGATACTTTCAAGGCTCGCAGCCATTCGATGTCACTGGAGCTACAGGCCAATCTACATTCTTATTTATTCAAGATTACCACCATTTGATACCACTAGGGTCACAAGCCAATCGATATCATCATTAATAATCAAGCTTACAGTTATTCGATACCACTGGGGCTGCAGCCCAATCGGTATCATCAGGAACATCAAGCCAATACGATCTCCCGGGTCACAAGCCAACGATCACTAGGGCAATATAGCCCATTTATATAACACATGCATTGTAACTAATTCAATAATATAGGCACTATAACCAAAGTTCGTAATAATGCATCATTGCCAATTCATGAATACATGGCTCAATAACCAAACTATTTCATCAGGGGCTCAATAGCCACTTACCTCACAAACCTCTCTAGTCAATTGGAGTACACTAGCCAACATAACATCAATATATATCACAATTCAATTGTCATATTATGCCATTCAGGTCATGAAATCTACTACTTATCAAGCAATTCAAGCCCTATGATTCACCAAACACTCAATTCATCCAATCAATCTATCCTTAAGTGTCCAAGCATTTGGGTAAGAGTTTAGGAAATACTTACCTTGATCGATTAGCAAAATTTCACACCAAACAATCCTTTTCAATACCACAAGTACGCAACCAACCAAGGATCCCTCGTCAACCTAGAAAAGTTCACCAATTTTAGACCAAAAGCTATTGAATGCTAACTTCTATTAAATCAATCCCTCAATAGCCATTCAATTGGCAACGCAAGATGGCTTATGAATCAATTGAATATATGAAAATACTTTCATGAACCCTCAATACATTCGGTTCAGGCATCAACATACAAGGTCGAATGTAACTCGGTGTTTCATGCACCAAATAGTCCTTAAATTACTTCAATTTCCAAATCCACTTCACATACACCCCATTAACACCTCCGATAACATCTTATGGAGTCTTAATGACAAATTTAAACCATGGAGACACCTCCCACAGCCCTCAAAGGGCTCGGTTCATCCAAACTGAAATAGGGTAGAATTTAATTTTGGCCTAACCCACACAAATCAGTCCATAAATTAATTTCAAACTTCAATCCATCACAAAATCAACTCTCCATAACCTTAGTCTATATGTTAAGAGAGCTCACCAAAGATTTGGAAGCAAAATAACACCTTAAAGCCTTTGAACAACCCGATTTCCCCCACGGTCCTCAAACGGACAGAATTTGTCTAATTATATTCACCTCTTTTCAGTCATGAAAATACCCTAAATTCTCAATAAAACAACCATAATTGCTCAGCCAACTCAATTACTAAATGTTACGAAGACCTCACCAAAAAATTAAGATCATTTGGAGTCTGGAAGCTCCCAAAAATGCAGCCTCT
Organism: Rhodomyrtus tomentosa; assembly: GCA_028455895.1. Lineage (NCBI taxonomy): Eukaryota > Viridiplantae > Streptophyta > Magnoliopsida > Myrtales > Myrtaceae > Rhodomyrtus > Rhodomyrtus tomentosa. Next base: position 24,942,497 of record JAPCWY010000009.1, on the reverse strand, counting down.
CTAAAATCGGGTTAGATTTTAACCTTTTTCTACTCAAATAGACCTATGGGTCAAGCGATTGGGCCAAATTAAGCTCATAATACTTTCTTAGAACGAAAAGACAATAAACTTTAAGATGGAGGTAGTTTTACCTCAATCCGATGTCGGACGACAAAGTTATGGCCGGAACAGTGGACTGATTTTTATCTGTCCGCGGGAAGTCCTTCTTGGCCGAGAGAGAGGAAGAAGGAAATGAAGAGGAAAAGTGAGGGGGAGAAGGTCACGGCTGAATAGGGTCTTTAGCAATGGATTTCACATAAATAATTGAGATTAAATGGATAAGATGGAATTAGGTGAGGTAATAAATGCTTGAGGCTCTCAATGGGTGACATGTGGCAAATATCAATGACACAACCTTTGTCTTTGACTCTTCTTTGACCCATACTCATCAATTTTGACAGCCCTATGGTGGAGAGGAGAATGACCATTTCGTCCTTCTTGAATTCCTAAAGCAAGTCAAATGGCCGAGGGGCAAAACGGTAATTTTTTACTTTTCATCCGAAATTTCATTTTTCCAACATAAACCACCTTTGATGAAGAGACATCCATTTCAATTCAAATATTAAAATTTCTCAATGTCCAATACCCAAATCTCAAAGTCCAATTTCATGTCGATCTCTCGTCGACTATAATTCCAATTTATCTCAAACTGACGAGTGACTCTTTCAGGCGCTACGTGTATCGACCTTGGGATTTTTCTTAAGCCGTGGCGACTTTGATAGTCATGTAATTGTGAGAGTTTATCGTTCGTTCCTTCGATCCTGATCATTGGAATCCGATTAAGGAGATTATCGCAAATTACACATTGGTTAAGCGGAATCACCTGCGTCCCAATGTAGAACACTAGCAAGACATTCCATGATCATTTCTAGATCGATCTATATTGGCCCAAGATATTCCCTAGATAATCTTTATGGTCAAAGTGTCATTTCTCATTCAAATTCCCCAATTCCACGTATCCGACTCCGCATCAGTCTTTTCCTTTTAGTCAGATAACTCAAGAGTGGCAACTCCAAATGAGTTACAACTGAAACACATTGATCTATATACTTTCATTCAATAGCCTCGAGTGGGTCGAAATTTGGAATGTCACACTTAGTGTTTCCCAAGCCCCAATTACATCCAAGAACGCATACAGTGTTTAATCCCTAACTCCTAACGAAATAATTTCTCAATCTCACAAAGGAATTAAAACAAATCTTAAACTCATAAGATTTAATCAGCTTCGAAGCCCCAATTACATCAAAGAACTCATACAGTGTTTAATCCCTAACTCCTAACGAAACAATTTCTCAATCTCACAAAAGAATTAAAATAAATCTTAAACTCATAAGATTTAATCAGCTTCGACACCTCAATTCTTGATGTTATTTCGCGAGTAAAACCAGCGACGATAAATCCTTGCCAAGCATTCGACGAACGTTGCTTCGATGTTTGCACAAGCTTTACCAAACACTCACATAATGGCGCTTCAAGACCCTGTGCACCAGAGTTCAACCCGCAATAATCATATATATCAGTCGGCCATGGCCTTCAAGTGCATATTGGATTTCCTCTTTTAACCATGACACCTATTGGAAATAAGAAAGAACACTTTTTTTTGGGTAAGTCAGAAAGAAAATTTTATTCTTTCTTGGCACAACTTTTCTTGCACGGAACTTCAAGGGCATGAGGAAATCTTTATCTCATGTAGGTGTATATATGATTGCTAGACTTGGACGACATCAGCATATAAATAAGGAAACTCCACGCCGAATCCAACGGATGAATTCCGTTCTTGATCAATATTTGAGATATAACAAACAGAAAATATATTTCCATGGCAGATATTCGCAATCTTACCCGTAAATCTTATATACAAATATTTAAATTTTCGCTTTAAACTTAAACTCGAGACATATATCAAACAATCTGCACCGACAATCGCTTCGCTATGATCCGAACTTCTCTCTACTACTCCCCTACAGCCCCAGTGGGCTCAATTGCCAGAGATATCGTTCAAGTCCAAGCCGCACTTGAACTTCACCATAACCGATGACCTCATCAGAACACCAACTACACATGAACATTTAACTGCTCTACAAGGACTTTTGACACAAGGTCTTTAATCATAGATAAAGCAAAACAATCATTAAATTCATATCTGTCAGGAAATTGAAAACATGCCTCGTCAATATTAGCAGTTATAAAAACTATTAGCTCTACAGGCTTTACCTCGCTTTAAGCACCATTTGTGTCGATTACCATGCTAGTACTTGCTACTTCAGGAGTTTGTAGTTACAACTTCACTTCAAGTTGAACACCGTCCAGATTCGTATAAACACTACTATAATCACACCTAACCTAAAGTATTGAAGACTTGTCAAATGTAACTTCTCTACTGCAAATAGGTGAATTTATAATCGAGCCCCACAACTAATGGCTACATTCACCTGGTCCATAGCTATGGAATATGCACTTTGCCCTCACATTGAGATTACCATCACCTACTCGATAATAAAACGGGCAACCAAACATTCTAAAAATAGAATTATCAGCAAAATTACCTGACCATACTTCTTCGGGAGGCCGATATCCGATCACAGTCGATGGGGATCTATTCACCAAGTAACTCATTATACTATTTGCATTCGCTAGAATTCTCCTAACCATATTAGCACTAGAGATATTTTTTCGTACCATCTCTAGTGACGTTCTACTCATCAATTCTGCAAACTGTTATGTTTTACTAGCACTAGTACGGTGTTTCACTATGCCATTTTTCATGCAGAATTTTTTTACTAGTTTCGAGCATGACTCCGTGCTACTAGCAGTTCGCACATTTTTAATCGACTTACCAGTCTCCGTTCTATTCAAAACTCTCGACCGCGTATTCTTGACAACAACATCAAACTTGTGCATCAACACAATCACCTAGGCCTTCCTCAAGTAGCCATTGAACCTCGAACAGATGTCGACATCTCAGGAGCAAAACTTATCAATGTCTCACCTTGAAATTCATACAGGCAACCATGTTTGATTCCTTTCATTATCACCAGGGCACCTCAAACAATCTTCAAAACTCCATCTCGTAAAGAATACCTGCATCCAGTTATATTTAGGGCACCCAAGAAAATTAAGTTCTTTTTCAATTCTGAAACATGTCTTACTCCAATCAATTTCTTCACAATACCATAATGCGTCCTGATTTTAACATCAACAACACCGGTAGCATCGCATTCAGTGTGTTTCTCAACTGCATATTACTACTATTGTACACCGATAAGTAGCAAACCAGTTCCTGTTTGGTGTAGCATAAAAAGAACAATCAGAATCCATAATACATCCATCAAATGATGAATCCTTAGTGACAGACAAGACACTATCGACACCATCAGAATTTCCAGCTTCAGCATCAATATTATCCACAGATTCAACTCTAATTCCTTTACCTGTTTCATTTATTAGCTTAAAGCAATTCCTTCTAAAATGCCCCCTCTTGCCACAATTCCAACAAACAGCATCTCCAGTTCTAGACTGACTGCGTCTATTCATATTCATACTACTTCTGCTAACACGAGTACTAGCTCTTCTTCTACTTTCACCTACTAAAGCAGCAGATACAAATTCGCTAGATTCTCTTCTACGGATATCATCACTCATAATTAAATCGCGAATCTCATCAAAAGTTGAACTTTTTGATCTAGAGGAATTACTAACAGCAGTAACAGTAGTATTCCAACTATCAAGCAACGAGGATAATATAATAAAAGCACATACCTCATCTTCAAAGTTGATATTAACTGAACTCAATTAACTAACGATCACATTGAATTCATTGACATGATTAGTAGCTGATGCACCTTTGCTCATATTCAAATTAAACAGATGTCGCATTAAATAGATCTTGCTGATCGCGGAAGGCTTCTCGTACATGTCTAACAAGACTTGCATCAACCCGTTGTGATCTTCTCTTTGACGATATCAAACGTGGCGTTACAAGCCAACGTTAGCCGAATAACACTCATCGCTCATCTATCTAGTAATTCCTAGTCAGCTTGCTTCATCGTATATGGCTTCTTCCTAGATAAGGGTACACGCAGTTTCATCTGATACAATAATCTTCAATCTGCATCTTCCAGAAACTAAAATTCTTCCCATCAAATATGTCGATTTTCATTTTAGCTTCTTATGTCGCCATCAATTCGCTTCAATTCAAGCAAGCCTAGCTCTGATACCAATTGTTGTGCGGAACAAGCGATCGATCAAATAAATAGACAGAACTAGTAAAGCAAATCGGACACCAGATGTACGTGGTTCGATCGTAAAGATCTACATCCACAGAGAGAGCAATAACGAATTTCACTATAAATCAAGCGATACACGGAGATTACAAACCATACTCGAGTTACTTAAACACTCTTAGTGTTTTTCAAGCCTCAATTACATCCAAGAATGCACACAATGTTTAGCACCCAACTCCAAGCAAAATAATTTATCAATCTCGCAAACGAATTAAAACAAATCTTAAACTCACAAAATTTAATCGACTTTGACACATGAATTCTTGATATAATTCTGCGAACAAAACCAGCGACGATAAACCTTTGCCAAGCACTCGACGAATGGCACTGCAATGTTTGCATGAGGTTATCAACCATTCATATGATGGCGCTTCAAGACCCTGTACACTAGAGTTCAACCCGCAATAATCATATATATCAGTCGGCCATGGTCTTCAAGTGCATATTGGATTTCCTCTTTTGACCATGTCACCTACTGAAAATAAGAAAAAATATTTTATTCCCAACTTTTCTTACACGGAACTTCAAGGGCATGAGGAGATCTTTATCTCATGCAGGTGTTTATATGATTGCTAGACTTGGACGACATTAGCATATAAATAAGGAAACTCCACGCCGAATACAACGGATGAATTCCGTTCTTGATCAAGATTTGAGATATAACAAATATAAAACATATTTCCACAGTAGATATTCAAAATCTTGCCCGCAAATCTTATATCCAAATATTTAAATTTTCACTTTAGATTTAAACTCGATACATATTTCTAACAGCTATGTTCAGCATTTCTAGCGAAGAACTTCGCTCGACAGCTCTTCGATTTTGCGGAAAACTCTCGGGTCTTGATACTGATAACAGATTGAAGAAGAAGAAGGAGAAGGAGGAGGTACGATGAAGAAGGGGGTCCTGTCCTCCGGCTGCCCCCAAATTTTACCAAAAAGGGGAAATACGTGACTCGGCTCTCGATATTGGGCTGCCTAGGGGGCCTTAAAATCTATAGGTAACCACAAATTTGAATGAGTCCATTTACGTTTTATTTGGATCTTGTTCACATGGGACTGAAGAAAATTGTACAACTTCCGATCCGCAGATATCAAGTTCCGTTACATGCACAAAATATTTTGGATTATGTGGACAAGTACACCAAATGTCTTAAAATTTGTTCGAAAAATGCAAGTTTTAAAACTACCAAATGTATAATCAGATCCTAAAACTTATTAAATTGATCGATCGAGTAGTTTTGTTAGTTCCGCACAATTTGAACAATAGCAAATGCTGAGATGACATTTTTCTTATACAATTTGATGACATGTGGCGCCACGTCAGAAAATTCGTGTTCGAACATCCGACTCCGTGATCAATCGACCCTTTCCACTACATGGATTGGATTTGTGGACGTGGAGAAACTTATCACTTTAGCAAGCTTTTCTATCCCTTCTACCCTTCATGTTATATCAACTACCGACCCCGACAATCGCTACCGCAAGGCGGCTCCACCACCCCACAACCGATGAACTTTTGTCACCACTGCAATCACCAGGCGACTCTCACACCAGAGGCCGAGGACAGTGATGATGTTAGCGTAGGGTTATCGTGGATAGTGAAATGAAAATGAGGAGAAAAATGAAAAAAAAAAAATTAAAGCGAAAATAAATCTCAGACATCAAAATATCGATATAGGCACAACAAAGTAGATGAGCACTAATATTAATCGCCGATCAGTGAAATACGTCTCATTTTATATCAGCAAGTCATTTCACATAAGTGCGTGAGCGGGGTTCTAAGCTTAAACGACACAAATAGTTGCGGTTAAATTTAGATCGCGGTTCTTGCGCCTAACTAAGCTGTATCGTAAAGACGATAAATACAATGTCAAAGCTATCCAAAGCATCTTAGAAATTAGATTTCATGCAAGAATATGGATATAAAAGTCAGACTTAGGGACTGTAACTACACAAAAATGAGCTGAAGGAATAAAAGTCTCAATTTTCAATTAATCTGATTCTTTTAAGCATTTAGATAGTAGAGTAGTTTATTTGCACACGTTTTCTTGTAAAGATAGTGGTGCTGGAACTCAAGAAATGATGATTCAAATTAACTATACTCAAGATATCAATAGGTAAACAAGTGAAGATATTTTGAAATGGAATGAATCAATTGCACCACTCAACAAATTCTCTGCTGGTTCGAACAACAACAACAATAATAATAATAATCGGCCGGAACCATTGTTTGAATCTAGATATTCTATCATGATATTAGGGACAAAAGATGACTCGATTTATTTCACGTGTGTGGCCCTATTTCATCGAATTTCATATATTTTTTTTTTGTCTGATCTGATTTGCATGTAAAAAGAAATGTTAAAATAATCATAAATTGATCGTGTATGAGATTTTTGGGGTAAGTATGGGAACGTTTCTGTTCCTGGGTAGTATTTTTGAACATAAATATTTTTTTGTATTTCTGTTCTCGGCTACATTTTTTGGCAACAGAAATGTGTTTGAGAAGTTAAAAAAATAAATAATTTTTTCCGTAGCCAGCGACTAGCAGCGGTGGCGGCGATAGGCAACCGGCAGTCAAGGGCGACCGGTGGCCGGCGGCCTACCGTGGGGCAGTGGCGGCCGGCAACGACCAGCGGCTACAGTGGCCGATGGGTGGTGACCGCATCGGGGGCGTTGGGTGATGATTTCAAAAGTGTTCCAAAAATTATTCCAAAATCCATAAACAGGTTTTTTTTGTTTCTTAAAAAATGTTCCCTGGCACATGGAATACTTTTGAAACATTTTTGAACCATACGCGTTTTTGTTCCAAAAGTGTTCCGGGAACACCTTTGGAATAGAAACACCCTCCCTAGAGTGTTTCTGGAGCGTTACCATGCGCACCCTTATACTCTTTGTATATATGATCTCTCCTTCACATATGAAATTTTTTATCATGGTATCAGAATTAAGTTTTACTCCGATATATTTCGCTTATGCAGGTCCACACATGTCAAATTTCATGTGTCAATTTCTAATTCGACTTGCACTAGAGTGGTGTTAGATATTTCATATCGCTTGTTTACGATTATTATATGCTCTACAACATATTAGAATATCCAACCTAAAACTTTATGTTTTTAATTAGGACATTACCACAATATTCAAGATCACTTTGATTGGATAGGCATTATCAAATTTCTTTCCTAGTTTTTCTCGCATAAAATAAGGATAAGTGCATTAAAAATTGTGAAATTTATTACGAAAATGCGATTGAGCTCTAAAACATTAAAAAGTGCATTTAAGTCCATTGTAAACAATTCTAGAACTTTCAAAATGTGCAATCAAGTTCTAAAATTTTCAAATTAATAAAATTAAATCTTTTTATTAATTACATTTTTGAAAATTTTAGAACACAATTACACTTTCACTATATTAATTGCACCTTTCGAGAGTTTTAGGTCTCGATTGACTTTCGTGATAAATTTCAAGATGTGATTTCACGTATGACATACGAGAATTCCCACGACAACACAAGCTGATTTCTCCGGATTATTAACCTGCTTTCATGATTTGGAACCCGGACATCCCCTGTTGCGCAAGAAGTTTCTTGCCACTTTCCAAAAACAAAAGATGAAACCAAGTCCCCACAGCACTGAAGCCAAAGCATTCCTCATTCACTGAACTCATCAAGGTCCCCACAAAAATCTTTCCAAGAATCACCGATCAAAGACTAAACAAAAATATCTTGATCTCCTCCTCCTACTTAGTGACCAGATTTTTGTATGACCATGCTGTGTTGGTGGGCAAAGGAGCTTGCTGAGGCATCATGTCGACAACCAGTCGCCGATGAAGAGAACCAGAACAAAAAAATCTGGGATGCTCACCGAAGTTTGGGCAGCGACCATGTCCCCTCACGAGCTCTTCACGTGCTGACATGCCTTCCTTGTACGGTACAACCTTGTCCTCTCTCTCCAATCCGAAAAGTAATTTTCCCATGACCAAGATGAGGAACATAACACTCGCAGACAAAGCAACAGCACTGTTCCCTCCTGTCATAAAGTCAACATCTTTTTTAGACTATGATTAATGGACTTTGTCTGCTTTAGCAGAAGCTCGCCATCTCTCTCTCTTGTTGGGTGCCTTTTTTCTTTTTGCTAATTGTTTAAATGGGTTTTATTTTTAAGTTTTTAGATTGGGGGACCCTACCTACATGATTGATCTGAGTCATTTCTTTGCACGGAATTCAATGCAATCTTAGACAAGTTAGGCCCGTCTGCAACTTTCGCCATCTCCATCTTATGGTCTCGCCCAATTTGATTCTTTTATGTTGTTTTGAAAATTTTCCCCTTTAATAACCTAAAAATAATGCCACTTTGAGAGGAAGGAAAAAAAGGAAGAAATCATGTCACTTTGATTATGAGTTAAGCCCATGCATCAAATGGGACCGGTTGAATTTGCATTACAGGTAATAAGAATTTGTCATTGTCTCTCCATGGGAGATTTTTAGAGGCTCCACATTGAGCACCATCATATGAATGTGAAAAACTAAGAGATGCGGAATTATCTTACTTGGCTCTTGAGTTGTTGTCACGCCCTGTGCCCCAGGCACGAGCATGTAACTCCGTGTAAGCACAAACTATCTCGAACGTCCCAGGATTCACATATATTGAGAGATGCATAATATTGATAGCATGCGGAATCGACAACACACAAACTCCTCCGTACAAAAATAAAGGGGGTCAGGATAACGAGAACACCAATAAATAAACACAACCTTCTAACTTTTCATACAAAAGCGCTGACAGACTAAACCAGTTGGTCAGTAGGGGGACAGGACCAATATAAAAGACGATCATCAACATCTCAAAAAAAAAAAAAAAAACAGGGCATCGAGGCCGTAATCAAAATATATAGGACAAGAAAACGGAAGTTCCTAAGTCGAGCTACTAGAGTCGTCAGTCTCCTCAGTAGACTCGTACTCCGAGAAAGTCTCTAAGCAAGCCTCCACATAATCCTTCATCGTCTCATCAACTAACGGCTCCACTAGGTTGTACTCGGTAGCCTTGATCTCAATGACTTCGTTGGTGTCTTCCAAGGTTGGGGTCCGCTCAGGAATATTCCTCGAGCTAGCTATTGACCCCTTAGCCTCCACCGAATCTCGAGCGGAATGACACCAACTAGGGATTACCCCACGAGGTAACTTGGTAGGCTTTAGTGGTTCCGTAGTAACTTCCCCTACTCTCCAAAATCAAGCTCGAACCTATAAGGCTTCCAGCTATTTCCGCCCTCATCGACCCAAATTACAGTACACTTCCTAACGTATATGGTTCCCTATCCATTCGGGAACTCCTCAAAATAAGCGGATATTTTTTTCGAGTCACCAAATCTAATGGGTAGCATTATCACGGCCTAGGATCTAGAAATAGGGTCCCACAACGGGGTGAGATTTATTTCTCAGTAAGACAGGTCCTACTCCTAGGTTAAGCTAACCGTACACTCAAGGAAACGCAACTACAAACAAAAATACACAAGTAATCACATGAGGCATTCAACTGTTATTAAATAACATACGGATACAAACGAATGTCAAGCATGCAATCATGGCATCATATTACATCATTATAATCAAGCACATATTGCCAAGCAAGATCACACTTTCCACCCTTCCAGTCCTCCATTGATTCACGCCCGCGTTTACAATGCTTTGGGCTCGGTCCACGTAAATACGCCTCAGACCATCACATTGATAAACCCGCATAAACGCATCGGGTTTTCAATTTCATTTCAGGCCTGTGTCGATATATCTCAAACTCCATCTTGCGTCTCAACGTATCAGGACATTGGCCATTTCAACCCCGCGTCCCGTACGTCTCAGGGTATCACTCAACACAAACCCCACGCCTTAGCGTCTCAAGGTATCCATTCACACAACCCCACATCTAAACGCCTCAGGGTATCACTGGTTTCAAGCATGCCAAACATTATTTCATTTTCAACTTCACGATCGAATACAAGCTCATGCAACGAGCAACACATCTACGGCATGCAAGGCAATCAATCTCATCAATCACAAGAGGCAATCAATTCATGGAACAAGCATTCAATAATAATTCAAACCATCTATACCTCTCAAGGACGCACAATGAGCAATCACACCATAAACTCCCAAGAATCAATCTAATTCACACACAATTCACCCAATCAAGTCCAATCCTCCTAGACAAGGTTTAGAAAGTTTTTACCTCATGCTAAAATCAACACAATCTCCTTCCAAGCACTTCAATGGTTTAGCTCCAAGGGTTCTAGAACAGGACAGCCGTATACCTAATGGAATTCTCTCCATTTCGTCAATTCTTCGTTGTCCAATTATCAATCCACCAAGCATAAGACTAAATAACATATCCATCAACGTTTTAGTTGCCTCAACAATGAATTTGGAGCTCAATTCAACTCCCAATAACCCCCCACAGATTTGGTATGCACAGAACCGAAATAGGGCATTTTCGGTTATGTGCATATCTCAACCAATCAGTCCTTAAACTAACTTATATCCTCAATTCATTTACTAATCTACTTGCTAACATGTAGTTCTAGGAGTTAGGAAGCCTTACCGAAAATTTGAAGCCAAGGCAACGTCGAAAAGTCCTTCAATGGGCCCGGTTCCTCCAAGTCCTCAACTGGTCAGTTTTTATCCTTCAAATACAAGACTCATTCGGGGTCAAAACTCCATCAAATTCATCCAAAATTTTTATCACAACTTGGTCTACATGTCCTCTAGATGTCCAAAAAATTTGGTCGAAATATTAGAAAGTTTCGGGGTCCTACGGAGTCTAAATGATGGCTTACCTCCAGTAGAGACGATTTCCGTCGACTTTTGGGAGAATGGCTGGCCGGATCTCCTAGGTGGGTCAAATGCCATGATTCGACTTGAAGGTTATCGGTAAGAGAATGAGAAAGGAGCTAGTGGTCGGCTCGAGCTCAGGTGGTGGCCGGAAGTGGCAGTCGAAGGCGACGAAACCGGCGGGCAGAGCTGGTTGGGCGTAGAGCAGTTTTTGGTGAAGAAGAAGAAGAAAAGCTTGAAGATAGATATGGTGATGGTGGTTTCGACAGAATGAAGGAAGAAGAGGGGTATATGCACAATTTTGAGAATCAACTATGAAGAATGGTAGGTTAAAAGTTATTCATTAAATGCCAATGCCTAATCCTTTGACACTTGTCTTCATGTCAATCAAGGCTTATCCAATGACTATTATTTCTCTCCATTTTCGGTAGCCTTGGGGTGTTGTGAAAGACCAAAATGCCCTCATTCCATTTATTAAGGTAAGGCTAAGGTTTAAGGGGCAAAATGGTAATTTTACCCTCAACGTCCGGAACGTTATTTTTCTGATTTCAATTTTCTTCGATAAGACGACGAACAATCCAATTATAATGTTGGAATTATTGATTCTCCATTTTCTAATTTCAAGACTCGTTTCTGAATCATTTTTCTGTCAGACGTGATTCCGACCTATCCCAAACTAACGGGCGGCTTTTGCAGATGTTACGTATATCGACTCTGTGATTTATATCATACTTAGGGCACGTTAATTCATGGCGACTTTAGTTGTCATGTAATTGCGAGAATCTATTGCTAGTTTCGACGGTTTCGATCGTCATCGTTCGATTTAGGAAAATTTTACAAATTATACATTGGTTAAGCGGCATCACCTGCGCTCCAATCGTATAACGCTAGCAATGCATTCCTTAATCGTTCTTAGATCGGCCTTTTATGACTCTAAATGTCCCTTTGACAATCCTTATGGTCAAAATGACATTTCCTATTTGAGTTCCCTAGGTCCACGTACTTTGTCACATGTTAGCCTTTCCCTTTTGGTCAATTAACTCGAGATTGATTAGATTCGAGCGAGATACAACTAAAAGACATCATTAGATACATTCTCATTAACAAGTCTTGAAATGACAAGAAAAATTAGAATGTCACAACTCTTCCCCCCTTACAAAAATTTCGTCCTCGAAATCTATAATAAACCCATTACTCAAACAAATGGGAGTATTGACGCCTCATCATTTTCTCATTTTTCCATGTAGCTTCTTCGATTCCATGGTGCTCCCAAACAACTTTACCAATGGAATGGTCTTATTCCTCAAAATCTGCTCCTTTCGATCTTCGATCCTGACTGACTTTTATACGTAAGATAACCTGTCATCCACTTCAATAACCTCGTAATCCAGTACGTGTGTTGGGTCTAGCTCGTATTTCCGTAGCATTGACACATGGAAGACGTTGTGCACTTGGGACAAGCTAGGTGACAAGACAAGCCTGTTGGCTATGATCCCAATTCGTTCCAAAATCTCAAAAGATCCTACGTACCTAGGACTCAGTTTCCTTTTCTTTTCAAATCGAGATAGTCCTCTCATTGGCGACACTTTAAGGAAAACATGACCGCCTTCTTGAAACTCCAAAGGCTTACGTCGTTTATCCGCATAACTCTTCTGACGACTTTGTGCCGTCTTCAGTCTATCCCGAATTATTTTCACCATCTCTACTGATTGCTCTACCAACTATGGGCATGTAATGTTTCTTTCTCCAACTTCGTCCCAGCAAATCAGCGTCCTGCAAGCCCTTTCATAGAGTACCTCAAAAGGTGCCATTCGAATGCTCTGTTGATAATTGTTATTATACGTGAACTCTACCAAATGCAGTTGATTCTACCATCCACCTTTGAAGTCTATCACGCACGCTCGTAACATGTCCTCGAGCGTCTGAATTGTCCTCTCCGATTGTCCGTCCGTCTGTGGACTGTATGCCGTACTAAATTATAGTCGAGTTCCCATGGCATCTTGAAGACTCTTCCAGAAGTTCGCCGTGAACTTGGAATCTCTGTCCGATGTGATGATCATGGGTACTCCATGTAGCCTCACTATCTGCCGCATGTACAGTTTAGCATATCTGTCCATCGCAAAATCCTTTCACACAAGAATGAAGTGTGCAGACTTGGTCAATCGGTCCACAACTACCTAAATAGAATCGTGGCCTCTCTGGCTCATTGGTAGTCCCATTACAAAATTCATCGTTACGTGTTCCCATTTCCATTCAGGAATCTCTAATGGTTGTAAAAATCCACCAGGCTTACAGTATTGTGCCTTCACTTGCTGGCATGTCAAGCACTTCGCCACGTACTTCGCTACATCCACCTTCATCCCGTTCCACCAATAATGTTTGCGCAAGTTTTAATACATCTTTGTGCTACCTGGGTGGATACTATAATTGCTTCTATAAGCCTCTGATAAAATCATTTCCCTGAGCTCTTCGTCTTTTGGTATGCATAAACGCTCTCGAAATTTCAAAGTTCCATCCTCTAACACTTGGAACTCTGGCTTCCTTTTTGTCGCATCCATTTCGAAGATTTTCTGGATTTTTGGGTCCGTAGGCTGCAAGGCTCTTATCTTTTCTTGGATCTCGGGTTCTATCCTCAGTGTGGCTACCAAACTGGATAGTTGACGGACTTCCAATTTGAATGCAAAATCCCTCAAGTTCTCAAATAACGACTATCCTTTTACCAGTAGACAAGCAATGCTCGATTTCCGACTGAGCGCATCCGTGACTCTGTTTGCCTTCCCAAGATGATATAATATGTCGCAATCATAATCCTTAAGCAGCTCCATCCATCAACGATGCCTCATGTTCAATTCCTTCTGAGAAAATAGATACTTCAGGCTCTGGTGGTCAGTATAAATCTGAAATTTCTTGCCACACAAATAATGCCTCCAGATATTCGGCGCAAAGATGATCGCTGCCAATTCCAAATCATGGGTCAGGTAATTCATCTCGTGCGGTCTCAATTGTCGAGACGCGTAGGCAACCACTCTTCCATGTTGCATTAGCACACAGCCTAGTCCCTTTAGCGAAGCATCGCTATATATTTCATAGCCTCCAGGTCCCGATGGGATCGTCAATACCGATGTGGTCGTTAATCGGTGCTTGAGCTCTTGGAAACTCCTTTCACACTTATCCGTCCATTCGAACTACGTCTCTTTCTTAGTCAATCTCGTCAGTGGAATGGCTATAGATGAAATCTTCTCCACGAAACGTCTGTAATATCCTGCCAATCCTAAAAAACTTCGGACTTCCGTGACCATAGTAGGCATAGGCCAGTTCATTACAGCTTCGATCTTTACAAGATCCACCACAATTCCTTCTCCAGATACCACATGGCCAAGAAATGCCACTTTGGTTAGCCAGAACTCGCATTTGCTAAACTTAGTGTAAAGCGAATGCCCCTTCAAGGTTTGCAAGACAATCCTCAGATGCACTTCATGTTCTTCATTACTCCATGAGTAAATCAAGATATCGTCAATAAAGACTATAACAAATCTATCCAAGAATTCTTTGAACACCCGATGCATCAAGTCCATAAATGCGGCTGGAGCATTAGTCAGTCCCAAAGGCATTACAGTGAATTCATAATGACCATACGTTGTCCTAAAAGCGGTTATAGGTATGTCTTCCTTCTTAATTCTCAACTGATGATACCCGGTCCTCAGGTCAATCTTAGAGAACACCGCAGCTCCTTGCAACTGATCAAATAAGTTATCAATTCTCAGCAGTAGGTACTTATTCTTTACAATCACTTGATTCAACTGTTTGTAGTCGATGCATAAATGCAAGGATCCATCTTTTTTCCTCACAAACAACACCGGCGCTCCCCACGGTGAAGTACTCAGTCGAATAAATCGTTTATCAAGTAATTATTGCAGTTGCACCTTTAACTCCTTCAGTTCTAATAAGGACATTTTATAGGGTGCCTTCGAGATCGGCTTTATTTCGGGAGCTAACTCAATCACAAATTCAATTTTTCGCTCTGGTGGCAACCTTGATAACTTTTGGGGAAAAATATCAGGAAACTCACGTACTACCGAAACATTTTCTAATTTAGTCTCCTCGGCAGTCGTGTCCATAACTATGATTAAGTACGCCTGACATCTTTTAGTTATCAGTTTTGTCGCTTCAAGAGATGAGATCGAAGGAATCGAGGTTCCTCCTCGATTTCCCACAAATTCAAAACTAGGACGACCTTCCGGATAGAAACGGATTGTCCTACTACCACAATCAACTACTACCCCTTGCTTACACAACCAGTCCATTCCTATGATTACATCAAAGTCATACATGGACAACACGGCCAAGTCTATACTCCCTTTACTACCGCCAATCACGATTTTACAATCAGCACAGCCCAACGAAACCAGCACACTATCTTTCAACGGGGTGGCAACATGTAGAATCACACTTAACGGCTCTAACTTCATATCAACCAAATCAACAAATCGAGCAGACACAAATGAGTGTGATGCGCCAGGGTCAAACAAAGCATACACAGCTTGGTCTCACAAATAAACTGTACATGTGACCACACCTGGCGCTTCTTCTGCTTCCCTGCGTGCCACGACATAGACTCTTTCCTAAGGTGGGGCTCGATTCTGATCAATTTGGGGAGTGGCAGTTGACGGTCCTGCCTTTGGTTCTTGCCCTTGGGGTCTATTCACTAGGGCTTGGTTCGGGCAAGTCCTCATTTGGTGGCCCATCTAACCACACTTGAAGCACGCTCTAGTTCTTGTTGGGCAATGTCCATTACCATGCCTTCTGCCACATAGTCGGTAACTCCAGTTCATTGGGTTCGGCAGCTCACAATGTTCTTTCTTATCGAGGGGACGAAGCGTTTATTGCCAATCACCAGTCTCTTACCAATCTGGCAATTATTTCGGAACGAGTTAAACCACGATCCAGATACGGCATTTCTCTCCTTCAAGTCCCTTTTAATCATCTGTCCCCGTTCATAGATTTCCTTGTAGGTCCTCGAGTTCAGAGCTATCATCTGGCTGCGAAGCTCAGGCCTCAATTTATCCCGAAATCTCCATGCCTTCTCCAAGGGATCCTCTACCGATCGGGGTGCATACCTCGACAATCTAGAGAACTTAGTTTCATACTGGTCCACCGTCAGGTGATTTTGACGCAGTTGTAAGAACTCCACTTGCTTCCTTTCTCGGACTGTCTCCGAGAAGTACTTGTCATTAAATGTCGTAGTAAGGGCATTCCAAGTCAAGGACATTTCTTCTGGAAAAACTCCATTCTTGATGGCAGCCCACCAATCATTTGCGGTACCTTCTAGCTGATACACCGCCAGTAGTACCTTTTCTTCGTCAGTGCTTCTCAATACTCCAGGCCTTTTCCAATTTCTCGATCCATCTCAGTGCTAGTTCGGGGTCTCTAGTCTCATCAAACTGAGTTGGCTTCAGCTTGATAAATTGCTCAACCAATTGGCCCATTTGCCTGACTGCAAAACTTCCTCCTAGGCATTCATTGCCTTATGGCCCTGGTCATGATCGCCTTTGTTTCCATTGCCTCCTGTTATTGCCGTTAATGGCATTGACGGCAGCTATCGCGGCTCCCACCGCTTGAGCTATGCAGCATCCCTATCCTAGGTCTGCCTGTCGATGAGGTCGTCGATCCTTTCTAGTGCTCTCAGCACTCCATCCATCCTCGGGTCTTCCGCCACAGATGGCCTGGAACTAGAGGCTCTGCTCCTAGGTCTTCCAAGTCTTCTAGGCGGATTGCTCATTCTGATATGCTTTCACTAAGCTTGGACCATCACAATTTCACTAAGGAGTTAGTAACTCATTCATCCAACCAAGTCCAGAGTTACCAAACTATGCCTTAACGGAAACAGTCATAACATAACGACCTTCCACACAACTAATTTCAGAGGCACTTCACTAAACAGTTCATGGCCATTACACCATTCCGTCCACTTCAACGGTTCACCAAAACTAGCCATGCTCATTTATTCAACAGGTCAAAATTCAAAAATGACTTTCAGTGCTAAGCATGGAACTTAATCTTCGTAAACCACCAAAATCTTGTCAAGACCAAATATCAACGACATGCGCCAAGTTATATGCCAAACATCCCATGCTCCATTCTAACAAGTTTCCTAAGGTCTTGTTATCCATCCTGTCCCAACTTAATCCTCCTTATCACTCCAGTCCTCAATTAACTTGGATCGAGCTGAACTTGATTTTGTTACCAAGCAAGGCAGGGATGTCACGCCCCGCGTCCCGAGCACAAGCGCGTAACTCTCTGCAAGTACAAACTCTCTCGAACGACTCAAGATTCACATATATTGAGATATGCATAATATCGATAGCCTGCGAAAGCGACAATACACAAACTCCTCCATACAATAATAAAGGGGATCTGGGTAACGAGAACACCAATAAATAAACATAACCTTCCAACTGTTCATATAAAAGTACTCACAGATTAAACCAGTTGGTCGGTAGGGGCGACAGGACCAGTACAAAAGACGATCATCAACATCTCTAAAAAGAAACAGGGCATCGATGCCATAATCAAAATATATCGGACCAGAAAATGGAAGCTCCTACGTTGAGCTACTCGAGTCGTCAGTCTCCTCAACATCCTCAGTAGGCTCGTACTCCGAGAAAGTCTCTGAGCAAACCTCCATGGAATCCTCCATCGCCTCGTCAACTGACTTCTCCATCAGGTCGTCCTTGGTAGCCTCAATCTCAATGACCTCGTTAGTGTCTTCTAAGGTTAGGGTCCTTTCAAGAATATTTCTCGAGCCAGCTACTGGCCCCTCGGCCTCCACTGAATCCCGAGCAGGATGACACCAACTTGGGATTACCCCACGGGATACCTCTGTGGGCTTTAGTGGTCCCGTAGTAACTTCTCATACTCTCCGAAACCAAGCCT
This sequence comes from Rhodomyrtus tomentosa, assembly GCA_028455895.1. NCBI lineage: Eukaryota > Viridiplantae > Streptophyta > Magnoliopsida > Myrtales > Myrtaceae > Rhodomyrtus > Rhodomyrtus tomentosa. The sequence continues at coordinate 24,924,416 of JAPCWY010000009.1, read as the reverse complement.
CGAATATATAAGGCTTCCATCTCTTTCCGCCCTCATCGACCAGACTACAGTACACTTCCTAACGTATGCGGCTCCCTGTTCATCTGGAAACTCCTCAAAATAAACGGACATTTTTTTCGGGTCACCAAATTTGATGGGTAGTATTATCATAGCCTAAGATCTGGAAATAGGGTCTCACAATGGAGTGAGATTTACATCTCAGTAAGACAGGTCCTAACCCTAGGTTAGGCTGACTATACACTCTAGCGAACACAATCACAAACAAAAATACACAAGTAATCACATGAGGCATTCAACTGTCATTAAATAACATACGGATACAAACGAATGTCAAGCATGCAATCATGACATCATATTACATCATTAGAATCAAGCACATATTGCCAATCCAGATCACACTTTCTACCCTTCTAGTCGTCCATTGATTCACGCCCACGTTTAGAACGCCTCAGGCTCAGTTCGCGTAAATACTCCTCAGACCATCACATTGATAAACCCGCGTAAACGTATCAGGTTTTCAATTTCATTCCAGGCCTATGTCGACACATCTTAAACTTCGTCCCGCGTCTCAACGCATCAGAACATTGGCCATTTCAACCTTGCGTCTCGTATGCCTCAAGGTATCACTCAACACAAACCCTGCGCCTCAACGCCTCAGGATATCCATCCACACAACCCCGCGTCTCAACGCCTCAGGGTATCACAGGTTTCAAGCATGCCAAACATTATTTCATTTTCAACTTCATGATCGAATACAAGCTCATGCAACGAGCAACACATCTACGGCATGCAAGGCAATCCATCTCATCAGTCACAAGAGGCAATCAATTCATGGCATAAGCATTCAATAGGCATTCAAACCATCTATACCTCTCAAGGACGCGCAATGAGCAATCACACCATAAAATCCCAAGAACCAATCTAATTCACACCCAATTCACCAAATCGAGTTCAATCCTCCTAGTCAATGTTTAGAAACTTCTTACCTCGTGCTAAAATCAACATAAATCTCCTTCCAATCACTTCAATGGTTCGGCTCCAAGGGTTCCAAAACAGGGTAGCCGTATACCTAATGGAATTCCATCCATTTCGTCAATTCTTCGTCGTCCAATTATCATCCACCAAGAATAAACCTAAATAACATATCCATTGACATCCTAGTACGCCTCAACGATGAATTTGGAGCTCAATTTAACTCTCCACAAATTCGGTATGCACAGAACCGAAACAAGGCATTTTCGGTTCTGTGCATATCTCAACCAATCAGTCCTTAAACTAACTTAAATCCTTAATTTATCTACTAATATACTTGCTAACATGTAGATCTAGGAGTTGGGAAGCCTCACCGAAAATTTGAAGCCAAGGCGACATCGGAAAGTCCTCGAACAGCGCCGGTTCCTCCAAGTCCTCAACCGGTCTGTTTTTGTCCTTCAAACACAAGACCCATTTGGGGTCAAAATTTCATCAAATTCATCCAAACTTTTTACCACAACTCAGTCTACATGTCCTATAGATGTCCACAAAATTTGGCCGAAAGATTCGAACGTTTCGGGGTCTTACGAAGTCTAAACGGCGGCTTACCTTCAGTTGCGACGGTTTCCGTCCCCGCCCCGTCTCCACTGGATCTGTTCCCGGGAGTACCCTAAAAAAAAGGGACTTTTGGGAGAATGGCCAGCCGGAGCTCCTAGGTGGGTCAAATGTCGTGATTCCACTTGAAAGTTGTCATTAAAAGGATGAGAAAGGAGTTGGTGGTCGGCTCGAGCTCAAGTGGTGGCCAGAAGTGGCGGTCGACGGCGGCGAAATCGGCGGGTAGAGCTGGTTGGGCGTGGAGCAGTTTTCGGTGAAGAAGAAGCAAAAGAAAAGCTTGAAGATATGAATATGGTGATGGTGGTTTCGATAGAATGAAGGAAGAAGAGGGATATATGCATAATTTTGAGAATCAACTATGAAGAATGGTAGGTTAAAAGTTGTTCATTAAATGTCAATGCTTAATCTTTTGACACTTGTCTTCATGTCAATCAAGTCTCATCGAATGGCTGTTATTTCTCTCCATTTTCGGCAGCCTTGGGGTGTTGTGAAAGACCAAAACGCCTTCATTCCATTTATTAATGCAAGGCTAATGCTTGAGGGGCAAAATGATAATTTTACCCTGGACGTCCGAAACGTCGTTTTTCTGATTTCAATTTTCTTTGATAAGGCGACGGCCAATCAAATTATAATGTTGAAATTCTTGATTCTTCATTTTCTAATTTGGAGACTCGTCTCTAAATCATTTCTTTGTTAGATGTGATTCCAACCTATCCCAAACTGACGGGCGGCTTTTGCAGACGTTACGCGTATCGACTCTATGATTCATATTACACTTAGGGCTTGTCAATTTATGGAGACTTTGGTTGTCATGTAATTGCGAGGCTCTATTGCTAATTCTGGCGGTCTCGATTGTCATCGCTCGATTTAGGAAAATTTTGCAAATTATACATTGGTTAAGCGGTATCACCCGCGCCCCAATTGAATAACGATAGCAATGCATTCCTTAATCGTTCTTAGATTGACATTTTATGGCTCTAAATGTCCCTTTGACAATCCTTATGGTCAAAGTGCTATTTTCTATTTGAGTTCTCTAATCCACGTATCTTGTTTCGGGTTAGCCTTTCCCTTTTGGTCTATTAACTCGAGATTGATCAGATCCGAGCGAGGTACGACTGAAATACATCGTTAGATACATTCTCATTAATAAATCTCGAAATGATAGGAAAAATTAGAATGTCACAGTTGTCGTGGTCACTGATTTAGGGCAAAAAGATACAATAGTAGTCCAAACAACGAAAGTATTTTCTATTTTCTAGGCGTGCCAAATCACTTATATATCAATTGAAAAAACGCCCATTACATTTAGTGATGGGTAGTGTTCCTAAAGTTAGAAGGTCCCGATGCTCAAAAACTCAAGATCTAGAAAATATTTTTGGAAAGATAATCGCTTGTCTCGCATGCAAAAAAGAATGAATGCAAAATATTTTCTTAATCACCCATGAACATAATTAGGCATAAATTATTATCTATAATAGTTTTTTTTATTCGACTAATTTTTTTAGGAGTTATTTTTAATCATTTTTCGAAAATATCTTTCAAAGTTTGAGTTTTTCCCACAATAAACGCACCATAAGTAATAATAAGGTCAGTAGAGCAACCAGAACCAGATTTTTGGATCTCCAAGAAGATGAATTATATAGGTTACAATTACACGCAAAGAATGAGAAAAACAAAGAAGAAATTGGAGGTGGACTAGGAGGGCTCTAATCTCCTCTAGGCCCCCTTCTTATTCAGTGCTAGAGCTTGAGGAGGCAGTAATGATGGTAACCAAGAACTTGACTTAGACTTTGACTTGTAGTTCAGTGGGAAGGCCTCAGCCCTCAATTATTTATGAAATCTCAGTCAAGGTGAATAATGCCGAATTTGAAAATGTAGATTCAGTGAATTATCTGATTGGAGTGTTGGGACAAAGGAGACTTAATGCACGTCTCTCCAGAGAAGGCGTCCCAGAAACTTCATTTATCTTTCTGTCGTACAACAGTAATATATAAAGAAGAATAACAAGAAAGAAATCGGAATTCTTTCGTGCCTACGATTATAAAGGAGTATGTCAGTGCTTATGTTTATGCTGGGGTTTTCACAACTTTACTCTTCTCGTATCCTGAATTTCTTTACTTCGTGTACAAGATATACCATCTTTCAATTGACATACATCGTCCAACGTCAAGTCGAAATTATTATTATTATTATCATTATCATTATTTGGGTAAGGAAGTCGGAATTATGTTTCTCTCGGCATATATCACTTTTTCGAAGCAGCACCCACATAGCTTGCGAAAATAAGACACGCGATAAAGGAATTCCGTATGCATTTGCAGCCACTTTGCAGAAATTAATTATCTTAGCTTCATTAACAAAGGATCCTTTGCAAAACCCGAGATTACTGTCGCATCGTAATGCTGGAAAAACAAAAAAGAAGAACACAAACACACAAATACACACATGGAAAGATACTCTCTTCGCACGGCATGATACGACAGGAAGCAGCAGTTGAAAAAAATTTAAGGGTTGCGGAGCACGAGATTAGTCGTGTGGGATTATGACTTCTCTATCCTAAACACCTCTCGATTAAATAATAATTCGGTTTGTTTGGGTCCCAAGTCGCCATGCAAAACGAACCAAAGTAATTTAATCAGTCCTCCAAGCTCCGAGCTATATAATCAAAACTAATCTTGTTTAGTGCCTAAGTGCCCCTCATTAGATTAAGACCTAGAAGGGTCTTTGGCTCGTCGAAATAGCTAAAATAATATATATTTTCGATTGGCCCGACAAAGAATTCCAGTTCGGATTTCTACTCCGTACGTACGTGAGATATCACAAGACACACCTTTGACCAGTCTTTCTAACCAAGGCACACCTTGTTTTTCGTTTGTGGTCGATGTAGAGACACCAGTGAAATCGTGGATGAAATTTGATCAGGGATTTTTGCCTGTAGACTTAGGTTTTTGTACAGTGTGGTGGTCCATATGTTGAATTCCACGAGTTCCCACCTTTTATTTTCTTCCGCAATGTTTGGTGACCTATAAAAACGAAAATAGGAAAGACCCAGAGATATCGTTGTCCATTATCTCGGTTCAACAGCATGATCGGGGATCATTAGACCATCGGGTCTCGAGTCAAATGCCACATGTATGCAAATCTCATGTACATGTACGTGATTTATTCTTGGGGGAGATTGTTCCTTTTTTATAACTCAGAGGCACGGTTGTAATTGACTGGCTAGCTAAATAAAAATTAGGACCGCAACTCACACTATTGCCGTCCCACTTAAATCCCAATTTTCCGGAGCAAGAGTCGATCTCCACGACCATCGCTCCATGTCTTCATCACTTGGTCAATCCCAAAGTGCGATTTTGAAAGATTACTAAGCAACTAGAAAAATAAATAGCAATAAGTAGACAAAGAAGCAGTAAAGAAGGTAGATGGTCCTTACCAAAAAAAAAAAAAGAAGGTAGATGGTCTTGTTACCTATCACAGCACGTCAATTTTTTTTTCCTAAAAGGTGAATTTCCATCTATGAGGCCCACCTCACATGCTAGTGATTTTCGTTTCACTAGATAGTGATATGAAAAAAATCGTATGCATGCACTAACATTCCAAATACATGTAAAATTCGTTAACTAAAAGACACACATGCCACATGAGCAAGCACATCTGTAGAGTTGTTTTATTTTACGGAAAAATAAATCCTAAAAAACGATGGACTATAATAATTATTGCCCACTTAAATTACCGTAATCAATCTATCATATAAATTTATAAATTGATTTTCCACATCACTTATTTCATAAGGTGCATTGTTATTTAGCTACATCTCATTAGAATGTCCAGTCCTCGAGCCCACGTAAATATTGGCCAAGGCCTTGTTATGCGTTACAAATTGGACCGCTAAACTAAGAATCTCGTTTAATCTTTAATGGAAAACAAACGCATTTTCCCCAAAAAAAAAAAAAAATCATGTCTCTGCAATATTCTATTGCTTGCCTTTTGCTTTAAGAATCGAGGGACCACGAATACCACACAAGCTTCCATTATAAGAAGCCCCTCCCCCCTCAATACCACCTTCGCAGTCCAAGCAGAAGGAAAATAATTTGCAGCAGCAACTGCTTCAAGAGCTGTGTGTTCGTGCTTGTGCTTCTGATCAAAATCTCTCTCTTTCTCTCTCTCTCTCTCCCTCGGTGGGCAATACCAGCTAAGTCCAGAGGTGGGTCTCTACCCGCGTGCAAGAAAAAAAACATGAGGGAGATGATGAACAGTGCTGCTGCATCAGCAACAGTGGGAAACTCCAAGAGACCGAAAGCATCTTGCCGGAGACTCGGAGGGTACTTGAAGGAGCAAAAGAGCAGGCTCTACATCATCCGCCGATGCGTGGTCATGCTCCTCTGTTGGCACGACTAAACTCAAACACACACACTCTCTCTCTCTCCGTCGAAGCCAAAATAGCCCATCTTAGCTAAGCTCCTTTCTGGTTCGATCTGGTTCTTGTAATTGTAAATAGCGAGACGAGAAATGTTAGACTGCCGTTTGCTTTTTACTAGGGTTTCTATTACCTTGATGGGAAATTCTTTGTACGAAGAGCTTTAACATTTGTAGGTTTTCACAGTAACTCAGAAGAGAGTAGAGTTCGCAACAGCCCTTTAATCATACGATCTGTGTCTCGGTTCTTTCGTGTTCTTCCCCCGTTGCACTTTGCCACTGCTGCTTAGGTCGTAACTTAATCTGGTAGCTGATCTCATTTCATTAAAATTTAGTTTATAAGGCAAGAACAATGTTACCTAATCCGAGATCATGAAGATTCACACCGAAGAGCGAGTGACCCTTTTAATAGCTCAGTGTCATTTTCTTGTTTTTGGTAGGTTCTTGGGTGTTGCCTTTTATTTTGTATTGTCAAATCAAGCTATGATATATCAGATCTTCGAAGCTGAAAGCAATATATGGTGATCACATGAGGGCTGTACTCGAGTACGACCTTTATGCCCTTATGAAATGAATGAACACGAGGGACTTTTTGGTTATGGCGATCCCAAAAAGCTCTTCAAAATTTGAGAATGGAAATGCAATAATACATATTTTTAAACTTTGATTCCTTGTTTTCAAATCCTCCTGCTTGCTTTCAGATTTTAGACCCTTTCCCTCCAAGAACTTACCCAGACTCTCAGGGCATTCCTCCGCTATAGTATTATACCTCAAAAGATGGATTCAAAGGTGTAGATAAATGCTTCTGAAACGTGCAGAGTTATATCGATTAGCTCGAGCTAATCATGATTCTCATCACAAGATTGCTTATACCTGAAAGACCGATACGTATCGTATTAGCTAGTTTGTTTCGATTAGTGCGGCTAAATTCCATTGGAAGGGAAGATGCGGAATTTCTTCATGAACAAAGCAACAGTTGTGCTTGCAATTACGTAACTCTTCATGAAACAAAACTAGGGTTTACTTCAATGCGATGCATTCAGGATCCTCGATTAGAAGGAATGGAGAACTGTGAATAAAATCTTTAGAGAGATGTAGAATTCATTCTAAGGCTAATGTAGTGTGTGAGGTTCCGTTCTTTCCTAGTAACGTGCGGTATTAAATATCAAATCTTTCAAGATTAACTATTTACTACAACGCAATTATTAAGTACATTTTAAGATCTTTGATGTCTTTCTATAACGAATGTAAGTAATCTGTATATGCTGAACAAGATAATATTCTTTCCTATTAATCTGAGTATGGGATTATCTGTTAATTGAATTTATCATTTCTTTTTGGGAGGGGATGGGATCTAACTTTTTGGCATAAGCAAGAGGAGTCCTTTCTCGTCAAACAAAAGATGGGGTCATTTAATGCATTGGAAACTAAGTTGTTTCGCACGTGCAACGCGTGTGCGATGGTCAGAGTTTAGTCAGAATCCAACAGTGTAGTCGGTATTCCTACTGTTTTGCTTTTGGTCCCCGGAAATGAGTAAAAAGCAGGGTGTAAAAGTGGGCTTGCTTTCTCCCGTCGTGGGGTCCAAGATTGCAACCCATTGTCAAGCCACCCGGAAACAAATAAAAGGGGAAAATAAAATCAGTACAATAAAAGGTTTTGTATGTATCATTTATGTAGATAGATATTAGATGAGGTGATGTAGTAGAATCAAGCATTGCAACAGCCACTATGTATTAAACTATCGATAATGATGGATCTAAGATGCACAACGTGAGATGGATCACTGATAATTTGAAAAGCTTAAGCCGAACGATAAAGACGCAGGTTGATGTATTAATGCTACAACACTCGGTCAGTCGACAAGGGCTTTGCAGCCCTTGCTCAATACCAGCAAGGAAGCATGGAAAATATGTTGCTGGAAAGGCAAATTGGAGTTTGAAAGATTTGAATTCGGCAATTTTTATTTTAATGTCATGTATGGTAAAAAAAATGTGAATTAATAATCAAATACCTACTATGCTCAGTGTCAATTCTTCTAAATTAGTGAGTCATGCAATGCCAACTCGAAAATGAGTAATTTCGTTATTTTTCGTATTTTTTAGGGTTTCCCAAATATATATATATATATATATATATTTTGGAGAGAGAGAGATTAAAAAAATGAAGTGTGAATTCGGGAGGGAGGAGGTGGGGGTGGGGGGCCCGTGAGGAGGAATTGCCAACTCGATTCCGGGGGTGGTGGTAGATCCGACAAGGGTTTGATTGGTCAAAGGCAGCTTTAACCACACCCACGTGCGCATCCCAATCATGAAGGCCCACCCTAACTCCCTTTGCCACTTCATGCTGTCTCCGCCCTACCCCGCCCTCTTCCTCGTCTGATTCTTTTCCAATCAATTGATAATGAATCAGAGAGAGAGAGAGAGAGAGTGCACAAAAAGGAAATAAATTTTGAAAATTTGCAGTTTGCAATGTCTGAAAGTAGTCCCTTTTGAATTGTTTTAGAGGGTGATGTTCATGCTGTCATGTCTTCTTTGTATACTTACTCCGACAAATTGTTATTCGTTTCGTAAAACAAAGAGTACCCTATAGCTCACATCGAAATCATGCGGTAGGAAAAATAAATCCTAATTTTTAATGATCCGGTCTTCTGATTTCGACGTCATGGCCATGAACGCGGTAGACACTAACTCCAACAAGAAAGTTGGAGAAATCCATAAATTTTTCTTTTAGAGAATTCATATATTAGCATCAATGATAGATGTGATTCCGAACAAAAGAATAGGATCGAAAATACGATGTCATGGCGAAGATGGGATTGATGGCCAGGCTCCATTCAAGGCCAAAAACTCTAGCGGGCATCCTTATTCTTCGCGTTCTTATCTCTCATTCGTTTTTTTTTTCCAGCATTTTGTTCTATTTTTCAAGTGTTTGGTATGCTTTTCAGGTTTTCATATACAAATTTAGCATCCTAGCGTTCCCCCCCGGATGTTCCAAAACACCAGTTATGGACTCTCTGAATAAACAAAAGCTACTCCTTACAATATAACGAGGTTTGCGGAGCCCGCCACCACATTCCTATCAATAACAGCGAACCGAGAATTTTCATATTGAAGGTGCTGGAATTTTTTTGAAAAAATTTACATAAAACTAGAATTTATCTTTACAATTTTTTTTGCTTGTTTTTTAAGGGATATTTATGGACCCAAGGAGCGGGGGTTATCACCGGATTTCTAGTTTCGCTAATACCCGTGAAATACTAGCAGTCGGGAAGTCTCTCCACACAAGATATGCCACAGTTAGATAGTCTAACATGTCTCTATTACAAATTCGCTTAAGACGTGAATTGAGCTCGTGAGGGCATGAAAGATGGGCGAATTAATACTAGCGGGCCAACCTCCTCAATGGTTATGATTTCGCCAAACAATCGACATCGATATTGGGCTTTGTTTACGTAAATTTTGGGGCTTTGGACTTATGTCTCTTAATATGATATTTGAACATGGAAAAGGTCTCGATTTGATTCTGGCGATTCAAGACACAATTGTGAATATGGTCATATCTGTTGCTAGGACTAGAGTCGAAAACTCTTGACGTTGGTTAAGGAAGGTACAGACTAATATACTCAAGTGATTGATTGGTTTTGACACTCAGAAATATCCGGGAGTTTTTCCCAATGATAAAGCCTCTTTTTTTTCCTTTTCTCTCTCTCTTTTTTTCCTTGATCGAACAAGAAATTTCTTTAGGTTTCTCCGATTTAAATTCCGAAGGAAGTGCATCCACCATCATTACGCCTATTCAATGATAGTTCACCTTGGGCCAGCCATTGGGCTTTGCAACCTGTAACTCCCAATCTAAGTTATTATTGTTTGAGAAAGCCAACCACCGTTTTCCCTCAACTTATGCAAAGAGATGCTTGTAAAAAAAATGGCATATTAAAAAATTATCTTATGACGGCGATTTTAATTCAAACTTGAAATCAGATATGGGGATACGTTAATATTTGTTGTGATTATTAAGAGGGCTTCATTCTTTTCCACCCATAATTTAGCGATATCAATTTTTTATTTTTAGAAGATGGGATTACTGCATATTCATCACAAGTTAAAATATTAAAAGAGAAAAAAAATTACCAACATCAATGGGATTTATGTGAAAGATGTTGATATTTGGAAACAAAGGCAAGTTGTTGTTGATATCCTGAACAAAAGAGAGGGAAGATTAAAGGGTGGATCTCTTCCTTTTATGTGAAACATGACACTTACATCTACTGGATAGAAGGAGAGTGAAAATTGTTCAATTAGACGTAAATTTATGGTACATATGCCAACTTAGTCCTAAATTTTGCAATTCTGCTATTGAATCCTAAAATTTTGCATGAAATTTCATTATAGTTATTTTGATTGATTTTCACTGGAAGTCGTTGACGTGGCAGTTTGCCAAGTAGGATGAGTAGGCTGGAATATTAGTAATCTTAGAGGGCTATTATGTGATGCCATCTTATGGGGAGAGTGACTGGTCAACTAATGACAAACAAGATCGGTGCATGCTTGGTGGGCTATTATGTGATATTTTGGGCATTTGAGAGTTGATTACACTTAACTGAGTGCATATATATACTTGTCATTAAGTCCAAATATACATGATGATATTAATAATTTGCTATAGCATCAAAGCTTCTGGCTAGTTTGGGTTGATATGTCTTTTATCAGTTAGATTGTAGACCCATATTATATAATAATAGGAAGGAAAGGTCATATTTCTGCGGAATCCCTTCGTGCCTTTCTTCTAGCAATATCGTCAAATTATTTTTAAAATGGATCGAAGGAAATTAGCAAATTTCACATGAGAACAGTTGCATCTTGGGCTTTACATATGGCTTTCACGTCTCTATATACGGAGATGTGAGTTGCAAAACATTTAGTTTGAATTCGTGTATCATGGATCTTCACTTAACTAAGCACCTCACACGCACGTACTTGCTTTATTTTCAGAAAAATGGAAGTTTGTTGACATCTAAATTTTCACTTAAAAGCCTTTTTAACACATTTTCAAAAGTTGATTTTTGGTTCCCTACCGAAATATTTCCTTGTCTTGCATAATATTTGAAAAGGAGAAATAATAGACGTAAAGCATTAATATATTGCGACAACTTATGATCACTTACGTGTATTTTATTTATTATATTTCGGCAATCCGCCCATGAGGGAATGTGTTTGAGAGGCGCCGTTTGAAAGGTGAGAATGATTATCTTTTGATTACTTCTCAGTGTATCCTTATATATATGGAGCATTCGTTAGGCCCATTTGTGCTATATTTAATTATGCATGTGTAATATGTTGAGGCGTACATCCCCATTAATTTGGATTACTATGGTTCTAGGAGTACTTATTCGTTAAGATTTTCTTGTAGACTAGAGAGTTTTCACCTTCATATGTCACAGATCCTCATTAATTTCATTAATTTATTAGATAGGCTGAAGCCAAATGCGATCTGTTCGTTGATCCCATCTGCTGGGATGCCGAAACAAGGCAGCAACATTACTAGTGGATGTAAAATTCTTAGGATGGAGCTTTACACGCTAAGGACAACCGCCAATGGACAATCCGAGCCTACTCGGCGGTCACCCATATTGTGGTTGGATTTCACAGCATCTAGGCAAAAGCGGGAAAAGTGTATATATATATAAAAGTTATATAGTATTATATCTATTGCATTGATACCAATTCGATCCAAAACTTTTCATTTGAACCAATTTCATCATATACATTTTGCATTGGTATCATTCAGTTGATTCGGCCAATTTTGTCCAAAAATTACTAACATTGACACTGATCGTTCTGCATGGCACGGCAGGTATTGATGTGCACAAATTTGCAAAAAATAAGTTTGTGAGTTTTTTTTTAAAATTTTTCTTTTCTATTTTTCCTTTTATTTCCTTTGTAGCCGAAGGATCACGGCGTTTGCTCGGTTGCAAGGGTCGAACTCTTGCTTGCAGTCGACAATGGCCTAGGCAAGGGTCGCGACCTTCATCAACAGCCTTGCAGGCCACATTAAAAAAAAGAAAAAAGAATAGAGAATAAAAAAACACAAAAATATTGGAAAATTATAAATTTATCCACGTTACATGAATTGTACCACGCAGGATGTCCGATGCCCATATCAGTTTTTGTAGTCAAAATTGATTGAATGAGCTCAACTGAAAATCCATTTGGTTCCAATAACAGGATGATCTTTTGGCCTGGGTACCGGTTTTCAAACTTCATTACGTTTGAACTGATATAGCTCTTGTTGCATAGCTTCAATCCCTGCATCTTCAAAAGCTTTCTCAATTCCTTTGGGTTCTATTTCAAAAATTAGAGCAAAGGCATTCATGGCATTCTTAAGCTTGGATATGGTTCTGATCCCTTCATTAATGTTTCCAATGAATTGATCTGTATGACAATTGAATTTATATTTCCAGTTCTTCTTGAACTTTTCATGCTCATCCTTAATGGATTCCTCAGCATTTGAATCCTCAGAGGTTGAGACCTGCTGATTATTTTCTATTTTATGAGATGATTCATTTGGTTCTTCATTCTTAGGTGATGAGTTCTACTCACTTGGTACTGCGACTCCAACATCTATCATCTGAACAATGTACTTATCTTTAAATTTCACATTCATGGATTCTTCAACTGCCTAAGAGTTCTTGTTGAAGACTCGATAAGATTTACTTGATATGGAATATCCCAAGAATACTCCTTCGTTTGATCTTTCATCAAATTTACTCGGCCAATCACTTGAATTTTTAAGAATGTAGCATTTACGCCCATGAAAATATGAAATATTTGGTTTCTTTCCTTTGTAAAGATCATAGGGGATTTTCTCAAATAATGGTCTGAGAAAGACAGGGTTTATAATATATTAAGCAGTAGAAACCGCTTCAGCCTAAAAATAGGATGAAACTTTGTTTTCAATTAAAAAAGTTTGTGCCATTTCTTGCAAAGAACGATTCTTTCTTTCGGCAACTCTATTTTGTTGTGGAGTGTATGGAGATGAAAAATTATGTAGAAAATCATTTTGATCACAAAGTTCTACAAAGTATCGATTTTCAAATTCTCATCCATTATCTATTTTGATGCTTGAAATTGAGTAACATTTTTCATTTTGAATTTTCTTAAAAAAATGTTTCAAAGTATAGGAGTGCTTCACTCTTATGTTCAAGAAATAATACCCATGTGTATCTGGTGTAATCATCCACAACAACAAAATAATATTTTTTTACCTCTGATACTTTTAGTTCGAGTAGGTCCGATAGCTATAGAGCATGGTTAGTGTGACATTCTGATTTTCCTATCATTTCGAGACTTATTAATAAGAATATATCTAGCGATGTGTTTCAGTCATATCTCGTTCGAATCTGATCAATTTTGAGTTAACCGACCAAAAGGAAAAGGCTAAGCGAGACAAGGTACGTGGACCCAGGGAGCTCGAATAGGAAATGACATTTTGACTATAAGGATTGTCGAGGGGACATTTAGAGCGATAAAAGGCCGATCTAAGGATGATTAAGGAATGCATTGCTAGCGTTATACGATTAGAGCGCGGGTGATGCCGCTTAACCAAAGTATAATTTGCAAAAATTTTCTAAATTGAACGATGACGATCGAGACTGTCGGGACCAGTAATAGACCATCGCAATTACATGACAACCAAAGTCGTCATGAACTGACGAGCCCTAAGTGTGATATGAATTACAGAGTCGATACGCGTAACATCTGCAAAAGCCGCCTGTCAGTTTGGAATAGACTAAAGTCACATCCAACAGAAAAATGATTCAGAGATGGGTCTCGAAATTAGAAAATAAAGAATTAAGGATTCCAACATTATAATTGGATTGGACGTCGCCTCATTGAAGGAAATCTGAATCAGAAAAACGACATTCCGGACGTTGAGGGTAAAATTACCATGTTGCCCCTCAGGTTTTGGCCTTGCATTTATAAATGGATAAGGGCATTTTGGTCAATAACAATACCCCATGGCTGCTGAAAATTAAGAAAAATAACATCCCTTGGATAAAGAGTTGATTGACATATGGACAAGTGTCAATGGATGGTGGATGGGCATTAATTAAATAACTTTTAACTTACCATTCTACCAAGTTGACCAAGCCATTTATGTATACACCCTTTCTCTCTCTTCCCTTCAACTGAACACTCCAAAACCATCATCATCTTCTTCTTCGTCTTCATCTTCTTCACCGAGAACTGTTCCCGCCCGACTGATTCTACCCGCCTCTATCGCTGCTGTCAACCGTCACTTCTGACCACCATCTAAGCTCAAGCCGACCAGCAGTGTCTTCTTTATCCTCTTGTCGACCAGCTCGAACTTGAATTAAGTCATTTGACCAGCTGAGAAGCTCCGGCTAGCCACTTTCCCAAGAGTCGATGGAAACCATCGCAGTTGGAGGTAAGCTGCTGTTTGGACTCCGTAGGACCTCTAAACGTTTGAATCTTTCGGCCAAATTTTGTAGACATCTAGGGTACATGTATACTAAGTTGTGGTAGAAATTTGAGCTGAGTTTGATGAAGTCTTGACCCTAAATGGGTGTGGTGTTTGAAGGAAGAAAACTGACCGGCGGTAGACTTGGGAACACTGGCACCGTTCGTAGACAATTTGACGTCGCCTTGAGCCCAAATTTTCAGTGAGGCTTTCCAACTCCTAGAACCACACGTTAACTAATAAATTAGTGGATAAATTGAGAATTTAGGATGGTTTATGGGTTGAATAGTTGAGATATACACAAAATCGAAAATGCCCTGTTTCGATTCTTTGCATATCGAATCTTGTGGGGGCTATTGGTGATGGAGTTGAGTTCCAATTTCATTGTTGAGGCTTATGATGATGTCAATCGATATGTCAATGAGGAATATGCTTGGTGAATTGACGAATTGGGTGAATTTCCTTAGGTGCACGGCTGACTTATTTTTGAACCATTAGAACCGAAGCATTGGTGTGCTTAAAGGAGGGTTTTTTGCTAATTTAATCTTGAGGTAAGGGATTTCTAAACCTTGGCTAGGAGGATTAGACTCGATTGGGTGAATTGATTGCGAATTAGGCTGGTTCTTGGGAATTATGGTGTGATTGTTCAATGTGCATCCTCGTGAGGAATCGATAGCTTGAACGTTTGTTGAATGTTTGTGCCATGAATTGATTGCCTCTTGTGAGTGATGAGATTGATTGCCTCTTGTGAGTGATGAGATTGATTGCCTTGCATGCTATAGATATCTAGCTTAATGCATGAATTTGTACTCGATCATGAAGTTTTAATTGAAATAACGTCTGGCATGTTTGGAACCGATGATACCCTGAGTCGTTGAGACGCGGGGTCGTATGGATTGATATCCTGAGGCATTGAGACGCGGGATTGTGTTGAATTGTGCCCTGATGCGTTGAGACGCGGGGTTGAAATGACCAATGTCTTGATGCGTTGAAACGCGGGATGAAAATTGATATGCGTCGGCACAAGCTTGGAATGGGATTGAAAACCTGATGCGTTTACGCGGGTTTGTCAATGGGATGGTCTGAGGCGTAATTACGCGGGCCGAGCCTGAGGCATTCTAAACGCGGGCGTGAATCAAGAGAGGCTTGGAAAGGTGGAAGGTGTGACCTGACTCGGTAATGCGTGCTTGATTTGAACGATGAGATATGATGCCATGATTGCGTGCTTGACGCTAGTCTGTATCTATATGTTGTTTAATGACTATTGAATACTTCATGTGGTTGCTTGTGCCTTTTGTTCATGATTGCATACACCTGAGTATACGGTCAGCCTAACCTAGGGTTAAGACCTATTTTACTGAGATGTGAATCACACCCCGTTGCGAGACCACATTTTCAAATCCTAGGCCGTGAGAATGTTGCCAATCAGACTAGGTGACCCGAAAGAGATGTCCGCGTATTTTGAGGAGTTCCTGGACGGAAAGGGAATCGTGTACGTTAGGAAGTGTAATATAATCTGGGTTGATGAGAGTGGAAAGAGCTGGAAGCCTCAGAAGTTCGAGACTTGGTTTCGGAGGGTAAGGGAGGTTACTGCTGAACCGTTGAAGCCCACCGAGGTACCCCGTGGAGTAATCTCTAGTTGGTGTCATTCCACTCGAGATTCTGTGGAGGTTAAGGGGTCAGCAACTGGTTCGAGGAACATTCCCGAGAGGACCCCAACCCTTGAAGACACTAACGATGCCATTGAAGACGATGCTACTGAGAACGATGCTACCGAGGATGACCTGGTAGTACGATCAGCAGACAAGACAATGGAGGATACAGTGGAGGTACGCTCGGAGACTTTCTCGGAGTACGAGCCTACCGATGACGCCGAGGAGACTGAAACTCCAGTAGCTTGACCTAGGGGTCCTCGTTTTCTAGACTGTTATTTTGCTGATGATCTCGATGGTCCGTTTTCTTTTGGAGATTTAGTGGTTGTCTTTTAAGCCGGTCCTGTCTCTCATATCGACTAGCGAGATTAGTGTACCAGGATTTTGTAAGAACTCATGGGAAGTTATGTATACAAGTAATTATTGTGTTCTCGCTATCCAAGTCCCTGTTAATGTTTGTACGGAGGAATTTATGATATCGCTTCCGCATGCGAACAATTGATTTTTATGCATCTCTCGAAATACGTGAATCTTGGGATGCTCAAGAGTTTACTCGCAGGGAGTCGCGCACCTGTGCTCGGGACGCGGGGCGTGACATCCCACCCTGCTTGGTATCAGAGCAAGGTCAGCTCGATCCAAGTTGATTGAGAATTGGAGTGATAAGGAGGATTAAGTTGGAACAAGACGAGTAGCGAGATCTTAGGAAACTTGTTAAAATAAGGCGCGAGATGCATGGCATATGACTTGGCGCATGTGATGGACATTGGTCCTGACAAGATTGTGGTGATTCATAAGGATAAAGTTCCATGCCTAGCGTCGAAAGTCATTTCTGGATCTTGAACTGCCGAGTAAATGAGCATGGCTAGTTTTGGTGAACTGTGAAGTGGACGGAATGGGGTAATGGCCATGGATTGTTTAGTGAAGTACCTCTGAAATTAGTTGTGTGGAAGGTCGTTATGTTATGACTGTTTTCGTTAAGTCATAATTTGGTAGCTCTAGACTTGGTTGGATCAATGAGTTACTAACTCCTTGGTGGATTTGTGGTGGTCCAGGCTTAGTGAAAGCATACATGAATGAGTAATCCGCCTAGAAGACTTGGAAGACCCAAGAGCGGAGCCTCTAATTTGAGGCCACCTATGGTGGAAGACCCGAGAATGGACGGAGTGTGAGAGCACTAGAAAGGATTGACGACCTCATCGACAGGGAGACCCAAGATAGGGATGCTGCCATTGCCCAAGCGGTAGGAGCCGCAACAGTTGCCGTCAATGCCAATAACGGCAATAATGCAGGTAATGGAAACAATGGCTATCATGACCAGGGCAATGAGGCAGTGAATGCCTAGAAAGAAGTTGTTGTGGCCAGGCAGATAAGCCAACTGATCTAACAGTTTATCAAGCTGAAGCCAACCCATTTCGATGGGACTAGAGACCTTGAACTAGCACCGAGATGGATCGAGAAACTAGAAAAGGCCTTTGGAGTACTGAGGTGCATAGATGAGGAAAAGGTACTGTTAGTAGTATACCAATTGGAAGGGACCGCTAATGACTAGTGGGTTGCCACCAAGAATGTAATCTTTCTGGAAGAGACAAGCTTGACCTGGAATGCCTTTATTACGGCATTCAATGACAAGTATTTCTCCCAGACAGCTCGAGAAAGGAAGCAAGTAGAGTTCTTGCAACTGCATCAGAATCATCTGACCATAGACCAGTATGAAGCTGAGTTCTCCAGGTTGTCAAGGTACGCGCCTTGATCAGTAGAGGATCCCCTGGAGAAGGCACGGAGATTTCGAGATGGACTGAGGCTTGAGCTTCGCAGCCAAATGATAGCTCTGACATGATGACGTATAAGGAAATCTATGAATGGGGACAGATGATCGAGAGGGACCTGAAGGAGAGGAATGCCGCATCTGGATCGCGGTTTAGTTCATTCAGAGACAATCACCAGATTGGTAAAAGATCGGTAACTGACAATAGATGCTTCGTCCCTCCGATAAGAAAGAACATTATGAAGCCGCTGAACCAAATGAATTGGAGTTGCCGCCTCTTTGGCAGAAGGCATGGTAACGGACCTTGCCCGGCAAGAACTGGGGCGTGCTTCAAGTGTGGTCAAATGGGCCATCGGATGAGAACTTACCCGAATCAAGCTCCAATAACTAGAGCTCAAGAGCAACGACCACATGTAGGACCATAACTGCTATTCCCCAAAATGATCAGAACTGACCCCCAGCTCAAGGAAGGGTCTATGCTGTAGTATGCAGGAAAGCAGAAGAAGCGCCAGGCGTGGTCATAGGTACGATTTATTTATGTGACCAAGCTGCCTATGCTTTGTTTGATCTTGGCGCATCAGACTTGTTTGTATCTGTTCGCTTTGCTGATTTGGTTGATATAGAATTGAAACCGTTGAGTGTGATTTTGCATGTTGCTACCTCGTTGAAGGATAATATGTTGGTTTCGTTGGGCTGTGCTGATTGTAAAATCGTAATTGACGGTAGTAAAGAGAGTATCAACTTAGTTGTGTTGCCCATGTATGACTTCGATGTGATCATAAGAATGGATTGATTGGGTAAGCAAAGGGCGGTAGTTGATTGTGATAATAGGATAATCCGTTTCTATCTGAAAGGCCGCCATAGTTTTGAATTTGCGGGAAGTTGAGGAGGAACCTCGATTCTTTTAGTCTCACCTCTTGAAGCTACAAAACTGATAACCGAAGGATGTCAAACTTACGTCGCAGTTATGGACACGATTGCCGAGGAGCCTAAACTAGAAAGCATTACGGTAGTGCGTGAGTTTCCTAACATTTTTCCCCAAGAGTTACCATAGTTGCCACCAGAGCGGGAAATCGAATTTGTGATTGAGTTAACTCCCGAAACGAAGCCAATCTCGAAGGCACCCTATAGAATGTCCCTATCAGAACTGAAGGATTTAAAGGTGCAAATGCAAGAATTACTGGACAAAGGATTTATTCAACCGAGTGCTTCACCGTGAGGAGCGCTAGTGCTGTTTATAAAGAAAAAGGATGGGTCTTTGCGTTTATACATCGATTATAAATAGTTGAATCAAGTGACTGTAAAGAATAAGTACCCACTGCCGAGGATTAATGACTTATTTGATCAATTGCAAGGAGCTGCGGTATTCTCAAAGATTGATCTAAGGACCGAGTATCATCAGTTGAGAATTAAGAAGGAAGACATACCTAAGACCGCTTTTGGCACAAGGTATGGTCACTACGAATTCACTGTGATGCCTTTTGGACTGACCAATGCTCCAGCTGCATTTATGGACTTGATGTATCGGGTGTTCAAGGAATTCTTGGATAGATGTCATAATCTTTATTGATGATATCCTGATTTACTCAAGGAGTAACAAAGAACACGTAGAATATCTGATGATTGTTTTGCAGACCTTGAGGGAGCACTCGCTTTACGCTAAGTTTAGCAAATGTGAGTTCTGGCTGAATAAAGTGGTATTTCTTGGCCATGTGGGATCTGGAGAAGGAATTGCTGTGGATCCTACGAAGATCAAAGCCGTTATGAATTGGTCTAGGCCTACTACGGTCACGGAAGTTCGAAGTTTCTTAGGATTGACGGGATATTACCGACGTTTCGTGGAGAAGTTTTCATCTATAGCCATTCCACTAACGATATTGACTAAGAAAGAAACGAAGTTCGAATAAACGGATAAGTGTGAAAGGAGTTTCCAATAGCTCAAGCATCAATTATCAACCGCACCGGTATTGACGATTCTATCAAGACCCGGAGACTATGAGATATACAGCGATACTTCGCTAAAGGGACTAGGCTGTGTGCTAATGTAGCATGGAAAAGTGGTTGCCTACGTGTCCCGACAATTGAGACCGCATGAGATGAACTACCGAACTCATGATTTGAAATTGGAAGCAATCATCTTTGCTCTGAAGATCTGGAGGCATTATTTGTGAGGCGAGAAATTTCAGATTATATGGATCATCAGAGCCTGAAGTATCTATTTTCCCAAAAGGAACTGAACATGAGGCAGCGTCGATGGAAGGAGCTGCTTAAGGATTATGATTGTGATATATTATATCATCCTGGGAAAGCAAACCTAGTCGCGGATGCGCTCAGTCGAAAATCAAGTATCGCCTGTCTACTGGTAAAAGGATGGTCGTTATTTGAAAATTTGAGGGATTCTGAATTCAGATTGGAAGTCTGTCAGTTATCCAGTTTGATGGCCACACTAAGAATAGGACCTGAAATCCAGGAAAGGATAAAAGCCTTACAGTCTACGGACCCGAAAATTCAGAAAATCCTGGAGATAGATGCTACGAAGAGGAGACCAGAATTCCAAGTATTAGAAGATAGAATTTTGAAGTTTTGGGGGCGTCTATGCGTACCAAAGGACGAAGAATTTAGAGAAATGATTTTATCGAAGGCTCACCTAAATAATTATAGTATCTACCCAAGTAGCACGAAAATGTACCAGAGCTTACGTCAGTACTACTGGTGGAACGGGATGAAAGCGGATGTAGCCAAATATGTGGCAAAGTGCTAGATGTGCCAATAGGTAAAAGCACAACACTGTAAACTCGATGGATTGTTACAGCCGTTGGAGATCCCTGAATGGAAATGGGAACACATGACTATGGATTTTGTGATGGGACTACCAAGGAGCTAGAGAGGCCACGATTCTATTTGGGTAGTCGTGGACAGGTTGACCAAGTCTGCACACTTCATTCCTATGGGAAAGGATTTCGCGATGGACAAATATGCCGAATTGTATATGAGACAGCTAGTAAGGCTACATGGAATACCCGTGACGATCACATCAGACAGAGATCCCAAGTTTACATCGAACTTCTGAAAGAGTCTTCAAGATGCCATGGAAACTCGACTACAATTTAGTACGGCATACCATCCATAGATGGACGGACAATCGGAGAGGACAATTTAGACGCTCGAGGATATGTTACGAGCGTGTGTTATTGACTTCAAAGGTGGATGGGAGGATTAACTGCATTTGGTGGAGTTCGCATATAATAACAGTTATCAGCATAGTATTCGAATGACACATTTTGAAGCGCTTTACGGGAGAGCTTGTAGGACCCGATTTGTTGGGACGAGATTGGAGAAAGAAGTATTATAGGCCCAGAATTGATAGAGCAATCTGTGGAAGCAGTGAAGATAATCCGGGATAGGCTAAAAATAACACAGAGTCATCAGAAAAGTTATGCGGATAAACGGCGTAAGCCTTTGGAGTTTCAAGTAGGCGATCATGTTTTTCTTAAAGTGTCGCCAATGAGGAGATTATCTAGATTTGGAAAGAAAGGGAAACTAAGTCCAAGGTACGTAGGATCTTTCGAGATTTTGGAACGAATTGGGACTCTCGCATGCAAGCTTGCCCTACCGCCTAATCTATCCCAAGTACACAACGTCTTCCATGTGTCAATGCTACGGAAGTACGAACCGAACCCGACGCATGTACTGGATTACGAGGTTATCAAAGTGGATGATAGAGTATCATACGTAGAAAAGACAGTTAAGACCGAAGATCGAAAGGAGCAGATTCTAAGGAATAAGATGATTCCATTGGTCACAGTTGTTTGGGAGCATCATGAAATCGAAGGCGCTACGTGGGAAAGCGAGGAAACGATGAGGCGTCAATACACCCATTTGTTTGATTGACTGGTTTATTGTAAATTTCGAGGACAAAATTTGTGTAAGGGGGAAGAGTTATGACATTCTGATTTTCCTGTCGTTTCAACACTTATTAATGATAATATATCTAGCGATGTGTTTCAGTTATATCTTGCTCGGATCTGATTAATCTCGAGTTAACTGACCAAAAGGGAAAGGCTAACGCGAGACAAGGTACGTGGACCTAGGGAGCTCGAATAGGAAATGACACTTTGACCATAAGGATTGTCGATGGGACATTTAGAGTTATAAAAGGCCGATCTAAGGACGATTAAGGAATGCATTGCTAGGGTTATACGGTTAGAGCACGCGTGGTGCCGCTTAACCAAAGTATAATTTGCAAAATTTTTCTAAATCGAACGATGACAATCGAGACCGTCGGGACTAGTAATAGACCCTCGCAATTACATGACAACCAAAGTCGGCATGAACTAACAAACCCTAAGTGTGATATGAATCACGGAGTCGTTCGCGTAATGTCTGCAAAAGTCGCCCGTCAGTTTAGGATAAACTGAAGTCAAATTCGACAGAGAAATGATTTAGAAACGAGTCTCGAAATTAGAAAATAGAGAATTAAGGATTCCAACATTATAATTGGATTGCACGTCGCCACATTGAAAGAAATGTGAATCAGAAAAATGATGTTCCGGACGTTGAGGGTAAAATTAAGAAAAATAACAACCCTTGGATGAAGACTTGATTGACATATGGACAAGTGTCAATGGATGGTGGATGAGCATTAATTAAATAACTTTTAACTTACCATTCTATCAAGTTGACCATGCCATTTGTGTATACACCCTCTCTCCCTCTTCCCTTCAGTCGAACACTCCACAGCCATCATCATCATCATCTTCTTCTTCTTCATCTTCTTCACCGAGAGCTGCTCCCGCCCGATCGATTCTGCCCACCTCCATCGTCGCTGTCGATCGCCACTTCCGACCACCACCTATGGTCGAACCGACCACTAGTGTCTTCTTCATCCTCTTGCCGACTAAATCCAACTTGAATCAAGTCATTTGACCCACTGAGGAGCTCCGACCGGCCGCTTTCCCGAGAGTCGACGGAAACCTTCGCAGCTGAAGGTAAGCTGTTGTTTGGACTCCGTAGAATCTCTAAACGTTTGAATCTTTCAGCCAAATTTTGCGGACATCTAGGCTACATGTATACTGAGTTGTGGTAGAAATTTGAGCTGATTTTGATGAAGTTTTGATCCTAAATGGGTTTGGTCTTTGAAGGACGAAAATTAACCGGCGGTAGACTTGGGAAGACTGGCGTCGTTCGTGGACCATTTGATGTCGCCTTGAGCCCAAATTTTCGGTGAGACTTCCCAACTCCTAGAACCACATGTTAGCAAGTAAATTGGTGGATAAATTGAGGATTTAAGATGATTTATAGGCTGATTAGTTGAGATATGCACAGAACTGAAAATGCCATGTTTCTGTTCTGTGCATACCGAATCTTGTGGGGGCTGTTGGTGATGGAGTTGAGTTCCAATTTCATTGTTGAGGCTTATAAGGATGTCAATCGATATGTCATTGAGAAATATGCTTGGTGAATTGACAAATTGGGTGAATTTCCTTAGGTGCACGGCTGACTTATTCTTGGACCATTAGAACCGAAGCATTGGTGTGCTTAAAGGAGGGTTTTTTTGCTGATTTAATCTTGAAGTAAAGGGTGTCTAAACCTTGGTTAGGAGGATTGAACTCGATTGGGTGAATTGATTGCGAATTAGGCTGGTTCTTGGGAATTATGGTGTGATTGTCCAATCTGTGTCCTCGTGAGTAGTCGATGGCTTGAACGCTTGTTGAATATTTGTGCCATGAATTGATTGCTTCTTTTGAGTGATGAGATTGATTGCCTTGCATGCCATAGATATCTAGCTCGATGCATGAATTTATACTCGATCATGAAGTTTTAATTGAAATAACGTCTGGCATGTTTGGAATCGATGATACCCTGAGGCGTTGAGAGGCGGGGTTGTGTTGAATTGTGCCTTGATGCGTTGAGACGTGGGGTTGAAATGGCCAATGTCCTGATACGTTGAGATGCAGGACGAAACTTTCGACATAGGCTTGGAATGAGATTGAAAACCTAATGCGTTTACGCAGATTTGTCAATAGGATGGTCTAAGGCGTAATTACGCGGACCGAGCTTGAGGCGTTCTAAATGCGGGCGTGAATCAATGGAGGCCTGGAAAGGTGGAAGGTGTAACCTGACTCGGTAATACATGCTTGATTTGAACGATGAGATATGATGCCATGATTGCGTGCTTGACTCTAGTCTGTATCTATATGTTGTTTAATGACTGCTGAATGTTTCATGTGATTGCTTGTGCCTTTTGCTCACGATTGCATTCACCTGTGTATTTTGTCAGCCTAACCTAGGGTTAGGACCTGTTTTACTGAGATGTGAATCTCACCCCGTTGTAGGACCACATTTTTAGATCCTAAGCCGTGAGAATGTTGTCGATCAAACTAGGTGACTTGAAAGAGATGTCCACGTATTTTGAGGAGTTCCCGGACGGACAGGAAACCAAGTACTTTAGGAAGTGTACTGTAGTCTGGGTCGATGAGGGTGGAAAGAGCTGGAATTCTCATAGGTTCGAGGCTTGGTTTCGGAGGGTATGTGAGGTTACTACTGGACCACTGAAGCCCATCGAGATACCCTGTGGGATAATCCCTAGTTGGTGTCATCCCACTCAGGATTATGTGAAGGTCGAGGGGTCAACAGCTGGTTCGAGGAACATTCCTGAGAGGACCCCAACCTTGGAAGTCACCGACGAGGTCATCGAGATCAAAGCTACCGAGGACGACCTGGTGGAACAATCAGTAGACGAGACAATGGAGGATACAGTGGAGGTACGCTCGAAGACTTTCTCGGAGTACGAGCCTATTGAGGATGCCGAGGAGACTGACGACTCCAGTAGCTCGACTTTTAGGGTCCTCGTTTTCGGGACTGTTATTTTGCTGATGACCTCGATGGTACGTTTTCTTTTGGAAATGTTAGTGGTTGTCTTTTGAGCCGGTCTTGCCACCCTTACTGACTAGCGATATTAGTCTATCAGCGTTTTGTAAGAACTTGTGGGAAGTTATGTGTAAAAGTAATTATGGTGTTCTTGCTATCTAAATCCCTGCGAATGTTTGTATGGAGGAATTTATGATATCGCTTCCGCATGCGAACGATTGATTTTTATGCATCTCTCGAAATACGTGAATCCTGGGACGCTCGAGAGTTTACTCGCAGAGAGTCGCACGCTAGTGCTAGAGACGCGGGGCGTGACAGTTAGTAGAAACTTCATTTATTGACTTGTAAGAGTTTCTTACATGTTTGCCAAGTGTGCAAGCTTCACAGTGCTTAGTTCGTTCAAATTTAGCATCTGGAAGTCCTCTCACTAGCTTTTTTTTTGGAGAGCTTTGAGATTTACTTGAGACTTATATGTCCCAGTTTTCTGTTCTAAAGTTCTGGATCATTTTTGACATATAGAAGACATTTTTCTTTCTCAGATGATGTATCCAGAAGGTACATGTTACCATGTCTTCGTCAAGTGAATGTAGATTCATTATCCTGGCTTGTACCTGAGCACTTATTTTCTGGAAAAGACACCTTATATCTAATATCGTATAGTTGGCTAATACTAGTGAGATTGAAATTCAAACCATTGACTAATAATACATCATGGATAAGTAAGTTGTCAATCTTCACAGTTCATTTTTCAATGATTGTTCCTTTGTTGTTGCCACCAAAAGAAACACTTTCTCCATCAAACATTTCAAGATTGATTAATATTGATGATTCTCTGGTCATGTGTCTAGAAGATCCACTATCAAGGTACCATTTATTTCTCATTTTCATTGGTACCTGCAACCATCAATAAAACTCAAGTTTTCTTTGGTATCCAAATCTGTTTGGATCCTTTGGGGTTAACAACATTTGCATGTGTAAGAATATCTCGAGTTGACCTTTTGATTTTAGTGCAATAGCTTATAGAATGTTTTGGGTCAGCACAGTTTGAGCAGGCAGAAAAAATCAGTCCTTCAGATTTTACAAACTATTTCCTAAAATGACCTTTGTAAAAATGCTTAGGAGGCCTTTTCCTAAGTCTTTCCTTTATTTCAGGAAAATGATTCTTCACATTGCTTTCCTTTTGAAAGCCTAGTGCTCGATTTGTTATGATAGAGAACTTGTATGGAAAGTATTTGTTATTATGTTTTAGATCCGGAGGAGAACTTTTTATGGGTATCGAAAGTTTCCTTGCTCAAAATGACATTTTCTTTTTCTAAAAGATCTTTTTTCTTTTTCAAATAATTGTTGTCATCTTTGAAAAGATCTCTTTCCTTTTTTAAGAAAATGTTTTCTTTTTCTAAAGTTTCAATCCTAGATTTTCATTGAGTATTTTTTTTTTGGAAATCAAAACATACTGCTCATTTATTTGAGAAAATTCATTTTCAAGAAAATTGATTGTATCCTTTTAAGAAATGTCTCTTTGTTTGAAAATAACTATTTCTTTTTTCAACTCCGAAAGTCTTGTAAGAGTATCCTTATATTCTAAATATAATTCATCTATATACGCAGATACTACAGAGGGAATTTTTGAATTTGTTACCTCGAGATCATCATATGAGTTTGCCATGAGACATATATTGACATATTCATCATCACTTTCACATTCAGTGTCACTCCAAGTCTCTGCTTTCTTTGATTTTTCATCCTTGCCTTTCTTCTTTAATAGAGGGCATTTTGATTTGATGTGGCCTATCTTCTGGCATTCATAGCAAGTGACCATTTGATTTTCATTTCTGCCTTCAGATGATCTTTTTAGATCATTTCATTTGAAATCTCTTTTATCTTTGAAATTTCTTCCTTTCTTTGCCATTCTTTTGAATCTTCTGACCATGAGTGCTATTTCCTCGTCGTCTTCATCTTTGGAATCTGAAACATCAAAATTAGTATTAGATTTCAAAGTAATAGATTTCTTATCTTTTATTGAGACTATTGTGGCTAGTGTTGTCATTTAGAGGGGTGAATATGTGATTATAGTGTAATTTTCAAAGTTTAACGCGGAATTCAAATTGTACTGGCATTAATCTAACATCTCAGATGATCAAAAAAGAATATATCACTATGAGCGCTTTGTGTCTAGTTCAATTATCACAAGATATATAATATAATCAGAATAAGAGATAGAGAAAACTGCACAAATGGTTCATAGTGGTTCGGCTTTGGTTAAGCCTACGTCCACTTCTTTGGTTGTCAGCCAATTAACTAAATTCCACTAGTAAACTGCTTGAGAGGTTGCTGCTTAATGATCTCCTTAAAACACGGGATCCCATACATAACACTCAACACTCTTGTGTACACCTTCTCAAAATTACAATAGAAGAATCACAAAGAATATTAAATTCGAAGTACACTTAATTTAAGAATTATGAACATTTTTCCCTCTTAACGCCAATCTTATTTTCCCTTCAGTTTTGAGATGTCTTTTATACTCCTCCGCCTCCAATCTAACCATTGCAAGGCTTCCAGAAGAAGTTTCTTTAAAACTTCCCGTTTGGACAAAACAATTACCAAAAGAAGATCTCGTAGCTGTTGGGGATTCCAAAAGAAAATCGTCCCCATTTAGATTAAATTGCCCATACAATTATGATTATGGATTTCCATAGATGAATTCTTTCAATAGGCAAGTTCTACTCATCTCCTAAGATTCATCCTTAATTGATCTTTATCCCCGAGAATCTTCAAGAACAATCCAACTCGATTGTATCCGTTGAAGTGTATTAATTAAGTATATCTAGAAGTCATCTTCAAGTTATGATTACTACTCATGAATGGTCCTCTCAGAACTTGAGCATCATTCCAATGTCTTAGCTCTCCCCGTTCAACATCTGAGCTTGACACATCATTTGAGTCCCTCAGGAATCAACATTTGAGCCAAACATTTTTGCCAAATTCAACCCTTTGCTTCCCTACACCAAAGGACAATTTGCAAAATAAGTATTCCACAACATTATCTCGAACTTTAGGAGTACTTGGATTGTTTTGTCAATTTCGAAATCATCTACGGTTTTTCTCAATAGTGGCTTTCTCATTGTTTCTTTCCTCCTCATAGGATTGAAGAGTTCCAATGAACTCGTCTATTGACAGAGGTGATATCTTTTGAGTCTCTCGAATGGATATTTTCACATTGTCTCATTCCTTCATGAGAGCTCCTAGTAGCTTGTCTGTTCTTTTTAATCTAGAAACCGGTTGCCCATGATATGTGAGACCATTCACTATTTCAGTGAATCTATAAAACATTTCTTTCAATGTTTCTCCAAGCTTCATTTTAAATGCTTCATATTGGCCAAGAAGGAAACTGACTTTGGTCTTCTTGACTTTGTATGTTCCTTCATATGTGATGTAGAGCTTGTCCTAAATCTTTTTCGATGATGAGCAATCTACAATACGTTTATATTCAGTAGGAGATAAAACACTATAGAATGAGTAAATAGCATTTACATCGAAAACATCTCTTTTTACTATTTCTATACCCGATAGAGTGACGGTTGGCGTATTGTTGTTGTTATCCCCCATGTCTGTTCTACTTGTAGTGCCTGCAGCAGGATTTACTGCTCTTTGTACAACATTCCAAATCTGAGGATCTTGGTATTTAATGTACGCTTTCAATTTGTTCTACCAGTCGCTATATTCTTTCACTTCAAATTATGGTGATTTGTTATTGCTTCCACCTTCGATCCAAGTGGGAGAAAAATTGCTAGTCATAAAGATCGTTAGCTCTTAAGTAAAAATACTTCATAAAATATGAGCACCAAGCTTTGATACCAATTATTGTGGCTAGCGTTATCACGAAGAGGGAGTGAATAGGTGAATATAACGCAAATTTTGAGATTTAATGTTGAATTCAAATTACGCAAGCTTTAAGCTCAACCGTTAAATGATCAATACAAGCTTTATTGCTATATGCACTGAGTGTGCAGGTCAACTATCACAAAATATAAAATAAGATCAGAGTAAGAGATAGAGAAGGCTACATATACTATTTATAGTGGTCGGTTTTGATCAAGCCTTCGTCTATTTTTTGGGCTGTTAACCAATCGGCTGGATTCCACTCGTAAACTACTTAGAGGTTACAGCTTGATGATCTCCTTTGATCAAGACTCCACACCTAACGCTCAATACTCTTGTGTACACCTCTTCACAATTACAATGAATAAAACAAGAAGAATATATGAAATGAAGTTCTCTCAATCTTGAAATTATGAACACATTTTTCTCTTAACGTTGATTTATATTCTCTTCAATTTTGAGATGTCATTTATATTCTTTCGCCTTCAATCTAACCGTTGTAAGGCCTCCAAAGGATTGCTCTCCAAAACTTCCTAGTTAGATGAGACAATATCTAAAAGAAGATCTCATAGCCGTTGAGGATCGCCAAGGGAAAGTCTTCGTCGTTTGGATCAAATCACCCATACAATTATGATCTTGGGTTTTCAGAGACGAATTCCTTCATTAGGAAAGTTGTATTCGTGTCCTTTGATCCATGTCCTTAATTGATATCTATCCCTGAAAATCCTCAAGAACGATCCAGCTCGATTGTGTTCGTTGAAATGTATCGATTAAAATAATTTTGAATTTCTCTTGAAGTTCTGGTTATTGCACGTAAATGTTTTTCTCAGAGCTTGAGCATCATTCCAACATCTGAGGTATTCTCGTTCAACGTCTGAGTTCCACACAGCATTTGAGTCTCTTAAAAGTCACATATGAACCATCTTTTTTGACAGATTCAATCTCATGCATTCTCGCACCAAAGGACAATATGCAAAATCAGCATTTCACGGCACTATCCCAAAACTAAGAGTACATGGATTATTTTGTTAACTTCAAAATCATCGATAGTTTTTCTCATATATTACCTTACCATAATATATTCATAGCAAAAGTATTCATATCGGGTCATAACTTCAAATCAAAAATCAATGGTCTAATCAATTGATCAATCTTATAAAAAATATGTCAATGGTCTATCCATTGATTAATCTCATCAAAACACATGTCAATGGTCTATCCACTAGCCAATCTCACGCCCAAGATTCTAACTATGGTCACATATAATACTCGTTACAAGAGGCGATCAGGATTCCTCTCTTGGCAAAGTCTTTAACTACAATGCCAGTAGGTCGGCCCACAAGTATATCATAATTAGTATATGTATACCCATATACCCCTCAACTGGGTTTACAACCATCTTGAGCATCAAATCAACATCTCCTCATAAAGTAGAAAATATATCACAATCAACCCAAATCCAGCAGAACATATCATATTGAATGAATAAAAACAACAGTAAAGGTTTGATCCTATTTTATGCATCAAATATGCAATTTTCGCAAATTATAACACATATAGTAATATCTCTTTCAGAATATGCACTTTACAAATACAAAGAAGAAATAACATCAGTTACCTGATAACACCGAAAGCAAACTACAAAGATTGTTCAGATCAATACGTCAAATCCCTATCAAAAGAATGAAAAAAATATTAAAAACAGAGTAATAAGCTACCCTAGAATACAACTCAACTGAAAAAGGCCTATTTGTTATTAAGGTGATACCTATGCACTAACAAAAAACTCGCTTATAATGGAGACGCATGCTATCCGCTATGCACAACTTGTGCAATAAACTTAAATGGGTCATAACTCCATCATCGGAGCTTCGATTTAAATGAGCTTGTAGTCCAAAGAAAGCTCTTTTAACATACAACGAAAACCCAACATGGTTTGTGAGAATCTATTCAAAAATTAGCAAGAAAGGGTGCAATATCTGGTCGCGCACTATTCACTATGGGCACCATATTTGAAAAACACTCTTTGGGAAAACGTAACGTCCAATCAAGATCTGTCCAATCCTACGGCTTCAAGACATCCTAAAGTTTCATTTTCATATAAAAACACAGTCAAACAACCTTCAAATCTAACACAACTCATATTTGTCCAAACTCCGAAATTGAGCCATAACTCCGGAAATGATTCCAAGTAGACGAAAGAGGAGTGTGATCACTTACCAGGCTTGCGATTCGCAGTTGATTGATAGGAAAAAGCCTCCATGATGTGTATGGCAGTTTCTCTTCTCTTTTTCTCCTTTGTTCTTCTTCTTTCTCTTCCATCTGTCGAGCTCTCCCTCTGTTTTTTTTTTGTTCCGTTGGTTAGGTCTTCTACTAAAGAATAAGAAAAGACAAAGTTGGGCTAGGCTTGGGCTTAAAGAAAAGAAGGAAAATAATGGGCTTCTTGACTGATATTACAATCGAGATTGGCATCAGCGGTGGCGAATGACAGCTATGGTCGGAGGTCGATAGTGGTGGCGTCGGCCGATGGGCGGTGGTCAGTGGCGATAGTCGGTAATGGCGACGGTGGTGGCAAGTGAATGTGAGAAAGTTAAAAAATAAAATTAGTTGCATTTCGTAAAAGTCTTTTAGCCTGAAGTACCTCAACCTCTAGCGATATTTTGAGTTTAATGACTTTGGAGAGCATATGAGATGTAATTGCATCTCCTTAAAGTGAGTTAAAAAGTAACCAAACAACAGTTGCATTTGGTCAAGAGGCTTTAAAGCCCCAATTCTCATTTCAGATACTAAACCAAACAAGGCCATAATATGAAATTATTTACAAAGTTACGACAAGTAAAAAAAAGGTAATTAACCATACCATTGGTAATTACTAAGTGTCATCATTCTTATGTTAGGAATTCCGTAGAGAAATTAATACCGACAAACTTACTAATAGTTGGTGCAGTTGAAATTATGGAATCATGAGGTAACAACAATCGTTGTATGTACTGAAACTCTAAGGCCCTGTGTGATGATAAAATTAATTGTCGAAAATTAAATAATCCAGAACTTAAAATGATTAAGATCGTTTGATAACTAAAATTAACATTCTAATTCCCTAAAAAACCCTCAACTTTATGTCCAATCTCAAGTCTACCTCAAACTTCTTTTGTCTTAGAAAAAATCCTTAACTTTCTATCCAGTCCCAAATCTACCCCGAGCATTTTTTTTTTGTCATAGAAAAAACTTCAAACTTTAGATCTAGTCCAAAATCTACTCCAAACTCTTTTTTGTCTAAAAAAAAAATCCAAACTTTAGGTCTAGCCCCAAATCCACCTAGATTTGTCTAAACAAATTCACAAAATTTTAATTTATTCCCAAATTTACCCCGTGGTCCATTTCTAGTTTGATGTGGCATTTTCATATCGATAAAAAAATTCACATTGGCAAAGTATTAAAGCGATATGTACGAACCATCATGGCATTTCCACATGAACAATAAATTCACCTCTATAAAAAGGGTTGAAATTATCCAAAATGAAATCATTCTCAAATATCAAGGTAAAATGACACTAGGAGTACCAATATTTATGTAGGCCCTCATTTTAATGTAGATATTTTTTTGGATCACTTAAGTTCCTTTTTTTTAAATGATTATTTCATTGCCAACTCCGGTGAGCATTGCTGGAAAGCATACTTGGTATCTACGTGGTCCGCCGAAGAGTAAAAAAAATAAAAAAACAATAAAAAAATCCACCTAATATTAAAAAAAGTAAAAATAAACTAAAAATAAAAAAAAATAAGAAAAGGTAAAGCAGCAACAGCAAGGGCTCATAGTATTCGTCGTCGCTGCCCACTGTCACAGGTCGGCAATAGGTGGGGGAGTTATGTCATGTCCCGATCACCGGGTACACTACAATCCTACCAAATGCCTTAGTCATTAAGGATGACGTCCCAGGTACATCATCAACCCAGTCTTTTATCTTTTATTAAGCGCATGTGGAACGTGCACACTAGACAATCATACTAGTTCATATCTTTGCGTATAATCCAATACATGCATGGTCATGCTCAAAACTTGGTTGAATGCGATTTTCATACTTAAAACTCTATTCACACCAGACTTTGTATCTATAATTTGTCTCAATTATACAATTATCAGCAATCAAGACTCCTAACAATAATAAATTAATTATTACGACCAAAGTTAATTAATTTGATCATGATTAATTAAATCAATTACAATTAATTAAATTTATCTTAAATAATTAATCATTCAACTTAATTAATGAACCCAACTCCAATTAATTAGTACCACAATATTTAGTTAACCCGACCTTAGGTAAATAATCCGACCATGATTAATTAAAGCTACCTGAGTTAATTGAACCAATTACAGTTAGCCATAAAGTAACTATAGTTATCTAAAAGTAACTACCGTTAAATTAAAGTAACTATAGTTAGATTAAAGTAACTACGATTAATCTAAGCTAACCGAGGTTGATATAAAATAACCATGATTAAATTAACGTAACTACAGTTACTATAACTCAACTAAGATTAATTTAACCTAATCGTAATCGCTAATATAATCCAATCTTAGTTAACTAAACTAATCTATCGTTAAAGATAATTAATCTAATCCCTCAATGCAGTTAACACCTTAATGAGAGTTTAATGGTTGACTCACAAAATAGCGGTGATCAGAGATGATTTGGGCACCACGGCGATGACGACTGCAACAAGGAGGGGGTTCTCGGGACGACAAGTTAGGGTTGGCATAGACACAACTCGACTTAGGGCTTTAGGTCTCAGGTAACTACGGCTCCACGAGCGATGGTCCTCGGCAGCTGTAGGGTGTTCTAGGCCTATTGGGTTTCGGTGGCCTGCGGAGGGCTATGGCTTGGGTCGACGTCAGAGGGAAGCACAATAGCAACGAGATGAGGTGGCCGACGAGGCTGCGAGTTCGGCAGCTAGGGTTCTCGGGCTTGAGCCTTGGGGGGTGGTCGCTGGCAAGGGTGGAAGGTTGAGGAGCCTCGGCTGGTAGGCAAAGCAGCGGTTGTCGTGACAAGCGACGATAGAAGGTGGCGGAGTTTGGTAAGTGAAGGAGGTGTTAGGTGGTGGAGTTACATAGCCAAGAGAGTTAGAGAAAGGGTTGATGGTTCATGGCTGAGCTTGGGTTGGCCGCAGGTATCTTAGTTACAGAGGCTATAGCTGGCTCGGCGTCAGCGACAGAGCTCGAGGGTGGTGACACAATAGAGTGGTGGCCTGAGACAATGCACGACGCGAGTTGGGTTGGTTCAGGGTGGCTAAGGTTCAGTCAAGGCTAGCTTTGAGCGCGAAGGTTACCAGTACTATGACATGACATCTCGACTACTCGAGCTTAAATTTCTCTAATCGACGTCTCGAAATTATCCAATTATTTTCTCTTAAATCCTTAAAAATCTAATTTTATTTTCCATGCTGAAATTCATGATCTAAAATTCATC
Organism: Rhodomyrtus tomentosa; assembly: GCA_028455895.1. Classification (NCBI taxonomy): domain Eukaryota; kingdom Viridiplantae; phylum Streptophyta; class Magnoliopsida; order Myrtales; family Myrtaceae; genus Rhodomyrtus; species Rhodomyrtus tomentosa. The sequence continues at coordinate 24,890,289 of JAPCWY010000009.1, read as the reverse complement.
AAATCCAGTTATTTTACATATGCCGAATGTGCTGGACCATGAAGTTATAGAAGTGGATGACAAGGTGTCGTATATGGAAAGGCCACTCAGAATTGAAGACAAGAAGGAACAGGTCTTGAGAAACAAGATGATACCGCTAGTGAAGGTGATCTAGGAGCACCATGGAATTGAAGGTGCTACTTGAGAAAGTGTGTCGCGACCCTCTTCCGTTTGGCGTATGTTAAGGGTTAATGGGCCGTCTATTCTGGTCAAACGCGAGCCTCTCGAGCCTCTCTCTCTCTCTCTCTCCTTTAGCTTGCAAGAGAAGCCATCTTCTTCTTCTTCCTCCACATATTTGGCCGAGCACCAACATCCTCCCCCTAATTTCTTTTTTTCTCTCTCTCTTTTGGTACTCTCTTTCCCTCGCCCCTTCTCGCCGCTATGTGCTCGACTCGACCTTGCCCTCCCGTGACCGTGATCTACGCGCTGGCCACCATTACGTCATTCATCACCTTCCCGACACCCTAACTACCTCAGATCGTCCTCTCGCCATCGTTGTTGACCCATGAGCTTGCTGAAAGCCGAAAAGGTCACAGCTTGACGGATTAGACCCGTGAGCTCCTAGACCGACTTTAAAGAGCTTGTTTCACTTCAACCTCTTGGTAAGACACCTTTAAGACTTGGTTTAAGTTTATAGCAACTTGAGACTGAAGGTTTAGATGGGTTTACAATAGATTTTGATGGCTAAATTCTTGTGAACTTCAAGGAAAGGATTCTACCCTTCACTGACCAGCTAGGAACCATGGTTCTTTGAGGATCATCGAGGGATCATTTCACTTGGTTTTTATCTGTAAGCCACCTTAAAACATAGCTCTATATGTTAGCAACTTATGAGTGAGTTAAAGATTGGTTTAGATAGACTATAATGGTCGGTTCCATGTGATTTCCTCAAGAACAGATTCTGCCCTTGTTCTGACTAGCTTAGTCCGACACTTTGTGTGGCCTCTTGGCGAAGTTAGCTAGCTCAAATCCTTCGGTGAGTTGATCCTAAACCTTCCCTAGGATATTAGGGTACTAATAGACGAAGATTCAACTTGATTTGAGTGGTTTCATGGACTGGTTTTATGAGAGGCGCGGGGAAATTTGAATCTACCCAGATTTGAGGACTAATGTTCATTGGCTTGTTCTTGAATGAGAACCATGTCGTTATGCCTAAATTATGTTAGCTCAAAGCTATGATTAAAGGATATTATGAATGTCGTGAAAGGGATTAGACATTGCTAGTTGATTTGGCTCGATTACGGGCTCGATTGTTCGAACGTGTACTTTAATGATTAATTGATCACTGAATCGACAAGCCGAAATTGCTTAAACAGATTTCCTTGGTTAATGTTGGATGGCTTGATGAGATGAGTTTCTTGTGTTTGAGATAGAGGCTAATTATGACCGGATATTATATATTAATAATGGCCAATCGATTGAGCTCTGGGAAGGGGTTACTCCCATTTGACTTGACGAGGTCGGGCGGCTAGAGAGTCCCATATCTACCGAATCATCTCGAAGATTGTAAGAATCTAGAGTCGTATGGTGACTGAATCATCTTTAAATCCTAACGCGAGAGTCCTATAGTCAACCGAATCATCTCGATGGTGCGGAGTGTCGAGAGTCGCTATAGTGAACAAATCATCTCGCATGAGAGAGTCATCATATTGACCGAATCATCTTGATTGAACTGGGTGTCGAGAGTCATATGACTGACCGAATCATCTCACCGCTCGAAAAGAGCATAATTGAAACTTGAACACTAAAGAATAAATTTGAGAAACTGGAATTCCCTTACAAGTTTGATTATTTGGAATTCATGTCTAGAATACAAAGCTTAGACTTGAATGTGACTTGTGATTGATTTGAGTCGAATGAATGCTGGAATGCTTGAAATGCTTGAAATGTCGTGCCTTATCATTTGTCTTATTGCCACGTTAATATTTTTCTCTAAAACTGGCATATTTTCAACATGTCTTGAGGTACTAATAGCCTAACTTAGGGTTAGGGTCAACTTACTGAAATTATTATTTCACCCCGTTGTGTGACCTACGTTTTCTGACCCCAAACCCTGGTCATGCCCCCGAAGCACCTTGGAGTCCCAATGGACATTAACACATCCGTTGAGGAGTTTTCCGTAGATCTGGATAAGGTATATATTAGGAAAGGAAGTACAATATGGGTAGATGAGAGAGGTGACTACTGGAAGCCCCACTGTTATGAAGCTTAGTATTACCGCAATGGCAATACGATGACCAAACCTCTTAAGATGTATGATATTCCTAAGAATGTCATCCCAAAGTGGTGTCAACTTACTCCTCTTGAAGGTGAGGCTTGTGAATCTGTCGTTGAGTCTAGGAATGCCACATGAAGCCCCCAACCCGTGAGGAAGAAATAGAGGTGATAGAACTCTATGCGTTTGAAGATGAAGAGGAAGACATTCCCAAAGCTGATGACTCAGGTGCCTATTTCGAGTACGACCTCGAGAAAGAGGAAGAAGAGGTTAAGGATAGTGAGTCTGAATAGTAGGCGCAACTGTCACCTACATTTTGTCATCCTTGTAGGGTACGAGGACAAGACTGGTTAATATATGTCTTTTGTTGTCCAATAGTGTCAACCGTCGAACCCTAATGTCGTTGGATTGTGTTTGACTATTTCTTGTAAGAGACTATGTATTATGTATGCTATGTGTAAATCCTATGTCATCTGTCTGTTTTTATGTATGGGGTTTGTTTCGCTTCCGTATGTGCTTATCGTATCGCGCTCAAGGAATACGTCGTTGGATCCTAGGTAACTTATATAAATAACGACCGTGAGGGGTGTCGGCGTGTCGCCGGGGTCGAGGCGTGACAATAAGCATGGAATCTCCATAGACTTGCATCTCTCGCACCTTCATGGAGATGACCAACTACAAGCCTAGAATACACACTTCATATTCTGAAAAGTTGTTAGTACAGGGACATGCCAGTTTCACAGTAACTGGATAATGTTGGCCTTTCGGAGATATAATATTGTCCTGGTGCCAGCTCTTGACAGATTAACTGCGCCGTCAAAGTGCATGATCCATTTTTCTTATGATAAAGTTAGGATCCGATCTTTTGTTTCAATCTCTTCTGAAAATGTTCTATTTTGGGAACTCTCTGCTAGCATATCAGCTATCGCTCGTCCCTTTACAGATTTTTGAGGGGAACTCCTGATGTCAAACTCAAGCAACATCACCTGCCATTTGGCCAACTTTCGAATCAAAACATGTTTCTTCAGTAGGTACTTGATTGGATCATTTTCAGTTACCAACTATAAATGATGATGCAGGGTATACTGTCTCAACCTTCGAAGCATCCACACTGCTGCTACGCAAGATCTCTCAACCAGGGTGTAATTCATCTCAGATGTGGTAAACTTCTTGCTCATATAGTATATTACTCTTTCTTTGTTATCTTTAAGAATTGTTTGAGCGAGCAAGGCTCCTAAAGACTCCTGATGAACAATCAAATATAGAGTCAAAGGATAACCTGGGATTGGCGGCACGAGCACCGGCGAAGTGATCAAATACTCCTTAATCTTTTGAAAAGCCTGATTACATTCTATTTGGTACCTTTCTTCAACTGTTTGAAAATCGGTCTAGGCACGTCAAACAGCTGGCTAAAAAATCTGGCGATGTAATCCAATCTCCCTAGAAGACTCCTTGCTTCTTTTACCATCGAGGGAGTTTCTATGTCGTGAATAGCTTGGATCTTAGAATGGTCAATTTCAATGCCTCTATACTGACCATAAATCCGAGAAGCATCCTAGATTTTGCCCCAAATACACATTTGTTTATGTTCAGTCTAAATTTATATTTTTGCAACCATTCAAACAACTTTCTCAGCACTTGAACGTGATCTTGTCCTCTTTTGAACTTGGCGATCATATCATCAACATATATTTCAATCTTCTTGTGGATCATGTCGTGGAACAAAGTCACTATGGCCTTTTGATATGTAGCCCCTACGTTCTTCAATCCAAAAGACATAACTTTATATCAGAAATCCCCACGGGGTGGTGAATGAAGTCTTAGCTCTATATTTTTTCTTCATTAGGATCTAATTATATCCAGATAATCCATCCATGAATAAGAACAATTCATATCACGTTGTATTATCCACCAGCACGTCAATGTGAGAAAGTGGAAAATCATCTTTTGGACTCGCCTTGTTTAAGTCACGATAATTCACACAAACCCGGACTCTTCTGTCCTTCTTCATGACTGGGATTATATTTGCTATCCAATCAGAATATGACATATATTCGATAAAGCCCACCTTAAGAAGTTTCATCACTTCTTCTTTAATCTTGTCTGACAACCCAGCTTTCATTCGTCTGTTGTCCTATTTTATCTGCTTAAAAATGGGATCAGTAGGTAATGCATGCTCCACAATATTAGGATCTAAACTTGGCATGTCCACATATGACCATGCAAAGATATTGTCATGCCTCGTGGCACGAGCTCGCGACTCCCTCCCTGCAAGCATAAACTCTCTCGAGGTCTCAGAATTCACATATAGGTAGAGAGATATATCATATAGAAAGCACACGGAAGAGACGATATAATATCTCCTCCGTACAAATATAAAATGGGACTTGGGTAACGAGAATACCAATAATATATAATATCCGAATATCCATACAAGGCACGATAAACTAACTCTGCTGGTTAGTAAGGTGGCATGGCCAGTACAAAAGGCTGTCATCAGTCTCGCAAAGAAGTAGATATCAAGAACACCACGAAAAAGTCAAACTAGTAAAATAGAGCCTCCTAAGTCGAGCTACTGGAATCATCAGTCTTCTTTGCCTCTTCAGTAGGCTCATACTTCGAGAAAGTCTCAGAGCAAATTTCTACCGTATCCTTGAGCGTCTCGTCCGCTGACGGCTCCACCAGGTGGTCCTCGGTAGCCTCGACCACTATAACATCATCTGTGTCCTTCATGGTCAGGGTCTTTTCAGGATCAATCATCGAGCCAGCAACGGACCTCTCGGCCTCCACTGAATCCCGAGTGGGATGGCACCAGCTGGGTATCACCCCACGGGGTACTTCAGTGGGCTTTAGTGACCCTGTGGAAACGTCCCCTACCTTCTCGAACCATGCCTCATATCTGTGAGGCTTCCAGCTACTACCACTCTCATCTACCCAGACGACCGTGCACTTCCTAATGTAAATCGTCCCATGTCCATTTGGGAACTCATTAAAATACACTGACATCTCTTTCGGATCTCCAACAAGGATTGACCACATGATCACGGTCTAGGATTTGAAAATAGGGTCCCTCAATGGGGTGAGATATACATCTCAGTAAGGTAGGTCCTAATCCTAGGTTAGGCTGACCGCCCACTCAGGCAGATGCAATCATAAACAATTTATATAAATAATCATATGAGGCATTCGAGTATCAATAACAACATACAGATGTCAAGCATGCAGTCATGACATCATAACACATCTTCAGGATCAGGCACACGTCGCCATATCAAATCACAACTTCCACCCTTCCAGTTTGTCTCACTTTCATGCCTGCATTTAGAACGCCCCAGGCTCGGTCCGCGTAAACGCATCAGACCATCTCATTGACAAACCCGCATAAACGCATTAGGTTTTCAATGTCACTCTAGGCCTGTGTCGACACATCACAACTCCATCTTGCGTTTCAATGTATCAGGACTATGGCCTTCACAACCCAGCGTCTCATACGTCTCAGGGCGCTATTCAATTCAAACCCCGCGCCTCAGCGCCTTAGGGCATTCATCCACACAACCCCGCGTCTCATACGCCTCCAAGTGTCACTACTCTCAGACATGCCACAAGTTTATTTTAATTCATAATACATAATATCAAGTGCAACTCAAGCACTAGCAATACACCCATGGCATGCGAAACAATCAATTGTGACATTCAAATGTGGCAATCAATTCAAAGCACAAGCATCGTCACACACATTCAGGTCCTCTGTATCTTTCAAGGATGCACATTGGGCCACCACATTATAAACCTCCAAGAATCGATCAATTCACACACAAATCGCCCAATCCAGTCCAATCCTCCCATCAAAAGTTTAGGATTCCCCTTACCTTGTGCTATAGCCAACAAAATTCATTCCCAAGCACTCCAATGGTTCAGCCCTAAGGGTCCAAGGATGATTCAACTGTGCAACCTAAGGAAATTTCATCCAATCGTTAATTTCCTCCTCAAATCATCACCCCACTAAACTACACCTCATGGACCTATCAATTAACATCCTCACACTTCTCAACGATGAACTTGGAGCTCAATTGTAACCACCAATAGCTCCCATAGAACCAGTATGCACAGAACCGAAACAGGGCAATTTCGATTATGTGTATACCCTAACTAAATAGCCCTTAAACTATCTTAAATCCTTAATTTAATCACTAATCTACTTGCTAACATGTATTTTTAAGGGTTGGAAAGCCTCACCGAAAATTTGGAATCAAAGCGACGTCGAAAGTCCTTGAACGGCGCTAGTTCCTCCAGACCTGCTACCGTTCCGTTCTGGCCCTTCAAACACAAGACTCATTTATGGTCAAAATTCCATCAAATTTACCCAAAATTTTTACCACAACTTAGTCTATGTGTCCCCTAGGTGTCCACAAAATTTAATTGGAAAACTTCAAGATTTCGAGGTCCTATGAGGCCTAAACTCTTGCTTACCTCTGGTTGCGACGATTTCCGTCGACTTTCGGGAGATTAACCGGCCGGAGCTCCTCAGGTGGTCAAACGACTTGCTTCCACTTCAAAAACGTTGGCAAGAGGATGAGGAAGCAGCAGGTGGTCGATTCGGTGATTGGGAGTCGCTGAAAGTGGCGGTCGACGATGGTGAACAGCGGCGGCAGAACCAGTCTTCTGGAGCAGCTTCTAGGTGTGAAGAAGAAGAAGATGAAGAAGATGAAGAGTTGATGGGAGGGGTGTGTTCGGCCAAGAAGAGAGAGAATGAAGTATATATTTCAATGGCTTGGTCAACTATGTTTGAATGGTAGGTAAAAAGTGTTTCCATCACCTCATGGCTCAATCTCTTGACACTTGTCCATTGTATCAATCATTTGCTCATACAATGGCTCTTATTTCTTCAAATTTTTGGCAGCTATAAAGGGTTTCAATTACCAAAACGCCCTTGTCCAATTATTACGGCAAAGCTAAAGCTTGAGGGGCAAAATGGTAATTTTACTCCCGACGTCCGGAACGTTATTTTTCTGATTCCAAATTTCTTCGTTAAGGCGACGGGCAATGAAATTGTAATGTTGGAATTCTTGATTTTCTATTTTCAAATTTCAAGACTTGTTTCTGAATCATTTCTCTATCCAATGCGATCCCAGCCTATTCCGAACTGACAGGCGGCTTTTGCAGGCGTTACGCGTATCGACCCTATGATTCATATCACAATTAGGGCTCGTCAATTCATGGCGAATTTGGTTGTCAAGTAATTGTGAGGGTCTATCACTAGTTCCGATGGTCTCAATTGTCACTGTTTGATTTAGGAAAATTTTGCAAATTATATATTGGTTAAGCGGGATCACCCGCACTCCAATCATATAACGCTAGCAATGCATTCCTTAATCATTCTTAGATCCGCCTTTTATGGCTCTAAATGTCCCATCGATAATCCTCATGGTCAAAGTGTAATTTCCTATCCGAGTTTCCTAGGTCCACATACCTTGCCTCGCGTTAGCCTTTCCCTTTTGATCAGTCAACTCGAGATTGATCAGATCTGAGTGGGATACGACTGAAATACATTGTTAGATACATTCGTCATTAATGAGTCCTAAATTGACAGGAAAATCAGAATGTCACAGATATCCTAATATTCCTCGAGCAATTCTATAATCCTAGATGTTTTTGTTCAGGATAAGGGTCCTCCAATTTTCACTTCCCTAACATTTTCAAAATCTCTTAAATTAATGACCGGCGGTTCTAACATAGTGGGAGGTATTGATTCTCGAAGGCATTTCAATATATTTGAATGACAGCGTAGCCTTCATCATCATCTTCTTCAATATTACAGGACTAATCACCTTGGTGATCTGAGTCAAATAGCAATAACCTGGTATGCATGTTTGAGATGATATGTCTGAAACGTCATGAGAATGATCAGTTCATATCTCATATAGTAATGCAATGCATGGGTATGAAAAATCTTTTCAAAAGAAACTTCAAAGTGAGCAAAGTCATAGATGAAACTAATCCTCATATCCTTAGACATCCTTGTTCCTTAGAAATCATTTAGAAATAAAGAAATATATGGCAAATCAGGCCTCAAGCTTCACATAAGGAAGACACGTATCATCATTGGGCTGATTTATGATTCCATATGTCTTTAATAAAACTCAGGATATTTTATTGAATGCAAAATGGATTGCATTACAGGATGTGCTGTTTGGACCAACAGTCGGAGATCCAAAGGTGTTTTCCTACATTTACTTCAAAAATAGAAAGAAAATGTAGAAATCAATAATGCAAGAATTTAAATGCAATATTGAAGACAAGGAATAGGTTTCTTTACTCAGAAGTAGTGGCATCATTAAGCCACTTATGATGATGGTGATAGAATCATTTTCGAGAAAATGATTGGTCAAATCTGGATCTGCTGTTGAAATTGCCCCCTCTTATGCTAACCATTTAGAGTTTTTGCAAAAATACTCATTTAGCGAACTTTCAAACATCTTCGACCTGCCTTTCCACGTGCAAGAACTGACGGAAAAGTCCCTCTAATGTTTATGGAGTCCATGGCTCTTGCCTCGGTCTTAGTCTTGCTTTCTTGAAGTAGAGTATTAACATGATCAATATGATACCCTAAACCCATCTTTTGCTCATTAGACTCCAATTGTAATGGAATATGGATCCCTTGGCCATATTTGCCTAAGCCTTATCCAAGGATAAATCCGTATGTCAACAATATCTTGGCTAGCAAAAGATTGAATTCAGATATGAATAGGACTCTCAATTTAGTCCTAGTGGTTGTGTGGACTGCAGCCACTAACTCCAAGGAATAGTAACTCACTTCCCGCTTAACCTCTGGTTCAACATAAGGGATGGCACTATTCTGATAGGTTAGGAGATCAGCTTCTCCATGAATGGTAATCACCTTTCCATCCACCACAAATCGCACCTTTTGATGCAAGCTTGAGGGTATAGCTCCAACAGTGAGTATCTAGGGTCTTCCCAATAGAAATCCGAAGGCACTTAGTAAATCCATCACTTAGAAGTCGATAGAAAACTTGGTTAGGCCAATAAAGACGTCGAGCTCAATCTCACCAACCATAACTTTTGTCATCCCGTCAAAGACTCTAATAGTTACATTGGAAGTCCAAATCATCTTCTCCTTAATGCCCAAATTTCTCAGAGTGGCTAGAGGGCAAATGTTAAAAGCAGATCCATTGTCAATTAACAAGTGGGTTACTTGTTTCCCATGACAATGCGCGGTGACATATAGGGCTTTGTTGTGTGTTCTTCCTTCCAAAAGGAAATCTTCATCAGAGAAGCTCAACTGTTCCTTCAAGAGGGTCGCCCCAACAAAGTCCTCCAATTGTACTTCGTTGATAGTTTCAGGGACATGGACCTCATTCAACACCTTTAGTAAAGCGTCATTGTGCTTCTCAAAGTTAATAAATAAATCTAACAAGGATATATGATCTGGCATCTTTCTTAGTTGCTCTATCACCTCAAACTCACTAGTTTTGATAATGGATACTAGCATTTCTGCATCCTCTTTCAAGACTTCTTTTTTCTCAGATTCACCATCTGATGAGGCATAAAATCGTCCAAACCGCATCACGGCGTCTATCTCGTCTGTCTTAAAACTCTAATGAATTGCTTTGGGATTATATTTCTAAACAAGTGGGACTTTGATGGTTATAAGCATTAGGTTTGCTGCCTGAGATTTGGATTCATCGTCTATTTCGCCTTTCGATAAAATGAATCATGACAGGTTTAACTGGGTAATTATGTTCTTTGCTCTGGTTGTCGAGTCCGTTCAGCTTAATCACTATGGGTGTTGAACTTTCGACCATTCTTACGGTATCATGAAATCTTCTAATTTATCTTTATGTTCAAGATGGTGATAACACGGATCCAGTGCATGTATTAATGCGGAAGCTCTTCGGCCTAAAAGGGATTATCTACTTCAGTGGTTAAGGATTCAACATTGGTACTTCAAAGCTCATTAAGACGTAGATGTTGTTCCTTCTACCCCTCTTTGTACTATTTGAGAGAATGAAAGATAAGTCTTGGACTCTTCTTCCATTTCGGCTGTTTGCATTGACTTGGCTCTACTATATATAGCTTCAATACAGGATAATCTTCGAGCGACACATGATTCAGCCAATAGACTAACTAAGGTGTAACTTCAGCTGTGATCAAGGAATCCAGCAGCCCTCTTACTTCTGTGACTAATTCAGTCAAATTTTGCAACTAAAGTTCAATCTAGCCATTCCATGATCTTGGCTTTAGACTTGAGTATGCAATTCTTTATCGAGTGTATCGTCTGTCACTCGAGAGCAATTATATGCCATTAACTATTGTGAGACGTCAGTTAGTTCTTGTGAAAAATCATTCACCTGTTCTTCTATGTGTAAAAACTGTTCCAACACCATTTGGTTGAACGAAGGTTCAGAATCTTCTGGAAGAAGTTCAACTGTATCATTCGTAACTTCCATCTCGACAGGATCATTCATGCCGCCCGATTCATTGTGTATAATATCCTCTATTTTCTAAAAGAAACTAGAGGGAGCTGAGTATTTCACTTTAAAGTTGTATCCCCTAGAGTATTCACCCAAATTATCTACAACTTCACCTTTTTCTAGGGCTCCAGTCACAAATCTTTGATCAACCAGACATCTTTTTACGACCACTAGCTCATCTTCATCAAGCTCTTCCTCTTGCTTTGTGATTAATTCCATCCTACCAAACTCTCATGAGGAACACTCCATGTATTACCCTACTTGGTCTCAACCACAAATTGATTCTAATCTAAGTTCACAAAGGCAAGAGTTCCCTCAAATAGCTCATCAGTAGTGTCTGCGATTATCCCCAGGCTCATCAACTTAGTGATACACAACATTTTTCTTTCAATCGACACCCCTTTCTTTTGGATATGACGATGCAATAGCCAAAATATCAGTTAATTTGGCGACATTCACTTTCAAGTCTAGGCGATTTTCTTCTTCTCCATCGAAAATCATCCCAACTGTTTGATGGTTAGAAAGTGGGTTCTCTTGTACATATGGAGGAGTCTCCACCATCGTGAAAGGAGATATTTTGTCGAATCGGGCTAATTCGTAACCTTGGCTGCTTAGACATTCTTCAATTTTAGCCAATCTCTTGGCTTCATCTTCAATTTTTACCACATATTTTCCTTTTTCTTCCTTCTTGAGGTTGATGACAACAAGGGGGCTACGTTGGCTGGGAGTTAACATTCGGCACTTGATTGTCTTTCAGGACATGGTAGGCATCTTCAATTTGCCATTTATCTACCGCATTCGACACTGGCGATTGATGAGTATCACTTGGGTTTGGAGTAACTGCCTGTCTAACCTGAGAGACTTCCAGTGTAGCCTTTATCTCAGCCAGCAGAATAGCCATAGTAGTCATCTGGGTTTCCAACATACCAACTCATGGAGTTAATCTTGTTGCTCCGTCCTGGTCTTGAGTCGAGTATGAAAATGATGTTTAGGTAATTCTGTGATTAGAGAATACCTGTTTAAAAAGAAATGAGGATGTAGGTATCCTATTAGGACAAACAGCAAAAGTACCAAATCCTTTTAATTACATGTTTTCTGCTGATTAATGAGGAAAATGGCTACTATACGAGCCTTAGCCTCACATGGGTAGTTCTTTTAATCATTCTTCAAGGGAACGCATGTAATTAAAAAAAAAACGTAACCCATGTCGATAGTCTTTATGCATAGCAAAACATGCCTCTATATGCATATATGTAAAAATCTATGTTTATTACAAATAAGTATTCAAATATCAAAACATTATAATGTTCATATATCCTAAACTTGATAGAGCCATCATATCCAAGTGTAGGGCACATGAGGCTTAAGGTGCTCTCAATGTCCTAGTAGGAATCTAGTTCCTCAGTTTGAGACTCCTCATCTCCATCATATCGAAGCGATCACATATCTCCGGGTGTGTATGGCTCCGCTCCGGGTACGTACGACACGATGTACTCTAGAACGTAGGCCTCCACGAAGCTATGCCTGGCCATCTCAAAATGTCAAATGTAACAGTGGAAGCCCTATGGATGTTCATTTCCACAGTCATGTTATCTGGCAACTTTGTGTCCTCTATCTGGGATCTCTTCAAAGAGTCAACGATGAATTCCACCTTTGTTTCAAACTGCTTCTTTGTCTTCCCTTTGAGGATTTTTTTGGCATGGCAAACGAGAAGACACCCGGTCGTGGTGGTAAGGGGATCTTCTGTAGCGCCCCAAACTATGGGATAACCACTTTTAGGTAATAAGCAAGAGTCCTGGTAAATTCAAGTAACGGGACTGGATCTCCGTTATTACATGCAAGGCTAACTCTACAAAGTGTTGGCAATCTAAACCGCTATCGGAGTTGTTCAGGCTTTAGGGTTATAAGGAATTCTTTCAACTCCTTACAATTAAACTTAAGGATTCGTATATGGACTTGAGCAAAGGTTCTAAGGGGATGGACAACAGAGTTAATCTCAATGAAACCCATACGGATGTGAAACTATTTGACATGAAAAGAAAACCACAAGTATATGAGACCACTAGAGGATATAAAGATTCCTATATTTTTTACTTGGAAACGGCTTAGGGAAAAAAAGGTTTCAACAAGGATAAGGTTCGAGTAATCTCACTCATAGCAGACTTGTTTGACCACTATGGCCATGATAGGGAAAGGTAATGGATGAAATGAGGAATAACACAAAGCTAAAAAATGCTAAAACAAAGGCTCTACTTGACTTGGTTCCTTTGCTAGCAGGGAAATAAGAAAACCTATCTAAAAGAAAAGATAGAGAGATCCACCCAGAATTACTCTTGGCATCTAATGTTATCTCAATGAGGCTCGTATTAAGAAATTCATCTAATTGGCTAAGGGGTTCAAATCCTAAAGGAGGTTGAATTAAGAGATGAGTAAACTCGACTCCAATGACGACACTATACTCTTCCAGTGTATGAGTGATCTCTAATCTTTCCATGCAGAACATAGTAGTGGTTGGATTCCAATAAAGTGATATGGCTGGAATGAAAGCAAGTGGGCATTCAATCTTCAGCAGATCTAGTAGATAGCCTAGTTGCAATCTGGCGTATGTCTAGTTAGCCTCACCCATGCTATCCTACCAGGCTAGGAGCTCAGCTTGAGGAACTTTGAACACTTGGATATTGTCTTTTCCCATCAAGTCTAGAATAGACAAATGATTTTGAAAAATCAATCGCCATAGATTACTCTAAAATGAGAGAATGCAAATGCCATGAAATATGCATGAACCAATTCAATTACATATTTCAATTAATGAAATGGAAATTAGATTCTTCTTTTGGGTCTAAAAGATCCAATTCGAGGTCTAATTTAAATTTCAAGTAAGTAAAGTATGCAATCGATCGGGATCATCCCAGTGATTGAAGAAAATAACAATGTCATATTCCATTGGTCAAAACATCAAATTGAATAATGAAAAGGAAATGCAATGAAATAGATTCCTATGTCAAGAGCATCTATTAAGAGAGAGATGAACTAACAAGTGGAAATCTCAAAGAGAGATCTAACATTTTTATTCTCAAAAAAGAAAGTCATAAAAGACCAATGAAATGTGGGATCTAGACTGCTCAACTCTTAGTATTCCCAAGGTCTAATTCTCTTTGGAAGAGTAGTCAACTGGAGGTTCCTCTTCAATGGCATCCTCATCTCACTTCTTCTCAGGGTATGGCTCGACGATCAGAATTTCCTTCTTAGTTGATTCTCCTTTAGAGTCCTTTTCCTTGAAGAGTGGGTACGAACCTTTTCTAGCAAAGTAGTCTTCAGTAGGCTGTTTGAGAAAGCTTAGCTCCTCTGGCCATTCTCTTGTCCAGAGTATGATCACTTCAGGGGATCTCTCAATTTCTTTGGGCTTGGTCTCTTTAAAGATTATGCATCTTGGTTTCATCTCGATAGCAGGGCGCTTTCCTTTCTCCCAAAGAGCTAATATTGATCTTTTTTTTTAGATTGACGCTTAGCTTTTCGGCGGGCATATGCTTTTCTAGCAAGGCGATTGCGGTATTGCCTTTTCATCTCCATATAGTCCTTCAATATTCTGTCGGATTGTTGCTTGAATGTGAGATTGTCGACGTAATAGTGAGTTTGACAATCCTCAACATATCCCAACTTGCGTCTAGTCAATTCTCGACCGTGTATAAATCTTGTGAAATGCAACATTGTGTTCGATCCGGGACGAGTTACCTTCCTCAAATATTCGAAGGTCACCAACTCTTATGGACACTTAGGAAAGAGCGACATCCTATCCCTATCGTCGTTATCTCAATCGGTCACTTGGATAATTTTATAATGTATGCCATGCGTGTAAATGCAAATGTTATGCAACACATGAGCAAACTATAACGAGAAGGCATAAAGAAATACATCAAAGTAAATGCCTTACCAACCCAAAACGAGGGGAACGTCGGACTTCCCCTTGTAACTATGAGTGATTTTAGGTATACCAATCATCCATGGACACACGCATGAGACATGTGAGGGTATACTCTAAAAATCGAAAATCAGATGAGGAACCTATGGCTCAGGCTCCCACGATCCAAATATGGCAGATTCCTCCCCGAGAGTACTCACCCAAGAAGGCTAGAGATCACCAATTTGGATTGTGAACGGGAGTGAGTACGAAAGTCTCAAGTGCCATCAAACACGAGATCCTTTCGCACCTTTCCGTATCTAAGATAACCTAAAAGGTGGTTGCAGTCGGGGTTCGATTACTAGTGTATGTGATGTGTCATGATCATCACAATGCAAGGTTATGCACAACAGTTTTTATCAAAGCGCCGCTTTAGTATGTGCATACAAATAAACATACATTCCCAACTCCAACCTGAAGGAAAAATGTCAGCTAATACTCCACACCTTATTTTTCTAATCTACAACAACATCTAACACGATGATTAGCATACATACCTCACCTTCGAGTACATATATAAAAACAAGGTTAGATAAACCAATCAACCTTTTAATCGGCTCAAGTCCTCTAAAATTCATAACTAGAGATTCTGGCTTGGAATAAGTCCCCAGCGGAGTTGCCAGTTTGTCGTGACCCTCTTCGCTTGATTTGCAGAATGTAAGGGTTAATGGGTCGTCTCATCTAGTCGAACACGGGCCTCTTCCAAGACCTGTTACCCAAGTTCCAATGGAGGTATACATAGCCAACCTTCAATGTGATCTAGTGACATGTGATACGTGTACATGTCAATGAGTCACCACAATCATTTCATGGAGGGCACGATCGAAAACCTTATCGAATAGTTGGGAGCTTCTATTCGAATCTATGAGAACTAGAGAATTAGGATCGGAGACTTAGTTACGCCAACTGTCAGAGTTGACTCCCTTTCAGTTCCTAAGTTGATTGAATTATCTAACTCAAGATTTCATGTAGATGAGTCGGGTACAAACTCTAAATCTAGGAGTTCATGCAGATGAAAGTAACTACCCTAACACTTACAATCAATAAAAGATTATGCACAAATCAAGGATCCAAGACATGCGGATAAATCACATGAATTTAGCATGACATCCCTAGTAATGCCCTATTAGCCTAGAGAAGTGTCAATCAAGACACATGAGTGACTTAGACATGATTCGCCCATGAAAGGCAAAATCATAATTTTGAAGAAATCTGGGGACAATTCACCAAAAAGGGCAAACTAGTCATTTCAGAAGAATTCTGAAATCAAAAGCGATCAAAAATAAGATTCGCCACGTAAATGACCCATTTTCCTTTGACAAAAGTTTTCTGAAATTTTAGAACGCAGTTTACCCTTTGAGGGGTAAAATCGTCATTTTTTTATTAAAAAAAAGGAAATGAAGCATAGGAATCCCAAACAGAAGGTTTAGCCACTCACTTGAACCATCGCTTAACTTTGAGCAATTTCTACAAGTCATTAGAATAAGAAAGATGATCTACCCTGAGAGGGGTAGAATTGTCATTTTCCGAGGTTCGGAAACCTTAACAGAAGGATTCGCCACCTAACTGGCCCAGTCCTAATCTAGGTATTTCCAAATAATCTCGAATATAAACTGGGACAATTAACCCTTAAAGGGTGTAATCGTCAAATTAGGATAGGAAATTCCAAAAATGGGAACGACCTGTTGTCTATGGTCGTTCCTCAAATTTTAAGAATTTATGGAGTTGTTAGGAATTTCTACTAATTATCTTACATTTTTTGGATTTTCTAGGATTTTCTAATTGTTTAGAATTTTGCAATTTTTTATTTCATAAAATAATTTTTGTTTAAAAAAAGGGAATCGAGTCGTGTTTGTGGACCAAACTCAGTTCGCATGGGTTTACGGGCCAGAAGAAGCAATCAGCCTGATCACCTCTAGAAATCAAGCTCGATTGAATTTAAGTGCAAGACTGGCACGAGGACAGTCAGCCTTATTCGCGCTCGACCCACAAACAAAACGTCATCGTCTTCCTTTTATTATTTTTTATGTTCAAAAATTTAATTTTTATTAAACTGATATTCGAAAAATTTTATTTTTGATCCGACGATCATCAGGCTAACACGTAGCTCAACCTAGACTGTCGGATACTCCAACAGAAATATTCCCCCCTAACAGCCTTCCTGACATGGCATGTCACGTGGCTACACGTCAACGTTGGCTGATGCCAACGCTGCTGCTGGAGAAGAAGATCGGCACCGGCGCTAAGTCGCCGGAGCCTCGTCGGAAGGTCATAATTTCATTTACAGACCTCCAATCTCAATGAAACCAACGAAATTCAACTTGCCGTGACTTCTACTATAACATACTTTAGCCTTAACACGGCAGAATCAAGCTAGCCTAGGTCACCTACTCCGACCGAAGCTATTCTCCGGCGAGGATCCGTCCTAGCCATTTCTACCGTAATCAAACCAAGTAGATCAATCGGGAAGCATCACAGGAGTTCAAGGAAGCTTACTTGGCCATTGTGGACCTTCGATTTGGTTTATAGCGAGAAATCGAGCTCGCGATAGGTTAGGGAGAGGTGAAGGCCGACTCGACGATTTTGACGATGAAATCACATGGAGTCAAAAAGGAAATAACTCAGTGATGCAAGACAAACAAATTGCAACTAATAGCGCAGCAAATGAACAACTAGCTCTAAGTTGCCACTAGAGGCCGAGTTCGAGCTTGAAGGGGAGTCTCACCATTTTTCAAGGTTTCAGGCGGTGCTGTCGGTCGCAATCGCTTCCTACGTGCTTCTGCGAACTCCCTGTTAGCCTAAAGAGGCCTGACCAGCGCTGCACAAATTCGAGCTCTAGCTCTCAACAATAGAGGTTGGAGAGCTATATATATATATATATGTTGTTAATCTCCTAGAACAAAATGAACCTCCTCTCTCCAAAACGCGTGAGTTTTGGTTATATTGGCCTCTTCAAAAATTGGCCGCATGGGAGAGGGGAAGCCAGTGACCTTCGCACGTACAGACGCATGCGAAATGCTCACCGACAACCAGCCGTAGCTGGGGATAATTTGGCTAATTCATTTAGGCCCTCCGATGACCAAATTTCACACGAATTTCATATAAGTTTGATCTTGCATTCGACCAAAGCTGGCCGTGACACATAACAGTCTCCAGTGGATCCACGTTGTCGGACTGGTCAAGAACGACACTAGACATCTTGGCCAACAAAACGCCTCCATCAATTTCATGGATTATTTTCAATTGATTGCGCAATTTCGTGATTGAAATTGACCTACAAAATGACAAATAGGCACGTGAATTTGCAATTCAATTGAACTGGGTTTGCGAGTCGAATTCGGTTCATCCCACGGATCCGGTTGAGTTTTAATTCCAAAATTACCTTAATTCTATGGGGATCAATGCAATCAAAGCTCAAAATTAAATTCAGGAGATCAAGTTCATCTAAAAAATTGATTTTTCCCAAAAACCTAACATGAATTGATCAAAAACCCCAACTTTTACCAAAGATCCGATTTGAAATTTCTTAACTTTCGAGCCTTAATTGGCTAAATCAAATCAAACTACCCTCACCAATCAATTTAAAAAGGAGAAAATAATTGGGTAGTAGCTTCAATTTTCTATGGAAGTCCTTGATTTAAAAGTAATTTCAATTTTACTAATTTCAAGGACTAAATGAAATAAAATGTGCAATTTTATCAAAATCATGCAATTGAGCATTCTAAGCAAATAATTGGGCTAAATTGCAATGTAGGACAATTAGATTGAATGTCAAGACTCTTAAAATGAAAACTTACAAATTAAAAGACTCGAAACATATTTTTTTGGCAAATTCAACCCTATGTGTTACAAAGAAACACACAATATTAAACTTGAATTTTGACTTTTGATAAGGTCAAAATGACAAAACAATTAAAATAAAAATATCAAACACTTTTCCATAATTTTGCGACCTCAAATGCTATTTTTTTTATTTTTCGTCTATTTTCCTATTTTCGAAAAAACCAAAAAATGCGAAAATTATAGAAAATTATTTTTTGTTTAAAAATGATTCCTTAGTCTTGGCCAAGGTCACAAAAATTCATTTTATAATTTTTTTAAAACTTTTTATGGAATTTTTTTATGAATTTTCTTAATATAAAGGAAAAATACCTGATAAAAAATCAGGTGTCAACAAATACAAGAAGCAAGAATCTGAACAACTTACTAATATGGTAAAATCTCTCCTTGCTAAAAAAGCTGTCTTTTATTTTGAGAGAAAAATAAGAATCACCAAGGTCATCAGAAAAGATGTTCTAGAAGCTAAGGAGAAAGAAGACAAGAAAAGTTCCGCGAAATCCTTGATAAGGAATAAAGGATTTGTATTAGGGGAAGATGCGATTGAAAATGTCACGCCCCACACCCCGAGCCCGAGCACGCGACTCCCTGCAAGCAAACCAAGATATCTCTCGATGTCTTAGGATCCGCACATAAGTCGAGAGACGTGTTATATATAAACACGCAAAAGCGACAATGTAATAACTCATCCGTACAAATATAATGTGGGACCTAGATAGCGAGAATACCATAATACACAATATCTGAAAGTTCGTACAACAAAATAGCAATTAGATCTACTAGGGAGACGGGGTAATACAAAGAGGTCCATCACCCATAAAAGAAAACAAGCATCAGGGTCGCCGTCAAAAGTCGGACTAGAATACCAGGAGCTCCTAAGACGAACTGCTAGAGTCATCATTCTCCTCTGCCTCCTTCGTGGGCACGTACTCCGAGAAGGTCTCCGAGCAAACCTCTACGGTGTCCTCCATGGTCTCGTCAGCAGACGGCTCCACCAGGTCATCCTCTATAGCCTCAACCACTATGACCTCCTCAGTATACTCCAAGGTCGGGGTCCTCTCAGGTCCGTTCCTCGAACCGACAACTGACCCCTCAGCCTGCTCTAAATCTCGAGTGGGATGACACTAGCTAGAGACGACTTCCTGGGGCACCTCATTGGGCTTCAGCGGCCTTGTAGAAACATCCCCAACCTTCCGGAACCAGGCCTCATACCTACGAGGCTTCCAGCTACTCTCACCCTCGTCAACCTATACTATAGTACACTTTCTAACATAAATGGTTCCCTACCCATTAGGGAACCCATCAAAATAGACAGACATCTTTTTGGGGTCTCTAAATCTGATAGGCCACATCCTCAAGACCAAGGATCTGTAAAAAGGGGGTCCCACAACGGGGTGAGATTTACATCTCAGCAAGGTGGATCCTAACCTTAGGTTAGGCCGACAGTCCACTCAAGCAGTCATAAATACTAACATTTCACACAAATAAACACGCAAGGCATACAATTATCGTTACAACACACAGATGTCAAGCATGCAGTCATGGCATCATAACACATCTAGATGATCAAGCACAAATCGCCATGCCACATCACCACTTTCACCCTTCAGACTGCCTTATTCTCATGTCGGCGTTTAGAATGCATCAGGCTCGGTCCGCATAAAAGCATCAGACCGTCATTGACAACCCGCGTAAACGCATCAGGTTTCAATGTTACTCCAAGCCAGTGTCGACATATCACAACTCCGTCCCGCGTTTCAATGCATCAGAACTATAGCCTTCTCAACCCCGCGTCTCATACGCATCAGGGTACCATACAACTCCAACCCCACGCCTCAGCACCTCAGGGTATTCCTCACACCACCCCGTGTCTCATAAGCCTTAGGATATTCCTCACACCACTCCACGTCTCATACGCCTCAGGGTACTACCATGTCTCAGCCATGCCAAAGTTTCAATTCAATTCACACACACAATGCAATGTGAAACTCAAGCACAAATCATACACTAATGGCATGCAAGACGATCAATTGACATTCACACATGGTAGTCATTTCAAAACACAAACATTGACACACATTCAAATCCTCTATACTGTCCTAAGACGCACAAAGAACAATCACATTAAAAACCTTCAAGGATCACCCAAAAATTCACCCGACTCGCCCAATTGAGTTCAATCTTCCTATCATAGGTTTAGGATTCCCTTACCTCAAGCTTAATGTCACAAAATCCTTCTCCCAAGCACCTCAAGAACTCGGTCAAAGCAGCCCAAGAACAATTCAGCCATGCAACCTTTTGAAATTTCATTCGACCGTCAATTTCTCTTGCCCAATCACCAATCCATGGACCACAAACCTTAATGACATGTCTCCCAACATCCTAGCATGTCTCATTGATGAATTTAAGACTCAAATCCAACCATCAACAACCCCCACAAAACCGGTATGCACAGAACCGAACCGGGCTATTTTCGGTTTTGTGTATATCGCAATTATCCAACCCTTAAACTACCTAAAATCCACCATTTATTCACTAACCTACTTGCTAACATGTAGATCTAAGGGTTTGAGAAGATCACCGAAGATTTGAGGCCGAGTCGTTGCCGGAAACTCCTTGAATATCATCGGTTTCCCTTAATTCTCAAACTGGCAGTTCTGGCCCTTCAAACATAAGACCCATTTGGAGTCAAACATCCATCAAATTAACCCTAACTTTTTACCACAGAACACTCTATGAGTCTCCTAGATCTCCACAAAATTTGGTTGAAAAACTCTAAAGTTTTGGGGTCTTAAGAGGCCAGAAATGTAGCTTACCTCTGGTTGCGACGATTTCCGTTGACTCTCGGGAGATCGGCTGGCCGGAACTCTTCGGTGGGTCAAACGACTTGCTTCCACTTCGAGGATGTCGACAAGAGGTCGACCAAGGTGTGGATGGTCGGCTCGGTGGCTAGAAGTCGCCGGAGAGGGTTGTCGGAGCGAGCGAACGGGCGGCATAGAAACCTATCGGGCGGCAATAGTTCGGCAAAGGGAAAAAGAAGAAGAAGAAGAAGAAGGCTCATGGTGAAAATGGAGAAGATGGCTGGCCAAGAGAGAGAAAAGGCTATATTCAACTTTCAAAAGTCAATGAGTTGAATGGTAGTTGGGAAAAAGTGGAAATGTCCACTCAAGGGCTAATCCATTGACACTTGTCCAATGTGTCATTCAAGCTCATCCAATGGCCATGATCTTCTCTCATTTTCGACATCCTTGGGGGTGAATTAAAGACCAAAATGCCCTCGTCCAATTATATAAGTAAGGCTAGGGCTTGAGGGGCAAAATGGTAATTTTACCCCAGCCGGAACGTCGTTTTTGTCATTCGAATATTCTTCAATAAGGTGATGGCCAATCTAATCATGACGTTAGAATTCTTGATTCTCCATTTTCAATTTTCAAGACTCGTTTCTGATCGTTTTCTCTATTAGACGTGGTTCTAGCCTATCCCGAACCGACGGGCGGCTTTTGTAAACGTTACTCTTATCGAACCTGTGATTCATATCGCATTTAGGGCTCAATTCATGGAGAATTTGGTTGTCATGTAATTGTGAGGGTCTATCACTAGTTCCTATGGTATCGATCGTCAACGTTCGATTTAGGAAAATTTTGCAAATTATACGTTGGTTAGGCGGCATCACCTGCGCTCCAAATCGTATAACGCTAGCAATGTATTCCTTAATCATTCTTAGATCAGTCTTTTGTGGTTCTAAATGTCCCATCGACAATTCTTATGGTCAAAGCGTCATTTTCCATTCGAGTTCCCTAGGTCCACGTACCTTGTCTCGCGTTAGCCTTTCCCTTTTGGTCAGTCTACTCAAATTGATCAGATTTGAGTGAAATATGACTGAAACACATCGCTAGATATACTGCTCATTAATGAGTCTCAAAATGACTAGAAAATCACAATGTCACAACTCTTCCCCCTTACAAAAATTTCGTCTCCGAAATTTACATCAACCTTAATTACTCAAACAAATGGGGGTGTTGTCGCCTCATCGTCTCTTCGTTTTCCCATGTGGTGCCTTTGATTCTATGGTGCTCCCACACAACTTTGACCAATGGAATCGTCTTATTCCTGAGAATTTGCTCCTTCCGATCTTCGATCCTGATCGGCTTCTCCACGTAGGATACCCAGTCGTCCACTTCTATGACCTCGTAGTTCAGTAAATGTGTCGGGTCTGGTTCATATTTTCGCAGCATTGACACGTGGAAGACATTATGCACTTGGGATAGATTTGGCGGTAAGGCAAGCCTATAGACCAAGGTCCCAATCCACTCCAGTATTTCAAATGGACCTATGTACCTTGGGCTTAGTTTTTCCTTCTTTCCAAATTGTGATAATCCCCTCATCGGTGACACCTTGAGAAAAACATGGTCGCCAACTTGAAACTCCAAAGGCTTATGCCGCTTGTCCACATAACTCTTCTGATGACTCTGTGCCGTCTTCAGTCTATCCCGAATTATCTTTACCGTTTTCACAGATTGTTCTACCAACTCTGGGCCTATGATACTTCTTTCTCCAACCTCATCCCAGCAAATTGGGGTTCTGCAAGCCCTTCGATAAAGTGCTTCAAATGGTGCCATTTGAATGCTCTGCTGGTAGCTATTATTATACGTAAACTCCACCAAATGTAGCTAATCTTCTCATCCACCTTTAAATTCCATGACGTACGCTCGCAATATGTCCTCAAGTGTCTGAATCGTCCTCTTTGTCTGTCCTTCCGTCCGCCTGTGGATGGTACGCTGTGCTAAACTGCAGTCGGGTTTTCATGGCTTCTTGAAGGCTTTTTCAAAAGTTCGTTGTGAACTTGGGGTCTCTATCTGAGGTAATTGCCATGGTTACTCCATGCAGCCTCACTATCTGCCTCATGTACAACTCGGCTTATTTATCCACTGTGAAGTCCTTTCGTACCGGGATGAAGTGTGCGGACTTAGTCAATCTATCCACGACTACCCATAAGAGTCATGACCTCTCTGGCTCCCCGGTAGTCCCATCACAAAATCTATCATTATATACTCCCATTTCCATTCCGGTATTTTCAATGGCTGTAATAATCCTCCGGGCTTACGGTGCTGCGCTTTCACTTGCTGGCATGTCAAGCACTTTGCCACATACTTCACTACATCCACCTTCATCCTGTTCCACCAGTAGTGCTGGCGCAGATTCTGATACATCATCGTACTTCTCGGGTGGAAGCTATAATTGCTCCTGTGAGCCTCCAATAAAATCCTTTCCTTGATTCCTTAGTCTTTTGGCATGCATAGATGTCTTCAGAACCTCAAGATTCCATACTCCGACACCTGGAACTCTGGTTTTCTCTTTGCCACGTCCATCTCCAAAATTTTTTGAATTTCTGAATCCGTAAACTGTATGGTCTTTATTCCTTTCTGGACCTCAGGTTCGACCCTCAATGTAGCCATCAAACTGGACAACTGGCAGACTTCCAATCTGAACTCGGAATCTCTTAAATTCTCGATCATCGACCAACCTTTTACTAGCAGATAGGTGATGCTCGACTTTCGACTCAGCGCATCTGTAACTCTGTTTGCCTTCCCATGGTAATACAATATATCATAATCATAATCCTTGAGCAGCTCTATCCACCGACACTACCTCATATTTAGTTCATTCTAGGAAAACAGGTACTTCAAGCTCTAGTGGTCGGTGTAAATCTAGAACTTCTCACCACACAGATAATGTCTCCAGATATTCAGAGCAAAAATGATCGCTGCTAACTCTAGATCGTGAGTTGGGTAGTTCATTTCTTGTGGTCTCAGTTGTCAGTACGTGTAGGCCACTACTCTTTCATGCTGCATTAACATACAGCCTAGTCCTTTCAGAGAGGCATCGCTGTATATTTCATAGCCCCCTGATCCTGATGGAATTGCCAACACCGGTGTAGTCGTCAACCAATGTTTAAGTTCTTGGAAACTCTTTTCACACTTATCTGTCCATTCAAACCTTGCTTCCTTCTTTGTCAACCTCGTCAATGGGCTGGCTATGGATGAAAACTTCTCCACAAAACGTCTATAAGACCCTGCCAATCCTAAGAAACTTCTAACTTCCGTGACAGTAGTAGGCTCAGGCCAATTTGTTGCAGCTTCGATCTTTGCAGGATTCACTGCGATTCCTTTTCCCGACACCACATGATCAAGAAACGCTACCTTATTCAACCAGAACTCGCATTTGCTCAACTTAGCGTATAGCGAGTCTTCTCTTAGGGTCTGCAAGACAATCCTCAGGTGCTCCTCATGTTCTGCATCACTCCTCGAGTAAATCAGGATGTCATCAATAAAGACTATGATGAATTTGTCCAGGAATTCCTTAAACACTCGATGCATCAAATCCATGAATGCGGCTGGAGCATTGGTCAATCCAAAAGGCATCACTATGAACTCATAATGACCATACCTCGTCCTAAAAGCAGTCTTAGGTATGTCTTCCTTCTTAATCCACAACTGGTGATATCCGGTCCTCAGGTCAATCTTTGAGAATGTCGCCGCTCCTTGCAACTGATCAAACAACTCGTCGATTCTCGGCAGTGGGTATTTGTTCTTTATTGTTACTTGGTTCAAATGCCTATAGTCGATGCATAAACGCAAAGACTCATCGTTCTTCCTTACGAGCAACACTGGCGCTCCCTATGGCGAAGCACTCGGTCGAATAAATCCTTTATCCAATAATTCTTGCATCTGTACCTTTAACTCTTTCAATTCTGACAGGAACATCCTATAAGATGCTTTCGAGATCGGCTCCGTTGCAGGAGTTAACTCGATCACAAATTCTATTTTTTGCTCCGGTGGCAATCCTAGCAACTCTTGTAAAAAAATGTCAGGGAACTCACGCACTACCGGAATACTATCTAGTTTTGGTTCCTCGGCAATCGTGTCCACCACTGCAACTAAATACACCTAACACCCTTCAAACATCAACTTTGTCACTTCAAGAGAAGAGACTAAGGGAATCGAGATCCTTCCTCGACTTCCCACGAATTCAAAACTAGGGCGACCTTCCGGGTAGAAACGAATTATTCTACTACCATAATCTACCACTACCCCCCGTTTACCCAACCAGTCCATCCCTATGATCACATCAAAATCATACATGAGTAATATAGCTAGATCTATACTCTTCTTACTCCCTCCAATCGCAATTTCATAGTCAACATAACCCAATGAAATCAATATATTATCCTTTAACGGAGTGGCAACATGCAAAATTATACTCAACGGTCTTAACTTCATACCCAACACATTAGCAAACTGAGCAGACACAAATGAATGCGTGGCACCAGGGCCAAACAATACATATGCAGCTTGATCACACAAGTAAACCGTACCTGTGACCACGCCTGGCGTTTCCTCTGCCTCTCTGCGGGCTACTGCATATACCCTACCCTGAGCTGGGAGTCGATTCTGCTCGATCTGAAGAGTGGCAGCCAATGGTCCAGTCTGCGATCTCTGTCCTTGGGGTCGACTCGCCGGAGCTTGTTTGGGCACATCCTCATCTGGTGGCCCATCTGACCACACTTAAAACAAGCTCCAGTCCTTACCGGGCATGGCCCATTTTCATGCCTCCTGCCACAAAGACGGCAGCTCCAGTTCGTGGGGTTCGGCGGCTTCACTATGTTTTCCCTTATTAGAGGTACAAAACGCCTATTGCCCGCCATCTGTCTCTTGCCCATCTGGCTCTGTCTCGGAATGAAGTAAACTGCGATCCAAATGCGGCATTCCTCTCCTTTAAATCCCTCTCGATCATCTGGTCTCGCTCATAAATTTCCTTATAAGTCTTCAAGTTCAGGGCTATCATCTAACTGTAGAGTTCAGGCCTCAATCGGTCCCGAAATCTTTGTGCCTTCACCTGGGGATCCTCTACAAATCAACGTGTGTACCTTGATAGTCTGCAAAACTCGGCCTCATACTGGCCTACCGTCAGCTGATTCTGACGTAGCTATAGAAATTATACTTTCTTCCTTTCCCTGGCCGTCTCCGAAAAGTATTTGTCATTGAATGTCGTCTTAAAAGCATCCCAGATCATGGTTGTTCCTTCAGCGAAAACTCCATTCTTGGTGGCAGCCCACCAATCATTCGCGGTCCCTTCTAGCTGGTACACCGCCAACAATACTTTCTCTTCGTCTGTGCACCTCAGCACTTCAAAGACTTTTTCCAACTTCTCAATCCACCTGGGTGCTAGCTTGGGGTCTCCAGCCCCGTCGAACTGGGTCGATTTTAGTTTTATGAATTGCTCTACCAGCTGACCCATTTGTCTGGCCACAACAATCTCCTCCTGGGCATTTACTGCCTCATTACTTTAGCCATGTTCACCCTGGTTTCCATTGCCCCCGTTGTTGGCGTTGACGGCAGCTTTGGCAACTCCTATCGCCTGAGCTATGGCCGCATCTCGATCTTGGGTCTGCTTGTCAATGAGGTCGCCAATCCTCCCTAGTGCCCTCAATACGCCATCCATCCTCGGGTCTTCTGCTACAAGCGGCCTCGAGCTAGAGGCTCCGTCTCTGGGTCTTCCAGATCTACTAGATGGATTACTCACTTTAGATTCTTCTACTAAGCCTGGTCCACCACAAGTTCATCAAGGAGTTAGTACTCACTCATTTATCCAAGTCCAGAGCTACCAACTATGCTTCAACAGAACAGTAATGACACAACAATCCTCCATACAACAAATTCCAGAGACATTTCAACAAGTAGCCCATGGCCACTCCCCAGTTCCATTTACTCCAACGGTTTACTACAACAAGCCATACTCATTCACTTAACAGGCCAAAATCCAGAAATGACTTTCAACACTGAGCAGGGAACTTAATCCTTATGCATTTCCACAACCCTGTCAAGGCCAAATGCCAACCATAAGTGCCAAGTCACATGCTATGCATCCCATGTCTTATCATAACTAGTCTCCTAAGGTCTCGCTACACATCTTTGTCCCAACTTAATCCTCCTTATTACTCCAGTCCTCAATCAACTTTGGATCGAGCTGACCTTACTCGGATACCAAGCAAAAGAGGACGTCACGCCCCCCGCCCAGGGCCCGAGCATGCGACTCCCTACAAACAAACCAAGATATCTCTCGATGTCCCAAGATCCACACATAAGTGGAGAGACGTGTTATATATAAACACGCGGAAGAGACAATGTAATAACTCCTCTGTACAAATATAAAATGGGACCTGGATAGCGAGAATACCATAATTCACAATATCCGAAAAATCGTACAAGAGAATAGCAACTAGATCCACTAGGGAGACGAAGTAATACAAAAAGGTCCATCTCCCATCAAAAGAAACAAGCATCAATATCGCCGTCAAAAGTCGGACTAGAATACTAAGAGCTCCCAAGACGAACTGTTGGAGTCATCAATCTCCTCTACCTCCTTTTTGGGCACATACTCCGAGAAGGTCTCCGAGCAAACCTCTACGGTGTCCTTCGTGGTCTTGTTAGCAGACGGCTCCACCAAGTCATCCTCTGTAGCCTCAACCACTATAACCTCCTCAGTATCCTCCAAGGTCAGGGTCCTCTCAGGTCCGTTCCTCGAACCGGCAACTGACCCCTTAGCCTACTCTAAATCCCGGGTATGATGACACCAACTAGGGACGACTCCCTAGGGCATCTTGGTGGGCTTCAACGGCCCTGTAGAAATATCCCCAACCTTCCGAAACTAGGCCTCATACCTATGAGGCTTCCAGCTACTCTCACCATCTTCTACTCATACTACAGTACACTTTCTTACATAAATGGTTCCTTGCCAAATTTTGCTGGGAATACAAGCTCTAGAAAAACTATATGCATAAACGAATGAGGAAATAAATAGAGAACTCATACAGAAAGAAAGCGCCAAGACACAATGGGACTCGTATAATTTTCGAGATTCAAAAAAAAAAGAAAGAGAATTCAAACACAGACAATGTCATGCCTCGACCCCGATGGGCACGCCAACATCCCACATGACCGTCAATCTTATAAGGATTAACCTAGGATCCGACGGCAAACTCAAACGGATGCGATATGAAATGCGCACGGGAAAGACGTAACAACTCCCCAGACATAAAATAAATAACACGGATGACATAGGATGGGAGTAACCTATAGAACACATGTCTTTCAAAATAAAAGTCAAGTACAACAAAAGACAAAAGGATTCAAAGGTCAGAACCACTGTACATCAAAAGACAGACTCGTAATAAACCTAGCTAGTCCAAATCACCCACCTGAACATCAAAAGAAAAGACAAACCTCCTAACTAGTCAAATTCCTCTTCGACCTCTTCTTCTTCTTGTTCCTCCAAGGGTCTTCATCAAGGCTTTAGGTCTAAAAATGTTGGCCCCACGATAGGGTGAGATAACAATCTCAGTAAGTCAACTCTAACCCTAAGCTAGACTATTAGTACCTCCAGGCACATTTAAAAACATACAGATTTTGAAAAAAATAGTTCTTTTCAAATATGATAATTAAGCAATTGGCAAGACATGACATGTCAGGCATTTCAAGCATTCATCGACTCATGCCATTCACAAATTCAATTTCCAAACCGAACTTCATAAGCCATACAGGCATATTAGATAATCCATGCACTCCAAGCATTCCAGACAATTCAGTCTTTCAAGAACACATAGTCAGAATACATCAAGATCATGTTTCGGTCTTTTCTTTTATTTACACCCATCAAGGGCCGCCCTCTTAGGGCTGCAAGATGATTCAGTCAATCACATGACTCTCAACATCTTATCAAGATGATTCGGTCATCATGATTCTCCCTACGAAATGATTTGGTCTCTATAGCGACTCTCGACACTCCGCGCTATCGAGATAATTCGGTCAACTATAGGACTTTCGCGTCTGGACCTAGAGATGATTCGGTCACTACCTGACTCTCGATTCTTATAGTCTTCAAGGTGATTCGATTAAGGTAGAACTCTCTAGCCCATGACCTCGTCAGGTCAATGGGAGTAACTCCCTCCCCGGCTCAATGCCATTGAACATAATTGTAATCCTTCTCATTAATCCTTTTCTCGCAATCACAAGCAAATTCATTCCATCGCCATTCAAGGCACACAATCCAAGCACATTTGGTTCATCAAATCAAGCATGACATTCAACCACTTACAAAATTCATGCCTTCACATTAGACCATGAGACCATCGAGTATAAAATCATGCGTCGAACGTGCAATTGCAATCAAATACACCATCACATTTCACTTTTCACGCATTTCTCATCATTATTAGACATTCACGGCTTTAATTCAATGTTTTCCAGGTATGAAAACATGGTTCTCAATCAAGAACAAGTCTTCAAATCTCAATTCACAAAACCGCCCACTCTCGGCCTTCACGACCAAGTTCAATCACGAATAAATTGATATTTTTCTACTCACCTTTTGAGAAATTAAATTCTAAAATCATGTTCTTCAAGATCTTACAGGCGCGTGGGCGAAAAAAAGGCTCAATTTGGATACCAGACAAGTTAAAAAGAGTCATTTTAAAAATGGTGTGCGCTGAAAGCAGGACAGTCGGCATTTCGGGTCTTTAACGTGTTTCACTTTAAAACAGGCCTTTAAACACTTTTAATTCCACCACAAATCAACTCTTTAGTAAGCCAACATCCTAACTAAGGGTTAGAAGTCTTCTTATCATAAAATCTAGCAAGAGAAATCCCACAATCGGCCGCTTGAAGCTTTCGAACTAAGCTGACCAAAACAGGGCAGAACCGGTTCCTAGAAATTTCACACAAACCGGCCATTAAACTTTATCCATACCTCATTCTAATCACCATACTCCATGCTAAAATCTATATCCACATGTTGGGGGGTCCTACCAATGATTCCAAGGCAAGGCGACTCTTCAACGACCTTCAAAGGTGCTTGGTTCCTAAACCGATTGAAGAAGGCAGATTCTGCCCTTGAGAAAATCCATCAAGTTCAACCATTAAAATCCATCTATCTTCAACAAAACTCCAATATCAATTCACTAAACCTTAGTACTAGGTCTTAAGAACATCTCACCTCAATTTGGTAGCAAAATAGGCTCTCAAAGTTGGTCTAAGAGAGCTCTTGGTCAGAACAGACCCGATTCTGACTTCTTCGGGCTCCAGCGGTCAAATAGATGGCTAGCGGCAGTGCATGGCTCACCGGAAGGTTGGAGATTGTAGAGAAGAGGTTGACGGTCGTTGTGGTGGTCAGTATTAGGCCAGACGGTGGCCGAAAACCGGCATCGTGGTGAGCGAACTGGCTGCGAAGGAGTTGTCCTGTAGAGTGAGCGTGAGAAAGAGAAAATGAGGGAAAGAGAGAGAGTCTTTAGCTGATGCTTGAGGTAAAAGAGAGAGCATTTTTCTTAATCCTGAAGGTAAGAAGAGAGAGAGAGAGAGAAGTAGGTGAAGATTAGATAATAATTAATGCATCCTAGGTGCCTAATCTAGGGTCTAAGTTGACTAAACCTCCCAAATCATGACATTTATCTTCTTCCACATAAAAATCTTGGAGACTAAATGATCAATATGGCCTCAATTATTCAGCCAATAAGGGGTAGGGTGAATGACTAATTTGCCCTTGCTTTGTTCTTAAGAGAAATATTGTCTTTTGAGAGGCAAAAGGGTAATTTTCACTTTCAGTTTTCACTTTTCCAATCTTGATTACCCTCGATGAGGCAACGTCTAATGCTTTTTGAATGTTGGAATTTTTCATTGTCCGATATACAATTTCAAGAATAAATTCATGGTCTGTTTTCCGTCAATCGTAATTTCAGCCTATCTCATACTGATGGGTGGCTCTTGTAGACATTATGCATATCGACTCAGTGATTCTCATCACACATAGAGTAACTCAAGCTACGAAAACTTTGATTTTCATGTAATTGCGACGGTTTATCGCTAGCTCCGACGGTCACGATCGTAAGAGTTCGATTTAAGAAAGGTTTGCAAATCATACGTCAGTTAAACGGAATCACCCGCGCTCCAATCGTATAACACTAACAATGGATTTCATAATCATTCCTAAATCGGCCTTTATTGGCTCTAAATATACCCTCAACAATCCATATGATCAAAGTGTCATTCCTTATCCGAACGAGGTCCACGTACTTGTCAGGCGTTATCCTTTCTCTTTCTGGTCAGTTAACTCGAATTGATCAAGTACAAACGAGATAAAACTAAAATATGTTGATAGATATCTTCTCATTCATATATCTCAAAATGGTCAGGAATTTAAAATGTCACAAGTCTTCCCCCCTTACAAGGATGAAATTTACAATAATCCAAATCTACTCAAACAAATTGGGGTATTGATGCCTCATCGCTTCTTCGCTTTCCCAGGTAGCACCTTCCGTTCCATGATGTTCCCAAATCACCTTGACAAGTGGAATCGTCTTGCTCCTCAAGACTTGCTCTTTTTTTATCTTTGATATGGACTGGCTTCTCCACGTATAGTACTCAGTCGTCTACTTCAATGACTTCATGATCCAAAACATGTGTCGGGTCTAGTTCATACTTCCTCAGTATCGACACATGAAATACATTATGAACTTGTGATAAGCTTGGTGACAAGGCAAGACGAAGCGCCAAAGTTATAATTCTCTCCAATATTTCAAATGAACCTACGTATCTCGGACTCAGTTTCCCTTTCTTTCTAAATCGAGATAGTCCTCGCATAGGAGACACCTTGAGAAAGACATGGTCACCCACTTGGAACTCCAAAGGCCTTCGTCGCTTATCTGCATAGCTCTTCTGGTGACTCTAAGCCGCCTTAAGTCTTTCTCGGATGACCTTAATAGCTTCAACTAATTGTTCCACCAATTCTAGGCTTGTTATATTCTTCTCATCAACTTCATACCAGCATATCAGAGTCCTGCACGCTCTACCATACAATGTTTCGAATGGTGCCATTTCGATGCTATGCTGATAACTGTTATTATACGTAAACTTCATAAGTGTAATTTCTCTTCCCATCCACCTTTGAAATCAATCGCACAAGCTCGCAACACGTCATCGAGTGTTTGTATTGTCCTTTTAGATTGTCCATCAGTCTGTGTGTGGTACGCCGTACCAAACTACAACTTTGTTCCCATGGCGTCCTAAAGACTCTTCCAGAAGTTCGCAGTGAACTTAGTATCTCTGTCTAAGATAATTGTCATCGGCACTCCATGAAGTCGCACTACATGTCGCATATACAGATCAATATATTTGTCGATCGCGAAGTCCTTTCGCACGGGTAAAAAATGAGCGGACTTGGTCAATCTGTCTACTATTACCCAGTTACCTCAATCCGAAGTCGGACGACGAAGTTATGGCCAAAACAGTAAGCCAGTGTTTCCCTCTCCGCGAGGAACCAATTCGGGCAAGAGAAAAATAAGGAAGAAGAAGATGGTGGGAGATGGTAGTTGGCCAAATTTGAGGAGAGAGAGTCTATTCTACTCCAATAATACATTTTTATTCAATGAGACAAAATGGGTAATTAATGGGCAATTAATACTTGGCCTTCTCATTGCTTGACACTTGGCAACCTTCCATTGGTTGCTTTATTGACTTTGACTCCCTTTGATTCATCCTCATCCCATTTTCGACAGCATATAGAGGAGGAGAAATGATCAAAATGGCCTTCTAAAATTCTTAAGGCAAGGTCAAAGGTTGAGGGGCAAAATGGTCATTTGACACTTTTCGCCTGAAATTCCATTTTTCCAGTATAAACCACCCTTGATGAGGCGACGTCCAATTCAATTCAAATGTTTGAATTCCTTAATGTCCAATACCCAAATCTCGAGGTTCAATTTCATGTCGAACTCTCGTCGACTGTAATTCCAATTTATCTCAATTTAACGGGCGACTCTTGCAGGCGCTACGCGTATCGACCTTGGGATTTTTCTCAAGTTGTGGCGACTTTGATTGTCATGTAATTACGAGGGTTTATCGTTCGTTCCTTTGATCCTGATCATTGGAATCCAATTTAAGAAATTCTTACAAATTACACATTGGTCAAGAGAAATCACCCGCGTCCCAACGTATAACGCTAGCAAAATATTCTATAATTGTCCTTAGATCGATCTCTACCAGCCCAAGATATTTTCTCGACAATTCTTATGGCTAAAGTGCTATTTTTTATTCAAATTCCCCGAGTCCACGTACCCGACTCCGTGTCAATTTTCCATTTTTGGTCAGTTAACTCAAGAGTGCCCAACTCCGAGCGAGTTATAACTAAAACACATCGATCGATATCCTTCCATTCAATAGCCTCAAGAGGGTCGGAATTCAGAATGTCACAATTCTTCCCCCTTAAGGAAATTTCATCCTCGAAATTTGTCATTTTCCAATTATCCAATCTCATGGGGTATAGACGCCTCATCGCATTCTCATTCTTCAAAATAATTCCTCACATTACTTGACTTTCCTACTTGTCTTCTCTGATAAAAGTTTTCCTACTTCCAGGACTTATTTCCCCCAGTCCTCATCCTGTACTTGATTTTCTCTATTCTCTTCCGACATTCATGACATTTGTCAGTGATACACCCTCGAGCATTCAAATCTTCTTTTCAATCTGCCTATTAATTCGAGGATAATACATGTATCACACTGCAACCCTGCTTTTGAAATTTCTAGTTAGAAGATTCGCCTTAGATTCATGTTCTGTTCCTGCCATGATTATTACCAAATCATCACGAGAACGTACTCTTTGGTACCTCCACCATTTGGCATAATCATCCACTTCAAACGTCCTTAAATATTGTCGAGGACGTACAAATTCTATTAACTCACTCTTGATTGTCCAAATTGAATCATAGCCTTCTCGACTTCTCAGGCAAACTCTGAGTGAGTCCTTAATAGCTTTTCCTTCAATTACATTCGAGATCCCCAGGGACCAATTTAATCCCCCAACTTGCAAGTGTTATGTTTTCCCTTCAATCCCTTTAAAGTAGTCAACGTTTCCAACTCTTGCAGTTTACATAGTTGCAAGGTTTGTCCTTACACGAGCAATGCTCCCGTATCCGTAAGTAATTTCATCCATCGGTGTTGCTTCTCATCTCTCGGGAAACAACTAAGCAATATCTTCTTCCACTCAAACAATGTTTCCCAAACTTTATCACGAGGACATTCGCAAACCAACTCTGATCATGCTCGAAGCATTCCAATCCATATGGCGTTATTGTCACGACGTACAAGCAATATCTATTTCAAATCTCCTTGCTACGCCTCAAATCTCCTTTCCACATCGCATCACTAAGATTCTCTAGACTCTTTTGATTCCAAACAAGAAAGCCATTACCAGCGTAGTCATCAGCTTGACTCAAGTCCTTGAAAACTCTTTTCATGGTCGTTCATTCATTCTCGTTACATCTCGTCCTTGGTTCATTTCTCCAATGGAATAGCTCCTCTAGGAAATCTTCCCACGACATCTATAGCAGACCATTATAATCTATCAGACTTAGGAGGTCTCAAGCCTCAGTAGCTCGCGTCGGCCTTAGTCAACCTATTGCCATCTCCTTCTTTCGGGGAACCGTAGAGATTTCACTGCTCAAAAATACCTGGCCAAGGAATTTCACCTTAACAGGCCCACGGCTCGTACTATTCCACTTAGCAAACAGTGAGTGTTCTCTTAGGGTTCATAAGACAATTCTCAAGGCGTTCATACCCTTACGACTCCTTAAACGAGTCTGATCATCGTCTCTCAAGACGGTAACAACTCATCCAATTATTCTTTGGATGCTCAATCTGGCTATTGTCAACTCCTTTCTATCAAGTGTCAAATCTTTCAAATTGTTCCTCATATTTTTCACTTGAAATCTCAAACCTTGACCCTCTACTCTCATAAGTCCCCACTCGGACTCTATAGCACCTTGCTCATTTTTGTCAGTCTTCTCTAATGAAGCACTCTTGTCTTAACCACTGATTTCCAAAACCAATCAATGCGACTTTATCTCAATTCCGTCTGTTCCACTGAATGTCGACATTACCCTAGAATTCAATGTTGTCCACAGGACAGTTTCTCAAACTTCACTTACAAGTATCATTCAAGTTCTGCGTCTTCTTTCTTAGTACAGACGCTTACCCACAATAATAAGACAATTCAGAGTTTTTCTTCCTTTTACAATAGGATCTCTTACCCTAAAAAAGAAACTATACTCTTCAATCTCACTTTAAATCCACCTTGTCCTTCCTATTTCATAGGACGTCAACCTTGGAGTCTATGCCAACGGCGATACCTTTATTCCAGGATTCAAATGTCACCATGCTTTAACATTCTCCTTCCCATAACTCAATCACATTAAGTGACAAGGTTCATTCTTGATCTCCACCAGTTCACATATCGAATGCTCAATTGGATTACCTCAAATCACTCTGCAAGCATTCTCTAAGCACTATTTTCGCTTACTCAATCATTCACTCGAATTATGAACAGCTAGTACTATCGAATTCGTTCACTTTTCTTTTCATCAACGACCTTCTCATGATCCAATCGTCCTTTAAGAACGAAGCCCTAATTTTTAGGGAACAACAACTCATGATTTCATTTCTCATGGTTCCAATTCAATCAATCGATCCAAGAAAATCATTAATTCCAAGCAAACTAGCATGTCGATTTTTCCTTGACTCCTTCAATAATAGAAGAGATGAACTACCCATTTTCCACCATGGGTCTTACTCCCCGGTAATCAACCATTTCCTGTGGGCTGTTCCATATTCCATAATGAACATCTCTTTGCTCGTAATCCATGAGCAGAAGTTCTCTTCTTTTACTAAGTCCCATTACCATTCCTCAAAATCAGCAAGAACAACTAACCATAAGGCTTTCAAACTCCAATTCACTCAGGGATTTACTTATCTTATTCAAGGGTCCTTGACCACCTTTACCATATGCTTAAACAACCTTGAGAACTCTGTCTCACACTGGTCGATCATTCTCTGATCCTTGCAACCGTATCAGGATCCAAACAACCTTTGCTCTCAAGCAATTCTAGGATGATACTTTTCATTGAACAACTTAACAGAGGCACTCCAGGCAGATTTCATGTCTTTGAGGAAAACTTTTCCTTTGGTAACCTTCCAACAACTATCAACAACCTCTTAAGACTAAAACTGCCTCAATGTATCCAAAACCTCTGAGGTTTTCTTACCAAGATCCCCAATTCATAAGTAGACAATTTCAAATCTCATCCCTCCATCAAGCTTAGTCAATCTCAATCTTATTCATAGCTTCACAAGCTTTTCAAAACTCTCATGGTTCTTCTCTCGCATTCACATTTCTCGTGAATGAAATAACTCAGAGTCACCTTTCTCGTGATTTCTATCACTTAACTCCCTAGCACTAGCATCGGTCGATTCAGCGGCATAAGTACCAATGGCAGCTCCTTCTCGAGCTTGCCTACCCATCCACTTTTCTCATTTCCATTTAAAGTTCTTACGACCCCCCATTACACTTGGGTCTCGCACGATGAACAAAATCGAGCCATATGTTTTTCTAGTACTCATACTCCAGTCGTTCATTTTTACTTAATTATCATGATCCTTCTCAGTTCTTGAATCTTCTCATATCTTACATACTCGAGCCTAATGCTCTTCTACGACCATATTGTGGTCGTTCAACGTCATTTGGTTCTCATGTCACTTGAACCATTATGATTCCCCCTAAGAATCAAAGACTTAAGTCGCCTACTCAAGTCTAACAGTCTCAGGCTGTTCATCTCATCATTCATCATTATCAACCATCCAATGGTTCTCAAGCAACTCTCAGCTAGTTGTTCATTATACAAGGATTCTAAATCATCACTAAGTAGCAACCACGCAACAAGCCAGCCTCAACAAAGCAATTTCTCAATTAACAGCCATTACTAGGCAAGCCTCGACTAGGCCAAAACTTAACTATGTCAATACCCAACAAATACTCAAGGCGTTGCTTCTATAAGTCAATCGCCCAAACTCTAAGAATAAGGCGTCTGCCACTCTGTCACAAACACGACATGCTTCCTCATTTTCAAAAGGCATCTGTTCAACAGGGTATAAACTCCTCACGCACCGTCTAATCTCTCAATTAGACCTTGACCATAACAATTACACGATGCCAATCATAAAACATACTAACAGGCCCTTCACAAACATCACATTTCTTTTTTAAATGGCATTCTCAGCCAAGCACGAAGCTTTTACCCATGCCACTCACAAGCGTCATTACACATGTCATGCCACTTTTGAACATTCACTGGGGAATCCATCTCATGCCATACATCTCTTAACCACAATTGGACTCAACTTGATACCAAGACTTTCCCTTTCAAGTTATGACTTGGGTCATTCCTACCTCTTGCCATCTTAGAAGCCTGCTAGGAGCCGCTCCTTGTCCGGACCTCTCTATCCCGGTGATCACTCTCCGCCCTCATCAGACCTGGCCGTTACAAGTTATCCCAAGTCATACATCTATAGAGAAAGCCCCGTTCCACACGTCTCATACCATGCTTCATTACAATTTGTAGGTATCCCATCTATTTGTCTCATACCAAGCGACAGTTTATTAAGTCCGGCTGTGATAAACTCATGCATGCACCCTTATTAGCTTTCGTTTCAAAGATACAAACACATGCATATCATGTTTGTTCTCACCACCTGGCAAACCACAAACGTTTCAACATCAAGTCTTATCCATAGAAAACCTCTAACTCCACAAGGACCATCGCCTCTCAAGGTCAATTACCTATATTCAACTATATACCTCAAGTCTAGTTGCTATTCAAGTCAAATCATTATGCATTCGATCACGACTGGCCTTTAATCAAAATATTCATTATTTGCTTCCTTGTATACACCTCGTCTCATACCATCTAAAGTTAGCAATCGATAACTAATCCATCAAGATACAATGCAATTCAAGCCTGAATGCACTAGTACCAGTCGTCTCTTTATAACTCATATTCCCCAAGCTGGGTCATCGACAAGCCACGTTCATAAGCTATTCTCTGGCAACCTCAAATCCAAGCTTATGACTCTTCAATCTCTACTCACTTTCTTGTGAGTTTTATTCATAAAATCACTCAAGATATTCAATCGAAATCAACTCTAGAACCATTAGGATGCACACAAGTTCAAGCCAATAATCCTCAAGATTTAACAATCCATGCTTAACCCTAAAGGTCTCACTATCTAATTGTCCACAAGTCAATACTCCTTATCACTCCAAACCTCAATCACAATGGATCGAGTTGACCTGGCTCTGATACCATTTAAACGGGGATGTCGCGCCCCGAACTCAGCGAGCACGAGAACATCCCACCACACCGTAATCAAGTCGTGCCATCCACGATCCTTCGGCCCTCATTTTCTCAAAACGTATACATGAGAAAGCAAGAAACTACTCCGTACACAAATAAAATCAAGATAACTTAGGACAAAAATAAATAGTACACTTCTCAACCTATGAAACACCCTCAATTCGTTCCAACGATAAAAACTAATCCACCAAGCAATACACAGTCTCTAAGATCACCCAAGGTCTTAAATACAGTTGATCAACTACTTCCTCGAATGTCAATCCTTGGCAAGTTTGGGCTTCCTTCGCTTGGGACAACAAAAAGTTAAGCTCCCACCAGGGTGAGATATAAATCTTAATAAGTGAAACCTAAACCTAGATCTGAACACCAGTCTTCCTAATCCAACTCAACAACACCAGATGTAGGCATTCATCAATGCAATGGCACGAAGCATCAATGATTCAAGTATGGCATCAACCAACAGAAATATAAACAATCAAGCTTGGATAAGCAATACAATCAATCACCTCAATTTTAGGGTCCCAAGCTCAATGCACATCACTTGTTATTCGATTCATAATTGCCACAACTTTCTCATTCACCCACGTACTCATCTGGCACTCTTGCCATCTGACATCACCGGGGCCACAGGCCAATCGATGTCTTTGTACCACTAAGGCCACAGGCCAATCGGTATTTTTAAGGCTCACAGCCATACGATGCCACTAGGGCCATAGGCCAATCGACACTCTCATTTTCACCACCATTCGATACCACTAGAGTCACAAGCTAATCGATATCCTCAATATCTTTCAAGCTCACCACCATTCAATACCACTAGAACCACAGGCCAATTGGTATTTTTCTCATTAAGACTTTTAATCAATTGGTACCACTGAGGCTACAGACTAATCGTACTTTAAAGGCTCACAGCCAACGCGATCTTCGGGGCCAACAGGCCAATGATCGCTGGGGCACCATAACCCATTCATAACACATAGGCATTATAGCTAATTCAATATTATAGGCACTATAGCCAAATTCAGTAATAGGGCATCATTGCCAATTCATGAATACAGGGCTCAATAGCGAAATACGTCATCAAGACCTATCACAGTCCAATTGTCATGCTATTTCTTTCAAATAATAGAATCCACTACTCAATCAAGCAATCCAAAGCATAGGCTTCATAAAGTAATCGAACCACTCGACCACTCTATCCAGTAGTGTCCTAGCATTTAGATAAAGGTTTAGGAAACACTTACCTTGATTGATTAGCAAAACTCCACATCAATTGATTCTTCTTAGGTCCACAAGTCTATAATCCCTAAGAATTCCTTGTCAACCTAGAAAGGTTCATCAATCTTGAATCAAAAGTCATTGAATTTTCACTTCTTTTAACTCAATTTCTCATTAGCCATACCATAGGCAATTCAAGACGCTTTATTGATCAATTGAACACATATCAACACTCCCACGAACCCTCAACGTGTTCAGTTCATATGATCACATATAAGGCAAGGTAAAACTTAGGGGTTCATGCATCAATTTTGCCTATAATTCACTCCTAACTCTCAATCCACTTTACACACTCCTCATTAACACATCACATCACATCTTATAGGACATTATGAGTCAATTTGAAGTCTAATTACCCCTTAATCAGCCCTCAACAGAACCGGCCAGCAAGGTTTCACCCACAAAACAGAACCGATTTCGGGTTCAAATCGTTCAATCAAGTCATATTTCAATTCCAAACCTTAATTCTTCACAAAAAAAAAACTTTCTAGGATCTTCATTTATGGGTTTAGAGAGACCACCAAGAGATTTGAAGCAAAACAACACTTCAAAGACCTCCGAATAGCCTAGCTCCGTCACAATCCTCAAACAGGCAAAATTTGCTTGGTAAAAATCTCCACAAATAAACCATGTACACCCATCAAAATTCAACTAAAATTATAATCAAAGCTTAGCCAATTCAAGTACTAAATGTTATGAAGGCATCACCAAATATTTGAGGTCATTTGGAGTCCGGAAGCTCCCAAAAATGTAGCTTCTCCAAAATTAGGTTAGAATCTGACCTTTGTCTATTCAAACAGACCTATGGGACAACGACTGGGCCAAATTATGCTCATAATACCTTCCTAGAACGGCAAGATGATAAGCTTTAATATGGCGATGATTTTACCTCAATACGAAGTCAGACGACGAAGTTATGGCCAAAACATTGAGACAGTTTTTCCCTATCCGCGAGAAACCCATTCGACCGAGAGAAAAACAAGGAAGAAGAAGATGGTGGGAGATGGTGGCGGCCAAATTTGAGGAGAGAGAGTCTATTCCACTCTAATAATACATTTTTAGTCAATGAGACAAGATGGGCAATTAATACTTAGCCTTCTCATTGCTTGACATTTGGCAATCTTCCATTGGTTGCTTCATTGACTTTGACTCGCTTTGACTCATCCTCATCCCATTTTCGGCAGCATATAGAGGAGGAGAATTGACCAAAATGACCTTCTAAACTCCTTAAGGCAAGGTCAAAGGTTGAGGGGCAAAATGGTATTTGACACTTTTCGCCCGAAATTCCATTTTTCCAGTATAAACCACCCTCGATGAGGCGGCGCCAATTCAATTCAAATGTTTGAATTCCTTAATGTCCAATACTCAAATCTTGATGTTCAATTTCATGTCAAACTCTCGTCGACTGTAATTTCAGTTTATCTCAATCTGACGGGCGACTCTTACAGGCGCTACGCGTATCGACTTTGGGATTTTTCTCAAGCCGTAGCAACTTTGATTGTCATGTAATTGCGATGGTTTATTGTTCGTTCCTTCATTCCTGATCATCGGAATCCGATTTAGGAAATTCTTACAAATTACACATTGGTCAAGCGGAATCACCCGTGTCCCAACGTATAATGCTAGCAAGATACTCCATGATCGTCCTTAGATCGATCTCTGCTACCTAAGATATTTTCTCGACAATCCTTATAGTCAAAGTATCATTTTTCATTCAAATTCCCCGGGTCCACGTACCCAACTCTACGCCAATCTTTCCCTTTTAGTCAGTTAACTCAAGAGTGGCCAACTTCGAGCAAGTTACAACTGAAACACATCGATCGATATCCTTCCATTCAAGAGCCTCGAGAGATCGGAATTCGAAATGTCACAAAATCCCCCTAGGGTCTCACTGTCTAACCATCCTATAATCACTGCTCCTTTTCACTCCATACTTCGAATAGATTGATCTAAGCTAACCTTGCTCTGATACCAAACAAGCGGGAATGTCACGCCCCAACCCCGTCGGGCACGCCAACATCTCCCACAGCCATCAATCTTATAAATATTGACCCAAGATCCGACGGCAAACTAAAACGGATGCGATATGAAATGCGCATGTGAAAGACGTAACAACTCCCCCGACATAAAATAAATAACATGGATTACATAGGATGGGAGTAACCTACAGAACACAAGTCTTTCAAAATAAAAGTCGAGTACAACAAAGGACAAAAGGGTTCGAAGTTCAGAACCACTATACATCAAAAGATAGACTCCTAATAAACCTAACTAGTCCATACCACCCACCTAGACATCAAAAGAAAATACAGGCCTCCCAACTAGTCGAATTCCATTTCAACCTCTTCTTCTTCTTGTTCCCCCAAGGGTCTTCATCAGGGCTTTGGGTCTGAAAAAGTTGGTCTATGATGGGGTGAGATAACAATCTCAGTAAGTCGACTTTAACCCTAAGCTAGGCTATTAATACCTTCATGCACATTTGAAAACATGCAGGCTTTGAAAAAAATAGGTCTTTTCAGACATGATAATCAAGCAATTGGCAAGACATGGCATGTCAGGAATTCATCAACTCATGCCATTAACAAATTCAATTTCCAAACCGAACTTCATAAGCCATACAAGCATAACAGATAATCCATGCACTATAGGCATTCTAGACAATTCAAGCTTTTCAAGCATACATACTCGGAACGCATCAAAATCATGTTTCGGTCTTTTATCTTCTTTACGCCCATCAAAGGCCGCCCTCCTTGGGCCGCAAGATGATTCGGTCAATTACATGACTCTCGACGTCTTATCGAGATGATTCGGTCATCATGACTCTCGTTGTGAAATGTATGGTCTCTATAGCGACTCTTGACACTCCGTGCGATCGAGATGATTCAATCGACTATAGAACTCTTGCGTCCAGACCTAGAAATGATTCGGTCACCACCCGACTCTCGATTCTTACAGCCTTCGAGATAATTTGGTCAAGGTAGGACTCTCTAGTCGTACAACCTTGTCAGGTCAATGAGAGTAGCTCCCTCCCCAGCTCAATGCATTGGCCATTGAACATAATTGTGATCCTTCTAACTAATCCATTTTTTACAATCACAAGCGAATTCATTCCATCGCCATTCAAGGCACACAATCCAAGCACATTCAGTTCATCAAATCAAGCATGACATTCAACCACTTACAAAATTCATGTCTTCACATTAGACCATGTGACCATCGAGTGCACAATCATGCATCGAACGTGTAATTTTAATCAAATAAAATATCACATGTCACATTTCACAAATGGCTCATCATTATCAGAATTCATAGCTTTAATTCAATATTTCCTAGGCATGAAAATATGGTACTCAATCAAGAACAGGTCATCAAATCTCAATTCACAAAACCGCCCACTCTTGGCCTCCACGATCAAGTTCAATCATGAATAAACTGACATTTTTCTACTGACCTTTTAGAGAAATCAAATTCTAGAATCATGTCCTTCAAGATATCATGGACGTGTGGATGAAAGTGGGGCTCAATTTGAATACCAGACTACTTAAAATGAGTCATTTTAAAAACGATGTGAGCTAAAAATAGGTCAGTTGGCATTTTGGGTCTCTAACGTATTTCACTCTAAAACAGCCCTTTAAACCCTTTCAATTTATCATTTAATAATCCAACATCCAAAGTAATGATTATAAGTCTTCTTACCACAAAATATAGCAAGAGAAATCCCACAATCGGCTGCTTGAAGCCTTCAAACCAAGCTGACCATAAAAGGAAAAAATCGGTTCTTAGAAATTTCACACAAACCGACAATTAAACTTCATCCATACCTCATTCTAATCTCCATACTCCATACCAACATCTATATCCACATGTTAGGGGGTCTTACCAACGATTCCAAGGCAAGACGACACTTCAACGACCTTCAAAATAGTGCTCGGTTCCTAAATCGGTCAAAGAAGGCAAATTCTGCCCCTTAAAAAATCCATCAAGCTCAACCATTAAAACCCATCTATCTTCAACAAAATTCCAATGCCAAGTCACTAAACATTAGTACTAGGTCTTAAAAAGATCTCACCTCAATTTGGAAGCAAAATAGGCTTTCAAAGTTGGTCGAAGAGAGCTCTTTATCAGAACAGACCCGATTCTGACCTCTTCTGGCTCCGACGGTCAAACGGACGACTAGCGATGGTGGATGACTGAATGGAAAGTTGGAGGTAATAGAGGAGAGGTTGAGGGTCGTTGTGGTGGTCGGCTTGGGAGGAATGGTGGCCGAAAGTCGCCGCCGTGGCAAGCGAACGGGCCCCAAGGGAGCTGTCCAAGAGAGTGAACGAGAGAAAAAGAGAATGAGGGAAAGAGAGTCTTCAGCTGATTCTTGAGGGAGAAGAGAGAGTATTTTGCTTTATCCTAAAGGCAAGAAGAGAGAGAGAGAGGTAGGTGAAGATTAGACAACAATTAATGTATCCTAGGTGCCTAATATAGGGTCTAAGTGGACTAAACCTCCCAAATTATGACATTTTTCTCCTTCCACATGAAAATCTTGGAGACTAAATGACCAATATGCCCTCAATTATTCGGCCACGAAGGGGTAGGGTGAATGACTAATTTGCCCGTACTTTGTTCTTAAGAGAAAGAATGTCTTTTGCGAGGCAAAATGACAATTTTTCACTTTTAGTCCAAATTTCACTTTTTCAATTTTTGATTACCCTCGATGAGGTGACATCCAATTCTTTTCGAATGTTGAAATTCTTCATTGTCCGATATCCAATTTCGAGATTAAATTCATGGTCTATTTTCCGTCAATCGTAATTTCAGTCTATCTCAAACCAACGGATGGCTCCTGCAGACGTTACGCGTATTAACTCAATGATTCTCATCACACTGAAGGT
This sequence comes from Rhodomyrtus tomentosa, assembly GCA_028455895.1. NCBI lineage: Eukaryota > Viridiplantae > Streptophyta > Magnoliopsida > Myrtales > Myrtaceae > Rhodomyrtus > Rhodomyrtus tomentosa. The sequence goes on along the minus strand of JAPCWY010000009.1, from coordinate 24,845,300 downwards.
AACTCAAGCCACGGCAATTTTATTGTCATGTAATTGCGAGGGTTTATTATTGACTCCAACAGTCACAGTCGTAAGAGTTCAATTTAGGAAAGGTTTGAAAATCATACGTCAGTTAAGTGGAATCACCCGCGCTCTAATCGTATAACACTAGTAATATATTTCATAATTGTTCCTAGATCAGCATTTATTGGCTCTAAATATCCTCTCGACAATCCTTATGGTCAAAGTGTCATTCCTTATTCGAGTTTCCTAGGTTTACGTACTTGTCATGTGTTAGCCTTTCCCTTTCTGTTCAATTAACTCGAATTGATCAAGTCTAAGCAAGATAAAACTGAAATACATTGATAGATATCTTATCATTCGCACATCTCGAAATGGTCGGGAATTTAGAATGTCACAGACAAACTCTGGGACATTCTTTTCAAACAAGGAGAATGCAAAGACAATCTGAAGAGATTCATAACTGAGTTGAATATTGAAATGAATCATATCAAAGAACAACTGAGTCTAAAGGGTTAGAATTTCTAAGATGACATGAGAAATAAGTACTATCTCACATGTATGGAACTCTAACAGTCTGAAAAGAAACTTAGCAAGATGGAAGAAGACATCAATATGAAGATATCTCAAATGTCCGAGATTGTAGTGTTTCAGTTCTACCCTGCATCCTCCAAAAATCCTTAACCTAGTCCTTATCCTACCCAGACTTAAGTATTCCTAAATAAGATCTGGCTTTGCAATAATTATTTCATCACACTTCTCTCTATTTAGAATTTGACCAAGCCTAATCAATTCAAGCCCCATTAACTTCAGTTGGAGTCCAAACACTACAAAACTAAAAAGATTTTCATGTTTTTCAAATATTTTTAATGTTTTACGTTATTTTGGATTTGTACTTGAATGGTTATGATTGTAGACTTTGATTAGTAATAAGCTACTATTACATATTTGATTTTTTTATCAGTATTTTTCTGTGACTATGTCAGTGATATTATGTGCTAATCATTAGACCTCATCCTTTTATGCTGATGACAAAAAGGGGAAGAAGTTTTATAACACAGTACTGTGAATGTTAAGAATGTGTTATACACTATGCTATGATTATTGAGAATGTATTATATATTGTGTTGTGATGATTGAGAATGATATATCGAGTACTGTGAACTGTACGTATGAAAGATGGTGTGTTGTGAGTCTAATATATGTACTATGAGTATGTACTAAGACTCTATACAATGTGTACAAATAGAGCAGGTACATCATATATGTCGCATACAGGTGAAGTTGTCATAACAAGTTCACAGGTTGAAAACTTGAGAACCTACAATCTATTGAGAATTATCACTTCTTAAGCATAGGGGTGTCAATGGGCTGGGTCGGGCCGGGCCGAGACCCGGCCCGACCTTGCTCGAAATGAGCAGTACTATGCTCAGGTCGGGCTGGATTTGGGTTGAATTGTTTTTTTCTTTATAAAATTTTTTTTGAATCGAAATCAATTAACAAACCATCAAATGAAAAAAATATAAAAAGAAAGTATAAAAATAAATTAAATTTAAAAGAAAATTGGGTATTTAAAAAAGTTTGACGCCGGGCCGACCCGGCCCGAAAATGCAGAAAATTTTCGAGCTGGGTCGGGCTGGCCCGTCTAGCGCAGGCATATTTGACAGCCCTACTTAAGCAGAACATGTGAACAATTTTTTTATTTTGAGCATTTCGCTTCATTAATATGAGCACATGGAATATTATGTGTGTCAAAATTGATATAATCTGAGCAAGTTGATTAAAGAAGAACAAGTTCTATATTCAGTTCTTTGAACAAGTTAGAACAAAAATGTCCTAAGCATTTGAGTTAAACTCTAGATTACAATTATTATGCTCTCAATTATTGCGTTGCTCAAGATTATCTCATGTGATTGAGAATTGTTAAAATCAATTAGAATCGCATGTCTTTACAAATTGAATGCTTTATGCTTGTATGAATTATTAAGATTCAAAATCATTATCTACAAGTATTATAAGTTCTGAGATCAATCATCATATCTTTTTTAACTTCAGCACTTAATCTTGCTAATAGTACGAGGGATGAAATGATGAATTATCCTTTATCAATATATTACTTGAGTAACTAAATTATAGTTGCTCACCTCTTTTTATATGAATACTTGATACTTTTGTGGATGATTTTATCATCATCCAAAAGAGGGAGATTGTTGAGAAAAATTCTAGATGATTTTTAAGTTGATAAAACGGTCCATGTACTCTTAGTTTTGGGATAATGCCGCGAAATGCTTGTTTTGCATATTATCCTTTCATGCGGAGATGCACGGAATTGAATCTGTCAAAAGAGAATAGCTCATATGTGATTTCTAAGGGACTCAAATACTATATGGAGCTTAGTGAGAGTAGATAGCTTAGACGTAGAAACTATGCTCAAGCTCTGAGAAAAGTATTTATTTACAATAACCAGATTTTCAAGAGACGTTCAAAATGATCTTAATTGATACTTTACAATAGATACAATCGAGCTGAATTGTTCTTAAAGATTCTCGATGACAGAGATCAATCAAGGACGCGGATCAAAGGAGACGAATGCAATTTTCCTAATAATAAAAAAATCCATCTATGGAAATCCAGGATGATAATTGCATGGGCGATTTGATCCGAATGGGGAAGACGTTCCTTTGGCAATCCTCAACAGCTACGAGATTTTCTTTTAGATATGGTCTCGTCTAAATGAGAAGTTTTGGAGAGCAATCCTTTGAAGGCCTTGCAACGGTTAGATTGAAGACAAAAGAGTATAAAAGACATCTCAAAACTGAAGAGGAAAAAAAATCGACATTAAGAGAGAAAAGTGTTCATAAATCCAAGATTGAGAGAACTTCATTTCATATATATATATATATCGATCCATTCATTATAATTGGTGTACATAAGAGTGGAATCCAACCAATTGATTGGCAACCAAAGAAGTAACCTATAAGGGAGATCACTAAGATGTAACCTATAAGCAATTTAGTAATAGAATCCAGCCGATTGACTGACAATCGAAGAAGTGGAAGTAGCTTTGATCAAAGTCGAGCCACTATAAATCCTTTGTGCGATCTTCTCTATCCCTTACTCTAATCCTATTATATATTCTGTGATAGTTGATATGCACCCTCACTGCATATAGTGACAAAACTTATATTGATCATTTGAGGGTTGAACTTAAAGCTTGTACAATTTGAATTCCACATTAAAATCTCGAAATTTGCATTATATTCACCTATTCAATCCCTCTAGGTGTAACACTAGCCACAACACCTACTACGTTTGCATCAATTCACTCCTAAACTTTTTAATTTGTCTAATTTAGTCGTCAACCTTTCAACGATTTTTCATTTAGTTTTGAACATTATAATTGTGTCAACTTAGTCATAAATATTTTAACAATTTATCAATTCAGTTCTAAACCTTTTAAGGGTTTGCCGATGTAGTCCTTCCTTCCAATTGGGTAGGAAATCACTGCATGACAGTTTAGTAGTTGTCAACCGTCTTATGTGACGTGGCAATGATTGAAGATAACGTGGACAAGTTTTGTAAATTTTTTTAAAATTTTCCTTCTTTTTAAGTTTATTTTGTTTCTAACCCTAAGCCAAAGAATTTGCTAGCCAGCCCCAGCCAGCCCTAGCCAGCCAAAGTTATTGCCTCCATATGGTCTCGCTGGCCCAGTGTTGGAAAGGAAAAAGAAAAGAAGAAAACATCAATAGCTATATAAATTGATTAAAATTTGCAAAAATTGTTTGCACTAGTGTCTCCTGTGGCACGTAGGAGGATGGCATTGACTATACTGTCACTTGAGCAATGTCCGGGCAAAATTGATCGAAAAAACTATATATATAAACACACGCACGACTAGATTAGCAAATCCTCAAATGTTAAGGATGAAATCGACACAATTAAAATGTTTATGACTAAATTGACTTAATTAAAAGGTTTGCATACGACTTTTTTAGTTATTTTTTCATCAAGGAGAGCTGGAGTATCGATAGGGTGAGGATGTCATAGTTGCACCCATGAGTCATAATTGTTCCGTAAATATCAATTGTTGACATGCAATACTTGAGGCGTAAACATCAATTGTTGACATGCAATACTTGAGTGAATTGGGTGATGACATCTATACATAAAAACACAAAAGGAGTTTTTTTTTTTTTGTCACTAAAGGAGCTAAGGTAAAACTAAATTAGTTATCATCTAATAGAAATACATCTATTTATCCAATAATGTTCGTCCAAAGACAACATTTCGGTTGGGCTTGGGCTTGGAGTGTATATCCGGACTTCACGAGTTTGAGTTTTGGACAAGTTTTTCAGTCATCCCAAAGGCTGTCTCCCTGCCACAAATTGGGGGGGATTGGGGGAGGGGATGAAGGGGGTGTTGGGTTTGAAGACCAGGAAGCGTCGACCATGACCTGACAAAAGGGGGGAGGAGGAGGAGGATCAGGAAGCGTGTGTGGGATGCATCTGTTGTGAAGTATGCAATGCAATTAGCTCAAGCGATTAAGATACCTACAAAAAGAAGCAAGAAATTGACAAGGTCCGAACCTATCCGACCGTAGGTAAACTCTTGTTTTCTTGTCAAACATTAAGGATATAATCATCTAATAATGAACATGACCAAAAAATTTCCAAACTTCAAAGCAATTTAACGACGCAAACACCTTCATCACTTCCATCACCCCATCTTTGCTATCTTCATCGCACTCTTCTCGTGCCGGAACGCAATGAAAATTGGCTAAATAGGAATTAAGAATCGAAAAGATGAACAATTCGTTCTCCCTGATCTATGATTATCAAATCAATAGAATATCAAAATTTTGTAAAAAGTCTAAAAGTTGAGAAACCTTAAACACCCTTGTATACGATATTAAATCTAATTACAATAGGAAACACAATATTAGGAAATATCACTAAAATTACGAAAATTACCTGAAAACTTAAAATGCCTAAAAACCAATCTAAGGGACTCCGAAAAGCAAAAAAACGACGTTGGTCACGGCATAGCGGTGAATATTGATCAACAGCTCGTTTCCTTGCAGCCGATCAAATTTGAGCCCATTCGGAGTTCGCCAACCCTAAGTGCATCATCTTCCTAGTGGAGTCCAAAGACGCCACCACCTCCTATATCATTCTATTTCAGCCTCTTCTTCAGACGCACCCGCCCCTTTTGCAAATATCATCTGTTGCCATGTCCGGCGAACGAGAGCCCGGGTTGAACATCGTGTTGCAGAGGTGCGTGTGGATGGCTAACGGCATCGATGGTGCTGGAGATGCCAAGTATATGAAACAAGTGGTGCCACTCCTAGGATGGCGGTACAAATTTGGACAAAACCCCATCGAAACGCTCTTTGGGAGAACTTCAGCTTTAGATGGTCAGCCTACTTTGTGTTGGATTACCTTAAAACCCGTACAACTATGCTTCTTCTCCATCGCACTTCTTTTTGGAATTGCGATCGTGCGACCTCCGAATCAGTTCCGCGCACTCAGACTGGTCCACCTGATCCCCAAGGAAGAAAATCTAGGGAACTCTATGAATCTCGTCAGTCAAGGAAAGGATTGATCCTCCTCTAGAAGGAGTGGAAGATTAATGAAGTTCAGCCTTCCAAGAAGAACCAATTCATTTTTGTGGTCCCTTAACTGATTAGCGGCACCCCATAAGCAACATATACAAGATCGATTAGGGTAGTTCTAATCCATGACAAGAATGTAAGAAAGTATCTTTCGTAGGCACAGCGTGATACTTCCCAGTGATTTTTTTTTTTTTATTACGGTAAAACAAATTTCTTCTCCACGGAAATTCCCATCATTGACGGCAATGAACACAGTCATTTGCAATTAAAGTACTTTCCATAGGTCAATGATCTTCCCACCAAAAAGAATAAAGAACAGATATAAAAAGTAACAATATTTGGGTCGCAGTTGGTGCTTTTTACAGGAATTGGGCCGTATTCTAACACTGAAGTACGAACATTTTAGTAATAGAAGCACTCACGCCTGCTTTGTATCATTTTAGCAAAGAGCAGATATAACTTATAATACTGACCACGCATATTTTAGCAATATTCCTTCTCATTTGTCCTATCTCAACTTTGATCAGATTCTACGCACAACACACACATATACCATCAAACCAAATTAATTATTCATAGAAAGCTTATAACCTAATCTGCAAATTGAAGTCACAATAAACTTTTTACCTACCCCCCCCCCCCCCCCCCCCCAAAAAAAAAAAAACACAATGTAGAGTGTTTGTTCGTTTAGCGAGTATGAGAACCAATCGAAAAGAGGTAGATGTGTAAACGCTATATATGGCCCTACCGTTACCACAAATCTTGTCGTTCGTGCAAACCCGAGTTTAAGGCACGGGAAGCATTGATTTCACCACGGCAAAAAACAACATAAGAAAATTGTGCCATCCAACTAAGTTTTTTTTTTTTTTTTTTTGATAATCAAGGTATCCGGACCGGCTTGCGTGCACCTCGACTATTCCTCGGGGAGATTAGGACAGCAACCCACTGCCATGGTCCCCCACTTAAATCACGGGTGCTCATTTGGGAAATCGAACCTGGACCAGTGTATCTAACAACACAATCGCAAGTGCACTCTTACCAACTGAGCTACCCATGAATGGGTATACGTACGAATATGTTTATCCTATGTAAAGTCCATAAATGCAAGCCCTATTTCACTTTCCTATGACAACTTAGGGCAAGGATCCACAGATCAACTCCAATCATTTAGCCAATTACACAGTTTATTTCGAATCATGCGAAATAAATATAAAAAAATAAATAAATGGAATTCGCATCATTTCTCTTTGGAAAAAAAGAGAGCAGATGCACGCATTTATTTTCGAAATTACCTCATTAAAAGATAGATAGGTTGCTGAACTTTACTGACTGCTTTTTGACCAGCGGCCGCAATAGTCAGTTGAAAGTTGAAACCGCCAATTAGCCACTAAAAGAATTTTTTTTTAAAAAAATTAATATCGCAAAAAATTTCAAATCAATATTTTTATAATAAATTTAAAATAAATTAACTTTTTATTAAAAAAATTAAATTGACACATATGTGATAAATTTACCCTATATATGTTTGACCATTAAAAACCTCAAATTAATATTCATGTAACAAATTTACTCTATATTAATTTTTTTTAAATTGAGTTAATATCATGAAAAATCTCAAACTGATACACTTGTGGCAAACAGATGATAAGAACTCCAAAGTGGCACACACATCAACTGACATGTGTCATCCAATTCATTAATTTGACAGTAAAATATAACGAAAACTAATGGAAGATAAATTTGTTACAAGTATACCAATTTCAGGTTTTCGGTAATTAAAAAGCTAATTTGAGATAAGTTTGTCACAAATATATTAGTTTAAGGTTTTTCATGATATTAACTATTTTTTCTATCACCCAGCCATGTGTAGTTCAGTTGGTTAGGGCGCACTTGGGATTGTATGGTTAGGCGCACTGATACTAGGTTCAATTCCCCAAATGAGCACATGTGATTTAAGTGGGCGGCCATGGCGGTGGGTTGTTGTACTAGTCTCTGGATTGTTGTGCTAGTCTCTATGCTAGAACCCTTAAATGAGCACCTAAGTGGGTTGCTAGAACCCTTAAATGAGCACCTAAGTGGGTTGTTGTGCTAGAACCCTTACGAAGTACTCTCATTGACCTAAGTGGGTTGTTGTCCGGAATAATATGGTTAGAATATGAGGGGGTTTTAGGATCGGTCTCGGACCAACATTAGATAAGTTTATAAGACTCTAATTTGAGAATACTTCGTAACTACAATATCTCGAGAGAATCACCCGAATTATTCCGAGGAATAGTCAAGATGCACGTAAGCTGTCCCGGATACCTTAGTTATAAAAAAAAAAACTCTTTTTTCTATCCAAATTTTGTCCTTTTAAATGAAGGTGGTAATTTATTCAGAAGAACGTCTACTCATGGAAATGCTTTTTCACGGCCTACACACATACACATATATATAATATTATATGTTTATGTAGCGATTCTGGAGATGTCCTAATGCAATCGAAGGCTTAGCCGCCATAAGACTTTTATGGTATGTTCTTATTAGGGAAAGAAAAAATAAGAAAGAAAAAATAATATGGTTTGAATATGAGGGGGTTTTAGGATCGGTCTCGGACCAACGTTAGATAAGTTTTTTTTTTTTTTTGATAACGCAGAGAACCCCGGCACGGCCGACAGCCGGGGAGTAAACCATGGGGGCGACACGTGCTAGCCACCACACACGTACCACCGGTTAAGTCACCCTGCGGCGCCCGAAATTCGAACACTCAACATTTTGCGAGAGGAAGAGTGCGCGCTCCAGCAGCGCCACCCAGGCGGGTGGTAACATTAGATAAGTTTATAAGACTCTAATTTGAGAATGCTTCATAACTATAATATCTCGAGAGAGTCACCCGTATTATGAAGTTACAGCCTACACACAAATATATAAATATATACAGAGATGAAATTTTTTTTTTTTGAAAAAAAGAGAACCTAGCCATGGGTAGTTCTAGGACGTATTTAGTATTGTGTAGTTAGGCGCACTGATCTCAAGTTCTATTTCCTATATGAGCATATGTGATTTAAGTGGAGTGATGGTGGATTGCTGTGCTAATCTCCCCCGAGTAATAGTCGAGGTGCCAGTGGGGGACCATAACGATGGGTTGCTAGAAGGAATTTTCTGCATTTCTTTGTTGCGTCTACATAAGGTTTTTGATCCATTCATAAAAGATTACTATCCTTAGTTTATATTTTTTTCCAGGTTTATTAGAACGCTTTTTTATATTTATTACATATATAAAGTCGTGAACAAACAAAAAATAAAGGTCAATTTTTTGATATAATATAACTTAGAAAAAAATTCAACTTTGATGAGAGGAGACACAGTATGAAATGAAATGAACAAAAGAAATCAAAAAGAAGAGAAAAGAGAATCTAATTTGGATATTTAATGTATAAATACTTTTTATATTATACTCTTTCTAGAAATTTTCCTCAGCTATAAAATAAATGAATGTAGTTCCAGATACTTAGATGGGTAAGGATGTATCATGATCTATATTATTAATAAATATGTATGCCTATCCATATCAATTAAGTTGTAGATATCAATTTCATTTATGCAATAGATATTTATACAAATTAAGTATGTGCCAGGAACCAGATTTGAACTGGTGAGACGATGATTTTTAATCCAGTGATGAGTGTGGGTTGCTGTGCTAGTCTCCTTCGAAAAATAGTCGAGATGCGCGCAAGCTAATCGGGACATCTTGATTATAAAAATAAATTAAAAAGAAGAAATGTCTCCTGCCCTTTGAAGAGCTCAAAACGCCATCACTGTTATCTTCGTTTCCCTGCTTTCCTAGGCTTCACATGCAGCTTCAGCATCGATATTCTGTCATAAATCTGATCTGATAAAGCTGATTAACCCTTATTTTGTTGCGTAATACGAAAAGAACCCAAGCTCTACAGTCACTTCGACATCTTTCTCTTTTGATTTAACAGCCTTAAAAGTTAATAGGCTTGTCATAGATCCCTATGGTGGAATGTTACCTGGGTTCTGCCCCCCCATCTAGTGGCGAGAGAGGCTATCTTTTCCTTATCTGATCGTGTTTACACCAACCATCTTTCCCGAGTCTGGACCACACCACATCCAATCTGATTTTACCCTTAACAGTTTAACTTTTACTAAAAATCATATGCAGATTTGTTCTCTCTAACGTGATTTGCTTTGTCTCTTGAAATGTACCGCTTTGAAGATATTATGGTTGGTCCAAAGTTCTTTTTGATAATTTAATCAAGGGCTGAAAATCAAATTAGTCAGCACTGAATAGCATTAAGCGCATCAGTTAATATTACATAGCCTTGACTTAAAGAATTCAATAAAGTGAAAATGCAGTTAATCGTCAAGTAAGAGATGAGCTACTTCATTCCCTCGGTAGAAATTAGAACATTAACAAAGTCCATTATTGCAATTGCAACTACATATGATATCATGTGAATATGTTTCTCCTGGAAGGAACTAATAATGCTTAACTTCTAGACATCATCACATGACTATACTTTTCTTTTTTTTTCCCCTTATTCCTGGGCTTGTCCCCTCTATTGTTTAAATTCCGAGCAAAGCCCTAAGCGACAAAGCACTCCAACCGGGTCCAGTCAACCACCACTAAACGAGGCCGTACATCATCTTCATCACTAGAGTGTTCAATCATCTGCGCTCTCTCTCTCTCTTTCTCTCATATGTGCGCTGAAGAGGTAACAGTTTCCCATGATTGTGGCTCTCAGCCATTCCTTCTCTCTGCACCACCCAAGTGAGCCTGAAGGAGGATAATAATGGTGTCCGAGAGCTCACTCTTTCAACACCAGCTGGCTCTCTGCACCTTTCTATGACAAAAATCTAGGGTTCTTTGGTCGCTTTGTGTTTCAAAAAGTTCTCCAAGAACCCACAAGTACAGAGACATTCAGACACATTATGTTCCCATCTGTAATGACCAGCAACAATCCCAACCCTCCTCACTATCTTCTCTGTCCATCACTCCCCACCACCTCACATCCTCCCACAAACCAAGAGATAATCAACCAAACCATCCACTTCCACCACCAAATGCACTTCACAGATCACGACTTGTTCTTGCCCAACAACCACATTTTCCCCCTAATTACTGAAGCTCCAATTGACATGGGGAGCCCCAAGAACGGTGGGGAAGTGAGTTCATCACTCCCAGCTAACAAACCCATGAAGAGGGACAGGCACAGCAAGATATGCACTGCGCAGGGCCTCCGGGACCGGAGGGTGAGGCTCTCGATCGAGATCTCGCGCAGGTTCTTCGACCTCCAGGACATGCTAGGGTTCGACAAGGCGAGCAAAACCCTAGAGTGGCTCCTTACCAAGTCGAGGAAGTACATCAAGGATCTGGCCAAGGCCAAGTGCAAGGGCTCGGTCCTCGGGCCAGTTGACAATGAGAAGGGCTGGTCTTGTTCTACTTCCGAGTGTGATCAAGCGGTGTCGGCAAGGGTTGTGATCGCTGGAGATGGCATAGTTCCGATGGATGACAAGAGGCCAGTGCTAGGGGTAGACTCTGACCACCAAGAGACGTTCAAGATGGTGTCATCAAATCGAGATGGCAGTCTTCATGTTTTGGTTAAAGAATCTAGGGCAAAGGCAAGGGCTAGGGCAAGGGCTAGGACCAGAGCAAAAATGAGCAACAACACAAGGCTTTGTCACCATGACCAGTCGAAGAAACTATGCCCTAATCCGCAGGTCGCTAGTGAAGACGACGAATCAAATCATCCTGTTCAATCGCAAGCTGATCGCCAGACATTCAGTGATCATCAGGAGGAGATTGATGTCGAGCAATCTGTTCTGATCAATAGGAAGCTGAAGCAAAGTTCGGTCATCATTAACAATTACCAGAAAAACTTAGAAATTGTTGGGAAAGATGCGATCTGCGACAATCACAACAATAGCCAATTTTACAACTACGATGTAACTCAGCAAAACTGGGACATCATCCCCACAATTGCTCAATCGACCATTTCTTCATTCACCAACATGAACTTTTCATCAGGTAATTAACTTATTTCCAAGAACAGAACATTCCCCTCGCTAAATTTAAATTTTGTGCATTAAATTCAGTCGGATTTTTATGTCTTGGTTTACTAAAATGAAATTACAGGGTTTCTGGTATGTGGAAAGCGGTGGGATTCTCCAAACAGCTATAGTCTACTATAAGAAAAGGGCAATACATGAACCCAAGTAAGTTGTTGAATGTTCTGATCCTTTCTCTTCCGTTTTTTTAATTGCCCTTTTTCGCCTCATTGAGCTCCCTTTGCTATGTTATCCTAAGATTTCCTACCATCAAGTTGCGTAATGGAAGTAATCTGTGGAATTATGTCTACCTAATGAGGGGTCAATCTGAATCTAAATCTGTCACGATGCTCTACATTGTATAAAAAAGTAAAGCAGGTTTAGATTCTTGGTTCAACCATCAAAATTCTGCAGAAGATGCAACTTTATTAAGCTTTCCATGTTGTTGAAGGGTGAAGGGTCTTTAAACCAAAATCAAATTGAGCCTTGTCAAACAGAATTAAAGGGACAGAGAGAAATATGCATCTCCATCTTGAAGAAAAATAAATCAAGGTTAAATTCCTTGTTCCAACTGACTCTGCCAAATAGATTGCAAAATTGAAAGATCTTGAGATTTACCCATGTTTTGTGACTCCGAAATGTCGCACGTTGTATAGATTATCATTAACCATGTGCATCTGGAGTTTGGAGTGATCTGATCCATCTTACTCTAGTAATGGTACGCTGGGTTGGTTTCTAAAACTGTATGTGGGATCTAGTTTGCAGTGTTTCCACCTCAGAGAAATTAAACTGAGCCCTGCCTGCCGCCCTCTACGTGGAGCCTTACCTGAAGCATGTAATGGGATAATTTGCCAATAAATTTAGGGATTAGTCGTGCCAAAGTCTCACCTACCCTTGTTGTAAACAAAAAAAAAAAAAAAAAAAACAAACACAAACCTATGTATGATATGTCAACCTTGGAACAAATACAGACAATAAAGAAATTATTCTACCTAATTACATGCCTGATGACAGAAATGTGTGGAACTTTTGAATGCTCTCTATTACTACTCTAGAAGAAGATCACATAGTTTTAGGCAATAGTTAGAATCCAACATAGAATGTCATTAGACAGTTCAATGCTTTATAAACTCTAAGAGAAAATCAAATTGAAGGGCACATTTCATGTTTTGCTTATCTTCTGTATTTGATTTTGAATTTATTGATTTCTTCTTGAAACTTTGATTGCAGCTATAAAAGCTCCTTCACAACCATCTTGCCCTGTCAGTCAGAAAACTATTGACAAATATGGAATTACATATACCTGATTAGAAGTGAACACCATCCTACTTATATTTCTTGTTTATGTTTTTGTGCCATCAGTGCCCTAATATTGTTAATTGCGAGTTACGAGCACCAAATATAACTAGGATCCCTGTAAGAACTGATAAGACTATCACATAAATAAATAAATAAATTAACAAAACTCTTCAATACTATGTGATGAAATTGAGTCTGAATCGACATGGAATAATATAGTCAAGCACTACTCACCTAGATTATGCACATCTCAATTACTTGACTCGAACTTAGTCAAGCTCCATTTCTCATGGTCAAGATGAGCTCAATCAATTTGTCAATAAGCTGCATTCTGTCGTGACATGACTTGATTAATGGATACCTTTAATCTAAGTTGTCTTGATTTCAAATTCTTAGAATTTGTTTTACAAAGCTTGACCAATAAGTTCTTTCAAATACATCAAATGTTTACATGCACATGATTTGAGTTGAAAAGATGAAGACTCGATTGCACTATTTGGCCAAGGTTCATGATTTGAGTGAATCAACTAAAGGGTTTAGGACTCCATGCAGTCCCTAGATGAATTTAGGACTTGAGGTGCAATTTTTTCCTCCACAAACATCTTACCTATAGAATAATCATTTGTTTTTTTTTTTACTTTTTACAGAAAAAGTTGTGTGGGAGAAGAGCAAACCCCTCGTGTAAGTAATTCACAATTCATAGAAATTGACATATTTCGACAACAAATATCATTTGCTTACTAGAATCTAGACCTAACCATCGGATGGTTGGACGTAGGACCGGGTTAAAAATCTTTTGCTAGATTCGTCCATGCTTAAAACTTATTAAATTTCTGCGTTGACTGGGCCAAGGTTTCCGGAGGGCTAGGCTGAGAAGGAAATTGTATGGTCAAGCCCTTTGTCTTTTCGGCCAACTGATCATAGGCGGCCTCGTTTGCTCGTTGACCATATATTTTAAACTCTTGTTTTCTAAATCTGTGGCATTTACTATGTTACGGACGGTTGGATTTTTGCGTATGCTTGACCTTTAGATCACGCGACTAAATACGTTCAACTCATCATTATTGCTCGATAAATTTCTCTCTACATAAATTTTTTTAATAGACAGGTGTTATGATCTTGATTACAGGGAATGAGATTTGGATCCACAAGATGGTTTGGCTCTCCAACGTGTGGTATATCAATTAGTGTCGCAGTCTGGAAAATGTGCATTGTCTCATTTATGAATGTGTATGTGTAATAATCAGATGTATTCATTTAGATTTTGAATATTTATCTGGGTCAATGTACCCTTTGAAATCATTGGCTTGAAATTATTACCATTCTTATTTTTTCCTGTTTATCTAGATCTACATATTTGATATCTCATGTATTCCATAATTCGTTGATATTTCACATATTTGGCTGTGTATGTCTTAGCAAGGTGTAGCGTATGTCTAATCAACCATTGATATGTGATAGTCTTAATTACTCTAGATAATAACTTTTCCTTCCAAATTATTCTCTTCAATTTCACGTGTGAACTTTTTATTGGCTAAATTACAATGGCATGCCCTCGAACACTTATGAACATTGCTGCACTTTGAACATTTGGAAATTACACAGACACCCCTTAGAGGGATGTGAATTGAAAAACAATTGACATTTCACCAGAAAAAAAAAAAAAAAAAAACCCGACGTGGAAAGATAAGGTACTTATGTGAATGTAATCGATTGCCCGAATGGAAAGATAGGGTACTTATGTAAATGTAATCAATTGCCCGAACGGACACAAGGTGCCTCGTCATAGCGCAAAAATGAATTAAAACCCAACCGGCTTCAATTTCCAAATGCCCCCAGCAACTCAATTTGACGCTAGTCATGGATCACTTAAGTCATGAATGATTTGTATATTGTCGACATTTAATTCACATCTATCTAACTATTTGTCGAACTAAACTCATCTTGTATTTTGAATATGGCCGATTTCTTTAATGTTCACTTGCACTTTGCAAAAGCACTTGATATGCGAATGTTACTGTACCTAGCATTGCTCTTTTCTAGGAGAGATGTCGAGTGTACCCAAATCAATTCACAAAGTTACTATATTAAGTAATGTGACAGACTGTTATTGGCCGTTGTATATGGCCCTCTTGTCTATATCTCTACTTATAATCAGCCGCAACAGCAAATATATCAATTGTCGAAACCAATTCTAACATACCTAGCCTTGCTTTCTTCCTACACTCAAGAATGTCGGGCAAATTATTCTTTTAACTCTCACATTTGTCACTAATTGGTAGCAAGACTGTTTCTTTTTGCTTCTATTTGCACTTCTTCTTCTTTTCTTTTTCTTAATACGGTTACTTTTGGACCTTCCCCTGTCTGTGGACCATTAAGTCGATGGGAAATTTCTTAGCAGCCCATTTTCAAGTCCTTCTAAAACCGTTCCCTAGCAAATGAATTAGTATGAGGATTCTCATCAGTCTAGCAAGATCTTTTCTTTTACTATGGTTTATATTTAAGACAAAACGAATAGTTGTCTTGCTTCGTCTTGGACCTAATGTTTAAAGAACTCAATATTTGTGTTTTACCAAAACTTAGATTAAACTAACCGTAATAAATGAAACTAGGACATATGTCGACATCTTATCTTTAATTTCAATTTAACTTAGGAGTTTGATGAATTTCTAGTCATCCAAACTCTAGTAACGACGAACGGAACTTTCCCCTATTGACTTCGGACCAAAAGAACACTTTTGAGATTCTTGTATGAAAAGGACAAATCGTTGATAAGCATATTGCAAGACGAGCAAGCAAGGTACATCCTCTGTCTGGGGGAGGACAAAGGAAATTGTCAAAATAGAAAACAGAACCACTAGCAACGGTGATGGGACAATATATTTTCATTGTTGTCAGGGGATAAATTAGAGATAGTAGATTTAGGACATTAAATTTTTATATTCCATTTTTAGCCATTTTAAAACCCCCCCCCCCCCCCAAAAAAAAAAAAAAAACCCTATACGTGTGGTATCATCTCTTTGGATAAAAAAAAATAGAGAATTCATAAAGGTTTATTGTGCTGACTATTTTAGGTAGATGAAGATATCATACTTAAGAGTTAACTGAAAATAGATAGAAGGCTACTTTTAAACAATTATTCTGTTCGGCCACACACACAAAAAAAAAAAAAAAAAAAAAAACAATGATCAATTATTTTGGGCTTATGTGGTGTGGCAGCTCACCTCAATTTTTGAAGACGTTCTGGATTTCATCAAGTTTGTGCTTGAATTTTGACTAAAAATGTTTGTAAATGCATGACAACCAAATCAAGCTTTGTAAATAAGGTGTCCGAAAGTTTTGAACGTGGAAAAGGCGTGAGCAATTTCTAAACGTCTCTTCTTTTGCCCTTATTTTAAGAAACCCTACCATTTGAGTGGAATGTTAATATTACCAAAAAGCAATCAATGTAACAGTAAATGTGCAGTCCGTTTCGCATTTCACATTAGGTAGTAAAGTTTGCTTCTATGTTTACTGTCATTAATAATGGCACTGGAATCACTAAAACATATGTGCACTTTAATCCTTAATATTATCAAGATAATGCATTTAACTCCTAAAAATCTTCACGAGATTAAGCCCAGTGGGGTAATCACTTGCGTGTTTCACCTAATTTTATCATAACGTGTTGATCTAGTTGTGGATATAGATACATAATGAGATGCCAAAAGTTTACCTTCGCTTTCAGAGGTTCATCTAGCCCCCGTTTGGTGGTATAGCTATCTGCATAGAAATGGAAAAACTAACAATTAGCAGGATTTCAAGTTCTATTCTTGCAAATAGAACAGGACGTCCATTTTGTAGTAAAAAAGATGTATATATTTGGAGATATATTAATGGGTATCTGGAAGCTATATTTAGAAGCGAGACGAATTATTTTGTATTTAAACGCATCTTAACCATATGTTTGAATCAAAACTCATGAAAATTGTGTATACAACAAACATCCATTAACGCACCACTAAAAAAATCGATACAATGACAAGAAAATTGGTAAAAAGTCTTAAATTTATTGCGCTTGTGCCAACTCAATTGTAAACCTTTTAATTTGGCCAATTTAATGCTAAACGACATGGTTGTCAACGGCCGTCTTACATGACACGACCATGGATGATATGGACAATTGTTGCAATTTTTCTATAATAAGTGCATTTGAGATACAAGAAGATCATACACGAATGTAATTGCTTCATCTGAAGTTGCCAAGTAGAATTTACGAAGCCAATGGGATCCATAGAATCAACATGACTAGATAGGTTTTCGGGCGAGTATATAGATCAAGGCTCCATTTGCCTGGCGGAGAATGTATGATTTGGAAAATATTTTCCTGAAAATGATCGCATGAATTGCTTGAAATAATTGGCCAATGAAAAATATTTTGATTATCGACAATAATTTGCATCTAGACATTTGCATAGACAAAGAAATTATGTTTCTGCACTAATAGATATAAAAATACTTTCAATGTGCGCGTATAGTTTAAAACAAGTTGTGTGATAAAACCGTAAAGTCTTGTTGTGAAATGAAAAGCACCATTGTGTATACTATAGAGTTTAACCATTGTACGAATGACAGTATCATTCTTGACAAAAACGCATTTCACTCTGTAGCTTACTTGTTTTTCATGATAAATGCATTTAACTACATTTCAAACTACAAGTTGGCTTTATAACTAGACTTCAGTTCCGGTTCCAAAAACTTGGAAGAGTCCGAAGATTAGATTTTAAGGTGAGGTAAAAATTCTATCCACTTGCCATAAAATCGAAGAAATACCAATCTACAAACAGAAAGAATAGTAGGAATTCTTGTGTGCTTTCTTCAGACCAGGAGAATAGCAGTAAAATTAAGGGTAAAAAGTAGCTCCTTTTAATGACTTGGAGAGAGATGTGCATTACATTCTAATATCATTAACGGGCAAGATAAAAACAAAAAGAGCTTCTCTTGTATGATTTGGAAACATCAACTGAGATCAGTAGACATTCAAAATTATTTTTTCCCTAAGTCTTGCCTAATTCATACATCTTCTCTATTTAGAACTTCATACATGTCAATTTAACAGCAGAACACAGAATCCCACTGTATCACTGAAAAGCTATCTTCATTGAGGGAGAATGTTACATGAACCAGTCACAACGAAATGCAAATGGCCTTTCACGCACACAACCAAAAACAGAGAGAGAGAGAGAGAGAGAGAGAGAGAGAGAGATGTATATGTGCTTTTTCTTGAGCGCATATGAACAGGGAAGAAGCAGTGACATGACCAGACTAAAGGGAAGAGCAGAGAAGTGAGTGTTGTGGGGAGCTTGTGAACTGTGTGAAAGAAAAGACCACTGCTGCTTGCTTCCCCTAACTTGCGTGTTAAATGGGCAATAAAGAAGAAGAAGAAGAAGAAGAAGAAGAAGAGCTCCGTTTGATTTGTTTAACTTCTGTTTCTTTTTCTTTTAATGTTTCGTTCATCTTTCTGAATGTAGGAGTGGGATTGGGACAGATGCGTAGGGTTCGGACTTGAGGAGAGACATGTTCTGACCAAATTCAATGGGGTTGCGTGATAGGCAGGATTCAGTTAACTTCCTTGATTCTCTTGGACTGAATATCTGATATTTAATAGCACGTATCGTATCGTACCTCTTTTTTGTCTCGCACGTTCTGCTGAATCCTTTTCAAGCTTTCTTTTTATTCCCACTTGCATCCACACAACTTCATCAATCTCGGCTCCATCGTGGTCCTTCCCCTGATGAGAGGAGGCCGAGATGGAATCCCCTCAATCTGTGCTGATCCTCGCCTTGCTCTAAGTGGTCTAAGCCGCAACAAACCATGTCATACTTGGCATGATTTATTGCCCTTTCGGTCGAAGGAATGGAGAGGAAAAGACAAGGAGTCGAATAGTAGAGAGAAAAGGAGAGGGTGTAGGGCTTGTAAGAGGTTCGCAAGCTTGACCTTCGGAGTGAGAATGGGCCAAAACCACATTAAACCTAACCTTTGATGCCAGTAGTGTTATTTTCTCAGGAACCCATAGTTAATGAAAATTTGGTAAGTTCGACGCAAAGCACAAAAAGAAGAAGAAGAAGAAGAAGAAAGAGCTTAGAATCCTTGTAAAAAATTTCAAGTGAGTGGCAATCCTTTTACTGTTTTGTTTTCTTTACAAGTTTTGATGTGAAACATCAAGTTGTACGATAAGATGAAACTCACTACTATATTTACTTTAGTTTATCAATATACCGGCACGTTTGACCATACTATTATTGACATTAATGCATTTTACATAAGTAATCGACAGAGATGCAACTACTTTTGTCTCAAATTTTGAGTTGCTTATGAGAATCTACAGCGCAGATTTCAATTTGCAAAAGCTTGGGGAAGAGTCCGAAGGTTAGAAAGGAAGGGCAAATTTCCTACCCGCTCGCCTTAAAACCTATGCACCCTGATTTACCTACGGAATTATTTACTTAGTACTCCAGTTAACTACGGTAAATATTAGATGTTTAAGGCAGATTTACTTTTGAGTGGTGCCAATTTCTGAATTAGTTTCTACGATTTGTTCTCAGGAACTGAAGGTTGCGGCTAGAATTAGAAAGACAAATAATGAAGCAACCGTGTCGTATGGTATGCTATGCACTGGCTTCAAATCACAACCGGACACAGTAATTGTAGTCATAGAAAAAAATAAATCAGCAAATTTTTTTCTTCTTTAAATCATTATACTCTATAATACCATTTAAGAGTGTACTCAGTTGGCATGGATTATTGCTAATATCAAATCTACATACGACATGAATTTATGTGCTAAAATGAAATTTACTTATGCGCTATTGTGCAAAAAACTGCCAGTACATTTAAGGAAACATAGTAGGAATTGTTTTGTGATTTCTTGATCTTTAGACCGAAAGAATGGCAGTAAATTTAAGGGTGAAAAATAGCTCTCCTTCAACGGCAAAGATGTGCATAAACTAACATCAATAAACATTTTAATTATTTTTTTTCGAGTCTTCAACTCCTTCATACAGGATCTTTGTCTAAAACTGCACATATGTTAATTAAACACCAGAACACAGTATCCCACAGTATCGAACACAAGCCATCTTCACGGACACAGAATGTTACATGCAACTGTCACAACGTAATGGAAATGACCTTTTGCAAACACACATACAGAGAGAGAGAGAGAGAGAGAGAGAGAGAGAGATGGGGTATATATACTTGTATGAGGCTTCTTCTTGAGAACGTCTAAACAGGGAAGAAACAGTGACTTTGCCGGACAGAAGAGAAGAGCAGAGAAGCTGGAGTGTGGTGGAGAGCCTGTGGTGAACTGTGTCAAGTAAAAACTACTGCTTATTGCTTCGGCTAAATTGTGAATTGAATGGGGCAATAAAGAAGAAGAAAGTCAGAAGAAGGGGCTCCGTTGGATTTACCTGTCCTTTTTTATCTTTAATGTTTAGGTCATCTTTTTGAAGGCAGGAGAGGGATTTGACCGATGGGTATAGGGATGGACTTGAGGAGTGCTATGGTCTGACCAAAGTTAGTGGGATTGCGTGATGGGCGGGATCCAGTTGAGTTTCTTGATTCTCTTGGACTCAATATCTAATATTTAATCATGTGCAGCGTACCCTGCATCCCACTATGATCTTGGCGAAATGACCACCTTTTTGCTCGTGACCTTTTTTGTTCGTACGTTCTGCAGAACTAACTCTCTCTCTCTCTCTCTCTCTCTCACTCTCTCTCGCTGAGTGTGACTGAGAAATGCCTGATCGATCGAGCTATCTCTGCATGACAACTAAGAACCCTAGGCATCAAGCATGCAGGTCTCTAGTATATAAAATAGGAGTTGTCAAGTTGATAAACGTTTTTTAATTCTACGGTGTCAACTTCTTTTCCATCGTACATGCACACTTAATTCCTTTCCGTTTCATGTTGAGTGCACCTAAGATTTAAAAAAGAAAATACTCTATATAATAGAAGTTTGATTGGATTTTTATAACAAGATACAATAATCTAACGAAATTTTACGTGACATCAAAGTGGGAGTTTATGAGTTCAAATCTTATCATGTCTCATTTGACTTCCCAATTAAATTTTCCACGCAAAATCTCGTAATACATTCCCTCACATTTTGTACATTCACTAGTTTAGATGGTCTAGAGATTTATCATAATTAATCTTTGATTGTTTGCTCATCTCCCATTCCGTTGAATTGCACGTTCGCTTCATTAAGACAACACTAGTTATCGTGAAGTATTAGTTCACTCATTTCCCTGCAATATTGCCATGTTCATAGTTTTGACTTGGTACCTGACGTACACATATTTTGCAGTCCTGGATGAACTGTAATTACTTGTCATTTTATGTGGCGGCCTTCCAGAAATAAAGCTTGAGGTGGTTTAATGAATCACTAAACAAGCGTGTGTAGCCCTCTCGTAAGGTGGCGCTTACATTCCCCACGGACTCTCCCAAACCCTGCCCATCGCAACTTGGTCACTTGTTTATTATCAATTGGATGAGATTATAGCCACCACTAAATTAATCTAGGCTGGTTTAGGGTCAAATAATGCACATGAGACAACTTTACTTCTGCGAACCAGAGCTTTCGAGATTGAGAATTTGTTTGGTTGCACTAGCTTTATCCAGCCCTCGTCATAAATACCTCTTCTCTTTTAGTAAGATATTATTGATGCAGTCATATTCGAATTGTATTTCCAAAAATGCGAATCTATATCTTCATGTATAATTCTGCAAACAATGAAATGAAACTGTCGGTAATAATAATCATAATAATAATAATAATTTATATTCAAAGTTGCTTGTTACTTGTTACTGAATTTATTGATTTCTGTGACTGGTATTTAGATATTTCTGTTGAACAATTTTTTCATACATATTTCGGACAAAAGTAATAATAATCGTACTTATAATTGCTATCGCAATTCTATATACTGCTCTGAATTATTATATCATCTCTTAAGTGTTTATTTCTTGTCGTCTGAATCATATCATAACTATTGAACTAACAAGCTTAAGAGACGACGTGGTTTTTAGTCTTTTAGTCTTCCTTAGTAACTTCTTCCCCTATTTCTCCGGTTAAACGATCTACTCGAATTTGGTTTCAAAGCCAAGTTGGTGGAGAATTGGTAGTTCTTTTTAGAAACATTCTGTATAAATCCACTTTTAGTTGTTCTAAGGTGTTCCCCATTTAGAGCCACAAGGCTTTGACGGAGGTAGCGTAAGTCCAGTTGGCGTGGTAGCAGAGAGAAAAAATTAAACAACATAAAGTAAGTTTATACTAAATGGATCTTTTTAGAAGAACTAATTCTTCTTCAAGTAGTCCTGTATCTGAATTAGGACAGATCCCAGACTCTTTAAATAGAGAAGAAATTACTCTTGAAGACTTTAACAAGTCCCTTAAGAATTGAAAGATTCCAAAAGTTAAGTATGATCAGATTTATTCTGAATCAAAGTTTAAGAAACTCTTTAAGTCAAATGACAATGTCATTGCAACAGAGGAACGTGATATTCCTCTATCATCGTCTTATTGTTTGATACCCCTTTTAAATAAGGAATCTTTAAAGAAACATGCTCTAAAGTGTAATTACCTTCATTTTGATATGGTCTAAGTTAGTATTAAACCTTTGTTAAAAGAAGGTTTGAATACATCCATTCTTTTGGTCTTAAGAGATGCAAGACTCTTAAGGTATAAAGATTCTCTTCTTGCAACAATCGAAACAAGTCTATGTAATGGTCCTATTCATTTTGATTGTTATCTAAATTTTTCAATATCATTGAAAGATAAAAATATCATGAAGTCTCTCGTTTTGCAGATCAAAACTCATAATTATAGTATAGATGAAGGATCAATTCCACTATCTCTCATATATAAAGTTCACTATAAAGTTATGAGCTCTGCATTCGATGTTCATTCATTAAATGATACACCAAAGGGACAAACCTTATTGTTACAAACAAATATTTCTCGTTCAAATTCTATCGTCCCCAAATCTATAAGCTGGAGTGAGGTCGTTTTTCCTGATCAATGGGAAATTGAAAATCTCATTTCTCATATTTCAATTAAGAATGATACTCCATCAAATGTCATCCAACATCCTGAGGGAAAAGTTACCATACAATTTCGCAAGAGAAGATTTGAAACAAGTTCTTTATGTTCTGCAAGACCTTCATTTCATGAGTCTTCTTCTCGAAAGTCTACTGACTATCGTCCAAATCTACCTCTTGTTATCACTATTCCTGTGAGCAGTCAAGGTAGTATCAAAGTGCCCGATGCCGTTCCAGCACAAGGACATACAACTCCAAGTGTACCTCCTTTAAATCTTTCTGGTCTAGATACTAGCTCAGGAATTTCCAGACCTGTGTATCATCAACAGGACCCTGAATCTCCTGAACCAACCCAATCGCAAATGGAAGATGATGATCCAGAATGTAATATGTTAGAAGTCGAATTTGTTCCAGATAGAAAGTTTTTAAATAAGGAATTTAATTCAGAAGAAAATTCTGAAATAAGAAAATGGTTTTTTGATAATTTCAAAGATCGTACTAAACAAATCAAAGAACAATTTTATGAGTTTCTCAATGAAATTGGAGAACATATGCTTTTTTTTATTGGTTTGAAAATTACTTTTTGGGAAAAAGAGAAATTTATAATGTAGAAAAAAATTTTAAGTGGAAATTAGATGATGATCAAGTGATTGAGTCATCCCACCCCCCCCCCCTTTGAGAAAAATCAAAATAGCCCATCATGAAAAGGAGATTCCAATCGCTCCTTTTAAAAATTCTTTTGAAAATGAAAATAATGAATTTAAGAAAATAATTGACCAAAATAATTTTTCAAATCAACATCTCCATTCTATAGGTATCCAATTGATAGGATTGAATCTGCCATTGGAAAACCTTCGATTGTCCATTCCATTTCTTCAAAAACTACTCCTACCAAGTCTTTGCAAACACCATTGTTTAAAAATTTCGAGATGCCACAGTCTTTTAGTAAATCATTTCAAGAAACCCTTCGGGCAAAACATCAAAAGCTTCTAAAAGAAAAAGTCTTTAAGCAACCAATTTTGAATACTCCTAAAGTCAATAAACCTCTAGTTATCAATACCCCCAAGCCTGATAATCAAATATCAGTTCTTGAGAAGATTGATATCCCTGAAGTTAATCGACTATCGTGGAAATAACCTCAAAAACTTTATTATTCTAGAGCCACTCCTCTTGATATTCTTTTCGAAGAATTGTCCAATAAAGTTCAAAACAAGTATTCTGTCGATGCCATTTATGAGTGGAATTTAGATGGTATTTCTCAGCAGAATCTCTTGCAAGTTTTAAGTCAAATGGTAATGTGTACAACAATTTATAAGACTCTTCCTGATACAACAGATTAGCAAGTAGCTTATATGATAGTTGTAGGATTTTCTGAAACTTTGAAAGGTTGGTGGGATAATTATCTCAACCAAAATCAAAGAGACTAGATCCTTAATGCTGTTAAAACAAATGATAATGGCCAAACTTATTTTGATGATTATGGCCAAATCATTCAAGACGCGGTCTCCACCCTATTATATTCCATTTCTCAATATTTCATTGGAGATCCATCTGTGATTCGTGACCACAACCAGGATCTTCTTTCCAACCTAAAATGTCGTTCCCTTGAAGAGTTTCGAGAGTACAAAGATGTATTTCTAAAAAGGGTATTACTTCGTCCAGATTGTAATCAACCCTTTTGGGAAAAAAAATTTCTCATCGATCTTCCTATAATTATAGGAAACCAGGTTCGCAATAAAATTTGTGAACAATTTGGTGAAAATATTCATTTTAATTCACTATCCTATGGTGAATTAATTTCCTATGTCTGTAAAGTTGGTACTCAAATGTATAATAACATTAAGCTACAAAAACAGCTTAAGAAAGAAAAAAGTCTTACTCGTAGAGGGTTAGGAGATTTCTGTCGTCAGTATAATCCATCCTACTCCTTTTCCACATCTAAAAAATGTTCTGATTTTTGTCCTTAAGAAAAACCTTTTAAAAGAAAGAAAAAGTTTTATAAATCTCAAGTTTCAAAACCTGAAAGAAAGTCCTTTAAAAGGAAAAGTTTTAAGAAACCTGAAGATACAAAAGATAAAAAAAGATTTCAGTAAATTTATTTGCTATAATTGTGGTAAAAAAGGACACACAAGATGTTTTTGCAAATTAAATAAAAAAGTTAATGAACTCGTTTTAGATGAAGACATTCTAAATCAGTTAAACCAATTGATGGTTGAAACTGATTCAGAAAGTTATGTCTGTCCTTCGACAGATAAAGAGTTAATACAACGAGGTCTTCAAATTAACGAAATTGAATTGTCTTCTGATTTTTCTTCTGAGTCAGATTCTGAGTCTAAACAAGAAATAAATGTTTTGACAAAAGAAAAACAAGAATTGTTAGATTCAATTGATAATGTTTATGACTCTAATGTCTTACTCAAACAAATTCAAAATCCCAGTTCGTCTTTTGGTAAATGCACCCAAGTTCATGTTTATAATCTTACTGAAATTTTGAATAGGAAAAAAAAGTCAGTAAGACCAACAACCACCAATGATCTTCAGGGTGGGATTAATAAAATCAAAAACGAAATTCGTTTGTTAAAAGTTAATCAAATTGATAAAAAAATAATAATTTATAGATCTCAAAAAACAATTGTTAAAAGAGAAAAATGTTTATGAAGAAACAATCCACAAAGAGACACCTCGAATTGTTAATGATTCAAATTCTTCGAACTTTCTGGAGTTACTCACAGAAGTAATAAGTAAAAAATGGATAATTGATGTTGTCATCAAAATCAAAGATGAATTCATTTTGGAAACAACCGCTCTCTTTGATACATGTGCTAATTTGAACTGTATCAGAGAAGGTTTAATTTCAACAAATTTTTTTGACAAAACCACAGAATCGTTAAAGTCTGCTTCTGGTGATCATTTAAAAATCAAGTATAAACTCCCTGAAGCTTTTGTGATAAAAGAAAACATTGAGTTAAAAACATCTTTTCTTTTGGTGAAAGATTTAAAAAGGAATGTAATTTTAGGAACCCCTTTTATAAATTTAATTCAACCTTTTATGGTGACCAATGAAGGAATTGAAACAAAGATTTCTGGTAAAAGAATAATATTTTATTTCGTGACAAAGAATCGTACAAGAAATTTAAATGCTTTGCATGAACATGCAATCAAAGAAATCAATTGTTTAATTAAAAGTAAAGAAAATCATATTTTGCTTTTAAAGTAAGAATTAAGTTTTCAAAAAATCGAACAACAACTTCAAAATAGTGATCTCCAAAAGAAAATTTCTATTTTAGAACAAAAAATTAAAAATGAACTTTGTTCTATTCCAAACAATGCTTTTTGGGAAAGAAGTAATCACAAACATATAGTTAAATTGCCTTATGAATCTGATTTTTCAGAAAGATCGTTTAACCGGAGAAATAGGGGAAGAAGTTACTAAGGAAGACTAAAAGACTAAAAACCACGTCGTCTCTTAAGCTTGTTAGTCCAATAGTTACGATATGATTCAGATAACAAGAAATAAACACTCGAGAGACGATATAATAATTTAAGAGCAGTATATAGAATTGCGATAGCAATTATAAGTACGATTATCATTAATTTTGTCTGAAATATGTATGAAACAATTGTTCAACAAAAATATCTAAATACCAGTCACAGAGATCAATAAATTCAGTAACAAATAATAAGCAACTTTGAATATAAACGATTACTGAAATAATAAACTGGATGCGAAAACAAATGGTGTATATAAACAGAAAATCGTGTACCACTAGTTAGGAGGCAGAGTCTTCACACTCTAGGGTATGATATATTAAAATAAATACTTAAAATTATTATAAATCACCAGGTAGGAGGCAGAGCCTTCACATTCTGGGGTATGATATATTAAATTGAAATAAATAAATACTTGAAACTTAAATATGCAAAGCAAAGTGTGTGCGGCTAGTCCAGGAGAGGATACCATAGATCAATCTTCACTGGGAGCTGTATGCAAATGTATGCAGTACAGAACTTTAAATAGCTAAAGAACACAATACCTTGAACGCCAACAGGAGGCAGAACCTTCTGATTCTGGGTCGTAATAGGCAAAAATAAAAAATTGGAGAAATGTACACTTTTATTGGAGGCAGAAGAAGGATTACACAATAAAAACACAAAAGATTGTCAGATCTGTGATTACAAGTGCAAAACTTTAAACAATCAGGAAGAACTTGAAGAAGATTCTGGGTAGGAATAGTAGACTTGGAAGGGTTTTGACTTACGGATCTATGTCCGGGGAGAGACAATGGGTTACTTTCAATTTAGGAGGACTTGAAAGACTTTGGTTCTCCGGAAAAGGTTCACTTTGGACAGGAGGGAGAGAGTGAGCTTCGAGGGAGAGAGAGAGAGGACTTGAGTGTTTTGGAAGATTTGAGAGCCTCGGTTTTAAAGACTTAAAATTCACTATTGTTATAGTGAACGGTGCCAACTTAAAGACCGCTACAGTGTACGGTGATTAGTGCACAATGTACAGTGTTATACGGTGTACTATAATTTAAAAATACATACTCGATTGTACTTTGTTACAATTGACTATTGATACAATGAAAACATTACTCGGAGTTATGACCAAAGAGATTGGGGCTGTATTCATCTTCTTCTGAGTCACTGTGTTGAGAAGATGATCACTGTAATGATTCTTCATGCTCTAGGATGGCTTGTTTCATCATATCATAGAATTCTTTTCCATTTTTTACATTTATCAATTTTGCAATTGCCATTGACTTGTTCTGGAGAAAGGATGTCTTTAATGCTGCATCCGATGCCATGCCAGAAACTTTATTCAAATCTTTGACTTTACGTTGCTGGATCCAAGTATGGACGGTTTCTACTGAGCATTTGTCCCAGTATGAAAATCCATCCCACCATTTTATCTTGAATCTTCGTACCAGAATGAGTATTTTGAGGTCTTGATTATTTTTTTATATATTCAAGTTTCTAGGCAGATACCCATGCCAACCAAAAATTTGCACAAAACATTAGGAGAGGAGGAAAGTGAATCTCCTCAGAACTTAGGATGAAGGTCTTTTGAAATATTGTGAAGATTCAATTACTTGTGGAGGGAGAATGTCTGGGACAAGACCAAAATTATGCCACCATCGAATGAACCAAAAAGGCAATTTAGATATGTCAAAAGGACTTTAGAAGAAGAAAAGCCATGTATGGCTATGATTGGGATTTTGACGATAAAATACATTATATCAAGCTTGCTGGTAGTCAAAATAGGTAAAATTATACATATGAGAGAGACTTTCAGTGATTCTCGAGTCAAGTTTTACTAGGATACTTGGGGAATTATTCCACTCAGCAGGGTATATGACCCTTATTATTTTTGCAGTGGAATAATTTGCAACAGAATGTTGCACTTTGTCACAGAAATGTTTAACTTGACTGATCCAGTATGGATCAAAATTTTCTCATGAAATTCCACGGGTTTTGCAATATCATTATTATTATTATTATTATTATTATTATTATTATTATTATTATTAAATAACGATAAAAAGAAGAAAACAACATGAGCCGCATCGAGCAAACTTAACGAATAGGATTGTCATGATGTCCCGGACGGGAACCTAGGGAACTATGTACGAAAAGCAACTATGCGTAAAGTTTTAAAGAGTGTATCACAAACAACTTACTTATCGAGCTCCAAATGATACGCAACAAAAGTAGTGAAAATAAACTAGACTAAGCCAATCATGAAATGCGAGAAAAGCTTAATTGTACACAAATAATTCTCTTTCGAAACCGAACTATCTTAATATGAAAACTCAAAACCTAAATGCTAAAAACTAAGGAAAATGTAATGAAATATAAAATCTCGTGGATTCCATGTGCGAAAACGGCATTGGGGGCAACCTAACCTTTCAATCTTATCAATTTAAATGTATGCTAACACCAAAAGTTACTTTGATTGGAAAACTCAAAATCTTACGTGAGAAACAAGTTTAAAAATCAAGTGAAGACTATATTGTCTAAGACTCAATTAACCTTAATAGCTAACAAACTAAAAGCTCACCGAAAGCAAAACAACTATTGCCGTCCACTGTACTACTACGATACACCGCACACAATATTCAAAATTGATTTCAATTCTACCCATGCTAATTGTAAATGAGTCATAATTCATTGGAAAGCAAACTCTATTCACTTAAAATGTGAAATCACATCAGACTCAAAAGATGGGGCTTAAATAGATTAAAACTTCCACCAAACACTATAGAATGAATATGGTTCTAATAGTGCACAATAAACTTCAAATTTAACTTGGATAAAACAATATACCAAATCGAATTCTACGACTCCCCGACACCTAAAGGTTTTTTACAACATGAGTTTATAGCTCAACAACACCACAATTCCAAGTTATGACATAATTGGGAGATTTTCTTCGATAAAAGGAATAAAGACTCGGAATTCTTGTAGCTATGTCACCAAAGTAGTTATGGCTTGAGTCTCTTCTCCTATGTCCTTGGTTTCTATCATCGGGGACCTCCGTGGTTTCTTCACGGGTAGCAAAGGGATTCGATAAGGGGACCTCATGTCGCCCTACCTATTCACCCTAGCTATGGAAGTTTCCACTGGGACCCTTAAGGCCCAAACAAATCTTTCGGGGTTCAAGTTCTATTGGCGGTGCAAGGTTATGTGGTTATCCCACCTCTTTTGTGCCGATGACGTCTTATTATTTGTCGAGGCTGACAAGACCTTCATCACCCCACTGAAGGGGGGAATTGATAAATTTCTAGGTCGTCTGGTTTATCATAGAATGTCACCAAGAGTGAAATCTACCTGTCTGGTGGCTTGTCGGACTTGCAGGACCAAATCCGACAGCTATTGGGCTTCTCTGAAGGTACGCTACCTTTTCGTTACCATGGGGTCCCTGTCGTTGCTTTCAGGCTTAGCAAAGCTGATTATGCAATTCTTGTGAATTTGATTATGGCTCGTGCTAGATCTTGGTCCCAATGATTTTTGTCGTTTTCAGGCTGACTCCAGCTGATTAAGTCTATTTTACACGCCATTCATGTCTTTTGGGCCACATTTTTCACTTTACCCTTGTTAATTTTGTCAAGGATATAGTTGATTCTACGACAATTCCTTTGGAAAGGTCCGGGCTTAGGTCGTGGGGGGCCTAAAATGCCGTGGGCTGATGTATGTCTCCCTAAAGATGAAGGTGGCCTAGGCATCGGAAGATTGATTGATCGTAATCGTGTGGCCATGCTTTAGCATATTTGGGTTCTTTTCACGGATAAGGAGTCGTTATGGTGTCAATGGATTTACTCAAGTTTCTTAAAAAATAACAACTTTTGGATCGTTGCCAAACCTACCTTTTGTTCCTGGATCTGAAGAAAAGTTCTTGATCTTCGGCTAACACATTTTGAACAATTCCGTTGGCGGATTGGTAATGGGTCTTCGATCTCCTTTTGGTTTGATTTTTGGCAACAAAGGGGTCCTCTATACAAAATCTTCTGCAATGGTGACATTTATCGATCTGGCATTACAAGGTAGGCTTCATGATTTCTTCTCGGGTGTCTGGCGTGATTAAGATGTCTTGGATACTTCAACTCCTGGTCGGTTGAAACTCCCATTCTGGATGTAGCTAGACCTGATGGCTCATTTCGGGGATCACTCTTTGGGCGTATTCTATGTTGCTTCGACCTAGGATGCTATTAGAAATAGGGGACAGGTTGTACCTTAGATGCATTCATTTGGGATCACAGCCCAGCAACAAGATATGAAAATAACTTGATGTGCCATTACAAACATTCACACATGTAGTAGCACCGTTATACATATCCTTGATTGCATCGACATACTTTGAAGGTACTTTTTTCTTCTTAAGAATCCACCACAAAACCTTTCTTGGAACCCTATCATACGCCTTCTCGAGATCAATAAATACCATATAGAGATCCTTCTTTCTTTCTCGATATCTCTCCATCAATTGTCGTATTAAGAAAATAGACTCCATGGTATATCTTCCTAGCATAAATTCAAATTGATTGACAGAAACATTGATCTCTATTATCAAACAATGCTCAATAAATCTCTCCAACAGCTTCATTGTATGGCTCATAAGCTTGATGCCTCTATAGTTAGAACAATTCTGGATATCTCCATTGTTCTTGTACATAAGCACAAGTATACTCTTACTCCATTCATCAGACATTCAAAATAAAATAATTTATACTACAAGATAAGAATAATATATCTATCATTTACACATACTATATAGTTTTCCATTATTGGTTCTATTCTGAATAACCTACATTAAATGCAGTTAGATATATTTCCGCTTTACTTTATCTTTACATTAAATGGATAGTCTTACACATACTATTTAGGTAATTTTGTAGTTTGCCATAAGTAGCTATATCCAGAATAACTTATATTATATGTAGCTAGATATATTTCTCCTTTACTTTATGTTTACATTAAGCGGATAGTCTTGTTGGGAATATCCCATATGTTAATTTCAACATCACAAAATAGTCAAAGATAATTAATATGTGCATTGAATTGTAGAATTTGCTTATAGTGCGAGATAATTAGCAAATTCTATTCCTATTGTATGGATCTCAATTCAATCATAATCTTTTCATTTTTGCCCATATATTCCTAAAATTTTACGCGAAATCCTAATATAGTCCTTATGGACAATCCCGAGGGAAGTCGTGATGTGGCATCTAGTCATCACTAGCCGTCTTACGAGGTGCTCTGATGTGAATAACTTGTAGATTGCCATATCAACAATGTGCTAGAACAATTGATCATAAGGGCCTCATTATAATTTTGGGCATATGTCTAAGAGTACACTGGCAAAATTGGCAAGTTTAGCAGCTTAGGAATCATTTATATTCTTATTGTATGGATCCCAATTCAATCATAATGTTTTCAATTTTGCTAATATATTCCTTAAATTTTACGCGAAATCCCAATATAGTCCTTCTAGGCAATCCCAAGGGAAGTCGTGATGTGGCGTCTAGTCATTGCTAGTCATCTTACAAGGTGCTCTGATGTGAATAACTTGTAGATTGCCATATCAACAATGTCCTGGAACAATCGATCATAAGGGCTACATTATAATTTTGCGCAAATGTCTAAGACTACATTAGCAAAATTGTTAGGAGTTTAGGAATCATTGCTATTCTTATTGCATGGATCTCAATTCAATCATAATCTTTTCAATTTGTCTCATATATTCCTAAAATTTTACGCGAAATCCCAATATAATCCTTCTGGGCAATCCTGAGGGAAGTCGCAAAGTGACGTCTAGTCATCACTAGCTGTCTTGCGAGGTGCTATGATGTGAATAACTTGTAGATCGTCATATCAACAGTGTCCTGCAGCAATTGATCATTAGGGCTACATTATAATTTTGCGCAAATGTTTAAGACTACAATAGTAAAATTGGCAAGTATAGGAGTTTAGGAATTAATTAGCATCGGTACTACATGTTTAGGACTAGATAAGTTTCCCATTATAGTACCCAACTAATATGTGGGTGAAGTCTGGACAGGAATTTTCAAAGGCTGGGAGTACTCTGTCTCCACAACTGATGGGCAGGGTATTGCATATAAACGGCTATTTAAAGTTAAATGTTGCTGTGCAGATGGTGAACCAGCCGCAGAACATGAGAAAGTTAAAGCAATTACTTCATGGTCTAATAAATCTTTTGAAGAATTGATTAATTGGACAAGAGTAAAGATAGAGTCCCATTCTACATGTGAAAACCGACAAAAATGAAATTTATAGTAAGAGGAAAATCCTTCAACTTAAAAAATCGTGAGGGTTCAAGTCCCTCTATCCCCAAAAACGGTCCATTTGACTCCTTTTACTAATGATTTACCCAATTTGGTTTAAATTCATATCGCTAGCAACCAGTTTCAAGGTGTGGATCCGTAGAAAGCAACGTGGATAAAAATATGAACCATATTTCCTCCTTTGTGCAAGCATTTGGAGAGCTGGAGAAGCCTCACTTTCTAGAAATCTTCTACTTTGCTTAAGAGCGGCAGACTGACTGTGGACCTAAGCAACAGTCCTTAAACTACTTCATCTGAACTCTAAGATGTAAAACTTCGGGAGTATTTCCTGAAATGAGTGGAAGAAAAATATTTTCTCTTAACTTTGGGGGGTGACGGTGGGGAAGATAGACTCCACGTCATTTTCGGATGATTATCGTTGGATAGACTCGTATAAGAACGATCCTGGTCTAGGGTGAGTTATCAGAGTTTCGGATCCGGCATTGCTTGCACAGTGCTTCTAACTTTCTAGAAATCTTCTGCTTTGGTTAAGCATAGCAGACCGAATGTGCAATTTATAGATCTCCTGAGCAGGGGAGCGTGTCAAACGGATCCTCCAACCAAGAAATTGGGTCGAACGGTTAGTTTCAAGATCGGAAGGCTATTGAAAAGGATCACGGATTGCTGAGAACTGAGGCGAAAATAAGAAGTTCTATTCCTTCCGTTTATGAATATTCTCATGCTTACACTTCTGAAAAAAAAAATAATAATAATAATAATAATTGGTGTTCTTATTAACTGCGTGTTTCTTGTAATCCATGAACATAGGTTATTTATAAGTTTCGTGTCGCTATATTGGCCCTATCAAATCTTACTATCACGAATTATATTCAATTAATATAGTAAGGAATTTATTTCAAGATATTTTTGCTATCTATATTTTTCGAACTTTCAATAAATAAAAAAAAAGCAAAATGCTTGAATTAGGCAAAAGGACAACTGGAATGTCAATATATGTATACAATACTTACTTTGCTGTCAATATTCCTTTTTGGATCATTTCAGCGCGCTAATTTTTTTCAAAAAAAAATGTTATTTCAGTGTTGAGTCGGGCGAGGCTCGCCGGAAATCATAGGGACCAATTGTTTATTAATCAAGTGGTCCACGTCAGCTTCCATAAGCAGAAGCAACGTAGTTTACCCATTTGGCCCCAAATAATAACCCTAAAAGACCTAAAATCATTCAATTTGGTTGTAAAATCCCTAAGTGGAAACCTATAGGCGATTGGAGCCCTAATTTCGCGCCCTATTGCCCCCAAAATCATAGGGATGTCATCACCAAATATGAAGTTATGGTTCGATCCTCTTCTTGTTGGTTTGCTCAATGTATGAATTTGTATGGTTTGCTAAAAATCATAGAGAGCCGCCTCCAAAGCCCAGGTAGGTCTTTTAGGGTTATTATTTGAGGCCAAGTTGATAAACCACGTCGATTCTGCTTATGAAAGCTGACATAGAGCTTCAGCGATCCACATAGCACTACTTAAACAATAAACAATTCCCATATATGATTTCCGTCTAGCTTCACCGACTTGACACCGAAATAATTTATTTTTTTTCAAAAAAATAACATTAAAGAGATTAAAAAAAATATTTACATCAAAATAAGAGACATGACACTCAGGCGTCTCTTTGCCGTTTGAATTATATAGAGGCCTTTTCATGATGCATCTATCACTTTCCAGTTTCCAAGTCCCTCCGCTCTTTCTTTTCCCGCCCCTCATGAAGTCACAAAATGAACGGAGCTCCCGCAACGATACCCCCAATTTTCTTCTCCGGTGAAACCAAATGCTATCCGACGGCGGCGGTGATTACCGTGGGAACTGTTCGGTGGCCATTCGGGGACTGCGGTTGAGAACGAAGGAAATGGAACTCCGACTGTACAGCGGCTATCCAATTATCCGCTCCCTTCAATGTCCCATCTTTTGCTTCAAGGTTGCACGATTTTCTGTCTCCATTTCTGATACTGTTTTGGTCAATTGTAGTGTTTGCATCTCAAATTGCTTCGTCAACTTCGAAAACAATCGACCAGTAAGTGAGAGAGTGAACTCCTCCTTTGGTGACTTTTTGGTTGCGTGGGATGTTCAAAGCTTCTAGAGACTGGTGATGCTGCTTCTCAGAGGTTGCCAATGTTCCGGACTGGGTGGGGCAAATCAGTGGCTCTGAAACAGTCTTCTATTAGCCAAAACTTTGTCTGTCCTGGGTGATGAAGATGGCGATGATTTCCCTGATCCTGGTGTGCAGTCTCTATTCCCTAATTCCTGCGCTAACTTCTCAATTTTAGCTTGGTCACTAGAGGCTGACAATTATCCGAAATGATTTGTTTTTGTAAATTTGTCTAGTTTTGAGGTGATCTCTTGGATTTTCCCCCTGTTCCAAGTACTACTCTGAGTGAAAGCACAATCTTTACTTGAAGAAGAAGGACTGATCTGTTCTTAACCTTATGTAGCTTCTGTCTCCGCTCTAAATTTGTTGGAGAAATATTTTGCTGCATCCTTGGCAGCAGCGAACTACCTGCCGCGCAGTTCATTGCAGTCAATCAGCAGCCTGTTCACTGGTACTGCACTGCCAATGTCTCTGCGGCTTGGTGATGCAGATGCTCTACAAAAGCCAGTCAGAAAAGAATGCGTATGATGGGGACTTTATATCAATTGGTATAGAACTGGTTTCAGGTGAATGCATTTATTGGAATATGGAGAAAGAATTAGATGTAGAGAAAAGGAGGGCTCATTTGGTGATGAATCCAGGCTAAGCTTGTGGTTTAGTAAATCGCTTCTTTTCTTGATGTAATCGTGGTCATTATTGGCTACTTGATTGGAAGTGGGAATATTCTCATTTTACTTGTCTCTGTGTGTGTGTGTGTGTGAGAGAGAGAGAGAGAGAGAGATTTGTGATGAAGAAACTTGGAACATGGCTGCTGCCTGTTTTGTAGCTAAATATTTCATTTTCTTCAGCGGTTTTTCTGAGGAAAATCAGAAGAACAGATCTGACCAGAGGAGGTTCTGATAAAGTTTATACTTCTCTCCAAAGTTCCCTATGTTTTCAGCTAAATTTGCTCCACATGCACGTAATATTTTGGTTGAGAATGTTGAAAAAGTATGTACAACTTCAAAATGCTTGGATGTATTATTTATTCCATGGAATCCTCTCTTCATGTACGGTTTGTTTTACGGTTTGTCTTAGGACAGAGTGGAGTAAGTCTATTAATATTGTGGAGGGGTATTACCTATATATATGTTTATTTTTACACATTTATCTCTTTTCCCTCGATTGATTTTGCTTTTATTTTTATGAATCTTTAGGGTTCATCGACCGCCAACCCCAACTAGTTTGGGATAAAGATGTTGATGTTGATGTAATCCTCTCTTCACGTTTTATAACTCAAACACCTCAGGGTTGTAATAAATGAAGCCTTAATGTGGAGATGAACTTCTTGCGCAGGACAAGCTCATGTTAGAGATTTTAGGCTTGATAGTGCTAGTTTTCTTTTCCAGACTGGGTCTGGAAAAGTGGTTAGTGTTATATACTACAGCTATGGAAAGAGCCAAGATGTTGCTGGGGCTGGAAGAAGGTACTGATCACCGTGATTTCACAGGCATACAACCCCAAGAAAGCCACTTAGTGTCTATACCACTAGTAGGTGTCAACTTGCATCACATTTGGACTGAAAGGCAGGTTCAGCTCGTGCTGATTCCCTGAACTCTAGATCTGCTCCGAGAATCTCATAAGTGGAACTAGTTTAGCAGAAACTAAATTGAAGGACTCTGGAAATTGTAGCAATATGCAACCAAAGATGTGTGATATACCTTCTAAACCTGCTCCAATCAAGTTCCAAACAGCTGGTGGGAGATCTTATCAATTTCTGATGATGCCCTCAAACGCGCATGGAGTCTTCTTGATGATCCATAACGGGGAGACTTCTTGAATGAGTGGAACTTTGACGGCAGACCATGTTCTTTCTTGAAACTGGCGATAATTCATCAAGCAAAGAAAATGATTCTTCGATGTCCTCTCTCTGTCAAGGAGCACCAAAGAGGAACCTTATGTCCAACTATTTCATAACTCCTTTGCATTCATCCTGTAGTAAAGCACATTCCTCAAAAGTGCTGGAAAAATTATCTTTTGGTGATAATTTGATCAACAAGTATGATGCGGCAGCCTGTGACAGTACAGATAGGTCCAATTTTGGTGTGGCTTGTCTGCAGAAGCCCTTAACTACTAGGTCGCATTCCTCTAGCCCAGTTATCGGCAGGTCCTTGGCAAATGGATTAGTTCCAAGGATGAATCCACATGTAACATTGTCAGGTGGGTCACTGATGGACATTTCAAACAGAATCGACATCACTTGTTCAGGTGCTGGAAAAGCTAAAATAAAGAGACTCAAGAAAGCAAGTTTCGTTTCCCCTTTCAAGGGGCCCTGAAGTTCTGAATTCTTGGCCCCCTAGAAATTTCATCACTTATTTTCTTCCAGTGGTAACTTCCTAAGCCAACGAAATTGTTTTGCCAAACATAGTATAGGGAGTCTGATATAAAAATTTCTCTCTTAAAAGACTTGTCCTCTTCATGGGATAAGCAATCCCTCCATAAAGTATAGGTGCCATCTCGATACCCATCCCAGATTCTATGTGAGTGAATAGTTTGCAGGGCCTGCACCGGAGCATAACATGGTAAATCAATCCTTTATCTGTATTCAGTTTAACTAGCGGTATCGTCTTATACCTGATTGTACTTTGGTGCGGCATATTCCAGCCCAGTTGAGAAGGATCCAACCTGCTGGTGCCCACAAATTTGTGTTTAGTAATCAATCTGGCTTGAACTGCATTGGGGCAGAAGCCTTCCTTCACATGCTAGTCCAGTCTGAAGCATTTGCACAACCTATTTCTAATGGGTACTATCTTTAAAAATTTCTTGTGATTTGCTGTTCCAATCTCACAGAATAACTTGAGAGAATTTGAGGAGTGAGTGATACGTTGTTTGCGCGGGTATCTGATGGGGCTATCTAAGTTATAAGAAGTATGTCACTAGATGCACTTATGAATGTGGCCTTTTGGGGCCTGGGACTATCATAATTTGTCCGGCTTTGTAGCATATTAGCTTTAAACGTCTAAAATATGCTTGTTCCAATAATGGTCAAGGGGTTCCCCAGATATTCTGATCATGCTCACTAATTCTTTATCTTTGGATTTAGTATTGCATCATTTGCTTTCTCATACAATCTGTTGAGTTCTTTTCACATTATCCAGAAGGGTCACAAATCACTATAGGTGGATTATCTGGACGCTTGCCTCTTATGAGAGATATTAACCTGCATCTGGAAAGTTTCTTACCACCACAAATGTGCTACAGGAACTAAAGTACAGTGTTATTGATAAAAGATTAATTACTTTATGTTTAAAGTAAGAAAGATTACTTATAGGTTTAGAGTCAAGCCTAGATAATTACACATATATCCCCAACTTGCTAATACTCTAAAGTAATAAATCTAACACTCCCTCTCAAGTTGGAACGTACATATCAAAAAGTCCTAACTTATTACAAATATATGAAACTCGTCCACGTCGAAGAGGCTTTGTGAAAATATCTGCTAGTTGCTCTTTAGAACGCGTGTGCACCAACTATATATCTCCACAATTCGCCTTTTCCCGAATGAAATGACAATCCACCTCTATATGCTTCGTTCGTTCATGAAACACTAGATTGCTAGCAATATGAATAGCAAACTGATTACCACAACAGAGAGTGGATGATCCAATCATAGGTAGTCCAATCTCAGCTAGCAACATACGAACCCATTGAAGTTCACATGTAACATTAGCCATATTACGATATTCGGGTTCTGCACTAGATTGAGAAATCACAGATTGCTTCTTACTTTTCCACAACACAAGATTACCACCAAGGAAGACACAATATCTCGAAGTAGATCGACAATCCATAGGATAACCAGCCCAATCTGCATCAGAATATCCTATTACCTCCAAAGACTCAAGAGTAGAATAACCGGCTATACGAAGATGACCCTGAGTATGGAGCACAAGCCCTTGACCCAGAGCTCCCTTCAAATACCGAACAATTTGTAGAGCGGCTAGCCAATGAGTAATACGAGGAAAACTGATAAATTGACTCACCACATTGACAGCAAATAAAATATCTAGACGAGTAATGGTAAGATAATTCAACTTTCCTACTAACCAACAATATTTCTCTAGGCCATGAAGAAGTTCTCCATGTTCATTATCAATTTTTACTCTAGGGTCCAT
Organism: Rhodomyrtus tomentosa; assembly: GCA_028455895.1. Lineage (NCBI taxonomy): Eukaryota > Viridiplantae > Streptophyta > Magnoliopsida > Myrtales > Myrtaceae > Rhodomyrtus > Rhodomyrtus tomentosa. The sequence continues at coordinate 24,806,164 of JAPCWY010000009.1, read as the reverse complement.
AGGTGTGTCACCCGGCTTAGCATCATGCAAGCCAACCTCCTTTAGAATATCAAGAGTATACTTTCGCTGGGAGAGAGCAATACTACCATTGGCATATGCAACCTCGATGCCAAGAAAATATCGAAGGTGGCCTAAATCTTTAGTGTTAAACTCTTTCTTTAGAAACTGCTTGAGTCGTTGTGTACCTTTAACATCGCTTCCCGTGACAATAATAACATCAACATAGACAACAAGAATAACACACTCTTTTGAAGATGACATACTAAATACTGAGTGATCCACACTATACCGATGCATACTAAATGTAATAACTGCATTACTGAAATGACCAAACCAAGCAGGAGAAGATTGCTTAAGTCCATTAAGCGCTTTTCGCAATCTACATACCTTTTCCCTCTAAGCAACAAACTCAGGTGGTTGCTCCATATAAACTTCCTCATGAAGATCACCATGGAGGAATGCAATCTTAACATCAAGGTGATGAAGAGTCCACTCAGATTGAGCAGCCAAGGAAACAATGATGTGAACAGAAGGAATTTTAGCCATTGGAGAGAAAGTCTCATCATAGTCAATACCGTAGGTTTGTATATAGCCCTTTGCCACAAGACGCGCTTTTATGCGCTCAACTGAACCATCTGGATGGTGTTTGACAACAAAGACCCAACAACAACCCACCAATTATTTGGTAGCCGATAATGGAACCAGCTCCCAAGTTTTATTATGATGTAATGCAGCCATCTCCTCCTCCATAGCACGAGCCCAACTTGGATGGGCTAAAGCCTTCTGCACACTATTCGGCACAGATACAGATGCAAGGGATGACACAAAGAGAGACATTTGAGGGATTAATTATGATAAGAAACAAAATGAGAAAGCGGATACCGAGACGAAGTACGATGAGCAACAGGGGAAGTGACAGGAGACGGTGGAAGAGGATCGGAAGCCTGGACTGGAGGTGGTGGTGGGACGTTCACTGGTGGAGAGGTACTACCCCAAACAGGTCAAGGACCATGTGTATAAACCTAAAGAGGAATCGGTGCTAGAGATCCTGGAGCTGGCGAAGCATCATTAGAAGGAACTGGTAATGGCTCCGACTGAGACATAGGTGCGGATGGTGGCAGAAGATCCATGGTAAATGATGCTTGAGAACGAGCATCACCAAAAAATGCTTGATCCTCAAAGGTCACATCAGCAGAAATATACTCCCGACGACGAGTAGGATTATAACGGACATACCCCTTTTGAGTACGGGAGTAACCCACATTTTTCAGAACGAAGTGATAACTTGTCCAACCCAGGTGATAAAGAATGAACAAAGTAGACACATCCAAAGGTACGAGCACGAATAGATCATAATGGATGATCAGGATGAAGAAGAGTATAAGGAATAGTTTCATTCAACACGGAGTAGGGAAGACGATTAACGAGATGATATGCTGTAAGAAGAGCATAGCTCCAGAAGGACTTAGGCATATGAGTATGAAGAAGTAGGCAACATGCAACATCCAACAAATGACGATTTTTACTTTCAGCAACTCCATTTTGTTGCGGAGTGTGAGTATAAGAGCTCTGATGTAAAATATCATGAGACTTGAGAAATGGAATGAAAGTAGAAGAAGAAAAATACTCACGAGCATTGTTTGTACGCAAACACTTAACAGAATAATTATACTGTGTACGAACTTCATTATAGAATTGGCGGAAAGAATGAAAAACTTTAGTACGATCTTTTATTAAATATAACCAAGTTGTACGAGTACAATCGTCGATGAAAGTGACAAATAACGAAGACCAAATGAAGACTCTCGACTAGGACCCCACACATCGGAGTGAATTAACTCAAATGGTTGTGAAGCGCGACTCGAAACTCGAGGGGCAAAGGATACATGATGGTGTTTACCCAACTGATAGGTTTCACAATTAAACTGAAGACTCGAACTAGACATAAAAGGTAATCGTCGGAGTATGTCTGCTGATGGGTAATCAAGGCGATAATGTAATCTATATTAATCATCCATAGCTTTATTCTGAACTGTGGCAACGACAGCAATAATCTTAGGATCCATGATGTACAATTCACCAACCTCACACCCACCACCTATTCGGCGTCCAATCTTCTGATCCTGAATAATACACGAAGATGAAGAAAAGATAATATCGCAGTCAAGATCACGATTAATAGAACTGACTGATAATAGATTGTGAGGGAAGTGTGGAATATGGTAAATAAATGGTAAAGAGACAGAGAAACTCAAAGATACACAACCTGCACCGGCTATTTTGGATTGAGAACCATTTGCTAAGGTAACTGACGTAGAAGAAACAGATGAGGTGGATCTGAGAAGACGAGAGTCCCGGTCATATGGTGAGTGGCACCTGAATCAATAATCCAAGAATGAAGAGTAGCTGTACTGGACAGTAAACAAGTGAGATCATTATACTATGCTAAAGTGGTAGTAGGACCAGAGACAACACCACTCGTATTCTGTCGTGCTTTAACTAGCTCATCATATTCTGCACGAGTCAAGCTTACTGTAGTTTGTTTAGAGGAGGATCCAAGAGAAGTAGTCCAAGGCTCAGTATCAATGGAAGCATGTAGACCCCGCAGCTCAGGATGGAGGTCATAACAATAATCAATAATATGCCTAGAAAGTTAACAATGCGTACAGAAGCGGCTACCTCGACCACTACCTCCAAGCTCTTCTAGAAACATTATTACTACCACCACGAGCACCACCTCGATTTTGAAAACCACGACCACAACCACTGTAGGAATTGTCAAAATTCCATTGTGCACGACCGTTAATACGACCACGAGCTCCTTGACCTCCACGAGCCACCATAGCACTATTGTCTGACGTTGCTGAAGTCTTAGGAATGGAAGTGTAAGGAACAGCCCGAGAATACACTTCTTCAATGGAAGGGAGAGTGCTCTGAGAGGTAATCTGTTGACGAAGAGCACTATGATCTGGACCAAGACTACGGAGAAACAACATGGTTATCATGTCTGCTTCTCATTGCTGTATCTGAGTAACTGTAGTAGCAGGTGGAAAATAAGACTTGAGGCGCTGATATAAAGATGCAAAATGAGCATAATATTCTGTCAAATTGGCATTACCAATTTTAGCTTCAAACAAAGCCTCCTACATATCACAAACTCTACTCATATTATTCTGTCCTGAATATAGTAAAGTGCATTTTGTCCACACTTGACGGGCTATTGCATAATTCATGAAACGATAACGAACAAATTCAACCGTGATTCCCCATAACAATGTATGCAAAGTAGCGTCAACAAACTTCCATTCTTCTATACTAGAAGCATCTTCAGGTAGTTCTTCTTCAAGTCATCTAGATTGATGATTAACGTAAATAAAGGTCGAAAGAGCTATAGACCAAAAAGGGTAAGTCGTACCATCTAACTTGACTAAGGTATTATGCAAACCTGTCATACTGCTATACGGACCAAAAGAGCCTGAATTGGAAGGAGCACTAAGGGGAACTAACACTGAAGTAATTAACAGAGATCTTGATGAATCAATGGATATCTTCGCAAACCACAATGAAAAAATAGCAAATTCAACTCACAAACCACCTTCGAACTTTCAATAACCACACGCGTCACTCCACACTAATTCATCCACCAAAATCAGTAGCTGACATTAATTCAATCGCTTCAAATTTGAAACACCATCTCCGTTTAACCCTACATCAACAACAAATCAGTAATACACCATCTACTAACGGCCAATCAGAACAAAAACCACTATTCAGCTCTACAATCCAACAACCATAATCAGCAACACTCATTCGCAGCAACAATTAATATCACAAATTGCTGCACAAACTCATGAAACATCCAAATATCACTTCAACAGACAAATATCACTTCTACACAACTTTCAGCATTAGAAATTTCCCTAATAACGCTAGACGACCGGTGTTATTCTTGGACTCGCAGGAGCTAGGCGACCTTATATTGAGGTCACTGAAGGTCGACTAGCACTAGACGACCCCTGGATGGAGGTCGCCGAAGCCTGCCGACGCTAGATGGAGGTCGTCGGAGGCCAATCGGCGCTGGACTACCCTAGGATGGAGGTCGCCGGGTCCTAGCAATGTCGAACGGAGGTCGCCAACATTGGACGACCCCTAGATGGAGGTCGTCGAAGCCTGTCGACGCTACATGGAGGTCGTTAGAGGTCGATCGGCACTGGACGACCCTAGGATGGAGGTCATCGGAGCTTGGCGACCCTGGATGGAGGTCGCCGGGGCCTAGTGACGCTGAACGGAGGTCGCCGGGGGTTAGCGACACTGAACGGAGGTCGTCGGGGCTATGTCTGGCCGAATCTGGGGTTGCCGGCCCTGGGCGACGCCGGACAGAGGTTGTCGGGCTTGGGTTACGCTGGATGGAGGTCGCCGGTGAGGTCTATAGTAGGTGGCCGGCTGTGGTGGCTAGGGTTTGGTAATGGGAAGCGTCAGTTTTAGGGATTAGGTTTTAATTTTAGTGCTCTGATACCATGTTATTGATAAAAGAATAATTACTTTATTTCTGAAGTAAGAAAAAGTACTTATAGGCTTAGAGTCAAGCCTAGATAATTACACATATACCCCCAACTTGCTAATACTCTAAAGTAAGAAATCCAACATATAGGTATCTCAATCTCTTGTTCTTTCATGGCTGATAGAGGCAAGCTTAAAATCTTCATGCGAAACTTCTTGAGATATGAAAGGGAAATCATTTATGGCCACCATTATGCAATTAAGAGATATCTTGAAGGAGGTTCCTCCCCTACCACAATGGTCATGTTGTGTTTTTCAGCTCTCCAAGTCGATGACATCCTTTAGACTCCAAGCTCAACCACACCGTTAAATGGGACACTAAATGATAATGCCATGTAATTGGAGCTAACTGATGGCTGGTAAGAGATGTGTTGATTTGACCATGTGATCTTTTTTCTAGACAGTTGAAAAGCAAAGTAGTTCTGTGTATACTCTTTATGTCCGCTTTTGGATGATTTTCTATCAAAGCATCCTATGGAAAAGAAAATGTACATTAGCCAAAAGATTTGAGTAATGCATCACAAGCTCATGTTTTGGCTTTTCAATTTTTATTCGCAAGAAATTGTGAATTGCATGTTGATCATGGTTTAAAATGGTCCTCTGAAGATCTGGGGAGCGAGATTATGTAGCTAGGCTGCACTTGTTTCACTACTTGTGGTTCCTCTCTTTAACTTCTATATCATGCTTTCAACACTTTAATATCACACATTGTACTTATAACATGAGATGCCAGCTTTTTTCCATACCAATCCTGCGGGCCAAATAAAGAAATTCCTCTTCTAGCTTTATTTTCAGGAAACAAGAATGGTTACTTTTTTATTGCATACAAATGGAACATATAGAGCTCTTTGGGCTGATCGACTAGGATTTGGTTAGCATTATGGGGCTTGTTAGATTTTGTGGGTTCACTTGATAACTGCTCTAAAATCTTATGCTGTTAAAAGAAAACGTGGTTTAATATTTATATATTTCAATACTCCATCTTACGCTTAGGAGCGTGTACAAATTTATTAGGGAGACAAATAGAGGCTTGGAAAGATTTGAACTCAGTACCTCCTACTATGATATCATGTTAGATTTTGTGGGACCACTTGTTAACTACTCTAAAAGCTTAAGCTGTTAAAAGAATGCATGGTTTAATATTTATATATTTCAATAGGGCTTACCAACTTTCTGACAATATCTTACACAATTTGTATGGCCCTGAGATCATCATTTTCTAGGCAAGGGTGTTGGATCTCCATTGTCATTCATATGTTTCAAGAGTAATGGAGGTCCAATCCCTATGAATTTAGCTAGGGTTACACGATTATACTCAATTCTCTACAGGGAGAGGTAATCCAACTTCCATTCTATCTTCACAGTCTTGTGTAGTGGAAATTCTGATTTATTTGACATGAGTTATTTATTTTAGGTTCAGTAGTGGAGATTCCATTTTCAGATCAGAGAGGATGGAGATGAAAGCCAGGCAGCTGTATAATCAAAGGTGGACCCTACAGTACCAGAGAAATTCAACTATCAATGCTAATCGTTGTATTAGTTGATGGCATATTTGGTGAAATTCTTTTAAAACAAAGCTCGATACATCCTCATACAAATTGTGCTTCATTCTGAAGTTATGATATACTCCTCTTGCTCTAATGGAAATAGAGATTATTATGGATGGAACAATGTTTATTGATCTCCTCCTACTATGTCTTGTCTCTAAATTATTTACTGAATTGCAGAAGAAAAATTTTTCAGAATAAAGAGGTCCACAACCTGAGCTTTAGTGAAGATGTCCATCTTGATAAGGGATACAATGTAACAAGACTGTAAAGATTGTCAAATAGTTATGCAGGGAAAAATGACTTTGGTATTTTGCGATTTTACAGGATTTTTAGGCGTTATCGTTGTCCTGGAAAATAGCAAGCGCATATTTTCCATTAACTTCAAAAAATGCATTACGAATGTTCAGATGGTCATATGAATAATGGTCTTGCCATTTTAGCATCATAGAGCTCTAAGGAGAAAACAACATTCATGTTGTGTATGCTTCACAGCAACTTGCATCAAATTCTTAATCGTAGTTCTGGAATTGTCTTTGATCTCATCAGCTTGTCCGGCTGCAAGTGTTCCTTGGTCATTGATGGTGCTGTTTCCAAACTCCCACGGAGTGACAAAGACTTTCATCTTTCTAATGACAGCGATAGTGAGGAGGGAGCGAAAGTATTGAAGTTACTTGACATGTCTGCTGAACCTGGAGTTCTACTGGCCGAGATGAGTCCTAAATAGTTGAATTCTTCCGCTGCTTATTGATCTAAATTGGAAGTAGATATTAGATTCTTGCTTGACTAATTAGATACTAGCAATAACTATTTATGTCATGCCTGTCTTAGGTAACTAGGCAATCTGACTTGAAGAAATCTAGTGAGAAAGCTCTGCAAGATGCTGGTTTAATCGAGAGAGAAGTCACTGCATTTATGAGGGTGAGTGTGGTAGGGCTAAAAAGAAAAACTCGCCATGGAAAAAGTAGTCATGAAGAGGGGTTTATAATATGGAACCCAACTGAGAAGCAGGTAAATTTATATATATATATATATACACACTACACTGCTTTAGGCATGCTAGCAAGATCTGTCCTTTGCATTTTGATTTTCATTGCAAGTGAATTTTTTGTTGTTGCCAGAGCACTATGGTTTTATTGAGAGGCAGGCTTATGCTATCTCTCAGCTTGTTCCAGCGAAAGTCTAATTCAGATGCTGTTTACCTACAGGCAAAAGGACCCACTACAAAATGGCAACGTCTATCTCCTCAATTGGAAAATTTTGTGAGACCCTATGGGATTGTTCTCTTCCTTCTGGAGATAGTGTGGAATTCCAACCTCAAAGCTATTCACTGCAAGCCATTTTTCAGTCCCTGCAAAGCCATTTCTCTATCGCATTTATGTGAAATTCCTCTTTCCAAGCACATATTTCTTATCAAGGCTAAAGTTATACAAGATCTTTGACCAAAAAAAATTCCAGATCATGCACATGAACAAGATAGTCTTTGGATGCAGACTACTTATCCTTCACTCCAGTTGATGATAATTCGTTTTCCCGAACAACCACAACCTTGCATGATCGATGGTAAGCATCATGCATTGAGTCTAATGCAATCAACTCCAGATGAAGATGAAACTTTTGATTAATAACATGATGTTTGTGGTAGTGCTAAGGTTAGAAAATTGATAGAGCAAAGAATGTACTTAACTGCAGTAGTCGTAATCCAAAACTTTTCTAAAATTTGTCATTACTCCATCCAAAATATCCATTAATGAGAGTTTCATCAAATACTAGAGATGGCTAACACAAGGTAATCGCGCCAACACAAAATCAAGGTTTTGCAGGACACCGGAAAGCATTTTGGCATAACCTAGATGTAATTACTCTATTTTAGGTGTTTTTATTTTTCGCTACAAGAAACTTTAGTTCTCCATAGAATTTCCGGTCCATTTTGTCTTTGTCCATCTTGAATTAAGGGTTTTCATTTTTGTATCTGTGTATCTTACAACGTTGTTGTCGATATGACAGGTCCCATGTCGGCAAATATGTTCCCATAGTTCTACATCCCGATTAAAGATCTTATTAGTCCTCTTTTCATTGTCTTGCAGGTAGGGTTATTGTAATCTTATGAAAAGCACAAAGGACCAAACGAATATCTCTAACTAGCAGAAGCAGCAGAAAATTCAAACTGCTTTCTTTGCTTCAACCCTACCTACTATTGTCACCTTAAAGAAGCTGCTTTGTCTAATCATGGATGGGCAAAAGTATCTTAGCCGGTTCAAAGTTTAAAATTTCATGGCAGTAATTTGGCATTGGTGATGATGATTTCTGTTAAATAATCTCTGCATTTACCTAAAAAAAATAATTGATGAGCTAAAGGAGAGGGTATTATTTGTTATTGGTGATTGCAAAAGCTAGATGGGAAAGGTGATGGCATGACATTGATTTTAAGTATACTCATTGTATAGCCTCTCTTACTCTCACCTTTTGGTCGTAGTGGAACCCATGCCATTGGCAGTACCAAATGCTCAAGACACAGATCAGCTACTCTAGTTTAACACTTTGTTGCTACATTCTTGATTGTTATTTCTGTGACAACTTATGATAGCATTAGGTTCACACTGTAATCTCATGTTATAGGTGGTAGTTTCAATGTGCTTGATATCATTAAGATTCTACACTATTTTACTAGGACTGTCAATTTGGGTTATCATGCAATAATCGTGTTTGTTATTTGTGTTAATCATGCCAAAAAAAAACTAAGTACGAAGAAACTTGTGTTAATTCGTATGAATTTGTGTCAAGATCTATAGTTAGCTTGTTGTCCCATGTCATATTCGGGTTTTCTCTCTATAATTTGTGGGTGCTCGCGTCATACAAATAGGTTGTGTCCGCAGTCCAAAAAAAATAGGTTGTGTCCGGCATTGTCAGCCTTAGTCATAATAATGATTGTTACGGATCAATTATGTGTATGTTGTAAATAAGGAGTTTTGTCCACATTTCATTTGTAGTTGGCTAATCCTTGGGTATGCACTACATGTATTCAATTGCAGAAAGAATGTGCAATTCAAGTTGATGCATGATGCTAATTCAGGAGGCACAGTGCATGAGGGAGTAGCATCAATTTTGTTGGTCAGTCGAAAAGCCTTCAATGAGACTAACGTTCTTGAATATACGGTTTCATTGGTCCGCAGTCGGTGCTGTTATCAGATTTTGCCGCCATTTGGAGATGTAACATTGTATATTGTTCGCATCTTCCTGAAGGAAGGATCTAGCCATGACACTATCTACCATTTCTTGCTGTTAAGTAAAGCTTGTTAGGAGATATTCAAGTGAGGGAAAAATAGTCTTTTTATATCTATAGGGTTTGCTTATATATATATATATATATATATGCCTGTAATCTCACTTTGATCAATAATAAACTATTATCTTTTCTCCTTAAACACAAACATGTATCAGAGCCCTCATCGTAAACCTATGGTATCATCGTCATCTACATACCATCGTCATCTATAGCCATATCTCACTGACTACCCCTCAACTCGGAGTCGCATAAGACTGACGACCTTAACCCAACATCGCACGAGGCCGGCGACCATCGCCTGGCTCCGGCGCCCTAGATCCGAGGTCACCCGACTTCGGCGAGCCAAATCTGAGGTCGTCCGACTTCGGTGAGCCAAATCTGAGGTCGCCTGAGCCAGACGGACCTACTTCTCGTGCCGATTAAAGTTGCCTAGACCAGGAGTCCCAATTTCCAGCGCCGATTGAAGTCGTCCAGGCTAGGCGACCCCTTTTCTAGCGCCAGTCGAAGTTGTCCAAGTCTGACGGCTCTTCACCAGGCGTCGGTTGAAGGTTCCCAGGTCAGGCGACCCCTTTTTCAGCGTTAACCGAAGTCGTCCAAGTTTAGCGGCTCTCCACCAGGCGTCGGTCGAAGGTCCCCAAGTCAAGCGACTTCAATTTTGACGTCTTGAAGGTTCCCAGGTCAGACGATTGTTACTGTTGAAGTGAAATAATAAAAGGAAAATCACGGTTGCTTATGTAAGTATCTCATAAGTGTTGTCATACAGAGGAATGCGGTGAATTAGTGTTCTGGAATTTGACATTGTTGCTGATATGATTGAGGAAGGAGAGATTGGTAGTGTGTGTGTTGGTTTGGCTAATTTGATGTGATATTGGTTTGGTTGATTGATCGTTGTGGCATTGTTCTTGGGTTCAATCATATTGTGCTTGAGTTTGTTGTGTGTTTTGTTCACTAATGGCTGCTTCGGGATCCTCTACTAGTTTGCCACAATTGCACATGACCTTTGTCAAGTTAGATGAAACTAATTATGCATCTTGGTCGACGGTTGTTGAAGTTTACCTCACTGCTACTAAACAACGTAATTATCTTAAATCCACAGTCCCATCAAATGAGAATAAGGTGTCTGATTAGCTTGCTGGAGATGCAACGATCCGTACTCTGTTGTGGAATGGTATGGATCCCAAAATTAGTCCACACTTTATGTAACATTCCGAATTTCGACTCTCTCGAGGCCATTGAATGGAAGGTTATCGATCAATATGTTTCGGTTGTAACTCGCTCAGAGTTGGCCATTCTCGAGTCAACTGATCAAAAGGGAAAGACTGACACAGAGTTGAGTACGTGTATCTAAGGAATTTCAATGAGAAATGATACTTTGACCATAAGAATTGTCGAGAGAATATTCTAGCAAATAAAGCGATAGGGATATATCAGAAAATTGTACTTTTTTTCTATTCTTTCGCCAGCCGAGATTGATTTAGGAAAGATCATGGAATGTCTTGCTAGCGTTATACATTGGGACGCGGGTAATTCCGCTTAATCAATGTGTAATTTGCGAGAATTTCCTAAATCGGATTTCGATGATCAGGATCGAAAAAACGAACGATAAACCCTCATAATTACATGACAATCAAAATCACCACGGCTTAAGAAAAATCTCAAGATTGATACGCGTAGCGCTTGCAAGAGTCGCCCATCAGTTTAAGATAAATTGAAGTTTACAATCGACAAGGGCTAGACATGAAATTGGACCTCGAGATTGGGTATTGGACATTGAGAATTCAAATATTTGAATTGAAATGAACGTCGCCTCATCGAGGGTGGTTTATATTGAAAAAATGAAATTTCAAACAGAAAGTGCAAAATTATCATTTTGCCCCTCGACCATTTGCCTTTGCCTTAACATTTCAGAATGACGAAATGGTCAATTCCCATTCATGCATATGGCTATCGAAAATTAAGAGGATATGGTCAAATGGAGTCAAAACTATGATTAGAATGTGCCATGTGTCACTCATTGGAGGCCTTAGGCATTTATTGCTCACCTAAACCCATTTTGTCACATTTCATCTCAATTATGTGTGTGAAACATGTCTTTAGACAACCCTTCAGTCGTGTTTAGCATTTCCCTTCCATTTTCCTTTGTTTTTTCTCTCTTTTCCTCTTCACCGAAAATCTGCTCTGCCGACCGATTTCTGTCCTGACGTTCGCTCCTGTCGTTGGCCACCTCCCGTCATCGTCTTGTCGTGCTCCGACCACCGCAGGCTACGTAACCTCTCCTTGACAGGTTTCAAGTGGTAGTTTCTCAATTGGTTAAGTACTTTTTATCGTGTAGCCCCGAGACCAAAACTGGACAGAATCTGCGTGAATTGGGGTGAGGCTTTTGTTCTTCCTCTTAAAGACCCCAATTGGCCTTAAACGTTTGATGAGATCTTCATAACATCTATTACCTGAGCTAGCTAAGCAAGTATGGTTATTTTGTTGAGAATTTAGGGAGTTTTCATGGCTGAACAGAGGTGATGATAAGAGGACATATTTTGACCGCGTGGCGGTTGCGAAGGAACCGAGCTATTCAAAGATCTTGTGGGATTATTTTGCAACAAAATTCTTGGTGAGCTTTCTAAACACATAGATTGAGGTCATAGCAAGTTTATTTTGTGAGAAATTAAGACAAAAGGTTGAGATATGGCTTAGTTGTGCGGATTGAACCAAAAATCGATTCTGTTTTGGGAGTACCTGTTCTGGCCAAATTTGATGGGGGCAATTTAAATAATATTTTGACTTCAAAATGATTCATAAGACTTCATAGGACGTTATGTGAGGTGTTAATGGGGTGTATGTGAAGTGGATTGGGAGTTGAAAATGATTTAAAGGCTATTTGGTGCATGAAACTCGAAGTTATACCTTGTCTTGCATGTGGCTTCATGAGCCGAATGAATTAGGGGTTCATGGAAATATTGTCATGTAGTTGATTGATTGATAAGGCGCCTTGAGTTGCCAATTGAATGGTTATTGAGAGATTGGCTTAAGGAAGTAAGATTCAATGGCTTTTGATCTGAAATTGATGAACTTTTCTAGGTTGACAAGGGATCATTGGTTGTTTGCATACTTGTGGAATTGAAAAGGATTGTTTGGTATGTAATTTTGCTAATTGATCAAGGTAAGTGTTTCCTAAATCCTTACTTGAACATTAGGACACTACTGGATATAATGGTTAAATGATTTGGTTGCTTAGTGAAGCATATGGCTTGAATTGCTTGATTGAGTAGTGGATTCCATGACTTGAATGGCATAGCATGACGTTTGAACTATGATATGCCTTGATGACATATTTGGCTATTGAGCCCTTGATTGTTTAATTGGCTATGATGCCTACGTAACTTATATAGTTATAGTGCTCGGGATATTAAAGTGGCTATGAAGCCCTATTGTTGAATTAGTCGTAATGCTAATGTTATTGAGTTGATTATAGTGCCTATGCTATATAAATGATTATAGTGTCGATGTTATATGAATGGGCTATAGTGCCCTAACGATCGTTGACTTGTGACCCCGGAGATCGCATTGGCTTGGAGCCGTGATAATATCGATTGGCCTGTGACCCCAGTGATATCAATTGACTATGAGTCCTAGTGATACCAATTGGCCTGTGGCCCCAGTGGTATCAACTGGCTGTGAGCCCTGAATAATAATGACGATGTCGATTGGCCTATGACCCCAGGTTATCGAACAACTATGAGCCCCTAAAACGGTAATTGGTTATGAACTCCAGAGATACCGATTGGCCTATGGCCCCAATGGTATCAAATGGTTGTGAGCCTCAGAAGTACCGATTGGCCTGTGGCCCTAGTGGTACCAATTGACTAAAAGTCATTACGATATCGATTGGCTTGTGACCCCAATGAGAGTGCCAGAGAAGTACATCACGGCTGAGAGCCCAGGCGATGAGTGGTTGTGAAAATTATAATGACTATGAGTATTGGTTTATGTGTACAAAGCCTGAACCCATGAGGTTAAGTATGTATGACTGTGACTTTTAATTATACTTATCTTGATGAGATAGTTGATTAGTGGATGCATTGTGCCATTGTTTGGATAATATTTTGCATCTGGTGTTAGTTTTATGGTCTGGGGGGACTGATGTTTAGGTCTAGGTTTAGGTTTCACTTGCTAATATATATATATATATATATATATATATATATATATATATATATATCTCACCCTAGTAGGAGATTAACTTTTTCAAGTATCAGGCGAAGGAAATCCGAGCTTGCCAGTGATCGGTACTAGAAGAAGTAAGTGTACGAGATGGATTTACACTTTTGTGACTTAAGGGATTTCATGTTACCTTGAAGATAGAGTTGTATCCTCTGAACTTGTAATTGATGATTATAAGAAGACATTCCTTATGTCCTGAGTCATCTCTTATTTGAATTGTATGGAGTAGTATCATCGCTTCTGTATGTTCATGGATTATTTTAAACTCAAGGGCCGAAAGATCTTGGGAGTCTATATTAATGAATAGCCTGGAGGGATATTTGCGTGTTCGCCAGGTTCGGGGCGTGACACTTTATTCAATGCAAAACGGTTAAGGAAGTCTAGGAAAATGTGCTTTACTTTGTTCTTGAGAGAATGACATGACAAGAGTATGTGATATGTGGGAGGCTCTATTTGGTCTTGACCGTGGGGCTCAGTCTTTATCTGAGCATTATGCTCGTTTTACGAAACTTTGCAAGCAATTGGATACTTATCTTCCAACCTTGAATGATCCAACTGTCCTTATCAAACGACAAGAGGATCTTCGAGTTATATTATGTCTCAAGGCATTATGACCCGAATATTCCTCGCTTTGCCAACAGATTACATCTCAGAGTTCCCTTCCTACATTGGATGAAATTTTCTCTTGAGCTCTTCGTTCAACCGTTGCTGAAAGGGTCACTCCTGCTATGGAGACAAGTGCTATGATTTCTCATGGCACTGATGCACGTGGAGCTCGTGGTCGTGGTTTCTGGGGTTGTGGTCGTGGTTTTACTCCGAGTAGAGGTCGTGAAGGTCGTGATGGAAGAGTCAGTGCTCGTAGTGCCTCTATCTCTAGGGGTGGTCGTGGCTCCCGTTTTTGTAATCATTGCCAAAGGGCTGGACATACTGAAGCTTATTGTTATACACTTCATCCCAAGCTCCGGCCTAATTTTGTTGCCTATGTAGAGGCAGAAGATTCTTTCTTACAGACTCAACTAGAACCTACTGGTATGCAGAATACGAGTGATTCTATTACATTGACACGTACTAAGTATGATGCCTTGGTTCGGCCCTAACAAGTGACAAGTTCTTCAGCTCCTACTGCTACTCTAGCACACACCTCAAAAGGTAGTTTATCATATTTACTTTCTGCAGCTTCTGACCCTTGGGTCATAGACTCTGGAACCACTCATCATATGATTGGTAATTCTAAGTTCTTGTCTTCACTTCAGCCCAAACCTCCTGGAATGTCAAATTTTGTCAATAACTGATGGTTCACAACCTCAGGTTAATAGTACTGCAATTGCCCATTTGAGTCAATCTCTTTCTTTGTCATTTGTCCTCCATATCAAATCCTCATATAATTTAATTTCTGTTAGTTCTTTGACTAAAGAACTAAATTGTTCCATAACCTTCTTCTCTTCTCATTGTGTCTTTCAGGTTCTGAGGACTGAGCAGATGATTCGTGGGGGGGCATGAATCCAATGGTCTGTACTACTTTGATAAGAATGTGCTAGCTGCTGCTACTGTGAAAGACACATCATCTGATATGTTTCGGATGCATTGTCGTGCCAGTCATCCACCTTTGACCACTCTTAGGCGTTTATTTCTCAGGTCTTAGTCTGAGTCTGTGAGTTCTTTTCAATGTGAAGCTTGTCAGTTTGGTAAACAACATAGGGTTTCCTTTCCTTCTTGCATTCAGAGTCGTGTGTCAAGTCCATTTGAGTTGATTCACTCCGATGTTTGGGGTCCATGTCGTGTTCCTGATATTTCTGGTTTTAGGTACTTTATGACATTCGTGGATGATTTTTCTCAAATGACTTGATTATTCTTAATAAAAGATCATACTGAGATTTTTCACTGCTTTTGCCTGTTCTATTATGAAGTGCAGACTCAATATCATACTTATATTAAATTTTTGCGCTCCGATAATGCCAAAGAGTACTTTGCAGTTACTTTAGGTTTTCAACCTTTTCTTGATTCTCTTAGCATTATTCATCAGACTTTTTATTTGTACACATCTCAACAAAATGGTGTTACAATGTGTAAAAATTGCCATCTTCTTGATGTTGCACGTTGCCTAATGTTTCACATGCATCTACCTAAAACATTCTGGGGTCATGATGTTCTTACAGCCTGTTTCTTAATTAATAGACTTCCAACTTCTGTTCTTCAGAGGGAGACATCATTCTCTATCTTACATCCAGATTGTCCTCCCTTTTCACTATCTTTATGTGTCTTTGGTTGTATTTGTTTTGTGCATAAACTTACTCCAGGTATTGATAAGTTAGAGCTTCGTGCGGAGAAATGTATCTTTGTCGGATAATCTCGAACTCAGAAGGGCTACAAATATTACAATCCTAATCGTCGTCGTGTACTTGTATAAGTGGATGTAACATTTTTTTAGGATCAACCATATTACAATTCTCAAATGGAACATATAGTGACTCTTGAAAGTAGTAGATGTGCCTTACCAACTCTTCCTCCACTCTCACTTCCTCCAGAGCCGTCCACAGGATTTCAATTTGCTGAACGCACATATCATCGGCGTGGTAAAGCACCCACTCCAGTGGTCCAGACTTCGCCAACACATGATTCATCCGTTCCCTCACCAATTACTGCACCTCCCTCTGATCCTGATCTGCCCATCGCATTTTGAAAAGGTACATGTTCTTATGTTAGTCATCCTGTAGATCGTTATGCTCATTATTGTGGTCTTTCTAATTGTCTTTGCAGTCTCATCCTATTTCAAATTTCTTGCCATATGACCGTTTATCTTCTAGTTTCTCCCTATTTATTTCGTCCTTGTCCTCCATTTATGTGCCTAACAATGTTGCTGAAACTCTTGCCCATCCTAGCCGGCAGTAAGCAATGAAAGATGAAATGAATGCACTAATTGAGAACCGTACTTGGGAACTCACTTACTTGCCTGCAGAGAAACGAACTATTGGTTGTCGTTGATTTGTCCGAGGAAGTCTACATGGAGCAACCACCCGAATTTGTTGCTCGGAGGGAGAATTTGGTATGTCGCTTACATAAAGCTTTGGATGGACTCAAGCAATCTCCCCGTGCTTGATTTGGCAGATTTAGTGATGCTGTTATCAGGTTTGGATTAAAACGGTGTCAAGTAGATCATTCAGTTTTTAACTCTGTCTCCTCAGCTGGTTGTTTTCTTTTGGTGGTATATATAGATGATGTTATCATTACTGACAGTGATTCATATGGTATGCAACAACTCAAGCAATTTCTGCACAGATAATTTAATACTAGTGATTTGGGACGTTTACGATATTTTCTTGGTATTGAAGTTGCATATTCAAATGCAGGTATTAATTTATCCCAGCGAAAATATATACTTGACATTCTTAACGAAGTTGGATTTTTTGGAGCAAAGCCAATAGATACTCCTATGGAGCCCAATGTGAAACTTGATTGAGAACATGGAAAATTGTTACGTGATACAGGGAAGTATAGAAGGTTGGTGAGAAAGTTAAAATATCTTACTATCACAATGCCTGACATATCATTTGTTGTTAGTGTAGTCAATCAGTTCATGAGTTCTCCCCGTACTACTAACTGGGATGTTTTACTTAGAATTATTAAGTACTTGAAGGGAGGCCAGATAAAGGACTACTCTTCAAGAATTACGGACATTTGGACGCTATAGGTTTCTCTAATGCATATTGGACTGGATGTCCTGCTGATAGGAGATCTACATCGGGCATTGTGTGTTCCTTGGAGGTAATTTAGTTGCCTGAAAAAATAAGAAGCAACATGCGATTTCTCGGTCAAGTGTTGAGGCATAATATAGAGCTATGGCACATGTGACATGTGAATTGCTCTGGTTGAGAATGTTATTATCAGAAATTGATTTGCAAATATCAGATCCATCAGTGTTATATTGTGATAATCAATTAGCGATTCACATTACAAATAATCCTGCCTTCCATGAGCGAACTAAACACATTGAGATTCACTGTCACTTCGTATGAGAGAAAGTTCATAACGGGGAGATCTTTCTTCAACATACAAGGACAGAGGATCAATTGATAGATATCTTCACTAAATCACTAAGGGGGAGTCAAGTGAGTTTTTTATGTAGCAGGTTGGAATTATTTGATATTTTTATCCCAACTTGAGGAGGAGTGTTAGGAGATATTCAAGTGAAGGCAAAATAGTATTTTTTATATCTATAGGGTTTGATGCTTGTAATCTCACTTTGGTCAATAATCAACATCAACATCAACAACGCCTTTATCCCAAACTAGTTAGGATCGGCGGTCGATGAACCCTAAAGAATCATAAAAATAAAAGCAGAGTAAGGGAAGGAAAAGAAATAAATATGTAAAAATAAATAAGTATATATATATCTATACACTACCTTTCTACAATACTAATAGCCTCCCTCCACTCCTTCCTAAGACAAACCGTACGCCAATCTATTTCTCACTTCATTAAATCTTGTTTTACTGCTTCCCCCCAAGTAAGTTTCGGCCAACCTCTTGCTTTTTTCTTGTTATGCTCTCGATAGCAAATTTATGTTCGTACCGGTGCATCTAAGGATCTTTGGAGAATATGCCCAAGCCATCTCAATCTATGCTCTCTCATCTTTTCCGCCACCGGTTTTACTCCAACTTTTCGTCAAATCTCTTCATTCCTTATCTTATCCATCCTTGTATGACCACACATCCACCTTAACATCCTCATTTCCGCTACTCTCATTTTATGCTCATGTTTCCTTTGTGTTGGCCAACATTCAGCTCCATATAACATAGTAGGTCTGACTGCTGTTCTATAAAATTTTCTTTTTAACCTAAGAGAAATTTTGCGATCACACAAAAATCTCGATGCACTCCGCTATTTCATCCAACCTGCTCTGATTTTATGGTTTACATCCTTATCAATCTCTCCTTCCTTTTGCAATATTGGTCCCAGATATCTAAATGTATCTTTTTTGGGTACCTACTGTCCGAACATATTTACGGCTTCTTGATCTCCTATTCCTACCGTGTCAAACTCACACTTCAAGTATTCCGTCTTACTTCAACTTAGCGTAAATCCTTTAGACTCCAACGTGCTTCTCCATACTTCTAACTTAGCGTTAACCCCAGCCCTGGTCTCACAATAAGCACGATATCGTCTGCAAATAGCATACATCACGGCACCTCATCTAGAATATTTTTTGTTAGCTCATCCACAACCAGGGCAAAAAGGTAAGGGTTCAAAGCAAAACCTTGGTGTAAGCCTACTGTGATTGAAAAATAACTTGATGTGCCATTACAAGCCTTCACACATGTAGTAGCACCGTTATACATGTCCTTGATTGTCTCGACATACTTTGAAGGTACTTTTTTCTTCTCAAGAATCCACCACAAAACCTTTCTTGGAACCCTATCATATGCCTTTTCGAGATCAATAAACACCATAAGAAGGTCCTTCTTTCTTTCTCGATATCTTTCCATCAATTGCCGTATTAAGAAAATAGCCTCCATGGTAGATCGTCCTGGCATAAATCCAAATTGATTGACAGAAACCTTGGTCTCTATTCTTCAACGATGCTCAATAACTCTCTCTCACAGTTTCATTGTATGGCTCATAAGCTTGATGCCTCTATAATTAGAACAATTCTGGATATCCCCCTTGTTCTTGTATATAGGCACAAGTATACTCTTCCCCCATTCATCAGGCATCTTATTAGTATGGAGGATCTTGTTAAAAAGACAAGTCAATCAACTTATTGCTACATCCCCTAAGCATCTCCACACTTCAATAGGAATACCATCGGTTCCCAAGGCTTTACTAGTTTTCATCTTTTTTAATGCCTCCCTAACTTCTTGTGCTTTAACTCTACGCACTAACCTTCTATTTGAATCATCAGAAGCATCTTCCAAATCCACCTCACTTCTATCGCTCTCCCCATTAAAAAGTTTGTTAAAATAACTCATCCACCTGCCCTTGACGTCTTCATCTCTTATCAAGAGTGTTTGATTTTCATCTTTGATACATCTAGCCTGTGTCAAGTCTTTACTTTTCTTGTCTCTTGATTTTGCAAGTCTACAGATGCCTTTTTCTCCTTCTTTGCTCCTAAGTTTGTCGTACATATCGGTGAAAACCTTGCCTCTGGCCTCTCGTACAGCTTTCTTGGCACTTTTTCTCGTCAATCTAAACTTTTGCAAATTCTCTCCATTAGGACACTTATGTAGGCATCTGAAACACTCCTTCTTTTGCTTAATTGCCTCCTGCACCTCTTCATTCCACCACCAGGTTTCTTTTGTTTGATGTTCATTCCCTCCACTTTCCCCTAACACCCCTTTTGCCGCTGTCTGGACGCAGTTAGACATCTCTTTCCACATCATATTTACTTCGCCCTCTAGTTGCCACGGTCCTTCCTGTAGCGTTCTTTCCTTGAATTCTGTATGTTTCTTCTCATGTAACTTCCACCATCTTACTCTGGGGTGTTGCGCACTTTTCTTCATCTTCTATACTTTGTTATACCGAACTTCTAAGACCACCAACTTATGTTGTGTAACTACACATTCACAAGGGTATACCTTACAATTTACATACGAAGCTCTATCCTCTCTCCTGGCAAGAAATAAATCAATCTGGCTACAATTTTGACCGCTGCGAAAAGTGATCGGATGTGATTCTCTTTTCCTAAAAAAAGTGTTTGCCAACATCAAAACATAAGCTATTGCCACACTCAAGATGTCTTCGCCAGCCTCATTTCTAGTCCCATATCCAAAACCTCCATAAACTCTATCAAAACCTACACTACTCTGACCGACATGTTCATTTAGATCTCCTCCTATGAATACCTTATCCTCATGTGGTATCCGCCTTAAAATCTCTTTCAGATCTTCCCAAAATCTGCTCTTCTCGGACACTTGCAGTCCAACTTGAGGAGCATACACACTAAGGATATTCAAAATCAACTCCATCGAAATATCAATAGGGTTCACTTTGATCAATAATAAACTATTATATTTTCTCCTTAAACACAAACAAAGCTCATTTGTATACACATTTGTGGCGACATCTCGAGCTCGCATATAGCCCTCTCTATCTGACACTGCAAAAAAGCCCCCGGCCGGTCTAGTGTCATAAGGTTTGCAGTTACACGACGAGTAGTACGTTATGACAAAAGCCTAAGTTGTTTTCTTAGCGCCTCCTGTGTATGTTGGATCTTGGATTTGCTAGAAGAAGTGCTAGACTCCGATGCACATCTTGTACAATATGTATTGATGATAATTAACCAACCTTCAAGTTGCATTTGGCACCACATGTTTGAAAAATTGATTCAACTTCGTCTTAGTTGGTGAAGTGGATGAAGACTGAGTGACTCTTGCACAGACTCGGTTTACGAGGCCAAAGCATTCACAAGGAATTACATGATTGACGGCCAAGATGGACACGGGTCCAGGCACGAATTTGACATGAAGACCAGGCCTGCTCATCTAGACCCACTGCCACCGACCCAAACACAATTATCTATCCTGTGATTCTCTACGGTAGCAAATCGGGAATCATGGTCTGACCAAAGATGGGATTATCTTGCTTTTGAACGGATCTTCTGTTTGCTGCATGTTCTCCATAATTTCAAGCAATGGTCCATAATACCAAATTTTCAGACGACAGTCCGTGCATGCCAATGATGTCTCTAGCATGGCTAAAACTGGCATGGTCCCCAGGAGAGTCACACGTCCGGAGTGATCCATGCTTTGAATCCCAAACTCATATTTGCCCTCGGTTCCATGCTATTCTGACACGTGTACAAATGTTGTTGGACTATCAGTGCGTGCCTTGCCTTGGAGGACAGTGACAGTCTTTGATTCTCATATGCTTTTTTGCCTTGTCGTGGTCGGAATCTCGTGGTCCTGAAACCAAAATCTGCATGGACTATATGACCCGATATCACAACATACACTGAAAATCAGAGAGCAATTTGCCCCATCACAATTTATCTTTAATTTGGGATCAATCGACTGAAAGTAACCCGTGAAACAAACAATCCTAACCGTAACCGTGGCATCAAATCTTTTTTTCTTTCTCACTGGAACCTGTCCAGAAAAAAGATGGTGACATCCCAGAATTATTATTGAGCTTGAAACCATGCCATAGGACAAGTTGCACTCACGCATTATTTGCGGATAATCATGGTCGGATCAGGGGAAAAGCATTGAAGACTGTCGTACATGTTCCTTACTTTATGGCTAGCCTGCTGCTTCCAACTCTATAAATAGACCAGCTTCTTGCATGAAAGGAGTCCAACATTAGGGCAAATTACCATGGCCGAGCGGAAGAAAAGTGAAGAAAGAGGGTGCATCAAGAACACTACAGGCCCTTGGATAGTCCACAAAGCTGGGAAAGATGGAAGGCTTGTCACACGATATCGATTCCCTTCGGAGACCGAACGCCAAAACAACAAAAGAAGGGAGCGCAACCAACGAGCCGTGGCCCGAAATATATTTTCTGGTCTTCGAGCTCATGGAAATTATCAATTGCCTAGAAATGCCGATTCCAATGATTTGCTAAAGGCTCTTTGTGAAGAGGCGGGTTGGAATGTGGAAGAGGATGGAACCGTTTCCAGAAAGGTAAGTCTTCAACCCGAGCATTGTCACAATCACAACGCTCAAGTGTCGCTGGTTAACTTTCTAATTCTTTTTTTATGCACGTTGTTAGAAGAGTAGAAGCTTTTGCTCTTCATGATGAACAAGCACGTTACATGTGTATTTGCAAATGATGCTGCAGAATGTTCACTCGGACTTATCAAGCTCAACTCTTCCGGTGGTGTCACTTGAAGACCTTGATTATTGCACATGTGGTGATCGGGAAAATGTAGATCATGCCAAATTCTTTGCCTCAAAAAAAGTCTCTTCATCCCTGTAGCTTGTTCATGAAGAAAAAACTAACCTCACACTATCAGAGTAGCGTAGATCTACATCTCTATGCATATACTATAGCCACGCGGGAGATGTTTGGAGTGAAACTAAAAAGAGGTTTACATAAGGAGCAAGGTTTGTGATGGAATGTTAAAAGAGTATGCAGTGTATTGCTTATATTCCTTTAGCTGCCTATAATTTCAGGAAAGTATTGAAATTTTATTATATAGATCCACTTGAAATGAGTATTTTCTTTTTCTAATAATACTGTTAGTTCATTTTTATTTTATTTTTAGCACACGATAGAATGTGTGGATTATGATTGCCGGATGTTAATTTGACTACTGTATGGGGTTGTTCCAGCTTTTTATACCAGGGGCGGAGGGTTACTCAACTCAAAAATCCCCATCACATTACAGCACTTAGAAAAAAAAATGGTGGAAAAAAAAGTTAAAAATAAAAAAGTTCAAGGCATCATTGCCGGGTCAGACCCGCTTCGAGAGCTGTGTGATGTTCAGGATTTGAACTCCGAAGGCCTCTTGCTTCCAATCTGCCGGCCAAGGATCCGACGACCTGCATCATTGCCGGATCATACCCGCTTTCCCAGTAATCGAAAGCGTAAGTGACGTCTGCGTCGGACCAGTTTCAAAATCAATTTCTAGACAAATCGGATAGGTTTCAAATTCCAAAAACTAATAATTCCAATTGATGCACTCCAATCTTCTTGGCAATTTCATCTCGTGTTAAGTTACAACAAGGCTTCAGTCGGTGGGAAGATCCGTTGAGGGGGGTACGTAGCAAAAGGCAGAAAGCAATTTTAACCGAAAGAAATTAATAATAATAATAATAATAATAAAGAGCAAAAAGCCGGCTGCTTTGCAATTTCTCTGATTCCTTTTCAGAACTTGAATACAGTCAAATCCAGAAAAAGCGAATTAGGTTTCGGAGTGGTTGGCACTTCCACCTCAAGAAGAACATCCTTTCCTGAGTGAACGGCAGGTGTGGAAAACTGTATACTGATTAAAATTAATTTTTTGTTTAATTTACATAGGATACGACGAACTGCTTAATTAATTGGGATAAACGTATGGAATCGGTTGCACGTGCAAGTCATCTGCTAATGTCTAATGAGTAAAGACAGCGGTAATCCAGAAATCATCTGCCCTAAATGGAAAGAGTCATGTCCTTTGCAAAGCCAATACTTTCTTACATGCCTATTGGGATGTCGATTTCAAGTAACTTTGTGCAAGGCCATATTGTATAAGGATAATCATAATGATAGTGCTCATTATGAGAGATTATAACAATTAAAAAAAATTATAAATCTATTGTAGTTTTGTCAATTCTGTCCTAAATTTTTTAATTGCGCCAATTGAATCCCAAACTTTTTTACGTTCTTCCAATTGAGTTCACTTGGCAAATTTTGATCTGGAATCGCTGCCGTTGACATTGACCGTACTACCTGACACGGTTGGTGCTGACTTGGACAATTTCAATTTTTTTTTATTTCATTTGTTTTCATTCCTATTATTTTCCTTCCTTTTTTTTAATCTATGGCCAGCGAGGCCATCAGACGCTCTCATCGGCTGTGGGCAAGCCAACCTTGCCGAAATCTAGGGAGATCAGCCTCACCAAGACCATCAGTCCATCACGACCATGATGACAGGCGATATTCACACCAATAAGGACCCGACGACCTCGTCGGCCACAGGAAAAGAAAAAGTAAAAAAGGAAAAGAGAAGAAAATAAGATACACAAATTTATTAAAATATCAATTAAAAATGTCAATGCTAGTGTTGGCCGTGCTACATAGGACGATCGGCAGGCCACGTCAGCAGTTTCCTGAAAAAATTGACCAGATGTAATTAGTTGACAAAACTTGAAAAGGTTTAGGATTGCAATGACTTCTTAAGTAATTCTCTACCGCAAAAATCCTGGGTGAGTTGGAAATTCTTTGCCTTTGAAAATTTGCATTGACTAAAATTACTTTGATTCGAAGGATTTTCATCGAAGACAATCGGGGTCAAATAATTGTTAATTTAGATGCACTTTACAAATATAAAATGAGTAGTAACATGAAACTAAAAAAAAAAAAAAAGGAAGGAGAGGAGAAAACTAGAGATGGAGAAATCTTGGCTATACCGTCCTCGCAAGCAATGCAACCCCGGGTTGCCCTATTTTGCTTCAATTTTCCAGAATGTAACTCCAAAACTTTCACTTGAGAAATTCACCAGAATAATTCAGAGAGATGCTGCGCAAATTTTTAAATCATTCTCGATAATGAAATATTTTTTATTAACTAAATAATTTAAAGCGATGCAAGCGATTACCTTTAAGAAATTATTTTTCAAATTACTAAACTTTCACACACAAAAAAAAAAGAAAAAGAAAGAAAAGAACCAAAATCTAACCCCGTTTTCCCCCGTCCCTCCAATTTGGGACCGACAAAATTGTCCTTGATCTATCGCTAAGGGGTGTGTCTAGTATACCCAATTGCACAAATAGTATTTTGCAATCGCCTCCTTGCACCTCCAACTCAGTATTCAAAACCTAGGCGTCTAAAATGTGGAAAATGTGAGTGTAGAGAAGTTCATTCCACACATCTGGTAGCCCCGGGAGGCACCAGTGGAAGCAATCCGCATAGCTGACCGGATTTGCGAGCTGCTCCTTCGTCAGGGGATGCCAATACTTCCTGTTGATGGCGGGGTGTGCGTCCTTCCTATACTCCGAGAGCTGCGTGATGTTGAGGACGTGAACCGTCACGCCTCTCGTTTCGAGTTTCTCGATCGCTCTCTCCACCGCCCGCATCATCGCGAGGACCGACCCGGTTCCCCAGTACCCTTCTCGGGTAATTGGCTCCGTTTCCCCATAACAGCTTTGACCCGGAATCCCACCCCACTCCTTCGCGCTGCCATATCCGAAAAAAGAGTGACGCCACATACGTAAGAAACCCATAAAGTTTGGCATGCCAAGCATCGGGCCCTAAGTTAGTTGTTTGTCGAGAGAGCAATTTAAAACAATAGGCCGATGAAGGACTAGTGCATGATTCTGTACGTCTAGTTCCCCATACTTAAAAAGAGAAAAACGACGCAAATAGCTTTTAAATTTTGGCCCAACGTGTAAATGGGCCCTAAATTTTTTTTATTTGCTCAATGTAATCCTGAACTTTAATCTATTGTGCAATGCGATCCTTGAACTTTTGATTTAATCAATGATTAGTTATTGAATGTTTGGTGCATATCCAATATAGTCCATAAATCATATGAAAATATCCAATGTTGTTCTAAATTTTAAATTAATGTAAGAACTGCACTGGACATTTTCATATAGTTTAGGGACTGCATTAAACATGTACTAAAAAGTCGATGAACTACATTGAATAAAATAAAAGTTCATGAGTCACCTTGCACATTGGGTCAGAGTTCAAAAACCATTTGTCTCATTATTCTTGAGAGGCAATGAAACCTCAAGAAACAATATGCATTGCATTAACATGTTAGTAGATCGACCGACAAACCTTCTCCTTAGACTTTGCTAGTAAGTAGACTGAAGAGCGTTTGGAAAAAGCAAAAAAAAAAAAAAAAAAAGGAAAGAAGGCTTAAATGAATTCCTAACAGTTTCCTTGTAAGACAACAAGAGGCATGCGGTGAAAGCTTACTTTTCGTGAGACGGAGACATGGCAGCGAAGAATAATTTGGTCTTTGACCTGTTGACATGCGCCTCCAACCAATCTGACCAGGTGTCGAGAGCCATCTCATATGCACGAGGCATTTTCACCACTTTGTGCATCGCAGTTGGACTTTCAAACGATCCCCACCTGCTTGAGATATTTGAACATCACATTCTTATGGAAACACAGATAAATAGAAGAAGAAACGTCAACGTCGGCATCAATTGTCCACACTAGCGCTGGCCGTACCATGTGAGATGGCCGACTTCACTTCAACGATTTCCAGTCAAAAATTGAGCAAATTGACTCCATTGACAAAACATGAAAAGGTTCAGGACTCGATTAGCAAGATCAAAAGGTTTAGGGCTGAGCCGCTGAAGATTCAACATGATTGATTATGCTCCCTTTTGGTAAATTTACAGGGTGTCTCTCCAAATCCTAGAATAGTGAACATCTTCTCTTTATTCCCATAAGAGATAGCCAACTCGTCGTCAAGTCCTGACGCTATTTCCAAACATCAGGACAAGTTTGTCAATATTTCTGAACAAAAGAAAAAACTGAAAAATCCACACCACTACAATTAAATTATTCGATTCATTTTTTTAACACTTTCATGAGCACTGTTGTATCTGTATTTTTCATTCAATTTACAGTGGGAAATAGGATTCAAACGACATTTTTTCCGGAGCTGGATTCCCTGCCCTAATATCAAGGGATCACGCTCCCCTAGACCCTTTGATCTTTCAAGGGTCAATATCACCGAAATCCTTTGCCCTGCATCACCTGCCCTTAATTAGGGCAGGGTATCCGGCTCCCATTTTTCCTACCTCGGGTAGGACAATAAAGTATAGTAGCCGACCAAAAAGTAGAAGTGGATATTTTAAATTTGCCAATCCTTTTAACTTAAAAAAGACGCTTGTGTCGACATTGGAAGGGTCAATACGCAAGAGGAGGAAACCTCTACAATATTAGAAAAGATGCACTGTTTTTCACACGATTTGAGCTGCAAAAATTAGTCTTCTCTCATGACAGAATCCTAGGACACTCGTCGAGTGATCAAATAGGAAGATGCTATAGTTTTCACGACAACGATAGTTTTTCTTATGATGTTTATAATCATTTTTTTTCTTGGAATTAGGAACTTTTCTCACGGAGAGTATGTGAAATAAATCCACGAACAAGATTCGTTTGACATAATTTCTTACTGTGTATACTCACAGGAGTTCTATCTCGGGGACCCTCCACCAGAGGTAGGTGTTGAAAATGAGGAAATCAGCATCGCGCCAATGCTTGGCATGATTTTCAATGGCTCGAACTCGAGCTATCCGCTGGTAAATCGAGTGGTTCTGGGGATTATCGCAGTTCGACTCCACCAGGAATGGCGCCCAGTAGAACTCGATCGTCGCGTTATATTCCTTCACATTCACCAGATCATGTGATTTGCCCAAAAAAAAAAATAAAAAATGCGTCAACGTTGAGGCACCAAGTGAAAAGGAGAGAGTGCTACTCACATGAGCCGTGAAGAAGCGCAAGGAGGCGTTGGCGGGACCGGACATGGATTTGAGGCCGGCAGGGATCGCGGGCTCGACCATGCAAACCAGGGAGTGCCATTGGCCTCTGATCACAGAGTCGCCCACGTACACCAGCCTCTTGTTCCTCAGCTTCCCCAAAAACGCTGTCGCATTGAATCTTTAACCCGCCATTTTCAGTGACGGGAAGCAGAAAATGAAGAGAAAAGACTTCTCGGAAAATGGAGTGCACGCGGGCATCCTTGTATACCTGGGAAGGTCGCAGTCATGGGGTTGCCACCGCCATTTCTGGTACTTGGTGTCCTTCCTCCCGTGCGCATCGCATGCGATCTCTGACGACATGTACGGGCATTGCTTCTCCTCGTACAGCGGGTGCGACACGTCGTCGTACACCCACCTCCCAGAGAACAGGTCACATTGACGGGTAGGCTTCACAGGCGTCGGGCTCCCTAGCCATGGCCGGCCCCGCGAGAGGTAGACGGCGGAGACGAGGAGGAGGGCGATGAGTAGAACCACCAGGGAGTGGAAGCTGCCGGTGACTGAAGATGGCCATGTAACCATTCGCGATTTGTTTGCCATATTATTGATGCGCGCTCTCTCTCTTCTTCTTCTTCTTGGCTTTTTATTGACGAGATCGGAATCTGATGCATCGGTACTTCAAACTTCAAACAGGAGAGAAAAAAGAATTCTACCCTGGTACTGTGGAAATAATATAGTTAGTCTCCCCAAGATGAATGATATATTCTGCTGTTATTAAACAAACGGAACCCCATTAATCGCGACAAATTTTTATTATGTAATTTGCAGCTGGCATTAGGTATTTCATAAGTATAGATTGTCTCCTCTAAGATCTGTAATCTTTTACGATTGATAAATTAATTAGGGTGGTTGTTTCGACCAAAAAAAAATTAATTAGGGTTATCATCAAACCATCCACCTTCCGTGAAACTCGAATTCAACCATCTCTACGTAAAATTAATAACCTAGACAATAATTGTGCCCACATGGTTTTCGTAAATAAGAAAACTTTCTGGTTTGCAACGTTCGGGTTTTTTTTCCAAAATAATTCAAAAAATAAAATATTTACCAAATTAGGTAAACAAGAAAAATTTATCGATTTGGGTCTCGCGCGACAGTGAAGTGGCCACGCGACCCGCGTGGCAATCAATATGTCGCGCAAGCTTTGCGCGACACTCAAATCGCTGCGCAAGTGTCTGCCCAGCAAATGCCTTGTGCAACAATTGCCGCACAAGGCATGACATGTTCTTTTTTTATTAAAAAAAATTCTTAAATTTTTTTTACGTTTTTCAATTGTTTTATGTTCATAAAATTACACATTTAATAAAAGAAATCAAAGCAAATGTAAAATAATTATTTTATAAATTTTTTGGCCCTCTCGATGGTCCCCTTTTTTTTAAAAAAAAAAATTTGTACGGCGAAAGTGAAGTTTCATGAATTAGAATGAATAATTTGTATGGATAGCTCATGGGGATATGCAGTCCATGCCGCAAACCATGACTAATAAGTCAGACAGCGTGATGAAAAGGTATAGTAAAAGTCGAGAGTCGAACATGACTCCAAAGTTTTAAACGACCAATGAAAAATGTTGTGATGAATCAATCATCCGGTATGGACAATTCACTTTCCCAATGGCCAGTCCTTTTCAAAGTTCATAAACAACACCCTTCATTGAGTATGGAGATATTTACTCTTCTCTAAGCATTTTTTACAAGGAATGCTATGCTTGTCAATTATATATTATATATACAATAAATCGTCCTTATCAAACGATTGATTCATCACAAAATTTTTCGTTGATCGTTCAAAACTGTAAAGACATGTTCAACTCTTGACTTTTACTATACTTTTCCATCACATCGTCGACTTGTTGGTTGCAGCTCGCGGCATGGACTATGTATCTCCATGAGCTATTCGCCCGAATTATTCATTCTAATTCATGAAACTTCACTTTCGCTCTACGAATCTTTTTTTTTAAAGGGGACTATCAAGAGGCCCAAAAAAATTATAAAATAATTATTTTACATTTGCTTTGATTTCTTTTATTAAACGTGCAATTTTATAAATAAAAAACAATTGAAAAATGTAAAAAAAAAAATTACCAAATTATATATATATATATATATATATATATATGTGTGTGTGTGTGTCATGCCTTGTGCGGCAATTGCCGCACAAGGCATTTGCTGGGCAGGCATTTGCGCCCCACTTGCTTGCGTAGTGATTTGAATGTCGCGCAAAGCTTGCACGACATATTGATTGCCGCACGGGTCTCGCACGGCAATTTCACTATCGCACTAAACCCAAATCGGTAATTTTCTTTTGTTTATCTAATTTTGTAAATATTTTATTTTTTTGAATTGTTTTGGTAAAAAACCCGCGAGGTTCTCTATGCTGGGCAATATTCATCTTTCTCTTCATTGTTAACGACTGTATCAACTTAAATCGAAGTGAGCGTGTGCACTTGTCCGTAACATCCATTGCCGATACGAGTGATATACTGAGTCCGAGTACGTTCGATAGCCAAGAAAAAGGGTGTCTCCAGCTCTTAAAATTGGGGGATGCCGAGCGCGGGGGCTCTTAAAGCTCTTCTGTGGGACGCGGGATGAGCGTGCGAAGCCGTGAGGAAGGGCTAACGCGTGAATCGTAATCAGAAAGACATGGCCGCTTATAGTTTTCGGATTATGGAGCCGAAAACGGGCTTTTTTCCAAACCGGGGGAAATATATAAAATTTACCATTTCAAGTGTGGGAGGAATGAGGCGTGATTGTTTTTTTCCGCTGGCGCTCGTGATTTCGAATCTGTAAAAATTCACAAGATGACGTTTATTTGAAACATAAGTGGAAACGAGAACTTCAAGACAGGCTCGTTCCGACGAAAAAATTTTATATGGGGCGGGTCATCGGAGGGACATGTGAGATGTGAAAGAGAGAAGAGGAGAGAGGAGAGAGAGTGATTATTAGGGGAGAGAAAGTACACATGTCCACTCTTGATTGGGCCAATTGCATTTTACAGTTGAGTTGCTAAATAATCGGTCAAAGATGTCCAAGGTGTTATGCTCGCAAGGATTTTCTTTCTTTTTTTTTTCTTTTTTTTTTTTCTGAGTACCTGCCTCGACCTCAAAGACTTGAGCTAATGAAAAAAGGAGAAAAACCTGAAAGAAGTCGCAAATTTAAAAATTTGCGCCCCGCTTCCGCGGTTGGGAAAAGCCGAGCGAAGCTCTTGTACTCTTTGATCATTCCTTTCATTCTCACCCTTCCCCCGCTTCCATGGTTGCACCCCGCTCGGTTTTTCATTCGCTTCGACGAGCGATCGAGCAAGGCCGCGGAGCGAGCGAACAAATCTCTAAACCGTGGAGCGAGCGAGCGAGCAAGCCTCAACCTCGCTCGAACGAGTGAACGAACAATCGAGATCGTAGAGCACACGAGCAACCCTCGACCTCATGAAGAGAGTTAACAAGCAAACGAACGAACGGGCAAATTCATGCAAAACGCAAGGTCATCGTTTTTGGAAGACAGCGAAGTTTTCAAACCAAAGAATATAAAGTCCTTCAATTCATGTGTTGGAACTCGCCAGACCTTTTCTCTTCCTCCCTCCTCTTGCTCCGTAGGATCGAGGCTCGCCTATTTCGGAGATCAATTTGTGAAAACCACAAGTCAAACCCGCATTGCTTACTATTAGACATATAGCCTTACATAGCCTTGTAGTCTTGTAACTTTTCTTCTTTTATCTTTAGTCCCACATAGGAAAATCACTAATTTATTTACATCTTCTAAGTCTATTTAAAGTCTTCTCATGTACATTGTTTGACACACCATTATTAGAGAATAATATCATTCTCTCTTAATCTTTCTTTATTATCATGGTATCAGAGCCAAAATCATTGTCTTGAAAAGTATGCTCTGTACTTGCCATAATTGAACCTTCTGCATCATAAATTAAGATAATGAGCTCATTATTTTTTAAAGTATGCTATGCGGTTGCCATAAATTGGATCTTTTGCATTAGAAATTAAGACAATGAGTTTAGGGCTTTTGTGCCGTCACCCTTGTTTACTCTAGTCAAGCTTTTATATATTCGCTTCTCCTTCTAGAGGCTTTGTTCGCGCCTCTAATAAATGTTTCTAGATCCTCTCGATCAGTTTTCATACCTCAACCTACACTTCTAGTTTCGCCAATGATTTTTCTGTCTTCATGGGTAATTCTGGTGATCGTATTGATGTCAAGCTCGATGGTTCAAACTATTCTTTTTAGAAACCATCGGTAATGGCAGCCCTTGTTTACCCCGATTTATTTGAGCATGTTGAGGGTTTCCGTCTTTGTCCTGATGCTCTTGAGAAAACTGCCTCATCCGAGGCTGTTACAAAGCGTACCGTCGAAATTCGAGCATGGACAGTTGCTGATCGGAAGGCATAGGCTATTCTTTTTTGCTCTATTGATCCTACTCTCTGCTCGCAATTTTCTCATATTGTTGGAGCGAAGTGTTTGTGGGATCAGTTTGCTGAGATGTTCACTCAAACTGGGGACATTCATGTCTATCAGTTGGAGCAAGAAATTTACTATGCTACGCAAGGGCCTCGCTCTGTTCGGGACTTCTACAATTACATGTATTCTCTTTGGAGTCAATTGGATATTCTTACTCATGTTCTCTGTCCGACATGCTTGAACTGTAAGTGGTGTCCATCTACTCGACTTCAGGCTCAAGATAGGCATCGTCTATGTACTTTTCTTATGAAGCTTGGCTCTCCTTATGAAGGTATTCACAGCCATCTTCTCCATCGCACTCCTAGACCGTCCCTCCTCGACGCTATCAAAAAATTGCAATCTGAAAAAACTTGTTTGGGTCTGCTTTCCTCCTCTGTAGTTGCTAATTTCGTTGCTGTTTTGGTTGCTCCACCACGTGCTTCACCTGCTATTTTGGCTGCTCCACCTGCTATTTTGGCTGTTCCACCACGTGTTCCACCTACACGTGGGTCTCGCCGCCTTTCATGTACTTATTATCACCATCTTGGACATGAAAAGTCACACTGTTGCAAAGAAGAAGGATGTTTCACACCTTTATGCGATATTGCGGCCTATTCAGTATTCTGTCACATCTCCACACTCTCGACCTATTACTCCGGTTTCTTCTTCTACGGATCACCGGATTGCTGCTCTTGAAGCCCAACTTGCTTGGTTGAGTCCTTATCTGCTTGTGCCTTTTTCCCAATTCCAGCACACCTACAACTTCTTCCTTCACAGAAAGCACTGCTGCAGCCACTCCATCTTCAGATAACATTTCTACTACCTAGATACTTGACTCAGGAGCTACTAGACATATGTCTAGTTCCGCTGCTTGTCTCACTAAACTCTCTGAGCTCAAGCATCCAGCACATTTCTTTACTGCTGATGGTTCTCCTCTCCTAGCTACCCGGCGGGGTACTTTCTCCATCTCTCAAGATTTCAATGTCCTTAATGTGTTGCATGTTCCTTCTCTTGCTCTCAATTTATTATCTGTTGTACAACTTACTGACGTTGGATGTATTGTAAGCTTTACAGATAGCTCTTGCTTTGTGCACGATCGTTTGAGTGGCCGAATGATTTGGAGGGGCAAAAGACGAGACGGGCTATATATTATGCAGCATCTCCATCTTCCAACTTCTTCCCTTCCTTCTCCTGTGTTGGCTACCCTCGATCTTGCCCGATGACATCAGCGTCTCGGGCATATTCCTTCTTCTCGTTTCACCGTCCTTCATCAACGAGGCGCTTTGGGTCATGTATGTCATTTGGCTAAGCAATCTGCTAAACCTTTTCCTATTAGTAACTCTAGATCTAGTGCGGTTTTCGATCTTATTCATTCTGATGTATAGGGTCCTGCCCCGCTCTCTTCTAAGAGTGGTTTCAAATATTATGTCTCTTTTATTGATGATTATTCTCGTTATATATGGGTCTATCTTATGCACAAACGCAATGATTTCGTTTCCACCTATCAATCTTTAACTACCATGATTTCCACCCATTTTAACACAAAAATCAAAGTTTTTCGTTCAGACTCGAGGGGGAATATCTCTATGCTATTTTTCGTTCCTTCTTGGCCAATGATGGTACACTTCCTCGGCTATCTTGTCTTAGGGTTCTAGCTCAGAATGGGGTTGCTGAACGCAAGCACCATCATATTCTGGAAATCACTCACGCTTTCTTACTTGGAACATCTATTCCTATTGAGTTCTGGGCTGAGGTCATTCTCACAGTTGTTCATCTAATTAACCACCCACTCTCATCTATTCTTCATCAAGACAACCCTTTTCAGCGTCTCTATTCTCGATCTCCTAGCTATAATCATCTTCAAGTTTTTTGGTGTACTTGTTTTGTCATTCTTCCACCCACCGAACGTACGAAGCTCACTGCTCGCTCTATCTCGTGTGCATTATTGGGTTACATTATCAAACATAAGGGTTATCGCTGTTACGACCCAGATACGCGACATATACGTATTTCTCGCAATGTTACCTTTCATGAACACGTTCCTGTCTTCCCGACAAATGTCACACCTCCTGTGTCGTCTCCTATTCCATTTATGGATTTCCATGTTGATCATTTTCCTGATCCACCTCAGATCCAGACATATCGCCACCATCCCCATCTTCGCCTATCCCTTTTACTGCACCTCCAGCTCTACCCGCTCTCGACGATTTCGCACCTCTAGAGCCACACCGTAATCCTCCTCGAGCTCGGCGTCTGCCTGTCCGATTTGTTGCTTGTACTTCTTATTCTACCTAGTTTGATTCTTTTTTGGCTGCTATTCGTGCTATACAAGAACCCACTAGTTATCGAGAGGCAGTTCAGCATGCTGAGTGGCGTCAGGTTATGTATGAGAAACTCTCGGCTAGTACTTGGGTGCTAGTGCCTCTTCCTCTAGGCCGCTCCTTGGTATCATGCCGATGGATATACAAGATTAAGACTCGTTTTGATGGTGGTATTCAGTGCTACAAAGCACGTTTAGTTGCCAAAGGTTTCTCGCAGGAGTATGGTATTGATTATGAAGAGACCTTTGTTCCTGTAGCAAAGATGACATATGTCCGTGCTTTACTAGCTATTGCTTCAATTCGCAATTGGCATCTCTTTCAGCTTGATGTCAATAATGCTTTTCTTCACGGGGATCTTCAGAAGTATATCTTCATGCAACCTCCGCCTGATCTTGCTTATATCTCCGGACAAGTTTGCCGCTTACGACGGGCTTTTTATTGTCTCAAACAGGCTCCTCGTGCTTGGTCTGAGAAGTTCAATGATGCTATTCGATCTGCTAATTTTGCTCAAAGCGAAGTTGATCATGCTATGTTTGTTCATACCTCTTTTGTTGGTTGCACTATTCTTCTTCTTTACGTTGATGATATGGTCATCACTGGAGATAATCGCGACCATATTGAACATACCAAGAGACACCTTCAGTAATATTTTGCCATGAAAGATCTTGGACCACTGCGCTACTTTCTTGGGCTTGAGATTAGTCGTAGTTCGCGTTACATCCTTATTTCTCAGCAAAAACATACTGCTGATATTCTCTCTAGGGCTGCTCTCTCGAATTCACGCACTGCTGCTACTCATATTGAACTGAATCAGAAGCTCTGCCCGAAAGACGGTGAACCTCTTTCTAATGTGACTCGCCATCAGACTTTGGTTGGCAGCCTTGTATATCTTACTATTTCCCGACCCTACATCACTTATGTTGTCCATGTTGTCAGTCAGTTTGTTGCTACTCCTCGCACAGTTCATTATGCGGCTGTTCTGAGGATCTTGCGATATCTCTGAGGCACTTTATCGTGTTCCTTATTTTTGCCATCTTCTTCTGATCTCAAGTTGCGTGCCTATTCTGATGCTGATTGGGCTTCTAATGCGACTGATCACAAATCTATCACTGTTATTGCATTTTTCTTGGCAATTCTCTTATTTCTTGGCGTGCCAAGAAACAACATATTGTCTCGCGCTCCTCTATAGAGTCCGAGTATCGTGCTATGGCCAACACTACTGTTGAGATTGTTTGGCTTCGTCGCTTACTTGCTGACATGGGTGTTTCACTTCCGGATCCCACTCCTCTGCACTGTGACAACAAGAGTGCCATCCTTATTGGTGCAAATATAGTCTTTCATGAGCGTACAAAATATATTGAGATCTATTGTCATTTGACTCGTCATCATCTTCAAGCTCGCACCATTTCTCTTCCTTTTGTTGAAACTGAGAATCGGCTTGTAGATTGTTTTACGAAGTCTCTTACATCACAACGCTTTAGATGTCTTCTTTTCAAACTCTCATTGTTTGATACACCTTGAGTTTGAGGGGGGTATTAGACATATAGCCTTGTATAGCCTTGTAATTTTGTAACTTTTCTTCTTTATCCTTAGTCCCACGTAGGAAAAATACTAAACTCTTTACCTCTTCTAAGCCTATATAAAGGCTTCTCATGTACATTATTTGACACACCACTATTAGAGAACAATACAATTCTCTCTTAATTTTTATTTCTTATCACTTACAACTTGTACGGCAATGTGCGAAACGGCGAAAATGTTGATTCCTTTTTTATTTTCACAAAAGCTAGTGAAAATGCCTAGCATCTCTTTTTTTCCATTTCTATTTTTCCATCTCGAGTACCTGATTGCTCCCATTGAACGCCAATTTGGGTATCTCCAAAATGGAGTTAAGGAGCTGGAGACGGCGAGGGAAATGGTACAGCACTCTGTTAAAAGAAGCCAAGAATAATCGAAAATGCATATACACGTTTGCGGGGAATTGGCTGAAGAGTGTGAAGGAGGAGACTGAGAATGCCCTCAATCACCACCACGCTCGACATTGAGGGGCCGCTCGGCATTAAGATGTAAATAAATAAATAAAAAAAAACACGCTTGAATTGGTAAATTTTATGTCCCCTTGGTTTGGAAAAAAGCCCGCCGAAAACATGGGAGTCTTGGACTTTCAAAAAAAAAAAAGGAGAGTCTTGGTTGAAGCATGCAGGAATGATTGCGGCGAAAGATCGTGACCAAAAAGCGGTCTCCGCAGATGGCAGAGCAGTGACCACGGTGGAAGCGGCGGCGAGGGATTGTGGGTGGTCGGGAATGAGATGTGGTGTTACGAGGAAGATTGTGAGCAATATGGGGCGCAAAAAGAAGAGAGGACAAAAGTAAAGAAAGAGAACGGAAAATGAAACAGTTACTAGGGTTGCGTATGGTAACGCTCCAGAAACGTTCCAGATAGATTATTTACATTTCAAAGGTGTTCCCGGAACACTTTTAGAATATAAACGCGTATGGTTCAAAAATATTCTAAAATTATACGCCAGGGAATAATACTTTTGAAGAAACAACAAAAACTTACTTCTGTATTTTTGAACACTTTTAGAACTATTACCCACTGCCGCCGACACGGCCACCACCCATCGGCCCCCGTTGCCGCAGGTCGCTGGCCGCCGCAGGTCGCCAGCTGCTGCTGCCACCCGCCCTCCGCCGATTACCGCCCGTCGCCGCCGCCAGCAGGTTGCCGCTGACCGCCGATTGCCGACGGAGAAAATTATTTTTTTTAAACTTCCCAAACGCATTTCTATTTCCAAAAAACGTACCCGGGAATAGAAACAAAAAAAAATGTTTATGTTCAAAAACATTACCCATGAACAAAAACGTTCCCATCGCACCCTAAATGTCGCGTTAGCTCGCTGCAGTGGATTTGTTCTTTTGACTCTCACATTTTAAGAAGCAAGACACTTTTATTTGCTTATATTTTCACTTCTTTTATTTTTGCTTTAAATCCGTTTACTTTTGGATCTTTCCCCGTCTATGGACCATCAAGTCAATGGGAAGTCCCTAGCAGCTCATCTTCAAGTCCGCTGTTCCCTAATTAGTATGAGGATTATTATCAGTGCAGCAAGACTTTTTTTTTTTAAAACTATGCTATATATTCAACCAAAAAAAAAAAGAACTATGCTATATATTTAAGACAAATCATATAATTGTCTTGCAGCAAAATTGTCCAAAAACTCCTAAACCTATTACGGTTTTATCAATTCAACACTAAATCTTTGAATTTTGACAATTGAGTCGTAAATATTTTTCACATTTTGTCAATTGAGTAGATCCAACCAATTTTAGCCGAAATTTATTGACGTGAACATCGACCATTCTATGTGGAACTACCAGCGCTTACATGAATAATTTTTAATAAAATTCTAATGTTTTTAACATCTTCTTCTTCTTCTATTTTCCTTCTTTACTTCTTTATTTGTTTTTTTTACTTTTCTTCTTTCTTTTTTATTTACTCTTTTTACCTTCTTTGACCATCGCCAGGCTTCGTCGATGGCCGGTGGAGTTTGCCGAGCTCGTTGAGAGCTGCCTTTGCCGAATCGACCGAGGGCATACGTGCAAAGAGCTTGATGACAAGGCTTATGCGATTATAACTAAGCGACAATCTCTATTATATGGAATTGTAAAAACATTATTTTCGTAAGTTCAATTCCTTGATATGCGTATTTAACTCATAGTAGCAAAATTCTCATTAAAAACACAATGTCAATGGTGACTCACCGTCAATCGGAGGGGCTGCGAAGGCATTGGCCCACATCTAGCTTGAGCCTTCATGGCTCTATTGGCCACAAGCAGGGCGGCCCTCACCTAGATCTAGTGTGAGCCTTAGCACCCTTGTTGGCGGCCGGCAAGGATGCTCTCAGGCCTTTTGCGGCCTTTGGCGAGGATCGCCAATACCCTCGTTGATATAATGAAAAAAAAAGATTAAAAAAATAAAAAGACTAATAAAAAATAAAAATTTGAAATATTAAAAAAAAACTAAAAGAGTTATTCATATCTGCATCGATCATGTCACGTAAGATGACTGATCTTCATGTCAATGCTGGTCGTGCCATATAGAATGACAAATGTCCACGTCATTGATTTTTAGCTAATGTAAATCGATTGGTACATTATTAAAATATTTAGGACTAACTTGAGTAAATTTAAAGGTTTAGATATGAATTGACGTAGCTGCAATCGGATTAAGATATTTTTGGTAATTTTTTTCGAACCATGATAACTTGTTGCTTGATGTCACGGCCCTCCTGAGGAGCTTTCTCGAATTGCTAGACGGGTTGTATAACTCTCTTCTAAGGTGGTGTTTATGCTCACACGAGCTCTCTCAAGCCTTATCGAGCGCGACGCCTATTATCAAGCAGACGAAGTTAGAGCCTCCTCTAATTTATTCTAGGCCGGTTTGGCACCAAATAATGCACCGAATGCAACTTTTCTTCTATAAACTACACTTTTCAACCTCAGGGATTTGGTTACACTAATTTTATTTATTGACCATTATCAATACATTTTCTCTTTGAGTAAAACTTTATTTCAGGCGATCAGTCTCGATTTTTGTTTCGAAACGTGCGAATCTATAAACGATAAAATGAAACAATCGGCATTATACATAAACTAGACTAGGCCATGCGAGAAAAGTTTTTAGGTGCGCTTGTTTGGGAGAAAATTTTATAATAAATGAAAATATTCTTCGGGCAATTATTTTCCAGGATAATAGTTAGTTTTCTTTTGTTTGGATTTCATTCGAAAATTAATTTCAATCTCTTGACTTTATCTCAAGCGAAAAAAAAAATTAAACTTTTTTTTTCATTTTCCTTGTTGCTCCGCCATCCCAGCCTCACCGACGATCAACCACAGGTCATATGAGGTCGAATCCCATCGAGATCCGGCTTGATGAGCGATTTCGAAAAGTGTTTTCACCTCTTTAAATTTAGGAATCCAATTTCCTAATTTACGCATGAATTTTTCCATTGACCTAAAAATAATTTTCGCTAAGTCCAATTTCGGTGAACAGGTCCAGAAAACTAATTCCCAAAAAATAATTTCACTCAAACGAACGCATGCACCCACCCTTGAATGTATACAAATAACACGCCCAAAATGGCCTCCAATGCCTTCGAGCGAGGTTTCGAGATTCTACTTATGGTTATACAATTTCCATCCTTATCGAAGTTTATGCCATATACTGAAAGTCCAAGTGCAAAACTTTCTGCTTCTTCTGATGAAATTTGTAATTCTTTTCCCTAATGTAATTTCACGTGAATTACTTGATAATCGCGAGTTAGAATTCTGAAAATTCGTAATAAAAAAGAGAATATTTTCATTAAAAATGTATTAACTAATAAAACGAGATATTGGGGGAGAGGCTGTGGGCCGGGCTTTGCTTGCTTGCATAGAAAGTCAGTCTTAGCCGAAATCCGTACCTCCTTTTCACGGAAGCAGAAGCAGAAACCTCAAAAGAGGGGGAGGGAGGGAGAGAGAGAGAGAGAGAGAAGACACAGAGTCGGAAACCAGCGATCGGAGAGCAGAAGAAAATGGAGGCTCCAAAGACCATCGCCCACGAAATCGGAGGTGTCCGAGCCGACGCCCTGCGGTTCGGCCTTCAAGGAGTCAAGAGCGACATCGTCGGATCTCACCCTCTCGAATCCGCCTACCAATCGGTAATACTTCTTCTCCTTTTCCGTTTGCGAGACTGCTAAATTTGAGCTAATACGTCGGCGTGCGCGAATTGCTTGTATAAGGAGACGAATTTGGGGCTGTTCGATTTCTTATGGGCATGAGAAGTGAAATTAGTGAACTGAGCATGCTGCTCGCTTGAAGCGAACCTGTCTAAACTGTTGGTTGATTTCTACTGGTCCTGGATTTTGATGTAGGAGTTGTTGGGTTTTTCATGGTGAACCCTATGAGTTTTAGGGTTTTTGCACTCTGTTTATCTGGAGTACAAGTACGCCGGACCTTTGTGTCCAATTGTCTGCTTTATTGAACGCTTGTTTTCTCCGTGAACTGATGGGTACAGGCAAAGGATAATCAAGAGGAGATGAAAAGAAGAATACTTGCCAATACGTATGGGTCGGCTTTTCCCCTAAAGATGGATCTGGATAGGCAAATCCTTTCCCGGTATGACTCACGTTCGTCCAATTATTTCTTGAAGACGATACTTGATTTGGTGGAGTTTGATCTTTAGCCTCTGTGGTGGAAACTCTTGACTGATTATTGCATGCAATCTGAACTCAAGTACGTGTTTGTTGAACTTCTGATTCTGTCATCCCCAGTTATTTGGGGAAGCATACGTAGTCCTTGGAATTTTCGGAATAGTTTGCATATGTTTGTTATCTAGTTAGCCATAGTGTTGTATTTGACAATGAGATTGGTGGGAGCCTCTTTATTTTGCCATCTGCCAAGTGGAGTAGATCATAGTTTTCTCTCTGTTCGTGGCTGTCATCCACCGAGTGCAAACTTGGAGGTGCTCCTCAAAACATGTTGACCGTGAACAACATTTTCTTTAATGTGAGTCCTTATCATGAGAAATTGTTACACTAGTAGGTATCCTTTGGTATTATTGTTTGACAGGGATCCTACATTACGTGGTAAGAAATAAAAGATGGCGGGGGAGATTTAGTCTGGTCCAAGTCATGCATTGGACTGTTGTGATTAGCATTGTCATTTTTTTAGATAATATTAATAGGGTTTGATAGGAACTAATTCAGTGTTAAGGGGGACTAGCTTGAGAATCTGTGTGTATGAAAAGGAAAAAGGAAAAAGGAAAATGAAGGAAAGAACTAGGGAAGAAACCATCAGTTTTGTGCTCGTGTATGTCATTGTCTGCCGTGCTGTTATCATTTTGATAGTCAGTTAGCAAACGGCACTGTAGTTCGACATCCGAACTTCATTTTGATGTCACTTTTTCTACATCATGTTGTCACGTGAGCTTTCTTGATTATCATGCGTCTATGTTTGAATGCTCACAGTAATTGCAATTTAAAACTTCTCATTTTCTATATGGTTCTTCTGTTTACTCATTGCGACCATGCTCCCTCACTTTCTTGAAAGACCAAGAGTTGATGTCGGTTGTGTAATCCCTTGCCAGAACAAACAGGAACCCCTGGAGTTAAATATCTGAGGCTTGTATTGAAGAATCCCATCTTATCCCTTTCAGCTTCTTTTGTGTAACTGGCCTAATAGGTCTGTCAGATGCTGAGGATAAAGTTTTCCTTTCCATTGTACTTACAAACCATTTGCTTAGTGAGCTCCTCAATCCTACATCTTCATGGATTGGCTAATTAAGTGGCTCAGCTATGCTGATCTGAACTCACCGGGAGTAATCCTTTTTTTTCTCTCTGCCTATGAATACAGCATTCTATAATCATGAAATCCTAGACATGAAATTATGACCTAGTTCACTTCTATTTTTTTTTTTTTGTGGAATTATCTTTAATGACTTCAAGCTATTATTTGTATCTTGTCTAGGTATGGAACCATGACTTATATTTTTAGAATAGATTCCATTCAAGAGATTTAAAAAACGCTCTGTCTCGAACCGCCTGTTGATGAGGAAAGGAGAATGGATCTTGTAGAATATCCGAGAAATCCTCAATGGGAAGCTCCTAGATGTCGAAACTTCGTCCTACGTTACAAAGAACAGAGATACCCCATTCAGAAATCTCGGGGCTTGTGTGGAGCTAATATTATTCATTGAGCATCTCATGGAAAACCATTTTTGCTCTTCTTAACCCTGTTCCTCTTTTGGAACGCCTCATTCTATTAGATAACCTCCTAGCATCCAAACATTGTTTTTCTCATGTTGAAGATTTTGCATGCTTATGCATTTACCCATCTTTCTCACTATTGCAGAAGATATTTGACATAATGCTGGATAGGCTGGGGATGAATGTTAGGAAATATATCTCGTCTTGTTAGTTTTTCATGTCGTAGATACATGGCTATGACACAATTTGAACCTCATATGTTGCAGTTATCCGCATTTCGTAGTATCTTTTATTATGATGTGTAGAATGGGGATACTGTTCACTTGCTCTTTTGACTATTTGGTATTCTTTAGGCAAGTTTTACCGTGTAGTAGGTTTTCTTTATGAACTGAACTTAGATAATTTGCAGATTCCAGAGGCCCCCAGGGACAATCCCATCTTCAATGCTTGGGTTGGAGGCTCTCAGTGGGAGCTTGGATGACTTTGGCTTTGAGGATTACTTGAACGGTAAAAAATTGTGTACTGCATTATGATACTTCGCTTCCCCAGACTGTGTACACCCGTCTCTTTACTAGCATCTTTCTTGCTCTTTCCACATCTCTTGGTGTAGTGGCTAGTTGCAACGCCCTTCATGTTAATCATGGTTGGCTGGTCTAGCATGTTAGTCATTATCTACTGTTTCAAGCTTTTGGTGAATGTGAAAACGACATGGGGTATTGCACTGCGAATGGTATGATTAGATGAGAGCTGGTCGGTCTAATGTGATTTGCACATTGTTCTGAATTTAGATCCCAGTCTAATAATTGCTCGTTATAATGTTCTTTTACTGCAAATCCCTTAATGAATGCTATGTATTCTTTGTTGGCATTTGCTGCAGACCCTCGTGACTCTGAATCGTTCCGGCCATTGGACATGCATCATGGGTTGGAAGTCCGCCTCGGTCTTTCCAAAGGTCCAGCCTGCCCCAGTTTGATGTAATTTCAGTCTCTACTATATCAATCAAGAAATCAGAGTCCTGTTCTCTCTAGGAACCTATTTTGATTAAGTTTCAATTAGAACTGTGAAAGCTGAATTCTCGTGCATTTGAAATTTGAGAGGAAAA
The DNA here is from genome assembly GCA_028455895.1 of Rhodomyrtus tomentosa. Taxonomy (NCBI): domain Eukaryota; kingdom Viridiplantae; phylum Streptophyta; class Magnoliopsida; order Myrtales; family Myrtaceae; genus Rhodomyrtus; species Rhodomyrtus tomentosa. The sequence continues at coordinate 24,762,802 of JAPCWY010000009.1, read as the reverse complement.
AGGACTTGTGTACTCTTTATTCGAGTGATTCAGAATGATGTTAGCGTACACGGCGATTGCTTTCTTAGATGCTGTAGAAAGCGGTTCTCTGAATGGTGTTCATCTGTTGCCGAAGTTATATTGGCAGATCAGGGGAGTTATTCAACGATTACGGCACAGCCATGACTGACTTCTCACACGTTAAGAGTAGGATGATAATGGTCGGGCCAGGTCGGGTATTAATCCATATTCGAGTTAACCTTTACAAAACACATGTTCACTGGAATGTCTTATTCTAATAAAAGCTCGTATGGAATTAAGTAAAAAAAAAAAAGATGCCGTGCAAAAAAGGAACAAATAAAAAGTAGAAAAACCAGGAAATGAGCAACCAATACTAAAACCAAAAAGGAAAAAACAACTATTAAAAACGAGAAAATATGTCATCGTTACCTGCAAATATCAGAGAGGGAGATCATTAATGTTGAACGTTGTCGTGGCCCTGGCCGAGTCGTAGCCTAACCATTATTAAGATGGATCCAATCATCGTCTTATCTTCGTCTTGGACGCAAGCACGACCTTGCCGTGAGGTCACGAGCTTGGTTCTCGAGCGTGACATCATCGTGAGGTCCCAACTTAGGCTGAGAATGACCAACTATGAGAAGTAAGGAGAGGTAGAGACAACAAAAACATTAGGGATGAGTATGATTTTATAGTAGAATTAAGAATTGCATTGGTGGGGAATTTGATTTTAGGTTTCAATATATGCAAGGTAGTTTTCAAGTTTCAAATATTTAAAAATCTATTCTGACAAGTGAGTTTTAGGTTTTATTTAGGTGGAACCTGGAACGTATAATTTGTAATAAATTTTTGCTGCTTTTCCATTGAAGCAAGGAAAATCAATTATCATGGTCTCGTCTGTCTATCTTGTCTTTTGATTTCTCAAAAGCTAGGGATTTTTCTAATAGCTTTTTCTACAATCATGGCGGTAAGGAAATGCGACCAAAATAAAAAGCACATCCTCCGATCATAACGTAGCCTTCGTTGCCTTTTTTATTTTATTCGATGGGTCAGACGTCGACTACTTCACTTGTTAGATTATTATTAACCATCGATTTTTCTTTGTATATATCTTCGCGTAATCCTACGGTATTTCATGGAGTTAGATGATGATTGTGTAATTTGAAATTACTAGTATGAGCTTCCGTTTCCGTATCAAAGTATTATATATGAACAGTATATTGTAGTAACAAATGTTAACCATTAAATGTGATGATTTACTATAATCGTTTAAATAAGAATACTGTTCAAACCTAGTTAGACCTTGAAACCGATCGTGAACTTATGACGGGGCAAGTTTCAAGTTTTATCTTATAGGTTCTAAAAAAACGAGGAACTTGTTTCGACGAGTAGATTCTAAGTGGAATTTATACAGAATCCGGAACCACTCAATCCTAAAGAGCACGAATAAATAGAGGCATTTCTATTTCCTATATTTTCTTGTTCTTTTTCCCCGAATTATATCAATTTAAGCCTAATGAAAATGTAAATAAAATGGTCTGAACGAGAATGTGTTTCAAAGCCCATAGGAGACCCATATGTTGATGTTGGGTTCTGATTTTTTTTTTCAGATAAAGTTTCAAAAGCCGCACTTACTTTTCATTCACATTTGCAATTGCATGCTGAATTTTGGAAACTTTCAATTCGCATTGCCAGACTAACATGCCGACCGTAAAAAGACCAGAGTACCCTCCTCAACCACACCCAAATCCCAACTCTCTCTCTCTCTCTCTGGTCATGCCGCCGCCAGGCTCCAACCCACGGGGTCAACCCCCGACGACATTGTCCACGGCGCGTCACGGCATCAACGCCCCTCCCTATTTCACCCTATCTCTCGTTCTCTTTCTCACCTGCATCTCGGATGGCGGCAATCACACGAGCTCAACGCGCAGGTTTTGGTGTCTGAGCTCCACGGCCGCGGTGGAGCTCTAGCCAGACCAAGCTGCAAATCAAGCTTGAGAGCGCCATGGAGCTCGTACCCTCTCGAGCTCGTACCCTATCAAGCTCGACGCCCGCGGCTAGAGATCTAAAACCTGAAATTGGTTTTATTTAGTTCAATTTCTGATCCTTATGAATGAATCATCTTTTGAACCTGGAACGGACTAACGGGTCAATTCCAAAATTGAACCCGTTTAAAAGTTGATTGAGAGGATTGGAACCCATGACCTCAAGTATAAGGCTAGCAAAATTTACTTTAAAAAAGCTAGGGATGATAGAATATGATAAATGTGATTAAGGCCATGTTTGGTTCAGCATTGAGGCTCTAAAGTCTATTGGCCAAATACAAATAGTATTTGGTTCATTTTTTTGCTCACTTTGGAGAGTGCAATTGTGTCTTTAACCCAAAGTACTTTGGAAAATTACATCTCAAATGCAACTAATTTTTTTCTTTTAGTTTTGTCACCTCCATTTGTCGCCACCCGCTCGTTTCCCACCACTGACTACCGCCAATCACCGACAATCGCCACTGTCACCCGCCGACAACAACTGCTGCCGATGACCAACTCTCGCTGTTGGCCAACCGCCGCCGCTGGCCAACCGCCGTCGCCATCGAAAGATCATTGCCAACAACCACCACCATCAACAACCAACGCCGCCGACGACCCCCGCCGACGACCACCGCCAACGACAACCGTTGCCGACGACTGCCGCCCATCCTCGCCACCCGCCGATCACCGCCGTCAACCATCGACGACTGCCGCCACCCGTTGCTTATGACCGCCACCTATCGATCGCCACTTTTTTTTTTTTTTAAAGTGAAAATACTTTAGAAAGTATATTTTTCACTAAACGGCATTTACATCAAAATTGCATTCCAATATGTTTTTGAAAAACATTTTACCATACGCTACTTGCATTTTGAAAAAAAATTTTAACTCAAAGGTATTTGCTTTTACTGAAAGTCCATTGACCAAATGCTGAACCAAACAAAGCCTATATTTTCACGAAGCGAGAACTGGCATGAAATGGATTGATTCCCAATGTAAAATTTGATCCACTCAACATCGCAAGGGCTCGAGCTCATTAGATCTAGGGCTCAGCACAGGCTCGATGGCTGATAGGGCAGGGTGGACGGAGAGATGGGCATCGCCGCTGTTGGCTATGGGTGATGGGAGATAGCTTGACTCCCACTAACTGAATAGGCGTAACAAAGCTACCTGAAAAAAAGGCAATGTGCACTTTGGATTGAAATCGACGAACTGCGTTTTGCCAGAGATGGGGAGCGGCATGGTGGTGCTAGGGAGGAGAGTCACTGTGTACCGTGCGGTAGTGTGGGGTGGCTCGAATTAGAGCTCGTGTCAACTTACTGTAGGCGGACATGAATGACGAGAGGGACGAAATTGGAACGAAAATGATAATTTGTCGATAAAGCCAAATGTCATATGCATTTTCAAATGATATGACGAAAATTAATACTGTAGGTTTCCAAAACAAAGGATGGAAATTGATTTGTGAACCCAAGTGGGATCTTGACCAAAAAACCCAAGTGGGATGATGGTATCCAAAATTTTCCTTTTTTCATACAATTGTTAAACCTGTTTTAATGATTTCAGGAAATCCATATACTTCCCAACCCATTGAAGGTAAGGGCTAGTTCGAAATCAATTTAGTGTTGAGATTAAATTAAATGAGATTAAATTTGTTTAGTAGCTTTAAATAAAATTGAATTAAATTATTGTATCAAGTAAAAAATCAACTTAGTCGAGTAAGTAAGGAAAGAGTTACTTTATTCGTTCGATAGAGAAATTTTTTATAATATAATGCGAAAATAAACTCAATCTGTTTAAAATATTGTCCAACATACTGTTCAACTTGCCAATAATGGTAATTTTTTATACGCTTGGTAAGAGATTAATAATCTTTATCTATCGATTTTCAATTATCATCGGCCGGCCATTTGGTTCGATGTTCAGCATTTAAGATTTTCAACACTGTAAAATTTATTACTTCAAATCTTCAGCACTATATTTCCAGTTTTACCAAATTGGATTTTAGTTAAGATGGTGACTTAATTTGCAACGTACATCTGCAGAACGCTCAATGCAGTAAACAAGAAATTTGTGCTGCCAAAAGTGCTTTTTACTCTCTTTTTTTGTTATATAGTAAATCTTGTATATAATCAACAATGTAGGACTGAATTGAATGGCTGACACTGAGGATATAATTAGGAACCTAAAACCTTCAAAAAGTGCACAGGTAAACTACTATCCTTCACCAAGCACATGGAAAGAACCAGGAATATCAAGTACCCCATCATTTGCTTTTGTAAACCGTAAAATCAGAGAGATGAATTATTATTCTAACAATAATAGATGACATCAATATGTATAGCTCGGCAATAATTTAAAAAACTAAAATATATTTATTAACAAATAAGCTCAATAATTAACGTTTCAACACACCCCTCAATTTGGTGCATAAACATCAAAGAGCCCCAACTTATTACATAATGTAATCACTCTACTATCTTGTAATGACTTGGCGAAAAGATCAGCAAGTTGATCATCTATCCGTGTGTATTGAAGTGTTATTTCTTTGTTCTGAATCTTTTCTCGTACGAAATAACAATCTACTTTAATATGTTTCGTACGTTCATGGAAGACTGGATTTGAGGCAATATGCACAGCGGACTGGTTGTCACAATACAAAACTGAGGGAAATAAAGATGATATGTTGAGTTCGGATAACAACATCATCAACTAAAGTAACTCGCTAGTCAAATGAGTCATGGCTTGATATTCCACATCCGCACTCAATCGAGACAAAACTTGTTGCTTCTAACTTTTCTAACTCACAAGATTGTCTCCAAAGAATATACAATAACCAGAAGTCGATCTCTTGTCAATAGGACACCCAGCCTAATCAGCATCAGTGCAGCCAATTACCTAAAATGTCCATGATTCTTGAACATAAGACCTTTACTTGGTGTTTACTTCAAGTACTTAACAACACATAGCACTATCTCCCAATATGTAGAGCGAGAAGTACTCATAAACTGACTAGCTACGCTAACAACAAAAGAAATATCTGGTTGAATGGCAATTAAATAGTTAAGCTTACCCATTGGCCTCTGATACTTACTCGAATCATGAAGTAAGTCGTATTATTCTATAGCAAGCCTCACATTATGATCCGTTAGTTTTGCTCCAAGAAAATCAACCTCACTCAGAATATCCAGAACAAATTTTCGTTATGATTTGGAGATACCATCACGTGAGTAGACCACCTCAATTCCCAAGAGATATCGCGATTCTCTTTTGTGTTAAACTCTGTTTGTAAAAACTATTTCAATTTTTATATACTCATAGAATCAGTACTAATGATGATAATATCATCAACATATATAACCAAGAGCACACACCCCCTAAGAGAAGTAAAGTTAAACACAAAATGATCCATGGTACAACGTTGCAAACTGAACTGAATAATTGCGTCACTGAAGCGACCAAACCAAGCACAATGAGACTGTTTCAAACCATGTAGTGCCTTATGTAGGAGACAAGCACCAATAGGCTCCCCCGAGCAACAAACCCTGGAGGTTGCTCTATATATACATCATTTGTCAAGTCGCCATGAAGAAAGGCATTCTTGACATCAAGCTAATGAAGAATCCAACCATATCGGGTAGCAACAGAGGTGAAAACACGAACGGAAGGTATTTTTGCGAAAGGGGAGAATGCAACATTATAATCAACTCCATGGGTCTAGGTATAAGATTTGGCAACAAGTCATGTCTTCAAACGCTTAACAAACCAATCCGGTTGAAACTTCATTATGAAAACCCAACGATACCTAATAACCTGTTTGCCATCAGGTAATGGTATAAGCTGTCATGTCCCATTATCCTGTGGCGCCTGCATTTCATTCTCCATAGCTTGCCGCCAACCTAGATGGGCAAGAGCTTCCGAACAGTACTTGACATGAACACAGGAGATAAAGAAGCAACAAACGAGGAATATGTAGAAGAAAGACAATAATAAGATAAAAATTGAAAAAGAATATGATGATTATGTGTACGACTAAACAAATCAGTATATGGAGCAAATCGAGAATTGGGTTAACAAACACAAGAACACAAATATTTGCGCAATGCAATGGGAGTATTAGCAATAGAACAGGCTTAGAAGAAACTAACGGATCAAAGGCTAAGATTGGAGTTGGTGGAGAAGCATGGATGTCAAATGTGGGCGGCGACTGTACTACCTCACGTTGAACAGAACGACATCGTTGATAAGTTCGATCAAAAACTGAAAATCGGACGACGGCTCGGGCATACCCACCAAGCGGATAAGGGATAGTGGAATTGTGGCCGAGGATAAAATATCTTCATAAAGAGTCATCAATTGATCAGCAGAGGAGAATATGACATGTCCTTGAAAAAAGTTACATCTATCGAGACATATAGCCGCCGAATAATTGGACTACAGCACTTGTACCCTTTTTGAGTTCGAGAGTACCCAAAAAACACTTTTCAGCTCGTGGATCAAGCTTATCATGACTAGGATCAAGACGATGCTCAAAATAAACACATCCAAACACACAGAGTAATAAAGAAAAAAGTGGACTAGTAAGATGGAGAGTAGAAAAAAGCATGCCCCACGAAGTATAGAGAATTGAAGACGATTTATGAGATAGCATTCTGTAAGAATAGCATGCCCCAAAATATTTTAGGAAGATTCATATGATAAAGTAGACAACAAACAATATCTAAGAGATGACGTTTTTTTGCTTCGCCACCCCATTCTGCTGGGGAGTATAGGGACAAGATGCCTGATGTAGAATCTCAAAAGATGTAAGAAATAATTTAAAATCAGAGGAACTAGCCTATATTCTTTGGCATTATCAGAACGCATATATTTAATTGAAACATGATACTGATTGAGAGTCTCAAAGTAAAACATGCGAAAATAGGAAAAACCTTCAGTTTGATCTTTTATTGAATATAACCACGTTACACGGCAATAAACATCGACAAATGTGGCAAAACACTTGTAATCAGATATATCTTTGACATGACATGATCCCCAAATATCAAAATGTACCAACTCAAAAGGACATGATATAGACTCTGGACACGAGAAGGAAAAGATACCTAATGATATTTTCCAAATTGATAGGCATCACACTGGATATGACTCACGACTCTGAAACAAGAGAGAAATGGGCAAAGTATGTTAGACGGCGTATAACTCATACTACAATGCATATAAAAGAAATCGAAGATGGTGCTCTTCTAAATGGCTGCAACAACAAGATCTTTGTATAGGTAGTACATCCCATTGAATTCATGCCCTTCACCAATCATTTATCCAGTTCTCAGATCCTAAAAGATACAATGAGTGGAGGTAAATGTCACAGAATAATTCAAATATCTAGTAAGGGAACTAATAGAAAGTAAGTTATATGGGAAAACTGATAAATGATAAACAAATGAGAGAGAAAGAAAATAACCCAAAGTTACATTTCCTGGACCAATGATATGTGACTGTGAACCATCAGCAAGTTTAGCAGAACCAGAAGACATAGAGGTAATACCAAAGAATAAGTTAGAATTACTGGTTATATGATTGGTGGTACCTAAGTCTACGACCTAGGAAGTGGGTGCAGTGTAGAGTAAACAAGACAAATTATCTAAAAAAATCTGTGCCAAAGTAGTGGTAGGAGTAGAGGAATTCACCACCTGGTTAGGACGAACTAAGGACTCATACTCTACGCGAGATAACATAATAGTGATAGGTAGTTCTCTTGACTGATCAAGTTCTTTTTGCACTTGAGACTCAATTACATTAGCATAAGCAACATGTGGTCGAAGCTCGAGGATATATCGTATAACAATAAGCCTTAGTATGGCTAGCTCACTAATGGTAGTGGCAATAATGAGAACTTCCAACACCCCTAGCTCCATCACAACCACGACCGGGAGAGAAACCTGATCTGCCACGAGGCCCCCAACCTCCACGGTTACCAGATGACTGAGAAACCATGGCACTTGCTACAAGTGCAGGTGATGAGTCAGAAGTGTGCCGAAGGATCCAAGAGAAGTCATCATCAATTGATGGAAGAATACCCTAAGAAATAATCTGCTATTGAAGAGAAGAATAAGTATAACCAAGCCCCCAGAGAAATAACATAACTCTCATATCCTCCTGACGTTTAGCCAACTCTCTAATATCATTAGTGGCAGGTAAATAAGTGTACAGTCTCTTGCAAAGAGTGGTAAACTTGGAATAGTAATATGATATAGACAAATCCCATGCACGTAGATCAAATAGTTTTTCCCAAACATCGCAAACACGAGTCATTATCTTGACCCGAAAATATAAGACCACACCTACTCCAAATAACTTTGGCTGATGTACATCGCATAAACTGAGGACTAATTTTGGAATCCATGGTATTTCACAACAACGTCCGAATGGTAGCATCACCGGATCGCCAATCATCCATATTCGTTTTATCCGAATGTGAAAGAGAAGTTAGATAACTCACTATTTGGTGGCCAAAAGATTTGTCTCGATTGCCATAGACCAAGAAGGATAATTGTCATATCTAACTTTACAGAACTCATATTTAGATTGGTAATACTTGCGCCCAGGCTTACAACAAATTCACTAGTAGAGTTCCTAGCCATAACTCAATAACAAAAAACGAACTTAACCTCAGTGGTTCAATAATCCGATACAGTTGTAACTATATCACCACATAATATAATCTTCATGACCCATAAATATCATCAATCAACCACTTGAATCGGTAGCCAAATTCAATAATATTGATTGAAGTAAATCACAATGTATAATCACTTACTCCCTTCAACAACCAACAATTGAATTACATCGTCCCACAACAAAAGCCTCAAATATCACAATTAGAGAAATAGTGATTTTTCTCACTAAGAGCTACTGTGGAGACCAAAGAACATGAAGTGCCACGTTGGGAACAAAGGACAATAACATAAACAGTCCAATTGGGAAGTAATAGTAACAGTAAAATCCACAGTATTTGGTAAACCAATATAAATTACAAAAGACGGCAGAAATGGTGACAAGACATATTTCGCCTCGAGCACTATTTTATCACAGAAGAGACAAATCAAACCAATTTTCTTGTTGCAAACGAGCTCATGCTTTCCTCCTGGACAAAAAAGTGGCTCGACTTGTTTTAGTTTCCTATGGCCTAAGCGAGGGACTGAGTCCGGGTGGTGGACAACACAATGGCGATGACGAGGGATGCAATGGCAACTATCACTTCATGATAGAACCTATACACCTTGGTCTCTCTCTGTATTCGACCACCTTTCGCAAAATAGACACCAGATTTGAGATCGCCGGCCTAGGCGACATCAGGCAACGCCAGTACAGGCCTTGACGACTGTTACGTCCCAAAAACAGCAAGTATATTCATGGCGCAAATTCATGCCTAAACAAGGCTAATGAGAATCATATTCCATTTGTGATGAGGATAGTAATCAGTATTAATAAGGATAGCTATCAATTAATTTCTATCTATAAGGATAGTCATCAATTAGTTTTTATTTATAATTGATATCCATATATATACTCGGCTATTTAAAGGGACATTAGTTTACACTAAAGAGGCAAGCAATTACAATTCTATTCCTACCTCTCTTACTGCTTTCTCCTTCTCTCTCCTCTATTCCTACTATATCAAGCTATTCTCCTAACAATTGGTGCACTTGCTCTTGTTGACTCACACCTCCACCATACCTGCAACATGTTCTCAAGAACAGGAGGCCCAATTGCAAACGGTGTAACAACTAGCCAACGATACTGCTGTAGCTGTTGAACAATTGCAACAAGATCTCATTACCTCTCAAGCCAATCAACTAACTACCGAGAGCTTCATGACTCTCTTGCATAAACGTGATCAATGTCTCACCACTATCACTTGGGCAGAACCATCGCCACTGCGCACCTAATCCAATCCTATAGCTGCCGGCATTTTCGAGAGTGGCCCACCAAAACTCACCCATAGGATGAGAGGCCAACCCAAGGCCCGACACTACGTCTCATGTTTTCGAGTTTCTCATTGGGTGATTCGTCTGTTTGGCTTTCCAATGTAAGCCAGTTTTTTCGATATTATCATACTCAACCCAAGGATCGCCTACTGCTAGCGACAATGCACCTTGATGCTCCTGTCGCCACTATGTATCAATGATTGGTAGGTGAAAATCTTTTGCCTGATTAGGATGCATTTACCCGTGCTATCCGTCATCGCTTTGGCCCCTCTGAATACGAAGATGCAACCGCCCTCCTTGCCAAGTTATCTCAAACGGGTTCTTTCCTTGATTATCAAGCCGCTTTCGAAAATCTTACCAACAAGGTACGTAGACTCATGCCGGCCCACTTACGTAGCTCGTTTATTTCATGACTGCAGCTCTGGGTTTGCATGGTCATCCAAACTCATTGCCTAGTGGACTTACATGATGTCTTCGCATTAGCACACATATTTGAGGCCCAATTCAGTGAACCGTGCAACCGGTTGTTTTCGCTATGCCCTTTCGTATCACCCCACCCTTCTGCATCTGCAACCGTACAACAATCGCTTCCACGGCTTCCCATTAAACATCTGTTCGCAGAAGAGATGCAAGTATAATGTGACAAAGGTCTATGCTTCAACTGTGACGAAAAATTCGTTCGTGGGCATCATTGTAAGGGGCATCCGACCCTTTTATATTTGGAGGGTTTCGATAACCCAGACGACGTCTCCCTGCTAATTGAAAGTGAGGCCATCGAAACCACTGCACCTGAACCCGAAATCAGCCTCCATGCTCTCCTAGGCCAACGCTTGGCCAAATTCATGTGCATGATGGGAACGGTATGAGGTCAGTCGGTTCAAGTGCTGAACTTCCTTTCTACGCCCATATCAAGCTCTTTGCCTTGCCTTTATCGCTGATCACTCCCTTTCAAGTATTGGTAGGCAATGGTAATGCCTTACGATGCACGGTTGTATATCGCGATGTGCCCATACTGCTTCAACTCATTTATTTACCATGGACTAGTTTGTTCTTGACTTATAGGCACTAATATTATTCTGGATGTCCAATGGCTAGAAACTTTGGGACCAGTCCTAACACCACACCAATATGACAATGGAATTCCAGCACCATGACCAACCAGTGTAACTGCAAGGTGACCCCTCTCTGCGCGCACTCTCGGTTTCCTTTTCCGGCCGTTTTAAACTCATGGCGCTAACGACATAAGCACATGCCACGCGTGCTTATCCACCTCTTCATCAGACCAACCACTAGCGGACGTGGATGTTGCTTCCACCGGCATATGATGTCGACCACTACATTCCCCTCAAAACTGATATCGAGGCAATCAATGTCCGACCTTACCATTATCCACGCTACCAAAACATGAGATTGACCGCCTAGTCATGGAACTCTTCCGGGATGGAATCCTTCACCTTAGTCGCTCGGCCTTTAGTTCGCCGGTCCTCCAGGTAAAAAAGGACAGTTGTCGGCGCTTTTGCATCGATTATAGGGAGCTTAATGCCACTACTATTCGAGCTTAATTTCCCATTCCAATTGTTGATGAGCCATGGTGCTGTTTCTCCAAATTAAATTTACGCTCCAGATATCATCAGATTTGGATGGATCCCTCTGACATTCACAAAACAGCCTTCCGGATATAGCAAGGCCACTTCGAGTACCTAGTAATGCCCTTCGAACTTACCAATGCACCATCCACCTTTCAAGCGTTAATGAATGAGGTATTCTGACCGTTTCTTCATCGTTTAGTTGTTATATTCTTCGACAATATTCTTGTTTATAGCAAGGATTTGACCCTTCATCTTAATCATCTTCACCAAGTATTTGCCAATCTGCGCCATCATCACCTAGTAGTCAAACACTCAAAGTGCAGCTTCGCCATGCTCACTGTCGAATTCCTTGGACATATTGTTTTAGAGCATGGTGTCTCCACTGATCCTGCAAAGCTTGAAGCAGTTCGAGGCTGGCTAATCCCAACAACGCCCAAGCAGGTTCGCGGTTTCTTGGGGTTGGCCGATTATTATTGTCGTTTCATCCGCCACTACGTGACAATAGTCGACCCCCTCACGGACCTCCTCACCAAGGACGGGTTCATGTGGTGCGCACAAGCCGAGCACGCCTTTACGTTCCTCAAAGAAGTTTTGAGTCATACCCGATATTGGCACTGCTTGATTTTGCCATTCCCTTCACTATGGAAACTGACGCCAATGGCGTAGGAATTGTCACAGTATTGATGCAGTCCAAGCACCCGCTGGCCTTCTACAATTGCAAACTTTCCCCCTCATGTGCATCAAGTCAACTTATGTGCGTAAGTTGTTCACAATACAGTCTGCCGTCCAGAAGAGGCGTCAATATCTGCTCAACGCTCACCTAATTCTCCGAACAAATCATAGGTCGCTGCACCATCTTCTTAAGCAAACCATCCAGACGCCAGAAGAGCCTTAACAAGGCTTTATGATAAATTGATTAGCTTTGACCACCATCTCGACGCTCAATTCCTCTCAAAATTGATTAGCTTTGACTACTATATCGAGTACAAGTTGGGCAAGAAAAACGCAGTGATAGATGCCTTAACAAGGGTTTATGATAACGTCAACCAGGAGAGTGCAGTCTTGACATTATCTCATCCCGTGAATACTGACCTTGACACCTTTCATGCCGAGTTGCTGCTAAACCAGCGTACAAAGAACATCATCGACGACCTCCAGCGTGCACCTGGCTCCCAACCTAGATGATCTTACTCATTAGGTCTACTTCGCTACTGTGGCCGCTTGTTCTTGCCGGTGGACTCCTCCCTTATGCCCTTCCTTCTGTCAGATTATCACTCCAGCAAACATGGTGGTCATTCTAGGGTACAACGGATCTTATAGCGCATCTCTGCGTATTTTCAGTGGGACGACATGCGCAAGGACAAAGCCAAGTTCGTCCAAGCATACGATGTTTGCCAAAACTACACACCAACCAACCATCACCTCTACGGGTTACTTCAACCTATTACTCCACCCGACTCATTATGGACCGATCTCTCTATGGATTTCATCACACATTTACCGCCATCTTCGGGGTCTAAGGCTATATTAGTGGTCGTTGATTGTTTTTCCAAGGGGACCTACCTCACTTCACTGTCGCCACGTTACACTGCCACCAAGGTGGCCCAAGTTTTCTGGACTCTAGTGGGAAAGCTGCACATCATACCTCACTCCGTTATTTCCAACCGTGACCCCATTTTTTAGAGTGCCTTTTGGAAGGAGTTGTTTAAACTCCAGGGAACAAAGTTGCACTTCTCATTCGCTAACACCCGTAATTGGACGGACAAACGGAGCGTGTTAATCGCTGCATTGAATAGTTCCTTCATTCATTTGTTCATGATCAACCGTCCAAGTGGTCCAAGATACTTAGCTAAGTGGAATACTACTACAACACCACATTCCAGGCTTCTACGGGTATGGCACCCTTCGAGGTGACATTCAGCAGAAAACTTCCCTCCCTCTTGGCCTATTGTGCGGGCACCAATGCCGTCAAAGTGGTCGATCATGACTTGCACTCGCGTGATATAATCTTATCTTAGTTACGCGCCAATTTATCCAAAGTTCAGGCGGTCATGAAAACTCAGGCAGACAAGCACCCCACTGATATTTTTTTCAAACCAACGATCAATCATGACTTGCGCTCACGTGATATAATCTAGTCTTAGCCACGTGCTAATTTATCCAAAGCTTAAGCAGTCATGAAAACCCAGGCAGATAAGCATCGTATGATGTTTCTTTCAAACCATGCGACATGGTGCTTCTTTGTCTTCTTCCTTATCGCTAGCTGTCGATTCGCAAAGACTCAGCCCACAAGCTTGGGTTTGCTATAATGGTCTGTTCCTTGTGAAGGAATGTGTAGGACAAGTGGCTTATCAACTTTCCTTGCCAGCTTTCAGTCGCATACACCCAATTTTTCGTTGTTCACTACTCAAACCGTATATGGCTTCACAATCCATTATGATGCACCCGCTCCCAAATGCAACTGTTGATCACCAATCCATTCACAACCCTTTAGCAATTTTGGGTTAATGAGTTATTATGAAGGACTCTAAGCCTATCTCACAAGTGTTAATTCGGTGGCAAGACCTTGCGCTTGAAGACTCCAGTTGGGAAGGTGAGCACCTCATGGATACTATTGGACTTGAGGACAAGTCGTCTCTCCATGAGGGAAGGAATGTTATGTTTCAAGAACTACAAGCATATTCACGGCGCAAAAACATGCCTAAACAAGGCTAAGGAAATTTGCATTCCATTTATGACGAGGATAGTAATCAGCATTAATAAGAATAGCAATCAATTAGTTTCTATCTATAAGGATAGCCATCAATTAGTTTACATTTATGATTGATATCCAAATGTGTACTCAGCTATTTAAAAGGCCATTAGGTTACACTAAAGAGGCAAGCAATTACGATCCTATTTCTACCTCTCTTCGTTCTTTCTTCTTCTCTCTCATCTATTCTTGCTATATCAAACTGTTCTCCTAACAACGATCTAGGCAACGCTGGTCAACACTTCTACGGGCTAAGCGGCGTCAGATCTGGAAGTTCCGAGTTCACCACGGTGGTGGTTGATGGTTGACGGTGGTGGTCGGCAATGACTGATATGATTTTCTAGGGTTTAGGGTCTGACGTGGCGAGTGGTTCTAATACCATGTAAACCGTAAAACCAAAGAGAATAATAATAATAATAATAATAATTATTATTATTATTATTATTATTACTATTATTATAAAAGATTACATCAATATGTATAACTCGGTAATAATAAAAATACTAAAATATCCTTATTAACAAATAAACCCAATAAATAATGTTTCTGACAGCTTTCCCTGAAATTAACTCACAATCAGTTTATACAGAGTCAATACGTTGAGTTACTGTGATTTTAATGGATGCATACGATGAGACCAACCCTACAAGATCAAGAATACAATGGGGATTCATAATAAATCCGAAGAAGAAAAAAGGACTTGCGGGTTCTCTACTCGGCTGGACCAACCTTGCCGCTTGCAGGAGCGAGAATGGCGAGTACAATAAGACCACCCAATGCCACAACCAAGACACCCAATGAGTTCATGAGCAAGGCCTCCAAAGAATACCGTGATATTACCCGACTTGTCTGAAGGAATGTGGCCTTCTCTAGAAATCCCGTGGCAGCAGTAGCAACAGCGAGAGCATAGATATAGACCCCAAAAAACACATGCCAAGGAAGTAATGTGGCTCTGCTAGTCCTTGAGCCGCCAGGGTACCAGTAGATCACAAACCCAAGTGCCCACTGAGGACAAAAACAATGCGAACGGCTAAATCACTGCTTAAGGTGCGCTAGCAAACACGAAGACAATATAATAGATTTTACCTGAATGCCGAACAAAAGAATGCAGGCAAGTCCCAACCAGGAATGCAGACTGTAAAAATTTTCAATGCCCTTGTCGTTATGAAACTTCAATGCGGCCCAGATTCCAACCACACTTAGACAGAAAACCAGAAGTTGCAGAGTAAGATGAACTAATTTTTTAAAGCTCTTCGTTCCTGAAACTGTCTTGTATGCGAGCATGGCTGCACACACCAAATTTACACAGTATTAAGCAGGGGCTCAATGTATATGACTGGGTAAAACAGTAGTCTACCTTCTGCTACAACAAGTAGCTAATATGGTCACGCCTATCTGCATTATCTATTGCTCTTTCCACCATGTCTTCTATGCATGATTTTACAGGGTTTACAGAAAATTGCGGAGAAAAAAAAATTTACCTTCACCATTCAGAAGAATGAGGCCGATCACCATTAAAACAGGATGGACCTATATGAAAGACAAAGAACCAAGGTTTATGATCAACAGAAAGATACTGACGCTACAGAGCTCATTACATTGCAATCCCACTCATTAGAGTTCTTCAGTGCATTGCAGTTTTATGAATCTCTCGCATCAATTTACATGCTTCGATATAGGTAAAAAATTCTTATTGCAAAAATCATCTGTATGAAACTAAACCGTACAACGCAAATGCACAAGCATTGCTCTTGAAATCAGTGTGCCTTAGAACAGAAAAGTGCTGGTAAAAGCCCCCAAAACATGTCCACAGAAATAACCTCAGCTCCACCCCAATCCAACGCAGGATGCAATCCTGCATTTGTTTCGGTCTTTCTTCTTCTTGTTTAATCAACGAGTTACCGTTTCTCTATTTTCATAATGGAGGAAAGAACTTGAATTGCCAATAACTTGAATAAAAGAGATAATGCACAAATTCCTTTCCACAGGTTCTCATTTTGTTTGAAAATTTAGCTCCTAAACTAGCTCAAATGTCTATATTCTACACAAGCATCTACTCATGGAATTTCCATGTCCGCATTCCACCAGCAATTCCTAATTTTATTCGTATTATCCTGCTGGAAGGCCAGAGATGCTGATCTAACTTCAGATGCCACAGAACACTAAATATCTAAATTCAACAAACATTGAAATTTAGACCTCCAATTCCAATCAATTGAGATAGGGCTTGAGCTATACAAAAGCAAGTTCATACATTTAATCAAAAATAGCCTGAAGACATCAATCCAGCATTTTGTGGAATCAATCCCTTAACCCCACACGGCCGCACCTGCCCACTAATTGTTATGATCTCATCAACTGATTATGATTGATTACCTTCACTCAAAAACAATAAAAAGTAAAGATCCGGTTCAGAAATCTCTCTATCCTCTCTCAGCAACAACAGCCCAACCTCCAACACTCAACACAAGCACTAGTCAAAATGGAAAAACCTTCTCAATACGCCAACCAAGCTTCCGAGTTCCAACGATCCAATGAACTCGGACAAAAACGAGAATGAACCGAATCAAACGACACCCCGAAAAAGGCAAAATGTATCCGCCACACAGCAAGCCAGAAACCCAAGAGCAACCACTCACAGTGACAACAAATGTACTCCTCACTCGCCACGAACGATGGAGGAAAGGGAAAATCGGTTTTGTGCGTGCGGATGAGGGAGAGAGACTTACGTTGAAGATGAGATCTTTATCGTCAGAAACGAGAGCGAGTCCTCCTCTGAAATGGACGGCCCAAATAAACACAAGAGACATGATCGTCACTCCCATCACTCTTATGATCGGCATGATCGGAAATCTCACCGCAGGTACACCCATTGCTGGGGGAAAGAGAGAGAGAGAGAGAGAGAGAGTATACAGTCTTGGTGGGGTTTCGCAGCAAAAGGGATTTGCTCGAAGAGGGAGAGGAGAGTAAAGACTTTGGGGTTTCACATCAAAAGGGATTGCTTGAAGAGGAAGAGGGGTCCGTCTGCGCTCAAGAAAGGTACAGAATCTAAACTACTTCAAGTTGCAGGATGGTCAACCCACAAAAAAGAAAAAAGAAAAAAAGAGAGAGAGACAGTTCAACTTCCGTGTTCTGACCAAATGACTTCCAGAGTTTGACCGGAGTTTATGGTTTTCCTGAACCAATACCTAAAAAAAAACAATCCTAACTTTAACATATCTCTTAATTATTAAAAAAACCATATCATAAAAAAATTTCAATTTTATTTTTATCTCGACTTCACTGATCTAATACTAAAAAAATCCTTTAATTTTAACATCCGTCTTAATTATATCCAATTTTTTTTATCTCATAAAAAACCCACACTCTTATTTTTGTCCTAATTCTATCATCGTTAGTCTTCCATTCATAGTTATTGTTAGTTAATTCTACCTGAAACTTTTACTCTTTAATGAATTACATTTCAACAAAATTAACATGATAAAAAATCTTGAATTTCTTTTATTTTGTATGTTTTCCCTACATATTGCTAAGAGATATAAAGCCATGCAAACTACACATTCCGGATTCTCCTAATCACTTAACAGTCTAAAGAATGTCTAAATATGGAGATTTGATTATTCAAACGAATAATCTCAGATCTCGTTGTCATTGCAACCTGCTGTTTCTAAATTTCGAACATCATTGGTAAGTTTAGCAAGAAAATTCGAAGAAATTAATATTAACTAATAGAGATTATAGATAGAAGGTCGATAGTGATAGAGTTAAAATAAAAGTAAAAGTTAATGATTTTTTATGAGATAGAAAAAAAAATTGGATACAATTGGCACATATGCTAATATTGTGGGTTTTTTAGATGTTAGGTCGGTAGAATAAAAGTAAAATTTAAGGATTTTTTAGGACATAATCGAAAAAAATGCTAAAATTTGAGTTTTTCTTTTTTTGGTACTACGCCGATAGAATCAGGATAAAAGTAAAAGTTATGCATTTTTATAAGATAAAAAAATAGAAATAATTGAAATAGATGGAGTATTCCACTCGTGTAGTGGGTGCCCCCTCCTGTCCCAAAGGTGATCGGTTCTTGGATAGGCGATTTCCATCCTAGGATCGAGAACTTTCCGCTAGAGACCGATTTCGCAAAATGTGAACGGTAAATCACACGCTCGTTCCGTGAATCCATTCGAGAATGGAACTACGTGTCCAATTCGATTTTCGGTTGGATCCTAGCTATGATCCTATCAAGCATAAGCATCAATTAAAAAGGAAAATGAAACCAGTTTTGGAGAAATTGACTATGGATTGAACCTTGTGTCCTTGATGGGAAGTTCAACGTAACACTCTAAATGGAATAACGGTAAAAGCTTACACTTTGGACACTTGAATTTTCTACTAAAATAGCAAATTTTTTGTTAGAATGAAAGGATTGAAGGTCATAGTAACGACTATATTCTACTTGATGGTAAGTGACACGCCCCGAATCCGGCGAGCACGCGAACATCCCACTAGGCCGTTGTCAAGCTGTGCCATCCAAGATCCTTCGGCCTTCATGTTCTCAAATCGTATACATGCGAAAGCAAGAAATTACTCCGTACACAAATAAAATCAAGATGACTTATGACCAAAAAAAATTGGTACACTTCTCAATCTATAAAATACACCTCAATTCGTTCCAATAATCAAAACTAATCCACCAAACAATATACAATCGCTAAGATCATCCAACTTCTTAAATACAGTTGATTAACTACTTCCTCGAATGCCAATCATTGGCAAGTTCGGGCTTTTTTCGCTTGGGACCTGAAAAAGTTAAGCCTCCACTGGGGTGAGATATAAATCTCAATAAGTGAAACATAAACCTAGACCTGAACACTAGTCCCCCCAGACTATAAAACTAACACCAAATCAGGCAAATCAACAAAGCTAACATGGTCAAGCAACACAATTAATCACATTCAATCTCAGAGTTCAAGCTCCTGCCCATATCGCACATTACCAGCACATAATCATCACAATTTTCACAACCGCTCATCGCTTGGGCTCTCAGCCACGATGTACTTCTCTGGCACTATTGTCAATTGACATCACTGGAGCCACAGGCCAGTCGATGTCTTAGTACCACTGGGCCACAGGCCAATCGACACTTTCAAGGCTCACGGTCATTCGATGTCACTAGGGCCACAGGCTAATTGGCATTCTCATTTTATTCAAGGTCACCACCATTCAATACCACTAGAGCCACAGGTCAATCGGTATTCTCAATATATTTCAAGCTCACCACCATTCAATATCACTAGGGCTACAAGCTAATCGGTATTTTCATCATCAAGACTTTTAGTCAATTAGTATCAATGGGGCCACAAGCCAATCGGTACTTTAGAGGCTCACAACCATTTATCATTTCAAGGGCCCACAGCCACTCGATACCACTGGGGCCACAGGTCAATCGGTGTCATCAGGACTTTTAATTAATTGGTACCACAAGGACCACAACCACTGCAATCTCTGGGGTTACAAGCCAACGATCACTTGGGCAC
Source organism: Rhodomyrtus tomentosa (assembly GCA_028455895.1). Lineage (NCBI taxonomy): Eukaryota > Viridiplantae > Streptophyta > Magnoliopsida > Myrtales > Myrtaceae > Rhodomyrtus > Rhodomyrtus tomentosa. The sequence goes on along the minus strand of JAPCWY010000009.1, from coordinate 24,742,912 downwards.
TATGGCACATTCATATAGCATAGGCATTATAGCCACCCATATAACATAACCAATTCAATAATATAGGCACTATAGCCAACTTAATAACAGGGTTTCATAGCCAATTCATATGAATCCAAAACTCAATAGCCGGACTATATCATCAAGGCTCAATAGACACTTACCTCACAAGATTCTCGGGCCGTGACATATACTTTAATGGCTCAATAACCTTTTCCTTTCACAGGACACTATAGCTACTTCTTTCATATATGGTACTATAGTCACTTCTTATCACTGAGGCTCTCTAGCTATTATAAATCTCAATTATCAATCGTAATATAATCACGACGCAATTGCATCAAGCAATCAAAGCCGCTGGCTTCACCAATCGATCAATTCATCCAATCAATCTATCTAGTAGTGTCCTAACATTCAGATAAAAGTTTAGGAAACACTTACCTGTCGATCAAGCTAGCATATTTCCAATCAAACGATCCTTATCAATTCCACAAGTATGCAACCAACCAAGGATCCCTCGTCAACCAAGAAAAGTTCACCAATTTTAGATCAAAAGCTATTGAATTCTCGCTTCCATTAAATCAATCTCTCAATAGCCATTCAATTGGCAACTCAAGACGCCTTATCGATCAATTGAATACATAACAATGCTTCCACAAACCCTCAATGTATTTGGTTCATGCATCAACATACAAGGTCGAATGTAATGTGGAGTTTCATGCATCAATTAGCCCTTAATCACTTCTAATTCCCAATCCACTTCACATACTGCTCATTAACACATCACTTAATGTCTTATGGAGTCTTATGAACTAATTTGAAGCCAAAATACCACTTAATTAGTCCCTAATAGAATCGGTCACAACAGGGTATCCACAAAACAGAACTGGTTTCGGGTTCAATTCGCTCAATCAAGCCATAAATCAATTCCAAACTTCAATCCATCACAAAACCAACTCACCATAACCTTAATCTACACGTTAAGGGAGCTCACCAAAGATTTGGAAGTAAAATAACACATCAAAGCCTTTGAATAGACTGGTTCCTCCACGGTTCTCAAACGGGTAGAATTTGCTCGGTATAAACCTCCACAAACCAGCAATGTACACCCATCAAAAATCACATAACACCTTAATTTTAACTTTCTAAACTCTTATACTATGATTTTAAAAGAGCTCACCGAAAATTTGAAGCCATTTGGAGTCCGGAAGCCTCCAAAAAATACAGCCTCTCCAAAACAGATTCAGATTTTGACCTTTTCCCACTCAAGCAAACCTATGGGACAAACGATTAGGCCAAATTAAGCTCATAATACCTTTTCAGAACGGCAAGATGATAAAATTTAATATGGCGGTGGTTTTACCTCAACCTGAAGTCGAACAACGAAATTATGGCCGGAACAGTAGAGCCGTTTTTCCCTGTCCACGAGAAACCCATTCGACCGAGAGAGAGGAAGAGGAAGAAGATGGTGGGAATGAAGGTGGCCAACCAAAATGGAGAGAGAGAGTCTATTACACACTAACAATCCATTTTGGTCAAGTTGATAAGATGTGTAATTAATGGGCATTTAATTCTTGGCCTTCTCATTACTTGACACTTGGCAACCTTTCATTGATTGCTTTATTGACTTTGACTACTTTTAACTCATCCTCATCCAATTTTTGGCAGCATATAGAGGAGGAGAAATAACCAAAATGACCTTCTAAACTTCTTAAGACAAGGCCAAAGGTTAAGGGGCAAAATGATCATTTGGCACTTTTTGTCTGAAATTTCATTTTTTCAATATAAACCACCCTCGATGAGGCGACGTCCATTTTAATTCAAACATTGGAATTCCTCAATGTCCAGTATCAAAATCTCGAGGTCCAATTTCGTGTTGAACTCTCGTCGATTGTAATTCAAGTTTATCTCAAATTGAAGGGCGACTCTTGCTGGCGCTACGCGTATCGACCTTGAGGTTTTTCTTAAGCCGTGGTAATTTTGATTGTCATGTAATTGCAAGGGTTTATCATTCGTTCCTTCGATCCTGATCATCGGAATCCGATTTAGGAAATTCTCGTAAATTACACGTTGTTTGAGTAGAATTACATGCGTCCCAACGTATATCGCTAGCAAGACATTCCATTATCATTCTTAGATCGATCTCTGCTGGCCTAAAGCATTTCCTTGACAATCCTTATGGTTAAAGTGTCATTTCTCATTCAAATTTCCTAAGTTCATGTACTCGACTCCTCGTCAGTTTTTCCCTTTTGGTCATATAGCTCAAGAGTGGCCAACTCCGAGTGAGTTACAACTGAAATACAGCGATCGATATCCTTCCATTCAATAGCCTCGAGAGGGTCAGAATTCGGAATGTCACAGTAAGATATAACTTTCTCATGCAATACACAATAAATAAAAGAATATGCATCTATATTATATAGAAGGACCGGTCCAATTAGGTCGAGTGGACGATTCCCACCAGTAATCAAGAACTGAATCGATACCCGCCAATTCCAAAAAATTAGAATCAAGAGCCGAACTATTACTCGCTTGGTCCATCCAACATCAATCGATTGGAAACGGACCTATCCAATTTGGATAAATCATGATTTTTTTGCTCACCCCTACCTATCACAATGATGTGGGGGCGTGAGAGGTTGTTAAGTGTGACCTCCTTTGTCCATTTGCTTCTTGAAAATGTAAAAATTCCTTTTGGATAATTTACATAATAAAGCTTTTTAAGAACGTTCATTTGATTCAAAGTATAATAATAATAATAATAATAATAATAATAATAATAATAATAATAATAATAAGTCACCAAACCATAAGAATATTTTGCCCAAAAAAATAGGCCTAATGCCCAAAAAAATCTTTAACTTTAGCATTTATGTCAATTATATCCAAAACTTTTTTTGTCTCGTAAAAAACTTCAAACTTTTACTTTTATCTCAATTCTACCAATATAATATCCCGAAAATTTCTCAACTTTAGCGTTTGTCCCAATTTGATCTAAAAAAATTTATATGCTAAAAAATTGCTATCTTTTATCTCAATTCTACCACCGTCAGTCTTATGTTCATACTCGCCATTAGTTAATCTTACGTGGCTCGAATTTTCTTGTGGAATTTATCAATGAATTTTTAAAATTTTGAAACAGCAGGTTTCTGCAACGACGAGATTTTAAATAGTTCATTAGAATATCCCCATGTATAACCATTTTTTGAGTTGTTGAGTACCGAAAAGAATATGAAACGCACCATCCTGAGTGACTATATATCTCCCAGTCCTCCTCTATCTATTGCGGGTCGAGGACTCCTTCTCCTTCCCCTTCTTCAAACTCCGAATCGAGAAATGGGTTTGATTGTCCATCTTTTTGATTTGATATAATATTAATATATAAGGCATCCTCCGGATAATTCAAATCGAAGCCTTAATTAATAATATATTCAGTTTTTTTTATTTAAAGAATATTCGCCGCGGAGGTTAATCTTTGCCTGCTAGGCAAGAGGATAGCAAGTTCCTGTTTCTGGTCAGAAATATAGTGAAGTCACCTTTCCTATTCTTTCCCCGGACCCTTCATTGATAAGAAAAAGAAAAAATGTGAACGGTGATTGGATTGATATGTGGGAGAAGCAAACAATAGAAGTCGAGATTTTTTTTTTCATGTAAGTTTCACTAAGGTTTAATTTATTAATGACTGAAAATGCCACGTAAAATTAACTAATGGTGATTATAAACGGAAGTCTAATGCTGATAAAATTGAAACAAAAGTAAAAGTTGAAAATTTGTGAGACAAAAAAAATTGAATATAATACGGGACCTATGCTAAAGTTGAGGATTTTTTCGGTATTACGCCGGTGAAATTGGGACAAAAGTAAAAGTTTGCGATAAAATTGGGACAAAAGTGAAAGTTGGTGATTTTTTATGAGACAAAAAATTTTGTGCATAAATGTCGCTAATGCTGAAGTTGAAGGTTTTTTTTTTATTGAGCCCAAAAAAAAAAATAGGAATAAGTGAACCACACGTTAGGGGATCCACATGGCAATCCAAGATGCCGAAAGTGTTATGTGATCAAAGATTTAGACAAACTTGATTTATGAAATAGATAAATCATTTTGTCCGTACTGACGAGGGGAGCGTGATTGCATGATCTAGTTCATAATGCATTGGGATATCGAATTAGTCCAGTAATTGCAAATTTTGGCAATTCTCAATTTACAAACTGATTTGAAAGAACAAAAAAAAAAAAATCTGATGTAATAACATTATTGGTCTCCATACTCTTGCCTGAAAATTAATATTGTTTCTCGATTTCCTTTTCCCAAAATAGTCCTCCTACTTTATTAAGTGGTTTATTCGTAGTCCAATCATTAATATACTTCACTGGAGCGTTGCGGTAAACGCAACTTGCTCAACGGTAACAAATACGGAAAATAAATTACATATATGATGGGGATAAGGTAAAGTTAGAAACACTCACAAAGACAATTCACGAAGGAGATGAGTAAGCTTTTCTTAAGTTTTCACCTTAATTCACCCATATTGAAATTGCTCCATGACTTGTCTTTAGACATGTTTGTTTCACGTCTCTTGATCTAGCTACCTCTCAAAAGACTCATAAATGTAACTAACATTCTGAGGACCATCCGGATCCCCTGCCATACAAATAGGAGATCCAAACACTTCTGAGGACATAGACTAGACATAGCCGGTTCCGGTTCATGAACTGGCATTTTCGGTTCCACCAAAAGGGGGGACTGGTGGTTCTGGTTCCCGATTCCAAACTTTTAATTTTATTTTTAAAATAATAAATTATAAATTATAATCATTAATCAAATTGTACATTGTAATAAAATTAAAAAAAAATTATTTTTTGTGTAATAAAAAAATATTATAAATTATAAATAAATTATTATTATTATTTTTTAAATGGTGGTTCGGAACCGGTCCGGAACCGGCGATTTCGGGCCGGTTCCAAAAAATCAGGAACCGTGGGCCTGGTCACCGGTTTGGTTTTGGGCCCACGGTTCCAAATGACCATGTCTAACATAGATTTTTTAGAAGCACGAACGAACGGTCATGATGGATTTGCAGAATATTAACTAAACATTGGGATACGAGTTGATGGGTGGTGGTTCGTGAGGCGGCAATGGAGATACATGAATCATGGCCGACGCGTGATGTTGGCAATGGTGGGTAAAGGGAGATGCGAGCACCACCAGCGGTAGCTACCCGAGTCCGGTGAGGCTACAACGGCCAGCACGTGGTGGTCTCGTCGCCTAAGACAATGAAAGACGTGGTCACCTCATGGTGGTCGGCAACAATTTATATATAAATAATTCGTAAATGACGAAAATATTCTTCGTTGTTTCATTTTTATAAATGATACAAATGATCAGTTTTAATAATATATTTTTCGAGATATTTATTTTTCATGAAACAAATGAATTCTAAATATTGTAACTTTTCCTATTGCAGTTTTCCAGATTCGAGAAACGAAAATCATATCAATTGAATAGTCATATAAAGGGCAGTGAACTTGAACACATTACCTCTCGTATCTTTTGAGATTTCTAATGCCGACCGATCTAGAAACTATATGGCTAGATGCATTTGTAGTTCGAGGACTTGCCACACGGTGAGAGAGAGGTGGAGGGAGACGCGGTGGCGGCCTTGATGGGTCCGTCGTCAAGTTCGGGAAAAGAGAGGAAAAAAATAAAAAATAAAAACGCATGTGGCGGCTCAAGCTGGTTGACCGATAGGAGCGGAGGACTTGGACTTTTCGCGAGCATCGATCCGTCCATGGATCACTCCCCTTAGGTGCAAATGTCTAGGTGTCCGTGTGCCAGCGCACGTGCCATCAACTAAAAAGATTAGGACCATTTCCTCCCAAGTTCGCCAAAATAGACCTCAACCCTTTTAAGGAAAGACTTCAAAGAGACCAAATTAGACCCACCAAAAAGATAATTATAATTTAAAAAAAAAACAATGAAGAGCAAATTCGATGACAAATAAAAAAGGCCGGCGCTAGTTCCACTCCCATTTTGGCTATGACACTCCTTTTTGCTAATTAACTTACTAAAATACAATTCTCTTTCTTCAATTAAATGTTTCTTTTTGTATCAGGCTAACCAACAAATCTACCTTCACTTTTAGTCAATCTTGATAAAAATAGAAAATTTAAATTGATCACAAAATAAAAAAGATTAATTTATCAAAAAGCATAATAAAATGTCGGAGATATTTGCATTTAGATATGTATTAACAAATGATAAATACGTGAAGGAAAAAACATGAAATTTCATACTATTTAACTCTTGATATAAACAAAGGAGGTAATATCGATTGTAAATTCAATCTCATAGTAAGTGGATCACCGTAAGCGAGTTTGAAAGTGCAAAATATGTAAATAAATTTTAAAACCTATCTTGCAATTCATATTAAAATTTGAAAATATTAAAAAAGCAGAAATAAGTGATTTGTAATTTTATAAACCTACAAATCTATTTGAAAATTACCTACGAGATCAAAATTTGCTTGATAGTTATATTGGATTTTAAATTTCAACTTTGTAATAAAATTTTCCTCAAATTATTTAATAAAAACTAGACAGTTAATTATCTGTTCATATATCGTTATAACTAGAAATTCCTAACATTTCTAATTAAAAGCATGAGATCATAAATTAAGAATAGCGAATTTCTTTAGGAAAAGTGATCATATGATGCATTATAGAATGATATTTTATCGGGTGTAATTTGACATTTATATTGTGAATTTGATATTTAAAAGGAAAAAATAGAAATAAAGGCAATTTTGTTTGTTAGGTTGGTAAAAAAAGACATAATAAGTTGAAGAAGGAGAATAATATTTCGATCTATTGATTAAAAATAGGAGTGTCTTAGTCAAAATAGGAGTGAAAATAACGCGGCCTATAAGAAAATGAGTGGTCGCTGGGTGATTGTCCGAACAATTTACACTTTAGCAAAGTACATGAACTGAGCTCGTGAGGAGCCCGGAACTAAAGGCCAACAACGGGAAGCCCAAATCGAACTCACAGCGACTCTCGCAAACTGAAAGAAAACTTTAGATAAAATAATTAACATCTTTTGATTTGGGTGGAGCGTATGTCGATCATTATGCTTAAAAAGTTCTTTTTTTCTAAATAAGAGTTTCTAGTAAAGCCGTCAACATGGGCCAAAGACGTGTTTATATGGCTTGTAGCTTTTGAGGGACCTAGTATGTCACACCCTGCGTTCCTTAGGCGAGCGCTCGACATCCATGCCTAACCGCTCAAGTCCCAGGATATGGCCCCCGACGATACAGGTGATATGAAACACGCATGCAGAAACGAAATAAACATACACCTCTAATTAAGTAAAGAAGAAACTTGCGATCATGATAGCATACACACACGCACACACATACATAACATAAACATGAGTTTATACAAAAATTCAAGATCAAACTAAACCTCCAGACGATCAGGGACTATCCAAAAGACGACAACTAATTTAGTCTCTCAAAAGACAACAGATCTTCAATATCATTCCTCAAAAGACAACCCCTAAAGAACAGAACCCACTAAGATGAACCAGTAGCTCTGTCCACGTCCTCGTCTTCGCCTGGATCATAATTAGAGAAGGTCTCAGAGCGTACATCCACAGAGTCGTCCTCCATGGCGTCCTCCAACTCGTCCTCGAAAGCAGAAACTTCTATCCCTTTGATGATTTCCTCCACAGTAGGAGTCTTCTCTAGCACGTTCCTTGAACCTATCACAGAAATCTCCACATCTACCTCATCTCGAATATGATGATACCAGCTAGGTACGACTCCTCGGGGCACCTCCATGGGTTTCAAAGGACCTATAGTCTCCTCTCCGACTCTATAAAATCAAGCCTCGAACCTATGAGGTTTTCAATCTTTGCCTCCCTCATTGACCCAAACAACAGTACACTTCCTAACGGATACGGTACCCTGACCATCAGGAAACTCGTCAAAATAGGTGGTCATCTCCTTGGGATTGCTTAGGCGGGTCGGCGACATACTTCAGGGTTTGGGGTCTGAAAAAGTAAGGTCCCACGACGGGGTAAGATTTACATCTCAATAAGTTAAGTCCTAATTATAAGTTAGGCCGACAGTACACCCAGACACCAATGAAGACAATGAGCAAGGCATGTCAACAATCAGCATAGGCAAGCATTCGTCATAGTGCAACATAGAAGGACATATAGTAAACAATCATCCAGGCACACCATCTAAACAGCGCATAACTCACAACTTAGACATGCAAAAAGGTTCAAGATTAAGCTCAGTGTGCTACTACCATGGCTCATTTTATCATCTTTGCCCGCATCAAAATGCCTCCGGCTTAGTCCGCGTTATAACGCCTCAAACCATGACAATTTCACAAACCCACGTTATACGCCTTAGGTTTTCAATGTCATTCAAGGCTTGTGTCGAGACATGTATAAACTCATCCCGCGTCCCGACGCATCAGGATATCAGTCATTTCAACCCCGCGTTCTAACGCATCAGGATGCCAAAAGTCAACAAGCATGCCAGTTTCTCTACCCCTTTAAAACTTCATAATCTAGTACAAACTTATTCGCCAAGTTATGAATCTATAGCATGCGAGCCATCAAGATTCAGCACCCACAAGATGGCATCGGATACAAAGCATATACATTAAGTGAGCACAAAAAACTTGCACTTAATCACAATGATCAACCATGAACAATCACACAGTAATCCCACGAGAATTCATCCAATTCAATCCCAATTCGTCCAATAGCGGCCTATCTTCCTAACTAAGGCTTAGAAATTACTTACCTTTCAATTAAACAATGGAAATCCCTCCAAAAGTTCCCCCAAGAATTCGGCTTTCGGGGTCCAAAACAGGGCAGTCACGTACTTAGAGAAATTCACCCAATTTTATCAATTTTTCTCTTCCAATTCGCCAATTCACAAGGCATACGCCTCAATAACATCACACCTAACATCCTAGCAAGCCCTAACGATGAATTCAAGGCACAACATCAACCCCAACAGCCCTTAAAATTTCGATTTGTTCAACTCGAAACAGGGCATAATTCGGTTCTGTCCTATTCTCTTCTAATTAGCCCTTAATTCAACTTCAAACCTCGATCTACCACATAATCTACTTGCTAACATGTTATCCTATGTCTATAAGAGTCTCACCGAAGATTTTGGAGTGAGTCGACTTCTTAAAGCCCCCAAATGGTCCCGGTTTCCTCGAGTCCACCAGCCATCAGACCTGTCCCTGGGAAAACACCACAAAACGGCCTTGGTTATCCTTCCAAACTCCTCAAATTCACTAATTATACTCAGCCAATGTTAGTACTATAGGTTATGAACTTTTCACCGAAAATTTGGAGCAAAACAAAGCCTTAAAGTGGTCGAACGAAGACTTACCCTCAGCTGCGTTCGAATTTGTCTAGTTTTGGAAAGGAGGCTGGTTGGAGCTTCTCCGGCGTTCAATGGCCGAACTACCACCTGGAACTTATAGGGGAGAGGCTGAGGTTCGGTTGGTGGTCGACGCAAGGTTGGATGGTTGACGAAAGTAGTAGTCGTGGGTGGCGAAACGACGGTCAGCGATTGGTGGAGCAAGAGCCGGTTCGGCAATAGAGAGAAAAGAGAAGAAAGAAGAGGAAGCAGTGGAAAGGGGAGGGGTTCGGCTGAGGCAAGGGCCGAAGGGTATATCACAATACTTCACTTTAGTCAACATGAAGAATGATAGGTAAAAAGGCATACAATTAATGCCAATTGCTCTCATAAAGACACTTGTCATCATATAAATAATATCCAATTTCATTGACTAGCCTACCCCTTCAATTTTCAGCAGCCTTAAGGGTTGGTTAATGACCAAAATGTCCTTCTCCTTTTGCTAAGACATGGCTAATCCTTGAGGGAGAAACGGTAATTTTGCTCTCGTCATCCGGAACATTAATTTTTCCAATTCGAATTTCCTTCTATGAGGCGACGCCTAATTCGATTAGAATGTTGTAATTCTTTTTTTCCAATTCTCAATTTCGAGACCCATCCCTTAGTCAATTCTATGTCAAATGAAATTTTTAGGCTATCCCGAACTAACGAGCGGCTCTTGCAGACGTTACGCGTATCGACTCTGTGTTTTCATCACATTTAGGGCTCGTCGATTCATGGCGACTATGGTTGTCATGTAATTGCAAGGGTTTATTACTAGGTCGACGGTCTCGATCGTCATTGTTCGATTTGAGAAAATTTTACAAATTATACATTGGTTAAGCGGCATCACACGCGCTCCAATTGTATAACGCTAGCAATGCATTCCTTAATCGTTCTTAGACTAGCCTTTAATGGTTTTAAATACTTTCTTGGCAATCCTTATGGTCAAAGTGTCATTTACTTCCATAAGTCCACATACCTTATCTCGGGTTAGCCTTTCCCTTTTGGTTAATTAACTCAAGATTGATCAGATCCGAACGAGATAAAATTGAAATACATCGATAGATATATCTCCATTGATAAGTCTCAAAATGACAAGTAAAATCAGAATGTCACAACTCTTCCCCTTACAAAAATTTCGTACTCGAAATTTACAATATGTCCAGCTATTCAAACAAATGGGGGTATTGACGCCTTATTGTTTCTTCTCTCTCCAACGTAGCGCCTTCGGTCCCATGGTGCTTCTAAATTACTCTGACCAGCGAAATCGTCTTGTTCCTCAAAACTTGCTCCTTCCGATCTTCAATTTTGACTAGTTTTTCTACGTACGACACCCTGTCATCCACCTCAATAGTTTCGTAATCCAACACATGGGTCAAGTCTGGCTCATACTTCTTAGCATTGACACATGAAAGACGTTGTGTACTTGAGATAAATTAGGTGACAAGTCTGTAGGCCAAGGTTCGATTCGTTCCAAAATCTCAAAAGGGCCTATGTACCTTAGACTCAATTTTCATTTCTTTCCAAATCGAGATAGTCCCCGCATTGGTGAAATTTTAAGGAAAACATGATCACCAACTTGAAACTCTATAGGTTTACGTCGTTTGTCAGCATAACGTTTCTGACGACTTTGTGCTGTCTTCAACCTATCTCGTATTATCTTCACAGCCTCCACTGACTGTTCTACCAACTCCGAGCCTGCAATGCTTCTCTCTCCAACTTCGTCCCAGCATACCAAGATTCTGCAGGCTCTTTCATAAAGTGCTTCAAAAAGTGCCATTTGGATACTATGCTGAAAGCTCTTATTATATGTAAATTCTACCAAGTGCAATTGATCGTCCCATCCACCTTTAAAGTCTATGACGCACGCTCGTAACATATCCTTAAGCGTCTGGATCATTCTCTCTAATTGCCTATCTGTTTGTGGATGATACGCCGTACTGAACTGTAATCGAGTTCCCATGGTATCATGAAGGCTCTTCCAAAAGTTCGCCATGAACTTAGGATCTCTGTCTGACGTAATCGTCATGGGTACTCCATGCAGTTGCACTATGTGACGCATATACAGCTCGGCATACTTGTTCATTAAGAAATCCTTTCGCACATGGATGAAATGCATAGACTTGGTCGGTCTATCCACGACTACTCAAATCGAATTGTGACCTCTTTGGCTCCTCGTCAATCCCATCACAAAATCCATAGTCACGTGCTCTCACTTCCATTCGGGAATTTCCAAGGGTTGTAGCAATCCTCCGAGCTTACAGTGTTGTTTCTTTGCCTGTTAATACGTCAAGTAATTTGTTACATATTTAGCCACATCTACTTTCATCTCGTTTCACCAGTAATGTTGACGTAGGTTCTGTTACATTTTCGTACTGCCCGGGTGGATACTATAATTGCTTCTGTGAGTTTCAGATAAAATCCTTTTCCTAAGCTCTTCGTCTTTGGGCACGCATAAACGCCTCGAAATCTCAAAATTCCGTCTTCGGACACTTGAAATTCAGGTTTTCTTCTCGTTGTATCCATCTCAAGGATCTACTAAATTTCTAGGTCTGTAGGTTGCAAAACCTTTATCCTTTCTTGGATTTCAAGTTCCATTCTCAAGGTCACTATCAAACTAGACAATTGGCAAACTTTCAACTTGAATTCAGAATCCCTTAATCCTTTAAGTAACGACCATCCTTTAACTAACAGACAGGTGATGCTTGATTTCTAACTAAGTGCGTTCGCGACCCTATTCGCTTTTCCAAGATGATACAGAATGTCGTAGCCGTAATCTTTAAGTAATTCCATCCACCGACGTTGTCTCATATTTAATTCATTCTAGGAAAAGAGGTATTTCAGGCTCTAGTGATCTATATAAATCTGAAATCTTTCACTGCACAAGTAATGTCTCCAGATCTTCAGGGCAAAAATAATCGCGATAAATTTCAAATCATGAGTTGGATAATTCATCTCGTACGGTCTCAGTTGTCGTGATGCATAGGCAATCACTCTTCCATGTTGCATCAGCATGCGGTTTAGTTCTTTTAGCGAAACATCACTATATATCTCGTAACCTCAAGGTCCTGAAGGGATCGTCAATACTGGTGCGGTCGTCAACTGATACTTAATCTCTTGGAAGCTCCTTTCATATTTATCCGTCCACTCAAACTTCGTTTCCTTCTTAGTTAACATCGTTAACGGGATGACTATGGATGAAAACTTTTGCACAAAGCATCGGTAATAACCTACCAATCCTAGAAAACTCCGGACTTCCGTAACCGTAGTAGGTCTAGACTAATTCATCACTACTTCAATCTTTGCGAGGTCTATGGAAATTCCTTCTCCAGATACTACGTGGCCAAGAAATGCTACTTTATTCAATCAGAACTCGCATTTACTAAACTTAGCGTAAAGCGAGTGCTCTCTCAAAGTCTGCAAGACAATCCTCAGATGCCTTTCATGCTCTTCGTTACTCCTTGAGTAAATCAAAATATCGTCAATGAAGACTATAACAAACCTATCCAAGAATTCCTTGACCACTCAATGCATTAAATCCATAAATGCAATTGGAGCATTGGTCAATCCAAAAGGCATAACGGTGAACTCGTAATGCCCATACCTCATTCTAAAAGCTGTCTTCGGTATGTCATATTTCTTAATTCTCAACTGATGATAACCAGTCCTCAGGTCTATTTTAGAGAACACAGAAGCTCCTTGCAACTGGTCGAACAAATCGTCAATCCTTGGCAACGGGTATTTGTTGTTAATGGTTACTTGATGTCTATAATCAATATACAAACGCAAGGACCCATCCTTTTTCCTGACAAATAACACTAGTGCTCCCCATGGTGAGCACTTGGTCGAATAAATCCTTTATTTAATAGTTCTTGCATTTGCACATTTAACTCTTTCAACTCCGATAGGCACAGCCTATAAGGTGCCTTCGAGATCGGCTCCGTTCTAGGAGCTAATTCAATCACAAATTCAATTTCCCTCTCCGGTGGCAATCCCAACAATTCTTGAGGAAAGACATCAATGAATTCACATAACACAGGGATACTTTCTAACTTAGGTTCCATGGTAGTTGTATCCATTACCGCGACCAAATAAACTTGACATTCTTCGATCATCAATTTTGTCACTTCAAGTGATGAGATTAAAGGAATCGAGATTTATCCTTGACTTCCCACAAATTCAAAATTAGGGCGATCATTCGAATAAAAACGGATTACCCTGCTACCACAATCAACTCTGCCATTTGCTTACCCAACTAATCCATTCCAATAATCACATCAAAGTCGTACATAGGCAACACAACCAAATCTATACTATCTTTGCTACCACTAATAACTATCTTACAGTCCACACAGCCTATTGAGACCAATACATTATCTTTTAACGGGGTGGTAACATACAGCATCACATTCAACAGTTTCAACTTCATATTAATCAAATCAGCAAATTGGGCAGACACAAAAGAATGTAAAGCGCTAGGGTCAAATAAGGCATAAGTAGCTTGATCGCACAAATAAATCGTACATGTGACTACGCTAGGCGCTTCCTTCGCCTCTCTTCGTGCCACATCATACATCCTTCCTTGAGCTGGCGATCGATTTTAGTCACTTTGTGGAACCACGGTCGGTGGTCCTACCTGCGGTCGCTCTCCTTGTGGTCTGGGTCTTAGGGCTTGGTTAGGACAACTTTTCATCTGATGACCCAATTAACCACATTTAAAGCACGCTCCGATCATAGCCGGGCAAGATCCATTTCCATGTCTCCTATCATAGAGGCGGCAATTCCGGTTTCCTTAGTGCGGTGGTTTCCTAATGCTCTTCCTCACCGGAGGGACAAAACATCTGTTACTAGGCATAGGTCTCTTACCCATCTGGTGATTATCTTGGAATAAACCAAACCGCGATCCATTTGTCGTCGTTCTTTCCTTCACGTACCTTTCTATCATTTGAGCCCACTCATAAATCTCCTCATAGGTTCTCAAGTTCCGGGCCACCATTTGGTTGCGAAGTTCGGGCTTCAATTCGTCTTAAAACCTCCGCGCCTTTTTCAGTGGGTCTTCTACTGACCTCGGTGCGTACTTTGACAGCCTAGCAAATTCAGCTTTATATTGATCTACTATCAGGTGATTCTGGCGCAATTGTTGGAATTTCACTTGCTTCTTTTCGTGCGCAGTCTCAAAGAAGTACTTGTCGTTAAATGCAACGGTAAAAGCATTCCAAGTCAAGGCGATTCCTTCTCAAAACACTCCATTCTTGGTGTCACTCCACCAATCTTTAGCGGTACCCTCTAGTTGGTACACCGCCAACAACACCTTCTCTTCGTCGATGCATCTTAAAACACTAAAAGCTTTCCCAATCTTCTCTATACATCTCGGTGCCAATTCAGGATCTCCAGTTCCATCGAATTGGGTTGGTTTTGGTTTTATAAATTGCTCGACCAATTGACCTATTTGCCTAGCCCCATTTCTTCCTTCTTGGGCATTATCGGCTTCATTGCCTTGGTCGTTGTCGCCATTATTCTCGTTTCCTCCATTGTTGCCATTATTTGCATTTGCAGCAACTATGGCAGCTCCCACAGCTTGAGCGATGGTGACATCTCTGTCTTGGGTTTGTCTGTCCGTAAGATCGCCAATCCTCTCTAGTGCTCTCAGCACTCCATCCATTCTTGGGTCTTCCATCACGGGCGATCTTGAGCTAGAAGCTCCGCTCTTAGGTCTCCAGGTTTTTTGGGTTGGTTGCTCATTCTTGTCCACACTTACTACACTTGGACCACCTTAATTACACCACGGAATTGGAGACTTACTTATCTAGTCAAGTCCAGCGATATTAAACTATACCTTAAAGCAGCAGTCACAACATGACAACCATTCTCCAAGTTAGTTCCAAAAGTACATCAATAAAAGATTCACAACTACATCCCAATCCCAGTTACTTCTGCAATTTAGCAAAATTAGAGAAAATCATTTGCTTAACAAGTCAATACTCATGAATAACACCCAGTGCTAAATACGAAACTTGGTCTTCATAGAACCACCACAATCATAATATGCCAACCACATGCGCCAATTTATATAACATGTATTTCGTGTCTAACTCTAACGAACCTCTTAAAGTCTCGCTACCTAGTCAATCCCAACTCATTCATCCTTATTACTCCAATCCTCAATCAACTTGGATCGAGTTGATCTTGCTCTGATACTAAACAAAGTGGTATGTCATGCCTCGCGTTCCTTGGGCGAGCACGCAACATCCATGGCTAACCGCTCAAGTCTCAGGATACGGCCCACGACGGTACATGTGATATGAAACACGCATGCGGAAACAAAATAAACATACACCTCCAATTAAGTAAAGAAGAAACTTGGGATCACGAGAGCATATATATATATATATATGTACATACATAACATAAACATGAGTTTATACAAAGGTCCAAGATCAAACTAAACCTCCAGATGGTCAGGGAAGATCAGGGACTATCCAAAAGATGACAACTAATCTAGTCCCCCAAAAAACAACAAATCTTCAATATCATTCCTCAAAAGACAACCCCTAAAGAACAGAACCCACTAAGATGAACCACTAGCTCCGTCCACGTCCTCGCCTGGATCATAATTAGAGAAGATCTTAGAGCGTACATCCACAGAGTCATCTCCATGGCATCCTCCAGCTCGTCCTCACAAGCAAAAACTTCTATCACTTAGATGGTTTCCTCCACAGAAGGGGTCCTCTCTGGCACGTTCCTTGAACCTATCACAGAAATCTCCACCTCTATCTCATCTCAAATAGGATGACACCAGTAAGGTACGGCTCCTCGGGGCACCTCCGTAGGCTTCAAATGACCTGTAGTCTCCTCTCCGACTCTACTAAACCAAGCCTCGAACCTATGGGGTTTCCAATCTTTACCTTTCTCATCGACTCAAACAACAGTACACTTCCTAACGTACACAACACCTAGACTATCAAGAAACTCGTCAAAATAGGTGGTCATATCCTTGGGATTGCCTAAGCGGGTTAGCAACGTACTTCAGGGTTTGGGGTCTGAAAAAGTAAAGTCCCCCGACGGTGTGAGATTTACATCTTAATAAGCTAAGTCCTAATTCTAAGTTAGGCCGACAGTACATCCAGACACCAATGAAGACAATGAGCAAGGCATGTCAACAATCAGCATAGGCAAGCATTCGTCATAATGCAACATAGAAGGACATAAAGTAAACAATCATCCAGGCACACCATCTGAACAGCGCATAACTCACAACTCAAACATGCAAAAAGGTTCAAGATCAATCTCAATTTGCTACTACCACGGCTCATTTTGTCACCTTTGCCCGCGTCAAAATGCTTCCGGCTTGGTCCGCGTCATAACGCCTCAGGCCATGACAATTCCACAAACCTAAGTTATACGTCTTAAGTTTTCAATGTCATTCAAGGCTTGTGTCGAGACATGTATAAACTCATCCCGCGTCTCGACGCATCAGGATATCAGTCATTTCAACCCCGCGTTCCAACGCATCAGGGTGCCAAAAGTCAACAAGCATGGCAGTTTCTCTACCCCTTTAAAACTTCATAATCTAGTACAAACTTATTCGCCAAGTTATGAATCTATAGCATGCGAGCCATCAAGATTCAGCACCCACAAGATGGCATCGGATACAAAGCATATACATTAAGTGAGCACACAAAACTTACATTTAAACACAATGATCGACAATGAACAATAACACAGTATTCCCACGAGAATTCTTCCAACTTAATCCCAATTCGTCCAGTAGCGGCCTATCTTCCTAACTAAGGCTTAGAAATTACTTACCTTTCAATTAAACAATGGAAATCCCTCCAAAAGTTCCCCCAAGAATTCGGCTTTCAGGGTCCAAAACAGGGCACCCGCGTACCTAGAGAAATTCACCTAGTTTTATCAATTTTTCTCTTCCAATTCGCCAATTCACAAGGCATACACCTCAATAACATCACACCTAACATCCTAGCAAGTCCTAACGGCGAATTCAAGGCACAACATCAACCCCAACAGCCCTTAAAGTTTTGGTTTGTTCAACCCGAAACAGGGTAGAATTCGATTCTGTCCTATTCTCCTCTAATCAACCCTTAATTCAACTTCAAACATCGATTTACCACATAATCTACTTGCTAACATGTTATCCTATGTCTATAAGAGTCTCACCGAAGATTTTGGAGTGAGTCAACGTCCAAAATCCCCCAAATGGTCCCGGTTTCCTTGAGTCCACCGGCGGTCAGACTTGTCCCTAGGAAAACACCACAAAACGGCCTTGGTTATCCTTCCAAACTCCATCAAATTCACTAATTATACTCAGCCACTGTTAGTATTATAGGTTATGAACTCTTCACCGAACATTTGGAGCAAAACGAAGCCTTGAAGCAGTCGAAGGAAGACTTACCCTCAGCTGCGTCCGAATCTGTCTAGTTTTGGAAAGGACGTTGGTCGAAGCTCCTCCGACGTCCAATGGTCGAACTACCATCTGGAACTTGTAGGGGAGAGGTTGATGGTTCGGTTAGTGGTTGGCGCAAGGTTGGTGGTCGCCAAAAGTGGCGGTCGTGGCGACGAAACGGTGGTTAGTGACTGGTCGAGTAGGAGCTGGTTCGGCAATGGAGAGAAAAAAGAAGAAAGAAGAGGAAGCAGGGGACAGAGGAGGGGTTCGGCTAAGGCAAGGGCTGAAGGGTATGCCACAATACTTCACTTTAGTCAATATGAAGAATGGTAGGTAAAAAGACATACAATTAATGCCAATTGCTCTCATGAAGACACTTATCCATATATAAATAATATCCAATTTCATTGACTAGCCTACCCCTCCAATTTTCGACATCCTTGAGGGTTGGTTAATGACCAAAATGAACTTCTCCTTTTGCTAAGGCAAGGCTAATCCTTGAGGTACAAAACGGTAATTTTGCTCTCGTCGTCTAGAATGTCAATTTTTCCAATTCAAATTTTCTTATATGAGGCGACGCCTAATTTGATTAGAATGTTGAAATTCTTTATTTTTCAATCTCAATTTCAAGATCCATCCCTTTGTCAATTCTCTATCAAATGAAATTTTCAAGTTATCCCGAACTAACGGGCGGCTCTTGCAAACGTTACGCGTATCGACTCTGCGATTCCCATCATACTTAGGGCTCATCGGTTCATGGTGACTATGGTTGTCATGTAATTGCGAGGGTTTATTACTAGCTCCGACGGTCTCGATCGTCATTGTTCGATTTGGAAAAATTTTACAAATTATACATTGGTCAAACGGCATCACCCGCGCTCCAATTGTATAACGCTAGCAATGCATTTTTCAATCGTTTTTAGATCGGCCTTTAATGATTCTAAATACTCCCTCGGCAATTCTTATGGTCAAAGTGTCATTTCCTATTTGAATTCCCTAGGTCCACGTACCTTTTCTCTCGTTAGCCTTTCCCTTTTGGTTAGTTAATTCAAGATTGATCAGATTCGAGCGAGATAAGACTGAAATATATCGATAAATATCTCCATTGATAAGTCTCGAAATGACAAGGAAAATTAGAATGTCACACAATAAATATGGGTCTAGCAAAATTAAAGCTAAATATGATGGGTTAAAAATGATCCAAATATGAAACCCCCTTTGGATCCTTCAAAATCATCCAACGTGACCCACCCAACCCTGTTTCTCATATTATTTATCTGAAAATTTTCTCTGGAAATGGGGTTGAGCAACTTTTTTCTCCCTTTGTAATTCGAGCGCGTCGACGCCACAGACTAACCGCAGATGCGCGTTTGTTCTCGCGCACTTGGTAGCACGTGAAACTCGTGTATTGGCTCGGAGTTAGTTGTTGATGTTGACATACGAAAGCATCCATAAGACAGTGAATTTTTCTTTTTCCATTTTTCCCTTGCTATTTTTCTAATTTATTTATTTTTCCTTTGTATGTCCAGAAGGTAGACGTGACCACTTGGAATCTTGGGCCCGGAACTTGCCCAGAACCGGCCCATTGACCAACCCGGAATTGGCCTATTGACCAAACTCACGGTTCAGAATCGAAACCAGAACCGACCTTCAAGGGCCGATTTCGATTCCATAATTTTGGGAACCGGCGGTTCCGAGCCGGTTTCAAATCATAAATTAAAATAATTAAAAATAAACATTGGGGAGGCTCTTTCCCCCATGGGCCCTTCATGCCATTGCATTGCAGCGGTCGCCACCCCTCAAAATTTTTTTACAAATTATATTATACCCCTCCCTTCCCATCCCTTCTATCAATATCCATTATTTCTTTCATTTTTCTCACAATTTCTCTCATCTCAATTCTCCTAAATTCTTTCAATCTGCTCAATTGTCTCAATCTCGTCTTAATTTTATGAATTGATTTTTTTTTCAATTCTCTCAAAAAATGACAAGTAGAAGTAGAAATACTGAAAATAGCTTGATGAAAGAATCCAATTTTTTTCATCATTAATTTGATTCTTGTGATTATGCATATTGGGTAGACGACAATGATAATATCAATTATATTCTCAATCCCAAAGTCAAGCATGCCCCAACGCAAGAAAATATTTATCCTCCTTCTCGTGTTGAAGAAATGTCGACAACAAATGAGCCGAAATGGAAAGCTCGAAAGGGTACATCCAATTCATGGCAACACTTCAACAAGGTATGTGAAAGTGAAGCTAAGTTTAAGATAAATTGTAAATATTGTCTAAAATCATACAATTTTTCTAAAGGAGAGCACTACGGAACATTTCATTGGTATTTGACGAAAAAATATCCAAAGCAAGTGGGGATCGACACTAGCCAACAATAAATTTCTGGACACGCCAACCCTAATACTCATCCTTTATTCTGTTACACTGATACACTTTATAAACAAACATTAGTTGAATATGTTGCCCTTGAACATTATCCGTTTACTACTAATGAAAGTTTTAATTTGAAATTTTTGGTAAACACTGCGTTGGTTTCGCAAGTACCAACTGTTCTGAAAATAACTCTTAGACGCTAACTTTTCAAGGCTTATAAAAAATAAAATAAAAAGTTATTTTTTTACGGATTTCAATGGACGCGTGTAGACGTGGTTGGTTCCACGGAACCGGCCCTTAAAGGACATGTTCCGATTTTTATTTTTTAAAATTTTTTAAAATAAATAAATAAATAAATAAATTATAAATTATAAATTATAATTATACTGTTACATCCGTCGTCGCGGATGAAACCGTTACATATGCCATTCTATGGTCGTCCGTACACGTGCAAGAGAAAGCTTTCCATCATCGATCTAATCAAATTGTAAATTGTAATAAAATTTAGAAAAAAAATTAAGATGAGGAATGGGCTTGAACTTAATGAATTATCATTAAGCGTCTACATATCTTCTTAAGGATAGAAGAATCAAAACTTATGTAGTTCTATTACCTTCGGTAACCCAACTTACCTCATCGTCAATCATCACTACCTGTTGTTGTTGTGGTGGTAGTATCTCCACAGTCATCACTGAAGAATTCGTGTTCTTGATCCAACTCTTGTTGTCGAAATTTAGCCCTTGTTCAATTATTGGCACAAGCTTGAATCTCCACACTTTCCGAACTTAATCTTGAACGGTGGGGGTCCAAAATTAATCCTCTAGCGCTAAATGCCTGTTCAACTGCTACTGTTGAAGAAGAAGTCGGTAATCTCTATTTCGCAATGAGGGAGAGAACTGAAAATTGAGTTGAATGGTTCTTCCACCACTCAAGAATCTCGAAATCTGCGTTGTGTTTGGAATCACTCAACTAAAAAACAATTGTTAAATAGTTTTCTAATTTAGAAATACTGCATGCTGATGTCTCTTTAATTTTTTGCCTACTCATGACCATTTTATATCTTATACTAAGCGAAATACCCGCATCGTTTTGTGAGACGCTATGTTGGACAAATCCACATTCAGTGTCACTTAAACCACATCTACTAGAAAATTCATTATATAATGCTACTTAACTTGTTTAACCTCTACTTGTATAATTGAAATATTTATTACTTTATTCAAATGTAAATAATCATAATAATAAGCATTCAGATAATCTAATAAACCATCTAATTTAGTACGTGGATAAAAAATAATACCAACTAAATAGACAAGATGAATATTTAAATAATAATACAACCATTTTTCTTGCATTACTAAAATACTCAAAGTTAATTCAGTATCTTTTTCATATTCATTAAAAACACTAACAATATTAACACACTCTATTAAAAATAAATGCGTAGTGAGATGATAAATACTAGATAAAGTATTAATATCATCATTAAAAACTTTCAAAAAATATAAAAAAAAATTTGTAAATGTTCCAATGTTGCAGGAGTAAAGCAATATAGGGAATGGTATTGGAAATAAAGGAACATAATAAATCTTTTTACTAAAAAATTTGTAGAAATATCTCGTAGGTAGAATTCCAACGAGTCGGAATATCTTTTGAAAACCTTTTTGCCGTTCTCCTATTTTGTTTACAAAATTTTCTACATAAGATGATGATGGCTCCATAAAAATTTAACTTCACTATTAATTGGATGGAGATAAGTCACAAGAGATCGTAAACCATCTTGTACACATAAATTCAAAATATGGCAAACACATCTATTGTTCTCCAAAAGAGGGTTTACAAATTTTTTCTAACTCGGGAATGGAAGCAGTATTTGCGGCGGCATTATCAAAACCAATTGAAAAAACTTTATTAATCAAATCATATTCTTCTAAAACTTTCCTAATTAATTTATAAATATTATGGGCTGTATGCCTTTCGGGAAAAACTCAAAGTGCAATAAGTCTTTTTTGAATAACCTAATCATCACATATCCAATGGCATGTGACACCCATATAAGAATTAATATTCCAAGCATCACTTCAAAAATCATTACCAATATGTACACGTCCATTGAATTCTTCAAAAAAACTTATCAAATTATTTTTTTCATTTTTTATAAACTTATTTAAGTTCGCATCTAAGAGTAATTTTCGAAACAAATGGTGCTTGCAGAGCTAGCGCGGTGTTTACTAAATATCTACAATTAAAATTTTCACCAGTATTGAAAGGAGCATGCTCAAGGGCAATATATTCAGCTAATGTTTGTTTATAAAGTGCATTAGTAAAACGGAATAAAGGATGAAAGTTAGGATTGGTGAACCCGAAAATTTATTGTTGGCTAGTGTCGATCCCCACTTGCGTTAGATGTTTTTTCGTCAGATGCTGACAAAATATTCTATAACCATCTCCTTTACCAAGTTTGTATGTTTGCAGATAATATTTACAGCTTATATCAAACTTACCTTCATTTTCATTCAATACTTTGTTGAAGTGTAGCCACAAGTTGGATTCTAGTTTATTCCGTCCCGACTCTTTTGCTATCGACGTTTTTTTGACACAAGTAAGAGGATAAAGACTTTCTTGCGTTTGGATGTGCTCGACGTTGGGATTGGAAATATCGTCATCTTCCCAATATACATATTCACGAGGATCATATTCACAAATAGAATAATTAGATTCTCCCATCGGGCTCTTTCCCTTTTTAGCATTTCTGCTTTCACTTGCCATTTTTTGAGAGAATTGATCGGAAAGTTGATTTAAAGAATTAAGACGAAATTGAGAGAGAATAACAAAATTTGACAGAATTTGAGAGATTGAGACTTGAGAGTTGAGAGTATTGTAGAGAATTGAGAGAAATTATGAGAAAAATAAATAGGGATTGAGAGATTTTTATAGACTTTTTTTAACTATTTTAAAGGAAATTGGTCGTTGCAATTTCCAATGGCTTTCGGATAGTTGTCCGAAAGCCTGTTGGGCTTGGGGAAGAGCCCAACAGCTCTCCCGCCCGCCTGGCAAGGGACTACGGCTCTTCTTGAGGGGCAGGGGCCATTTTCTTTTTCGTCTCACCATTTAAAACTGACCCGAAATCGCTGGTTCCTGGCCAGTTCCAAAAAATCGGGAACTGGAACGGCCCTTGAAGACTGATTCTAGTTTCGTGGAAACTGGAGGTCCGATCAACGGGCCAGTTCTGGGCCCACGTTTCTAAATGGCCATGTCTAGACGTGTGCATATAGGTAGCGATATTTAAATTGATCTTTGGTGAATTCATTCTTATATGGGTTTCACATGTTATTAAATAGGTGACGATTTGACCATTCAAAAAAGGCTTTTTGCATTTCAAGTTTTTGATGAAATGCATGCGTCCTTTAATATTTATAAAATAATTAGTCAAGTTTTAGAAGAATATAATTTGATTAATAAAATTTTTTCAATTGGTTTTGATAATGTCGCGCAAATACTGCTTCCATTCCCGAATTAAAAAATATTTGTAAACCCTTTTTTGGTAGATAATTTTTTTACATTCTTTGTGCTTGCCATGTTTTAAAATTATGAACTCTTGAAAATTCTCTTGCCCCAATAAAGAAAGCAATTAAATTTTTATGGAGCCATGCCCAATTTATGAAAGCATGGGTAAATTTTGTAAAGAAAATGAGAGAACGGAAAAAATATTTCAAAAGATATTCTGACTCGTTGGAATTCTAGCTGCGAGTTGGTTCGTAAATCTTTTGAGAACAAAGGTTTATTGTGTATGTTTATTTTGATTAATGTTCCCGATATTACTTTACTCCCGCAATATTTGGGACGCTTGCAAAAATTAAAATTAAAATTTTAAAAGTTTTTAATGATAATACTAATACTTTATCTGGTGCTTATTATCATACTACACATTTATTTTTAATAAAGTGTGGTAATATTGATGATATTTTTAGTGATTATGAAAAAGGTACTAAATTAGTTCCAACTGGTTGAGTAATGCGAGAAAAATGGTTGCATTATTATTATTTCAACATTCCTCTTATTTATTTGGTTGGCATTGTTTTCGATTCATGTACTAAATTAGATGGTTTATTAGATTATCTGAATGATTGTTATTTTACTTGTTTACATTTAGATGAAGCAATAGATATCTCAAGTGTATAAATAGAAGTTAAAGACGCTATAGTAGCATTATATAATGAATTTTGCAATAGATATGGTTTAAATGGTAGTGAATCTTCTCAACCTAGTACCTCACAAAGCGATGTAGGTGGTTCAATTGGTAGATGGTATAAAGTGCTCATAAATAGACAAAAAATAAAAATAAAAGGGGACAACAAGAGGTACTATTTTTGAATTAAAAAACTATTTAACCATTGCATTTGAGTTTACTGATTCCGAACACAACAAAGATTTCAAAATTTTAGAGTGATGGAAGAACCATTCAACTCCATTCTTCAACAGTTGCAGTTGAACAATTATTTAGTACTAAAGGATTAATTTTGAACGACTGCCATTCAAGATTAGGTCCGTAAGCTACGGAGGCTCAAGCTTGTGTTGATGGTTAGATAAATGCTAGATTTCGACACCAAAAGCTGGGTCGAGAACGCGAATTTTTCAGTGAGGATTGTGGAGATACCACCGCCACGGGTACTACGACGGACAACGATGATTGACAATGAGGTAAGTTGCGGTTATCAAAGATAAAAGAATTACATGAGTTTTGATTCTTCTATTTCTAAGAAAATATGTAGGCGTTTAATGATAATTCATCAAGTTCAAGCCTATTTCTCTTTTTTTTTCTAAATTTTATTATAATGTATAATTTGATTATAATTTATAATTAATAACTTATTTTTATTTCAATATTTATTATTTTAAAAATTAAATTAAAAAAGGCAATTAGAACTCGCCGGAATCGGCCCTTGAAGGGGCTGGTTCCGGTTCCACCCGTGGACATGTTTGTCATCACTTCCTATGTAGTATGGACTCGCATTTTAGGGGGATTTTCACGTGTCGTACATCGACACATGTCCGAGTTTCAACACTTGTTCAACTAAACGGACAAGCGAGGGACTCATGTGTCATGGGTAAGGTGAGTCAAAATCGAAATTTTTGACCTATTCTCTCTTGCA
The DNA here is from genome assembly GCA_028455895.1 of Rhodomyrtus tomentosa. NCBI lineage: Eukaryota > Viridiplantae > Streptophyta > Magnoliopsida > Myrtales > Myrtaceae > Rhodomyrtus > Rhodomyrtus tomentosa. The sequence goes on along the minus strand of JAPCWY010000009.1, from coordinate 24,717,533 downwards.
TTCTCTACCTCTTGCTCTCTCGGTTCTATCGCGGCTCTCCTCTCTCTCGCGGGCTGCTCTCTGCTTGGTCAAGACTCGTCTCTTAACGGAGTCCATCTTAGGGTTCATGTGAGGCTTTCATCCCGAGAGGAAAGCGCTGCTTTTTGTGTTCGATCATGGCAATGGACACTACACACAGAAAGAGAGAGAGAAAGAACAGTGTAGTACTGTTGCTTGATAGATGGAAAGAGAGGGGGAGGGGAGAAGAAGCTGCGAAGATTGAGGATAAAGAAGGTTGGGAAAGAGAGATAAAATACTTTTTAAATAAGCATAAATTACCATTGTAAGTGAGAAAAAAAAGGGGAAAGTTTAAATTTTCATTTTGGTAAGAAGGAATAGCTATTGGAGAATTTCTCTTATTGAATATGGAACTTTAACATCAAAATAATCATTTTGGATAACATATTAGGATGTAAAAAATATTTTTATTGTCGAATTATAAAATGATAAATTATTATGTATGTATAAAAATATTTATTTAATATATAATATATCCTAACGTGTTGAATTTTTTTTATTTTTTAAAAAAATACATATCGACGTATCATATCGTGTCGTATCGTATCTCGTATTCCGTGTCGCGTTGATTTTACATAATTCACAACCAGTGAGTGACTTTTTTTGTCTCGGGCAACTCTCATTCAAAGCAAAGAATCTTTTTCACAAGGTCTCTCTCTCTGACGTCACGAATTCAAACCCTTTTTTCTAGAGAGAGAGAGACTCGTGTGCGCTTATCCACGTCAACATCCAATCGCCTCATTACCAAGTAAGCAGGGCCCGACAACTCCCTCTTTCGTTCACGCACGCCTTCGGCATTTTCAAAATTTCAACAATTACCCCTCATTGCCTCCGGCCACTGCCCTTACCGACCATGGGCAGTTCTGTCATTTTGCCCATCTCAGCCCACGAGGCCCCCACGTTGGCGGCCGGAGAGCCTCCTCAACCAAATCCCAACCCTGCCCTGCCGGAGACCCCCACAAATCGTCGAGGCCGTAAGGGCGATATGGTCATTTCGCGGAGGGAATTGCTGTCGGACCAACTCAGTCAATGAATAATCGACAAAATGGGAGACGAAAAAAATACCAAAAGGAGAAGAACGTGAGTGATCCGCGCAAAAGTGCCCAAAAGGAGGCTGTCGAAGAGAGAGAGAGAGAGAGAAGTACCTGTGAAGACGTTATCGGACTCCAAGGCCTCAACTCGCCGGAATTCAGAGCCCCTGTTGGCGTCCGTCACTTTAGAGTGAGAGCGAGGGAGAGCGAGCGAGTGCGTCTTGTCGGTCCCTCTTCCGATTTCGAGAAGCCACGGGTTTTTCCAATTTTGTGCTTCGTATCAGCCGGGGTTGGGATTTTCGGGGTGATTGGGCTAGGGTTTCTGGTGCCTCTGGGGGGTTGGGCAATTGGGGCAATTCTTTCGTAGCTTATGAATTTGAAGTCGCGATCTGGTGAGTTCGGCTGCGTTTCTGCTGTTGTGGGGATTGCGCGGGTGGCAGCGTTGTGATGTTCACTCCGCAGAGGAAGGTGTGGTCGGGGTGGACTCTCACTCCCCGGAGCCAGGGCCCGAAGAGCGGATCCGGGTCGGGCCCTAACCCTAGCGCTGATGGGAAGGGGAAGAGTATTGTTCCTGCTGAGCCCGTAACTCCTCTTCTGGGTTCGAATGGGATGGTCATGGAGGGAGGCGACTCAGTGGACAAGGTTTCGTTGCTCGAAAAGGAGGTTGGTGGATAATTCTGGTTGTTCTGCATGTTGTTTTTTTCACTTTCTGCAAGTTTGCGCTTGTCCTTTGGCAACTGACAGGGCCATGTGAAGTTGATGCATTTGCATTCTTTTTTTCCTATTGTTCTGCTGTATTTCACCAATTTTGTCTAGTCTTGACGCGTGAAGGGTGTTTCTCAGTGATTGACAGATTGTTCCTTTGTTCTGTATCGTTAGCCACTGTTACGTTGTTCTTAATTCAGGATGAAAACGGTATTTTTTTGCTGCTATGGTCATATGTGGGCACATCCTACTGTGGTTGTGCAGTATCACACACACACACACACACACACACACACACACACACACACATATGCATTTGTTCGTGTCATTATTTCTACTCGAGTTAAGCTAGTTTGCTAATCCTAGTAGATTTTCAATACGGAACATTGGTCTTGTAGATGCTAGTCCGCCTGTCTAGATGTCATGGACTCAACTCTATATAACTTCAAGGTATATAAGCTCTGAATCTGCCTGTCAAACTATCAACTAAGCAATCTTAATTCTCAGCCAACTCAAAGATGTGATAATCTAGGAATTCATACTAGATTTGTGGCAATCTTAGTCGGTCATATGAGTAGAAAACGTTTGAGGAATGTCAGTTACTTGATGAGAATGAAGATTGTTGAAGCAATGTTGAATATGACAAGAAAGCTTTTGTTTGGGGAAAGGGGTGCCAATAGGATTTTCAAAAAATAATGGGTTTTGTATTTGCGGACAAAATCAGTGAGAGGGATAGGGAGATGGCAGGGTGGGTTTCCAAAGATCTATTTGTTCAGAAAGTAGTTTTTTTGTTAGATACAAAAGGAACAAGTTCCTTAAGCACGTGCAACTTGACTGGAGTAGTGAAAATTGATTGAATAGTATAATTGGCATCTTCATAGAAGGGACTTTGCAATTAGCCATGGGTTCCATTGCGTGAGAAATTGATTGCCTTAGAGAATATGTAGGCGTAGATAAACAATGCTTGCTGACTAGCGAGGGAAGGTTACATAACCCACCTTTGGCCGTGTACTAAAGATTTACTCTGATTGTCCCCAGAATTGAGCAAACTCAAGTTTCTTTTGCAACGCAGTTGTTGAATAAATCCATATCTATGTCAATTTTCTGCAACCTCTGGTTAAAATATCTGACTGTTCTATGCCTACTTGTACATATTCTCTTATTTAAAAGTGATTATAAGCCATGAAAGTTATGGTATATAGCATGTAGAAATGCACTTATTATGGCATCATTCATGGAGGATCCACCCTGTGAATTTGTATTTTCATTTTGTCAATTTCTTATGCTGCTCATCTCAAATCAGCGCATGTTGCTCTAGTTCTATGTCTTTAGCCTTTTCTAATTATTGCATTTTGGGAATGCATTCATGTTGAGAACCCTTTCCATTTCCTGATTTTTGGTCCAGCTTTTTGAGTACCAATATAATATGGGACTTCTCTTGATTGAGAAAAAAGAGTGGGCTTCCAAGCATGAAGAGCTAAGACGAGCGTTGGAGGAAATAAAGGATGCTCTCAAACGCGAGCAAACCGCTCATTTGATTGCTATGTCAGATGTTGAAAAACGAGAAGATGACTTGAGAAAAGCTCTTGGTGTCGAGAAGCAGTGCGTGAGTGATGTAAGATCTCCATTGTCATATTACTTTACCTTCCTTTTCAGTCTAAATAATGTATGTTTGAACTTTTTCTATTTCTACGATTGCAAAATAGTTGGCATGTGTTCAGGGGCAATGCTAACAAGCATTTTTACTTGCTTCCCTTTGTTTGACTGCCTCAAAATCGCTAACTCAATGCAAGATTATGGGGCTTTTCTTAAATAACTCCTCTCTTTGCTATGGGTGGGAATCTACTTAATAGGACCGCCTCTTACTAGTTGGTTTCACAAGGTACTTTGATGTATATAGTAAAATATTTCTGTCTCTTTTCAACTTTGAAGATGTTATCCTTTTCTCTAAACATAAGAGGTAACGTCAGCATGTGGCCTTCAAAATATGGATTTCAATATCCTCTCCTTTATTTCTAGTTTAAAAAATGATGCATAACGTGTTGTAGTTGCACTTTGGTTATCTAATTGACCATAATTTAGTTATTGTATTTGTGTCAGTATCGTGAAGTTTGCCTGAAATGTAATTGAATACCCACAATATGAATGTTTACATAACTATAGCTATCCTTATATGAAATTTAACGTATAGCGCAATTTGGATGGTGAACTTTACAAATTAACAATGTAGAAGAGAAGGATCGGATGTAGTTTTACATGCAAAATATCGTTTTTCATTTACAGCTTACAACTCAGTTTTAATTCCTCGAACTTTGTGTTTGTGGAAGTGGCGAGAAAAAAGATAAAGTAGCATTTAGATATGGTAGGAAGGTTTGTGTGATGGTTAGCATTTGCCTAAATTGATGAAAAAGCAATCATGCATGTGTCAAGGCTAGTATTAGATGAAGAAAATTGTTTATATGTGCAATACCCGGGTTTTCTTTGTTAGAAAATCACTTCCTCCATCAGCCCCCAGTTCCCCCTTGATAGTGGACAGAACTTTTATTTGCAGTGAGATTAACTTATGTATATTTGGCTATACTTTTCTTGCATGATGGATGATGTTAGAATGAAACCACCTGGTAATCATTTTTCCTTTTCTTGGATTGTTGGTTGCAGCTGGAGAAGGCCTTGCGTGAGATGCGTGCAGAATATGCTGAAATAAAATTTACAGCTGATTCAAAATTAGCTGAAGCAAATGCTTTGGCTGCAAGCATTGAGGAAAAATCTCTAGAAGTAGAGGCTAAGTTGCATGCTGCGGATGCCAAACTTGCTGAAATAAGCCGAAAGAATTCGGAGATCGCGAGGAAATCACAAGATGTGGATGCTAGAGAAGCTTCTTTTCGAAGAGAGCGATTATCATTCATTACAGAGTATGTCCAAAGCATTTGCATTGCTAATTTCACATGGTTCATTGTAGGTATTTTTTGTCTGTGGTTGTAGCTCTGGCCATTTAATGTTGTTCATACTGTTGTCTTCTATGATAAATGAGCTCGTTGCAAATGTTTTCAGGCGTGAAGTACATGAAACCACTTTGTCCAAGCAGAGGGAGGACTTGCAAGAATGGGAAAGAAAATTGCGTGATGGAGAGGAAAGGTTGGGAGATAGATTTAGGGTTCTGAACCAAAGAGAGGAGATGGCAAATGAGAAGGACAAGATATATAAGCAAAAAGAGAAGGATCTTGAGGAAGCACAGAAGACGATAGAAGAAGGTAATCTAACATTGTCGAGAAAGGAAGAAGATATGAGCACCAGGCTGGCAAATTTGAAGTTGAAAGAGAAGGCAAGCCTTTCTGATGCTGATCACTTAAGATGTTGATGATGGGATTGTTCTGATCTAATGTATTCTTTTTGGCTGCAGGAATTTGAAACGTTGAGAAAGAACCTAGAAATTAAAGAGAAGCAGTTGGTTGCTACAGAAGAAAAGCTTAATGCCAGAGAAAGAGTAAGTTTTCAAAATTCGGAGATTGGCATTTACCTGGTGTTGCTGGTTAATAGATGTCTTGATGACTTATCTATCATGGGAGTAACACGAGGATAATATGTTCTATATAACTAACTTTTTGCAGTGCGGTTTCCTACATCTTTTTTTGTCCTTCCCCTATCTATCTACTAATAGTCAGGTTGTGGTGCTTTATAACATTGAGTCTTTGCACACTGCCAGATTTTCAACCTCTCCAGTATCGACTTGGCCTTCCTCACCCGTGCTCCTTAAATCAAAAATAAATTAAAGGAATTTCTAATGATGGGCTCAATCGATCTTGTCAGACTTATAGAGACCTGTGTATCATCGGAAAGATATGCTAGAAAAGTGTTTTTTTTAGTCACTTTAATCATCAAATTTCTTATCTTCTAGACATTCTCAAGATTGACACTTTTCATGCTTGGTCCTTTTCAGGATGAAATTCAAAAGCTTTGTGATGAGCATGCTCGTGTTTTAGATGTGAAGAAAGATGAATTTGAGTTGGAACTTGAGCAAAAGAGGAAAAAATTCGATGGGGACTTAGAAAGAAAAGGATTTGACATACAGAAGAAGGAAGCTGAAATTAAGCACAGAGAGGATAAACTTGTGAAAAGAGAACAAGCAGTGGAAAAGAAAAATGAAAAGCTCAAGGAGAAGGAGGATGACCTTCAATTGAAGTTGAAAGATCTTAAGGAAAGGGAGAAATCCCTCAAGTCTGAGGAAAATAATTTGGAGACTCAGAAGAAATTGCTTGCTGTTGAGAAAGAGGAGTTGCTTAGCTATAGGACTGCTCTTGAGAAGATAAGAGTGGAAAATGAAGAACAGTTGGTGAAGATTCGCATGGAGAAGGATCAACTGAAAGTGAGTGAAGAAGAAAGATCAGAATTTGTGCGTTTGCAGTCTGAATTGAAGGAAGAAAGAGAGAAGTGCAGGCTTCACAAGGAGCTTCTTTTGAAGGAAGCTGAGGACTTGAAGCAGCAAAGGGAAGCTTTTGAGAAGGAGTGGGATGAACTTGATGAGAAAAGGACTCAGATTGAGAGAGAAAGGATGGATGCAGAGCGACAAAAAGAAAAATTTGAGAAGCTCAAACTTAGTGAGGAGGAAAAATTGCAAAGGAACAGGATGGAGACAGATGAATACATAAAAAGGGAGCTGGAAGATCTTAAACTGGCTAAAGGATCATTTGAAGCCAGAATGGAGCATGAGACTTCAGTTCTTTCTGAGAAGGTGCAAAGTGAGAGAAGTCAAATGCTTCGTGATTTTGAGCTTCAGAAAAAGGAGCTTGAGACTAATATGCGGAATAAATGGGATGAGATGGAAAATAACTTGCATGATAGAATGAAGTCATTTGAGGAAGAAAAGGAGAGAGAACTAAACAATATTAACTACCTGAGAGAAGTAGCAAGAAGAGAAATGGAAGAAATGAAACAGGAACGAGCAGAATTGCAAAAGGAGAGGGAAGAATTTGCTGCAAATAAGAAACATCTAGAGGATGAACAAGTTGAAATAAGAAAAGACATTAATCAGCTTGTTGCACTTAGCAAAAAGTTGAAGGACCAGAGAGAAAAATTTATCGAGGAGAGAGATCGCTTTATTTCTTTTGCTAAGCAGCAGAGTAGCTGCAACACATGTGGGGAACTTACTCGTGAGTTTCTGCTTTCTGATCTACAAAGTATATCCGAGATTGAGAATGCTGAGCTTTCTCAATCAAAGTTGGTCGAGGGTTTTGTAAAGGAGGAGGCAAATATGACCTTTAATGCTTCTGGAAGGCCAAATACTGATACATCTCCAAATTTAGTTGGTTCGAGAACGCCTCTCTCTACTGGAACTGTGTCTTGGCTTCGAAAATGCACATCTAAGATATTTAGCTTCTCCCCTGGTAGAAAAACTGATTCCCATCCAGTTCAAGGTTTGACTCAAGAGGGACGTGCGCATGGTGATCATGTAAATGTCGAAGAACCTTCCAAAGCATATGCTGAAAATGATGCTGAGCTCTCTTTTGCAGTAGCAAGTGCTTCTTTTGATGTTGAGGGGCATCAGAGGGAGGATGAAGCTGGTCAAGATATTTCATACGATAGCAATGTCAACAGTAAGAGACAAGAAGTTGCTGAAGATTCCCAACCTTCTGATTTAAACAATGGTGTCCATCAGCCTCGCACGAGGGGCAGACCAAGGGTTAACAGGACACGTACTATGAAAGAAGTTGTCAAAGATGCTAAAACTATACTTGGGAAAGGTTTTGGTACAAATGAGACCGAGCAGGAGAATGGAAATGCGGAGGACTCTGCTCCTACAAATGCTGACAGTCGGGATGAACCCAGTCTTGCTGACAAAGGAAGACCAAGAAATTTCCGCAAGAGGGGTCGAGATAATACCACAGTGAGTGAGCATGATGCTGATGACACCGAAGGACATTCTGACAGTGTGAGGCTAGGCCAGCGAGGGAAAAGGCGGCAAAGAAATGCTGCTGCTGTTCAAGCTATGGGTGAACGGCGATATAATCTCCGACGGCCCAAAGGGCCCAAAGGGTAGGTTTCTGATTCTGGTGTTATCTGTATGTATTTGTGGCTCAGTTAATGCACGGAGTTCTACAACAAGCGATGGCAGAATATATTTTTGCCACTCATGGTATTATCATGTGATGTTATCTAAGAGATTGGTGGTTTGGAACATACTCATGATCACTCTGTCGCCTGTTTATTTTTTATATTCAGTTTTCTCATGCTGCTGTAACAGTCGTATGTGTTTGTGCATTTTGACATCACAGCTGTTTTTCTTAATGTTTGACAGTGGGGTTAAGACCACTGCATCTGGCGTGTCCAATGACCTGAACAATGACAATAAGAAACAAGCTGGTAGAGAAGGTGCAGAGGAGGAAATTCAGTATGCCAGAGCTGTTCCTGCACGTTCTGTTACAGTTGCTAGTGGAAATGGTGGCAGTACACACTTTGTGCGTGTAAGTAATTGGTTCTCATGTCTGTGTGTTTTGATTTTTGTGAATTATGATGAGTTGCTGTTCTCTTTCTTTGTGTGGTAATAAATGGTTGGCTCTAGGAAAGCATATTTATGTCGTCATTCTGCAGTGTGGCTCATTGGCAGATACACAAGATGGAGACGCCGATGGAACAAAGGATGAGATAGTCGAGGATATGGCATTAAGTGAGGAGGTGAATGGGACACCTGATAAGGGAGACAAACATGGCAATAGGAGCGAGTCCCTAGGAGTTGATGCTGTTGCACTTGATGAAGATGGGGATGACAGTGAATGTGAGGACGAGCACCCAGGCGAAGTCTCTATGGGGAAGAAACTGTGGAACTTTCTCACGACCTAATCAGGTAGGATGATCTTCCAGTGTCGGGGAGAAACCCCCAGGCTGCAATGTGGCCCCATCAGCTTCTTTAGATAATGCTGCTGGAGCTTCCCTGATGTGTAGTAGCCATTTATGTTAGTTCAGCGCAAAAGGTTTTTCTAGGTTTGGGGAGGAAAGGTTTGGTGCCCCTTCATTTAGAAGGTTTCGGGATGTTCAGGGCTTTTGATATTTTGACCAATTTTTTTTTTGTTTAGGCGATCTATTGGCAGTGTTAATAATACTGCGTGTCATGATGCTCTTGGTGGTCTCTGGCTTCTCCATTGTTTGTATCAAATACCTGTAATTTTTCCCTATTCCCGCCACGTAGTGTGTAAAACCCATGGATTTTTTTTTCCCCTTCTGTCCCCGTGCGCTTTGTTATTAACCCAAGAACGTGCATGTCCCGGTCTCGAATGCTGATCATGAGTAAAGACTTTCAACGGGAGGTTAGCTTTGCTAGGGTATGTATGGTGGATGGATTGGCTCTCTTTTGCGGGATGGGTTGCATGATGTGTTTCTCTTTTCGTTCTAGCTCAAAGGTGGTGGATATCCGTGATTAGATCGGCCGAATAGGTGGGTCGGATTGCATCGAAAATAGTCAAATTCAAATGGAACCAATTTTTGTCCCAATTTTTTCATTTTTTGATCCATAAAAAAATGATTTTGTTTATTCATTTTCATATGATAAAAATTTAGCAATTTATGTTAGAATCAATTTATGTTTCTTATGATGGTGATTGATTAAGAAAAAACTCCATGTAAAAAGAAATTTTTTTTAAGGAAAACCGATTTTTTTTTTTTGTGATATGATTAAAAACGTTTGTGGTATGTGGTTTTCATTTTTTTTTTGGGCCAGAAAACTATAATTTTTTTATTCAGCATCGTAAATTGACGTTTGATAAGCCCAACACTCGGGCATCACAACACAAGATCCCTTAGGATTTTTTTTAGGGGGGGGGGGGGGGGGGGGGGGGTACAACCATGTAGAAGGGACATAATTTAAATGGAAGGCGTTGGAGATCCAATCAGCAACATGATTTGTCGTTCTATTGCAATGGGTCACAGTGAGGTTTGTAAACCTTTGTAGTTGGGCTTGGGCCTCCAGGGTGACAGCTTGAGCTTCCCACGGTACAAGTATACAAGCAAGAACTGCATTGACTAAAGTTGCACAGTCAGACTCCAAGTATAGAACTTCTTCTCTTCTAGATCGGAAAGCCTCCGGTGCTTCCACAAGAGCTCACGCTTCCGCATGAAGAGGGGATAAAGTTTGGATCTTTTTAGCGAAACCATCAAGCAACGTCCTAGATTGGTCTCGGAGAACTACAGCTATAGTTGCTTCTCTAGTTTCTAAGTCGAAGGAGCCGTCAATATTGATCTTCAAGGTGCGACCTTTCGGCGGGGACCAAATGGATTGCGCGTAAGTGAACCTCTTTTCGACACCCTTACTCACTTTGTTCCACCTGTGGTAACTACAGATTGTCGCTTCTACTGTGTCAATTAGGAATTTTGGATCTGGGTTTTTCCTCTGAAGATCTGATCATTTTGATTACTTCAAATTGACCATAGGACTCATGCAATCTTCTCAAACTGGAGGGGGTTTACCATCGATGCGAGCTGCTCTCATATGTTGACTCGTGAAGTATCCGTATATGATATTATAAGGTTAATTGCAGGGTGGAAAACCAGACACTAATCGTCCATGGGGCAATAGAGGAAAAGATGTTCCACAATTTCAACTTGACGTTCACAGAAAGGGCATAGTGCTTCATTAAAAATTTTCCTCTTAAGAAGATTTTCTCTAGTGAGGATTGCGTTTTGGTATAACCTCTAGAGAAAAATTCTGATTTTGGGAGGGGCTTGCATATGTCAGATCCTATTCTAGCTTGCGTAACGGGCTAAAGGAGGTAGATGCTCGATCTGGACTTTAGACACTTTCAACTAGTGGTGATCAGTTCCCGGTTCGGTCAAGTTCCCCTCAAGAACCGAGACCCGAACCAGTGATCGCGGTTCTCCATTTTCCAGTTTCATTGGACCGAACACATGCCAAGAAAAAAAATATATATGCACCTTCCTAATCGGCACCTTCAGTCCGAAGAAGACTGGTAGCGATAAAGCTCCGTACTTGATCGCTGGATGATACAGAAATGACAGCGGAAAGATGGAAAGATCTTGTACATGAATGTAAAGATGGAAGCGAACCGGAAGCAGAGAAAGACTTCCACCACAGTCCTCGGCTTGTCGATTGCATAGATAATGATCAAAAGGAAGTTTCAGCCCAGAGAATAATGAGAGACAAAAGATGAAGGCAGGTTTTCCCAAGACGTGCTACTTAGAAAGAAGAAGAGTTCAATAGAGAGCGTGCCGAACTTCATCATCCAAGCATCAAGAACTAGCAGCCATGAGGCACCGAACTTAAAATAAAAAAATAAAAAAAAATTCAATCAGTCCAGTCCGGGCGGTCCGGTCCTAAAGCACTCTAGAACCGAGGACCAGACCGCTCCCTCTAGAACTGGGAACAGGACTACCAGTCCCCGTCCGGTCCGGATGGTCCCCGTTTGGGCGGTCCGATTTGCTCACCCCTAATTTTAACTGAAAAGGTTCCAGATTGTGTTATTGTCCAAACCAATTTGTCTTTTGTTGCTTGAGAACCAAGTGGGATTGCTAAGATCTCATTTACAAGGTGATCCTCAAAGAGTCTTCTTAGAGTCTGTACATCCCAGTGAGGGTACCCTCGAATTATCAGTTCATTTACCTCTCGGTTAGCTGGTCTTTCGATGATTTCCTTCTTCAGCCATTTATCTTCCTAGATGTTGATTCTCTTTCCGGTTCCAACTGACCACCTGACCTCATCATTTATCGTTTCTTTGCCTGTCAAGATACTCAGCCACCCCCAGGAAGGGCGAGATCCCTTATTTTCCTGCCAGAAGTTTCTATTAGGAAAGTAAAGACCTTTAAGCGCTCTGCTTCACAAGGAGTTGTAGTTTTGAGCCAGACACCAAGCTTGTTTTCCCAGCATAGCTCTATTAAAAGATACAAGGTCTCTAAATCCCATTCCTCCTTCACCTTTTCTTATTTTTAGAACCTTCCATTTTTTCTAATGAAGTCCAGCCTTAGAATCACAATTTTTCCACCAAAAGGCAACAATTCTCCTCTCAATTGATTTGCATATAGATATTGCAATCTTAAATATAGACATAGCGTATTGAAGGAGAACTTGAACCACATATTTGATTAGGATATTCTTTCCAGCCTTAGATATCAAATTTTCTTTCCATCCCTCAAGTTTAGAGTTCACTTTTGCTAACAACCAAGCGAACATTTCTTTTTTGGAACTCCCCCAATCAGATGGGATACCTAAGTATTTGGCAGTTTTTCCATAACAAGAACCACCAACTTTGCTGCCATATTTCTCTTAAGACCTGGGGGCAGTCTGCACTAAAAAAGACTCTTGATTTGTTAAGATTTATAGCCTGCCCCGAGGCATAGCAGTAATGGTTCAATATCATCATCGGGTTTTGACATTCGATGATTCTACCATCCAAGAAAATATAGCGTCAACCGCAAATAAGAGGACCACAAATAAGAGTTGAGATAGGGTTGGACAATGCCTGTTAAGCTTAATCCCTATTATGGTTCCCTCATCTACTGCTTTCATCATTAACACGGAAAGAGAGTTAGCCATAATGAAAAATAGGTAAGGAGGGATGGGATCTCCTTGCCTAATTCCTCTAGAAGGTTTAAAATAAGGAAGACATTCACCGTTAAGTTTGATGCTCATTGCGGCTAAGTTAACACATGCCGTAACTCTATCCACCCACCAATCACAAAAACTCATATTCCTTGTGCAAGCTTCCAAAAAGTCCCATTCGACTCTATCGTATGCTTTCTTCGTATCGAGATTGAGGATAACCTGAAAACGTTTTCTTTCTTTTCCGCACTCTTAGATGGTAGAGCACTTCTTGGATAGTGATTTTATTCTCATGACTCTATTTGAGGTTAAAAAAATTTGATTTTCTTTTGTTCTTGTTTTTTTATTGCTTATCTTTCTATTTTTTATTTTTTATTTTTACTTTTTCTTGATTGCCGGGAGAGCTCAGGCTTGCCAGATTCGGCAAGACTTTAGCTCTCATTGGTGGCCCATGCCTATGGCTAGTCACCGACCGTCGCTGAGGTCCGCGAAAGAAGAAAAGAAGAAAAAATGAAAATAAAACAAAATATTAAAGAAAAATAATAACTCTCGAAAGTGTTTCCACCTCTTCAGATTGGAGAATTTACTTTTCTGATGTTATACATAAATATTTTCACTTGACTGGAAAGTATTTTCGATTGACTTGTCATTTTCGTCAAACCAAATGAATGATTTCAGAAAATGAATTTGCAAAAAACACTTATACTCAAGCAAACACAACCTAAGTTTTTGAAAAAAGTTATGTTGCTAAATGCATTATCGCTTTAAAATATATATAAAATTTCATATAAGGGCTCAAAGTGTCCTTAAAAAAAAAATACGGGTCTAAAGTAGTCTTTATTTCACATAATAGCATGACATGGCATAATAGTTTCATATAAGAGTCAAAAGTGGTCATGACTGTTTCAAATAAGAGCCTAACCTCGTCGGCTAGTTGGTCTACTAAATATTCCGACTGGCCAAGGAAATTTTCATTGAAATACCATTTCAACCTAATATTAGTTAAATCAAATTAAAAATAAAAAATCAAAAGTTAAAAAAAAAAGAAATACATGTGCCCTCCTGCCTATGGCCGCTAGCGACACCGATACCCGTCGGCCACTAGCAGGAGGGTCTTGTGTTTCTTGTCTTTTTTACTTTTTTTAATATTTTAAAAAAAGAAAAAGAAAAAATTAAGAATTAAGAATTAAATGACAAAAATATCTTAGTCAACAAGTGAGTGGAACCATGTTTTAAGATAGACATAACCACTTCAGGCTAATTTGAAATAACAACCACTTCAAGACTTTATGTGAAAAAACGAGGGTACTACATGCCATTATTTGAAAAAAAAAAAAAAGTGCACTTCATATGCTTATTTAAGAAAATGATAGCACTTCAGGCCCTTATTTGAATTTTTTATTTTTATATCTTATATTTTACTTTTTATTCCTCTTTGTCCAGTCGAGGCTTGCGAAGCCCTCGCTGAACAAGTGAGGGTCCCAGCCAAACAAGGGCGGCAAAGCCATTATCAGTCACGGGTGAGGGTCATGGCCCTAGTCACACATCGAATTTTGTAGAAAAAAAAAAGAGAAATTCACTTCAGGTTGTTAGGTAACTTATTTATGACCCATTTAAGCTTTTTTTCAAAAAAAAAAATTAAAGCAACTCATTTATGACCCGCACCATTGTATATGGGTTAAAGAATGGGTTACATACCCATTTAGCCATCTCCATCTACGATTTAAGACCTTGGAATTAAATTGCTAAAAAGTGTGTTATTTACTCATACATGCTTGGTTGATTTTGTGTATGATTTCGATTTCGTTGAAAAGAAACTACTTAAACGGGGTTCTCTGTTTCGTGAAAAATAAGTGATGTGAGAAACATTTCCTGCAAGTGATGGCACATATCGTTTGAAATAATTAGCCAATGAAAACTATTTTTATTATGGACAACAATTTGTATCTAAATATTTGTATAAACGGTGAAACTATTTTTCGTTCATTCATTTTTATCAATACTATCATTTTTTTTGGAAAATATTTTTCAAAATATTTATTTTTTCGCAAAATAAATGGAATGGAGATACAAAGTTAGTGATTTTGAATACTCAGTTTTGCAGCAGTATTAGATATTAACATGATCATGATGATGATCAAGTTCAGTTACCGATGTCTGAATCATGCGATCCTCCGCAGTACCATTGTGGCATGTAAAAAGTAGCCGCTACAACTCAAGGCTGAACGGACAAGAGGAGTTCAAAATCCGTGGACCTTCCATTCGGGCAATTTTCTAAATTATATATTTTTTAAATTACCAAAATAGCATTAAAAAAATACCCAATTGGGTGCCGCTCGACATATGGGCCGCCAAACGACACCTAATCGGCCCGATTGGGTCCCTCGGCGGCCCATATGCTGAGCCGAATGCCATGCAGCCCCAATCGATATATGGGCTGCCGAGTGGGCTCGGCTTGGCAGCCCGCGGCCCATTCGATATAATGGTGCTACATGCTGCAGCATGTCAAGCATAAGGAATTTGACTACGACACATACGTAAATGAATGTTATACGCTGGTCAAAATACTTCAGTGCTATCGATACTCGTTTAATCCATTGGGATATCCTCATTACTGGCGTGAATGTAACAAGTTGCCATTAGTGCTAGACCTGCGTCGTATTCGGAAGAAATGAAGACCCCATGCATCACAGATAAGAAATGAGATGGATTGGACAATGTCGGGCACTAGCACATCATAACCATTGCGCAAACTGTGGCAAATCAGGGCACAACGGGTAAACTTGTACACATAGATCGATTCAACAATAGATTGCATTTGTTTGATGAACTTTCCGACAGTAGACAACATTTGTTTGAAATTATATTATCATTAGATCGATATTTATTAGATCATTTTTTTTCTTATAACAGATATGTGAATTTTTCGTAATTTGTATAATATCACGATTGCACGATATTTGTTCAGTTCCCATGTTCCATGTCTATATTAGATATGTTAATTTGTTATAATGTTGTAATATCACAATTGATAGATATGGATAAGAGATTTTACATTCAGTCGAGGCCTGAGAATGATTAACTACTTACTGGTGAGGCCCAACAAAGATCAGAGCACTTATGGGTCGGTGAGGTAAGTGAAGTATTTATAGTTGATTTGTCGTTTATAACCGTTTTCTACAAGATTGCAAGTAACTGTTCATGTCACATTTCACAGATTCATCAGCCCTTAGATGTCAGAGAGCAATGTTACATGTAGGTGACCTTGATCCGCGCATACGCATGTATCTGCAAAATTCTTGATTTTACGGTGTCTATAAGATGGATTTCGTTCAGCTCGATTGGCATTTGACTACTGCACTGGTGGAGCGGTGGAGACCCGAGATCCACACCTTCCATATGTCGGAAGGTGAATGCATGATCACACTACAGGACATCGGAGTCTTTATAGGGCTTCCCATCAATGAAAAGTGGTTACTTGGCCCTTTGTTATGACTTGAGGCACTCTCTGTGATGATCTACTTGGTGCTCGGCCAGCAAAGTTGCGCGGCGCGTAGATAAGTTTAAGCTAGTTAGTACAATGTTTTGCAAATCTTCCGGCAGATGCAGATGACGTCGACATAATGCAATATGCGAGAGCATTCATTCTTCACCTACTTAAAGGATCTATTTTCATAGACAAATCAGGTGCTTGGGTTAGTTTGCACTTTCTCCCACTATCGGTGAATATCGAGGCTCCTACGAAGTACAGTTGGGGTTCAGCAGCACTAGCGTGGTTGTATCGGGAGTTATGCCGTGCAACCCACTATGATGCGAAACAAATGGGTGGTGCTCTAGATGACTGCAGATTTGAGCGTAGGAGTGCATCAAATTTATCCCATCATCCCTGAACATTGATATTCTTTTGCCAAATACGTTTCTCAGTAGTCGGTATGTGATCTATTGTGTTTTTAGTTCGCGCTCATTAATTCTTTTCAGTGTGTATATATATGAAAGTGTAATATTTTTTTATTTTTGCGGCTGGACTCTAGGCCTACATACAACAGAGATCCCCACGCATACCTTGACATATCTGCTCTACCAACTTGACAGATTGACATCCGAAGATATAAGTAATGATGGCAACGAACGAGTTTAATTATTCATTTAATTTTATATATTTTAGTATGATGTTAGCTTTTAAATTAATTATTCGTTTAATTTTACATATTTTATTACGATGACATATTACTTGGGAGCCATATATTGATGTCATTTTGGTCTACCGGAGTACTGCCGGTAGGGACAACGTTGTTGGAAGGCGAAGGTCCCAGTCATTTGCCACTGGATAGTTGAGTGGCACTACTCAGACTGAGTACTTCGACAGTTTGGTTTGATGCAGAAAATACCTAAAGGTCTCGAGGATCATACTGCTTTTCATGATATTGATAACATGCCACCTAGGACGGATTGGGTGGATAGACATAGACACTGCATCAATTTGTAGGGTAGATGTCGGGCACGTAACATCTGGGGTGATCCTATAACAAAGGCGCTCCACTTTCATTTAGGATATATGGAGTAGTTTTGTAGACATACATGGAAACAGATATCTGTTATGGGAACTGTAATGGGTTTAATGGTTCGTCCAAACACTCTCAGTTTAATTCATTAATTATTTTTTTGTGACATAAGTTATTGGCATTTGATAAGTTTTGTTAAATTTTTAATATCATTATCAGACTGATGGCATCGAACACGCGCCGCATATAATGAAGGGGCCTTGATCTCGTGAGGATTTGGATTACATGGAGGGTCTACTTGATGCATTGCTATATACCTAGAAGGAGGAGAGGCGGCTAGTAACAGTCATGTCATCACCCCAATCACCGATTGCAGCGGGACCCGATGAATTGAATGAGGATGTTCCATCTGAGCCTGTTCAGCCATTCAGGAGAACCCCTAGAGCTGGTCCAATTTGTCATGTTGTCCCTCACACCATTGAGTAGCATACAACATATTTTGATGAAAGATTTGAGCAATTTATTGCCCCATTTACCGAGGGATCTGTTTTGCATTTTCTGACTATCCATAATAACATACTCCACATACTCCTCCGGCTTCATATGAGGATTTCCCTCCTTACGCTCCAGGCCCTCATAAGTAGGATATGCGCAGTCTGGCCGTGACAAATTTCCACAAGATATGCCTTCATCATCTACTCATTCTCCTTGTCGTTAGTATGAACTTCGACCTCCCAAGTACCAGAGACAGCTTGATTGTGGAACAAGAGCTCATATTGGAGGACGATATTGTCACTAAATGTAATTGTGGTTGTTAACGAAATCTCATGTTTTCCATGTCTCAGCACATTTATTTTATGAATATTAATTATTTACGTAATTTCAATATAATTTATTATTTACGTAATTTTATAAAAATTATCAATTAAATAAATATTATTAAAAAAATTCAGAAAATTTGAGCCCGCCTCAGTTACCCACGTGCCGGGTCGAGCCCTGCTTGGCAGGTCGGATGCCGAGTAAAGGCCTATATGGCTCGCTCGACATATGGGAAGCCGAGTGGAACCCAATTGGCATATGAGCCACCGAGATGGGCCTAATCAGTAGCCTATATGCCGATTGGGTTTCGCTCGACAACCCATATGCCGAGCGGCACCCAATTGAGTATTTTTTAATGTTATTTTGGTAATTTTTTAAAATTCTAATTTGAAAATATGCCCAGTTGCAACGAGTGGTGCTGCAGCGTGCAACACCATTATGTCAAGCCGGGCCGACTCGGCAGCCTATATGCCGATTGGGGTTGCACGGCGCCCCTGCTCGACATATGGGCCGCCGAGTAGGGTCCAATCGGGCAGATTGCCGAGCGGCACCCAATTGGGTTTTTTTAATGCTATTTTGGTAATTTTTTAAAAATGGAGAATTTCCCTTTTCATTCTGCGTTTCTCGGCCAATGAAATTTATTTTATTGTTGTTTCCTTTGTCGTTGACTAGATTTTATCCGCTTTGCTCTTTGGAGTAGTTTTTAGATACGTAACACAGATACTTTTCGAGTGCCTCTATATTGTGTTCGACACTTTTCGATACTCGATACTCTTGGACATGCGACCAACACGTGGTCATAATCTAGACACCCCAGCGACGCAACTCCAGCATCCCGATTTGCTATTTCGACATGTACGAGATCAATTTTAAGCATTTTATGGATAATAATATATAGTGATTAAAAATATACACTTTAGTCATACTCCCAACCATCCCAAAATTAATATACCCAGATAATATATATGTGAAAATATACATTTACTAGACAACATGTCACAACGTATCGACATTCCCTATTTTTTGAGAAATCAGTTAGTGACGTGTCGCGTCGGTGCTATTATTGCCTAAGTTAGTATAATCAGAATTGCAATTGAAAGACTAACTTTCAGCCAATGCAAACGAGTAAGCAAAATGTTGATCTAAACCCAACGAATTGACGCTGTGTCATTAAGACAAATTTGCCCCCTTAATCAGGACTTGAGGACCTAGGACAATTGTCTTTATGATAGAACGGATCGCGTTCCTCTGAAGCAGTACTTCTTCAAAGGACTCCTGCGAACGTAACTTTGCAAAACTATTGCACAAATGATGAAGATGAGCAGTGAGTGGTGGGACACAAAAATTTCAGTCATTCGAAAAGTGACGGTCGATAATGTATTTATAGACAATGAAGAGTTGCAAAGTCGAACGTTTTTGTTGGTGAAGGATTGCGAATCGAACAGAGTTCTATTTCGAACAAACATGTGTGTTCGCTTTATTCCGAAAGATCATGTTTGTTCAACAATCGAACTTGTTCGCTCAACGCTGAACAGACATATCTGTTCGGAAGAGAAAGAGTGTCTAAAAGTCGTGTCTCTTCAATTTAAAATAAAAAAATAATGGTGTGTAAAAAATAAATAAACGCATGGACCCGGGCCCGGCCTGAACCGAATCGAATCGAGCCAGCAGGCGGCCGAGCTGCAGCGGTGCGTGCGTCTGAGCCGACCTAGCTTTGCGTAGTTCCTCCCTCGTCCACAAAAGTGTCGTGCCCTTTGGGGCCCAAATCCATTTGTGAATTTTTAATATTTAAACACATCCACCATCTACTCTTTTTTCAATATGGGACTCTCCATCCTTCTTTTTTCATTCACTTGTTATGGATTTTTTTTCAACAAAATCCCAACAATTCCCCACGTGAATGAGATATTCAGATATCACAGCTCTTCTGTATGCATTGGATGCAATGTGCAATTATTTCATGAGAGAACATTGCATTAGGATAAGTAGTCTGAGACTTTAAACTTTCCCTAGTGAGACATATCGAACTTACTCGGTCAATAAATAGACGTAATGTCTTTGAACTGTCGACCTTTCGTGTAAGTCTAGACAATAAAAATCACACAACTATCTTTCAAACAAAGTTAGTTCTCATTGTTGTGTTCATTTTGGCCGTAAACACTGTCTGGTCTCATGAATGCTTTAAAGAATTCGGTCTTTTCAATTCTCTTGGAAGCGGCTCTCGCTTCACACTCACATAGGTGATTTTTGAATATGTGGTATATTACATAATTAATTCAGAATCATTAAAAGATTTTGCTCATCCTTCATATGTCAATACTGTTTTCATCCGAGAATGAGTAAGAATTTACAGTACTCTACACTGTCTTCATAGCTCGGATGTCTCTTTGAACCTAGATCTTGAGATTTTCAGTCAACTAGGTAGGGTTTCCGCTATGATGACTTATTTATAGGCCTTTAAACCCATTTCCCTTGATGTTTTCACAACCAACTTTCTAGCTAGACCTTTTGTTAGTGGATCTGCAACATTATCTTTTGACTTCACATAATCAATTGTGATAATTCCATTAGAAAGAAGTTATCTTACAGTATCGTGTCTTCGACGTATATGTCGAGACTTACCATTATACATGACATTCCTTGCCCTTCTTATTGCCGCTCGACTATCACAATGAATACAAATAGCTGGCATTAGTTTAGGTTAATTAGAAATATCTTCCAAGAAATTTCGAAACCATTCCGCTTCTTCACCAGCCTTATCCAAAGCAATAAATTATAATTCCATAGTAGATCTTGCTATACAAGTTTGTTTGGATGATTTCTAAGACACTGCTCCCCCACCAAGTGTGAACACATATCCACTTGTTGATTTTGTATTTTTTGTGCCGGTTATTCAATTTGCATCACAATATCCTTCAAGTATCGCTGGATATTCAGTTTAATACAAAGCATAGTCTTAAGCATGCTTCAAGTAGCCCAACACACGTTTTATGATTTTCTAGTGATTTTCATTTGGACTAATTATAAATCGATTTAGTTTGCTTACTGCACAAGCTATGTCTGGTCTAGTATAGTTCATGACATACATTAAACTGCCTAGTATACTAGCATACACATTTTGAGCTTTGCTTTCACTAGTATTTTTTGAAATATGTAAATTAACATCTATCGGGGTACTTACTTGTGCAATGCCTAGATTCTTGCATTTTTCAAAAATCTTCTCAATGTAATGGGATTGCGATAGAAATAATACTTTAGATGTTTTACGGATTTTTATTCCTAAAATAACATCTGCGACCCTCATGTCTTTCATATTCAATTTGCTTGTGAGCATGCGCTTGGTTACCTTGACAACCTCACTATTGCTTCCTATTATAAACATATCATCTACATACAAGCATAAAATGACAAAACTATTATGAGTGTTCTTAACATATACACATTTATCGCACTCATTAATCTTGAAACCATTCGTCAACATGACTTGGTCGAATTTAGCATGCCATTATTTTGGTGCTTATTTCACGCTGTATAGTGACTTGATAAGCTAACACACTTTCCGCTCTTGTCCTGGAATAATAAACCCTTCAGGTTGTTCCAAATATATTTCTTCTTCCAGATCCCCATTTAGAAAAGCTGTTTTAACATCCATTTGATGGATTTCAAGTTTATACATCGCTGCTATAGAGATTAACAACCGTACGGATGTAATTCTTGTGATAGGTAAATAAGTGTCGAAATAATCAATACATTCTCGTTGCCTGTAACCTTTTACTATAAGCCCAGCCTTATACTTATCAATAGTACCATATGCTTTCATTTTCCTCTTAAATATCCACTTACATTATAGTCGCTTATTACTAGGAGGAAGGTCAACCAATTCCCAAGTATGGTTAGACGAGATGGATTCAACTTTATTATTGATAGATTCTTTCCGGAGCGGGGCTTCTGGGGATGTCACAGCTTCCTTAAATGTCCGAGGCTCATTCTCTAACAAATATGTTAGAAAATTAGGTCCAAGAGACGTAGAGATCCTTTGTCTTTTGCTACATATAGGTTCATCCTCTATCAGATCACTTCTAGATGTATTGTCTCGGGGCCTTTTCTCGTTACCAATTAGCTCATATACTGTGTTATACTTAAGTATATTATCAAAGAACGAAGCGTCCCTTGACTCAATAATCGTATTAACATGTATATCTGGGATCTCAGACTTACGAACAAGAAATCGATATGCATTACTATTAATAGCATATCCAATAAAGACACAATCAACGGTTTTTGGTCTTATCTTAACTTTTTTAGGCTTAGGAACTGCAACCTTAGCCAAACACCCCCACACTTTGAGATATTTCAAATTAGGCATTCTGTCTTTCCACTTCTCATAGGGAGTTTGTTGTGTCTTTTTATGGGGTACTCTATTTAAAATAAAGTTTGCCTTCAAAACAGCTTTTCTCCATAAATTTTGTGGTAAACCAGAACTATTCAACAATGCATTCATTATTTTCTTTAAAGATCGATTTTTCCTTTCCGCCACACCATTCGATTGTGGTGTGTAAGGAGCGGTGATTTGCTGAATAATATCAAACTCAGTACAAATTTCCTCAAAAGGAAATTCATATTCACCTCCTCTATCGTTTCTTATCATTTTTATTTTCTTATTTAACAGATTTTCAACTTTAGACTTG
Source organism: Rhodomyrtus tomentosa (assembly GCA_028455895.1). Taxonomy (NCBI): domain Eukaryota; kingdom Viridiplantae; phylum Streptophyta; class Magnoliopsida; order Myrtales; family Myrtaceae; genus Rhodomyrtus; species Rhodomyrtus tomentosa. The sequence continues at coordinate 24,695,191 of JAPCWY010000009.1, read as the reverse complement.
TAAGTTCTAAAAGCATTCACAGCTTCATATTTACTGCTAAGTAAATAGATATAACAATACCTTGAACAATCATCCATAAATGTGATAAAATACTTCTTACCACCTCTAGAAGGCATCGCTTTCATGTCACAAATATCTATGTGTATTAAATCTAAAGATTCTGTTATTCTATTATTTACAGAATGAAAAGGAGGTTTAGAGAACTGAGATTCAACACACACTTGGCATTTTTCACTTGGACAGTCAAAGTTCGGCAATAATCTTATATTCATTAATTTCTTTATCGACTTATAATTAACATGTCCTAGTCTAGCATGCCAAATATTAGGAGACTCAAGCACATAAGTAGAAGCAGCTTTATTCATGTCATCCTTTGTTACAACAGTCATTGCATTCAGCTTGAACAAATCATCACTCAGATAACCCTTTCCTAGATACATCTCATATTTGGAGAGTACAAACTTGTCAGACACAAACACCAACTTGAGCCATTCTTGCTAAGAAGAGATCCAAACACTACTAAATTCTTACAAACACATGACACATGCAGGACATTATTTAGTGTCACGACTTTTTCATATGTCATATTCAGAGCAATCTTTCCAACACCTTCAACCTTAGAGGTCGATGAATTAACCATGTAAAGTTTTTCATCACCCTCCACAGTAGTATAGGATGAGAACATTGATCTGTTTGCACAGATATGACGAGTTGCTCCGGTATCAATCCACCACTCCTTGAAATTTCCCACCATGTTGCACTCAATTATCATGACAGTAAGATTTATCAACACCATTGGAACTCTACTCCATCATGTTAGATTGAGTTTTCTGTCTTTTATTGGCTCTGCAGTCTTTGGCTCGATGTCCAGACTTGCCACAGTTGAAGTATTTGCCAACGAACTTCTTCAGGCCTTGAGCAAATCTCTCTCCAGACTTGTTAGGCATTTTCCTCTTCTTGTTGGGTTTCGCCCCTTCTTCAACAACATTGGCCCTTGAGAACTCCAATTTTTTGCTAACTTTCTTCTCAGAAAGCCTATTATCTTCCTCAATCCTCAATTGAACAATCAAGTCTTCAAGTGATAACTCTTTTCTCTTGTGTTTGAGATAATTTTTTAAATCTCTCCAAGATAGTGGCAATTTTTCAATGAAGGTAGCCACTTGAAATGATTCACTTTGTGTCATTCCTTCAGCATGAATATCATGCATGATCACTTGAAGCTCTTGAATTTAACTTAAGACGGTTTTAGAATTGACCATCTTAAAATCCAGAAATTTGCCGACAATGAATTTCTTCAATTTAGCATCTTCTGTTTTGTATTTCTTGTCCAGACTATCTCATAACTCCTTAGCTGTTTTCAGCGGATTATAAACGTTATACAGGGTATTGTCCAGACCGTTGAGGACATAGTCGTGACACAAGAAGTCAGAATACTTCCATGCATCCACAGCAACAACCTTTTCCTTGTTTGTCTCTCCAGCGTCCAATTTAGGACCATCCTCATTGAGGAATCTTTCTAAATTCAAGGTCGTGAGATAGAACAACATCTTTTGTTGCCCTCTCTTGAAATTAGAACCAATGAATTTTTCTGACTTTTCTCCATGATTCGGAATAAGAGTAATCGGAATCGAAGCCATTTCTATTTAAAAAAATGGGAAAACAGAACGTATATAATATCGAACAATTATATAAATGAAGTCACATAATTATTATTTTTAAAAAAAATTATAAGGACGACGGCAATTGGGATTGACAAAGGACTATTCGAACTACGTTATAGAGTTTCGAAAAAGGACTGATTCGAATAGACGTGATATGTGAACGATGGTACAAAATATTTCTAACGACAATATCACACGAACTAGGCACGAGGAACGTCAAAAAAAAAATTGTCTTAAAATTGTTATTGCCTAAGTTCGTATAATCAGAATTGCAATTGAAAGACTAACCTTCAGCCAATGCAAACGAGTAATCAAAATGTTGATCTGAGCCCAACGAATTGACGTTGTGTCCTTAAGATAAATTTGTCCCCTCAATTAGCACCCGAGTATCTTGGACAATTGTCTCCTAGGATATAACAAATCGCATTACTCTGAAGCGGTACTTCTTCAAAGGACTCCGGTGAACGTAACTTTGCAGAACTATCGCACAAATGCTGAAGATGAGCAGTGAGTGGTGAGACACAAAAATTTCAGTCATTCGAAAAGTGGCGGTCAATGTTGTATTTATAGACAATGAAAAGTTACGAAGTAGAACGTTTCTGTTGACGAAGTATTGCGAACCGAACAAAGTTCTATTTCGAACAAACATATCCGTTCGCTTTATTTTGAACGATCATGTTTGTTCGACAATCGAACTTGTTCGCTCAACCCCGAACAGACATATCTGTTCAGAAGATAAAGAGTATCCAAAAGTCGCGTCCCTTCAATTTAAAATAAAAAAATAATGGTGTGTAAAAAATAAATAAATGCGTCGACCCGGGCCCAACCCGAACTGAATCAAGCCGGCCGGCGGGCGAGCTGCGGCGGCGCGTGCGTGTGTGCCGACCCAACTTTGCGCAGGTACTCCTCCGTCCACAAAAGTACCGTGACTCTTAGGGCCTAAACCCATTTGTAAATTTCTAATATTTAAACACATCGACCATCTACCTTTTTTTTTTTTTTCAATGTGAGACTCTTCATTCTTATTTTTTCATTCAATTCTTGTGGAATTTTTTTTCAACAAAATCCCAACAGGTGCTATATTGGATACTGACATTGAAGCGATTCATACTATTTGTCTCGAATACGAAATTCTTTTTAAATATATTTTCCATTTTTTTAAAGGTTTCCGAACGACCATCTAATACTAATTATTTGTCTTTATGTTTTGTTTTTTTTCGTATCTTTTCAAAGTTCAACCCAACTACCCCTTTCGATATTCTCACACTCATCGTGAAGCGTTCGATTCGAGTCGTAAGTATTCACATCAATGACCAAGGTTGACCGGCGCTTCACATCTGTCTAGTAATCAAATGACCGAGGTTGACCGGCGCCATTATCGCGGCCTCACCGGCAATGCCCGTAACTAGAAGGCTCTCTCCACATCAGGTCATAAAAATGTCTTAAGGCACAAATAAGCCTGAAATCCGCTAATGACATGGCTTTAATTTGTTAACTCGTAGAAAGAAAGCGACCTCTTCGTCATTAGACTACCGCCCTCCATGTCGAGGCAATTAGACTGCGTTTAAGTGGGGAAGGACGCATCTTTCTTTGCCATTGTTACAAAGTAATTCTAATTACACCCCTCAAGTTTTTGACAATTAACGAGACACCCTTGTAATTTCAGTCTATTTAGCACCATCTGAGCCTATTGTTGAAGTATATTTATGGGCATTAGAATATTTTCTGCGAGAGAATATTGCCAGAGATATTTTTAGATATTAAGGACGTTATTTGATATTTTGTTATTTCCTAATATAGCTAGTTTCCTTGTTAGATTAGAATAAGATATATATATATATATATATATATATATATATATATATATATATATATATATATACATACTCTTTTATTTTATTTAACTATAAATATCCGTTGAGGATTTTCCCACCAAGAGATAGGAACCAAATCAACATTCTATCTTAAGCTTCGCGCGGCTCTCTTTCAATTGCGAGCATCATCGACGAGCAATGTTTGCTGCTTAGTGCCCAGACAGCTGTGAGCGCCGGAGTCGAGCATATCTCCATTGAGCAGGCAAAGTTGATAGGTATGGGGGGCAATGTAGCATAGTCTGCCAAAATCGAAGTTGGGCTGTTACCCGATTTTACCAAGGTTGTGTAAAAAAGAGGCATCGATTTTCTGATCATGTGTTTCGTCGGCCCTTATCAAATCAAGTCGTTATATGAATTACATAGGATTTGTCGTGCAAGATGCAGCTCACCCGTTCAGATTCGATTTGAGAAATCCACATCAATTATCTAGTTGCCCATTAGATAATTCCTTGTGTTGAAGTTGTTGTTGTCGCCCTACATCGTTTGTGAATGAGTATTGTATGCTTTTTATATTTATGTGGTATTCCTTCACCTAATAAATTAAGTTTTTGGGTTAGACTTTTTAACATGGTATCAGAACTGGTGTTATTCATTTTCCACGTATGTGGTCCCACTCCTCATTAATCAATTTTCACGTGTCCGTTTTCCGACAGGGTGTTGAAGTTGTTGTTGTCGTCCCACGTCGCTTGTGAATGGGCCTTGTGTGCTCTTTATATTCATGTGGTATCCCTCCACCTAATAATTTAAATTTTTGGATTGGACTTTCTAACATAGTATCAGAGTTGGTGTTATTCCTTTCTGCGTATGTGGGCTCAATTCCCATTAATCAATTTTCACGTGCCCACGTGAGATGGGGTGTTGATGTTGTTGTCGTCGTCTTACATCCCTTATGAATGAGTCTTACTCTTTAGAGATATTTGAAGATATTAGGAATATTTCTAAATAACTTAAGTTTTTGGATTGAAATTTCTAAATCGTCGTTAGAGATATTTGAAGATATTAGGAATATTATCTATTGTTGTGTTATTTGGTAGGATAGCTAGTTTGCTTGAAGAAGGCGAGAGAACGTTCCACGTAGGATGTTGTGCCAAGGTGCGTGAATTAGAATTAGACGTCGAAACATGAATGCCATATAAACCATTGTTGCACTAGTTGCATCACCACTTTGAATTATCACTAGAGGTTATAATAATAATAACAATAATAATAATAATAATAATAAAATTTGGACTCCAGGCTTTTGTAAATTATTTATTTTTAGAGGATATTCCTTTCCCCGGCATTTTAGCAATTCTATAACGCCATTTAATTCGAAAATAACGACATAGGCTACTCAAAACACTAATGATCAAAATGAAACCATCGAGGTATATCTTAACACTCGACAAATTAACCTAGAGGCACGTGTCCATACCACATCAATGAAGCTTCAAGCGACTTCAAAAAGAAAGATTTTTTCCCCTTCAAGGGGCACAAGTCTTCTTGTGATCTTCCATTCAGTTTTATTTTATATATATATATATATATATATATATATATATATATATTCTTCTTTAAATGCTATCTATTAGTTCTATCATCATAATTTCAGCAACAACAGACTTTAAACGATTAAAAACTCATTGAATAATTTCTTTTAATTATTTGAACTGTCTCTGAATAGCTGATTACGAAATTGGAAAGACTCCATCGCGAATAAGGAAGATAAAATTTGAGTAGTTAAATCTATCCGGTAAAATGAATTAAGCTCATTAAGTAATTTATTCCAGTTATTTAAACTGCATCTGGTGAATCGTTTTGACTATGAAATTGAAATTGGATAGACTCTCCAACTCGGACAAACGACCAACATAAGCGGTCGGTCGTCTTTGGTCGAATCCGAGGAAAACTCGTTCACTCTGCAACCCTACTCTTGTTACGCAAGTCAAAGGTGAGGCGACCCACGAAGAAGAAACAAAGAGTCTCCCGGTTTCGCAAGAAAACCATATTTGCCGCCAAAAAGACTTCTCCGAAACCTTCTCATTCTCCACCTCGTTTCCCCAAAATCGCCTCTTCGTGAAATTAGGGCACGATCAATCGATTCGGTTCGATCGCTCCCGGGAAGCGTCCCTGCATCTGTGAGTCCTCTCTCTCTGTCTCTGTCTCTGTCTCTCTCTCTCTGTAGCAATTTCTTTATGTTTGCGACAATGTGGGTTTGTGAGCTTCGTATTTGATTATGTCGTTCAAAACAGGCGATCGGATGGTGGGGAGTGTGTTCTTTTTATCAAAGCCACTTAAGTTTAAGACTTGATTGACGTGCGGGTTTTTGAATCTGTTTGAACGTTGTGAGCTTGTGCCCAAAAGTTTTGATCTTTGGTAGAATCTTTGGCGTTGAATGCTGCCGTGACATTCAAGATATTAGACGTTGAACTCTCACGGAAGCTCCTTTATTTGCCTGAGAAGAGCGTTGACGCTACGGACCTGATTGGACGAGCCTCGTGCGGGGTAGCCTGAGTGGTCCGAGCACTTAACAGGATTAGATTCTAATACTGAGTCGTCGCAAAGTTGTTGGCTAGGTATGAATTGGCACCTTATTCATTACAGTTCGAGAGTGTGCAATTATTGTTTTCAGTGTGAACAATGTTCCGATGTATAGAGTTAGAATTCTCTTTTTTCAATTAAAGTTTTGGTTATTTAGCCGCTCTTTCTTAGTTCTTTTGTCTCTTTTATCAGAATGTCTTGATTGTTCGACATCAACCGACTGAATATGTAGATTGGAGAAATGTCACCGTGATAAACTGAAAAACCCTTGCAGTGATATATCATGAAACGTCATGCGTCGTGTTTTGGCCCCTTTCCAATAGTGGAAAGCAGTATCTGATTCCGTGATGGGACATACAGTTCCTTTCATGATTTCTTTCTGGGAGATGGAAAACGTAAAGCTCTCTTTTTTAAGGTTTTTGTCATAGAATCCCATTGATGCTAAGATTGAAGTGTCCAGTCCCCAAGCCCCCCATCATCACCCTGGAAGATGACACACTGTGCTTCTGTGTATTATCTCACTATGAATGCTGCTTTCAATTGAAACTGAATGGTAATCTGTGAAAATGAAAAATGTGAAGGGAAGTATTCTATCAGGTGGTTTTCCTTTGAATAGATTTTGCATAGGATATATCTGCTGTGAACATGAGAGTCTCGAGGTGCAGGAATCATCAGAGATGGAATGTTGTTAAAAGACGAGCCTTTAGATCATTATCTGCCTGTTGATTGATCAAGGGTTGAAGTTTGTTTCACTCACAGAATCCTAGAGATGATAGAATTGGAAAGGCTATTTTGTGTCTGTCAAGATTGAGGGAAATGTTTCGGGACACTCAATATAAATAAAAGGAATGCATGCCAAACCCGTTACTGCATTTGTAGGGTTACAAATGACTTGACTAAGTAGGATGTTGAGAGAAAACAAGTTTTTCTTTTGTCAAAGATTAGATGAGGGATTTTTGTTTAAGGTATATTTAGACATGTTACGTACTACCTATGGAATTCCTTAAGTAAATGCTGCTATTGTGAATAAGCATCTTGTCAAATGAGTGAAGAGTTCAAAAGAGGAAGCATATTTTAATGGAAGGTTTCACACTTAAAGCCTTATAGAAGGTTAACCACCAAAAACAAAACATGGAGTTGGATTGCATCACACATACTAAAGAAAAGGTTAGCTGCTGGCATTATTTTGTCTTTTCAATCTTCAATATATTTTTCAATTATGTTACACACTCATCATGAGGAAGATGCCGATGTACCTTTTAGTTGTTACTACCCACCTATTTCCCCCCTAATGTAAATGGTTGAAATGAGAAGACTAACATTAGTTGGCCTGATCCCATTTAAATGTCATAACTGTTCTTAACATATAAATTTTCCAATTTGCAGTCTGAGATCCTCAAAGCAATTGTAAATGCTGGGAAAAGGGTATATACCTGGTCAACATTTTGGCCAGAACTGGAACGGTTTCTTCCCTAATGGCTTCTTGCAGTCAAGGGGCAATGTTCCACCCCTAGGGTTTGCAAGAAGTTCCTTTAGAGACTGGCGTAAAAATCCTCAAATCAGTTGCTGTCGTGATTTGATTAGAAGGAAAATGTAAGTTTCTCAATCGAAATGCTTGTGATTTTTTTTTTTTTACAATTTTCTCTCTAATTTTAAATCTCTGGAATTTGAATCCTTTGAGGACCGGTCAAATGCTCCTGCAGAATGGAAGTTTTCCCATGGATCATGAACGTACGACAGGACTGGGAATTACTGGCAGTAGGCCTTGCAAATGATCTGGAGGAGAATTTGTTCATGGAGTCTGCTTCTGAGGTTTGTTTTATGTTTTCCACAGCTGGAATGGGAATTTCAGTTATTGTTTCATTTTTAAAAAAAATTGTTGGTTTTTATGGCCTTCATATAGTAATTGCACCCATATGGTATGCATGTGATCCCGCAAGTTCACGTACACTTTCATAAGCCTCAGCAGGCTGGTATGGGTGAATACCTGAAACCCAACCCATCCACTCCCCGCGGCTCTTTTTCTGCTTTGTTGGGACTGGCTGATGCACAAAGTTCATTTAGTTCATGGTTCATTTAATGGATTCTTATTTTGCAAATGGTTATTAGGTTGAGTATATGAACCTGGAGACTCTTAATATTCGGTTGGAGATATTGCTTGCACGAATGATTTATGAATCAAATACCACTGGAAGATTGGATGAAAGTGCAACTTCATCATTCCCCATGTCCGGCATTATGACAAGTGCAGATTCATTTGCTGGAGGCACCTCAAATGCCCTCAATGCTCCTTTGAGTGACTTAAACAACCATAATGTTGCTTTTGATGCGGTCTTGGATTGGTATTTCTTATCAAGAAGTGCAGTTGGGCTTCAGAATGTGAACTTACCAAAGCAATCAGGTGATTCTTCACACATTAACTAATAGAGGACTATTGATCTTCGATTCAACATCAACATCAACATCACCTTTATCCCAAATAAGTTGGGGTCGGTGGTTGATGAACCCAATGCTAATAAAAAATAAATAAAAATAAAATAAAATATAAATAAAACTAAGAATAAGAATAAGAATAAGAAAAAAAAGGACTAAAGACTAAAAAGGGCAGGCTGGGACATAGGAACTAAAGACTAATGACTATTGATCTTCAGTTGATTAACTAATAAAGGAAGTGGTTATTTTCCTTAGGATCTGCTGCTGCAGACTGGCAAGGAATTAATGAGTTGATTATTAGCTCCGACAATGGGCCAATGCATTTTCCAGCTGCTGCAGCTGACACTGTCTCCTCAATCAAGGAAACTCCAGGCAGCTCGTCCTACTTGGATCATATTTCACGTAATGCTGCTGCTTATGGTGGATCAGTCTTTCCTCCTGTTAGTTCGCAGCGTTGCAATGAGGCTTTATTTAAAGATTATTCCATGGAGAAACAATTCAATTTTCAGCAGAACTTGCAAGTATACAATCAGCATAGTGTGAAACCTGTTAATCCATCGGAGTCGCAGGTCCCTTCCGATGGTTCTGGGCTTGATTACTTTACCCAATCCTCTCAGGCATCAGTGCCTCAACTTTTTGAGCTCCCTTCATACCAATTAGCGTCTGCTTTCCCTTGGAAAGGCGCTTTGCCATCTTCATCTGAAACTGCTACAAAAGCTGAGTCGAGTTATCCAGCACACGGCCATGCTTGTCAATGTATCGATTGCTTTTTTGGAGGCCTACATCCGCTTTCAGCTGTTTGCAGTAGGCCAAAATCTGGATCCCCAGAAATGACACCTCCCTGCTCAAAACGTCAGAAGATGGATGTTCTTTCTTGTGTCCCTTTATCTGAGGTGGGAACTTCTTGTGTGCTTGATCCAGTAATGGCTCAAGACTCCTCTGCTGGAAGACTTCCAGGCTTGCAGCACTTGCCTCAATCTACCATATGTGTTCAAAAAGTAATGGTGCTTGGAACTAAACCAAGTACAAGTCCCTCTGCAAGTACCCGCACCACTTTTGAAACTATTAACAATCTTCTGCATCGTCCTTTTGTGCCAAATGTAGAAATTCCTGATAGTCCATCAAAAGAACTCCTGAGTACTTCTGTTGTGGAAGACTTGGACCACATTGACATTGGTTCGACTATTGCTGATCATTCAGTTGACTCTGTTGAAGTAAGGTCCAGCAGTCCACATACTGTCTTTGAAGAGCATAGAGCTGACACTGAAGAGGTGGGACAATTCGGGATTGATTTGGGCGATGAAAATAGGGAAGTTAAGAACAAAACTTTGGCAACTATTGATGTTACCAACTGGAGAGCCGAGTCAGAAAAATCCAAGATAAGAGGTGTTTCATTGATGGAATTTTTCACCAAAGAGCAAATAAAGGAACATATAGCAGGGCTCAAGCGATGCATTCATCAGGTTAGTGGGGGGAATGACTCAGTTCTCATTTGGCAATCAATCGTCATTTACTTCTCCCAGAATTTGCATTATGCACCCTCTGTGCTAATTGAGGCTCTAAGTTTTCCAAGTTTATCTGATTAACATGCATTGCTTGCGTACGTGTATGTAACTAGGTTACTCCTTAAAAATGTCTGCTAATGCTCAACCTTGACTAAATTGTTGTTTTGCTTCATTTTATTTATTTTTCCCATGAACTCCAACTAGTTTGGGATAAAGGCGATGTTGATGTTGTTATTTATTTTTCCCATGAAAATGAAGGTAATACTCTTCATTCATACATTGCCTATTGTTTGGCATCTAGAGATCGTCACATCTTGCAATAGTCGATGCAGAGTGTGTACTTCGATTTGTTTATCCGTGTTTGTTCTGTTGTAAGCTGTCTATTAGTAGATGGCAAAGTGTGATGGCCGTAGGAACTAGTAGGGTTAAACTTGGACATAAAACTAGTTTTCTGGGGTCACTGGGGCGGAAGGACAACTAGGAGGAAGTGGAGTTTATGCTGTTTGACAATTTTTTTTTAAAGTCTAAGATAGTTATAAACTCATGCAGTCAGTTGTGCTCATTTCAATAGAATAAAACAAAGGAACATCTCAGACTCCTGCAGACTTATGACAGAGATCTTTATAAAGAACTATCATTTCAATGCAATCCCAGACTAATTCCGGTGAGAATAGTCCAAGATAAAACTTTTGGGCTGGAGTATGTTCTCCTGGATGGAAAACTTCAGTATGCATGAATCTGGAAGTAGATATCAATTAATCTTGTCAATTGTGCTGTCTGGAAATGGGGAGATGAACTTCTTTTGTATTTGAAAGTATGATACTGCTCAATGAACTTCTAAACTTTGGCGTGGTATAAGAATAGTTGCATTTTGTGTCAACCATTTATTGCAATCTTTCGTTGAATCGTTTATGAAGGTAGGGAGGCTTTTTCTTAGGCAATCATGAGCTTAAACTCCTTGAGACTAAACGATGGTTTGATTTGTATAACCTGGGAAAAGTGATGGGCTTAAAACATTTTCATGATCAGAAATTGTGATGTCCAAGGAAAGGAAATTATTTTCAACCATGGATTGAAATAAGTTAAAATAAACGTTGATTGATAACTCCTCATGCATTTTTTTTACAGCAGTTATCAGAAAAGGACATCAAAATTGATCTTCCGAATTCCATACGTGAGAATTCATGCCAGCTGTGTGGAGCAGACAAGCTTGTATTTGCTCCATCACCCATATATTGTTCATCATGCAGCGTCCTAATCAAAAGAAATGGGTTTTATTATTGTACGTCAAATGAAATTGACGTACAATGTACGTTCTGCCCATCATGCCACAATTGTTGCAGACGTGGGACCATTAAGTGCGGGGGAATTTCTGTTTCCAAGGCCAAGCTCCACAAGAGAAAGAATGATGAGGAAATTGAAGAATCAGTAAGTCAACTCGATCAAATTTCTATTTCATAACCTCACGAGGTTAGTCTCTCATCTTGGCATTTTGGTGCAGTGGGTTCAATGTGATAAGTGTGGAGCCTGGCAACACCAGATTTGTGCCCTTTTTAACGATAAAAGAAATTTAGGAGGAAAAGCCGAGTATATATGCCCCATTTGCTCCTTAAATGAAATGGGAGATGCTATGCTCATTCCACCTCTGAAGGTTGGTATTCTTAAAGCTGAAGATCTACCAAGAACCAAGCTCAGTGATTGCTTAGAGCAAAGAATTCAAAAGCGTCTCAAGGAAGAGAGAGAACAGAGAGCAAGAGTCTCAAAAAAGGGATTTTACGAGGTAAAGTGCAAATCAGTGAAGGCTGCGATACAAACAAATCTTCTTGAATTGCGAAAATGTGTTACCTCCAGTATTTATCATGCTAGCGTACCATAGAACTTCCATTTGATGGAGTTCTATGTGTTATGGTTGCAATTTTTATAAATGAAATATGGATCTTCTATAGTCTTTTCATTTTGATCCTATATTTTGATGACTAGGTTCCTGGCGCTGAAGATCTTGTAGTAAGAGTGGTTGTCTCTGCTAAAAGAAAACTAGAAGTGAAGAAGCATTTTTTGGATACCTTTCCTGAGTTGAATTATCCAGCTGAGTTTCCATACCGTTCAAAGGTGAAGTCAGATTTTACATTTTGGAAAACATACCTCTTTTACTTGACCTTCTCCCCTTTAGCGTTCCTCTGCTCTAAAACATGTCTAATTAGCTATATCAATGATCAGAAGAATAGGTAAAATACATGGTATACTGCATATATTATGTACTCATAAATGGTCTGGTCCCATCCACATATACGTACTTCTTTCGTGCCTTAAGGAAGATATTTTTTCTTCCCTTTAGTACAGAAAATGGTGCACTGCATTGTTTTGATATCCAGTTATTTGACAAGATACTTGACCTTCCCTTATGTAGGACATAAGAATCACTAAAATATGTAACATGTGCATACATTATGTGCTCATGAATCGTGCGTGATTAATTTCCTCTTAATCTTGCAAAGGGAGTTCTGCACATTCAGGATAAGAATTGTAAATGAAGTTATACATACCCAATTGCACACTTGCACATTATGCACACTGCCTTGGAAACAATATCTCAGGAATTGTTTTTTTTCTCTGGTGCTGCCTTTGATCATACTTTTGAGTAGGCCAAGGAAATTTATATGAAGTTTTGCATTTTCAGGTCATTCTTTTATTTCAGAAGATTGAAGGGGTAGACATCCTCATTTTTGGCGCATATGTCCAAGAATTTGGCTCGGATTGTGGACACCCTAATCAGCGTTGTGTGTATATCTCCTACCTTGATTCTGTTAAGTACTTCCGACCAGAGATTGTGACCGTGACTGGAGAATCACTCCGGACTTTTGTTTACCATGAATTATTGGTAACTAAATCTGTTTCCTTGCTATTTTTTCGGCTTCTGGCTTCAGCATGCTCTGTACTGTCCCCTTGAACTAGTGTTTTGTTGTCTTTTGTCAGATTGGATATCTCGAATGCTGCAAACAGCGAGGTTTTTCAAGCTGCTTTATCTGGGCATGCCCCCCTCCGAAAGGAGAAGATTACTTGTTTTACTGTCATCCTGAAACTCAGAAAACACCACACAATCAGAAACTGCGGAAATGGTTTGTCCCATTTACCTTTCTCCTTCCTCATTTGCCTGTTCATCGTTTTGTTTATGTACAAGCCTTCTCAAAATACTATGCCATCTTTTCTTCTGGTTATTATTCTGTTTTTCTTTTCTTTTTCTTTGGCCAGCTCTCTGTTTATAATGTCAATCTCCGTTTTCTAATTTTTTTAAACGCTAAATATTTCTATGGTTGTGGTTAATATCATACTAGTAGTTTCTGTGTATTTGCAGGTATCAGTCAATGCTGCATAAGGCAGTTGAAGAAAATATAGTCATAAGCACTTCGAATCTTTACGATCACTATTTTCTTCCTCCCCAAAGAGGTATGACCAAGATAACTGCTGCTCGTTTGCCATACTTTGAAGGCTACTATTGGTCTGCTTCTGCCGAGAATTTGATTAAGGATATTGAACAAAAAGATGTGGATGACTCTCAAAAGAAGGGACAAAAAATCTCGTCAAGATTTTTGAAAGCCATGGGACATAAAAGCTCTTCTGATGGTTCCAAAAAAGACATTCTTTTCATGCGAAAGGTATCTGATTTTGTTCATCGCAAACATTATATACATTAGTGTTAGTTGCAGTCTAGCCTCTAGATTGATTGTGACCTACGAGCTGAACACCAGAACGACAGGGAGGTCTAATTAGTCAATTGTTAATGTTAGTATGAACGTGCCTCTGTTTCGCGTCCCAATTATTTGGTTTACATCGATTAGGAGGAAACTTAATACGAGCAAGAAGTATTCCCTCTTTGCAACCCAGGTTCCAAATGTCAAATCATATACTGGAGCTTGCTTGTCTATTTTGTCTAGGTTCAACAACACTTCATTGCACGCAAATGCCTTCATAAATTACTGCTGAACTTGCAATTGAATATCTAAGATATCAGTTATTATTTGCCAATGATCTAAAGCTCTTGGACAAATTAAAGCATGTGCATGGATGAAACTGGATTAGTTTAAAATCCACGTGAGTTATTAAAGCTAAGGACAGGATTATATGTTCTTCTGTATTTAGGTTCGAACTTTTTTTTTTTCTGCTCTGTGATCAATGCTGTGATGATTGCATGACATGTTTTTTTTTTTTTAGTTGTCGCTTTACTCTTGCTGGATCCTTGTACAACAATAAGCACTTTTATTTTATGCCTGAAGATTAACTATTCTCTCTAACGTAAGTCAGTTGCATAATGCTAACTCCATGAGATCTACAGATCCATAGCTATCATTGAGTTTCACTAGGTTCTATTTGTACCTTTCTTAAACTCATGAAGAAATGGAAGTCACTCGATATCTACTACAAGGAGGTGGCTAATTGCTTGAAACTTTGTATGGACACGTTGGTTCCAGACAATGAACATGGGGAACTATCCCTAAGAAGGTTGCTATTTCATTTGTAATAGCAATCTTTTCTTTTTCCTTACATTTTTTCTGAAAATATGAAGGCTAAGTGAAATGTCAAAGTCCTCTGAATAAGATTCATTTATCAAAGAAATTATGATGTCAGTCCAGCAATTTCATGGCTGGTTGCATCTTACCTTCCTTTCTGTATCTTTGAATTATCCTCTGATTATTTTTCTCCCATTGACAATAGCTTGGGGAAAAAATCCTGCCTGCCAAGGAAGACTTCATTGTTGTCCATTTGCAGTTTATATGCTCTCATTGCCGCGAAGTTATATTGTCTACGAACCGGTGGTTCTGCAGTCAATGCAAAAATTTTCAGCTATGCAAGAGGTAATTTGTAAATAAGGTTTTCCCGTTATATCGTTCTGTTCCTGGACATTGCTTGCCAGTGTTCGAGGGACTGGCTCCCTGTAATAGTGTGCCCATTGTAGTTGTTTCTCCACTTATGTTCCTTATGCTTCTTTCACTTTATTTTGAAATTTCGTAGAAGAGGTCAATAGATGTGCTGTGGCTACCGTGGCTCATGCATTTAAATTTCTGGAATCATTGCATGTTCATGATAACTACACCACAAACTGATTTGATTGGTATATAGAGTGCAGAACTCATGCTGAGTGGAAAGTGGAGCTTTTAGCTTGCTTCACAAATCATATTGCATGCCATACAGAAAACTATCATAGGAAAAATGGCCGACTGGTTCCCGACTTAAATATGTGACATGTTACGTGGTGTATCGAGTCACTTCTTCTGGTGCTCATCTATATGAGGCCTTACGATATTTATTAGTATTTTAATTTTTAGCATATTCGCTTGGTACCTCTTTGTGTAGAGAATCCTTTGTCACTGTCAACTTGCCTATTCCTATCAGTGTTGTGGCAACCCTCATTCGAACCTTAGATTTAGCTGTTTTTGTCGAATAAGATAGTCTCACTCAGAGCGAGAGAGCAAAAACTTGTTAAATTCCCTTTCGAATAAGGGACACTCCACTCAGGCATAAGGCACAATCTAAAGCATCAATGTTGGGGATCAAATAGATTAGCAATCGATTTTAAGTAGCATACTAGGTCTAATTGTCGTTACCCAGAAGAACCAGTATTTTACATTTTGAGGCTTTTCTCTGGTAAAATTAAGGAGCATAGTTTTAGATGGGGAGGGTTCCGGTTTCACTCCTTTCATTTGTAGGATCTGTTTCATCGTTATGTTCACCTCTGGTTGTTGTGGTCTTCTCATCACTAATGTTAACCTCTCTCTCAGAACCTGGACTTGCGACCGAGGAAAGTCTGGCGATGTCAGGCATGGCACATTTAACATGAGACAACATAAAACACGAAATACAGAGAAAAAGCTCAAATATGGCACGATATGATACACTTAACATGTAGATCAACTTGAATTGACATGTGCTTGTTATAATCGTTTAGCTATATGGTATGATACCTTGATGCTAGCACGAATTGAAAATGCGGCTCTGACACACGTACACAAATTGCTAGTGACTAACTAAACGTTTTTGTTTCTGTTGCAGATGCCATGATACTGAGCAACTTCTCTACGGAACTGACGTCCACATGTTAAATGAGAAAGTAAAACATTCACTCTCTGAGGTTAGTCGCAGAGTCTTTCTTGTTTGCTGTTTACAACTGATAATGATGCGCATTCTGAAAATTTATTGATAGCTTAAGAGTAAATCATTTATATGCTTTCAGGCTCCAGTGAATGGCGTGCCTTCTGATACAGAGGACGAGGATACCACTTTGGAAAATTATTTATTTGAAAGTCGGCATACATTTTTGAAGTTTTGTCAGGAAAATCAATACCAATTCAACACACCGCGACATGCCAAATATTCCTCCATGATGATCCTGCATTACCTTGGCAATCCGAAGGATATAGTTGGTGGGGCTTCCTGCAGCATTTGCAGGAAGTTTATTGCATTGAAGCAGAGTTGGAGATGTGAGGTTTGCACTGAGTTCAGTGTATGCCAAGTGTGCTATCAGCACAAGAATTTTGTTCATGACCACCGGTTGACTCAAGGTTCTTCCAATACAGATCAGCCTGATCCTGGGACATAGCGACAATCTGAGGCTGAAACTTGTAAGCAGATGCTCTAACATATTTCCTCTCGCTGCATCAGTCATGAAATTAGAATAGCTTGTTAGCATTTTTAAGCAAGTTAATCAATTAAAGAAACACTTCCCGGCTAATCTGGACAGCTTTCGAAAAATAAAGTTGTGGCAAAGTGTTTTCTATCCTAGATATATAATGGCAGCGTACTAAGTAACTACACTGTCGGGGTAATTTACAGGAATCTGACTTCTCTCTTATATAACTATGCCAATTTTAGGCACATTGGGAAATTTGATGAATTTTCTGGGACAGAGAAGGAATTCCTCGATCCTCTTCAGCATTTCTCTGCATTTACTGTTTCCATGTGTAATTGTTGCTACACCGTGATCTTCTCCAAACACTTTCTGCATATTACTCAGATATCTAGAGTAGGCATGACAACCTATCTAAAGAACCTGTCCTTGCTGTGCTTTCATGATTTTATCATCTGCATGTAAGTGCATTTATATTTTCCATCCCTTCTACCAAGAATCAACTTTCGGTGGCTAACTAAAAAATTGATGTCCTAGTTTGTTGGAACGAAGTAATGAATTGTTCACATTTTCAGGGATGTCAGCATCAGCAAGCATGCAGAACTACTACTCACATGAAAATCTGAACTTTCATCTTTTATTCCTCTCTATTGTTGAGGAAGCCTCGTTAAGGAGGTGCACTATCATCGATGCTAGCAAAGCGAGCAGTGGTTTAATCAGACATTTGTACATGTAGGTAGTTTGAAAAGATAGCGGATATCTTTTGTGCCAAAAGAGAGGTGGGCCACCTGTATATAAACTGGAATTCACCCAGCTTGAGAATTCTGAGTGAGTTTTAACATGATTACTTGAATGATCCTTTTGCAGAAATAAACACAAAGTGAGGTGATGTATCATGACATTGTAAGCTCCAATGTTTTTGGAGCTTACAATTCCCAAAATCTAGTTTTGGTAGATCTATGGAGCATCCTGATAGGAAATTTTATGCTGGTTTTACTGGGTTTGTCTGTGGGTCTTTATTTTGTTCGTCCTTATTGAGTATTTTTCTCGCGAGAGACTTTGTTTTGCGAAGCGAGTCCAGAGGTAGTGGTATGGCATGCGATGTTCCTTATCTCCGCAAGAAATGGACTTAGGCATCCGTAAGAAATGCTTTTGATATGGTCAGGTAACTTTTGGTAAAGTATACTGCAATTCCTTTGGGGAAGTTCCCCCCCTGCATACTTAAATGCACATTTGGGCAAATGTTCCGCCTCATGAAGGCAAAAAGACGATTAAAAGCATGGCGTGAAAGAGAGAACAAGAAGAAATGCTTAATTTGCAAATCATACACATCTTTCTTGAGACAATAGTCTTGGGTTTCCTTGATCTGGTCTGTCCTTTTATCAACAGATTTATGTTTATTGTGTGCTAATTTTTCTCGAAAGAGACTGGTGTGCTTAGGTTTCACCCAATCTTTTGTCAACCATTGACAAATCGTATCCCAATAAAAGCAAGCAATCACCCACGTTACAATCTCTTGCATTCTTTTTTACCAACTCTATTCTTCATTTCACCCGTCCTGTTTTTCAACTATAGATGAGAATAAAACGTGGCTCTCTCTTCGTGCCAATTTCCAGACCAGGTGATGCCTCTCTCACCAGGCACGCTCAGGTTTGAACCCTGGATGGAAAGAGATGCATCAACTTGGACTAGCCCAAGACTTGGGCGTCAGAGTAATTTCTGTGAGATATTTACTTGAACGCAGAAACCATACACAAAGATGCAATGTATGTGAGATTCTCTGAATCATTTCCGGCAGCAAACTGCAATGTGGAGTAATCAGATAAGTACCTGGAGAGACTTGATTTCTTTGGGGTTGTGCAGTTGTGCAGTATTAGGACCATCTTAGCACAAATTAAACTAGGTATCCTAACCCGTCAAGTCAGCAATGGCGATGTCGCATGTTAATCTGCCACCGGAGTATCTTCTGCCCAGGAAAATCCAAATCCAAGATGTCGCCATTTCATCTCCGACCATAGTGGCGACGGCCATTATACCTTTCCTGATATGAATGATGAAAATCATGATAATGCAGCTGCCCAATGTCTTTCACTGGCATTCTTTGGAATTGGAGCATTTATTCAAGGAAATTTGACTGTCATTATCCCCTTTTGTTCTCTCTAGGCTTCCATGATTTCCCCATCTTCGCTCTCTTCCTTGACCTCCGCACCTGCAAATATGGTAATCCCAGACATGTCATCTTCATCATCAATATCTGCATTGACAAAAACACATAAATGTTTTCGTCCAATTAAGACAATGACTCAGATCTGGATAGAGCACGCCTTTTCTATTAAAGGACGACAAGATTACACCTTATAAACCTGAAGCAAGAAATGAAACAGACACATTAATGCCCACACAGTAAACTGCATACCATGACGTCTGGAAATAGAAAAGGTAAAATGTCAGATACCTAAGTATCCTGGAGGGTAACCAAGTTCCGGCATCCTGTTAAGCCAAGGCGGTGGATCGAGCTCCTGCATTTCAGATAAGAAGCTAATTACTACTCAACTAAACAAGAATATGCTCAGAGCATTTAGACTCGACCATAACAGAATTTACATGTACAAATGACGAGAACGTCTATAAATTCATCTCAATATCACTTGTAAAGTGAGTTAACATTCACTACATAGGCACAACTTGCTCGTTACCCTCAAATCAGATCTATGCCAAGCAATCATCTTACCCCCAGACCCAAAATCTGCGGTGTCTCAGCATCAAATTTCCCAGCTGGAGGGTCCCCCTAATATCTAGTAGAACTGCGAGAACTAGCACTCTGACCTCGTTTGGACTTGTCTTGCCTTCGAGAATTATTGACAGCAACATTAGCTCGGGGTTTTGGACATTCCCTCAAGGAATGGCTGTAAGAATCGCAGTTGAAACAGCGAGCAGCATTCTCGAATGTACACGAACCTCTGTGAAATAAATATACAAGTTGGCTCATATATGCAAATCATACAAGGATAAAAATGCTACTACTACAGTTGCCAAAAATCCATGAAACTAATCAATGTATTGACAACCAGAATGTAATATTAGCTTAATTCTCAGGTGACAATGGGAAAAATATCCAACGTTTGCCTAATATGGACACTTATCCACAAATCTTATCAACAAAGTCCCCCAAATCTCTCATCAACGAGGTCCTCCATGAAGGTCCGCTTTGATCAAAATATAGAAACAGAAGAGTCAGTAACAAAGGAGATCTTATCTACAGACAAACGGAAAACGTCACGGAAAATTCTTTGCCTTACACAGTCGTGCTAACAAATAGTGTAACCCCTTGGTCAGGGACAAATCAGAGGTTAAATAATGATGAAGTTGCACTACTGTCATCTCAAAAACTACGTTGGACCAGGTCACTCAGTAACCATACCCGCAATCAATCCAATACCATAAAATGTAACTCCAATATGACCGCTTTTTAAAGTCAGATATGATCAGCTCTGGACTCTGGTCCCTGAGTACCAGATTTTCACATCTTTCCTTGACGTAGGCGATAGTGCCCTGCAAGAACGAGTTAAGCACACAACATGGAAATGCTCATTCATGGCATTGAATACACATGGCAAGAAAAGTCAGTTGCATTCCAAATTGCCAATTTTCGGATTTGATCATTTAACAAGGGCACCAGAGGCACTCTTTGAGTTTCTTTTTTGCATCATATATGTTTGGTAAGAACAGTGACAAGTTGGCTCCTATACGGGTCACTAATTAATCTTAATTGCCCATACGTCTGGTCTGGACATAGGAGAATGATCAAGTTATTCCAATGGGTACCAAAATAATGGCAATGTGTTGGTCTGCAAGTCTATCACTGGAAGAATCGAGAGGCATGTCAACATATGGCAGGGCATATAGGTCAACCAAGTATCGCAAAGCTAATGATTCCTTGCTAGTTACGTTAACATCAATCAAAAGTCTATCACCGAACATGGTTCTCTTTAGAGACATTCCTTTTCAATCCCCTAGGGTCCCTCCTTGTTAAGCATAAGAAGTGCACGATCTCAATTTTTATTCATAAACATTTGAGTTATCAATGTTACAAAGGCTAGGTGGGAAATATCCTTACAGTTGACCCCACAAAGAGGGAATGGCCATTGTTTATATTTGTGGCAGCCTGTCGAGGGGTTTGCCCGCTTCTATTAAATTTATGAGACAGGGCAAAGAGATTATGCCTACTGAAATCATAATACCAGTAGAAATTTACCCATCTACATTATTTGATTCATCAGCCAAAGTCAAGCCCAGTGCATAACCACGGTCATAAAGAGGCACCGTGTTACCGTCTAGAGTAATAACCCCATCATTCTGCACGTTTCTTGTTTGATGGTGATTCCAAAATGACCGCACATAAAATGACAAAAGAAAGAGATATTAAAAACAAAAACAATTGAATCTTCTGCTATCTTGAATGATTATCCAATCTCAATCATTGCAAAAATAGGAGATGTTAAGGTAAGCACCGGTATCTAAGAGTCATATAGAGTTTGTCAAGCACAATGAGGCTCCCTCACTTCCTAATTCCTTTATTCAATCATAAAGAACATGCAGTAGAAAAACACATAAAGGAAATTCACAACTGCCGACTGCTTCTCCATGCCAACTCACTGCGCAGGAAAGAATGTTTCTTCACCAGACACTAAAGTTTCACTTGTATCCTGAAGACAATGAAGTTCTCGAATCAAAGTTTGGCCAAAGCAGCGAGCTTTCAATCCCACCAAGAAAAGAAAATTAATTGTCACGTCGAGACTACCCCATTGAACAAACAAATGAATTAACATAATATGGTGTAAAAGGCAATAAATAACTTTTAATATTATCACAGGGATCGAACAATAGAGAAACATAATACTAACTTGCTAGAAATGCTCTTTACTTTGCAGACTTCTTTGGGATATGCTAGAAAGTGGTAAAAGAAATGAATGAAATGCACAAGGATGTAAAATTAATCAAAAACCTTTTCCATATCAGGTGATGTGCATTCTTTAACTTAGAGGAGTAAATCAAACGGGTCGCCGAGTCATCGTAGTTGTTGTAGAGTGATTCTTCCCTGGACTTGAGAAGGGAAAAACAGATAAAAACCCCTGAAGACTTGGAAATCTGCAGGTAAACCTGCTGAGCAAACCAATACTGGGTCAAAAATATGCATCTATGAAGAGAGAACATGTTGCCATGCAAGTCCTTACTCCTCCCTCAAGAATACCAGTCTGCTCAAGGATTGGAACTCGAGATCAAGGCCCTAACTCCTGTCCAAAACCACAGTGAAGTTTCTACCCATTAGCTTTCTTTCTTGGCTTCGGCAACCACCACAGCTTTTGCTTATGATCCGAGTCCTCTTCAGGACGTATGCGTGGCCACCAATGACCTGAACTCAGGAGATCAGTTGGTCTTCAATATGTGAACGGAAAGTTCTGCAAGGACACGAAAGAAGCCACAACTAACCAAGAGGTCAATCTCTTTCTTGTTTGTCAAATCATTTAATTTAGGAGGGATTTGGAAGGTACACCAGAGAATGTATGACTGGGACGATCTAGGTTTATGGCATAGGAAATCACAATTGTTGAAATTTGTCTATTCGTTTGGCCGCTCTTTGCCTTCATTTGGTTATCCTCTTGGGATAGATAACCAGTGACTTCTCAACGAGGTCGAAGTGTCTCATTTTGTTTCTCAGGTCTTTCATAAGATTGTTCTATAGATCAATAATCTATTCGGCGACTATTTCGCTCTTCATATACCCAGCAAAACTCCCAGGGTTTAGTTGTTGTGACTTATATTATATGGAGGTACGTGAAGCAAAATCCAATGATCAAAACTATTAGATTTTTCAAAAGTACTTCTTTAGGAGCCGAGCGCCAATGGACCATGGCAAACTTGAAGCTTCCTCGAGTGAAAACTAGTAGGCGGAACTCTCGACTTTATTAAGCAGTAACGGTGATGAACAGGAACAACTGATATTGAGTTGTGCCCACGAATTAATTCCACAAAACATTAGTCCATCTACAATTCCATCCAACAAAATATGAGATTGATCCTCTTAACACTGCCTAGTTATGTGAAAGAACTTTGAGAAATGGTTTAGAACTGAAGTAGACAGGCTTCAGTCGGAAGCACATTGCAAGCAACGTATGCTCTGAATTTTGCCTGTATTTTTCTCTGAACAACAGGGTGAATTCAACAAGGAACAACACTAGAGACCGCAAATGTTTTCCCGCATAAATGTAAGAAGCAAATGTTCCCAATAAATGGAGATCGACCATTTCAGCAAACTGTCAAAGCGCATCTTTTTGTTATTAATGCAGCAAGTAGTTCCAAAGTAATCGCAGCGAATTACTTAATCCATCGGAAAAAAGAGAAAATCTTACAAACTAACACTAACTATATTGTTCTACTTCTACTTTGGTACGACATAGCGGACACGAGTTGTTCCTCTCCAGCCACTTGACGACGCATGTGCTGTGAAAGAAATGCGAACAAGGTATCTTCATCACTTTGTCTGCCCCGGTCAGCTCCTCTAAACAAATACAACAGCATCCGTCACCGTCACGAACCGAGCGGCTGTTCCTCTCAAGCTTTTCGATGGTGCTTCTGACCTTGATGGGGATCTGACTCGTATTCCTCAATGTCTTCTAGTTCGACTTGCTCTTGGGTGGCCAAATCCAAACATATGTTCATGTCGAACTCTTGATGGCCATAATACAATCCCGGAAAGATAGCCCTCATGATAGATCTTATAATCTCAGCCCAAAAGCCGCTGGGAACATCCATAGCATTGAGAAGTCTCTCCATGTGCATTTGGCAGAGGGATTGCCGTTGTAGGATGTAGAGTGGTAGCTCAAGCGAGTGACTCGATTCAGACAGTGTGGTGTCTCGAAAATTTATCGGCACTCCCACTTGATCGACGAAAAATAGCTGATGGTGCCGCTTGACAGAGAAGTTGAAGACAGCAATCGGTAGCCCAGAAAAATTGAAATTTCTTGACTCCAGATGCAAACTATATCCGCAGTAGACTGTTTCCATGCTATTGCTACCAAGACTGGATTGAAGAAAATTTCAAGCGTAATGTCGAAATCCAATCACGAGAGAGAGAGAGCACTGCAAGTTCTCTATTTCTCAAATCTTATGGAAATATATCATGAATCGGACAGGAAAAGAAGTTCCAGAACAGAAAATCCGAGGATTGAACAGAACGAACCAAGCAATTGAAACGATTCCTTCCTGGGAACCCAGATACCAGAGCTTGAAGACGAAAGAGCCCTTGGACCCTGCAACAATTGTGATCCGTTTGGTGCTCTCCCGTAAAACAAACCAAGAGAAACTAAAGCCCTTTTTCTCATGAGACGGTAATTTAACCATACGAAAGAGAACAGACATACCAGAAACTTGCTAAATCCTCTCACGAGTCGGAAACAGAGCAGAGCTTTGAAACTTGAGAAATCAGCGACTCTGCTTCAAGTCCGGGAATAGATGAAATTTGGGGTTTCTGGAAAATCGAAATTCGATTTGGAGTTGGAAGACAATAGCACCCGCAGACACCGAGAATCATTCAGGGAGAGGTCTGAAACGGAGCTTGAAGAAGAAGAAAACAGAGGAAGGGACGGAGTTTGAGCTATGCGAACGAGAGAGCCGTTGGTTTGTGGTATTATAAAATCAAGAGAGTTTCCTGTTTTGTGCACCCTCTCTTTCGCGTTGGAATTAAGTCGTTGGGGGAGCGATTTCGAATTTGATGCGAGATTTTGGTTTGGGCTATTACGCCTGCCCGAAATGATTTAAAAATTAATAAAATACACTCAAAAGAAAAAAAAAACTAACAATTTCAAAGAAAATTATATATATACACAAGTGTCGCAATTGCTCGATGAAAATTAAACAAAATATATAGCGGTTACATTATTTTCCTCGATATACTAACCATTTCTTTAAGTGTTTTTCAGAATAATGTAACACGTTTGACCTCTGATGAGGAAAAATAAGAATATTTTATATTACCTAGAATTGAGACTAAACTAAATTGCAATACAGTAGGATTACACTCCGTTTCTTTAGTGAAAAATGAATAATACGAAAATTATTTTGGTGTAAATGATCTCTTTATATGACTTCAAATAATTTGTCAATAATCTCTTTACTTGGGCGCGAAAATATTTTTCGTTTATTAATTTTTATAAGAGATATGAGCGATTATACTTAGAAAAAAATAATTTTTAAATTATTCTTTTTTCGCGACGAAACAAACGAAGCCTTTGCGGCAAATGAGGAGATTCATTACAACAGTGAAGAAAATCTTATGACTAAAACTAGCGTTAGCGTTGTAATTAGAATTGTCACGTCATGTCAAATCTTGGTCAAATCCGAACTGCACATGTTCGTTAACCTCATCTCACTTTGAAACCACAGAATGTACGTACGATGTTATTGACAGGACTTGTCTCACTATTTAGTTGAATGTAGGGCCATGTTTGAGTCGAGGAATAACAACTAATTTTGCATGTCGTGAAAATTTAACATAAGAAACATGTTTATTGTGCGAATAGATGGAGGAGATAGATAGATCTAATACTCACAATGGTATCTCAGATATGATTGTGAAAGTTTTGCCTTTATTAACACTTAAAAGATGAAGTTTCATTTTAACTGATCTTGAAATGTGGTTCCGGTTCGAACTTTTTTAATTTCATGGCTGGTTGCATCTTACCTTCCTTTCTGTGTCTTTGAATTGTCCTCTGATTATTTTTCTCCCATTGACAATAGCTTGGGGAAAAATCCTGCCTGCCAAGGAAGACTTCATTGTTGTCCATTTGCAGTTTATATGCTCTCATTGCCGCGAAGTTATATTGTCTACGAACCGGTGGTTCTGCAGTCAAGGCAAAAATTTTCAGCTATGCAAGAGGTAATTTGTAAATAAGGTTTTCCCGTTATATCATTCTGTTCCTGGACATTGCTTGCCAGTGTTTGAGGGACTGGCTCCCTGTAATAGTGTGCCCATTGTAGTTGTTTCTCCACTTATGTTCCTTATGCTTCTTTCACTTTCATTTTGAAATTTCGTAGAAGAGGTCAATAGATGTGCTGTGGCTACCGTGGCTCATGCATTTAAATTTCTGGAATCATTGCATGTTCATGATAACTACACCACAAACTGATTTGATTGGTATACAGAGTGCAGAACTCATGCTGAGTGGAAAGTGGAGCTTTTAGCTTGCTTCACAAATCATATTGCATGCCATACAGGAAACTATCATAGGAAAAATGGCCGACTGGTTCCCGACTTAAATATGTGACATGTTACGTGGTGTATCTAGTCACTTCTTCTGGTGCTCATCTATATGAGGCCTTACGATATTTATTAGTATTTTAATTTTTAGCATATTCGCTTGGTACCTCTTTGTGTAGAGAATCCTTTGTCACTGTCAACTTGCCTATTCCTATCAGTGTTGTGGCAACCCTCATTACAACCTTAGATTTAGCTGTTTTTGTCGAATAAGATAGTCTCACTCAGAGCGAGAGAGCAAAAACTTGTTAAATTCCCTTTCGAATAAGGGACACTCCACTCAGGCATAAGGCACAATCTAAAGCATCAATGTTGGGGATCAAATAGATTAGCAATCGATTTTAAGTAGCATACTAGGTCTAATTGTCGTTACCCAGAAGAACCAGTATTTTACATTTTGAGGCTTTTTCTCTGGTAAAATTAAGGAGCATAGTTTTAGATGGGGAGGGGTTCCGGTTTCGCTCCTTTCATTTGTAGGATCTGTTTCATCGTTATGTTCACCTCTGGTTGTTGTGGTCTTCTCATCACTAATGTTAACCTCTCTCTCAGAACCTGGACTTGCGACCGAGGAAAGTCTGGCGATGTCAGGCATGGCACATTTAACATGAGACAACATAAAACACGAAATACAGAGAAAAAGCTCAAATATGGCACGATATGGTACACTCAACATGTAGATCAACTTGAATTGACATGTGCTTGTTATAATCGTTTAGCTATATGGTATGACACCTCGATGCTAGCACGAATTGAAAATGCGGCTCTGACACACGTACGCAAATTGCTAGTGACTAACTAAACGTTTTTGTTTCTGTTGCAGATGCCATGACACTGAGCAACTTCTCTACGAAACCGACGTCCACATGTTAAATGAGAAAGTAAAACTTTCACTCTCTGAGGTTAGTCGCAGAGTCTTTCTTGTTTGCTGTTTACAACTGATAATGATGCGCATTCTGAAAATTTATTGATAGCTTAAGAGTAAATCATTTATATGCTTTCAGGCTCCAGTGAATGGCGTGCCTTCTGATACAGAGGACGAGGATACCACTTTGGAAAATTATTTATTTGAAAGTCGGCATACATTTTTGAAGTTTTGTCAGGAAAATCAATACCAATTCAACACACCGCGACATGCCAAGTATTCCTCCATGATGATCCTGCATTACCTTGGCAATCCGAAGGATACAGCTGGCGGGGCTTCCTGTAGCATTTGCTGGAAGTTTATTGCATTGAAGCAGAGTTGGAGATGTGAGATTTGCACTGAGTTCAGCGTATGCCAAGTGTGCTATCAGCACAAGAATTTTGTTCATGACCACTGGTTGAGTCAAGGTTCTTCCAATACAGATCAGCCTGATCCTGGGACATAGCGACAATCTGAGGCCGAAACTTGTAAGCAGATGCTCTAACATATTTCCTCTCGCTGCATCAGTCATGAAATTAGAATAGCTCGTTAGCATTTTTAAGCATGTTAATCAGTTAAAGAAACACGTCCCGGCTAATCTGGACAGCTTCCGAAAAATAAAATTGTGGCACAGTGTTTTCTATCCTAGATATATAATGGCAGCGTACTAAGTAACTACACTGTCGGGGTAATTTGCAGGATTCTGACTTCTCTCTTATATAACTATGCCAATTTTAGGCACATTGGGAAATTTGACGAATTTTCGGGGACAGAGAAGGAATTCCTCGAACCTCTTCAGCATTTCTCTGCATATACTGTATCCATATGTAATTGTTGCTACGCCGTGATCTTCTCCAAACACTTTCTGCATATTGCTCAGATATCTAGAGTAGGCATTACAACCTATCTAAAGAACCTGTCCTTGCTGTGCTTTCATGATTTTGTCATCTGCATGTAAGTGCATTTATATTTTCCATCCCTTCTACCAAGAATCAACTTTCAGTGGTTCCACTGGTTGTCAGCGGGTCTTTATTTTGTTTGTCCTTATTGACTATTTTTCTCGCGAGAGACTTTGTTTTGCGAAGCGAGTCCAGAGGTAGTGGTATGGCATGCGATGTTCCATATCTCCGCAAGAAATGGACTTAGGTATCCGTAAGAAATGCTTTTGATATGGTCAGGTAACTTTTGGTAAAGTATACTGCAATTCCTTTGGGGAAGTTCCCCCCCTGCATACTTAAATGCACATTTTGGCAAATGTTCCGCCTCATGAATGCAAAAAGACGATTAAAAGCATGGCGTGAAAGAGAGAACAAGAAGAAATGCTTAATTTGCAAATCATACACATCTTTCTTGAGACAATAATTTTGGGTTTCCTTGATCTGGTCTGTCCTTTTATCAACAGATTTATGTTTATTGTGTGCTAATTTTTCTCAAAAGAGACTGGTGTGCTTAGGTTTCACCCAATCTTTTGTCAGCCATTGACAAATCGTATCCCAATAAAAGCAAGTAATCACCCACGTTACAATCTCTTGCATTCTTTTTTACCAACTCTATTCTTCATTTCACCCATCCTGTTTTTCAACTATAGATGAGAATAAAACGTGGCTCTCTCTTCGTGCCAATTTCCAGACCAGGTGATGCCTCTCTCACCAGGCACGCTCAGGTTTGAACCCTGGATGGAAAGAGATGCATCAACTTGGACTAGCCCAAGACTTGGGCGTCAGAGTAATTTCTGTGAGATATTTACTTGAACGCAGAAACCATACACAAAGATGCAATGTATGTGAGATTCTCTGAATCATTTCCGGCAGCAAACTGCAATGTGGAGTAATCAGATAAGTACCTGGAGAGACTTGATTTCTTTGGGGTTGTGCAGTTGTGCAGTATTAGGACCATCTTAGCACAAATTAAACTAGGTATCATAACCCGTCAAGTCAGCAATGGCGATGTCACATGTTAATCTGCCACCGGAGTATCTTCTGCCCAGCAAAATCCAAATCCAAGATGTCGCCATTTCATCTCCGACCATATATACCTTTCCTGATATGAATGATGAAAATCACGATAATGCAGCTGCCCAATGTCTTTCACTGGCATTCTTTGGAATTGTTGCATTTATTCAAGGAAATTTGACTGTCATTATCCCCTTTTGTTCTCTCTAGGCTTCCATGATTTCCCCATCTTCGCTCTCTTCCTTGACCTCCGTACCTGCAAATATGGTAAACCCGGACATGTCATCTTCATCATCAATATCTGCATTGACAAAAACACATAAATGTTTTAGTCCAGTTAAGACAATGGCTCAGATCTGGATAGAGCACGCTTTTTCTATTAAAGGACGACAAGATTACAGCTTATAAAGCTGAAGCAAGAAATGAAACAGACACATTAATGCCCACACAGTAAACTGCATACCATGACGTCTGGAAATAGAAAAGGTAAAATGTCAGATACCTAAGTATCCTGGAGGGTAACCAAGTTCCGGCATCCTGTTAAGCCAAGGCGGTGGATCGAGCTCCTGCATTTCAGATAAGAAGCTAATTACAACTAAACAAGAATATGCTCAGAGCATTTAGGCTTGACCATAACAGAATTTACATGTACAAATGACGAGAACGTCTATAAATTCATCTCAATATCACTTATAAAGTGAGTTAACATTCACAACTTAGGCACAACTTGCTCGTTTCCCTCAAATAAGATCTATGCCAAGCAATCAGCTTACCCCAAGACCCAAAATCTGCGGTGTGTCAGCATCAAGAGTGCCTGGTTGCAGTCCATCAAATTTCCCAGCAGGAGGGTCCCCATAATATCGAGTAGAACTGCGAGAACTAGCACTCTGACCTCGTTTGGACTTGTCTTGCCTTCGAGCATTATTGACAGCAACATTATCGCAGGGTTTTGGACATTCCCTCAAGGAATGGCTGTAAGAATCGCAGTTGAAACAGCGAGCAGCATTCTCGATTGTCGACGGACCTCTGTGAAACAAATATACAAGTTGGCTCATATATGCAAATCATACGAGGATAAAAATGCTGCTACTACAGTTGCCAAAAATCCATGAAACTAATCAATGTATTAACAACCAGAATGTAATATCAGCTTAATTCTCAGGTGACAATGGGAAAAATATCCAACGTTTGCCTAATATGGACACTTATCCACAAATCTTATCAACAAAGTCCCCCAAATCTCATCAACGAGGTCCTCCGTGAAGGTCCGCTTTGATCAAAATACAGAAACAGCAGAGTCAGTAACAAAAGGAGATCTTATCTACAGACAAACGCAAAACGTCACGGAAAATTCTTTGCCTTACACGGTCATACTAACAAATAGTGTAACCCCTGGGTCAGGGACAAATCAGAGGTTAAAGTCTTGGAGAGGTTAAATAATGATAAAGTTGCACTACTGTCATCTCAATAACTACGTTGGACCAGGTCACTCAGCAACCATACCCGCAATCAATCCAATACCATAAAATGTAACTCCAACATGATCGCTTTTTAAAGTCAGATATGATCAGCCCTGCACTCCGGTCCCTGAGTACCAGATTTTCACATCTTTCCTTGACGTAGGCGATAGTGCCCTGCAAGAACGAGTTAAGCACACTTAACATGGAAATGCTCATTCATGGCATTGAATACACATGGCAAGAAAAGTCAGTGGCATTCCAAATTGCCAAATTTTCGGATTTGATCATTTAACAAGGGCACCAGAGGCACTCTTTGAGTTTCTTTTTTGCATCATATATGTTTGGTAAGAACAGTGACAAGTTGGCTACTATACGGCTCACTAATTAATCTTAATTGCCCATACGTCTGGTCTGGACACAGGAGAATGATCAAGTTATTCCATTGGGTACCAAAATAATGGCAATGTGTTGGTCTGCAAGTCTATCACTGGAAGAATCGAGAGGCATGTCAACATATGGCAGGGCATATAGGTCAACCAAGTATCGCAAAGCTAATGATTCCTTGCTAGTTACGTTAACATCAATCAAAAGTCTATCACTGAACATGGTTCTCTTTAGAGACATTCCTTTTCAATCCCCTAGGGCTCCTTGTTAAGCATAAGAAGTGCACGATCTCAATTTTTATGCATAAACATTTGAGTTATCATTGTTACAAAGGCTAGGTGGGAAATATCCTTGCAGTTGACCCCACAAAGAGGGAATGGGCATTGTTTATATTTGTGGCAGCCTGTCGGGTGGTTTGCCCGCTTCTATTAAATTTATGAGACACGGCAAAGAGATTATGCCTACTGAAATCATAATACCAGTAGAAATTTACCCATCTACATTATTTGATTCATCAGCCAAAGTCAAGCCCAGTGCATAACCACGGTCATAAAGAGGCACCGTGTTACTGTCTAGAGTAATAACCCCATCATTCTGCACGTTTCTTGTTTGATGGTGATTCCAAAATGACCGCACATAAAATGACAAAAGAAAGAGATATTAAAAACAAAAACAATTGAATCTTCTGCTATCTTGAATGATTATCCAATCTCAATCATTGCAAAAATAGGAGATGTTAAGGTAAGCACCAGTATCTAAGAGTCATATAGAGTTTGTCGAGCACAATGAGGCTCCCTCACTTCATACTACCTTTATTCAATCATAAAGAACATGCAGCAGAAAAACACATAAAGGAAATTCACAACTGCCGACTGCTTCTCCATGCCAACTCACTGCGCAGGAAAGAATGTTTCTTCACCAGACACTAAAGTTTCACTTGTATCCTGAAGACAATGAAGTTCTCGAATCAAAGTTTGGCCAAAGCAGCGAGCTTTCAATCCCACCAAGAAAAGAAAATTAATTGTCACGTCGAGACTACCCCATTGAACAAACAAATGAATTAACATAATATGGTGTAAAAGGCAATAAATAACTTTTAATATTATCACAGGGATCGAACAATAGAGAAACATAATACTAACTTGCTAGAAATGCTCTTTACTTTGCAGACTTCTTTGGGATATGCTAGAAAGTGGTAAAAGAAATGAATGAAATGCACAAGGATGTAAAATTAATCAAAAACCTTTTCCATATCAGGTGATGTGCATTCTTTAACTTAGAGGAGTAAATCAAACGGGTCGCCGAGTCATCGTAGTTGTTGTAGAGTGATTCTCCCCTGGACTTGAGAAGGGAAAAACAGATAAAACCCCAGAAGACTTGGAAATCCGCAGGTAAACCTGCTGAGCAAACCAATACTGGGTCAAAAATATGCATCTATGAAGAGAGAACATGTTGCCATGCAAGTCCTCACTCCTCCCTCAAGAATACCAGTCTGCTCAAGGATTGGAACTCAAGATCAAGGCCCTAACTCCTGTCCACAACCACAGTGAAGTTTCTTCCCATTAGCTTTCTTTCTTGGCTTCGGCAACCACCACAGCTTTTGCTTATGATCCGAGTCCTCTTCAGGACGTATGCATGGCCACCAATGACCTGAACTCAGGAGATCAGTTGGTCTTCAATATGTGAACGGAAAGTTCTGCAAGGACACGAAAGAAGCCACAACTAACCAAGAGGTCAATCTCTTTCTTGTTTGTCAAATCATTTAATTTAGGAGGGATTTGGAAGGTACACCAGAGAATGTATGACTGGGAAGATCTAGGTTTATGGCATAGGAAATCACAATTGTTGAAATTTGTCTATTCGTTTGGCCGCTCTTTGCCTTCATTTGGTTATCCTCTTGGGATAGATACCCAGTGACTTCTCAACGAGGTCGAAGTGTCTCATTTTATTTCTCAGGTCTTTCATAAGATTGGTCTATAGATCAATAATCTATTCGGCGACTATTTCGCTCTTCATATACCCAGCAAAACTCCCAGGGTTTAGTTGTTGTGACTTATATTATATGGAGGCACGTGAAGCAAAATCCAATGATAAAAACTATTAGATTTTTCAAAAGTACTTCTTTAGGAGCCGAGCGCCAATGGACCATGGCAAACTTGAAGCTTCCTCGAGTGAAAACTAGTAAGCGGAACTCTTGACTTTAATAAGCAGTAACGGTGATGAACAGGAACAACTGATATTGAGTTGTGCCCACGAATTAATTCCACGAAACATGAGTCCATCTACAATTCCATCCAACAAAATATGAGATTGATCCTCTTAACACTGCCTAGTTATGTGAAAGAACTTTGGGAAATGGTTTAGAACTGAAGAAGACAGGTTTCAGTCGGAAGCACATTGCAAGCAACGTATGCTCTGAATTTTGCCTGTATTTTTCTCTGAACAACAGGGTGAATTCAACAAGGAACAACACTAGAGACCGCAAATGTTTTCCCGCATAAATGTAAGAAGCAAATGTTCCCAATAAATGGAGATCGACCATTTCAGCAAACTGTCAAAGCGCATCTTTTTGTTATTAATGCAGCAAGTAGTTCCAAAGTAATCGCAGCGAATTACTTAATCCATCGGAAAAAAGAGAAAATCTTACAAACTAACACTAACTATACTGTTCTACTTCTACTTTGGCACGACATAGCGGACACGAGTTGTTCCTCTCCAGCCACTTGACGACGCATGTGCTGTGAAAGAAATGCGAACAAGGTATCTTCATCACTTTGTCTGCCCCGGTCAGCTCCTCTAAACAAATACAACAGCATCCGTCACCGTCACGAACCGAGCGGCTGTTCCTCTCAAGCTTTTCGATGGTGCTTCTGGAGACGCCCCGCGTGACTTGACCTTGATGGGGATCTGACTCGTATTCCTCAATGTCTTCTAGTTCGACTTGCTCTTGGGTGGCCAAATCCAAACATATGTTCATGTCGAACTCTTGATGGCCATAATACAATCCCGGAAAGATAGCCCTCATGATAGATCTTATAATCTCAGCCCAAAAGCCGCTGGGAACATCCATAGCATTGAGAAGTCTCTCCATGTGCATTTGGCAGAGGGATTGCCGTTGTAGGATGTAGAGTGGTAGCTCAAGCGAGTGACTCGATTCAGACAGTGTGGTGTCTCGAAAATTTATCGGCACTCCCACTTGATCGACGAAAAATAGCTGATGGTGCCGCTTGACAGAGAAGTTGAAGACAGCAATCGGTAGCCCAGAAAAATTGAAATTTCTTGACTCCAGATGCAAACTATATCCGCAGTAGACTGTTTCCATGCTATTGCTACCAAGACTGGATTGAAGAAAATTTCAAGCGTAATGTCGAAATCCAATCACGAGAGAGAGAGAGCACTGCAAGTTCTCTATTTCTCAAATCTTATGGAAATATATCATGAATCGGACAGGAAAAGAAGTTCCAGAACAGAAAATCCGAGGATTGAACAGAACGATCCAAGCAATTGAAACGATTCCTTCCTGGGAAGCCACATACCAGAGCTTGAAGACGAAAGAGCCCTTGGACCCTGCAACAATTGCGATCCGTTTGGTGCTCTCCCGTAAAACAAACCAAGAGAAACTAAAGCCCTTTTTCTCATGAGACGGTAATTTAACCTTACGAAAGAGAACAGACATACCAGAAACTTGCTAAATCCTCTCACGAGTCGGAAACAGAGCAGAGCTTTGAAACTTGAGAAATCAGCGACTCTGCTTCAAGTCCGAGAATAGATGAAATCTGGGGTTTCTGGAAAATCGAAATTCGATTTGGAGTTGGAAGACAATAGCACCCGCAGACACCGAGAATCATTCAGGGAGAGGTCTGAAACGGAGCTTGAAGAAGAAGAAAACAGAGGAAGGGACGGAGTTTGAGCTATGCGAACGAGAGAGCCGTTGGCTTGTGGTATTATAAAATCAAGAGAGTTTCCTGTTTTGTGCACCCTCTCTTTCGCGTTGGAATTAAGTCGTTGGGGGAGCGATTTCGAATTTGATGCGAGATTTTGGTTAGGGCTATTACGCCTGCCCGAAATGATTTAAAAATTAATAAAATACACTCAAAAGAAAAAAAAAACTAACAATTTCAAAGAAAATTATATATATACACAAGTGTCGCAATTGCTCGATGAAAATTAAACAAAATATATAGCGGTTACATTATTTTCCTCGATATACTAACCATTTCTTTAAGTGTTTTTCAGAATAATGTAACACGTTTGACCTCTGATGAGGAAAAATAAGAATATTTTATATTACCTAGAATTGAGACTAAACTAAATTGCAATACAGTAGGATTACACTCCGTTTCTTTAGTGAAAAATGAATAATACGAAAAACATTTTGGTGTAAATGATCTCTTTATATGACTTCAAATAATTCTTCAATAATCTCTTTACTTGGGTGCGAAAATATTTTTCGTTTATTAATTTTTATAAGAGATATGAGCAATTATATTTAGAAAAAAATAATTTTCAGATTATTCTTTTTTCGGGACGAAACAAACGAAGCCTTTGCGGCAAATGAGGAGATTCATTACAACAGTGAAGAAAATCTTATGACTAAAACTAGCGTTAGCGTTGCAATTAGAATTGTCACGTCGTGTCAAATCTTGGTCAAATCCGAAGTGCACATGTTCGTTAACCTCATCTCACTTTGAAACCAAACAATTTACGTACGATGTTACGTAACACGACATGTTTTAACACATTTTCACTGCAAAGTCTAGCCATAAAATCCAAACTTTTGTCTACACTTGACGACTGTGAAGTTTGTTGAACTAGACACTCAACCAAATTAGGCCATTGGCATTCAATTTATTTATTTTTTCCCAATGTAGTTTTCGTCTTCCAATGTACTTCTGGCATAGTGCTATTCCTGCATACACTCAAGATTAATGACAGGACTTGTCTCACTATTTAGTTGAATGTAGGGCCATGTTTGAGTCGAGGAATAACAACTAATTTTGCATGTCGTGAAAATTTAACATAAGAAACATGTTTATTGTGCGAATAGATGGAGGAGATGAAATGTGGTTCCGGTTATGTATTCCCGCAATTTGTCTGAACAAAGTTGCAAGGAACCAAGTGAAACACCTGCATAGATTGAAATTTAGTGATTTGTCCTCGGAAGTTGAAGTGTCTTATTTTACTTCTCAAGTCTTTCATTCGGTAATCTGATTGATCGATAATACACTTATCAAAGCGGAAGCAATGCTAGAGGCACTAAAACTTCTTATTGAATCTTCACAACAAAATGTTTGTGTGATAAATCTTGACTTCAGGTAAAAAAGCTAAGTGAACTCGATAAGGGAAAATGTATTTGTGATAAATCCAAGTCCATTGTAAGCAACATATGCTCTGAATTTCCCCTGTGCGTCGAATTTTCTAATCGACATGGAAAAACATCAATAACCACCAACTATTTCCTTCTTGAATGTATCAAGTAGTTCCAAAGTACTCGCAGCAAATTACTTAGTCCATCAGGAAAAAAAAAAGGAAAAGGAAAATCTTTCAAACTAAGACTAACTATTCTGGATTTTCTACTTCTACTTTGGTACGACACAGCACGCACGAATCATTCCTCTCCAACCACTTTATGATCCATCTGCTGTGAAAGAGATGTGAACATGGTATCTCCATGACTTTATCTGCCCGTTCAATTCCTCTAAACAAATACAGCAGCATCTGCCGTCGTCCCGGACAGAGCAGCTCTTCCGCTTGCGCTTTTCAATGTTGCTTCTGGAGACGCCCCACGTGACTTGTTTCGGATCTGACTCGTATCCTCCAATGGAGACTTCCTCAACGTCTTCCATCTCAATTTCCTCTGTGGTAGCCAAATTCAAATTATTGTTCATGTCGAACTGTCGATGGCCATGATTTGATCCCTGTTACACGGTAAGCATCATACGTCTTATAAGATCAGCCCGAAAGCTGCTACCAACGTCCAAAGCATCGAGAACTCTCCTCAAGTGTGTTTCGCAGAGGGCTTCCCATGGTAGGATGCAAAATGGCATCTCAAGCGACTGACTCGACTCAGAAAGTGTGGTGCCTTGAAGATTCATCGGTACTCCCACTTGATCGACGAAGACTAGCATATGCTATCAATTGACTGAGAAGTTGAAGACGGCGGTCGCCACGCCAGAAAAATTGAAATTTCTTCTCTCCCGACTCAATCTATATCTGCAGTAGACTGGTTCCATGCTATTGCTAACAAGAGTGGATTGAAGAGGATTTCGCAGGTAATACTGAAATTCCAATCACGAGAAAGCCCAGGAAATTTCTAGGAAATTTCTTCGCAGGCGAAATGAATCGGACAAGAAACTCCAGAACAGAAAAATCAAAGAGTCGAACTAATCATGCAATTGAAACTATTCCCTCCCGCGAACAGAGCAATTTGCTTCGAAAATCAAGAATATATGAAATCTGGGATTTCTGCAGAAGAGGAAATTCTCTCTGGAGATGACAAAAAGGATCGAAATACGATTGTAGCCATTGGTTGTATGGTCTTAAAAAGCGAACTGAAGTTTCCTGTTATGCGGGACAAGGAGGGTCTTGGCGGTGAATTCAAAAGAGCGCGCCATGCAAGACGACTTAGCCGTTGGGTTGTGATCTGTAGGAAGCGAACCGAATTTAAACGGGCGTGCCATGTGGCACGTGCCGCTGCATGCTTACTTTTCTTTAAACTTATTCCTTTCTCTAAAATTCCTGAAATAATATAACAAATCGCAACATAAAAGTGAAATAATTTCACCAACCGAAAGTCGATGTATGTATGATGACTGAAAATTAATATAAAAAATATCTGATTAACTGTACATTGAAGCTAAACCAAATTGCTTGCGTAGATTGATACAAGAAGGCATGCGCCATTATTTTATTCAAATCCAAAATGATAGATAAGTCCAATTTTTAAATATTAGCAGAAGGAAAAATAACATCTCTGTAATTTGTATTTTACATTTTTAGTGTGACGCAACCCTAAATTAAGACTTAAAATTTTTTATTCTAAAGTAGTTATTTTTACTGAAGAACAATATCACACTTTCTACATGATGAAAGAAAAAAAATTACTAGACTCAAATGTGCGAAGTTATCTACCCAACTAACAGTGGGATGAATATTCATCTAAAATCTATTAGAATAAATCAGACTGTATCATTTAGATTATTTCATCGACTTGCTATTGCTTCTCATTGGCGAGTGTAATTAATATGATATGTTATTTTGTTTGCTTCCGACGTTCGATCTATTGACAATGTAAAATAAGATATAAACATATCATAACGAATTTAGCACGAATCAAATAATGTAATGATCATTAATCAATTCATGGCTAAGTGGCCCGGATTATGGCACGTGGAATTACTATCATGTATGCATTAGATAACTCAGTCCATATGAGCCTGAGAGTCATAAAACAACAACGATAATAATGAAAGATTGAAAGTCGCGTAGTTAATTATCGAGCCAAAGGCAACTGTTATCAATATTAAAAATAAAATTCATCAATAGTAATCAAATTTTGATCTCATCAGATCAAGGAACGCTGCCACTCTTCTCTTTCTTGGTTGGGTCGTCTTGTTCTTTGCTGTGAGGTTCATCTTATCAAAAGTCCTAAGTCTTTCTGTAAGCTCCTGCCATCGCCTTTTCGACTCCCTATCATCGGACAACTCCCATCTTCTTAGGCCGGTTCCTCATCAAGCACTCCATAATCTGTCGAGACGCTGTGGCCCCTTGCTCTATCTCTCCTTCGACTCCGTTCCTTGTGTGGTAGCTTCTTCCCCTGAAACAGCAAAAGAGTTCCTCAAAACCCACGAAATCTCCTTCTCCAATCGCCCGTCGACCGGTGCTTGACTTATGGAGCGGCTGACTTTAGCTTTGCGCCCTATGGGCCCTACTGGAGGTTTATGAAGAAAATATGCACAACCGAACTTCTCGGCGGGCGGACACTAGACCAATTCCTTCCCGATCGAGAGGAAGAGGTCGAGACTTTCTTGAAGGGAATTCTAGGGAAGAGCTTTGCCAATGAGGCAGTTGATGTAGGCCAGGAGCTCACAGCACTGGCGAATAACATAATCTCTAGGATGACGACGAGCAAGAGGCGTTTGCGCGACGAGTGATGAGGCCGTTGAAGTGAGAACTTTGGTGCATGACGTCGGGGGTGATGACTGGGAAGTTCAATTTCCTGCATAATCTCTAGAATTGACGCACAATGTATGTTTTGCCCATCATGCCACAATTGTTGCGGAGGTGGGACCGTTAAGTGCGGGGGAATTTCTGTTTCCAAGGCCAAGCTCCACAAGAGAAAGAATGATGAGGAAATTGAAGAATCAGTAAGTTAACTCGATCAAATTTCTATTACATAACCTCGCGACGTTAGTCTCTCATCTTGGCATTTTGGTGCAGTGGGTTCAATGTGATGAGTGTGGAGCCTGGCAACACCAGATTTGTGCCCTTCCTAACGATCAAAGAAATTTAGGAGGAAAAGCCGATTATATATGCCCCATTTTCTCCTTAAATGAAATGGGAGATGCTACGCTCATTCCACCACTGAAGGTTGGTATTCTTAAAGCTGGAGATCTAACAAGAACCAACCTCAGTGGTTGCTTAGAGCAAAGAATTCAAAAGCGTCACAAGGAAGATAGAGAAAAGAGAGCAAAAGTCTCAAGAAAGGGATTTTACGAGGTAAAGTGCAAATCAGTGAATGCTACGGTGCAAACAGATGTTCTTGAATTGCGAAAATGTGTTACCTCTAGTATTTATCATGTTCTTGGGTTGCAATTTTTGTAAATGAAATATGGATCTTCTCTATTCTTTTCACTTTGATCCTATATTTTGATAACTAGGTTCCTGGCGCTGAAGATCTTGTAGTGAGAGTGGTTGTCTCTGCTAAAAGAAAACTAGAAGTGAAGAAAGCATTTTTTGGATACCTTTCCCAAGTTGAATTATCCAGCTGAGTTTCCCTACTGTTCGAAGGTGAAGTCAGATTTTACATTTTGGAAAAACATACCTCTTTTACTTGACCTTCTCCCCTTTAGTGTTCCTCTGCTCTAAAACATGTCTAATTAGCTATATCAATGATCGAAGTATAGGTAAAATACATGGTATACTGCATATATTATGTACTCATAAATGGTCTGGTCCCATCCACACATACGTACTTCTTTTGTGCCTTGAGGAAGATATTTTTTTCTTCCCTTTAGTACTGAAAATGGTGCTCTGCATTGTTTTGATATCCAGTTATTTGACAAGATACTTGACCTTCCCTCATGTAGGACTATGAATAAAACATGTTCATATACTAGATCATAAGAATCGCTAAAATATGTAACATGTGCATACATTATGTGCTCATGAATCGGGCGTGATTAATTTCCTCTTAATCTTGCAAAGGGAGTTCTGCACATTCAGGATAAGAACTGTAAACTAAGTTCTACATGATCAATTGCCACACGTGCGCACCTCAGGAATTTTTTTTTTCCCCTTTGGTTCCTTTGATCATACTTTTGAGTAGGCCAAGGAAATTTATATGAAGTTTTGCATTTTCAGGTCATTCTTTTATTTCAGAAGATTGAAGGGGTAGACATACTCATTTTTGGTGCATATGTCCACGAATTTGGCTCGGATTGTTGACACCCTAATCAACGTTGTGTGTATATCTCCTACCTTGATTCTGTTTAAGTACTTTCGACCAGAGATAGTGACTGTGACTGGAGAATCTCTCCGGACTTTTTGTTTACCATGAATTATTGGTAATTAAATCTGTTTCCTTGCTATTTTGTTGGCTTCAGGCTTCAGCATGCTCTACACTGTACCCCTGAACAAGTGTTTTGTTGTCTTTTGTCAGATTGGATATCTTGAATGCTGCAAACAACAAGGTTTTTCAAGCTGCTTTATCTGGGTATGCCCCCCCCCCCCCCCTCCGAAAGGAGAAGATTACTTGTTTTACTGTCATCCTGAAACTCAGAAAACACCACACAATCAGAAACTGCGGAAATGGTTTGTCCCATTTACCTTTCTTCTTCCTCATTTGCCTGTTCATTGTTTTGTTTATGTACGAGCCTTCTCAAAATACTATGCCCATCTTTTCTTCCAATTATTATTCTGTTTTTCTTTTCTTTTTCTTTGGCCAGCACTCCGCTTATAATGTCTAACTCCGTTTTTCTGGCTTTAAAAGCTAGACATTTCTGCTTGTAATGTCAAACTTCGTTTTCTAGCTTTTTAAAAGCTAAACATTTCTATGGTTGTGTTTAATCACACTAGTAGTTTCTGTGTATTTGCAGGGATCAGTTAATGCCGCATAAGGCAGTTGAAAATATAGTCATAAGCACTTCGAATCTTTACGATCACTATTTTCTTCCTCCTCAGAGAGGTATGGCCAAGATAACTGCTGCTTGTTTGCCATACTTCGAAGGCGACTATTGTTCTGCTTCTGCGGAAGATTTGATCAAGGAGATTGAACAAAAACATGTGGATGACTCTCAAAAGAAGGGACAAAAAATTTCGTCAAGATTTTGAAAGCCATGGAACATAAAAGCTCTTCTGATGGTTCCAAAAAAGACAATTCTTTTCATGCGAAAGGTATCTGATTTTGTTCATCGCAAACATTATATATAGTAGTGTTAGTTGCGGTGTAGCCTCTTGATTGATTGTGACCATGAGCTGAAAACCAGAACGACGGGGAGGTTTAATTAGCCAATTGTTAATGTTAGTATGAACGTGCCTCTGTTTCGCCTCCCAA
The DNA here is from genome assembly GCA_028455895.1 of Rhodomyrtus tomentosa. NCBI lineage: Eukaryota > Viridiplantae > Streptophyta > Magnoliopsida > Myrtales > Myrtaceae > Rhodomyrtus > Rhodomyrtus tomentosa. Next base: position 24,653,795 of record JAPCWY010000009.1, on the reverse strand, counting down.
TTATTTGGTTTACATCGATTAAGAGGAAACTTAATACGAGGAAGAAGTATTCCCTCTTTGCAACGCAGGTTCCAAATGTCAAATCGTATACTGCAGCTTGCCGGTCTATTTTGTCTAGGTTCAACAACACCTCATTGCAAGCAAATTCCTTCATAAATTACTGCTGAACTTGCAATTGAATAACTAAGATATCAGTTATTATTTGCCAATGATCTAAAGCTCTTGGAAAAATTAATGCATGCGCATGGATGAAACTAGATTAGTTTAAAATCCATGAGTTATTAAAGCTGAGGATAGTATTATATGTTCTCCTGTATTTAGGTTCTAACCTCTTCTTTTTTCTGCTCTGTGATCGATGCTGTGATGACTGCATGTCATTTTTTTTTTTTTTGAGTTGTCGCTTTACTCTTGCTGGATCCTCGTACGACAATAAGCAATTTTATTTTATGCCTGAAGATTAACTATTCTCTCTAACGTAAGTCAGTTGCGTAATGCTAACTCCATGAGATCTACAGATCCAATAGCTATCATTGAGTTTCACTAGGTTCTATTTGTACCTTTCTTAAACTCATGAAGAAATGGAAATCACTCGATATCTACTACAAGGAGGTGGCTAATTGCTTGAAACTTTGTATGGACAAGTTGGTTCCAGACAATTAACATGGGGGAACTATCCCTAAGTAGGTTGCTATTTCCTTTGTAATAGCAATCTTTTATTTTTCCTTACATTTTTCTAAACATATGAAGGATAAGTTAAATGTCAAAGTCCTCACAAAATGACTGGATAAGATTCATTTATCAAAGAAATTATGATGTCAGTCCAGCAATTTCATGGCTGGTTGTATCTTACCTCCGTTCCTGTTTCTTTGAATTATCCTTCGATTATTTTTCTCCTATTGACAAAAGCTTGGGGAAAAAATCTGTTTGAGAGAAAAAAATTGACCTGGATGCTTGGTTAGGTCAATTTCACCTCAAACTATGTATTTATAATAAAGCCAAAAGGCTAAAAATTACAATATTGCCTTTATTGCTGCTATTGATAAAATAAAATAAAAAAATAGACAAATAAGCCCTCATCTGCCAAATACTCTCAACACTCCCCATCAAGTTGGAGCATAAATATTACACATGCCCAACTTGACTAAAATAAGATGAAATGATTTACTCCCTAGTCCTTTAGTGAACACCTCAGCAAGCTGATCACTAGACTGAACAAAAGGCATACGAATTAATCTACTCTCCAACTTTTTCTTGATAAAGTGTCTGTCAATCTCCACATATTTTGTACAGTCATGTTGTACAGGATTGTGAGCAATACTGATGACAGCCTTATTATCATATTATAGCATCATAGGAAAAGGAGCAGATACACCAAGATCTTCAAGTAATCCTTTAAGCCATAATAGCTCACAAACTCCTTGTGACATTGCACGAAACTCTGCTTCAGCAGTAGACCGATCTATTCTGCTTTTTGCTGCGCCAAGTCTCAATTCCCTCCTAAGAAATATAATACCCAGGAAAAGACTCTCGATCTGGAGATCCAGCCCAATCTGCATTTGTATAAGCTTCAATCTTCAAGCCATCATGAGGAGATAAAAGAATCTCTTTCCCAGGAGCAGATTTCAAGTACTGAAGGATCCGAAGAACATCATTCATACGAGTAAAGTATGAATTATGCATAAACTGACTTACCAAGCTCACAGTAAAAGCAATATCAGATTAGGTGTGGGACAAATAAATCAACTTGCCCACTGACCGTTGATAACAACCCTTATCCACTCGATAACAATCTTTTTCTATAAGATGAGTATTGGTCTCAATAGGCGTTGTTGGGATTTTTACTTTACAATATTAGCAAATTGGAAATATTTATGTAATTATATTAGGCTTAAACTTAACCCTATAATTATTCTTTCCTACCTCGTAAATAAAGTTAAACTGCTCTTTTATTATTAACATGGTATCAGATCCCTAAACCTAAAATTTTCACTCACCGTCGACAACCCACCAACCACAACGTCTGATTACCACTGCCAGCCACTTAAATCTTGCCGGTCAGCCTAGATTTCGCGTCACCCAGGCCAGGCGACCTCAGGCCGGCGTCGCCCAGACCTGGCGAGCCCACGACCGGCGTCGCTTGACTTCGTCTAAGACCCGCGACCCCAGATTCTGTGTTGCCTGACGTCGCCCAAGTCCCGACGACTCCAGAATCGCTGTTTTCTAGGCTAACAGGCCTCGATTTGGTGACGTTGGAGGTTATCTAGCCCCGCGACTTCTTCCCTGGTGCTCACAAGTTACTCTTCCCCTGTGTGGTCGCAAGTTGCAGTGCGACTCCTTCCCTGGTGGTCGCAAGTTGCAGCGCAACCTCTTGAGGTTGCTGTTTGAGGTGAAATTTTATGGTTAATGTGAATGGGTGGTCGCTGGTTGAGGTGAAATCTTCAGTTGAATGTGAATGGGTGACTGAGTATTCTGTGACATAGGACCTCCCATGTTCTATGATGTGCGACCCCCTTGTTCTGTGATTCGCAACCCCAGATTTGCTATGAATTTGCTATGAATGCTGTTATGAGTGGCTGAATTTGGTGTGAATAGTGTTCTGAATTTGAAGTGGCTGAATATTATTCTGAATTAGTGTGGCTTCTGGGATTGAGCTACAAGGCTGAATGATCTTTGAATTTGGAGTGAATGCTTGAGTCTTTGTATTTGGTGTTGCCGAGTGAAGTTGCTGGTGCCGTTTTTGGCTAATTTGGTGCCAACTGAGGTGTCAGAAGAAGATTGAGTTTGGTGGTGCTGGCTTTGGCTGAATTTGGTATTATGTGATGTTCAGAAGTGCGAATTTTGAGAAATTTGGAGTGAGATGTGTCCATTTTCTGAATTTGATGTACTAAACATGGAGTGACATGTGTAGATTTTGAGATTGGTAGATCCTTGGAGAAGTTGTAAAGTAAGTAGTGTGTGTTAGTTTATTGCATATGGGTCAAGTTCCCACTGAAGAGGCGTATTCTCGAGCTTCCCCTTTCACTTCCGGTCCCAAGACTTTAATAATGTCATACAGTAGTGCTGTGGTAGCTCGTGTAGGTCAAGGGGCTCGTGATCATATTAGTGGTCGACGGTATTGGAGTTCTGACCAATCTTACCGTGGTTATGGTCGAGGTTTTCAGGGTCGAGGTGTTAGTGGTGGTGGTGGTAATATTACTTCTAAAGGATCCCATGGTAATGGTCAAGGAAATCGTTTTTGTACTCATTGCCAACTTTCTGGGCATACTATTCGTTATTGTTATGACTTTCATCTCGAGCTACGGGGTCTACATACCTCTGTTGATACTGAGCCTTGGGCTTCTTCCCCTGCACCCTCTTCTGGATAGAGTATGGTACACTTGACTCGTGCAAAATATGATGAGTTAGTGAGAGTGGTGTTGTCTCTGGCCCAATTGCTTTTTTAGCACAGCATGATGACCCTAACTGTCTATTTTCCAGTATGGCTGCTCCTCGTTCTTGGGTTATTGATTCAGGCACCACTCATCATATGACCGGTGATCCCCATCTTCTCACGTTTGCATCGTCAGTCCCTTCTATGTTAGTCACTTTAGCAGAGGGTTCTCAGTCCAAAGTGACTGGTCAATGTTGTGTATCGTTGAGTTCATCTGTCTCCTTACCTTCTGTTTACTATATTTCACGCTTCCCTTACAACTTATTATCTGTCAGTTCTATTACTCGTGATCTGGATTGCGATGTTATCTTTTCTCCATCATCATGTGTTCTTCAGGATCGGAAGACTGGACGCCGAATAGGTGGTGGACGTGAGGCTGGTGGATTATACATCCTGGATCTTGAGATTATTGCTGCTACTACTGCAACGGTTTAGAATAAAACTGTAAATGATCCGTATCGATTACACTGTCGCCTTGGTCATCCATCAGCATACGTACTCCGAAATTTTCATTTTGTGTCTAGTTCCAGTCTTCAATTTAATTGTGAGACGTGTCAGTTAGGTAAACACCATTGTGTGTCTTTTCCTCGTGTTTCAATTCGTGCATCACATCCATTCGAATTAATTCACTTTGATGTGTGGGGTCCTAGTCGAGAGTTTTCGTTTGGTCTTCGCTATTTTGTCACCTTTATTGATGATTATACTCATACGACTTGGTTATATTTAATCAAAGATCGTACTGAAGTTTTTTATTCTTTCCGCCAGTTTTATGATGAGGTCCATACTCAGTATGATTGTTCTATTAAATGTTTGTGTACTAACAATGCTCGTGAGTATTTTTCTTCTTCTACCTTCATTCCATTTCTCAAATCTCATGGTATTTTACGTCAGAGTTCTTGTGCTCACACTCCGCAACAAAACGGAGTTTCTGAACACAAAAATCGTCATTTGTTGGATGTTGCTCGTTGTCTACTTCTTCACACTCATATGTCTAAGTCCTTCTGGAGCTATACTCTTCTTTCGGTATGTCATCTTATTAATCGTCTTCCTTACTCCGTATTAAAAGGAGCTATTCCTTATGCTCTTCTATATCTTGATCGTCCTTTGTGGTTTGTTCGCCGTCGTATTTTTGGATGTCTATTTTGTCCATTCTTTATCTCCCGGATTGGACAAATTATCACCTCGTGCTGGAAAATGTATATTCGTAGGTTACTCCAATACTCAAAAGGGGTATGTTTGTCATAGTCCTACTCGTCATCGAGAGTGTGTTTCTGTTGATGTGACTTTCTTTGAGGATCAGACATTTTTTGGCGATGTTCGTTCTCAGGTACCATTAACCATGGATTATCTGCCACTCTCCGCACCTACATCTCAGCCGGAGCCACCGTCTGTTACTTCTAATTATGCTCCACCGGATTCAGGATCACCAGCATCAACTCCTTTTCAGGTCTATACACATGGTCCTCGCTCTGTTTGGGGCTGTACCTCTCTACCTGCAAGCGCTTCACCATCCCCACCTCCGGTCCAGGCTTCCGATCCTCTTCCACCGTCTGATGTGATGGGAAATAGGAATATCAAGATCAGTATGAGAATAACGTACCTCAGGTTCCGAAGACAAAGAAGACGGGATAGGTTGGGATACGTTTGCAAGGGGCTCCACATGTTGACGAGGTTGTCTACTATAAACATGCTGAATAGGTGGATGAGGAGGCGGAGATTCCGAAGTGGATGAAGATTCCATAATAACATATGTCAAGGAATCATCATCCACTGTAAGAGGCACCATTGGAATATTAGAATGAATAGTAGACTCAAAGAAAGAGACATTTGCAGTAGTGAAGTACTTCTGTAAAGAGGGACAATAGCATCGATAACCCTTTTGGGTGCGAGAATACCCCCACAAAAATGCATTTAAGAGATCGAGAATCAAGTTTAGAAAGTCCTGGACGATGATCTCGAATATAATAGACACAACCGAATATGTGAGGTGGCAAATGAAACAGGGGATCAGAAGGAAAAGGAATAGAGTGAGGAATCGCATCCTTAAGAACAGAGGATGGCATGTGATTGATAAGATAACACGCAGTCAAAACTGCGTCAGCCCAAAAGGATTTATCTGTTTTCATTTCAAACATCAAAGATTGAATCACTTCTAACGAATGATGATTCTTTCTTTTGGTGACACCATTTTGTTGTGGTGTATCGGAACAAGAGGATTGATGAAGAATGTCCCGTTGAATCATAAAATCAGAGAATGCCTTAGAAAAATACTCTTTTGTATTATCACTTTGAAGAATACGAACCGTGGTAGAAAACTGAGTCTGTACGTCGTTAATAAATGAACAAAAAATAGAAAATAACTTGGAACGACTTTTCATTAGATATAACCAAGTGGCTCTTGAATAGTCATCTACAAAAGTAACAAAGTACTTAAAACCCAACTTAGAAGTGACAGGACATGGACCCCAAACATCAGAATGAACTAGAGCAAAAGGCTGAGAAGCCTGTTTATTGACTCGTTGACTATAACTAACATGGCGCAGTTTTCTAAACTGACACGACTCACACTCAACATGAGATAAAGAATGAAAACACGAATCTAACTTCTTCAAATTTCATAAGGAGGGATGTCCCAAGCGACAATAAACTTGATGTGAAGAGACTGCTAAACAAGCGGCACTGGTAATATCTTCAAACACATAGAGCCCCCCTGACAAACGTCCTTTACCAATCGTCTTCGTCCTCTTCAAATCCTGAAAAACACAAGAATCATGATAAAAGGTTACAGAATTTTATATTCTTTGGTAAAGCGACCGACAGACAAAAAGTTAAACGGAAAATTTGGAAGGTACATAACATAAGATAAAGGCAAGGAGGACGTCAAAGGAATTGAACCTATGCCTTTTACTGTGGATATGGAGCCGTCAGCTAATGTGACATTAGACACACGTTCATGAAAGGTGGAAAATATACCTAAAGATCCAGTCATGTGATCAGTCGCTCCTGAATCAATGATCCAAGAGCGAGAGGTAGATGAGAGACGTTGTTGCATTACCTGTCTGAGCGAAGGTAGCTGTAGAGGTGGAAACTTGCTGAGATATCTGGAATTGATTATATCTAGCAAGTTCTTTGGACATTCTGATCAATGTTCCTCCTTCAGAGGAATTAGTAGAGACAACAGACTCCGTTGCATTAGCTACATTCGCAGCAGCAGACTGGGAGGGCCGTCCATGAAGTTTATAACAAAAGCGATGGATATGTCTAGGCATCCCACAATAGTGGCAGGTTCGTGCAGGTGATGTATTATTACCTATATCACCAGAGGTACTACTGGATGACTGCGATTAGCCTCTTGTAAATCTATGACCACTACTAAAGTCACGACCACTACGACCACGACCTCGACCACTACCACGGTTCCCGTGTACAGCCAATGCAGAGCTATCACCTGTGGAGGATGTATCTCTAGATGATTCACGTGAAACTCTTTGAGACCCGAGAAAAGGTCTTAGTCAATGAGGCCACAGTGTCTCCTCCAAAAACTTGTGATCGAACTGCTTCAAACTCTGGTCCTAGTGCTCCCAAAAAACCCATAACGGCTAACTGTTCTCGCTGCTCACGCATCTTCTTAACATCAGTAGTAATTGGCAAAAGAAGATTAAGTTCCTCGTACATTTGTTTAAAATCAGCAAAAAACTAATTAAGAGGCCGACCTTTTCTGTCGGCTCTAAAGAACTCCTAGGAAACTTCATAGATCCTTGATAGATTGTTTTCTCCAGAATAGAGAACATTCAAATAATCCCACAACTCTTTAACCGTAGTGACGTGTAACCACAGCAACCACATGAGATTCCGTACAATTCCACATCTGTCCAAGTATTCTAGCATCCATAGTATTCCATTTAGTATCATTATCGGTTCGTTCACCCGTCAAATGGGGTTGTTGTTCTCTCCCCATTAATGCTACCGTTACAATCCTCTTCCAATGCTAAAAGTTGGTGACCCCTGCTAATTTCTCCTCTGTCAAATGACTAGAAGGTGCAGTTACGACCTCAGCAACAACTCCTTTGTTCTTATCTGCCATAATCAGACACTTCTACTAGACTTACATCACACTCCTGATCACCAACTCAATACTTCCCTTTCAACCTCTCACACAAAATATAGTTCTGCAATCAAACCATCCACCAACAACATTCAACACAATCAACCGGATTCAACCCAATCAACCAGACATTATTCAACCCACAATACTCTGCACCCACAATCAATCTCCAAACTTCATAAACACAGAAAATTTCTCAATTCTCGGTACATCAGATTCACAGAGACCTTACTCTTGGTAAAGGACACTTCAAACAGCAACATCGAGCTTGGATGTTGCCTTTCATGAATTCGCCAGGCCTGCAATAGTGTCGCCAGAGCTGGGTCACGTTAGGCGATGTCTGGCAGGGGGTCGTCGGGCCTCGACGAAGTCAGGCAAAGGGTCGCTAGGCCTCGGCTACGTCGGGCGACACCTAGGAGGGAGTCGCCGGGCCTCGGCGATGTCGGGCGACGCCTAGCAGGGGTCTCCAGGCCTCCGCGACGTCAGGCGACTTCTGATAGAGGGTCGCCGAGTCTGGATCTGAGGTTCGACGCCTGATAGGGGGTCGCCGGACCTGGATCTAGGTTGGCCGGGTCTCTGGTGAGTTGACGGTGGTCGAGGATGGATGGTCGACGGAGGTTTGCTATTTAGGTTTAGGATTAGGAAGCTCTGATATCATGTAAATGGTATTTCATAGAAGCGTTTATCACTTCAACAGAGAGAACTACATATATAATAAACCCACCAACCCACAAATACTATTTTACCCTTTATAACAGGTATGATACTTTGATGCTGGCATGATATGAAAATGCGGTTCTCGCACGTACACAAATTGCTAGTGACTGACTAAAATTTTGTTGCAGATGCCATGATACTGAGCAACTTCTTTACAGAACTGACGTCCACATGTTAAATGAGAAAGTAAAACATTCACTCTCCGAGGTTAGTCGCAGAGTCTTCCTTGTTTGCTGTTTACAACTGATAAGGATGCACATTCCGAAAATTTATTGATAGCTTAAGGGTAAATCATTTATATGCTTTCAGGCTCGGGTGAATGGCGTGCCTTCTGATACAGAGGTGGATACCACTTTGGAAAATTATTTCTTTGAAAGGCGGCATACATTTTTGAAGTTTTGTCAGGAAAATCAATACCAATTCAACACTGCGACGTGCCAAGTATTCCTCCATGACGATCCTGCATTACCTTGGTAATCCGAAGGATATAGTTGGTGGGGCTTCCTGTAGCATTTGCAGGAAGTTTATTGCAATGAAGCAGTTGGAGATGTGAGATTTGCACCGAGTTCAGTGTATGCCAAGTATGCTATCAGCACAAGAATTTTGTTCACGACCACCGGTTGACTCAAGGTTCTTCCAATACAGATCAGCCTGATCCTGGGACATAGCAACAATCTGAGGCCGAAACTTGTGGTAATGTAAGCATATGCTCTGAGATATTTCCTCTCACTGCATCAGTTATGAAATTAGAATAGGTTGTTAGCATTTTTAAGCAAGTTAATCAATTAAAGAAACACTTCCTGGCTAATCTGGACAGCTTCCAAAAAATAAAATTGCGGCGCGGTGTTATCTTTCCCAGATATATAATGGCAGCATACTATGCAACTGCACTGTTGGGGTAATTTACAGGATATCTGACTGCTCTCTTATATCACTATGCCAAGTTTAGGTACATTGGGAAATATGACGAACTTTCTGGGACAGGGAAGGAATTCCTCGATCCTCTTCAGCATTTCTCTGCATATAGTGTATCCATATGTCATTGTTGCTACAAAAATATTGTGATCTTCTCAGAACACTTTCTGCATATTACTCAGATATCTAGAGTAGGCATGACGACCTATCTAAAGAACCTGTCCCTGCTGTGGTTTCATGATTTTGTCATCTGCATGTAAGTGCATTTGTATTTTGTATCCCTTATACCAAGAATCAACTTTCAGTGACTAAATAAAAAATTAATGCCCTAGTTTATTGGAACGAAGTAATGAATTTTTCACATTTTCAGGGATGTCGGCATCAGCAAGCATGCGGAACTACTACTCGCATGAAAATCTGAACCTGGGACCTTAGGGAAATAGCGATGCAAAATGAGCTCAGAAAACTGTCATCTTTGATTCCTCTCTATTGTTGGGGAAGCCTCGTTAAGGAGCTGCACTATCATCAATGCTAGCAAAGCGGGCAGTGGTTAATCAGTCATTTGTACATGTTGGTAGTTTGAAAAGATAGCGGATATCTTTTGTGCCAAAAGAGAGGTGGGCCACCTGTATATAAAACTGGAATTCATCCAGCTTGAGAATTCTGAATGAGTTTTAACATGATTACTTGATCGATCCTGTTGCAGAAATAAACACAAACTGAGGTCATGTATCGTGACATTAAAACAAGAGAATCCCTAGTGATCCAATGTTTTCGGAGCTGACATTCACAAAATCTAGTTGTTTTGGTAGCTCTATGGAGCATCCTGACAGGAAATTTTATGCTGGTTTTACTGGGTTTGTCCGTGGGTCTTTATTTTGTTTGTCCTTGTTGAGTATTTTTCTCTCAAGAGACTTAGTTTTGCGAAGCGAGTCCAGAGGTAGTGGTATGGCATGCGATGTTCCCGTTCTCCGCAAGAAATGAATTTAGGTATCCGGAAGATGATACGGTCAAGGAACTTTTGGTAACGTGTACCGCAATTCTTTCGAGGAAGAGGAAGTTCCCTCATGCATACGTAAATGCACATTCGGGCAAATGTTCTGCCTCCTGAAAGAGAACAGCAAGAAATGCTTAATTTGCAAATCATACATATCTTTCTGAGACAATAATTTCACGTTTCCTTGTTCTGGACTGTCCTTTCATCAACAGATTCATGTTTGCTATGTGTCAATTTTTCTCAAAAGAGACTGGCGTACTTAGGTTTCACCCAATCTTTTGTCAACAATTGGCAAATCTTAGCCCAATAAAAGCATGTAATCACCCACTTTACAATCTCTCGCATTCTTTTTTACCAACTCTATTTTCCATTTCAACCATCCGTCTTTCAACTATATAAGACCGAAAATCCACGTTCAGCTTGAATTGCGTGTCATCAAGATCAATACCGAAATGGCTCCTCATTGCATTCACCTCATTGCAAGTGCCACAAACCCATTAAAGATTGCCCCGCTTTACTCTACGCTTTCCCTGCAAGAAAAGGAGCGCCGGACCAGTTACAAAGTGGTTTTCAACTTCTTACCAAGAGGCATCCGAATTCCGCCTCCCAGTCCATCAAAGAGACATAATTCTGCAGCACCTAAACCCTAACACTGAACAATATAGCCTTGATTATCTGTACTCCTTCCTTCTGCTTCTTCCTTCTACATTCCTACCTCGTGAATATTTGCTACCACATCCTATACAGTTGCAACAAATAGATGAGAATAAAACGTATCACATAACTCTTTCTTCATGCCAATTTCCAGACCAGGTAATGCCTCTCTCACCAGGCACGCTCGGGTTTGAACCCCGGATAGAAAGAGAAGCATCAACTTGGACTAGCCCAAGACCTGGGCGTCAGAGTAATTTCTGTGAGATATTTACTTAAACGCAGAAACCATATACAAAGATGCAATGTATGTGAGATTTTCTGAATCATCTATTTTTTGTCAACTACATTGCAACCAAAAAGTTTCTGTATTTGCATTCTGGTAAATGTTTCCAGCAGTAAACTGCAATGCTGAGTAATCAGATGAGTACCTGGAGAGACTTGACTCGTTTGGGGTCATCTAGGCACCAATTGAAAAAAAAAATAATAAGTGAAATGCAGTTGTGCAGTATTAGGACCATCTTAGTACAAATTAACCTAGGTATCATATCCATCTGTCAAGTCAGCAATGGCAATGTCGCATGTTAACCCGTCACCAGAGCATCTTTTCTCCAGCAAAATTCATATCCAAGATGTCGCCATTTCATCTCCGACCATGATGGCGATGGCCATTATACCTTTCCTCATATGGATGATCCAAATCATGATAATCCCGGTTATTGTCTCGTGAATATTCATATCTAGACAAACCATAATCAGAGGGTAAATTATGGGGACCTCGACTGGCAAAATCTCCATATAGGCTCCTTCCACCTCTCTCATATGAGGACCATCCAATTGGAGGACTCCCTGGCAACTGAACGCTACTTTTTGGACTGCGAGAAGACAAAGTAGAATCAAAACGATCCGACGCTGAGGGGTACCTAGATATGGAAGTATTGTATCCCGGTTCACAACCAGGAGGAAAGTCATCCCTCGCATACCCAGACCATCTATGGTCCTGATAATGTGCTCTTTCAACAAGCATGGTGGAATGGTTTGATCTCTGATACGATCGGTGGTACCTAGATGATCCCGACCTCAAGGGTCCAGCTGCCCAATGTCTTTCATCCGCATTCTTTGGAATAGGCGCATTTATTCCAGGAAATTTGACTGTCATTCTCCTCTTTTGTTCTCTCTCGGCTTCCATAATTTCCCCATCTTCACTCTCTTCCTTGACCTCCGTATCCGCAAATATGGTAATCCCGGACATGTCATCTTCATCATCAATATCTGCATTGACAAAAACAGATAAATGTTTTAGTCCAGTTACCACAATGGCTCAGATCTGGATAGAGCACGCTTTTTCTATTAAAGGACGACAAGATTACACCTTAAAAACCTGAAGCAAGAAATGAAACAGAAATAAAGGCCCACACAGTAAACTGCATACCATTACGTCTAGAAATAGAAAAGGTAATATGTCAGATACCTAAGTATCCTGGAGGGTAACCAAGTTCCCGCATCCTGTTAAGCCAAGGGGGTGGGTCGAGCTCCTGCATTTCAGATAAGCAACTAATTACTACTCCACTAAACAAAAATATGCTCAGAGGATTTAGACTTGACCATAACAGAATTTACATGTACAAATGAAGAGAACGTCTATAAATTCATCTCAATATCACTTAAAAGGTGAGTTAACATTCACTACTTAGGCACATCTAGCTCGTTACCCTCAAATAAGATCTATGCTAAGCAAACATCTTACCCCAAGACCCAAAAGCTGCCGTGTCTCAGCATCAAGAGTGCCTGGTTGCAGTCCATCAAATTTCCCAGCAGGAGGGTCCTCATAATATCTAGTAGAATTACGAGAACTAGCATTCTGACCTCGTTTGGACTTGTGTTGCATTCGAGCATTATTGACAGCAACATTATCTCGGGGTTTTGAACATTCCCTCAAGGAATGGCTGTAAGAACCGCAGTTGAAACAGCGAGCAGCATTCTCGATTATCGACGGACCTCTGTGAAATGAATGTACAAGTTGGCTCATATATGCAAATCATATGAGGATAAAAATGCTACTACTCCAGTCACCAAAAATCGATGAAACTAATCAATGTATTAACCACCAGAATGTAATATTAGCTTAATTCTCAGGTGGTAATGGAAAAAATATCCAACGTTTGCCTAATATGGACACTTATCCACAAATCTCATCAACAAAGTCCTCCAAATCTTATCAAAAAGGTCCTCCATGAAGGTCCGCTTTGATCAAAATAGAGAAACAGAAGAGTCAGTAACAAAGGAGATCTAATTTACAGACAAACAGAGAACATCACGGAAAATTCTTTGCCAGGATCATACTAACAAATAGTGTAACCACTTGGTCAGGGACAAGCCATAGGTAATAGTCTTGGAGAGGTTAAATAATGATGAAGTTGCAATACTGTTATCTCATTAACTACATTGGACCTAAAAAAAAAAACTACATTGGACCAGGTTACTCGGTAACCGTACCCACAGCCAATCCAACACCATAAAATGTAACTCCAACATGAATGGTTTTTAAAGTCAGATATGATCACCCCTGTTCTTGGTCCCTGAGTACCAGATTTTCACATCCTTCCTTGACTCAGCAAGAACGAGATAAGCACACTCAACATGGAAATGCTCGTTCGCGGCATTGAATACACATGGCAAGAAAAGTCAGGTGCATTCCAAATTGCCAATTTTCTGATTTGATCACTTAACAAGGGCATTAAAGGCACTCTTTGAGTTTCTTTTTTGCATCATCTATGTTTGGTAAGAACAGTGACAAGTTGGCTACTATACGGGTCACTAATTAATCTTAATTGCCCAAAGGTCTGGACACAGGAGAATGATAAAGTTGTTCCATTAAGCACCAGAGTAATGGCAATGTGTTGGTTTGCAGGTCTATAACTGGAAGAATCAAGAGGCGTGTCAATATATGGCAGGACATATAGATCAACCAAGTATCGCAAAACTAATGATTCCTTGCTAGTTACATTAACATCAATCAAAAGTCTATCACTGAACACAGTTCCCTTTAGAGACATACCTTTTCAATCCCCTAAGGTCCCTCCTTGTTAAGCATAAAAAGTGCACAATCTCAATTTTAAAGATATTGAATGAACGAATTGCAGTAATTTCACGTCTCTCAAGAAATTGAAACATATTAGCTTTTCACATTTTGAAAGCACGTTAAATAGCTTAGCAAGTGACCACAAGGACCATTAAAAGCTTTGACAACAAACTGACTAAGCCATCTTCGCCAAAGGAAACAAAAGCAATGCTATTTATGGCCAAAAGATAGTCAGATACGGTGGACAAAAAAACATCCATGAAATTTGTGCCCGTGTGTCTGGCATGTGTCAATTTTTATGCATAAACCTTTGACTTATCATTGTTACAAAGGCTAGGGGGGAAATATCCTTGCAGCTGACCCCACCAAGAGGGAATGAACTTCGTTTATATTTGTGGCAGCCTGTCAGGGTGTTTGCCCGCTTCTATTAAATGTGTGAAACAGGGCAAAGAGATTATGCCTACTGAAATCATAATACAGTAGAAATTTACCCATCTACATTATTTGATCCATCAGCCAAAGTCAAGCCCAATGCATAACCACGATCATAAAGAGGCACCGTGTTACTGTCTAGAGTAATAACCCCATCATTCTGCACGTTTCTTGTTTGATGGTCAATCCAAAATGACTGCACATAAAATGACAAATGAAAGAGATGTTAAAAACAAATACAATTGAATCTTCTGCTATCTTGAATGATAAATCCAATCTCAATCATTGTAAAAATAGGAGATGTTAAGGTAAGCACCAGTATCTAAGAGTCATATAGAGTTTGTCAAGCACAATGAAGCTTGCTCACTTCATACTACTTTTATTCAAGCATAAAGAACATGCAGTAGAAAAACACAAAGGAAACTCACTACTGCTGACTGCTTCTCCACACCAACTCGCAGCGCAGGAAAGAATGTTTCTTCACCAGACTCTAAAGCTTCACCTGTATCCTGAAGACAATGAAGTTCTCGAGTCAAAGTTTAGCCAAAACAGCAAGTTTTCAATCCCACCAAGAAAAGAAAAGAAAATGTCATGTCGAGACTACCCCATTGAACAAACAAATGAACTAACATAATATTGTAAAGGTATAAGAAACAATAAAGAACCTTTAATGCTATCACAAGGACTGAACAATAGAGACTACCCCATTGAACAAACAAATGAATTAACATAATATTGTAACGGTATAAGAAACAATAAAGAACCTTTAATACTATCACAGGGATTGAACAATAGAGAAACATAATACTAACTTGCGAAGAACCATGCTTAGTGTGCCATTCAGACCATTGCTGCAACAGTTCTTCAAGCTTTTGTTTACTTGCTCTGCAATAGCATCCACTTGGTTATAAAAGCAACAGGAAACGATTTTTCACTGAAGCAGATGATGCATCTATTGGCTTTGGTGAAATACAAGAAACAAATACAAAACTTAAAACTGTTAAGGCTGGAAAAACCTCTAAGCTGACCTTGTTAATGAACTATACGCAACATGGACAGATGGTTGCTCTTCATCATATGTTACTCGCGCTCTTTTGCGACCGGATATTGCTGGTGCATTGAGTCACAGAAAACAAATGTACCATGGAGCTACAAATTACAGGTATAATTTTTACACCTATGTCAGGATAATCTTCTGTGCAGCTATTGAAATGCGTACCCATTAGTCTCCCCTACTTGGTAGTTTTGATGAAATATTGACGGTCAATATTAGGATACAATTGTTACATATCACATGACTGCTAAGAGCGTATTTCTCTTCAAGAGCAGCACAACCATTTTCCGTTTGCAGTCCAGAGCTCAAGTGATCATTTTTCTCCAAAACTTGAATAGAATCAGTTTCAGTCACTTCAACATTCACTCCGGCCACAGGTGAGCAGCCAACTAATTCCTCATCGAGTTCCATGTCTATGACAAAAGTTCCCTCTTCATGTCCAAAATTACAGTCACCGTGCCCCTGGTCCTCCGTCTTTTGTCCCTCTTTATCCTCTAGCTCGAATTGGAGGGCATTGACTTCACCAGGTTCACGGTCATTACTAAGAGGCCCATTGTCCTCTTCCTTTTGTCCCTCTTTATCCTCAGGGTTGAATTGGAGGGCATTGACTTCACCAGGCTCACTTTCATTACTGAGAGGCCCATTGTCCTCCTTTTGTCCCTCTTTATCCTCGGGATCGAATTGGAGGGTATTAACTTCACCAGGCTCAACGTCATTACTGAGGGGCCCTTCATCCTCGTTCTCACAAACCGAGTTGGAGGATGCTGGGAGCTCAAGCACGTCCCCCGTTTCCATAGAGAAAGAATGAAGATTATATAATGCAATCGAACTTGTTATCCCTGCATCAGGGCACACTAGAGAGCATCAGCGTAATCGACACAGCTCTCGCAAAAGTACGCTGATAAAGAACAAACACTCCGAACAGAGAAGCAGGAAATCACGAATTCCACAATCTGCGCAAAAGAAAGACGCCGTTCAACAGTAGACTGCCAAACACCACACATCTCACTAAATCACTCAGCGTTGCGTTTAACAAGCGGAACACTGTAAATCTCAAAGCCACGGGGGACAGATTCTTTGGTCAAGGTAAGCAAAGAAACACAACCATCCGCAAACATCCACAAACCCACACACACAACCCCCCCCCCCAAAACCCCAAACCGCCCCCAACAAAGGGAAAAAAAAAACGACTTTCCCCACAAAAGCAAGCGAAGCCTGTGAATTCGGAACGTAAAACCTTACCGAAAGCCGAGGGAAATGCATCCACAGATCGCCAATCGCACCGACGACCTGACGACGAGTGGAAGAGAAGGTTTTGTAGGAAGACCAGAGGAATTAGGGTTTTGTTTTTTTTCTTGGGAATTTCTAGTTCCGGCCTCGCATCAACGACCTCACGGAATCTGGCAAAGAACTGCGATGCGGGAGGGATACAAAGCCCTCGACTTTTGACAATTATAAGAGCTATCTATGCTTTGGTAACTACAATACGAAGGAACCGATCCTGTGGTTGGCAATAAAAATCTTGTGTTTGGTTTTCACCAAAGACAAGGTTGGGTGTAAGAAGATATATACCACTTTTTCACCGCTTGAGGTTTCCTCCTTGAAAAGGTTTTCTCTCGTGGATTGATCCGTGTTCGCCTCGTTGAAGTGGGCAGAGTCGTTCCTCATTTTCTTTTTGTTTTTCTTTACGTTTTTCTTTATTGTCTTTTTTGTTTGATTTCTTTTCCTTCCTCTTCCGATCTTCTCCCGTTTCGGGGAGATGTCTCTCTCAATCTGACTTAAATTTAGGAGTTTGTTTCGCTTTCCTCAGGTTTTGTCGTTGAACAAATTCAGATTCGGTGAAAATCGAAAGAGCTTCGTCAAAGATCGATACTCATTTAGCTTTGTTTCTCTCTACATGTTGATGGTGGTGGGGCCATCGAACCTAGGCGCGCACCGTCAAAAAGCAAAACTGTTGCGAAACCTAAAGATATCGATGTGCGCTCCTTATTGAAGACGAATTCAGTGATCGGTCGCCGATTTCAGCTTGAAAAAATTATAGTTCAGCTTTCTGAACGAGTGATCCCTAACTTTGTTTTTATGAATAAAATTCTATTTTTGGATCTTGTTTTGTTGTGGATATCCAACACAGATCGTTGTATCTCATGTACTTTGAGGAAATGAATGAAACTTTATTTCAACCAAAAAAAACAAAAAGAAGATATATACCCATATGAAAATATTTTACAAAGAAGGTGGGACGAAGGTAGGTGAGATTTATTATGTTTATAATATACAAATATAGTATGTATATTTATTTACACGTTTTTAGGTGTATTAGTCAACAAGAAAAATTAAGCAATGATGGAACGTAATAAAAAGAAATAAAGAAAAAAGAGAGGGGAAAGCAATGAAATGATAAGTAAATAAAAAACGAAGTAAGCAAGAGCTCGAAGTATTGTCAATTTTGGAATCACGAAAGTCAACGATCATGTTCTCTCTTTTACTAGATTCGGCATTTGCTGAATGAATTATTTGGTCAATGTTATTGTGATCCGTTTACATTTCTTCTCACACTCGAACTCTTGAATGCTGCAATGAGCTCATTTGTCTTTTAAAACTTAAGATCGTCAATAATCATGGGGAGATTAAAGAAGTTTATCTCTGTGTATGCATTTGTAGTTTCTTTAGCATTAAATCGTTAGAGGTTCTTATCGTATATATTTGTGCATTTTCAGGTTTATATACACTAAAATGTTGTTTTATCAAATAATGAACTTGATAATATAAGAGAATATCCAGTTTTATTACCGTAATTCATCAAAAAATCCATGAATTTTATATGATAGCTTATTCAGTCATATATTGATTAAAAATTCAGATGACCAAACACAGTTTTAAGAACTATAGGCTTAGGATGATCTTGTTAGTCATAAAGACAAATTGATTAGCCATTATGCTTTCCACTTATCACTTTGTGGCTCCACTAATCAAAACGTTTTTGCGGCCCGAGAATCATTCATAGCGCCAGAAGTCTAAGAGGCTGTAACGACCTAATCCGACAAGGGCGGAAAATGGTCGCCGAGGTCAGAGAGCTTGAATAAGGAAAGTCTCATGACAAGCTTTAAGGATGGTCAAGGGGCAAGGAATAACCGAATCCCACATCGCTTGGGTATGGTGAGGTGAAGTGCTTATATATGTGTGGCACTTGTCCTTAACTTGCAATGAGATTTTTTCCGGGCGAAACTTAGAAGAACAAACTCATGCGGGATTTGGTTCAAAAATCACAATATCTCTGTCTCTTTACTTCCACTTGCTCCATCATAGTACCTCCGGTACCTCTTTTTCTCTTTACTTCCACTCGCTCCATCATAGTATTTTTAAATGCTCCAAAAAGGAAGGACGGTAATTGGATCATTTGCCGATTTCAATTGAAATCTATACAGACCATAACTTAGTTTTTTTATATTGTTTATGTAATAATCGCATGATCATATTCATTTTGGCCTAATTACGTTTTATACAATGATCAAGATACTTGAAATAAAGTTAATAATTCGTGTAATAACACTTATGTTATTAATAAGGTGACGAGAATGGACATAAAGCACGCCAAACAACATGGCAAGAGCAGAACCAACGAATAGCAAACATTGGCACAAACCTTGCAAAACAACGTGGCAAAATATAGATCCACAAAACATGTGGAAAAAATCCAAAAGTTTAGAAGGAAGCAATTATTAAAGGCAGGCCTTCCTCAACTTTAAAATATGACAAGCAAAGTTACCAAAAAATTTCTAAACATATTGCATTTGTGTCAATTCACTCCTAAACCTCTTTTTTTTTTTTTTTGTCGATTCAGTTCTAAACCCTTGATTTCGAAAGTCCTCGTCGTTGTTGCCGATGCCATTGTTCTAAACCTTTTATGAATAAATTTAACGTCAAATAATGTATGAACTTTAATATTTGTAGCACTTTGTGATGTCTTCATGTACTAATACTTTTATCTAAACCCTTTCATTTTTTTTTTAAATCTTCAGATTTACCACACTCAGATCTTGCAGCGCTGTCTAGTTTCGAAGCCAAGGGGAAAGAAAGATAGTTGTGGTAAAGAAAGAAAAGGGCAATTTCTACACGTAACTGTCGAGTCTCTTTAGCTTCTGAAACCCACAAATTACCCTTACCGCGTTATCCATGTTCAGTACTAGCCAACAACAATATGAAGGCAATAAAGCAATTTGGCATTGCTTGTCTGCAGACATAATTTAGTTAATGTAAGAATCGACTCTAACCAAACGTGCCCAAACACAACCGCACACCACCCACCCCCCCCCCCCCCCCCCCCCCCCCAAACCACACCCCCCCTCTTTTTTTTTTTGAGGTATGGGAACATGCCCAAACTTAACAAGAGGCCAGTTATCTCATCCAATGCTCCGAATCATGACGAGGGGCACAACATCGAAGACACTGGGTTAATTAGATATTCTCTTGAGTGTAATTTGCGTGCAATCAGTGTTTGTTAACGTACTGTTTTCAGTTATCCTAGAATATTGGTTTATTGCAAGTTAAGTGATTATCACAATTTATGTAATTCAAACGCTTTTTCTACTTTTTTTTTTCCAAAATTATTCTTCAGTCAAATTTGTCAATTTAAGTTTTAAAAAAAAAATTGTGAACTCTGGACCAAATTACAAACTATATTAAACAATCTGTGGTTGTTCATGGCAATCTCAATCTACAGAAGTTCCTAGAGAGGCGCATAAAGCCTATGATTTTCCCTGCCTTCTGCGTTTTTAGTTATTGGAAGACAAAGTCCTCCTCCTCTTCAGGAATTTGCCATTCCTGGAGTCACCCAAATTGCTATCACCCCCAAGCTCTCCTCTCACCTCAATCTCTTCATTCAAGATGAACTCTTTCGAACTTGTTTCCGGCTCGGAAGGGCTTCTCCAGTAACCCTCCGGAGAGCTCCCGTCGCCACTGGAGCTTAAGCTCAAGCTCTCTTCTTCGATTGGTCCCTTCCCCTTGGCATCCGAAACCCGATCATCCCTAAAACTCCCGGCCTCAGCTTCACTCCCGCCGATGCTTCCTGCGGAAGAAGAATAAGAAGAAGGTGCTGAAGTGGCCTCGCTGGGGGTGTTGAACATTGTGATGCTCTCTTTCTTTGCATCTTGAAACGAGTAGCTCCTGCCCTTTGCTTTGTGCAATGGAAGGAGCAATTTCGAGCTCGAGCGCTCGGCATGGTCCCTGCCTAAGCTGTAGGTCGTCGACAGCTTCCTCTTGGTGCTATCTTTCTTCCGTTCTAGATCGCCTAGTTCTTTGAGCACTTCACTGGACAGTGTTTCCTTGTCTGCTCTCTGCTTAAGCTCCGAGACTGTCCTATTCAAGGCTCTCTTCTTGAGTTGGAGAGAATGCTGAAAATGGCACAGCGGTTAAAGAGAAAAACCATATGACTGCAGGCAGCAATTGAAAGAGATAGTGGGGCGCTCGGTCCTAACCCGCTTCTTCAGGAAACTCCCAAGATCTCCACCTTGAAGCTTTTTCTTCCTCCAAAACACACAGCAGAACCGGACGAGACTGGCTAGGATAAGCAGGACGGCAGATTCGAAGAAAAGGAACAAGAGTATCCTCCTCTCATCTCCTGAAATCATAGAAGCCAAGCAATGAACGATGATGCCGCCAAATTGTTCGCAGTTCATCTTTACTAGTTAGTCTCACTGCACCTTTGTCGATGCTGTGACACTTCGACCTCGCTCTGAAGCAGCTTGACGCGAGTTTCTGCCCTGCATCAAGAGAAAACTTATGTGAAATTTGCATGTCGAAGCAAAAGGGAAACTGAGGGAGGAGCTCCTGATTTGGTGGAAATCATTACTTTTACCTTGGCAGGCCAGTGGATTGCCAGTTTCTGCTTCCATGTCAAAAGAGCAAAACACAATCAATGTATAACAGCTCACGAATGACAGCACAAGAACTGTAATGGA
This sequence comes from Rhodomyrtus tomentosa, assembly GCA_028455895.1. Taxonomy (NCBI): domain Eukaryota; kingdom Viridiplantae; phylum Streptophyta; class Magnoliopsida; order Myrtales; family Myrtaceae; genus Rhodomyrtus; species Rhodomyrtus tomentosa. Next base: position 24,632,455 of record JAPCWY010000009.1, on the reverse strand, counting down.
GATCTTACTATGGCAAATGAAACAGCACACTAGCCACCTATTTCTTGTTCTTAATCTCTATGGACAAATTGTGCGTTCATAACAAGAAGATTTCGATAGTTAAAAACTGTCAAATGTAGAGAATGCATACTTGAAGCAGCTACAAAAGCAAGAAGAATCTGCTCGTCCAACAGAAAATGATCGAGATCGCTTCCAGCAAGTGAGGAGGTGAACTGATCTGAAAGACAAGAAATGTACAGTCATAAAAACAAGCATACCATCCAACACAAATAGAAACAATATCGGAATCCAAAAGAAGTCGCGACGGACTGGCCGCCGTACCTGAATATTTCTGTGACCAATACACAGATCCTGTTGCAGGAACCAACAAGGAAAAGATTGCGCTTTCGGGTCTCATTGCCGAGACAACGGTATATTCCCCAACTACGTGGCTGGTCTTTCCCTCCACCTGTGTCTGAGAGATGTAAATCGCATAACCAGAGCAGTCGAGGATGGGACTGACTTGGATGACCGAGTCTAATTTGGTTGCTCTCGGGAACTTCATGAAATCCCCAGTTGGTGAAATTGAGTATACGCACCCGTCCAGCGAGCCAATAGAAATCCAACCTTTGTCATCAATGAAATGCAACCGTCAGTCACTGCGTGGAAGCAGAATTCGTCGCAAATGTGTCTGCTCAATTTGAGAGAGTGCCTTAAGGGACTCTGCTGAATCTAGTTAAATTCGTTCCAATAGTTTGCGTTTGTTTAAGTTGTAGATCCATCAGTTGCCAAAAACAGAGAAATAAGATGTAAATTCCCCTCCTTAATTAGCATTTCTACACAAAGAATGAGCAAATTAGACGGCAAAACAAATGAAAATTGGGGACTTCGGTGAATAGTAATCGCAATAAGAGTACAAACTGTGGAAAGAAAGGTGCTTTGTAGAGAGAAATCAGGAGCCTTGGCTTCCTAGAGAATGTAAATTACAAGTAGTTGCTGATGCACATAAATCATTGACACTCTCCATAAACTGTAATCATCAAATGGCAGTAGTGACGAACAAGGCCTGTAAGCCGTGTTTTGTTGCTGTTAGAGCGATGTAATTAAACATGTTATGAGTATCACCATTTAAATCAACGACCAGTCTGCAGTCGGATGAGCTTAGTGGTCCGACGGTTCTCTGCCAAAGGACATTTCCTGTGGACACATCGAGTGCCAGCACGAGCGCCCTGGCAGGTACAGCGACATAAAGCCGGCCATTGTTCCCAGCAGTGATAGTGAAGACTTTGTCGAGCGAACTCAAATCCTGAATCCATTTAAAATGAGTAGTACGAGCTGACAAAGAGTATAGTTCCCCGTCGGAATTTGCTATCTGCAGTCGTTGCTGCTATTTGAGTTATAAGCTCAAAAACTGGGAGCAAGAAGACGCTGCCGCTAGGTGTTCACATAAAGAGGAGCGAACATAACTAAACATAACATGAGATTACAAGCTTTAACTAGGGCATTAATTCAAGCAGATCCGCCTGTTAATTTTTTTATTTTTTTTTCATTTCAGATCTTGAGATTGTAATCTAATGTACATGTTTTCGCAATTGATTACCTCCGACTAATACCACTGGACGAGAAAGAGAAATCGAGTGGTTAGGGAACTTTACGTAGATGTTAGCCTCGCAGTAGTCGATAACGGGGACCGAAGTGAAGGAGCACTCAGTGGGATTTCTCCTGCAACCTAGACGGTAGCCGAACTGATTAAGCACAGGCCCGATGCTCCAAAGCAGTTCACCACGCATCGTGTACGCGAAGAGCCCTCGACGTTGCAAATTTATGTACACACATGAACTCAACGTGCTCACTGAGATCCCGATTATCTTGGTGGCGGCCTGGCCTGGTTCTGGACCGAAAAGCACCTCCACTGCAGCGCCCGAATGACGAGCCACTGAAAAATCAATTCTCAGTACTCTGTCGTCCGCAACCAGGTAGATCTGCCAATAGGATCCTACACGTATTATAAACCATTGAAGATTACGGTAAAATGTGAAGGGACCGCAGCTTCAGGCAGCCTCGTGCCGGGAGCCTCTCCCTTTGTTTCATTAGTTGAGCTCAGCTAAATGGTTCGAAACCAACTGCTCTATCATATCATAGGAAGTAAATGACATTGACCCAATAAAAATGTCCGAATTAAACACATGGTTTCCGAGAATGAAGAACGTCACGTTGGTCTAGTCAATGCATTATGCAAAGAGATGGATCGACTCAACCAGTCAATGGCTCACCTTTCCTCTCTCGCCAAGAGCCGGAGCAATCCGAGCCTCGCATGTGAAATTCACATGTACAGACCAGGCGATGGTGCCATTACTTTCGAACGCGAACAGATTTTTCTCCGAACAAGTATAAACCCTCCCGTCATCGCCAATTGAGGGCTTCGAAAGCCTATAAGCAGTTCTCGCCACGCGCTCTTCGGCTGAATGTGCAGCACCCAAATTACTTGGCAGTCCAAAATTCCAAAAACTAGACATACCGTATGGGAAACGGGAAATAGCCCCGACGAATACGAGCACCTCAGTTCCGAAGCAAGAGAGGCTTGGGAGCGCGTGTGATCGGTGGTGGAGCGAAGGACAAGAGTGTGTCGTACCTGCGCTAGAAGCACGTTGGCTGGAAGTCGATGGAGGCACAAGGAGAAGGAGAAGGAGAAGGAGAAGAAAATGGTGAGTGGGCATGATCACGCAGGCACTCTCAAAGAGAGATCTGGTTTTTTGAGAGAGAGAGAGTGAGTTTTACTTAGCGTTGGAAGTGGTATGAAGGGATGGAATCGAAATGACGGTTATTTAACCGCCCTTCTTCATTGGCGGGAACGAACCATGGTATTATCTTCGTCACTCACTCCCAATATGAAGGTATTTTTTGAGAACATACAATATTAAAACCCCGCTAGTTTTTTTTTTAAATTTTAAATGATTAGGAAAATGTAAAATATACGCACAATAGTAATAGAATAATCAATCAAATCAGTAAATTCTTTTCGGTTCGACATAAAATCAGTAAATTGAATTTGTAAATAGGCAAAAGTACACCTCATATGTCAATATTTTTGTACGACGATCTATTTAGTCCCAATATTTTTTCTTTGATTAAGCGGCAATTTTTTCAAAAAACGATTATTTGAGTATTTTCGTTGGAAATCTTACGTGGCTCGTCGAAGGATCCAAAAAGCTAAAAATTAATTAAAAAAGTCCGCGTAACATTAATTTTTAAAAAAAATAAGCTAAAAATGAAAAATAAATAAAAGAATAAAAATAGTTAAAATATAGCAAAAAAGCATAAAAAATTTGGCATTTTTATCTGGAAAATGATAATGTAATATCCAGCAATTTTATCTATAAAAACATCATTTGCTCACCTATTTGTACTGGAAAATTAAAAAAAATTAGAAAACACACTAAATAACTTAATAAAATAAGAAAAAAAAGGAGCTCTAGCGATGAGGCCTTGCACAATCCTCGTTGTCGCTGCCTCACCATCATTGACAATGGCTGGCGATAGGTTGAGGCTGGTAGGTGGGGGTCGTCGAGCCTTTGTCAGCTAGCCCTTTCCCAATCTAGGTGATGACCGCAACCCTCGCCTAGATTTGGATTAGGGCTTGCTGGCCCTCACCAATGGTCGATGGGAGACGCCAACATTAGCTGGGGCTCGACAACGAGGACTGTGCAAGCCCTTGGCATTGTCAACTTCTTCTTTATTTCTTTTAATTTTTAATTCATTTTTAAGTTTTAAGTCTGATTTTTTTCAATAAAATTTGCCAAGTTGACCTTTTTAATAAAATCTCCATCTGGACTTATAACCATGTCTATTTTTCTATCACATCTCTTGCTGTTGGCACATAAGTAATCGTTTTTTTTTCTGACTTGAAATTAAGTGACTCAAGAACTATATTCTCACCAAAGGGAGTGCTGTACACAAATATTGACACTTGAAATGTCTTTCTTCCTTTGTAAATATGTAGTATGTTTTTTCCACAATGTTTAAACGATTGCTTATTGATTTGAATAAAATAAGAAAGGGTTATCGGATAAAACAAAATATCAACATTAAGAAAAGAGTGAGAACTAGATGTATTATGATGAAACCACGTATGCAGTTCTTTCAAAGTTAATTGGAGGTATAGATTCACTCATAGAAGGAAATTGGTTGCAAGAACCTCGTGTTTAAGCGAGAGTACAATAAAAAATACAATCCCTAGGAATCCTATCAAATCTACGGATGGAGTACAAACGGCCAAAGGCCTAAAACAGGTTAACAGATCAGGTTATTCCATGGGCTTTCGGTTTCAGATAGCCGACCGTGCCTTCGGCTATCGCAAATTTCAGTACAATTTTCATGGTTATCGCAAATTTCGGTACAATTTTCATGGAGAGTTCAGTGCATGACCTAATCTCTCAACAAGTAAATCCCCGCAACGCATTTTGAGGTACGCTTTCGAAAAATGTATACATCTAACAGTCTCATCTTTATGACACCCTCGATTCGCCGTGATCACCGGCTACCCGCATCAAGGGGGGAAGATCTACCCGCATCAAGGGAGGAAGATCGGAGCAATGTTCGACTAATTGTTCAAACATAAAAACCAGATTATCTGATCTTGGACGGAGAACAGAAATTGTTCTTTTATTGTGAACCCGCAATATACTCACTTTGCTAGTTTTCCACCGCCAGGTTACCGTCATCGATCAATAAGGACCAAAGGAACAAAAGCAAAAGAAGAAAAAATTTGGAGAAACAATTTGACCAATTGGATTGCATTAATAAACGAGAAGGGAAAACAAAGAATTACAGATGATGAAATTAAATCATCCAGGTACAGAATCCAGCCGCATCACTTGATTTTGAGGGAAAAAAGAATTAATACAACGCTTAAAAGGGACTTATCCTCCGAGCCAACCACAACAATAACTCTGGAACAAGGCGTCCCCTAGGAGGTGCCATCGCATCTCTGGTCTGTGCTTCCGGGTCGTCCGCGTGTATGAAAGCAACCAGATGGTCGAATAGCTCATCTTCGCCACCCCTTAAGGGATCCTACGGAGCATTGTCGAATAATCATCACAGTACTCTAGGACTCTTAAAAAAAATACTATTGACATAAAATGATTTCCAGGATAGTATTTTCAGGAAAAAAAAAAGATTAAACGTCTTATTTGTGCAATTCTCAGGACGTTTGCTATGAACAGAGAAAAAAAGGAAAAGATTTGATTGGTAAGTTGGACCAAAACACAAAGGTACAAGGACAGCAACCAGCTCCATGAAAATTTTTGGAGGAAGATGACTCAAAAGAGCGAGGGCAGCAGAAAAAATTCAAGAAAGAGGGGGAAAAAAAAAAGATCTGAGAGAAAGAGAGGGGGACGGCAGAAATAAATTCAACACAGAAGATTCAGAAGACACCTCGGGGAAAGGGGTTGAAGGAAGGATAAGGGGGCTCCCAAAAACAAGATGACGAGAGCATCTCTTTGGAAAAATGAATTTCCCTTTCAAGAAAGCAGAAGTGATTTTTCTCAACCTTAGTTTGAGGTTTCGTCATCTAGGAAAAAGTTTCCTGCGACCATATTTTCCCATTGGCCAGCTTTACTGAAAAATTGTATTTCTTCAAACAGACACAGCCTAATTACTTACATTAAGTATCTAAGGCATTTATTCAAAATCTAACCGCTCTGAATAGCATTGAAGAGATTTCAGCCTTCCTCTCTTTTTTCTTACTGTATGAAATAAAACCAAAAGTTTAACCTCCTTTAACCTTGTTCTTTAGCAAGGAATAAAGACTAAAAGAAGGCATTCATGACAATGTATGAATAGGAATAATAAGTAAAAGATGGTATTATCTAGATTATCTCCATCCCCGGTTGGAGGCAGATCGAAGGATGCTTCATCCAACCAAACATGGATGAACTCTATAAAATTGAAGCAACCCCCACAACTAGACAATAGAGCTGGTAATAGGACATTTAAAGCCTGACTTACTTGGAGAAACAAATCTGTGTGTGTTTTCCCATCAAACAAAAATACTTCTGCTTTAGCACCTACCCTTTGGAGGGTGGCCACGAAATTTTTGCTGCAAGCAAAAATAAGGTCGCATTTGAGAACATATGAGTCTGAGAATCAGGAAAAGGACTAACTTTTCAGTATTGAGCTTTTGACAGTTTGATTATAATTCAGGCATCATCTGCCAAGGATAGAAGAGAGTCCATATTCTGGCTAGGACAACTCCAGTCATTTGGGTACCCCTTAACACCAAAATATAATTCATCTTTGTTAATATTTATTTTGTCCACAACCACCGGTGCTGCTAAGTTGTTTCTTGTGTAATGAAGCACTTGTGGTCGAGGGCCTGGCAAGTGATGTTTTATTTTTATGGATCACACAAGCTAACGCCCTGACCATATCATTGATGTTTCTCATTAAGAGATGCTGCCATGTGGAGACTACACTTCTTTCTTTTCAATTCGTTGGAGTGGTGGACATGATTGAGAGTGAGGCTGTAAGAGGCTATAGAACAGGGGTTCCTATGAGGGTAGGGATAACCACCAAGTTTTACTTTCTTGTCATGGGTTATTACTTGGCACTGGTGGCTCTTTTAAACAAACCTTTCAGCAGACAAGAATGAAACAGTGTTTTGTGATGTAAACAACCAATACCAGGACACATTTAATTACCACTTCGCTTTTAGGTCTACCTAGACTGGTTTTACTAGTTTTGCTTGCAAAGAAATGTTTAGACAAAGAAATCCCTCCTAGACTCAATACTTCCACACTGACATATAGAATAACAAGCGGTATTCTCCTCACTGAAAAGAGAAGAAGAATATGGACCAACCGTCACACGAGTTCCTGTCTCGCCTGTTAGAAACATTAGTTAATACAGAAATTTCTCTCGCAGATTGAAATAAATAATTTAAGGAGGAATTAAGTTTTACATAAACTCGGAATCGAGCGCATGGTATTAGATAGATCTACAAGCATAATAACTGCAGAGGACATGTCCAACAACTAGTAGATGAAAAGTAGAGTTCAAACCTCGCATCTGATGGTATGGAGTAATCACCAGTTCCATGGAAAAGAAGAATTGGAGGCAGCAGAGAAGCAGCATTTCTAATGCTAGCGTCCTGCATCTTAACCTCGGGCGAAAATTTTTTAAATGATTTCTCGCCCTCCATTATGCTGTGGGACATTTGAAGAAAGAGCTGATAATGAGAAACCAAAAGCTAGAGCGAGAAACAACTATGAAGTGTTTAGCAGTGGCAGTACCAAATACCTCAAGAAGATGGAACGATATAGGCCTCGATTGTGAAAGTGATCGACTAAATTGAACAAATTGTACCTGCAAAACAATATTTAAGAAAACTATCATATTTTGACCACTTTCCCACTCTATCGTCCTATATATGACTTTAGCTGCCATAATCCTTCACAAAGTTCCTTCATAACACCAATTTAAAAGATCCTGACCAAACATATGTTCTTTTCGGAAACGCAAATTATATTTGTATCATTGTCTTTTAATGCCTGGACTAGGAAGACGTGATATAGACACAGAAGAAGATGACTATGCTTTACAGAATTCAGGATTTCAAAAAGATGGAGCAGAGGCATTAGATAACAGTGAATGTTCCTGCTTCTTTCTCAATTATTTCACACTCCAGGTTCCACCATGAGTTGGTGCAATGAACCGAAGTTGACATTTTCAATATTCTTATTACTCGTCACTGCACAGCTCGTTGAGGATGCAATGGGAGATAAAATCATTGATTACAGAAATACTGTTCATATGAAATAAAAAGTACTTTAAGGTTCTTAGCAGAAAGAAGACATACCCTCCAGATAAACCAAAATATGCTTTTATCTGAGACAAACTCCAGGAAATGCTCTCTCCTCTGGATTCTTTGACTGCCTGGTCCACGAGAGCACAGGCGGCAATATGTGCACCAGCCGACTGTCCCATTAGGTAAATCCTGATCAGAGGGAGAACACAATATTTGGGCATTAACCGTTAATGGAAGTTATCTTCCAACGGTTGTATCACTTGCCAAAGGCAGCAATTGCAAGAAAAATTGAACTTTTTAATGCTTTTAAACAAGAATTTATCATATCGACCCAAAAAAAAAAAAAAAAATTTATCATGACACGTGATTATTGACACATTTTGAATATATGATTGTGTATTCAGTACAAGTCGACGAAAATTAAATTTTACCTATCAGGATCACCTCCATATTCCGCTATAATATTACAAACAAATGAGATTCCCTCTGATGCATCATTGACCATATCGCTTATAGTCCCCTGGGGAAAATTTCTGCAGGCACACATGCGCAATAATGACATTGTGATAGATGTTAAGCCAAGATAGAGTGAATAAAGAAACTCTAGATATATCACCTGTAATCTATGCAAGCAACAATAATATCCCTTTCCGCCAGTTGTTTACCCAGAAGAGAACCCCATGCTTTATATCTACCACAGAAAAGGTACAATGTCAGATGACAACATTTAATATATGCAGAATTTGCAACAGACTATGAAGTTTGTTCTTTGCTGCAAGGCATGATACTTCAACTTGAAATAAAGATAAGATCTCCAGTAAGAAATTTAGATAGTGCCCAATATCTAAGCCTATAATTACCCCAAACTTTTTAAACATTGTCTTATTCACTCCATAACAATTGTTGAACCCATGCTCCAGATTTCTCAAGCCATCTGCATTATGCATCTCATTCAAGAGCGACAGATTATCACAATTATTATGAAGTCACTTAGTCGGAGCATTTCTAATGACTATTGCCACTGCCGGAGCTCAAGAAGAAAATAGAATGAGATGACTCTAACCTAAAAGAGTACCACTGAAAATGAAGTCCATTACATGATGCTGTGTCCAACAACCTTAGAGCTTTTTTGGGTAAGTTATTCTGAAGCAGTAGTCTAGGATCTTCTATCTAGGGGAACCTACCCTAAAAACACCAAGCAATATGAAAAGCGCAGAATCAAAGTGCATCAATAAAGGAGCTGATTCAATTACCCAATGATCCATGCTCCACCTGTTACAAATGCCACTACAGGCTTTGGCCCATCCATATTCTTTGGTAGATGTAGATCCAACCTGTAAAATAGTAACCAGGAGGAATTTGTAAGATGTAATCCAACATTTAGGGAATGGAATGACAAAAACAACACTACATATAATTATCCTAGAAGCGTAATCAGGTACCTGTTTCTTGGTTGGTCTCCATAGACAATGCTGCGCCGGACTTGACTTGAGAAAAAGTAATAGTATGCCACTGCCAAATCACAAGCCAATTATGTCCAGCTTATCTGAGCACAATTGACTGTAGCTCACTGGTAGAATACAAGAAGAATCTAAAACTGCAAAACATTATTGTGGTTTCTCATCCATTTTCCACTCTACTGATTGTGTAATATAAAACTAGTGAACGATATATAGCTGTGAGGATCTCTAAGCATTTAGTTATGAGTCAACAATTAACGAGGGCTAAGCTTGATAACCAAGAAGCAGGAAAGGGTACATCACTATTTCACCGAAATTTTACCATAAAGAAGAAATGTGACTAGGTCGAAGAGCAGAAAACTCCCCACTGCTTAACTTGGAAAAACCACTAGTATCATGAGTCCCTTGTCTTGACAACAAGTCAAACTTCTGGAGGGACAATGAGAAGCCAAGAAGGTGCAGGAATAGAAACCTTAAGGACATGAACCACACACCTTGAAGAAAACCAGGCATAAGTAGCATTGCATAACAACCAAGAGCAAGTAATTTTGTGATCCACCGATAGCCCACCCTGGACAACATAGATGATGACAAGCACTTTATGAGAAAAAGCATACAGTAATTACACACAAAGCCATATCCAACTAGGTGGAGTCTGCGCTTAATGCTAAATGACAATATCAATGCATAATGAATCTTCAAACATGAGAGGAGGAGAAAGGAAAATTTTTCCTACCCTTGACATTCGGTGCAAAGTAATTTTGTATAATCATACCATGTATATGAATGTATGTTGCCAGTGAAATCATTTGAAAAGAGGGTGCATCAATATTTCTCCTCTGTATTTATTATTTATTAAGGCCAGTACCGGAGTTGAATTATCTTGAACTTCATTTAATAGGCAAAGAAGATACAGAATGATCTACACAACAATAGCAGAATGTAAATACATGTTCTACACGTCACTCTAACCAGATCGTCATTTGATTCAAATAGTTAAGAGTTAGTCAGAGACATCGTCTTTGTCTTGGTCCGTCCTGATGGTCAACATTGATTCATCGGCATAGGCCATGGCAACCTCTGGCCTATCATTAAGTTGTCCAATAGGACGAGCACATGAACATAATTTATGTAAGGTTGTCATGGACCAATATCCACCTAAATTATAATTGAGAAAACAACACGAAAATACACATTTGATCATGCTACCCTAACAAATCCAAAAAGCCTGGTTAGTATTCTTCAAGAGCATTATTCCATCTCCAAACTAGATAGCTCGTAATCGGCCAAAGCGTCTTCGTCTTCATCAGTAGAGAAGTTAGTAGACTACTACGTTTAGTGACGGAGTAGAGAGAACCACTAAATCAAGCCCCTGCATCCAGTCTTCCCAGAATTTCCTAAACATAGACGCAAAATTCAGCTTGGCGGACTCACTTCCTCATACCATTAAACTTCAACATCAGGTAATATGGAGGTTCAAATTGAATTTGCATGTCCGATTCGAAACCCCAAATAATAATCCGTTCCTAAACAACAACGCATCCAAGAGAGATACACCACACTAAAAACTGAACCGCGTAGCCGCATCTCCCGTAGAAGCACAGAGCACGGTTCGTACCCGAGGTATCGCAGAAGCGTGAAGGCGAGCCGCGTGATCAAGTAAGTCTCGGCGGCGGCGTGGCCGATCTCCCGGCTGAAGGACTGCTGCCGGCCGAACCGACCGCCGCTCCCTGCAGCCTTCCCGGAGACGCGACGGCGAGCGCTGCCGGCGTTTCCGTAGCCCCCGCCCCCGGAGACCGAGGCTCCGGCGCCCAACGCGCTCGCCGGATCCTCGCCTCCCGATGGCGAGGGAGACGGATGGGGCCGATCGCTCTGGAACGCCAGCGACGACGCCATGGCTCGCGAGTCAACAAGCGGCGGATTCGATCGGAGATCTGCGACGTCTCTCGCAGTTTCTAAATGTGTCTAGCGTCGGTGGCGCCGCCGCCGCCACTGCTGCTGCTGCTTCTTCTTCTTCTTTCTCTTGCGGCAGTGGTTAAAACGCGGTGTCTGCAACGGTTATATCTGGGAAGGAGGCGATCGTGGCTTGTGGGGGTGAGGACGACAGACTCACAGGGCGGTACGTTATGGGCTTTTGCTTACTTTGGTAACCAGTCAATTGACGCCAGCTGTCCCCTCTTTGTAATTAGCCGGAACCTAGTGAGACCCGGGACCCACTGCAGCGGAGAAATTTTAAATATACAATTTTTTTTGGGTCGAAGTATATTTTGAAAATTGAAAGTCTTATTTACCTCCACTTTTGGGTTTTGGTTTAACTCATACGAACTTAATTTTCTAGTTATATAGTTGAGAGTGGACAAAAGGGTAAATATGACCGAAATATTAACCCCCCCAAAAAAATAATAACCGGAAAATTTGAATAACGAACTTTTGCCAAGAAGGCGCACTTGGTAAGATTACTTAACTGTCCTTATAGTGATGAATCTCAATCTATATTTACAACTCTCTTTGTTTCGAAAAAAATAAATAATTTAAAAAATATATTTGTTAAAATAATAGCTTGTATAAATTCGAAATTATTAATGAATAAATAATGTCTCGTATTTGTAATCAATCATTTTTAAGAAAATATTTATGGTGGTAGAAAAAGAAAAGACGACGTCAAGTTTTTCTAATCCTCTCTAGAATTGGACCTGTGAATTTTAATATCAATTTATTATGTTGCACAACAGGTGAAATCTACTTCCCTTAAGATGAGCAATTCTTTGTGGGGTTGGGCTGACTAGAGATGTCCAATCTCGGATCTTAGGACAGGGAATGAACAAATTCCAAATTTAGTAGGACCACTTTCTTAATGAAAGTGGGGTAATGTTCCCTTTCCCGCTCTTTTTTCGGCTTTATATTTCCTTATAGGTTTGAATAAGCCGGTTGGGTCCCAGCCAGCCACAGCTTTGTTTTTCCAAGAGTCGGGAAAGCACTGGAAATATCCATGGATGGTCGTGGTACCGAAGACGAATTTCAATTTTACTTCACTAGACTCAAAATCGCAAGCTTAAATTGTAGGACTACATTTTCACTTTTTACTTTTTTATCTACCGTAGCATAAACTGTTTCGGACACGACTCTTTTTTTTTTTTTTTTGATTTACAACGTTTGACTCAACCGAGATACTCTACTTGAGGAATGCCACTTGTCTTTCAACAACCGATTACTCGCTCCTCCGACGCCTCCATTGACGATTTTTTAGGGCTCGAAAATAATTTACGACGTTTGACTCAATCGAGATACTCTCTTCAGGGAATGCCACCTGTCTTTCGACAACCGATTACTCCCTCCTCCGACGCCTCCATTGACGATTTTTTAGGGCTCGAAAATAATTTATGGGCAAAAATGATTTTTTTTCTAAATTCATTCCCTAAAACAATTTATAAATAGAAGAACGCGTTTGGTAATTACACAAAATTTGACAATCAGTAATTGGTGGTGGACTTGCGATTAAAAAAGATGACTATTGAGTTACATTGAATTTATTTTTCTAAAGTAATATTACTTTTTTTTGTTTTCAAAAATAGAGAAAGTATTTTTTTACTTCTTATTCTATTTTTTGAAAAAGAAATTTGTTCTGAGAATAAAACAAAATCAATTAATTACATTTTTAAATGAGTTTTTTTTATTTTTTTATGTTTCGAAATATGAAAAGAAATAGAGAATTGAAAACGTTACCAAACGATTCAGCAAATTCAAAGGCTGGGGATCTCTCACTCAAGTTAGGCACCATATAATATGTGGAGAATTTCAATTTTGCGTCATCGTCCCAACTCAATTTCGATCACGTGAGAGATGGACAATTTCAGGTTCTGTGTAGGTTTCAAGTGGAACCTGGAACACCCGTCTATGTAGATTCATCATTTTTTGAAACCTGAAATCTACCCTGCAAATCTTAAAACTTAGAATCTGCCATGTTACAAGTTTCATGGTCGATTCCAGGTTTCATTCGGGGCCACATATATTCTTAATTGAACGATTAGCGTGAATAATCACATTTAAATACTGCAGTTTACTGTTAAAATCCACCGATCACGATTTATATTTAGACACGCTAAAAATATGAACATTTAACAATCCAAAAGACTCAATGAACGTGGTTTCGGATTATACATTCATCATCGGATACTATGGAATGTTGTAAGATGATGCGAATACATATATCAAGAAAAAATATAAAAATTTGCTTCAGGTAGCAGGTTTGGATTCCATATTTCACCTACCTGGAATCTATATATCAGAATAAGTTTCTTAATTTTCAAAATCTGAAATTTATATTCTAATACTCGGTTCTTTAAATTTTAGATTCTATCCTTGAACAATGCCTATTCCTATATCTATTATTCAATTCAAGAGTTGAAATTTAGGGTGTTAGAAACCAATAAAGCCATTTGAAAATTTTTAATAGAGAATTTCAAAATTTTCCGTATCGTCCCAAATCTACGCCGAGCGGGGCAAATCCTAAGAAGATAGATGAAGACGCCACGTAGCCTCCCGTCTGTCGACACGGCAGGCCGGCGACGTGTCGGAACTGAGTCACGGGGGGGAGAAGGGGGAGAGGATGACGACGTCCCAGGATCACTCTGCCAACTCAATCTCCTCTCCCCGCCTCGAGAGTCGTGGAAGGAAGGAAGGAAGCGACCGCCCTCCACTCCATCTCATCTGATTTTTTATTTTTATTTTTATTTTATTCAGTCGATTTTACTTGTACGGCTCTTGCTATTTCGAAAATATAATAATAATAATAATAATAATATTACGTCATGGGCTCATCGGTTCTCCACGTGGGCGGGCACATGTGAGGCGTGAAGAGGCAAGCAATTATTTGCCAATGCCAAATAATTTTTATTTATTTTTTCATTATCTCCTCTTTGTTAAGTAGGACCAATTATTCTTTTCTTGGTTCGAGCTTCAGTTGTTTTTTCGTGATTTCTTGAACTTTGAATTCCATTTTGGTTTTAACAAGCCTTTTTGGCGGTGCGTTTGGTTACACTTTGGGGGAATGCAAAGCCATATTTTCCCACGGACCTTTGAGTGCAAGTGTATCCGGTGAAAAGCTAGGGTGGTGTTTGGATGACTCATTTTGCAAAGCAACTTTGAAATGAAAAATAAAATAAGGAAAAGCCATGAAAAACAGAGGCGCTGCCCATGGTCGCAGCAGAGAAGAGACATGGAGGAGTGGGCGAGCTTGGCCGGCATCGGCTACAGGCCACCGTTGCTGCGACCAGAGGTAAACTATCGGCCAAGCGAACTTCGACCGGCTATCTTTGTCGGAGCGGGCATCTCTGAAGCTTCCCGTGTAGCATCCTGAAAAACCGCTTCCTATGTTAGACCATTTTGATTATAATTCTCAAATTGGGTGTAGAGATAATGAATTGGTATAGTGGTTTGATGTATTTGGATGAAGTTCGACGATTATAATGAATTAACTTAAGGTTCGACTAAGTGCCCGTGGTACGCACAAAAGCAACTTGATTTGGAGTTAATAGATCGCAAGAGCATGAACAGTCAAGCAAAAGATTGCGGCACATGGCCCAAAATTCATTTGGAATATGGGAGCGTCAAGGATACGCAACGCCAGCTACGTCGAATCCAAGTCACTTGATCCAAGCAAGGATTTAAGTATCTTCATTGGTGGTATTCCACGAGAAGTAGGAGGGTCTGGCTATTAAACTCCACAAATAAGACCGTATAGATAATATGAGATATTGGAAGTGCTCCTTTTGACGTGGAAAACATGCAACCATGCTCATTTGGTCATTCCCTCCTCAAGCACGTGTGGCACATGCAACAAATGGAGTGAAGGCTAGTGGAGGAGAGCGTGGTTATAAGAAATTTAGCCACCAAAAGCACTACTACATGCATAATGACACGTGTCCAAAGAAGAACTCCTCTCCTTCCCATTCTCCTTGCCATTCACGCAAAAGACCCGCAAGGAAAATTGTAGGAACAAGAGCTCCTGGTTAATTCGGCGAAAAAAACAAAAGGACGACGACGATGACAACAAGAAGCGAAGAGAGGAGGAAGAGACGCTGGTTTTGGGATAGCCCTGTCGACGCATTTTAGAACAACGCAAGCGGCTGTCTTCTACTGACCTGATTCTCTTTAGAAACTGAGGCAATCAGAAATTTGTTGGTCTCAGGTTAGAATGATAGAATGATTAGGCGTGGTACCAATCAGCCTAGGCTGAGGGGTTACATAGTTTTTCGGCATTACAAGGCGCAAGAAGTTTGGAGTGTTGTCGAGCACGTCAAGAATCAACATTAGAGATTTAATTCAGTAATAGATAGCAGATTGGGGGAGTGAGGAGCTGATCTTTCCCGGACGTAGATGAGTTAGATTATGATGTGATTTGAGGTGGCCGAATAACTTGGGTAGAAACGAAGCTATAATCAGCTAGTTCAATTAGATGGTGTTGTTAACGACCAAAGTGCTTCGAGTATAGTTTCAGTTGGCAAAACAGGGAGTTAAAATGGACATCGTTGATGCTTAGTGTCTGGTACTATATAGTTTTACTTGGTTTTAACTGAAAACTTAAATTGTCAAGTATACTAACTAGTGGCACCAAAGGAGTAGAAGGTAAGAAAGAGAGGGGATTCTCCGTCAAAACTCTCTCTCTCTCTCTTCGGCGGATTTCTGCACACATCCGAGGAGAAAATGTTCATTTGAACTCACTCGGTGTCCGAGTTTAGCTCCGTTTTTTTCCACGTGAATATGAATCTGAGGTTTGATGGTCCAGGAAGTTGACGGAATTTTTTCAGCCTGAACTAGACCTAGTCTGGACGTGGAGACTAGCTGCTTGTTTGGAATGATTCAAGCTTTGTTCGTAATCTCTTGGAATGATTCAAGCTTTGTTCGTAATCTCAGACAAGTGTACATCTATCCTTACTACTAATTTGCCTATTTATTTATTGTTCTTGCATGAATCGTTGAAATTAGAAATGGGTGTTTAGCTTGTGTTCTGCTTTACTTGAGCTTAAAATGGAATTTAGACTGCGCGATACACAACTTGAGTTGCCATATCATCAAGTGTTGAAGTTGAGGGTCTGGTCATTGACCTCGTATCTTGAGGTCATGGAAGGAGCCTTTAAGGTTGGATGGTTTTAAAGGTAGTAGAATTGCAGGAAGTGAAAGGATTGAGCTGATGAAGACGATGGTTGCGAGCTTTGGAAGGCCTGAGGAGGGTGTTTGGTGCTCGATTGTCGATGAGGACATGGATTTGACTAACTTAAGATTTTTCATGACTAACTTGAGGCGGTTTCATTACTTATGCTTGTCTTGAAGATTCTGCTTGAATAACTGATTGAATGGACGGTTTAGTCGTTTGACTAGATGTATTTACTTGCTAAGCTGTGGTTAGCTTACTCTTATTTGGGGATTTTTTTTTTCCAGATACTCTTAGGTAAGGCATCGGATCAAGTCTTGAAGACGGTGGAGAAAACGAAAGTCGTTGATAACGATGATAGGATGAGATATCTTATTGTAGTTAGTAATATTTGAACTTTTGCAAAGAATCATTCAAAAGATATATGTAACTATAAATAGACTCAATTTCATTTCTCGAGTATGTTGCTTGTCGATCGTGTGCTTAAAAGGATTATAAACCCTATGAATAAAGACAAACCTTAGATGTCGTGCCTGCCATATGTTCTTCATGCACTTGTCTTTTGTAGCGTCTTCCACATGCGCCAATAATATTAATAATATCAAATTAAAGCAGAATGTGCTAGCAGGTCGGGTCAAGCAGGTGGCGGGGCTCGAGTTGCTACATCTCGTCCCGTCTTATCCTCAATCGTCTCGTCTCGGTCGTTCGAACGCTGTTGCCATCAGATCTGGTGACTCGTGGCCATCCACGACCTCTCTTCGGTCTGTCCTTCAAGCGTTGACCCAACCTCAGCCATGGTAACTGTTGGCCAAGTGACCTTCAATGGGGGATAAGCAAATCTAGTAGTTCGAAGCTCGTTGCCCTCGGAGCTCTTGCCTCGCAACCAACCACTACCTCTCCTAGATCTGGCTCTCAAGCATCGATCCAACCTTAGGCGACGCGACACCGTGGTTGCGCAACCTTAGGCGAGCCAAAAGCGAGGTTGTCGACCTCATGTTGTGCCTCTCTAGATCTCGGTGTCGGGCAATTCGGTAGATCGAGACTCAACGACGTTGTAGAACCCTTGCGAAATCCTTGCCAGCGTCGCAGAACCTTCTCCAGCGTGGGATCGCAGAACCCTCGCCGGTATCGCGGAACCCTCACCGGCATCGCAGAACCCTCGTGAACCACTTCCCTAAACATCTGCAAGGAGAAGATGAACAATGCATGGGTAAACTTGGAAAATGGAATAAAAAACGGGGGCAATTTGGGAAGGGAAAAAATCATTTTACTATACCCACAGGCTTTCGAAAATACTTAAAGCTCAAGGCAGGTCCCCACTTGCCTTGGGCTTTCAGCTTTGGAAGATACTTATATTTCCCAAAAGTGGGTTGCCAAACACCCAAACTTTGGGCCAAGGGACATTAGGGGTCCAAGGGGCTTTGGGAATGATGTTCCCAAAGGCACATATGCCGGAAGCATGGAACCCCTCACTCCAATTTCGCGGAGGGCCAGGGGGATAAAAAGACAATGTTAGCCTTTGAACGTGGCAAAATTGTGCAATTATAAGTTCCTGGAAAATTTTTCGGACCAATTGTGGATCCTCAAATCGTATGCCTTCTTCGTTTCGAGGTGTTCATTCCGTAACAAATGTAAATGCCAATGCAAATGTTATCCGTTGAATTATCGTCGAGTGTCACTGCGGTCATTGTACCAGATTTATGAAAACACGCACCGCGAATGTCACGGACAGATGTTCGCTCATTGATTTTGATAGCAAAGTAGGCGTGTATCGCAAGTGTTGATAGCAAAGTTTTTGAGCATGCAACAAGGACACGTGATCGAGCAAACCCCAACAATATAAACGAGTATTCATGCTCCGTTTATTTCGTAAAAAATATTTTCTTCGATTTTAAATATTTAAATTGCTTGGAAAAATGAATCAACATAAAATGCTTTCTTACAAAAAGCTTTCATTCAATAGAATCATTTTTAAAAAATTGACAAAATTATTTTCTGGGCTTGGACCGAAAACTCTCTGCGCTTGACGCCCAGGAACTCCAACGCTCGTTCTTAAACCCTTGGTAGTGGGGCCACGTCCCCGGTACCCGTGCCCAGGGTCCATCTAGGCTAGGCAGTCGGGCTTGGGACTCCGGCGCCTCGGCCCCAATCAATCTCATTGAGGTTGGGCTTGGGACACAAGTGTCTTTTATTGGGACACCAGGCTCGGCACTATCAAGGCCGAGCCTCGGGTCCTCATCGCTTGTGTCCAAATCCATCCAAGCCAATATTTTAAAAAAACGATCTCTTTTTATTTTTTATTTGAATTTGCATTCTCTCATTGTTTTCTTTTTTTTTTCCTTGTCGTTTTCTCTTTTATTTCTTTTTCCCTTTTTCCTCAGCACTGGTGGTGGCCAAAAGCCACCTTGAGCTCTCCCACCTATGTTGATGGTCATCGCCGGCCGATCGTAGTGGAAGAAGAAAGAAAAAGGAAAATAAAGAAAAGAGAAAAGAACAATAAATAATTAAATTTGTATGGAAATATTCTTGAAAGAGCTGAGATGGACTTGGGCCTCTCGGAACAGGGAAGGGAAGGAAAAGAGAAAAAAATAAAAAAAAAATAAAAAGAAAAGTAAAAAAGGAAACAAAAATCTAAAAAATTATTAAAATATTATGTCGTCGGCTGACAAGCGTCCACATCAGCATCGGTCGACTAAAATTCGTCAGATGTACTGAATTGACACAATTTCAAAAATTTTAAGACTGAATCGGTAAAAAAAAAATGTTTAAGATTTAATTGGCACAATTGCGATTTAAGACTTTTTTTTTGGTAATTTTTTCATTTTTGTGTGTGTGCATAAAACTTTATATATATATATATATAATGAACAAGAAGTCAATGTTTTAACGAAAGAAGAACAAGAAGTCAATGTTTTAACGAAAGAAGAACAAGACCTTCTTGATTCAATCGATAATGTTTCTGATTCTAATATTTTACTTAAGCAAATTCAAAATCCCAGTTCTTCCAAACATTCCCAAGTTCATGTTTACAATCTCACTGAAATTTTGAATAGAGGGAAGAAGTCAAT
This sequence comes from Rhodomyrtus tomentosa, assembly GCA_028455895.1. Classification (NCBI taxonomy): domain Eukaryota; kingdom Viridiplantae; phylum Streptophyta; class Magnoliopsida; order Myrtales; family Myrtaceae; genus Rhodomyrtus; species Rhodomyrtus tomentosa. The sequence goes on along the minus strand of JAPCWY010000009.1, from coordinate 24,612,994 downwards.
AAGATCAACAACCTCCAATGACCTTCAATTTGAGATTAATGAAATTAAAAAAGAAATTCGAATGTTAAAAATTAACCAAATAGACCAACAAAAGGAATTTTTAGAATTCAAAAAACAAATGTTAAAAGAGAAAAATGTTTCTGAAGAAATAACTCACAAAGGAACCACTTCCACCTCAAATGTTAATGATTATGATTTCTCTAATTTTCTTGAATTACTCACAGAAGTGACAAGCACAAAATGGATAATCAATGTTTTGATTAAATTCAATGATGAATTCATTTTAGAAACAACTGCCCTTTTTGACACAAGTGCTGATCTAAATTGCATTAGAGAAGGCCTTATTCCCACAAAGTTTTTTGAAAAAACCATTGAATCATTAAAGTCCGCTTCTGGTGATCATTTAAAAATTAGATATAAGCTTCCTGAAACTTTTATAGTAAAAGATAATACTGCTTTAAAGACATCTTTTCTTTTGGTAAAAGACCTTAAAAGAAATGTGATTCTATGAAGCCCTTTCATAAATTTAATTCAAACTTTCATGGTCACAAATGAAGGAATAGAAATCCAGATTTCTAGTAAAAAAGTAATATTCAGTTTTGTTTCAAAAACCCGAACAATAAACTTAAATGTTTTACAAAAACATGCAATTAAAGAAATCAATTGTCTAATTCGTGATAAATAAAGTCATCTTTTATTTTTAAAAGAAGAACTAAGTTTTCAGAAAATTGAACAACAACTTCAAAGTCTTGAGCTTTAAAAGAAAATTTCTGTTTCAGAACAAAAAATTAAAAGTGAACTTTTCCTAATAATGCTTTTTTGGAAAGAAATAATCACAATCATATTGTGACACTTCCTTATGAACCTGATTTTTCTGAAAAAAAGTATTCCAACAAAAGCTCGCCCTTCGCAAATGAACAACGAACTTTTAAAGTTATGTGAAAATGAAATTGATGATTTAGTCAGGAAATGACTAATTCGCAAAAGTCAATTCCCATGGAGTTGTTCTGCCTTTTATGTTAATAAAAATGTTGAAATCGAACGAGGTGTCACGCCTCGCGCCCCGGGCACGAGCACGTGACTCCCTGTGAGCACAAACTATCTCTCGAGGTTCCGGGATTCCAACATAGTTCGAGATATGTATCATATAGAAAGCATGCGAAAGCGATGATATAAAAAATCCTTCGTACAATTATGAAATGGGACATGGGTAGCGAGAATACCAATAATACATAATATCTGAATATCCATACAAAGCACGATAAACTAACTATGTTGGTTAGTAGGGTGGCATGGCCATACAAAAAGCAGTCCTCAGTGTCGCAAAAGAAGTAGATATTGAGAACACCATCAAAATGTCAGACTAGTAAAATAGAGCCACCTAAGTCGAGCTATTAGAGTCATCAGTCTCCTTCGCCTCCACAGTAGGTTCATACTCCGAGAAAGTTTCAGAACAAATCTCCACCGTATCCTCAAGCATCTCGTCCGCTGACGGCTCCACCAGGTCGTTCTTGGTAGCCTTGACCACTATAACCTCCTCGGTGTCCTCCAGGGTCGGGGTCCTCTCAAGGCAATTCCTTGAACCAGCAACTGACCCCTCAGTCTCTACTGAATCCCGGGCGGGATAACACCAGTTAGGGTTCACTCCATGGGGCACTTCAGTGGGCTTTAGTGGCCTCGTGGAAATGTCTTTTACCTTCCTGAACCAGGCCTCATACCTATGAGGCTTCCAGCTACTACCACCCTCATCTACTCAAACGACTATACAATTTCTAACATAAATGGTCCCCTGTCCATTAGGGAACTCCTCAAAATAAACAGACATTTGCTTTGGATCACCGAACCTGATTGGCCACATCCTCAAGGCTTAGGATCTGAAAAGAAAATAGGGTCCCACAACAGGGTGATATATACATCTTAGTAAGGTGAGTCCTAACCCTAGGTTAGGCTGATCGTCCACTCAGACAATTACAATCACAAACAATTCATACAAAATCACAAAAGCCATTCAACTATCACGAAATAATACATAAACATCAAGCATGCACTCTAGACATCTTATTACCTCATTTAGTCCAAGCATGCATAAACAAGCCATGTTACCCCTTCCACCTTTTCCCGCCTTCTCACTTTCTTGCCTGCGTTTAGAACGCCTCAGGCTCGGTCCGCGTAAACGCATCAGACCGTCTCATTGACAAACCCGCGTAAACGCATCAGGTTTTCAATGTCACTTCAGGCCTGTGTCGACACATCACAACTCCGTCCCGCATTTCAACGCATTAGGACTATGGCCTTCACAACCCCGCGTCTCATACGCCTCAGGGTGCCATTCAATTCAAACCCCGTGCCTCAGCGCCTCAGGACATTCATTCATACGACCCCACGTCTCATATGCCTCAGGGTGTCACAACTTCTCAGATAAGCCATAAGTTCATTTTATTGCATAACACACACAATCAAGTGCAACTCATGCACGAACAACACACTTATGGCATGTGAGGCAATCAAGTGCAACACTCAAATGCGACAATCAACTCAAGGCACAACCATGGCCAAACATTTGAGTCATCTATATCCTTCTAGGACGTACAATGAACAAGCGCTTTATAATCTTCCAAGAATCAATCAAACTCGCACTCAATTCGCCCAATTGAGTCCAATCCTCCTATTAAAGGTTTAAAATTCCCTTACCTTGTGCTATAGCCAACAAAATTCCTTCCCAAGCACTCCAATGGCTCAGCCTTAAGGGTCCAAGGATGATTCAACCATGCAACCTAAGGAAATTTCATCCAATCGTTAGTTTCCTCGCTCAAATCATCACCCCACTAAACATGTACTTCATGGACATATCAATTAACGTCCTCACCCTTCTCAATGATGAATTTGGAGCTTAATTACAATCACCAACAGCTCCCACAAAATTGATATGCATAGAACAGAAACAGGGCAATTTCAATTTTGTGTATACCCCAACTAAACAACCCATAAACTATCTTAAATCCTCAATTTAATCACTAATCTACTTGCTAACATGTAGTTCTAAGGATTAGGGAGCCTCACCGAAAATTTAGAGTCAAGGCGACGCCGGAAAGTCCTTGAACGATGCCGGTTCCTCTGGGTCTGCTACCGGTCAGTTCTGGCCCTTCAAACACAAGACCCATTTGTGGTCAAAACTCCATCAAATTCACCCAAACTTTTTACCACAGCTCGGTCTATGTGTCCCCTAGATGTCCACAAAATTTGATCGAAAAACTCTAAGATTTCGTGGTCCTATGGGCCTAAACTGTGGCTTACCTTTGGTTGCGACGATTTCCGTCAACTTTCGGGAGATTGGTCCGCTGGAGCTCCTCGGGTGGTCAAACGACTTGCTTCCACTTCGAGAACATCAGCAAGAGGATGAGGAAGCAGTACGTGATCGGCTCGGTAGTTGGGGGTCGCCGGAAGTGGCGGTCGACGGTGGCGAAGCCAGCGGTCAGAACTGGTCGGGCGGCGAGCGGTCGACAGAAGGAGGAAGAAGAAGAAGAAGAAGAAATTTGCAGAGGGAAAATGGGGGCTTCAGCCAAGTGAGAGAGAGAATGAGGGTTTATTCAATTTTTTCAAAAGTCAACTTGAGTTGAATGGTAGGTTAAAATTGAATATATCAACTCAAGGCTTCATCCATTGACACTTGTCCAAGGGGTCAATCAAAGTGCATCAATGGCTCTCAAATCCTTCGATTTTCCACAGCTATGGGGGTGTGGTTAATGACCAAAATGCCCTCATCCAATCATATAGGCAAGGTTAGGGCTTGAAGGGTAAAATGGTAATTTTACCTCCGTCATCCGAAACGTCGCTTTTCTGATTCTAAATTTCTTCGATAAGGCGACGACCAATCCAATTTATAATGTTGAAATTCTTGATTCTTCATTTTCTAATTTCGAGACTCCTTTCTAAATCATTTCTCTATCCAATGCGATTCTAGTTTATCCCGAACTGATGGACGGTTTTTGCAGACGTTACGCGTATCGACCCTGTGATTCATATCACAATTAGAGCTTGTCAATTCATGGCGACTTTGGTTGTCATGTAATTGTGAAGGTCTATTACTGGCTTTGACGGTCTCGATCGTCACTGTTCGATTTAGGAAAATTTTATAAATTATACATTGGTTAAGCCGCATCACCCGCTCTCCAATCGTATAACGCTAGCAATGCATCCCTTAATTGTTCTTAGATCGACCTTATATGGATCTAAATGTCCCATTGACAATCCTTATGGTCAAATTGTCATTTCCTATTCGAGTTTTCTAGGTCTACGTACCTTTTCTCGCGTTAGCCCTTCCCTTTTTGGTCAGTCAACTGGAGATTGATTAGATCCGAGCGAGATACGACTGAAATATATCGTTAGATACATTTCTCATTAATGAGTCCGAAATTGACGGCAAAAATTAGAATGTCACAACTCTTCCCCCTTACACAAAAATTTCGTCCCTGAAATTTACATCAAACTTAGCTACTCAAACAAATAGGGGTGTCGACGCCTCATCATTTCCTCATTTTCCCACGTAGCGCCTTCGATTCCATGGTGCTCCCACACAACTTTGACCAATGGAATCGTCTTATTCCTTAGAATTTGTTCCTTTTGGTCCTTGATCCTAATTGGCTTCTTCACGTAGGATACCCGGTCATCCACTTTAATAACTTCGTAGTCCAGTACATGTGTTGGGTCTGGTTCGTACTTTCGCAACATTGACATGTACATGACGTTGTGCACTTGGGATAGATTGGGTGGTAAGGCAAGCCTATAGGCCAAGGTCCCAATCCGCTCCAGAATTTCAAACGAACCTACGTACCTTGGGCTCAATTTTCCTTTCCTTCCAAATCGCGATAACCCCTTCATCGGCGACACATTGAGAAAAACATGGTCGCCCACTTGAAATTCTAAAGGCTTACGCCGTTTGTCCACATAACTTTTCTGACGAATCTGTGCCGTCTTCAGTCTATCCTGAATTACCTTCACTGCTTCCACCAATTGCTCTATCAATTTTGAGCCTCATCCTTGCAAATCGGGGTTCTACAAGCTCTTCCATAAAGCGCTTCAAACGGTGCCATCCGAATGCTCTGCTAGTAGCTGTTATTATAAGCGAATTCTACCAAATGCAGCTAATCTTCCCATCCACCTTTGAAGTCTATTACGCATGCTCGCAATATATCCTTGAGCGTCTGATTTGTCCTCTTCGATTGTCCGCCCGTTTGTGGATGGTATGCCGTGCTAAATTGCAATCGAGTCCCCATGACATCTTGAAGACTTTTTCAGAAGTTCGCTGTGAACTTGGGATCTCTATCTGAGATAATTGTCATGGGTACTCCATGCAGCTTCACTATCTGTCTCATATATAACTCGACATATATGTCTATTGCGAAATCCTTTCGCATAGGGATGAAGTGTGCCGACTTAGTCAACCTGTCCACAACTACTCCAATAGAATCATGGCCTCTCTGGCTTCTTGGGAGTCTCATCACAAAATTCATTGTTACGTGCTACCATTTCTATTCATGAATTTCTAGTGGCTGTAATAATCCTCCAGGCTTACAGTGTTGGGCCTTCACCTGCTGGCATGTCAAGCACTTTGCCACATACTTCGCCACATCAACTTTCATCCCATTCCACCAATAGTGTTGACGCAAGTTCTGATATATCTTTGTACTTCCTGGGTGGATACTATAGTTGCTCCCATGAGCCTCTAATAAGATCCTTTCTCTAAGCTCTTCGTTCTTTGGCACGCATAGACGCTCTCAAAATTTCAAGATTCCATCCTCTAACACTTGGAATTTTGGCTTCCTTTTTATCGCGTCCATTTCCAAGATTTTCTAAATTTTTGGGTCCGTATGCTGCAAGGCTTTTATCCTTTCCTGGACCTCAGGTTCTACCCTCAGTGTAGCCATCAAACTGAACAGTTGGCAGACTTCTAGGCTGAACTCAGAATCTCTCAAATCCTCGATCAACGACCATCCTTTTACTAGCAGACAAGCGATGCTCGATTTCCGGCCGAGTGCATCTGCGACTCTATTTCCTAGGATGATACAGTATGTCGCAATCATAATTCTTAAGCAGCTCCATCCATCGACGCTGCCTCATATTCAGTTCCTTCTGGGAAAACAGATACTTCATGCTCTGGTGGTCTATATAAATTTGGAACTTATCGCCACACAGATAATGTCTCCAGATCTTCAAAGTAAAAATGATTGCTGCCAATTCCAAGTCGAGGGTCGGGTAATTCATCTCGTGCGGTCTCAACTGTCGAGACGCGTAGGCAACCACTCTTCCATGCTGCATTAACACACAACCTAGTCCTTTTAGCGAGGCATCGCTATATATCTCATAGCCTCCAAGTCCTGATGGAATCGTCAACACCGATACGGTTGTCAATCGATGCTTGAGCTCTTGGAAACTACTTTCACACTTAACCGTCCACTCGAACTTCGTTTCTTTCTTGGTTAATCTCGTTAGTGGAATGGCTATGGATGAGAATTTCTCCACAAAACGTTTGTAATATCCTGCCAATCCCAGGAAACTTCGGACTTCCATGACCGTAATAGGTCTAAGCCAATTTATTACAGCTTCGATCTTCGCAGGATCCACCGCAATCCCTTCTCCGGACACAACATGGCCAAGAAATGCTATTTTGCTCAGCCAGAACTCACATTTGCTAAACTTAGCGTAGAGCGAGTGTTCTCTCAAGGTCTGCAGAACAATCCTCAGGTGCTCTTCGTGTTTCTCGTTACTCCTTGAGTAAATCAGGATATCGTCGATAAAGACTATGACGAATCTGTCCAATAATTCCTTGAACACCCGGTGCATCAAATCCATGAATGCGGCTGGAGTATTGGTCAATCCAAAAGGCATCACTGTAAATTCGTAGTGACCATACCTTGTCCTAAAAGCAGTCCTAGGTATTATTCTTTCTTAATCCTCAACTGGTGATATCCGGTTCTCAAGTCAATCTTAGAGAATACCGCATCTCCTTGCAATTGATCAAATAAATCATCGATTCTCGGTAGTGTATATTTATTCTTCACTGTCACCTGGTTCAACTGTTTATAGTCGATGCATAGATGCAATGACCCATCCTTTTTCCTTACAAATAACACCGGCGCTCCCTATGGTGAAGCACTCGGTCGGATAAATCCTTTATCCAGTAGTTCTTGCATCTACACCTTTAACTCCTTCAGTTCTGATAAGGACATCCTATAGGGTGCCTTCGAGATCAGCTCCGTTTCGGGAGCTAGCTCAATCATGAATTCTATTTCTCGCTCCGGTGGCAACCTCGGTAACTCTTGGGGAAATATGTCGGGAAACTCACGCACTACCGGGACACTCTCTAGTTTGGGTTCCACGACAGTCGTGCCCATAACGACAACTAAATACGCATGACATCCTTCAGACATCAACTTTGTCACTTCAAGAGGTGAGACCAAAGGAATCGAGGTTCTTCCTCGACTTCCCACAAATTCAAAGCTAGGGCAACCTTCTAGATAGAAGCGAATTATCCTACTACCACAATCTACTACTGCCCTCTGTTTACCCAACCAGTCCATTCCTATGATCACATCGAAGTCATACATGGGCAATACAGCTAAATCAATACTCTCCTAACTACTTCCAATCATAATTTTACAGTCAGCACAGCCCAATGAAACTAATTTATTATCTTTCAACGGAGTGGCAACATGCAGAATCACACTCAATGGTTCTAGCTTCATATCGACCAAATCAACAAACCGAGCAGACATAAATGAGTGTGTTGCACCAAGATCAAACAAAGCATATGCAGCTTGGTCACACAAATAAATCGTACCTGTGACCATGCTCGGCGTTTTTTCTGCCTCTCTACGGTCTACTGCATAAACTCTCCCCTAAGCTGGGGGTCGATTTTGATCAATTTGAGGAGTGGTAGTTGACAGTCCAGCTTGTGGTCGCTGCCCTTGAGGTCGATTCACTAGAGCTTGGTTCGGGCAAGTCCTCATCTGGTGGCCCATCTGACCACACTTAAAGCATGCTCCAGTTCTTGCTAGACATGGTCCATACCATGCCTTCTGCCACAGAGGCGACAGTTCCAGTTCATGGGGTTCGGCGGCTTCATAATATTCTTCCTTATCGGAGGAACAAAACGCCTATTGCCAGTCACTGGTCTCTTACTCATCTGACGATTGTCTCGGAATGAATTAAATCGCGATCCAGATGCGGCACTTCCCTTCTTCAGATCCCTCTCAATCATTTGCCCTCGTTCATAGATTTCCTTGTAGGTTCTCAAATTCAGGGCTATCATTTGGTTGCGAAGCTCAGGTTTCAGTCCATCCCGAAATCTTCACGCCTTCTTCAGGGGATCCTCTACTGATCGGGGTGCATATCTTGACAGCCTAGAGAACTCAGCCTCATACTGGTTTACGGTCAGCTGATTCTGACTTAGCTGTAAGAATTTCACTTACTTCCTTTCCCGAGCTATCTTCGAGAAATACTTGTCATTGAATACCGTAGTAAAGGCATTCCAGGTCATGGCCGTTCCTTATGAAAAAACTCCATTCTTGGTGGCAGCCCACCAGTCATTTGCGGTACCTTCTAGTTGATATACCGCAGCAGCATCTTTTCCTTATCTGTGCACCTTAGCACTCCAAAAGCCTTTTCTAGCTTCTCGATCCATCTCGGTGCTAGTTCAGGATCTATGATTCCGTCAAACTAGGTCGGCTTCAACTTGATGAACTGCTCGACCAGTTGGCCCATCTGTCTGGCCACAACGATTTCTTCCTGGGCATTCACTACCTCATTGCCATTGTTTCCGTTGCCCCCGTTGTTGGCATTTACGGCAGCTATTGCGGCTCCTACCGCTTGGGCTATGGCAGCATCCCTATCGTAGGTCTGCCTATCGATGAGGCTGCCATCCTTTCGAGCGCCCTCAGTACTTCGTCTATTCGTGGGTCTTCTGCAACAGGTGGCCTCGAACTAGAGGCTCCGTTCTTGGGTCTTCCAAGCCTCCTAGATGGATTACTCATTCTTATACGCTTCTACTGAGCTTGATTCACCATAATTTCATCAAGGAGTTAGCAAGTCATTCATTCAACCAAGTCCAGAGCTACCAACTATGGCTTAATAGAAACAATTATAATACAACAGCCTTCCACACAACAATTTCCACAAACACCATAACAAGCCGTTCATGACTGTTCCTTAATTCCATTCCTCTAATGGTTCACCAAAACAAGCTATACTCATTCACTTAACAGGCCGATTCCAGAAATGACTTTCAATGCTAAACATGGAACTCAATTCTCATACATTACTACAACTCTGCCAAGGCCAAATGCCAATTTCCTGTGCCAAGTTATATGCTGTCACGCCCCGAACCCGGCGAGCCGCAAACACCCCACCAAGCCGTTCTTTTATGAAAGTCTTATAGGATCTTTCGGCCCACAATACATATAATCCAATTTGAAAGCGAAAGCTTTAGTCATTTTCACTCTATTCAATAAAATAAATGACTAGGGACAAATAGAAGTGGTTCCATTTTACAATGCAAAATAGAATACAATCCCTAAGTTCGCAGAACAACTTGCACTCATTCACTCATTATTCCCACGAATGCCAATCGTTGAACTTACTGATGCTCCATCGCTTGGAACTTGAAGAAAATGTTAATCCCCAACAGGGTGAGATACACATCTCAGTAAAAGAGTCCTAACCCTAGGTTAGGCCGACCGTCCACTCAGGCAATCATCTACCCCCAAAAGTTCCAAACTCATAAACACACATGCACATACAAATAAATATGACGATACATAGATGACATACATGCAGCTATGACATCATATCACATTTAGATGATCCTACACGCCTCGTCCTGTTACTTTACCACAACCATCTCTTCCTGCCTGCCTCATTCTCATGCCTGCGATTAGATCACATCAGGCTTTTCTCATGCCCGCGATTATATCGCATCAGGCCTTTCTTTTCTCATGCCCTCAATTAGATCGCATCAGGCTTTTCTTTTCTCATGCTCGCGATTAGATCACATCAGACTTTTCTCCACCCTGCGTCTCATACGCCTCAGGGTCTTATCTCGTCTCCGCCATGCCAAAACCACAATTCATGCACACAAGGTCTAGCGCATCTCGTGCATAAACATCTCATGCATAAACAAGACTCCATGGCATGCGAAACGAGTCAATACACATACAAATATGATCAATTACTCAAGAGACATGCATATACAATTATTCGAATCATTTATACTCCCTTGGCATTCACAAAGACCAATTACACTAAGCTCTTCAATAAATCATCTCAATCTCGTCCGACTCGCCCAATCGAGTCCAATCTTCCTTTCCTAAGTTTAGGATTCCCTTACCTTGAATTTGATATTACAAATTTCTCTTCTTGAGCCCCCACAATTTTCGGCTTCAAGGGTGCAAGATCGAAGTCACCGTGCAACCTAATAAAATCCAACCAATCCGTCAATTTCCATGTCTAATTCCTCAATCCATGAACCACAAACCTCCATAATATAATCCTCATCATCTTAACATATATAAATCACCAATTTGAGACTCAAAATCATCAGCCCTCAACCCCAACAGATTCGGTCTTGCATAGAACCGAATCGGTCCTTTTCGGTTCTGTGCAAATCGAGTACAACCGGTCCCAAATCTCCACCAAATTTATCATTTACTCACTAACCTACCTCTTAACAGGTCTATCTAAGGGTTTAAGGGTCTCACCGAGAGTTTGAAGTCGCGTCGTCGCCGGAATCTCTTCGAAAGTTGTCGAATCCTTCAAGTCAGTGAACCGACAATTTCTGTCCAAGGTTCACAAGGCCTATTTGGGGTCAAAACTTCATCAAATCAATCTCAACTTTTTACCACAGATTGATATACAAGTCCCCTAGATCTTCATAAAATTTGGCCTCAAGATTTTAACATTTCGGTCTCCTAAGGGGTTAGAAACATCACCTACCTCAGATTGGATCAGTTTTCGTTGACTCCCGGGAAAACGCTTGGCCGGAGCTCCTCGGTTGTCCAATCGACTTGCTTCCACTTCGAGGAGATAAGAAAGAGGTGGGGCTAGGCTTTGGTGGTTGGGTCGCCGAAGGAGGGGGTCGGAGGCAACGAATAGAATCCCCTAAAGCTGGTCGGCGACGCAGAAGGAAGGAAGAAGAAGAAGAAGTGATCGTGAGTTTAGGGGGGTGTTATGGCCTATCAAGGTGAGAGGAGAGAGAGAGAAAAATGCTATATACAAGGCTCAAGTCAAAGGGAAGAATGGTAGGTGGTGTATAGTGGATATGACCACTCCTTTGCCCATCCATTGACACATGTCCTAGTGTCATTCAAACTTGATCCAATGGCCACCATTCACTCACCTTTTTTGGCAGCCTTGGGGTGTATGTGAAGACCAAAATGCCCTTCTTTATTTGCATGGACAAGACTTAAGCTTGAGGGTAAAATGATAATTTTACCCCCGACGTCTAGAACGCCGTTTTTCTCGTTCCAATAATCTTTGATAGGGCGACGGCCAATCCGAATATAACGTTGGAATTCTTGATTCTCCATTTTCAATTTTCAAGACTCATTTTTGATGGTTTTCTCTATCAGATGTGGTTCCAGCCTATCCCGACCCAACGGATGGCTTTTGTAGATGTCACGCGTATCGACCTTGTGATTCATATCACATTTAGGGCTCGTCAATTCGTGGCGACTTTGGTTGTCATGTAATTGCGAGGGTCTATCACTAGTTCCTATGGTCTCGATTGTCACTGTCTAGATTTTTGCAAATCATAGTTGGTTAAGCGGCATCACCCGCGCTCCAATCGTATAACACTAGCAAAGCATTCCTTAATCGTCCCTGGATCGGCCTTTTATGGTTCTAAATGTCCCCTCGACAATCCTGATGGTCAAAGCGCCGTTTCCTATTCAAATTCCCTAGGTCCACGTACCTCGTCTCGCTTTAGCCTTTCCTTTTTGGTCAGTTTACTCGAATTGATCAGATTCGAGCGAGATATTACTGAAATACATCGCTAGATATACTTCTCATTAATGAGTCTGAAAATGACTGAAAAATCAGAATGTCACATATGCCATATAGCCTGTGTCTTATCTTAACCAGTTTCCTAAGGTCTCGCTATCTGTCCTTGTCCCAACTTAATCCCCCTTATTACTATAATCGTCAATCAATTTTGGATCGAGCTGACCTTGCTCTGATACCAAGTGAAGCGGGGATGTTACGCCCCGCGCCCTGGGTACAAGCACGCGACTCCCTGCGAGCACAACCTATCTCTCAAGGTCCCAGGATTCCAACATAGTTCGAGAGATGTATCATATAAAAAGCATGCGGAAGCGATGATATAAAAACTCCTCCATACATTTATGAAATGAGACCTGGGTAGCGAGAGTACCAATAATACATAAGATCTGAATATCCATACAAGGCACGATAAACTAACTATGCTGGTTAGTAGGGTGGCATGGCCAGTACAAAAGGCAGACCTTAGTGTCGCAAAAGAAGTAGATATCGAGAACACCATCAAAATGTCATACTAGTAAAATAGAGCCACCTAGGTCGAGCTACTAGAGTCACCAGTCTCCTCTGCCTCCTCAGTAGGCTCATACTTCGAGGAAGTCTCAGAACAAATCTCCACCGTATCCTCAAGCATCTCGTCCGCTGACGGTTCCACCAGGTCATCATCGGTAGCCTCGACCACTATAAACTCCTCGATGTCCTCTAAGGTCGGAGTCCTCTCAAGGCCATTCCTCGAACCAGCAACTGACTCTTCGGCCTCTACTGAATCCCCAGCGGGATGGCACTAGCTATGGATCACTCCATGGGGCACCTCAGTGGGCTTTAGTGGCCCCGTGGAAACGTCTCCTAACTTCCTGAACTAGGCCTCATATCTATGAGGCTTTCAGCTACTACCACCCTTATCTACCCAAACGACTGTATACTTCCTAACATAAATGGTCCCTTGTCCGTTAGAGAACTCCTCAAAATAAACAGACATCTCCTTCGAATCACCGAACCTGACTAGCCACATCCTCAAGGCTTAGGATCTGAAAAGAAAATGAGGTCCCACAACGGGGTGAGATATACATCTCAGTAAGGTGGGTCTTAACCTTAGGTTAGGCTGACCGTCCACTCAGGCAGTTACAATCACAAACAATTCATACAAAATCACAAGAGGCATTCAACTATCACAAAATAATACATAAACATCAAGCATGCACTCCAGGCATCTTATCACGTTATTTAGTCCAAGCATGCATAAACAAGCCATGTTATGTCTTCCACCCTTTCCTGCCTTCTCACTTTCATGCCCGCGTTTAGAACGCCTCAGGTTCGGTCCGCATAAACGCATTAGACCGTTTCATTGACAAACCCGCGTAAATGCATCAGGTTTTTAATGTCATTCCAGGCCTGTGTCGACACATCACAACTCCGTCCCGCATTTCAATGCATCGGGACTATGGCCTTCACAACCCCACGTCTTATACGCCTCAGGGTATCACAACTTCTCTGATAAGGCATAAGTTCATTTTATTGCATAACATACACAATCAAGTGCAACTCATGCACGAACAACACACTTATAGCATGCGAGGCAATCAAGTTCAACACTCAAATGTGACAATCAACTCAGGGCACAAGCATGGCTAAGCATTTGAGTCATCTATATCCTTCTAGGACGTACAATGAATAAGCGCTTTATAATCATCCAAGAATCAATCAAACTCGCACTCAACTCACCCAGTTGAGTCCAATCCTCCTATGAAAGGTTTAGAATCTCCTTACCTTGTGCTATAGCCAACAAAATTCCTTCCCAAACACTCCAATTGTCATGCCCCACGCCCCGGGCACGAGCACGCTAACATCCCTGCAAGCAAACCGATAATAATCTCTCGACGGTCCCAAGAGCCACCAATAATGATCGAGAGATATAATAAATACATCATACATACGAAAGCGATACTCCAATCAATCCACGTACATTGTACATATATATATATATATATATATATAGATTAAGTGGGACTTGGATAGCATATGTCATTCATACATCAAGGCATACTGTTCATATAACCCGAATACTAAACCTGCTAAACAAAAGGCGATAGGGTAAGCATGTCAGAAGAGATATCCATAAAATTCGTCAGGAGCGGGGTCAGGTCGCCAGTCGAAAGATCGGATCGCCATTTGGGGTCGTCTAGGAAGAGCTGGTAGAATCTCCGGTGTCCCCAATCTCCTCCGTCGGCTCGTACTCAGAGAAAGTCTCGGACGGAACTTCGACTGAATCCTCCATAGTCGCCTCCTGCGACGGCTCAGCAAGGTCACCCTTGGACGCCTTCAAAACTATAACCTGCTCCTGCTCCTGCTGCTTGGTGAACTCCATAGTTAGTGTCCGCCCTGGTTCGTTCCCAAACCCTACAACTGACCCCTCAAGCAACTCCTGCTCAGTTATGGTTTGGCACCAATCGGGAATGATACCCTGTGGTAACTCATGAGGCTTCAACGGCCCTATCTGTGAGTCACCCTCCTTCTTGAACCACGCCTCAAATTTAAGAGGCTTCCACTCAGGCTTACCCTCATCGACCCATACGACGATACACTTCTTCACATATATGTTCCCTTGCCTATTCGGGAACTCATCATAATACGCCGTCATCTCCTTTGGGTCCCCAAAAAGAATTGGCCACATAGCTATGACCTAGGATCTGTAAAGTAAGGTTTTCCCAAAGGGGTGAGATACACATCTCAGTAAGAAAAACCTAACCCTAGGTGAGGTTGACAGTCCACTCAGGTAGTCGCGTCACTAACAGATCCTAACTCATGAACACATAGGTATAATAATCACAACTCAACAAACAACAACACACAGAAGACAGGCATGCATTTATGATCTCACATCACACACATATGCACATGTATACTCAACCTGCCACTTCACCACATCCATCAACCTCTGCCTGCCTCATTCTCTAGTCCGCGAACTAACCGCATTAGGCTCGGCTCGCGTAAACGCATCAGACCGTTATCGGTGACTCGCGTAAACGCATCAGGTCTCGATTCATTTCCAAGCAGGGTTTATGAGCTCATACTCCATCCCGCGAATCATTCGCATCAGGACCATGGCTATCTTAACCTCGCGACTTCGTCGCCTCAAGGCGCCACCCAATCATACTTCACCCCGTGACCTCGTCGCATCAGGGTCCCAACTTCTCGCCGCGCGTCTCACACGCCTCAAGGCCTCATTATGCCATGCTTGTGCCACATCACATCATATGCATTGATTTTCAATTCATTTTTTACACTTGCTAGCAAACACGCTTTCAATGCATTCCAAAAATTTCGTGGCATGCAAGTCAATTCAAATGGCATACAAACACAACAAACAACTCAGGCATACATATAACGTCAAACAATCATACTTTAACATTTTAGGACATATCAAGGTTACCCATTTGTCAATTTTTCATAAACTAATCCAATCGGCCCTCGACTTATCCAATCGAGTCCAATCCCCCTAGCTTCAGTTTAGAAATTTCCTTACCTTATCTCGGCAACACAAATTACTCCTTTTTGAGCTTCAAGGTTTCGGCCAACACCAACTCCGAAGGTCAATTTGTCGCGCAACCTAGAATATTCAATCGATCCATCAAATTTTCATACCCAAATCCTCAATCCTTCAATCCCAATCATTCCTAACTTAACTCCCAACATCTTAACACATCATAAACGCTAATTTAAGTCCCATAAGTTTTTGTTCTTGTAGGCCACATAATCGGTTTTGCATAGAATAGAATCGGTTCACTTCGGTTCTGTGCAAACCGTGTGTTTCCAGCCTTCAATCCTCCTCAATTCCTTCATTCAATTCTTATTCTACCTCTTATAACATTTACCTAAGGGTTTGGGAGGCTCACCGGTTGTTTAGAGTCGGTTGGTCACCAGAAAGTTGTCCGAAGTCGCCGGAACGTTCAAGCACAGAATACTGGCAGTTTCTGGGCAAAATGTTCAAGGCCGGTTCGTGGTAAAAAACTTATCAAATAAATCTTCAATTTTTACCACATAACCATCTATATGTCTACTTGATTTCCACCAAATTTGAGCTCTAGATTCCAAGATTTCTATTGTCAAAGGGTTCAGAACCGAACCTACCTCAAATTGGAGCAAAATCTGTCGGCTCTTGGAAAATTGCTTGCCCTTAATTCCACAGTGCTCCAAATGGCCTGATTCTTATTGGAGGACATCAGCAAGATGTAGATCTATGTCTGGGTGGTCGGCCGGCAACTGATGGTGGCCGGAGAAGCATCGTGGCCAGCGAATAGTGGCGTCCGGTCCGGTCAGGTGAGCAGCAGATTAAAGGAGAAGAAGAAGAAGAAAGGGAATGATGGTGCTCGGTCGTTCTGGCCAAATGCGAGAGTGACAGAGAGAGAGAGGTGAGAGAATTGTTTATCCCAAAATTTGGTGAAATGAGTTGATTGGTAGGTGGGCATTTAGTGGACAAGACTAATCTTTAGAGTATCCATTGACACTTGGCATGTGCTCTATCCAAAGAGATCCAATGGCTCCATTTTGCCCTTGTGTTTGGCAGCCATGGATGGGTTGTAATGCCTATTTTGCCCTTCTTCAATTATAAAAATAAAGTTCTAAGCTTGAGAGGCAAAACAATCATTTTACCCCTAACGTTCCGAACGTCGTTTTTCTCGTTCCAAGATTATTCCATAGGGCAATGGCCAATCCAAATGACGTTGGAATTCTTGATTTTCCATTTCAAACTTTTCAAGACTTGTTTCTGATAGTTTTCTCTATTAGACATGATTCTAGCCTATCTCGAACTGACGGACGGCTTTTGCAGACATTACGCATATCGATCCCGTGATTCATATCACGTTTAGGGCTCGTCAATTCATGGTGGCTTTAGTTGTCATGTAATTGCGAGGGTTTATCACTAGTCTCTATGGTCTCGATCGTCACAGTCCGATTTAGGATAATTTTGCAAATCGTACGTTGGTTAAGCGGCATCACCCGCGCTCCAATCGTACGACACTCGCATGGTAATTCTTGGTCGTTCTTAGATCGACCTTTTGGTGATTCTAAATATCCCCTCAATAATTCTTTTGGTCAAAGTGCCATTTCTTATTCGAGTCGCCTAGGTTCACGTACTTCGTCTCACGTTAGCCTTTCCCCTTTGGTCAGCCTACTCAAATTGATCAGATTTGAGCGAAATACGATTGAAATACATCGCTTGATATATATAAACTTCTCATTACAGAGTCTGAAACTGACTGAAAATCAGAATGTCACCACTTTTCCCCCTTACAAAAATTTCATCCTCGAAATTTACATTGCACTCAATTACTCAAATAAATGAGGGTGCTGTCGCCTCATTGTCTCTTCATTCTCCCACGTGGCTACTTCCGTCCTGTGGTGCTCCCATATTACCTTGACCAGTGGGATCTTCTTATTCTTAAGGATCGGCTTTTTTCGATCTTTGATCCTTATTGGCCTTTCCACATAAGACACTCTGTCGTCCACTTCTATGGCTTCGTCGTCTAGCACATGCGTCGGATTAAGCTCATACTTTCTTAGCATTGACACATGGAATACGTTATGTACTTGAGATAGATTTGGCGGCAGGGCAAGCCGGTAGGCCAAGGTTCCAATTCTTTCCAATATCTCAAAAGGGCCTACATATCTTGGGCTCAGCTTCCCTTTTCTTTCGAATCGCGAAAGTCCCCTCATTGGCGACACCTTGAGGAAGACGTGATCGCCCACTTGAAACTCCAAGGGCTTGCGCCGCTTGTCTGCATAACTCTTCTGGCGACTCAGTGCTGTCCTCAATCTATCCCGGATGGTCTTCATTGCTTCCACCAATTGCTCTACCAATTCGGGGCCTGTGATGCTCCTTTCTCCTACCTCGTCCCAGCATATCGGTGTTCTGCAGGCTTTGCCATAGAGTGCCTCAAACGGTGCCATCTGTAGACTCTGCTGGTAGCTATTATTGTACGCAAACTCCACCAGGTGTAATTGTTCTCCCCATCCGCCTTTGAAATTTATAACGCACGCTCTCAATATGTCCTCGAGTGTCTAGATCGTCCTTTCTGATTGTCCATCTGTCTGGGGGTGATATGCCGTACTGAACTGCAATCGGGTCCCCATGACCTCTTACAGGCTCTTCCAAAAATTCGCCATGAATTTCGGATCCCTATTCGAGGTGATCGTCACTGGCACTTCGTGTAGTCTTACTATCTGCCTCATGTACAGTTCTGCGTACTTATCCATGGCGAAATCCTTTCGTACAGGAATGAAATGGGCGGACTTGGTCAATCGGTCCACGACTACCCATATCGAGTCGTGACCTCTCTGACTCCTTGAAAGTCCCATCATGAAATCCATAGTTATGTGCTCCCACTTCCATTCTGGAATTTCCAGTGGCTACAACAGTCCTCTAGGTTTACAGTGCTGCGCCTTTACTTGCTGGAAAGTCAAACACTTAGCCACGTATCTTGCCACGTCTACCTTCATTCCGTTCCACCAATAATGCTGTCTCAAGTTCTAGTATATCTTTGTACTCCCAGGGTGGACACTATAGTTGCTTCTATGAGCCTTTGACAGAATTCTTTCTCGGAGTCCTTCATCCTTTGGTACACATAAACGTCCTCGAAACCTCAAAATTCCATCCTCAGACACTTGGAATTCTGGCTTCCTCTTCGTTGCATCCATCTCGACAATCTTCTAAATCTCCGGGTCCGTAGACTGTAATGCCTTAATCCCTTCTTGGACTTCAGGTTCCACCCTCAAAGTCGCTATCAAGTTGGATAACAGATTGACCTCTAATATGAATTCGGAGTCTCTCAAGTCCTCTATCGTCGACCAACTTCTCACTAGCAGGCATCCGATACTTGACTTACGACTTAAGGCATCTGCTACTCGGTTCGCTTTCCTAGGGTGGTCTAGTATCTCGCAGTCATAATCTTTTAATAGCTCTATCCATCAGCGCTGCCTCATGTTTAGCTCTTTCTGGGAAAATAAGTATTTCAGACTTTGGTGGTCTGTATATATCTGAAACTTCTCGTCACAAAGGTAGTGCCTCCAAATCTTCAAGGCAAACACGATTGCAGCTAAATCCAAGTCGTGGGTCGGGTAATTCATCTCGTGTGGCCTCAACTATCTGGATGCATAAGCTACTACCCTGCCGTGCTGCATTAATATACAACACAATTCTTTCAGCGAAGCATCGCTGTAAATCTCATATCCTCCCGATCCCGATGGAATGGTCAGCACTGGCGCGATCGTCAATCTGTGCTTAAACTCTTGGAAACTTTGCTCACATCTATCAATCCATTCAAACTTCGCTTCCTTCTTTGTCAACCGTGTCAGTGGGACAGCTATGGATGAGAATTTCTCCACAAATCGCCTATAGTATCCTGCCAATCCCTCTATCTTTGCAGGGTCCACTGCAATTCCTTCACCAGACACAATATGACCCAGAAATGCTACCTTGTTCAACCAAAATTCACACTTGCTTAACTTCGCATATAGTGAATATTCCCTCAAGGTCTTCAATACAATTCTTAAATGCTCCTCATGTTTTGCATCACTCCTAGAGTAAATCAAGATATCGTTAATGAAAACTATGACGAATCTATCCAGAAACTCCTTGAATACTCGATGCATTAGATCCACGAAAGCAGCTGGGGCGTTAGTCAATCCAAATGGCATCACCGTAAACTCGTAATGACCATACCTTGTCCTGAATGCCGTCTTCGGTATGTCTTCCTTCTTGATTCTCACTTGGTGAGACCCCGTCCTCAAGTCAATCTTTGAAAATACCGCTGCTCCTTGCAACTGATCGAATAGATCATCAATCCTCGGCAGCGGATACTTGTTCTTCACCGTCACCTGATTCAGCTGCCGGTAGTCAATGCACAACTGCAAAGATCCATCTTTCTTTCTTACAAACAACACCGGTGCTCCCCTCGGTGAAGCACTTGGTCGAATAAATCTCTTGTCTAGTAGCTCTTGTATCTGCACCTTTAGTTCCTTTAATTCTGGCAGGGATATCCTGTAAGGTGCTTTCGATATCGGTTCCGTCCTAGGGGCTAATTCAATTACAAACTCTATCTCCCTTTCTGGTGATAGACTTGGTAATTCTTGGGGAAACACATTCGGAAACTCACATACCACGGGGATATCCTCTAACTTTGGTTCCTCGGCAGTCATATCCATTACCGCTACTAAGTATGCCCGACATCCTTCAGACATCAACTTAGTTACTTCCAAAGATGAGACTAAGGGGATCAAGATTCCTCTTCGACTTCCCACCAATTCAAAACTAGGGCGGTCTCTCGGATAAAATCGAATTATTTTATTGCCACAGTCTACTACTGCTCCCTGTCTACTCGGCCAATCCATTCCTATAATCATGTCAAAATCAAACATAGGCAATACGACTAAGTCGATACTTTCCTTACTTCCCCCAATCACCATCTCACACCCAGCACACCCTAATGAAACCAAGACATTATCTTTCAATGGGGTGGCAACATGCAATGTCATGCTTAACGGTTCTAATTTCATGCCTACTAATTCAGCAAACTGTGCAGATACAAAAGAATGCGTGACACCCGGGTCGAACAATGCATAAGCGGCTTTGTTGCACAAGTAGACCGTACTTATGACCACTCCTGGCGCATCTTCCTCTTCGCTGCGAGCTACAGCGTATACCCTGCCCTATGCCTGTGGTTTGCTCTATTTGATCTAAGGTGTGGCAGTCGATGGTCCAGCTTGCGGCCTCTGTCCTTGCAGTCGACTTGTCGGAGCCTGGTTTGGACACGTTCTCATTTGATGGCCCAGCTGACCACACTTGAAATAGACTCTTGTCCTCACAGGACATTGCCCGTTTCCATGCCTTCTGCCACATAGCCTGCAACTCCAATTCGCCGAGTTTGGCAGTTTCACTATATTCCTCCTTGCAGGCGGCACGAACGTCTGTTGTTCGCCATCGGCCTTTTGTCCAATTGGCGATTGTCTTTGAACAATGGGAACCGCGATCCAGTTGCAGTATTTTTTTCCCTCAAATCTTGTTCAATCATCTGACCTCGCGCGTATGTTTCCTTGTAGGTTCTCAAGTTCAAAGCTATCATCTGGCTGCGGAGTTCGGGCCTCAGACCATCCCCGAATCTTCGTGCCTTTTCCAAAAGGTCCTCCACAGATCGAGGTGTATACCTCGAGAGCCTCGCGAACTCAGCTTCGTACTGGTCTATCGTTAGCTAGTTCTGACGTAGTTGCAGGAACTCAATCTGTTTCCTTTCTTTGGCCGTTTTTGAAAAATACTTATCGTTAAATGCCCTCTTAAAGATGTTCCGGTTCATGGCCATACCTTTAAGAAATACTCCATCCTTGGTGGCAGCCCACCAATCATTTGCTGTACCCTCCAATTGGTACACAACCAGCAGCGCTTTCTCCTCATCTGTGCATCTTAGCACCCCAAAAGCCTTCTTCAGTTTTTCTATCCATCTGGGTGCTAGCTCGGGTCTCCAATCCTGTCAAATTGTGTTAGCTTCAACTTCATGAACTGCTCCACCAATTGACCCATTTGTCTGGCCACCATGATTTCCTCTTGAGGGTTCACCGTTTCATTGCTCTGGTTCGGCTTGCCCTGACTTCCACTTCCACCAGCGTTGCTAGTGTTGGTATTTACGGTTGCTAGGGCAGCTCCTACTGCCCGGGCTATGGCAAAGTCCCGATCCTGGGCCTGCCTCTTTATGATGTCTCTGAGTCCTTCCATTGCCCTCAACAAACCATCCACTTTTGGATCCTCAGCTACGGGCAGCCTCGAGCTAGAGGCTCCACCTCTTGGTCTCCCAAGTCTTCTGGATGGGTTATTCATCCTTGTTTCTTTCTATTAAACCTGATCCATCACAAGTTCAACAATGAGTTAGTAACTTACTCATTCATCCAATCCAGAGTTACCAACTACTCCTTAACAGAAGCTGTTATACAACAATAGTACTCTATACATCAATTTCAGAAGCATTTCAACCAATGGCCCATGGCCATTCCTCATTTCCATCCTCTCCAATGATTCACTAAAGCCAATCGCTTTCATTCATCGAGCTAGCCAAGGTCCAGAAATGACCTTCAAGCCCAAGCAGAAAACTAAGTTTCTTATGCCTTGTCACAATCTTACCAAGGTCAAACACCATCCTTAGGTGTCAAGTCACATGCCAAGCATCCCTTGCCTTACCCTGACCAATTTCCTATGGTCTTGCTATCCGTCTTTGTCCCAACTTAATCATTCTTATTACTTTAATCCTCAACCAACTTTGTATCGAGCCGTTCTTGCTCTGATACCAAAACAAGCGAGGATGTCACGCCCCGCGTCTCGGGCACGAGCACGCTAACATCCTTGCAAGCAAACCAACAATAATCTCTCGGCGGTCCCAAGATCCACCAATAATGATCGAGAGATATAATAAATACGTCACGCATACGGAAGCGATACTCCAATCAATCCCCATACATTGTGTATATATATATATATATATATATATATATATATATATATATATATATATATTAAGTGAGACCTGGATAGCATATATCATTCATACATCAAGGCATACTATTCATATAACCCGAATACTAAACCTACTAAATAAAAGGCGATAGGGTAAGCATGTCAGAAGGGATATCCAAAAATTCGTTAGGAACGGGGTTAGGTCGCCAGTCAAAAGATCGGATCGCCATCTAGGGTAGTCTAGGAAGAGCTGCTAGAATCTCCGGTGTCCCCAGTCTCCTCCGTCGGCTCGTACTCGAAGAAAGTCTTGGACGGAACTTCGACTGAATCCTCCATAGTCGCCTCCTGCGACGGCTCAGCGAGGTCACCCTCGGACGCCTCCAAAACTATGACCTCTTCCTGCCCCTGCTCCTCGATGAACTCCATAGTCGGTGTCCGCTCTGGTCCGTTCCTAGACCCTACGACTGACCCCTCAAGCAACTCCTGCTCAGCTACGGTCTGGCATCAATCGGGAATGACACCCTGTGGTACCTCATGGGGCTTTAGCGGCCTTATCTGTGAGTCACCCTCCTTCTTGAACCACACTTCAAACCTATGAGGCTTTCACTCAGGCTTACCCTCATCGACCCATACGACGGTACACTTCCTCACATATACGTTCCCTTACCTATTTGGGAACTCATCATAGTACGCCATCATCTCCTTTGGGTCCCCAAAACGAATTGGCCACATAGCTCTGATCTAGGATCTGTAAAGTTAGGTTTCCCCAAAGGGGTGAGATACACATCTCAGTAAGAAAAACCTAACCCTAAGTCAGGTTGACAGTCCACTCAGGTAGTCGCGTCACTCAACAGATCGTAACTCATGAACACATAGGTATAATAATCACAACTCAACAAACAACAACACACAGAAGACAGACATGCATTTATGATCTCACATCATACTCATATGCACATGTATACTCAGCCTGCCACTTCATCACATCCATCAACCTCTGCCTGCTTCATTCTCTAGCCCGCGAACTAGTCACATCAGGCTCGGCCCGTGTAAACGCATCAGACCATCATCGGCGACCCGCGTAAATGTATCAGATCCCGATTCATTTCCAGGCAGGGTTTATGAGCTCATACTCCGCTCCGCGAATCATTCGCATCAGGACCGTGGCTATCTTAACCCCGCGACTTCGTCACCTCAGGGCGCCAGCCAATCATACTTCACCCCGCGACCTCGTCGCATCAGGATCTCAACTTCCCACCCTACGTCTTACACGTCTCAAGGCCTCGCTATGCCATGCTTGTGCCACATCATATCATATGCATTGATTTTTAATTCAATTTGTACACTCGCTGGCAAACGCGCCTTTAATGCATTCCAAAAATTTCGTGGCATGCAAGTCAATTCAAATGGCATACAGACATGACAAACAACTCAGGCGTACATATAACGTCAAAAAATCATACTTTAACGTTTTAGGACATATCAAGGTTACCCCATTTGTCAATTTCTGAAAAACTAATCCAATCGGCCCTCGACTTATTCAATCGAGTCCAATCCCCCTAGCCCCGGTTTAGGAATTTCCTTACCTTAGCTCGGCAACACAAATTACTCGTTTTTGAGCTTCAAGGTTTTGGCCAACACCAACTCCAAAGGTCAATTTTTCGCACAACCTAGAATATTCAATCGATTCGTCAAATTTTCATACCAAAATCCTCAATCCTTCAATCCCAACCATTCCTAACTTAACCCCCAACATCTTAACACATCATAAACGCCAATTTAAGTCGCATAATTTTTTGTTCTTGTAGGCCACAGAACCGGTTTTGCACAAAACCGAACCAGTTCACTTCGGTTCTGTGCAAATCGAGTGTTTCCAGCCTTCAATCCCCCTCAATTCCTTCATTCAAGCCTTATTCTACCTCTTATAACATCTACCTAAGGGTTTGGGAGGCTCACCAGTTGTTTGGAGTCGGTTGGTCACCGGAAAGTCGTCCGAAGTCGCCAGAATGTTCAAGCACAGAATACGAGCAGTTTCTAGGAAAAATGTTCAAGGCCGGTTCATGGTAAAAAACTTATCAAACAAATCCCCAATTTTTACCACAGAACCATCTATATGTCTACTTGATCTCCACCAAATTTGAGCTTTAGATTCCAAGATTTCGGCTGTCAAAAGGGTTCAGAACCGAACCTACCTCAAATTGGAGCAGAATCTGTCGGCTCTTGGAAAATTGCTTGTCCTGAATTCCACAGTGCTCCAAATGGCCTGATTCTTGTTGGAGGACGTCGGCAAGACGTAGATCTACGTCTGGGTGATCATTCAGTAGTAGATGGTGGCCGGAGAAGCCGATCGTGGCCAGCGAACAGTGGCGTTCGGTCTAGTCGGGCGAGCAACAGAATAAAGGAGAAGAAGAAGAAGAAAGGGAATGGTGGTGCTCAGTGGTTCTGGCCGAATGCAAGAGTGAGAGAGAGAGAGAAGTGAGAGAATTGTTTATCCCAAAATTTGGTCAAATGAATTGATTGGTAGGTAGGCATTTAGTGGACAAGACTAATCTTTAGAGCATCCATTGACACTTGGCATGTGCTCTATCCAAAGAGATCCAATGGCTCTTTTTTGCCCTTGTGTTCGGCAGCCATGGATGGGTTGTAATGCCCATTTTCCCTTCTTCAATTATAATAATAAAGTTCTAAGCTTGAGGGGCAAAATGGTCATTTTACCGCTGACGTTCCGAACGTCATTTTTCTCGTTTCAGGATTATTTGATAGGGCGACAGCCAATCCAAATGACGTTGGAATTCTTGATTTTCCATTTCAAACTTTTCAGGACTCGTTTCTGATAGTTTTCTCTATTAGACGTGATTCCAGCCTATCCCGAATTGACGGACGTCTTTTGTAGACATTACGCGTATCGACCCCGTGATTCATATCACGTTTAGGGCTCGTCAATTTAAGGCGGCTTTGGTTGTCATGTAATTACGAGGGTTTATCACTAGTTTCTATGGTCTCGATCGTCACAGTCTTAGGATAATTTTGCAAATCGTACGTTGGTTAAGCGGCATCACCCACGCTCTAATCGTACGACACTCGCATGGTAATCCTTGGTCGTTCTTAGATCGGCCTTTTGGTGGTTCTAAATATCCCCTCAACAATCTTTATGGTCAAAATGACATTTCTTATTCGAGTCGTCTAGGTCCACATACTTCGTCTCGCGTTAGCCTTTCCCCTTTGGTCAGCCTACTCAAATTGATCAGATTTGAGCGGAATACGACTGAAATACATCGCTTGATATATATAAACTTCTCATTACAGAGTCTGAAATTGACTGGAAATCAGAATATCGCACCAATGGTTCGGCCCTAAGGGTCTAAGGATGATTCAACCATGCAACCTAAGAAAATTTCATCCAATCGTTAGTTTCCTCGCTCAAATTATCACCCCACTAAACATGCACCTCATGGACCTATCAATTAACATCCTCACCCTTCTCAACGATGAATTTGGAGCTTAATTACTATCACGCCCCGCGCCCCGGGCATGAGTTCGCGAACATCCCTGCAAGCAAATCAACAATAATCTCTCGGCGGTCCCAAGATCCACCAATAGGAGTCGAGAGATATTTTAAATACATCACGCATGCTGAAGCGATACTTTAATCAATCCCCGTACAATATATATATATATATATATATATATATTAAGTGGGACCAGGATAGCATCACATATTTTATACATCAAAGCGTACTGTTCGTACAAATACCAACTACTAAGATCCGTTAAATGAAAGGCGACAGGATAAGCATATCAAAAAGAGATCATCCATAAAATCCCTCAGGAGCGGGGTCAGGTCGCCAGTCAAAGATCGATCACCAACTGAAGTATCCTAGGATGAGCTGCTGGAGTCATCCGTATCCTCTGCGTCCTCGGTCGGCTTATACTTAGAAAACTTCTCAAATAGGACCTCGACGGAATCGTCCATGGTAACCTCCTGTGATGGCTCAGCAAGGTCCCCCTCGGACGTCTCCAAGACTATAACCTCCTCCTGCTCCTACTCCTGCTCCTCGGTAAACTCCAAGGTCGGTGTCCGCTCTGGCCCATTCCTAGACCCTACCACTGACCCTTCAGGTAACTCCTGCTCCACTACGGTTTGACACCAATCGGGTATGACGCCCTGTGGTACCTCATGGGGCTTTAGCGGCCCTATTTGTGAATCCCCCTCCTTCTTGAACCACACCTCAAATCTATGAGGCTTCCAATCAGGCTTACCCTCATCCACCCATATGACAGTAGATTTCCTCACATATACATTCCCTTGCCTATCCGGGAACTTATCATAGTACGCCGTCATCTCCTTTGGGTCCGCAAAATGTATTGGCCACATAGCTATGACCTAAGATCTGTAAGTAAAGGTTTTCCCAGAAGGGGTGAGATACACATCTCAGTAAGAAAAACTTAACCCTAGGTCAGGTTGACAGTCCACTCAGGTAGTCGCATCCCTCAACAGATCCACACTCATGCACACATAGGCATAACAACTATAATTCAATAAACAACAACATACATATGACAGACATGCATTTATGATCTCGTGTCACACTCATATACACATGTACCCTCGGCCTACCACTTCACCACATCCATTAACTTCCGCCTGCCTCATTCTTTAGCCCGCGAACTAGTCGCCTCAGGCTCGGTCCGCGTAAACGCATCAGATCGTCATCGGTGACCCGCGTGAACGCATCAGGTCCCAATGAATCTCCAGGCAAAACTCATTAACTCATACTCCGTCCCGCGAATAATTTGCATTAGGACCCTGGCTATCTCAACCCCGCGACTTCGTCGCATTAGGGCGCCAACTAATTATACTTCACCCCGCGATCTCGTCGCATCAAGGTCTCAACCACCCGCCCCGCGTCTCATACGCCTCAAGGCCTCGCTACGCCATGCTCATGCCACATCATATCGTATGCCTTAATTTTCAATTCAATTTCATACTCACTGGCAAGTGCGCATTCAAATGCATTTCATAAATTCCGTGGCATGCAAATCAATTCAAATGGTACACAGACATAGCAAACAACTCAAGCATAGGCAATGTCACACAATCATTCCTTAACGTCTTAGGATATATTAAAAATTATCCCATTTGGCAATTCCTCATAAATCATTCCAATCGACCCTCGACTTACCCAATCGAGTCCAATCCCCCTATCCTTGATTTAGGAATTCCCTTACCTTAGCTCGACAACACAATTTCCTCCTTCTTGGATCACCTAGGTTTCGACCAACCCAAATCCAAGGGTTAATTTGTCGCGCAACCTAGAATATTCAATCGATCCGTCAATTTCCAAGTCCAATTCCTCGATTCATTAATCCAAATCATCCATAACTCAACTCTCAACACTTCATCACATCACAATCATCAAATTACAGCTCAAAATCATCCCCCAAAAGCCCTCAACAGATTCGATTTGGGCCCAGCATGAATCGGTTCCACTCGGTTTTGAGCATGCCGGGTCCAATCGGTCCTAGTCTATTCCAAAACCAGCATTTATACACTATCCTACGTCTTAGAATGTCTACCTAAGGGTTTGGGAGGCTCACCGGTTGTTTGGAGTCGGTTGGTCGCCGAAAATCCGTCCGAAGTCCCCGGATCGTCAATGGTCAGAATACCGGCAGTTTCTGGAGAAAATGTTCAAGGCCGGTTTGTGATCAAAAACTAACCAAATAAATCTATAATTTTTACCACAGAATGGTATATGTGTCTACTGAGTATCCACGAAATTTTAGCTCAAGACTCAAAGATTTCGGCCATGAAAAGGGGTAAGAACCAGACCTACCTCAGGTTCGTTCCGATTTCGTCGGCTCTCGGGAAATCTCCTGCCCAGAACTCCTCGGTGCTCCAAACGCCTTGATTCTTATTGGAGGAGCTCGGCAAGACGTGGATCTTCGTCAGATGGTCGGCCGGCAGCAGATGGTGGCCGGAGATGGTGATCGTGGGCGGCGAACGGCGGCGTTTGGTCTGGTCGGGCGGTCGACAGTTTGAAGTAGGAAGAAGAAGAAGATTTCAGTGGCTTGAGGGGCTGGGTCTGGCCGAATAAGGTTGGGGAGAGAGAGAGAGAGGAGAGAGAGAATTTTGTTATATTCAATTTTGGTCAAAGGTTTGATTGTTAGGTGAGCATAGTAGACAAGACTAGTCTTTAGAGCATCCATTGACACTTGGCATGTTGTCTTCCCCATGGAGATCGAATGGCCACCTTTTAACCTCCATTTTCGGCAGCCAAGGGAGGGTATAATGCCCATTTTTCCCTTCTTCAATTATAAAAGCAAAGTCCTAAGCTTGAGGGGCAAAACGGTCATTTTACCCTCGACGTTCAAAACGTCGTTTTTCTTGTTCCAGGATTATTCGATAGGGTGACGGCCAATCCAAATGACGTTGGAATTCTTGATTTTCTATTTCAAACTTTTCAGGACTCATTTATGATAGTTTTCTCTATCAGACGTGATTCCAGCCTTTCTCGAATTGACGGGCGGCTTTTGCAGACATTACTCGTATCGATCCAGTGATTTTCATCACGTTTAGGGCTCGTCAATTCATAGCGGCTTTGGTTGTCATGTAATTGCGAGAGTTTATCACTAGTCCCTATGGTCTCGATCGTCATTGTCCGATTGAGGATAATTTTGCAAATCGTACGTTGGTTAAGCGGAATCACCCGCTCTCCAATCGTACGACGCTCGCATGGTAATCCTTAATTGTTCTTAGATCGGTCTTTTTGGTGGTTCTAAATATCTCCTCGACAATCCTTATGGTCAAAGCGTCATTTCTTATCCGAGTTGCCTAGGTCCACGTACCTCGTCTCGCGTTAGCCTTTCTCCTTTGGTCAGCCTACTCAAATTGATCAGATTTGAGCGTAATACAACTGAAATACATCGCTTGATATATATAAACTTCTCATTACAGATTCTGAAACTGATTGGAAATCAAAATGTCACAATTTCAACTACCAACAGCTCCTATAGAACTGGTATGCACAGAATCAAAACAGGGCAATTTCGATTTTGTGTATCCCCAACTAAACAGCCCTTAAACTATCTTAAATCCTCAATTTAATCACTAATCTACTTGCTAACATGTAGTTCTAAGGGTTGGGGAGCCTCACCGAAAATTTAGAGCCTAGGCGACGCCGGAAATTCCTTGAACGTCGTCGGTTCCTCCGGGTCTGCTACCGGTCAGTTCTGGCCCTTCAAACACAAGACTCATTTGGGGTCAAAACTCCATCAAATTCGCTCAAACTTTTTACCACAGCTCAGTCTATGTGTCCCCTAGATTTTCACAAAATTTGGTTGAAAAACTCCAATATTTTGAGGTCCTATGAGGCCTAAACCTTGGCTTACCTTTGGTTGCGACGATTTCCGTCGACTTTCAGGAGATTGGCCGGCCGGAGCTCCTCGGGTGGTCAAATGACTTGCTTCCACTTTGAGAATGTCGGCAAGAGGATGAGGAAGCAGTGGGTGGTCGGCTCGATGGCTGGGGGTCGTCGAAAGTGGCGGTCGAAGTGGCGAAGCCGGCGGTCAGAATAGGTTGGGCGGCGAACGGTCGGTAGAAGGAGGAAGAAGAAGAAGAAATTTGCAGAGGGAAAATGGGGGTTTCGACCAAGTGAGAGAGAGAATGAGGGTTTATTCAATTTTTTTTAAGAGTCAACTTGAGTTGAATGGTAGGTTAAAAGTGAATATATCAACTCAAAGCTTCATCCATTGACACTTGTCCAAGAGGTCAATCAAAGTGCATCCAATGGCTCTCAAATCCATCAATTTTTGATAGCTGTGGAGGTGTGGTTAATGACCAAAATGCCCTCATCTAATCATATAGGAAAGGTTGTGGCTTGAGGGGCAAAATGGTAATTTTACCCTCGACGTCGGGAACGTCGTTTTTCTGATTTCAAATTTCTTCGATAAGGCGACGACCAATCCAATTTATAATGTTGGAATTATTGATTCTCCATTTTCTAATTTCGAGACTCCTTTTTGAATCATTTCTCTATCCAATGCGATTCCAGCCTATCTTGGACTGACGGGCGGCTTTTGCAGACGTTACGCGTATCGACCCTGTGAGTCATACCATAGTTAGGGCTCGTCAATTCATGGCGACTTTGGGTGTCATGTAATTGTGAGGGTCTATTACCAGCTCCGACGGTCTCGATCGTCACTATTTGATTTAGGAAAATTTTGCAAATTATACATTGGTTAAGCGGCATCGCCCGCGCTCCAATCGTATAATGCTAGCAATGCATCCCTTAATCATCCTTAGATTGGCCTTACATGGATCTAAATGCCCCATCGACAATCCTTATGGTCAAAGCGCCATTTCCTATTCGAGTTTCCTAGGTCCACGTACCTTGTTTGGCGTTAGCCCTTCCCTTTTTGGTCAGTCAACTCGAGATTGATCAGATTCGAGCGAGATACGACTGAAATACATCGTTAAATACATTTCTCATTAATGAGTCCGAAATTGACAGGAAAAATCAGAATGTCACACGAGGTGTTCCTCGTCTTGTGGTAAATTATAAACCATTAAATAAAGTCTTAAAATGGATTCGATATCCTATTCCAAACAAAAAAGATCTCTTAAATCGACTCCATTCATCCAAAGTTTTCTCTAAGTTTGACATGAAATCTGGCTTCTGAAAAATCCAAATTGTTGAAGAAGACGGATATAAAACTGCATTTACAGTTCCTTTTGGTCAATATGAATGGAATGTAATGCCTTTTGGTTTAAAGAATGCTCCTTCAGAATTTCAAAGAATAATGAATGACATCTTTAATCCATATTCTGGATTCATAATTGTTTATATTGATGATGTCTTAATATTCTCTCCCAATGTGGATTCGCATTTCAAACATGTGAATTATTTCTTCAATATTGCCAAACGGAATGATTTAATACTTTCCGAAAAGAAAGTTTATCTATTCCAAACAAGGATTAGATTTTTAGGTTATAATATTCACCAAGGAACAATTGTACCAATTGAGAGATCTATTTAATTCGTAGATAAGTTTCTTGACGAATTGAAAGATAAAACCCAATTACAAAGATTTCTTGGAAGTTTGAATTATATGATTGATTTTATTCCTGACATCAATATCATATGCAAACCATTACATCAAAGATTACGAAAGATTCGAAACCTTGGACAAACTTGTATACTGATACTGTAAAAAGGATATAATCACTTGTAAAAGAAATACCATGTTTACACATTGCTAACACCAATGCGTTTAAAGTTGTAGAAACTGGTGCTTCTGAGTTAGGGTATGGTGGTATCCTAAAACAAAAAGTAAATGATAAAGAACGAGTAGTTCAATTTATTTCTAAACATTGGAATGAAACACAACAAAATTATTCCACTGTTAAGAAAGAAAATTTGGCAATTATACTTTCAATATCCAAGTTTCAAAGTGATCTCACACGAGAATTTTTACAGGGAAAAACTCCTCCAAAATGCCTCCAAAAAAAGACCGAGGTAAAAAAAAGGCCCAGTCAGAAGCCTCCTTTACCTCCTCCAAACCATCAAAGTTAACCCCAATCCGCAGTTGGCTAGAAGCTGCACATCCATCACTACCAACACAAAGTCCATCCTTAGAAGCCTCTCCTAGCCAACCAACACAATCAATTACCCTTACAAAGTTAGGCTCCATATTACCAAGTTATATGATGAAGGATTTGCAAAAATCCTTAAGTACAGAAGTATCTATTTATGATGAGGTAAAGTCTCCATTACCTTTAAATGTTTCTAACGAGGTGGTTTTTACGACACCGTCAGCTCCTCGAAAACCAAAGTCAAAGTTTTTTTATGAAAATTTTGAAAAAATAATCACGGTTAACAAGAGATTTTATCATGAGGACCCTTATATATTCGTAAAGAATATGTTCAGGGAAAATCATTTTTATACCCCTCATGACCTTTGTAAACCAATTGATTTTTATGAAAAAATTTTGGTCCACACTGGATTTGTAAAGTTTAAACATTTATGTAATAAAGTGGAACCGAATGTCCCAAATTATTCCACTGCAAGAATCGTAAGGGTCATATATCTAGCTAAGTGGAATAATATCCCAAGTATCCCAATGAAACTCGATTCGCGAGTCACTAAAATCCTTTCTGTTAGGTATAATTTTACCTACTTTGACTACCAACAAGCTTGGTGGAATTGTTTCTTTCGACAAAACCATAATCGTCCCTTTGACATTTCAAAGTTGCCCTTTTGATTTATCCGATGGTCGGATAATTTTGGTCCCGTACCGGACATTCTCCCCCCACAAGTCATGGAATCCTTCAAAATGTTCTAAAGTACTTTCGTTCCAAGTCAGTAGGAGAAACAATTTCCTCCTCTCTTAATGTTTTGTGCGAATTTTTAGTTAGCGTGGGTATCCGCTTGGAACTTGAATACACTCAAAATACTCAAGACCCAAAAATACTCATTTTGGTTAGAAGATTCAAAACAAAGTGGTAGGATGGTTTCTCTTACTGGGACAAATGCTCAGTTGAAGCTGTCCACAATTGGATCCAACAACGCAAAGCTGTGAATCTCAACAAAGTCTCCTTGCAAATACCGGTTGCAACCTCAAAGACAAATTTCTTGCACGACAAGTCAATGGCAATCTCAAAGTTGGTTAATGTCAGCAATGAAATGGAATTTTATGTTATGATGAAGAAAGCAATTTTGGAGTACGAAGAGTCTCAGCAATGATCATCTTCACAGCACAATGTCTTAGATGAAGATGAATACATCATCAATCTCTTCGGTCACAACTCTGAATAAAGTCATGTCTTCACTGTATCAAATGTAAATTTTGGTTGGAAAAAGTATTTTTGTATTTTTGTACACACCGAATAATACTGTACACTGCGCACTGCTCACTGTACACTGTAGCGGCTTTTTAAGTGATCACTGTTCACTGTAGCAATAGTGCATTTTATGTCTTTAAAATCGAAGCTGCTCCAATGGACAAGGGGAGCTCGAACGAAGTCCACACTCTCACTCTCTCTCATCCACTCTCCCTCGAAGCTCACTCTTCCTTGAATATCCATCTTGTCCAGAGTCGACCTTTACCGAAGAACCTAAGTACCTTCTCTGTCTCCAAAAGTTTGAAGTGCCCAAACACCTTCTTTCGGATCCAGATCCGTAAGTCAAGTCCCTCCATCTCAACTATTCCTACCCAGAAACCTCTTTCTGTTCTTCCCTGAAGTCTTTAAGTTTCTACAATTGTAAGCACAGATTTGACGATCTTTTAAGTTTTTCTTGTGAAACTCTTCATCTATTCTTAATAAAAGTGCACATTTCTTCATATTTTGCCTATTACGACCCAGAATCAGTAAGTTCTGCCACCTGTTGGTGTCTACGGCGATGTAAATTTAAGTTTATGTAATTTATTTTCGAGTTTTGTATACATTCTGCATACAGTTCCCAATGAAGATTGATCTGTGGTCTCCTCTCCTGGACTAGCCGCACACACTTCACTTTACATATTTAAGTTTGATTATTTATTTCTTGCAATTTATCATACCCCAGAGTGTGAAGGCTTTGCCTCCTAGCTGATGGTTTATGATATTTCTTTTTATATATACTACTTGTCTTCGCATCCAGTTTATTATTTCAGTCATTATTTATATCCAAAGTTGTTTATTACTTGTTACTGAATTTATTGATTTCTGTGATTAGTATTTAGATATTTCTGTTGAACAATTGTTCCATACATATTTCAGTAAAAAGTAATGTTGTTCGTAATATTAATATCTGTTGCTATTTTATACACTGCACTTGAATTGTTATATCATCTATTAAGTGTTTATCTTAGGCTTTTAGTGTCATATCATAACTATTGGACGAACAAACTTAAAATACGTCATTTTTAGTCTTCTTTAATAATTTCTCTTCTATTTCTAGCATCGTCGGTCCTGTCCCCTTATGGTATCAGAGCTAGGTTGGAATGAAATTAGTAGTTTTTTTTAGAAACATTTTGTATAAGCCAGATTTTTAGTTATTCTAAGGTGGATCTCATTTGGAGCCACAAAGCCTTGGCAGAGGTAGCGTAAGTCTAATAGACGTGGTAGCAGAAGTCAAAATTGAACAAATATAAATCGGGTTTATACTTAATGGATCTTTTTAGAAGAACTAATTCTTCTTCAAGTAGTTCTATATCTGAGTTAGGTCAGATTCCAGATCCTTTAAATAGAGAAGAAATTACTTTAGAAGATTTTAACAAGTCTCTTAACAATTGAAAAATTCCAAAAGTTAAATATGACCAAATTTATTATGAGTCCAAGTTTAAGAAACTCTTTAAGTCCGATGATTATGTTATCGTCACAGAGGAACATGATATTCCTCTTTCTTCTTCATATTCTTTAATTCCTCTTTTAAATAAAGAGACATTAAAGAAACATGCTTTCAAGTATAATTACCTCCATTTTGGTATGGTCTAAGTCGGCATTAAACATTTGTTGAAAGAAGGTTTAAATACTTCAATCCTTTTGATCTTAAGAGATGCAAGACTCTTAAGATATGAAGATTCTCTTCTTCCAATAATAGAAACAAGTCTCTGCAATGGTCCTATCCATTGTGATTGTTACCCAAATTTTTCAATAAGTTTAAAAGATAAAAATATCATGAAGTCTCTCGTTTTGCAGATTAAAACTCATAATTATAGTATAGATGAATGTTCAATTCCACTATCCCTCATCTATAAAGTCCACTATAAAGCCATGAGTTATGCATTCGATGTTCATTCTTTAAATGATACTCCAAAAGGACAAACCCTTTTGCTGCAAACAAACATTTCTTGTCACGCCCCGCGCCTCATCGCGAGCACGCAAACATCCCTGCAAGCAAACAACAATAATCTCTCGGCGGTCTTAAGGATCCACCTATATAAGAAAGGACGAGAGATAAAATAATTTACATTAAACACACAGAAGCGTTTCCCAACATCTCCCCGTACAATATATATATACACATACACCCTAAGACTAAGCAGGACTGGATAGCATCATAAAGTCATACATCAATAACTACAGGTCACATCCACTACAAATCGCTATACAGCAAGGCGACAGGTAAGCATGCCAAAAAGGTATCCACAAAATCCACTAGGGATGAGGTCAGGTCGCCAATCAAAAGTTAGATCGATGTTCGGAGTCGCCTAGGAAGAGATGCTGGAATCTCCGGTGTCCTCAGTCTCCTCCGACAGCTTGTACTCGGAAAAAGTCTCCGACAAAACCTCCACAGAGTCTTCCATAGTTGCCCCTTGCGACGGCTCAGCTAGATCTCCATCATGGTATCCTCCTGGTCCGACTCGACTAGGTCTCCATCGGACAGCTCCACCACGTTGACCTCGTCCTCCGGCGGTGGCACCGAGTACTTGGCTATCAACGTCCGCTCCGGGCCGTTCCTCGACCCAACCGCTAATCCCTCAGGAAACTCCAAATCCGAGATCGTCTGACACCGGGGAGGTATGACACCCTTCGGAACCTTATGAGGCTTCAGCGGCCCGACTTTCCTATCCCCTTCCCGTCTAAACCACGCCTCGAATCGATGAGGCTTCCAATCAGGTTTATCCTTATCTACCCAAATTACTGTATATTTCCTTACGTAAATATTCCCCTGCCTATCGAGGAACTCGTCATAAAACGTCGTCATCTCTTGCGGGTCCCCGAACCTGATAGGCCACATCGCTACTGCCTAGGATCTGTAAAGTAAAATTTCCCCAAAAGGGGTGAGATACACATCTCAGTAAGAAAAACCTAACCCTAGGTCAGGTTGACTGTCCACTCAGGCAGCCGAGTCACTCAACCTATCCAACTCATGGTCACTCACAGGTATAACACTCATAATTCAATAAACAACAATACACGGAGTACAGGCATGAATTTATTATTTCGTATCACACACGAATGTACATGTATACTCGGCTTGTCACTTCGCCACATCAATCCACCTCTGCCTGCCTCATTCTCTGGCCCGCGATTAGATCGCATCAGACTTGACCCGCGTAAACCCATCAGACCGTGATCGATGACCCCACGTAAACGCATCAGGTCTCAATTCATTCTCAGGCAGAGTTCATGAGCTCATTTACTGTCTCGCGATTATATCGTATCAGGACTATGGCTATCTCACCTCACGACTTCGTTGTATCAAGGCGCCACCTAATCATCATCCACCCCGCGACCACGTCACCGTAGGATCTCAACCTTTCGCCCCATGTCTCACACGCCTCAGGGCCATGCCATGTAATGCCACAATCATAATTCATGCCACGTTATAACAAACGACTTGATTCTTCAATTCAAATTTCACATTTCAATTGCTAATGCACATTCTAATAAATTCCTAAATCCATGGCATGCGAATCAATTCAATTGACACCTAAACTCACAAACAGCTCAAGCATAGGCTATGTCATGTAATCATTCGATAGCATTTAAGAACACATCAAGCTATTACCATTGAGGATTTTCTCCTAAACCATTCCGATCGGCCCTCGACTTACCCAATTGAGTCCAATCCCCCTAGCCTTGGTTTAGAGAATTTCTTACCTTAGCTTAGCAACACAATTCACTCCTTCTTGCACCTCTTAAGATTCGGCCAACTCAAGTCCAAGGCCAATTCATCGCGCAACCTAGGATAATCAACCGATTTGTCAAATTCCAAGTCAAATTCCTCAATTCATCCGTCCAAATCACTCATAACATACTCCACATCATCATAACACATCATACACACCAAATTACAACACAAATCCAGCCTATTCAGCCCTCCACAGATTTGGTTTGGCCCAGCATTGAACCGATTCCATTCGGTTCTGTTCATGCCGGGTCCAACCGGTCCTCATCTACCTCAAATCCATCAATTATACACCTTTCTAATGTCTACCTAAGGGTTTGGAGTGCTCACCGTGAGGTTCAAGTCATGTGGATGCCGAAAAGTCGTCGAAAGTTCGCTAGTTGTCCAAGATTCAAAATACCGGCAGATTCTAAGCATAATGTACAAGGGTGGTTCATGATAAAAAAAATTATCAAATAAATCTTCAATTTTTACCACAGAACCATCTATATGTCTACTTGATCTCCACCAAATTTGAGCCAAAGATTCCAAGTTTTCGGCTGTCAAAAGGGTTCAGAATCGAACCTACCTCAAACTGGAGCAGAATCTGTCGACCTGTGGGAGAATGCTTGCCTCGAATTCCAAAGAGCTCCAAATGACCTGATTTAAGTTGAAGGACGTCGGTAAGAGGTGGATCTATGCTGTGGTGGTCGGCCGGTAGCAGACGGTGGCCGGAGGAGGCGGTCGTACGGAACGAATGGCGGCGTCCGGGATGGTCGACGAGCAGTAGAATTGAAGAAGAAGAAGAAGAAGAAGAAGAAGAAGAAGAAGAAGAAGAAGAAGGACCACGGTTCTTTGGGGGAGCAAAAATAGCCGAATGAAGAGTGAGGGGGAGAGGAGAGAGAGAGCTTATTATCCCAAAAATTTGATTAATTGAAGTGATTGGTAGGTGGGCATAAATTGATGACTTGATCTTCCACCCTTGGATGCTTGACACTTGGCAATTGTTCTTATCAAGGGAATCCAATGGCTCCTTTTTACTCTTCAATGTTCGGCAGCCAAGGGGGAGAGAATGTCCATTTTGCCCTTTCTTTAATTACAAAGACAAAGTTCTAAGCTTAAGGGGCATTATGGTCATTTTACCTCCGACGTTCAGAACGTTATTTTTCTCATTTCTGACTTCTTCGATAGGGTGACGACCAATCCAGTTGATGTTGAAATTCTTGATTTTCCATTTCAAACTTTTTCAGGACCCGTTTCTGATCGTTTCTTCTATCAGACGTGGTTTCAGCCTATCCTGAACTGATGGGCGGCTTTTGCAGACTATACGCGTATCGACCCCGTGATTCTCATCACGTTGAGGGCTCGGCAATTCATGGCGGCTTTGGTTGTCATGTAATTGCGAGGGTTTATCACTAGTCCCTATGGTCTCGATCGTCACAGTTCGATTTAGGATAATTTTGCAAATCGTACGCTGGTTAAGCGGCGTCACCCGAACTCCAGTCGTACGACACTCGCATGGTAATCCCTAATTGTTCTTAGATTGACCTTTTGGTGGTTCTAAATATCCCCTCAACAATCCTTATGGTTAAAGCCCATTTCCTATCCGAGCCGTCTAGGTCCACGTACCTCGTCTCGCTTTAGCCTTTCCCCTTTGGTCGGCCTACTCAAATTGATCAAATTTGAGCGGAATACGACTGAAATACATTGCTTGATATAAACGAACTTCTCATTACAAAGTCTGAAATTGATTGAAAATCAGAATGTCACATTTCTCGTTCAAATTCCATAATTCCTAAGTCTATAAGTTGGAATGATGTTATTCTTCCTGATCAATGGGAAATTGAAAATCCCATTCCTCAGATTTCTGTTGAGAATGACACACCTACGAATGTTATCGAACATCTTGAAGGAAAAATTACAATACAATTCCCCAGGAGATCGTTTGAAACATGTTCTTTCATGTCAACAAGACCTTCCTTTCATGGGTCTTCTTTCCGAAAGTCTGCCGATTATCATCCAAATCTGTCTCCTGTTATCACAATTCCTGTGAGCAGTCAAGGTAGTATCGATGTTCCAAATGTCATTCCAGCACAAGGACATGCAACTCCGAGTGCACCTCCATTAAATCTTTCTAGTCTAGATACAAGTTCAGGAATCTCCAGGCCTGTTTATCGTCAATAGGGTCCTGAATCTCTTGAGTCTACTCAGTCTCAAATGGAAGATGATGATCTAGAGTGCAATATGCTCGAAAGAGAATTCACTCCTGATCGAAAGTTTTTGAATAAAGAATTTAATTCTGATGAAAATTTTGAACTTAGAAAATGGTTTTTTGACAATTTCAAACAAAGTGCTAAACAAATTAAAGAGCAGTTTTATGAATTTTTAGATGAAATTGGTGAACATATATTTTTCTTTGCTTGGTTTGAAGAATATTTTCTAAGAAAAAGAGAAATTTATAATTTCGAAAAGGTTTTTAAGAGGAAA
The DNA here is from genome assembly GCA_028455895.1 of Rhodomyrtus tomentosa. Lineage (NCBI taxonomy): Eukaryota > Viridiplantae > Streptophyta > Magnoliopsida > Myrtales > Myrtaceae > Rhodomyrtus > Rhodomyrtus tomentosa. The sequence continues at coordinate 24,573,372 of JAPCWY010000009.1, read as the reverse complement.
CTTGATGATGACCAAGTAATCGAATCAAGTCATTCTCCTTGAAGAAAAATAAAAATAACACATCGTGAAAAGGAGATTCCAGCCACTCCTTTTAAAACCCCTTCTGAAAGTGAAAATAATGAGTTTAAGAAAATAATTAAACAAAATAAATTTTCAAATCAACATCTTCAATTGGTGTCCAATTGGATAGAATCGATCTGTCATTGGAAAACCCTCAATCCATTCTATTCCTTCAATGTCTACTCCTTCTAAATCTTTAAACACCTTCATTTAAAAATTTTGAAACGCCAAAGTCTTTTAGTAAAGAATTTCAAGAAGCCCTTCAGACAAAAAACCAAAAACTTTTAAAAGAAAAAGTTCTTAAACAACTTGTTTTGAATACTCCCAAAGTTAATAAACCTTTAAGTATCAATTCTCTCAAATTTGATAATCAAATATCAGTTCTTGAGAAAATTGACATCCTGAAGTAAATCGTATTTCATGGAAAGAACTATAGAAATTATACTACTCCCGGGCTAATCCACCCGCCATTCTTTCTGAGGAATCCTTCAACAAAGTTCAAAACAAGTATTTTACAGATGCCATTTATGAGTGGAACATAGATGATATTTCTGAACAGAATCTCTTGCAAGTTTTAAGTCAAATGGTAATGTGTGCTACGACTTATAAGGCTCTTCCTGATACAACAAATCAGCAAGTAGCTTATATGATCGTTGCAGATTTTTCTGGTACTTTGAAATGTTTGTGGGATAGTTATCTTATCCAAGATCAAAGAGACCAGATACTCAATGCTGTTAAAGTCGACGACAATGGTCAAACTTTTTTTTTATGATTATGGTCAAATTGTTCAAGATGCAGTATCCACCCTATTGTACTCCATCTCCCAACATTTCATTGGAGATCTGTCTGTGATTCGTGATCACAACCAAGATCTTCTTTCAAATCTCAAATGTCATTCTCTTGGAGAATTCCGAGAGTACAAAGATGTATTTCTAAAAAGGGCATTATTTCGTTCAGATTGTAATCAACCTTTTTGGAAAGAAAAGTTTCTCCCTGATCTTCCTATCATCATAGGAAACTAAGTTCGTGACAAAGTTCGTGAACAATTTGGTAAAATCATTCCTTATGATTCATTGTCTTATGGTGAATTAATCTCTCATGTCTATAAAGTCGGTACCCAAATGTGCAATAACATTAAGTTACAAAAGCAACTTAAAAAGGAGAAAAGTCTCACTCGTAGAGGATTAGGAGATTTCTGTTGTCAATACGACCCTTCATACTCTTTTACGACATCCAAAGAATGTTTTGGTTCATGTCCAAAAGATAAACCTTTCAAAAGAAAGAAAAAGTTTTCTAGTAAAAAACAAATTCCAAAACCTGAAAAGAAATTTTTCAAGAAAAAGAACTTAAAAAAGTCTGAAAATAAAAAAGATTTTAATGAATTCACATGTTATAATTTTGGTAAAAAAGGCCACACAAAAAGATTTTGTAAGTTAAACAAAAAAGTCAAATAACTTGATTTGGATGAAGACATACTAAATCAGTTAAACCAACTAATGGTTGAAACTGATTCAGAAAGTTTTGACTGTCCTTCAACAGATGAAGAGTCAGTAGAACAAGGTCTTCAAATAAATGACATCGAATCGTCCTCTAAAATGTCTTTTGAGTCAAATTCTGATAATGAACAAGAAGTCATCGAATCAAGTGGAAACAGAAAGCTCTGATACCATAAGGGGACAGGACCGACGATGCTAGAAATAGAAGAGAAATTATTAAAGAAGACTAAAAACGACATCTTTTAAGTTTGTTAGTCCAATAGTTACGATATGACACTGAAAGTCTAAGATAAATACTTAATAGATGATATAACAATTCAAGTGCAGTGTATTTAGCAACAGATATTAATATTACGAACAACATTACTTTTTACTGAAATATGTATGGAACAATTGTTCAACAAAAATATCTAAATACCAATCACAGAAATCAATAAATTCAGTAACAAGTAATAAACAACTTTGGATATAAATTGTCACGCCCCAAACCTGTTAGGCACGCAAAATCCCACCAAGGCCGTTGTGACATTCTGATTTTTTCTATCATTTTGAGACTTATTAGTGAGAATGTATCTAACGATATCTTTCAGTCGTATCTCGTTCGGATCTGATCAATCTCGAGTTAACAGACCAAAAAGGAAAGGCTAACACGTGACAAGGTATGTGGACCTAGGGAACTCAAATAGGAAATGACACTTTGATTATAAGGATTGTCGAGGGGACATTTAGAGCCATAAGAGGCCAATATAAGAACGATTAAGGAATGCATTGCTAGCGTTATACGATTGGAGCGCGGGTGATGCCGCTTAACCAAAATATAATTTGTAAAATTTTCCTAAATCGAACGATGACGATCAAGACCGTCGGAACTAGTAATAGACCCTCGCAATTACATGACAACTTAAGTCGCCATGAATTGACGAGCCCTAAGTGTGATATTAATCACAGAGTCGATATGCGTAATGTCTGCAAAAGCCGTCCGTCAGTTCGGGATAGATTGAAATCACATCTGACAAAGAAAAGAATCAGAGACGAGTCTCGAAATTAGAAAATGGTAAATGAAGAATTTCAATATTATAATTGGATTGGTCGTCGCCTCATTAAAGAAAATTGAAATCGAAAAAACGACGTTCCGGATGTCGAGAGTAAAATTACCATTTTGCCCCTCAAGCCTTAACCTTGCCTTAATAATTGGATGAGGGCATTTTGGTCTTTCACAACACCCCAAGGCTGTCAAAAATTAAGAGAAATCACAGCTCTTGGATGAGCCATTAATTGACATGAAGACCAGTGTCAAAGGATTAGGTATTGGCATTTAATGAACAACTTTTAACCTATCATTCTTGCAAGTTTGATTCTCAAATTTGTGTATATACCTCTCTCTTACCTCATCAGCCGAACACCATCCTCATCATCATCATCATCTTCTTCTTCCTTCTTCTTCAGTCGAGAACCAGCTCCAACCCGACCAGGTTCTGCCGCCGCCATCGCCGCCGTCGAGCGCCACTTCCGGCCACCACTTGAGCTCGAGCCGACCACCAGCACTTTCCTCATCCTCTTGCCAATAGCCTCCAACTTGAATCAAGTCATTTGAACCACTAAGGAGTTCCAGCCGGCCATTCTCTTGGAAGTCGACGGAAACAGTCGCAACTGGAGGTAAGCTGCTATTTAGACTCTGTAGAACCCGAAACTTTCGAATCTTTTAGCCAAATTTTGTGGACATCTAGAGGACATGTAGATTGAGTAGTGGTAAAAAGTTTGGATGAATTTGATGGAGTTTTGACCACAAATGGATCTTGTGTTTGAAGGATAAAAACTGACCGGTTGAGGACTTGGAGGAACCGGCGCCATTCGTGGACTTTTCGACGTCGCCTTGAGCTAAAATTTTCTGTGAGGCTTCCGTCACACCCCGCACCCCGGGCACGAGCGTGCGACTCCCTGCAAGTACAAACTATCTCTTGAGGTCCCAAGATTCATATAAAGGTCGAGAGATTTATCATATAGAAAGCACGCGGAAGCAATGATATAAAAACTCCTCCGTACAATATAAAATGGGACCTATGTAACGAGGGTACCAATAATACATAAACTTTCGATTACCCATAGAAGGCACGACAACTAAACATACTGGTCGGTAGGATGGCAAGGCTAACTCAAAAGACAGGCATTAGTCTTCCAAAAGAAACAGGTATCGAGAACACCATCAAAATATCATACCAGAAAAGCAGAGACTCCTAGGTCGAGCTACTAGAGTCATCAGTCTCCTCCTCAGCCTCCTCAGTGGGCTCGTACTCCGAGAAGGTCTCCGAGCAAACCTCCACGGTGTCCTCCATCGTCTCGTCAGCTGATGGCTCCACTAGATCGTCCTCGGTAGCCTCGATCACTATGACCTCGTCGGTGTCCTCCAGAGTCGGGGTCTTCTCAGGGCTATTCCTCGAGCCAGCGACTGATCCCTCGACCTCCACTGAATCTCGAGCGGGATGGTACCAACTGGGTATCACCCCACGGGATACCTCAGTAGGCTTCAGCGGCCTTGTAGAAACGTCCCATATCTTCTTGAACCAAGCCTCATACCTGTGAGGCTTCCAGCTACTGCCATCCTCATCTACCCAAACGACCATACACTTCCTAATATAAACGGTTTTCTGTCCGTCAGGAAACTCCTCAAAATATACAGACATCTCTTTTGGGTCACCAAACCTGACTGGCCACATCCTCAATACCTAGGATCTAAAAAATGGGGTCCCACAATGGGGTGAGATATACATCTCATTAAGGTGGGTCCTAGCTCTAGGTTAGGCTGACCGTCCACTCAGGCAAATACAATCACAAATAATTTATACAAAAATCACATGAGGCATTCAACTATCACGAAATAACACACGGATGTCAAGCATGCAATCAAGGCATCTTATTTCATCATTAAGCTCAAACACTCATTATCAAGCCAGATTGCACCTTCCACCCTTCTATGCCTCCATTTGAATCATGCCCGCCTTTAAAACACCTCAAGCTCGGTCCGCGTAAACGCATCAGGTTTTCAATCTCAATTCGGGCCTGTGTCGACACATCTCAATTCCGTCCCGCGTTTCAACGCATCAGGACTATGGCCTTCTCAACCCCGCATCTCGTATGCCTCAGGGTGCCACTCAATTCAAACCCCGCGCCTCAGCGCCTCAGGACATTCATCCACACAACCCCGTGTCTCTTATGCATTAGGGTGTCACAACTTCTCAGACATGCCATAAGTTCAATTTATTTCATAGCACACGTTCGAATGCAACTCATGCGACAAACGACACATCCATGGTATGCGAGACAATTTATTTTGACATTCAAATGTGACAATCAATTTATAGCACAAGCAATGTCAAACATTCAAGTCCTCTATATGTTTCTAGGAGATACATTAGACAACCACATTATGACTTCCAAGAACCGATCAATTCGCACACAAATCATCCAATTGAGGCCAATCCTCCTATCAAAGGTTTAAAATCCTCTTACCTCAAGTTTAATGCAATACAATTCCTCTTCCAAGCACCTCAAGGGTTCGGCCCGACTAGTCCAAGAACAACTCAACCGCGCAACCTAAGGAAGCCCTTCCAATTGTTAATTTTTCATGCTCAATTCGTCAATCCATGGGACATAAACCTTATTGACATGTTCATCAACATCCTAGCATGTCTCAATGATGAATTTGAGACCCAATTCCGGCACTAAAAGTCCCCAACAGAATCGATATGCACGGAACCGAATAGGGCATACTATGTTCTGTGCATATCCCTACTCAACAGCCCTTAAACCAACTTAAATCTTCAATTTATTCACTAATCTACTTACTAACATGTATTTCTAAGGGTTGGGAAATCTCACCGAAAATTTGGAGCCAATGCGACACCGAAAAGTCCTTGAACGGTGCCGGTTCCTCCGGGTCTGCTACCGGTCAGTTCTGGCCCTTCAAACACAAGACCCATTTGAGATCAAAACTCCATCAAATTCCTCCAAAATTTTTACCATAGCTCAGTCTATGTGTTTCCTAGATGTCCACAAAATTTGGTCAAAAAACTCAAAGATTTCGGGGTCCTATGAGGCCTAAACCGTGGCTTACCTCTAGTTGCGACGGTTTCCGTTGACTTTCGGGAGATTGGCCGGCTGGAGCTCCTCACTGAGTCAAATACAGTGATTCCACTTGAAGAACATTGAAAAGAGGATGAGGAAGCAGTAGGTGGTCGGCTCGGGTCCAGGCGGTGGCCGGAGACGGCGGTCGGAGCGAGCGACGGCGGCGGTAGAATCCTATCGGGCGGTGGAGCTCTCGGCAAGAAGAAGGGAAGAAGAAGAAGGAGAAACCGGCAAATGGAGGGGTGTGTTCGGCCAAGAGGAGAGAGAGAGAGGTTTATACTTCAATTTTCAAGAGTCAACTTGAGTTGCATGGTAGGTTAAAAGTGATTCTATTAACTCAAAGCTTAATCCATTGACACTTGTCCAAGGGATCAATCAATGCTCATCCAATGGCTATGGTTTCTCCCCATTTGCGGCAGCCTTGGGTGTGGTTTATGATCAAAATGCCCTCATCCAATCATATAGGCAAGGTTAGAGCTTGAGGGGCAAAATGGTAATTTTACCCCCGATGTCCGGAACGTCGTTTTTGTGATTTCAGATTTCTTCGATAAGACGACGGCCAATCCAATTTGTAATGTTGGAATTCTTAATTCTTCATTTTCAAATTTCAAGACTTGCTTCTGAATCATTTCTCTATCCAATGCGATTCCAGCCTATCCCGAACTGGCGGGCGACTTTTGCAGACGTTACGCGTATCGACCTTGTGATTCATATCACAATTAGGGCTCATCAATTCATGGCGACTTTGGTTGTCATGTAATTGTGAGGGTCTATCACTAGTTTTCACGGTCTCGATCGTCACTGTTCGATTTAGGAAAATTTTACAAATTATATATTGGTTAAGAGGCATCACCCGCGCTCCAATCATATAACGCTAGCAATACATTCCTTAATCGTTCTTAGATTGGCCTTTTATAGCTATAAATGTCCCCTCGACAATCCTTATAGTCAAAGTACCATTTTCTATTCGAATTCCCTAGGTCCACGTATCTTGCCTCGCGTTAGCCTTTTCCCTTTTGGTCAGTCAACTCAAGATTGATCAGATCTAAGCGAGATACGACTAAAATATATCGCTAGATACGTCCTCATTAATGAGTCTTGAAATGACAGGAAAATTAGAATGTCACACTTCTCAACTCCTAGAAATACATGTTAGCAAGTAGATTAGTGGATAAATTGAAGATTTAGGATGGTTTATGGGCTGATTAGTTGAGATATGCACAGAACCGAAATGCCCTGTTTCGATTCTGTGCATACCGAATCTGTGGGGGGCTGTTGGTGTTGGAATTGAGTCCCAAATTTATCGTTGAGGCGTGTTAGGATGTTGATAAATATGTCATTGAGGTTTATGCTTCATGGATTGGTAAATTGAGCAAGAAAAATTGATGAATCGAATTGATTTCCAATAGGCGCGAGGTTGCCTTGTTTCGGGATTTGTTGGACCGAGTGATTGAAGTGCTTGGAAGAAGAATTTTGTTGAATTAAAATTGAGGTAAGAAGTTTCTAAACCTTGATTAGGGGGATTGGACTCGATTGGGTGAATTGGATGTGAATTATGTTGAGTTTCATGAGTTATGGTGTGATTGTCCATTGTGCGTCCTTGAGAGGTATAAATGGCTTGAATACTTGTTGAATGCTTATGCCATGAATTGATTGCCACATTTGAGTGTTGAATTTAATTGTCTCGCATGCCATAGATGTGTTGCTCGTTGCATGAGTTTACACTTGATCATGAGTTCTAAATTGAAATGAGTATTTGACATGTCTGAGAAACTTATGACACCTTGATGCATTGAGACGCGGGGTTGTATGGATTGATACCCTGAGGCGTTGAGGCGTGGGGTTTATGTTGAATTGTACCATGATGTGTTGAGACGTGGGGTTGAAATGACCAATGTCCTAATGCTTTGAAACGCGAGACGGAATTTGAGATACGTCGACACATGCCTGGAATGAAATTGAAAAACCTGATGAGATGGTCTGAGGCGAATTTATACGGACCGAGCCTGAGGCGTTCTAAACGCAAGCGTGAATCAAATGGAGACATGGAAGGGTGGAAGGTGTGATCTGGCTTGGCAATATGTGCTTGATTCCACTGATGTGATATGATGTCATGATTGCATGCTTGACACTCAATTATACCCGTATGTTATTTAATGACTGTTGAATGCCTCATGTGATCGTTTGTGCATTTTTGTTCGTGATTACATTCACCTGAGTGTACGGTCAGCCTAACTTAGGGTTAGAACCTGTCTTACTGAGATGTAAATCTCACCCGTTGTGGTACCCCATTTTCAGATCCTAGGCCCTAAGAATGTTGCCTATCAGATTAGGTGACCCGAAAGAGACGATCGCATATTTTGAGGAGTTCCCGGATGGACAAGGAACCGTATATGCTAGGAAGTGTACTGTGGTATGGGTTGACGAGGGTGGAAAGAGCTCGAAGCCTCATAGGTTCGAGGCTTGATTTCGAAGGGCAGGGGAAGTTACTACGAGACCACTGAAGCCTACTGAAGTATCCCGTGGGATAATTCCTAGTTGGTGTCATCCCGCTCGGGATTCTATGGAGGTCGAGGGGTCAACAACTGGCTCGAGGAATATTCCTAAGAGAACCCCAACCTTAGAAGACACCGATGAGGTCATTGAGGTCGAAGCCTCCGAAGGCGACCTGGTGGAGCAGTCAGCAGACGAGACGATGGAGGATATTGTAGAGGTGTGCTCGGAGACTTTCTCGGAGTACGAGCCTACTAAAGATGCTGAGGAGACTGACGACTCCAGCTGCTCGACTTAGGGGCTTCCGTTTTCTGGACTGAAATATTTTGATGATGATCCCGATGCCCTGTTTCATTTCTTTTGGAGATATTGATGATCGTCTTTTGTACTGGTCCTGTCACCCCTACCGATCAACGGGTTTAGTCTGCCAGTGCTTTTGTATGAACAGTTAGGAGGTTATGTATTTATTAGTGTTCTTGTTACCCAAGTTCCCTTCTTATTTTTATAATGGAGGAGTTTATATACTTTGCTTCTACCTTCTATCGATATTATGCATCTCTCGATATATGTGAATCCTGGGACATTCGAGAGAGTTTTTGCTTGCAGGATATTGGGTGCTCATGCCCGGAACGCGAGGTGTGACAGCCGTCTTATTTCGGTAGTACCCAGGGTCCGTCGGCCAACAATTTATAAATTCTAAATGATACAAACATACGGAAGCGATGAAACTTCTCTATTCAATTCAATCTTAAGATGACTCAGGACATAGGGTACGTCTTCTTATAAATATCGACTACAGGTTCAGAGGGTACAACTATAACTATGAGGTAACATGAAATCTCTAAAGTCATAAAAGCGTAAATCCATTTCCTATAGTTACTTCTTCAAATACCAATCATTGGCAGGCTTCGATTTCCATCGCTTGGAACCTGAAAAAAATTTAATCCCATGACAGGGTGAGATATAAATCTCAGCAAGTTCACCTCAAACCTAAACCAGGCCATTAGTCCTCCTAGACTATGCAATAAAACAATAGACAAGGATTCATTGATAAAACAACACATGACGATAAAACAACACATGATGCAAGGGACCTCGATACATCTGGCATAATGCAATCACGATTCAAGGAGAATCATATCATCACAACTAAGCATCATACTAGCATAACATTAAATCATAAGAAAAGGTGTGATCTCAATTTCATCACAACTTTCAATTCCAATGGCCAAGCCCGTGTCAATATGCATCAGGCTAATCACAAATTTAATCCCAATGGCCAAGCCCGCGTCAATACGCCACAGGCTAATCAAGGTCTCGATCGGCAACCCACGTTTTGACGCATCAAGTTCCAAAGACCATTTCGATGCTTGTGTCGACACGTATCAAGACTATCCCGCGTTCTGACGCATCAGGATATCAATTCTCTTTTCAATAGCTATGCTCGCATCAATACGCCTCAGGCTCGATCCACGTCATTACGCGTCAGACTATCAAATTGACAAACCCACGTTAAACGCATCAGGTTTTCAATGCCACTCTCGGCCTGTGTCGACACATAATCAATCTCGTCATACATCTCAATGCATCAGGACATTAGACACCACAATCCTAGCGTCTCAACACATCAGGGTACTAGCCATCACAACCCCGCATCTCAACGCATCAGGGTGGCACAAGCTCTTAGGCTTACAAATCAAACTCTCATCTTAAGAAAATTCATAATCGAATACAATTTTTATTAGCCAAGTAATGAATCATTATTATGCGAGACGTCAAGGCCAAACGCCCACAAGGTGATATCAAATACACAGCAAGACAGTCAATCCAACAGTTTGTTCTCTTGCCAACTCATTCATATTTCTCAATCAGTCGCCATTCAAGGCCAAATATCACATAGCCATATCAGCATCCATGTCAATCGAATGCACACAACAACAATTTAGCTATGAGAGTTATAATTTCTCATCATCAGGAGTACACACGACTTACACCTCCATTATCTCAGTCGATCATGAACAATCAATGCAATGGACTGCCAAATTCATCAATATATCATCCAAATGCATCCGGTAATGTTCTAACTTCCTAGCAAAAGTTTAGAAATCACTTAATTTTCAATTTAATCCATAAAATTCCCTCCAAGACTCCTCCAAAGATTCGGTTCCCTTGATCCCAAAATAGGACAGCCGTGCGACCAAATCCAAAGTTCATCAAACGATCAATTTTTTTGTTTCAATCACCAATTCACGGAGTATACACCTCATTAACCTCTCAATTAGCATTCTTGTATGTCTTGATGATGAATTTAAAGCATGACGACACCTCTCACAGCCCTCAAAGGGCTCGGTTCATCCAAACCGAAATAGGGCAGAATTCGGTTCTACCCTCTACCTCCTTAATCAGTCCATAATTCAACTCTAAACCTTGATTTACCATACAATCAACTTGCTAACATATTGTATTACGTCTATAGGGGTCTCACCGAGAGTTTTGGAGTGAGCCGACGCCGGAAAGAGCCGCGAATAGCCCCGTTTCTCCTATGTCCACCGGCGGTTAGAAACTGCTTTGGAAAGTCACCACAAGATGGCCATGGTTACACCTCTAAACTCAACTAAACTAAAAATTTCAACTCACTCAACAAAAGTGCTATGAGTTAAGAAGTTCTCATCGAAAATTTGAAGCAATTTAAAGCCTCGAAATGGCTAAACGAAGACTTTCCCCCAACTTGGTCAGAATCGGCCCTGTCTAGAACTTTGTCTGCTCAAATCGAGCTACGGGAAGATCTAATGAGTCAAATTGAGCTTATAATATGTATATGGAAAGATAAGACAATAAGCTTTCATTTGGTGGTGGTTTTACCTCCATCCGGTATCGGACGACAGAGTTATGGCCAGAATAGTGGGACAAGTCGGGTCTGGTCCGACAGCAACAGCTCGAGTGAAGGAGAAAGAAAGAGAAAAAAAATGAGAGGAAGAGAGGGAAACGGTGGTTCACGAAAATGAGGAAGAAGGAGAAGGGATTAGGTTAGATCTCACTTGGTCAACTTCTTTGAATGGTAGGTTAAAAACTTGCATTAAATGCTAACCAATCACATAATACCACTTGTCTCCATCTCCAATATGCCACTTGTCTTCATCTAAACAATGTCTTCATATTTTCGGCAGCCACTAGGATCTTAAAATTGACTAAATTGCCCTTCTTTAATTGTTAAGATAAGGCCAATTCTTGAGAGGGAAAATGGTAATTTTGCTCTCGCCGTCCGAAACGTCGTTTTTCCAATTCAATTTACCTTCGATGATGCGATGTCTAATTTGATTAGAACTTTGGAATCTTTATTTTTCATTTTTCAATTTTGAGAGTCCATTTCATATCTCAAGCTTCGAGGGGTTGGAAATTCGGAATGCCACAACTCTTCCCCCTTAAAGAAATTTCGTCCTCGAAATTTGCAACCTTCTAACAATCTAGTTCTTTAGGGTATTGGCGTCTCATCGCATTCTCATTCTTTCGAATAATTCCTTTCATGACTTAATGATTTTACTTGTCCTTTTCGACCAAAGCCATCTTTCCCTAGGACTTGTCTCCTTCAGTCCTCAATTTGTATTTGCTTCTCTCTATTCTCTTCGATATTCATAACATCTGTCGGTAGTTCATTCTCGAGCGTTCACCTCATCTCTTCCATTTGTCCATCACCATTATTACCAACCCTCGCCAAAATGCACTCTTTAATGTCCATACCATTCGGCGTATCAATCCTTTTAAGGGCATGTCTTTTTCTTGTCGACATGTTTAATACTTGACCTCATGTTTCACTAATCAAATTTTCAGCCCATTCCATCAATAATATGGATGCAAGTCTGGCACACCTTTGCGCCATCCCAAGGGACACCATAATTCTCCCTTTGAATTTTTGATGAGGTCATTTCTTTAAGTTCTTCTTCAATATTGGACTCATTCTCTCGTCCATGGGACTTTAAGGTTTCTATCCTCAACTTTGAGTTTTCTTTCCCAGGTATACGAAAATATGGATTTCCTCCCTGTTCTATCCATTTCCATAACCCCTTAAATGTCAGGGTCTGTTCATCACAGCATCTCAATTCCTTTCTAACTCCAAGCTTGATGCTTCAGGTAGTTATCAAACTAGTCAATTGACAACCTTCCAATTTAGGAGTTGAAACTCTTATTTCCTTGGGTAAAGCCTATCCTTTATCCGCCAAATGCACGATGCTCAATTTTCACTTATATGCATCCGCTACTTAAATCACCATTTTCTAGGCGATATATGATATTTCATCCTTAGTCCTTAAGCTATCTCTGTCACACACGTTGTTCCTCATTCAATTTTTCTAGGCAACCACATACCTCAAATTCTTATGGTTTGTGTAAACTTGAAACCTCTCCATGTGAGTCGTGTTTTCCAACTTCGTCGCAAGAACATTTGCAAACTAACTCCAACCATGCATTAGACGTTCCAACTCATATAGCTTTACTATCACGACGTATTCGCATAGCCCACTTCAGTTTGCCTTACTACGCCTCAAATTTCCTTTCTGTGTCACGTCATTATGATTCACTCGACCCCTTTTTAATTCCAAATATGAACACTATTGTCGGCGTAGTCATCAACTTGACTTAATTTCTCGAAAACTCTTTTTGCATTCATTCATCCATGGAATTGCTTTTGTGGGAAATCTTCCCCCGATCCATCCATAACAATTCACCAATTCTAGGAACTTTCAATTTTCGCAACTCACATCGATCTTAGTCGATTCATCACTTATTCCATTCCTCAAGAGTTCCACAGGGATTTCATTTCCCAGAAATTTCACTACTGAGGAATCTTACCTCATCAGACCCACAACTCGTGCTCTTCACAATTAGTAGCACACAATGAGCATTTCCTTAGAGTTCGTAGGATACTCTCGAAAGTTATTCATGTTTCTCATGACTCCTTAATTGAGTCTATTCATCGTCTCTAAAGACGGTAACATTCAATCCAATTATTCATTGGATACTCAATCTGATTTTTATCAGTTTCTTTCTATTAGGTGTCGAATCTTCAATCTGCTCTTCATACTTTTCACTTGAGAGCTCAAACCTTGGCCTTCTACTCTCATGAGTCCCCACTTGAACTACACAATATTCTGTTCATTTTTGTCCCTCTTTTCTCAGGAAGCATTAGTGTCTTGACTTCTTGGTTTCACCATCAGCTAATGCGACCTTATCTCAATTTCGTCCATTCAACTAAACCTCGTCATCATCTTGAAATTCAACGTTGTTCACAGGATAGCTTTTCGGACTTGACTTTCAAAAACCATTCAAGCTTGCGTCCTCCTCGTTAGTCCAGACGTTTCATTTTAGCACCAAGACAATTGGCATTTTTTTTCTTCCTTCCACACTAGGATCTTTTACCCTATGAAGGAAATCATACATTTCAATGACATTCTTTTACTTTGAATCCACCTTGTCTTTCTTATCCTAGATGACATCCGTCTTGGAGTCTTGCCAACGGCAGTTCCCTTACTTACGAATTCTAATGCCACCACACTTTCACATTCTCCTTCCAATAGTTCAGCCACCTCAAATGACAAGCTTCATTCTTCCTCGGTCTCCATAAATTCAAATTTCACATATTCAATTCCACTTCCTCAAGTCGCCTTGCGATTACAATCTAAGCATCCTTTTTGCTCATTCATCCATTCATTAAAATCGCAAGTAACTAGGACCATCAAGTCCATTAACCTTTCTTTCCATCAATGATCATGCTATGATTCAATCGTCCTTAAGGACAACGCCCTATTCTCTAGGGGTGATAGCTTACAATGCCACTTTTAGTGGTTTCGATTCAACCTCAATCAATCTCATAAAATCTACAAGGTCTGACAGACTGACACATTAGTCTCCTTATTATTCCTCACGACAATAAAAGGTTAATCACCATAAGTCTCATGTCATAGTAATGACATTTCCTTACAGGCACATTCTATGTTCCATAAGCGAAGTTCTCTTTTCTCACAATCCATGAATAGAAATTCTCTTACTTATTCCTCTTCCGATCATCCACTTCTTTCCTTGATGTCCATTACGGTTCATTAGATTTAGGAATAACAATTAGCCATAATGCTTTCAATTCCAATCCACTCAAAGACTTCACGTCTCATTTAAAGGGTCCTTGACTACCCTTAATACGCTTAGACGACCTTGAGAACTCTGTCTCATAATGATCAACCTTCCTTAGGTCCTTTCAAAGCTATTAAAGTTCAGGCAATCCTTACTCTCAAGTAACCTCAGAAAGGTACTTTTCATGGAACAATTCAACGAAGACAATCCAGGCAAATATCATGCCTTCAAGGGAAATTCTTCCTTTGGTGACCTTTCATTAATCATCGACAGCCTATTCAGGCTAATAGCTAATAAAGTCGCTTCTCTTCCTCAATGAATTCAATTTCTTTAAGGTTCTTTTCCAAATTCTCAATCTAGAGAAAGGCAATTTAGGCTTCATTTTCTCCATCGACCCTTAGTCAATCTCAACCTTATACATCGTTCCACAAGCTTTCCATCGAGCGATTTTCATTTTCTATCGCCTTTCCTATGATCTCTACTATTCACTTTGCTAGCAAAAGCAACTACAGTTTCAGTGACCGGGATAACAATGGCAGTTCCTTCTCGAGTCTACCTACCCATCTACTTTTTCATTTTCATTCAAAGTCCTTATGACCCTTTCAACTCTTAGGTGTTGTACAGTCCATAAGCTTGAGTCAAACGCTTTTCTAGCACTCGTATTCTGGTTACTCATCTTTACTCAATTCTCACGACTCCCTTCAGTTCTAGAGCCATCTCATATCTATCAAACTCGAGCCAATGCTCCTCTAGTGACCATTCTCTTGTCGTTCAACCTCATTAGGTTCTTATAGCACTCTAACCACTACAATTCCCTCTAGGAATTAAAGACTTAAGTCATCTACCCGAGTCTAGCAGTTTCAGGTTGCTCATCTCATCATCTATCACCATCAAACAATCATCCAGTGGTCCCTATGCAACTCTCAACTAATTGCCAATTATCTAAGGATTCTAAATCATTCTTAAGCAGCAGCCACATATCAAACCAGCCTCAACTAGGCAGTTTCTCAATTAATAGTCAACTACTAAGCAAGCCTTAGCTCGGCAACTATCAAACAAGCACTCAAGGCATCAATTCAATGAGTTAGTCACTCATACATTAAGTCTAGAGGCATCTACCACTCTATCATAAACGTGATAGGCTATCTCATTCTCAACAGACATCAGTTCAATGGGTATAAACCCCACAGGTTGTCTAACCTCTCAGTTATACCTTGGCCAAGCTAATCACATGATGCCAATCATAAAACATGTCTATTAGGCCCATCACAAACATCACTTTTCTTTTTCAAAGAGCATCCACTGCCAAGCACGAAACTTTTAACCATGCCACTCACATGCGCCATTACACATGCCATGCCACTTTCGATCATTCTTTTTTAGGATCAATCACGTGCCACACATCTCTAAACTACAATTAGACTCAACATGATACCTAGACTTTTCCTTTCAAGTGATGACTTGGGTCATTCCTGCTTCTTGCCATCCTAGAAGCCTGCCAAGAGCCGCTTCTTATCCGAACCTCTCTATCCCGGCGATCACTCTTGGCCCTCATTAATCTTGACTGTTACAGGTTGTCCCAAGTCATACATCTATGGAGAAAGCCCTGTTCCACATGTCCCATATCATGTTTCATTACAATTTATAGATATCCCATCAATTTGTCTCATACTAAGCGACAGTTTATTAAGTCCAACAGCGATAAGTTCATGCATGTACCCTCATCAACTTTCGTTTCAAAGCCGCAAACACATACACAGCATGTTCGTTCTCACCACTTGCTATACCACAATCGTTTCCACATCAAGCCTTATTCATAGAAAACCTCTAGTTCCACAAAAACCATCGCCTCTCACAAATCAATTGCCTATATTCAACCATATCCTCAAATCTAGTTACTATTTAAGTCAAATCCATATGCATTCGATCACAACTTATCTTTCATCCAAATATTCCTTCCTCGCTTTCCTGTATACACCTCATTTCATACCATCTAGGGTCATCAATAGCAATCGATAACTAAACCATCAGGATACAACGCAATTTAAACTTGAATCGACTAATGTCAATCGTCTCTTTATAACTCATAATTCCCAAGTTGGGTCATTGACAAATCACAATCACAATCATATAACCCAATCGACCCTTCATTCATAAGCTATTCTCTAGCAACCTCAAATCCAGGCTTATGACTCCTCAATTTCTATTCACTTCCTTGTGAGCCTTATTCAGAAAATCACTCAAGATCATCCATTAAATCGGCACTAGGACCATTAGAATATTACACAAGTTCAAGCCTATAGTCCTCAAGATTTAGCAATCCATGCTTATCCCTCAAGGTCTCACTACCTAATTATCCTCAAGTCATCGCTCCTTATCACTCCAAGTCTCAATCACATTGGATCGAGCTAACCTTGCGCTGATACCACTTAAACAGGGATGTCACGCCCCAAACCTGTCGGGCACGCAAAATCCCACCAGGGCTGTCTTATCTCGGTGGTACCCAAGATCCGTCGGCCAACAAATTATAACTTCTAAATGATACAAATATACGGAAGTGATGAAACTTCTCCATTCAATTCATTCTTAAGATGATTCAGGACATAGGGTACATCTTCTTATAAATACCGACTACAGGTTCAGAGGGTACAACTCTAACATCGAGGGAACATGAAATCTCTAAAGTCACAAAAGTATAAATCCATTTCCTATAATTACTTCTTCAAATATCAATCATTGGCAGGCTCAAATTTCCATCGCCTAGAACTTGAAAAAAAGTTAATCCCACGACGGGGTAAGATATGAATCTCAGTAAGTTCACCCCAAACCTAGACCAGGCCATTCGTCCTCCCAGATTATGCAATAAAACAATAGACAAGGATTCATTGATAAAACAACACATGATGCAAGGCACCTCGATACATCTGGCATAATGCAAATACGATTCAAGGACAATCATATCATCACAACTAAGCTTCATACTAGCACAACATTAAATTCATAACCAAAGGTGTGTCCTCAATTTCATCACAACTTTCAATTTCAATGGCCAAGCCCGCGTCAATACGCATTAGGCTAATCATGAATTTAATCCCAATGGCCAAGCCCGAGTCAATACGCCTCGGGCTAATCAAGGTCTCGATCGGCAACCCGCGTTTTGACACAACAGGTTCCAAAGGCCATTTCGATACTTGTGTCGACACGTATTAAGACTATCCCGCGTTCTGACACATCAGGATATCAATTCTCTTTTCAATAGTTATGCCCGCGTCAATACGTCTCAAGCTCGATCCGCGTCATTACACCTCAGACCATCAAATTGACAAACCCGCGTTAAACGCATCAGGTTTTCAATGCCATTTCCGGCCTGTGTCGACACATAATCAATCTCATCCCGCATCTCAAAGCATTAGAACATTAGCCACCACAACCCCGCGTCTCAACGCATCATGGTACTAGCCATCACAACCTCGCGTCTCAACGCATTAGGGTGCCACAAGCTCTTAGGCTTACAAATCAAACTCCCATATTAAGGAACTTCATAATCGAGTACAATTTTTATCAGCCAAGTAATGAATCATTATCATGCGAGAAGTCAAGGCCAAATGCCCACAAGGTGATATCAAATACACAGCAAGACAATCAATCCAATAGTGTGTTCTCTTGCCAACTCATTCATATTTCTCAAACAGTCGCCATTCAAGGCCAAATATCACATAGCCATATCAGCATCCATGTCAATCGAATGCACACAACAACAATTTAGCTATGAGAGTTATAATTTCTCATCATCAGGAGTACACACGACTCACACCTCTATTATCTCAATCGATCATGAATAATTAATGTAATAGACTCCCAAATTCATCAATATATCATCTAAACGCATCCAGTAGTGTCCTAACTTCCTAGCAAATATTTAGGAGTTACTTACTTTTCAATTTAATCCATAAAATTTCCTCTAAGACTCCTCCAAAGATTCGGTTCCCTTGATCCCAAAACAGGACAGCCATGCGACCTAATCCAAAGTTCGTCAAATGATCAATTTTTTCTATTCCAATCACTAATTCACGGAGCATACATCTCATTAACATCTTTATTAACATTCTTGTATGTCTTAACGATGAATTTAAAGCATGTCGATATCTCCCACAGCTCTCAAAGGGCTTGGTTCATCCAAATCGAAACAAGGCAGAATTCGGTTTTGCCCTCTACCTCCTTAATCAGTCTATAATTCAACTCTAAACCTTGATTTACCACAAAATCAACTTGCTAACATGTTGTATTACATCTATGGGGGTCTCACCGAGAGTTTTGGAGTGAGCCGACGTCGGAAAGAGCCACAAACAACCCCATTTCTCCTATGTCCACTGGCGGTCAGAAACTACTTTGGAAAGTCACCACAAGATGGCCGTGGTTACACCTCTAAACTCAGCAAAACTCACAATTTCAACTCAGTCAACACAAGTGCTATGAGTTAAGAAGTCCTCACCGAAAATTTGAAGCACTTTTGAAGCCTCGAAGAGGCTAAACAAAGACTTTTCCCTAACTTGATCAGAATCTGCATTGTCTGGAACTTTGTCCTCTCAAATCGAGCTACGAGAAGATCTACTTGGTCAAATTCAGTTTATAATATGTCTATGGAAAGATAAGACAATAAGCTTTCATTTGGCAGTAGTTTTACCTCTATCCGGTATTGGACGTCAGAGTTATGGTCGGAATAGTGGGACAGGTCGGGTATGGTCGGGCAGCAGCAGCTCGGGTGAAGGAGAAAGAAAGAGAAAAAAAAAAGAGAGGAAGAGAGGGGAAATGTGGTCCACGAAAATAAGGAAGAAGAAGAAGGGATTATGTTTGATCTCACTTGGTCAACTTCTTTGAATGGTAGGTTAAAAACTTGCGTTAAATGCTAACCAATCACATAATACCACTTGTCTCCATCTCCATTATACCACTTGTCTTCATTAAACAACGTCTTCATATTTTCGGCAGCCACTAGGATCTTATAATTGACTAAATTGCTTTTCTTCAATTGTTAGGACAAGGCCAATTCTTGAGGGGCAAAATGGTAATTTTGCTCTCGCAGTCCGAAACGCCGTTTTTCCAATTCAATTTACCTTCGATGATGTGACATCTAATTCGATGAGAACTTTGAAATCTTTATTTTCTTTTTTTCAATTTCAAGATTCCATTTCATATCTCAAGCCTCGAGAGGTCAAAAATTCGGAATGTCACATAAATAATAACTAAATAATAAGCTGGATGCGAAAACAAGTAGTATATATAAAAAGAAATATCATAAACCACCAGTTAGGAGGCAGAGCCTTCATACTCTGGGGTATGATATATTGCAGGAAATAAATACTTAAACTTAAATATGGGAAGTGAAGCGTGTGCAGCTAGTCCAAGAGAGGAGACCACAGATTAATCTTCACTGAAAACTGTATGCAGAATATTTGCAGAACTTGAAAATAAATTACATAAACTTAAATTTACACTGCCTTAGAAACCAACAGGTGGCAGAGCCTACTGATACTGGGTTGTAATAGACAAAAGATGAAGAAATGTACACTTTTATTAAGAATAGATGAAGAGTTTCACAAGAAAAACTTAAAAGATCGTCAGATCTGTGCATACAAGTGCAGAAACTTAAAGACTTCTGGGAAGAACAGAAATAGGTTTTTGGGTAGGAATAGTTGAGATGGAGGGACTTGACTTACGGATCTGGATCCGGAAGAAGGTGTTTGGGTACTTCAAACTTTTGGAGACAGAGAAGGTACTTAGGTTCTTCGGTGAAGGTCGACTCTGGACAAGATGGATCTTTAAGGAAGAGTGAGCTTCGAGGGAGAGTGGATGAGAGAGAATGAGAGTGTGGACTTCGTTCGAGCTCCCTTTGTCCGTTGAAGAGACTTGGGTTTTAAAGACTTGATTTTCACTGTTGTTACAATGAACAGTGATAACTTAAAAGACCGCTACAGTGTACAGTGAGCAGTGCACAGTATACAGTGTTATACGGTGTACAAAATACCAAAAATACATAAATACTTTTACAACCAAAATTTACATCTGACACAATGAAGACATGTCTTTATTCAGAGTCGTGGCCGAAGTGATTGATGTTGTGTTCATCTTTATCTGAGCCACTGTGTTGTGAAGATGATCCTTGCTGAGACTCTTCGTACTCCAAAATTGCTTTCTTCATCATATCGTAAAATTCTTTTTCATTACTGACATTAACAAACTTTGAGATTGCCATTGACTTATCGTGCAGGAAGGTTGTCTTTGAGGTTGCAACCGATACTTGCTCGGAAACTTTGTTGAGATCCACAGCTTTGTGTTGTTGGATCCAATTGTGGACAACTTCGACTGAGCATTTATCCCGATATGAGAAACCATCCCACCACTTTGTTTTGAATCTTCCGACTAAAATGAGTATTTTTGGGTCTTGAGTATTTTGAATATATTCAAGTTCCTAGGCATATACCCACGCCAATCAAAAATTTGCACAAAACATTAGGAGAGGAGAAAATTGTTTCTCCTGTGAACTTGGGATGAATGTACTTTGAAACATTTTGAAGGATTCTGTCACTTGTGGGGGGAGAATATCTGGAACGGGACCAAAATTATCCCACCAGCGGATAAACCAAAAGGGCAACTTTGAGATATCAAATGGACTTTGAAAAAAAAAAAAGAGCCATGTGTGGCTACAATTTGGGTTTTGACGAAAGAAACAATTCCACCAAGCTTGTTGGTTGTCAAAGTAGGTCAAATTATACCTAACAGAAAGACTTTCAGTGACTCGCGAATCGAGTTTCATTGGGGTACTTGGGGTATTATTCCACTCGGTTGAGTGTATGAACCTTACGATTCTTGCAGTGGAATAATTTGGTACATTTAGATCCACTTTGTTGCAAAAATGTTTAAACTTTACTGATCCAGTCTGGACCAAAATTTTGTCATAAAAATTCACGGGTTTGCAAAGATCATAAGGAATATAAAAATGATTTTCTCCAAACATACTCTTTGCAAAAACACAAGGATCCTCGTTATAGAATCCTTTTTCCACTGTGATTATTTTTTCAAAAATTTTCATAAAAAACTTTGACTTTGGTTTTCGAGGGGCTGACGGTGTCATAAGAGCCACCTCGTTGGAAACATTTAATGGTGAGTGAGACTTTACCTCTTCGTATATGGAAACTTTGGTATTTAAGGATTTTTGTAAATCCTTCATTGCATAGCTTGGCAAAATGGATGCTAACTTTGACAAGGCAATTGATTATGTGGGTTGGCTAGGAGAAGTCTCAAAGGATGGACTTTGTGGTGTTGGTGATGATAATTGTGCAGCTTCTAACCAACTGCGGATTAGGGTCAACTTTCATGGCTTAGTTGAGGTAATGAAAGCTTCCAGTTGAGCTTTCTCTTTACCTCGATCTTTTTTGGGAGGCATTTTGGAAGAGTTTTTCCCTGCAAAAATTCCCGCGTGAGAAAATCTGGGAGAGAATTTACTTCTCCATAAATAAATTCAATATCAAAATAAAAAACAGACAGTATAGCTTGCTACCATGCAAAAATCTGTTTTGATGTAACATTTAAAACATCTTTCTGCAAAATGTCTTTTGCAGACTTATAATCAATTCTTAACAAAAACTTTTGGTTCAAAAGATTACTTTGAAACTTAGATATTGAAAGCACAATAGCAAGAATTTCTTTCTTAATAGTGGAATAATTTTGTTGTATTTCATTCCAATGTTTATAAATAAATTGAATTACTTGTTCTTTATTATTGACCTTTTGTTTTAGGATACCACCAAATCCTAACTCAGAAGCATCAGTTTTTACAACTTTGAACGCATTGAGATTAACAATGTGTAAACATGGTATTTTTTTTACAATTGATTTTATCCGTTTTACAATATCAGTATGTTAGTTTGTCCAAGGTTTCGGATCTTCCCGTAATCTTTGATGTAATGATTTGCATATGATATTGATGTCGGGAATAAAATCAATCACATAATTCAAACTTCCAAGAAATCTTTGTAATTGAGTTTTATCTTTCAATTCGTTAGGAAATTTATCTGCAAACTGAATAGATCTCTCAATTGGTACAATTGTTCCTTGGTGAATATTGGGACCTAAAAATCTGATCCTTATTTGGAATATATAAACTTTCTTTTCGGAAAGGATTAAACTATTCCGTTTGGCAACATTGAAGAAATGATTCACATGTTTAAAATGTGAATCCACATTGGGAGAGAATATTAAGACATCATCAATATAAACAATTATGAATCCATAATATGGATTAAAGATGTCATTCATTATTCTTTGGAATTTTGAAGGAGCATTCTTTAAATCAAAAGGCATTACATTCCATTCGTATTGACCAAAAGGAACTGTAAATGCAGTTTTATATCTGTCTTCTTCAGCAATTTGGATTTGCCAGAAGCCAAATTTCATGTCAAACTTAGATCTTTGGATGAATGGAGTCGATTCAAGAGATCTTTTTGTTTGGAATAGGATATCGAATCCATTTTAAGACTTTATTTAATGGTTTATAATTTACCACAAGACGAGGAACACCTCGTTCGATTTCAGCATTTTTATTAACATAAAAGGTAGAACAACTCCATGGGGATTGACTTTTGCGAATTAGTCGTTTCCTGACTAAATCATCAATTTCATTTTCATATAACTTTAAAAGTTCGTTGTTCATTTGTGAAGGGTGAGCACACGAACATCCCACTCAGCCGTTCTTTTATGAAAACTCTAGGATCAAACCGCCAATGTTCTAGGCACGGAAAGAAACATGCATGCGGAAGCGATGCCAACTCCATTCATACCAATAAATCAACACTCGATAACTTAGGACAAATACATCAAAATTTCTTTAATTCATTCACTAAGGTTCAATTCAATAATTTACTAATCAGAAGGACTAACCCTAATATCACAAAATGTAAATCCATAACTTGCAACCCTCTTTAGTACAGTTGATCAACTATGCCTTCAAATGCCAACTCTTGGCAAGCTCGCGCTTCCTTCGTCTGAAACTTGAAAAATGTAAGCTCCCACTAGGGTGAGATATAAATCTCAGTAAGGTGGGTTCTAACCCAAGGTTAGGGCGACCGTCAACTCAGGCAATCATCTATCCCGATATTTCAAACTCATAATCATACAGACATATCAAGCCCAATCAATAAAATAGCAACATGCAAATGACATGCGTGCAACGATGACCTCATGTCACACTCAAATGATCATGTACACCAGTCTTGCCACTTCGCAACATACACAATCTCTACCTACCTCAATCTCTAGCCCGCGATTTAAATCACATCAAGCTCGGTCCGCGTAAACGCATTAGACCGTCATCGGCAACCCGCGTAAACGCACCAGGTTCCGATAAATCTCCAGGCTAATATCCTCATCTCATAACTCCGTCCCGCGAATAGTTCGCATCAGGACCATGGCTATTTCAACCCCGTGATCTCGTCGCATCAGGGCACCACACATCACCAACTTCACCCCCCGATCTCGTCGCATCAGGGTATACATCTCCCGCCCCGCGTCTCATACGCCTCAGGGCCTCTCCGTCCCGCGAATAATTCGCATTAGGACCGTGGTCATCTCAACCTCGCGATTTCATCGCATTAGGACTCCACATAATATCAACTCCACCTCGCGATCTCGTCGCATCAGGGTATCATTTCCCGCCCCACGTCTCATACGCCTCAGGGCCTCTCCATGTCGTGCTTATGCCATGTTATCTCGACCCTATTTACATACGGACCATAGGTGCAACTCGTGCACAATTCAAAGAATCATGGCATGCAAGGCAATCAATGATACACACACTTGGCAGACAATTCAAACACAAGCAATGGCGCATGTAAACCCCTATACAATCCTAGGGCATCCCAAGCACAATCCTTTTTACAACTCTCACAAATCATTCAATTTATCTTTTGACTCACCCAATCGAGTTCAATCTTCCTAGCATAAGGTTAGGAATTCCCTTACCTTGGGTTTTTAATCATAATAATACTTCTTCTCGGGTCCTCAAGGTTTGGCCAAATCAATCCCAGGGTCAATCCACCGCGCAACCTAGAATTTCAATCGATTCGTCAAATTTCCATACCCAAATCACCCATTCATGAATCACAATCCTCCATAGCACAATCCCCAACATCTTAACACATCTTAAACATCAATTGGAGTCTCATAACCATCTGTTCTTGCACCCATCAAAACCGGTTTTGCACAGAACTGAAATGAAGAACCGAACCGGTTCATTTCAGTTCTGTGCAAACCGTGCACTTTCAGCCCTATTTCCACTCCAAATCCAACATTTAAACACTATCCTACCTCTTAACATGTCTATCTAAGGATTTGGGAGGCTCACCGTGAGTTTCGAGTCGATTGGTTGCCAGAAACTCGCCAAAGGTCGCCAGATTGCCCAAGTCAGCTTACCGGGAAGATTCTATCCAATATTTGCAAGATCGGTTCATGGTCAAAACCTTATCAAATTGAGCCCCAATTTTTACCACAGATTCCCACACGTCTCTACTAGATCTTCACAAAATTTGGCTCCAAAATTCTAAGATTTCGACCATCAAAAGGACTAGGAACCGGACCTACCTCGGGTTTGTTCCGATTTTGTTGGCTCTCGGGAAATCTCTTGGCCGAGGCTCCTCGGTGCTCCAAACGACTTGATTCTTATTCGAGGACGTCGGCAAGACGTGGGGCTTCATTGGTGTGGTTGGTCGGCGGTCAAATGGTGGCCGGAGGGGATCGGCGACGGCGCCGAACAGGAGGTCCAGAAACTGTCTTCGGCGAGCAGAAGATGGAGGAAGAAGAAGAGGAAATGGCGTGAGTCTTGGGGTGGTGGCCGGCCAAAATAATTGAGGAGAGAGAGTGAAAAGACTTATTCAAGGCTTGAGTCAATGCTTTGAATGGTAGGTTGGACATAGTAGATTTGACCACTCTTTACACCATCTCTTGCCACTTGTCTTCTTGCATTTCCAAGGTGATCCAATGGCCATCTTCGGCTCTCTTTTTTGGTAGCTCTTGGGAGGGTTCAATGACCAAATTGCCCTTCTTCAAATGCATAGGCAAAGTTCTAAGCTTAAGGGGCTAAAAGGTAATTTTACCCTCGACGTTCAGAACATCGCTTTTCTTGTTCCAGAATTCTTCGATAGGGTGACGACCAATCCGAATAATGTTGGAATTCTTGATTTGCCATTTCAAATCTTTCAAGCCTCGTTTCTGATAGTTTTCTCTATCAGACGTGATTCTAGCCTATCCCGAATCGACGGGTGGCTTTTGCAGACATTACGCGTATCGACCCCGTGATTCATATCAAGCTTAGGGCTTGTCAATTCGTGGCGGCTTTGGTTGTCATGTAATTGTGAGGGTCTATCGCTAGTTCCCTCGATAATCCTTATGGCCAAAGCATCGTTTCCTATCCGAGTTTCCTGAGTCCACGTACCTCGTCTCGCTTAGCCTTTCCCTTTTGGTCAATCTACTCGAATTGATCAGATTCGAGCGGAATACAACTGAAATATATCTCTAGATATACACTTCTCATTAATGAGTCTGAAATTGACTAGAAATCAGAATATCACAACTCTTCCCCCTTAACGAAATTCCGTCCTTGAAATTTGCAACCTTCTACCCATCCAATCCTTTGGGGTATTGGCGCCTCGTCGCACCCTCACTCTTTCGGATAATCCTTTCCATGGCTTGACGATCTTGTTCGTCCTTTCCAACCCAAAGTCATCCTTCCCTAGGACTTGTCTCCTTTAGCCTTTAATCTGATTTGCTTCTCTCCATTCTTTTTCAGTATTCATATCATTTGCCAGCAGCTCATCTTCGAGCATTCACTTTATCTCTTTCATTTGTCTATAACCATTATTATCAAGCCCTCGGCAGAATGCACTCTTAATGTCCATACTCTTCGGCGTATCACCCCCCCTCAATCTTCCTTTCACGCCAACTGAGATACTAGGGCTTTATCAATTTGCCCTTCATTAATCAAATCGAGTTACGGCCCTTTTAACTCCTTAAACATTCACATGGTTATTTCCGTAGCAATCCATTCTCAACTCCATCTAAAAATTCCCTTGGATCAAAGTGATCCTTCAACTTTCATCGTCATGTCCTTCCCTTCCATCGACACGTCTAGTGCTCGACTACAAGATAGACAAATTTCAACTTTCAACCTTATCACCGATATATATATATATATGCGTCTGGGCACATCTTTGTGCCATCCCCAGGAAACACCATAATTCCCCTTTTGAATTTCAATGAGGTTATCTCCCTAAGTTTCTCTTCAATGCTGGACTCGTACTTCCGTCCATGGCCTCAAGGGTTCCATCCATTTCTATAATCTCTCCAGTATCGGTGTTTAATCATGGCACACCTCAATTTCCTTCTGGCCTTCAGGTTAGGTGTTTCCAGTAGCCATCACGCTAGTCCATTAGCGAATTTCCAATTTAAGAGTTGAATCTCTTACTTTTTGAGGGAAGATTTGTCCCTCCATTGCCAATTACTCAATGCTCAATTCCCAACTGTAGGCATCTGCTAAATAATTCACCCTTCCTTAGCGATATGAATATCGCTATAACAACACTTGGGTGATCTCTTCATTCCACATGCTTCGTTTTCAATTCCTTTTAGGTAGTTCCTACTCTTAATCTCTTTTAGTTCACATAACTTCAAGATCCTTCCTTGCACAAGCAACGCTCCTATATCCACAAGCATTATATACATCTGCGTTGCCTCTTATTTAACTCCCCTCGAGAACCTGCTACCTTATACTCTTATGGTAGGTGTAGCCTTGTAACGTCCTTTCACTCAAATGACATTTCCCAACTTTATCACGAGGACATTCGCAAACCAATTCCAATCATGCTCTAAGCATGCCAATTCACATGGCATTATTATCACGACGTACAAGTAATATCCATTCCAAATTGCTTGTTATGCTTCAAGTTCCATTCTGCGTCGTGTCACTACGACCTTCATAAGCTTTTCAATTTCCAACCGAGATCGTCATAAATAGCGTAGTCATCAGCTTAACTCGAGTCCTCGAAAACTCTTTTCACTCTCATTCACCCATTCGTGTCACGACTCGACCTTAGTCTATTTCACCACTGGAATGCTCTTGTAGGGAATCTTCCCACGATCCGTTCGTAACAACTCACCAATCTCAGAAATTCTCAACTTCCCGCAATTCATATCGACCCTAGTTGATCCATCATTCGTCCTCATCCTCATAGGCTCCACAACATGCGCTCTTCACATTTAACATGCAATAGACATTTTCTTAGAGCCCATATGATACTCTCCCAAAAATCGTTCATGTTCTCATGGCTCCTTACATGAGTTCAACCATTGCCTTTTAAGACGGTAACGACCAACTCAACCATTCCTTAGGCACTTAGTTCGGCGATTATCAACTTCCTTCCGCTAGATGTTGAATCTTCCAAACTATTTCTCACACTTCTCACTTGAGAGCTCAGACCTCGTCCCTCTGTCATCACGGGTCTCCTCTAGGACCGTACGACATTTTATTTATTCTTGTCACTCTTCTCTCGAGAAGCATTAGTGCTTTAGCCTCTGAGTTCCATACTCACTTAGGCGACCTTATCCCAATTCTGTTCGTTTTACTGAATGTCAACATCATCCTGGAATTCAACATTGTCTACCAGACTGTCTCTCCGATTTCGCTTCCAAAAGTCATTCAATTTCTGCGTCTTCTTTCCCGGTACAGATGCTCAAAACTCCGTGGCATTTTCTCACTTCAAATTCACCTTGTCCTTTCTATTTCATAGGACGTCAACCTTGGAGTTTGCGCCAACGGCGATACCTTTACTCTAGGATTCCAGATGACACCATGCTTTCACATTCTCTTTCCTATGACTCAGTCACCTCAAGCGACAATATCTGTTCGTCCTTAGGTCTCACAAATTCCCATGTCGAATGGTCACTTCGATTACCTCAAATCACTTTGCAAGCATTCTCTAAGCGGTCTTTTCATTTACTAAATCATTCACTAGAATCACAATCAGTCGGGACTATCAAGTCCGCCCACTTTTCTTTTCACCAACGACCACTTCATGGTCCAATCGCCCTTTAAGAACAATGCCCTATCCTTTAGGGAATAGCAACTCATGATTTCATCTCTCATGGTTCCACTTCAATCAACCGATCCCAGGAAATCATTAGCTCCAAGCAAACTAGCATGTGATTCTTCCTCGACCTCATCCATAACAGAAAAGGCTTACTACTCACTTTCCACCATATGTCTTACGCCCAGGTAATCAGCCATTTCCCGTACGTACGTTCCATACTCATAATGAACATCTCTTTGCTTGTAATCTATGAGCATGAGTTTCTCTTATTCACATGCCTTCCGATTATTCACTTCTCTTACTGGATCTCATTAACATTCCTCAAAGTCAGGAATAACCACTAGCCACAAAGCTTTCACATTCCAATCTATTTAGGGATTTACTTGTCTTATTCAGGAGTCTTTGACCACTTTTACTATATACTTACGCGACCTTGAGAACTCTGTCTCATACCGGTCGATCATCCTATGATCCTTGTAAAAGTGTTAAGATCCAAACAACCCTTGCTCTCAAGCAATCCCAAGACAATACTTCCCATCGAACAACTCAACAGAAATTGGCTAGGCAGATCTTATGCCTCCGAGGAAATGCTTCCTCTAGTGACCTTTCACCGATCCTCAATAGCCTCTTAGGGCTAGTACTGCCAGGGTCACTTTCCTTCTTTAGTGCACCCAAAATCTCTGATGTTTTCTCACAAAACCCTCAATCTAGAGGGAGACAATTTCAAATCTCATCCCTCTACCTGACTCAATCAATTTCAGCCTTACACATAATCTTACAAGCTTTTCCAAGCTCTCGTGGTCCTATCCACAAATCCAATTTCGAAAGTACTTACTCAGAGTCACCTTCTTCGCGACTTTCATCACTTAACTCCTCAATACTAGTTGTCTCAGCGACTTGGGTAACAATGGCAGCCCCTTTTGAGCTCGCCTACCCATAAAATTTCTCATTTCTATTCAAGATTCTCGCGACCCACTCAACTCTTGGGTTCCACGTGGTTCACAAATTCGAGTCAATTACTCTGGTTCTCGCGTTCTAATTACTCATCTTTACTCAGTTCTCATGATCCATCTCAGTCCTTGGATCTTTTCGTATCTCACACACGCAAGCCAAGTGCTATTCTAGCGATCATACCTTGGTCATTCAGTCTTATCAGGTTCTCATGTCATTTAAACCACTATGATTTCCCCTTAGGAATCAAAGATTCAAGTCATCTACTCGAATTCATCAATCTCAGGCTGCTCACCTCAATATCTTTCACCATCAACCAACCCTCTAATGGTTCTTAGGCAATTCTCAATTAATCGCCAATTATTCGAGGATCCCAAATCATCCTTGGTCAGTAATCGTTCCTCAAGCCAGCCTCAACGAGGTAACTTCTCAACTGACGGTCACTATTAGGCTAGCCTCAACTAGGCAACTACCAATCAAGCGCTCCAGACAGTGGTTCACTGGATCAAAAGCTCATATTTTAGGCTTAAAGGTATCCGCCACTCTAGCATAGTCATAATAGACTATCTCATCTCAACATGCCTCGGTTCATTGGATATAAACCCCTTACGTTATCTAACCTCCCAGTCATACCTTGGCCAAGCCAATCACATGAGGCTAATCATAAAACATGCCTAACAGACCCATCACAACCATCACTTTTCTTTTTCAAAAGGCATTCACTATCAAGTACGAAGCTTTTAACCATGTCAATCACAGGCATCATTACACATGTCATGCCACTTTCGATCATCCTTGATGAGGATCAATCCGTGCCGTACATCTCTTATCCATAATGGGACTTAACCTGATACCTAGGCTTCCCCTTTCAAGTTATGACTTGGGTAATTCCTATCTCTTGTCATCTTAGAAGCCTGCCAGGAGCCGCTCTTTGTCCAGACCTCTCTATCCCGGCGATCACTCCCCGCTTTCATCAGACCTGGCCGTTGCAAGTTGTCCCAAGTCATACATCTACGGAGAAAGCCCCATTCCACATGTTCCATGACATGCTTCATTACAGTTTATAGGTATCCCATCAACTTATCCCATACCAAGCGACGGTTTATTAAGTCCAATAGCGATAAGTCGCTGCATACACCCTCATCAACTTGCCTTTCTTAACCATAACTCAAGCACAGCATGACTGTCCCCACCACTTATCATATCTAAAGCGCCTTCAAATCATTCCTATCCATTCAAGAGTTCTAATTCCACCAATGACCGTCATATCTCACAAATCAATTGCCTATATTCTACCATATACCTCAAGTCCAGTTAGCATTCAAATCAAGCCCCTATGCAATTCGATATCAACTGATCTTCAATTCAGATACTCCTTGTATTTATCTCAACTCATATCATCTCATGTTATCAATAACAATCAATAACTAAAACCATCAAGATATCACGTAGTTCAAGTCTGAATCCACCAATATCAACTGTCTCTTTATAACTCGTACTCCTCGAGTTTGGGTCATTGATAAACCAAGATCACAATCATATACTTCAATTGACCCTTCATTCATAATTCATTCTCTAGCAACCTCAAATCCAAGTTCATGACTCCTCATTCATAAGCAATTTTTTACTATCCTCTAGCACAATTACTACCTCAAAATCCATGCTTATGACTCTTTAATCCCAGCTTGCTTCCACTTAAAACCTTAATCACCTCATAGCTCAAAGTCAACCATTAAAGTCAACTTTAGGACCATTAAAGCATACACAAGTTCAAGACTACCATCCTCGAGACTCAATAATCCATGCCTAGTCCTATAGGCCTCAATATCTAATTGTCCTCAAGTCATCGCTCCTTATCACTTCAAGTCTCGATCACATTGGATCGAACTGACCTTGCTTTGATACCAAATCAAACGGGGATGTCACGCCCCGAACCTGGCGAGCACGCGAACATTCCACCCAACCGTTCTTTTATGAAAACTCCAGGATTAAACGGTCAATGTTCTAGGCTCGGAAAGAAACACGCATGCGGAAGCGATGCCAACTCCATTCATACCAATAAATCAACACCCGATGACTTGGGACAAATACATTAAAATTTCATTAATTCATTCACTAAGGTTCAATTCAATAATTTACTAATCAGAAGGACTAACCCTAATATCACAAAATGTAAATCCATAACTTGCAACCCTCTTTAGTACAGTTGATCAACTATGCCTTCAAATGCCAATCCTTAACAAGTTCGCGCTTCCTTCGCTTGGAACCTAAAAAATGTAAGCCCCCACTAGAATGAGATATAAATCTCAGTAAGGTGGGTCATAACCCTAGGTTAGGCCAACCATCCACTCAGGCAGTCATCTATCTCGATATTTCAAACTCATAATCATACAGACATATCAAGCCCAATCAATAAAATAGCAACATGCAGATGACATGCATGTAACGATGACCTCATGTCACACTCAAATGATCATGTACACCAGTCCTGCCACTTCGCAACATACACAATCTCCACCTGCCTCAATCTCCAGCCTACGATTTAAATCGCATCAGGCTCGGTTCGCGTAAACGCATCATACCGTCATCGGCAACCCGCGTAAACGCATCAAGTTCCGATAAATCTCCAAGCCAATATCCTTATCTCATAACTTCGTCCCACGAATAGTTCGCATTAGGACCGTGGCTATCTCTACCCTGCGATCTCGTCGCATCAGGGCGCCACACATCACTAACTTCACCCCGTGTCTCGTCGCATCAGAGTATACATCTCCTGCTCCGCGTCTCATACGCCTTAGGGCCTCTTCGTCTCACGAATAATTCCCATCAGGACCGTGGCCATCTCAACCCCGCGATTTCATCGCATCCGGGCACCACACAATACCAACTCTACCCCGCGATCTCGTTACATCAGGATATCATTTCCCGCCCCGCGTCTCATACACCTTAGGGCCTCCATGTCGTGCTCATGCCATGTTATCTCGACTCTATTCACATACGGACCATAGGTGCAACTCATGCACAATTCAAAGACTCATGGCATGCAAGGCAATCAATGATACACACACATGGTTGACAATTCAAACACAAGCAATGGCGCATGTAAACCCCTATACAATCCTAGGGCATCCCAAGCACAATTCTTTTTACAACTCTCACAAATCATTCAATTTGTCTTTCGACTCGCCCAATGGAGTTCAATCTTCCTAGCATAAGGTTAGGAATTCCCTTACCTTGGGTTTTTAATTACAATAATACTTCTTCTCAGGTCCTCAAGGTTCGGCCAAATCAATCCCAGGGTCAATCCACCACGCAACCTAGAATTTCAACCAATTCGTCAAATTTCCACACCCAAATCACCCATTCATGAATCACAATCCTCCATAGCACAATCCCCAACATCTTAACACATCTTAAACATCAATTTGAGTCCCATAACAATCTGTTCTTGCACCCATCAGAACAGATTTTGCACAGAACCGAACAGGTTCATTTCGATTCTATGCAAACCGTGCACTTTTAGCCCTATTTCCACTCCAAATCCAATATTTAAACACTATCCTACCTCTTAACATGTCTATCTAAGGATTTGGGAGGCTCACCGTGAGTTTTGACTCGATTGCTTGCCGGAAACTCGCCAAAGGTCGCCGGATTGCTCAAGTCAGCTTACCAAGCAGATTTTGTCCAATATTTGCAAGATCGGTTCATGGTCAAAACCTTATCAAATTGAGCCTCAATTTTTACCACAGATTCTTACACGTCTTTACTAGATCTTCACAAAATTTGGCTCCAAAATTCCAAGATTTCAACCATCAAAAGGACTAGGAACCAGACCTACCTCAGGTTTGTTCCGATTTTGTCGGCTCTCAAGAAATCTCTTGGCCGGGGCTCCTCGGTGCTCCAAACGACTTGATTCTTATTTGAGAACGTCGGCAAGATGTGGGGATTCGTTGGTGTGACTGGTCGGCGGTCGAATGGTGGCTGGAGGGGATCGGCGACTGCACCGAACAGGAGGTCTAGAAACTATCTTCGGCGAGCAAAAGATGGAGGAAGAAGAAGAGGAAATGGCATGAGTCTTGGGGTGGTGGCCAGCCAAAATAATTAAAGAGAGAGAGTGAGAAGACTTATATTCAAGGCTTGAGTCAATGCTTTGAATTTTAGGTTATGCATAGTAGATTTGACCACTCTTTACACCATCTCTTGCCACTTGTCTTCTTGCATTTCCAAGGTGATCCAATGGCCATCTTTGGCTCTCTTTTTCGATACCTCTTGGGAGGGTTCAATAACCAAATTGTCCTTCTTCAAATGCATGGGCAAAGTTCTAAGCTTGAGGGGTAAAAAAGTAATTTTACCCTCAACGTTCAGAACGTCGCTTTTCTTGTTCCAGAATTCTTCGATAGGGAGACGACCAATCTGAATAATGTTGGAATTCTTGATTTTCCATTTCAAATCTTTCAAGACTCGTTTCTGATAGTTTTCTCTATCAGACGTGGTTCTAGCCTATCCCGAACCGACGGGTGGCTTTTGCAGACATTACGCGTATCGACCCCGTGATTCATATCACGTTTAGGGCTTGTTAATTTGTGGCGGCTTTGGTTGTCATGTAATTGTGAGGGTCCATCGCTAGTTCCCTCGACAATCCTTATGGCCAAAGCGCCGTTTCGTATCCGAGTTCCCTGGGTCCACGTATCTCGTCTCGCATTAGCCTTTCTCTTTTGATCAGTCTACTCGAATTGATCAGATTCGAGTGAAATACGAATGAAATACATCTCTAGATATACACTTCTCATTAATGAGCCTAAAATTGACTGGAAATCAGAATGTCGCATGGGATTTTGAATTTGCTTAAGTAAAATATTAGAATCAGAAACATTATCGATTGAATCAAGAAGGTATTGTTCTTCTTTTGTTAAAACATTGACTTCTTGTTCATTATCAGAATTTGACTCAGAAGGCATTTCAGGGGACGATTCAATTTCATTGATTTGAAGACCTTGTTCTACTGACTCTTCATCTGTTGAAGGACAGTTAGAATTTTTTGAATCGATTTAAACCATTAGTTGGTTTAACTGATTTGGTATGTCTTCATCCAAATCAAGTTCGCTGACTTTTTTGTTTAACTTGCAAAATCTTTTTGTGTGGCCTTTTTTACTACAATTATAGCATGTGAATTCATTAAAATCTTTTTTATTTTCAGACTTTTTAAAGTTCTTTTTCTTGAAAAAGTTCTTTTCAGGTTTTGGAATTTGTTTTTTACTAGAAAACTTTTTCTTTCTTTGAAAGTATCTTTTGGACATGAACCGGAATATTTTTTGGATGTCGTAAAAGAGTAGAAAGGGTCGTATTGACGATAGAAATCTCCTAATCCTCTACGAGTGAGATTTTTCTCTTTTTTAAGTTGCTTTTGTAACTTAATGTTATTGAACATTTGGGTACCGACTTTATAGACATGAGAGATTAATTCACCATAAGACAGTGAATCATAAGGAATGCTTTCACCAAATTGTTCATGAATTTTGTCACAAACTTGGTTTCCTATGATGATAGGAAGACCAGCGAGAAACTTTTCTTTCCAAAAAGGTTGATTATAATCCGAACGAAGTAATACCCTTTTTAGAAATACATCTTTGTACTCTCGAAATTTTTCAAGAGAACGACATTTGAGATTTGAAAGAAGATCTTGATTGTGATCACGAATCACAAACGGATCTCCAATGAAATGTTGGGAGATGGAGTACAATAGGGTGGATACTGCATCTTGGACAATTTTACCATAATCATCAAAAACTGTGACATTCCGAATTTCTGACCCCTCGAGGCTTGAGATATGAAATGGAATTTCAAAATTGAAAAATAGTAAATAAAGATTTCAACGTTCTAATCGAATTAGACGTTGCCTCATCGAAGGTAAATTGAATTGGAAAAATAACGTTCCGGACGTCGAGGGTAAAATTACCTTTTTGCCCCCCAAGCCTTAACCTTGCCTGAATAAATGGAATGAGGGCATTTTGATCAATTGCAATACCCCATGGCTACTGAAAATTAAGAAAAATGACAGCCCTTGGATGAAGACTTGTTTGACATATGGACAAGTGTCAATGGATAGTGGATGAACATTTATTAAACAACTTTTAACCTATCATTCTTCATGTTGACCATTTGGAATGTAGAAGCAGATCACTTTCCCTCTCTCCTCTCTCATTTTGGCCGGCCATCTTTTTCTCTCTTGCCATTTTCTCTAAAAAATCTCTCTCTCTCTCTCTCTCGCTCGCTCGGCTTACCCGCTCAGTTCTGACTATGTTCACTATTTTGGCTATAACTTCTTCGTTCGATATCGGATTGAGGCGTGCTATCCACCATTAGAAAGCTCTTTCTCTTGCCGTTCTAACAAGGTATTATGGGCAAAAAGCGACCTAGCCTTTTTCTCGTAGAGCCGTTTGAGTGGGCAAAGGTCGCTGCCCGACCCTGTTCCGAACCGAGGAGCTTCAAATGAAATTTTCGGGCTTGGTTTGGCTTCAATCTTGGTAAGATAACCTCTCAAGCCTTGCTAAGACATGTAGAATTGTGGTTGCTGGTGGAAGATGAATTTTTATGGGATTTAAGGACTGATTGTGAGTGATTTTCGTCGGACGAAAATTGGACAGATTCTGTCCCTCTGCTGTTCGGGTGAAACCGAGCTATTTGGAGGCTCTTGCCGGTGTCTCTTTGCCCCAAAATTTCTAGTATCACCCTTAGGGACATAAATCGATGTGTTGATGAGGTGATTGCATGATATGATTGAGTTTAGAAGAAGTTTGATGGCTGGTTTTGTGCGATTTCCTCTGAGACTACATTGCCCTATACTGACCGAGCAAACCGAGCCATTTGGAGGCTCGTTGAAGTGTCGTCTTGCCTTGGAATTGTTGGTAAGACCCCCTAACATGTAGATATAGATGTTAGCATAGAGTATGGTGATTAAAATGAGATATGGATGAAGTTTAATGGCCAGTTTGTGCGAAATTTTCAGGAACTAGTTTTGTCCCGTTTTGGTCAGCTTGGTTTGAAGGTTTCAAGCGACTAATTTTGGGACTTTGCTAGCTAAAATTATGCGGTAAGTTGATCCTAACCTTCTATTAGGATGTTAGGTTACTAAGGGGCGTTATTGTTCGAGGAAAGTGGTGATTTATGAATCGGTTCTACTTGTGGGATCTCAAATCCGAATCTGCCCTATTTCTGATGAGTTGAACTTGAGTGGTTCATGGCACGAAAACTGTGGAATCGAGGTTGGATTAAGGAATCTTAATTTGTTCGTGGAAGATAGTTGAACCTTTTGACATGCTTTATGGAGATTTCTATTTGGTTTGAATACTTTGAGCAGGTTGAATTATCGATTGAGTCTCGAAGCAATTTGTGAAACCATGATTTTGTGTCAAGCCTTAAATTTTTGTGAAATGGCCACGACTCGTTTGTGCTAATGTGGAGTGATTGATTGAATTACTCGATTTGCCTTTGTGATGCTTGGCCATGGAACGTGATGCGAGGATTAATAACTTGATATGTAGGGGCCGAACTATGAGGTTGCATCCTTGTTATCGTGCATTGAAATTTATTTGGCTAGTGAGTTATTGTATTGTAAGTATATGTGCATGTGATGTCTTGATGCGTTAAGCACGGGGCTTGAGGGATTTGACCTGAAGCGTTGCGACGCGGGTCTATGAAAGGCAAATTGTACCCTAATGCGTTATGACGTGTGGTTTGGATTATCCCGATGCGTTGTTACGCGGGATATTGTACTTGACCAAGTAAGGATGACTAACCTGATGCGTTATTACGTGGGTGGTATCCTAGCCTGATGCGTTGTTACGCGAGCGATTGAGGAACACAACTTGAGGCGTTCTTACGCGGGTCCTAGCAATATGTATATGTTGACCTGAAGCGTTGTGACGCGGGTTTATGAAAGATAAATTGTACCCTGATGCGTTATGATGCAAGGTTTGGATTATCCTAATGCGTTGTTACGCGAGATATTGTACTTGGCAAAGTAAGGATGACTAACCTGATGCGTTATTACGCGGGTAGTATCCTAGCCTGATGCGTTGTTACGCGGGCGATTGAGGAACACGACCTAGGGCGTTCTTATGCGGGTCTTGGCAATATGTATATGTTGACTTGAGGCGTTGTGACGCGGGTCTTGCTAAACATGTTATAATAGCCTGATGCGTTAAGACGCGGGCTTGGATAGTGATGATTGGTGGAAATACCTTATATGATCAAGTGAATGCCTAAATGGCCTGACGCGTTATGACGCGGGTGCTTGACAACCTGATATTGATGATTGGAATTTGATTGAGATATGCTAAGGAAATGCCTCGTTATGATCTTGATAAATTTGAGAATGCCTCAAGTGGAGATTTCTATTGAAAGCCCTGCCATAGCACGAAGTTCAGCTTTATTTGTGAAATTTTACGACTGAATCGAGTCGATTCTAAATTAGTGAAATGATATGCGTTGATGGAGTTATGTTTTTATCATGCTAAGGCCCTTTTATTTAAGAACACTTATTTTCAAAGGTATCTAGAGATACTGATAACCTAGTTTAGGGTTATGTTTAACTTACTGAGATTTATATCTCATCCCATCGTGGGATTAGCTTTTTCAGGTCCCAGGCGATGGAAATCTGAGCCTGCCAGTGATCGGTATTTGAAGAAGTAATTATATGACATGGATTTATACTTTTGTGACTTTAGAGATTTCATGTTATCTTGAAGTTAGAGTTGTACCCTCTGAACCTGTAGTCGGTATTTACAACAAGACGTACCCTATGTCCTAAGTCATCTTAAGTCTAAATTGTATGGAGAAGTTTCATCGCTTCTGTATATTTGTATCATTTAAAAGTTATAAATTGTTGGCCGACGGATCCTAGGTACCACCGAGGCAAGACAGTCAAGGTGGGATTTCACGTGCCTAACAAGTTCGGGGCGTGACAAAAACAGTTTGACCATTGTCGTCGACTTTAACAGCATTGAGTATCTAGTCTTTTTGATCTTGGATGAGATAATTATCCCACCAACCTTTCAAAGTACTAGAAAAACCTGCAACGATCATATAAGTTACTTGCTGATCTGTTGTATCAGGAAAAGTCTTATAAGTCGTAGCATGCATTACCATTTGACTTAAAACTTGCAAAAGATTCTGTTCAGAAATACCATCTATGTTTCACTCATAAATGGCGTCTGCATAATACTTGTTTTGAACTTTGTCGAAGGATTCCTCAGAAAGAATGTCGGGTGGAGTAGCCCGGGAGTAGTATAATTTCTGTGGTTCTTTCCATGAAATACGATTTACTTCAGGGATGTCAATTTTCTCAAGAACTGATATTTGATTATCAAGTTTGGGAGAATTAATACTTAAAGGTTTATTAACTTTGGGAGTATTCAAAATAGGTTGTTTAAGAACTTTTTCTTTTAAAAGTTTTTTGTTTTTTGCCTAAAGGGCTTCTTGAAATTCTTTACTAAAAGACTTTGGCATTTCAAAATTTTTAAATAAATGTATTTGTGAAGATTGAGAAGGAGTAGACATTGAAGGAATAGAATGGATTGAGGGTTTTCCAATGGCAGATTCGATTCTATCCAATTGGACGCCAATTAAATGAAGATGTTGATTTGAAAAATTATTTTGTTCAATTATTTTTTAAAATTCATTATTTTCACTTTCAGAAGGGTTTTGAAAGGAGCTGCTGGATTCTCCTTTTCTCGATGTGTTATTTTTATTTTTCTTAAAGGAGGATGACTTGATTCGATTACTTGGTCATCATCAAGTTTCCACTTAAAAAAATTTTCTAAATTATAAATTTCTTTTTTTCTTAGAAAATAATCTTCAAACCAATCAAGGAAAAGCATATGTTCACCAATTTCATCTAAAAATTCAAAAAATTGTTTTTTAATTTGTTTAGCACTTTGTTTGAAATTGTCAAAAAATCAATTTTTTATTTCATAATTTTCATCAGAATTATATTATTTATTCAAAAACTTTCGATCAGGAGTGAATTCTCTTTCAAGCATATTGCACTCTGGATCATCATCTTTCATTTAAGACTGAGTAGGCTTAAGGGATTCAGGACCCTGTTGATGATAAACAGGCCTGGAGATTCCTGAACTTGTATCTAGACCAGAAAGATTTAATGGAGGTGCACTCGGAGTTGCATGTCCTTGTGCAGGAATGACATCGGGAACATTGATACTACCTTAACTGCTCATAGGAATTGTGATAACAAGAAGCAGATTTGAACGATAATCGGCGAACTTTCGGGAAAAAGACCCATGAAAGGAAGGTCTTGCTGACATGAAAAAACATGTTTCAAACGATCTCCTGGGGAATTGTATTGTAACTTTTCTTTCAGGATGTTGGATAACATTCGTTGGTGTGTCATTCTTAACAGAAATCTGAGGAATGAGATTTTCAATTTCCCATTGATCAGGAAGAGTAACATCATTCCAACTTATAGACTTAGGAATTATGGAATTTGAACAAGAAATGTCACGTCACGCTCATCGGGCACGAACGCGCGACACCCTGCAAGCACAAACTCTCTCAGACGTCCCGGGATTCACATATATCAAGAGATGCATAATATCATTAACATGCGGAAGCGACAATATACAAACTCCTCCGTACGATAATAAAGGGGACCAGGGTAACAAGGACACCAATAATAAACATAACCTCCCATTCTGTTCATACAAGAGCACTGATAAACGAAACTTACTAGTCGATAAGGGCGACAGGGTCAGTACAAAAGGGGGGTCATTATCATCTCCAAAAGAAATGGGGCATTGAGACCATCATCAAACTACATCAGCCTAGAAAATGGAAAACCTTAAGTTGAGCTGCTAGTGTCGTCTATCTCCTCGGCGTCCTCGGTAGGCTCGTACTCCGAACGTACCTCTACTGTGTCCTCCATCGTCGTGTCTGCTGACTGCTCCACCTGGTCATCCTCGGAGGCTTCGACCTTTATAACCTCGCTGGTGTCCTCCAAGGCCGGGGTCTTCTCAGGGATGTTTCTCGAGCCGGCTGCTGACCCCTCAACTTCCATAGAATCTTGAGCGAGATGACACCAGCTAGGGATTACCCCACGGGGTACTTCAGTGGGCTTCAGTGGCCCCGTAGTAACTTCCCCTACTTTCCTAAATCAAGCCTCGAACCTATGAGGCTTCCAGCTCTTTGCACCCTCGTCAACCCAGACTACCGTGCACTTCCTAACGTATACGGTTCCCTGTTCGTTCGGGAACTCCTCAAAATAAGTAGACATTTCCTTCGGGTCACCAAATCTGATTGGCCACATTTTCACGGCCTAGGATTTGAAAATATGATTCCGCGAGGGGGTGAGATTTACATCTCAGTAAGACAGGTCCTAACCCTAGGTTAGGCTGATCGTACACTCAGGCGAACGCAATCACAAACAAAAATTTCACAAGTAGTCACATGAGGCATTCAACTGTCATTAAATAACATACGGCTGTCAAGCATGCAATCATGGCATCATATTACATCATTAGAATCAAGCACATATTGCCAAGCCAAATCACATTTTTTCCACCATTCCAGTCCTCCATTGATTCACGCCCGCATTTAGAACGTCTCAGGCTCAGTTCGCGTAAATACCCCTCAGACCATCTCATTGACAAACTCGCGTAAACGCATTAGGTTTTCAATTTCATTCCAGACCTGTGTCGACACATCTCAAATTTCGTCCCGCGTCTCAACGCATCAGGACATTAGCCATTTCAACCCCTCGTCTCGTACCCCTCAAGGTACCATTCAATTTAAACCCCGCGCCTCAGCGCCTCAGGGTATCCATCCCCACAAACCCGCGTCTTAATGTCTCAGGGTATCACAAGTTTCTCAAACATGCCAAATGCTCATTTCAATTCAGACTCATGATCAAACGTAAACTCATGCAACGAGCAACACATCTGTGGCATGCGAAACAATTAAATTCAACACTTAAATATGACAATCAATTCATGGCACAAGCATTGTCAAGCATTCAAGCCATCTACTTCTCTCAAAGACGCATAATAGACCATCACACCTTAAACTTCCGAAAACCAATCTAATTTCACACTCAATTCACCCAATCGAGTCTAATCCTCCTAGTCAAGGCTTAGAAACTTCTTACCTTGTGCTAAAATCAACACAAATCTTCTTCCAAGCACCTCAATGGTTCGGTCCTAATAGTCCAAGAACAATTCAACCGCGCGACCTAAGGAAATTTATCCAATCGTCAATTTTTCTTGCTCAAATCGTCAATTCACTAAACATACACCTCATTGACACATCGATTAACTTCCTCATGCTTCTCAACGATGAATTTGGAGCTCAATTAAACTCCCAACAGCCTCCTACAGATTCTGTATGCACAGAACCGAAATATGGCATTTTCGGTTCTATGCATATCTCAACTAATCAGCCCTTAAACTAACTTAAATCCTTAATTTATCCACTAATCTACTTGCTAACATGTAGTTCTAGGATTTGGAAAGTCTCATCGAAAATTTGACATCAAGGCGATGCCAAAAAGTCATTGAACGGCGCTGGTTCCTCCAAGTCCTCAACCGGTCAGTTTTTACCCTTCAAACACAAGACCCACTCGGGGTCAAAACTCCATCAAATTCATCCAAACTTTTTACCACAGCTCAGTCTACAAGTTCTCTAGATGTCCACAAAATTTGGCCAAAAGATTCAAAGGTTTCGAGGTCCTACGGAGCCTAAACGACAGCTTACTTCCAACCGTGACGGTTTCCGTCGACTTCCGGGAGAATGGCTGACCGGAGCTCCTCATTGAGTCAAATGACTTGATTCTACTTGGAGGTTGTCGGCAATATGAGGAAGGAGTTGGTGGTCGGCTCGACGGTTGGAAGTCATCGGGAGTGACGGTCGACGGCGGCGAAATCGGCGGGTAGTGTTGGTCGGTGGTGCAGCTTCTCGGTGAAGAAGAAGAAGAAGAAGCAGATAGGCAGATGATGGTGATGCTCAACTGAAGAGGGAGAGAGAGAGTGGTATAAACACATATTCAAGGGTCAACAAGGTTGAATGGTAGGTTAAATGTGCTCCCATCAATATCAATGTCTAATCCTTTGACACTTGTCTGACACTTGTCCATGTGTCACTCAATGTTTCATCCAATGGCTGTCAATTTCTCCAATTTTCGACAGCTATAGTGGGGTATCAATGACCAAAATGCCCTTGTTCAATTACAAATGCAAGACTAAGGTTTGAAAGGCACAATGGTAATTTTACCCTCACATCCGGAATGTCATTTTTCTGATTCTAAATTTCTTCGATAAGGAGACGACCAATCCAATTTTAATGTTGGAATTCTTGATTCTCCATTTTCTAATTTCGAGACTCGTTTCTGAACCAATCATCTATCCAATGTGATTCCAACCTATCCCAAACTGACAAGCGGCTTTTGCAAACGTTACGCGTATCGACTCTGTGATTTATATCACGCTTAGGGTTCGTCAATTCATGGCGACTTTGATTGTCATGTAACTGCGAAGGTCTATCACTAGTTCCGACGGTCTCGATCGTCATTGTTCGATTTAGAAAAATTTTGTAAATTATACATTGGTTAAGCGACATCATCCGCGGTCCAATCGTATAACGATAGCAATGCATTCCTTAATCGTTCTTAGATTGGACTTTTATGACTCTAAATGTCCCCTTGACAATCCTTATGGTCAAAGTGTCATTTCTTATTTGAGTTCCCCAGGTTCACGTACCTTATCTCGCGTTAGCCTTTCCCTTTTTGGTCAGTTAACTCAAAATTGATCAGATCCAAGCGAGATACGACTAAAATACATTGTTAGATATATTCTCATTAATGAGTCTAGAAATGACAGGAAAAATCATAATGGCACAAGAAATGTATGTTTGCAGCAAAAGGGTTTGTCCTTTTGGAGCATCATTTAAATAATGAATATCGAATGCAGAACTCATGGCTTTATAGTGGACTTTATAGACGAGGGACAGTGGAATTGAACCTTCATCTATACTAGAATTATGAGTTTTGATCTGCAAAACGAGAGACTTCATGTTATTTTTATCTTTTAAACTTATTGAAAAATTTGAGTCATAATCAAAATGGATAGGACCATTGCAGAGACTTATTTCGATTGTTGTACGAAGAGAATCTTCATATCTTAAGAGTATTGCATCTCTTAAGACCAGAAGAATTGAAGTATTTAAACCTTCTTTCAACAAAGGTTTAATACCCACTTGGACCATACCAAAATGAAGGTAATTATACTTTGAAGCACGTTTCTTTAATGTATCTTTATTTAAAAGAGGAATTAAAGAATATGAAGAAGAAAGGGGAATATCATGTTCCTCTGTGACGATAACATAATAATTGGACTTAAAGAGTTTCTTGAACTTGGACTCATAATAAATTTGGTCATATTTAACTTTTGAAATTTTTCAATTCTTAAGAGACTTGTTAAAATTTCTAAAGTAATTTCTTCTCTATTTAAAGGATCTGGGATTTGGCCTAACTCAGATATAGAACTACTTGAAGAATAATTAGTTCTTCTAAAAAGATCAATTAAGTATAAACCTGATTTATATTTGTTCAATTTTGACCTCCGCTACCACGCCTATTGAACTTACGCTACCTCTGCCAAGGTTTTGTGGCTCCAAATAAGATCCAACTTAGAACAACTAAAAATCTGGCATATACAAAATGTTTCTAAAAAGAACTACTAATTCCATATATATATATATTTATTTATTTATTTATTGCGGATTTATGATTTAACATGAACAACCACCGATGTTAAAATGTCTTTATCGGGCAATCTCTATTCACATCGAGCATGCGATTCGCATCGCAAGTGCGTACGTACAGTAGATGAAGGAGAAAAGTGCTGCATCATGCATGCACCTTTTTCTCGTCAAAAGTAGGGTTTATCTTTGCAGCCATCGGTTTTAACCTTGTTTTGTTCTCGAGATTGTTCCGGATGAATGGCCACTTTGTTGCACTTTCTAGTCGATGAAAAGTGGGAGCCACCAGAGTCTGGAGCATGCGCCATGCGCCAGAAGACTATGCTTTAACCATATCACCCGTTCCAATGTCCAAGAAACAAAAGTAATTAAATCTATTACATTTATATCAATTTAATCATAATTTTTTTATGCAAATTCAGTCCTAAATCTTTCTTATTAGTGCCGATTAAGTCCTAAGCTTTTTATTGATGCTAATTCAGTCATAAGCTTTTTGCATTGGTACCAATTCAGTCCTAAATCTTTTGTATT
This sequence comes from Rhodomyrtus tomentosa, assembly GCA_028455895.1. Lineage (NCBI taxonomy): Eukaryota > Viridiplantae > Streptophyta > Magnoliopsida > Myrtales > Myrtaceae > Rhodomyrtus > Rhodomyrtus tomentosa. The sequence continues at coordinate 24,528,701 of JAPCWY010000009.1, read as the reverse complement.
TATGTAAATTGAATTAATCCGATTAATTTCGACCCAAAATGGCTAGCTTGTACATCGATTGTCCTACATGGCACGATGAACGCCGACTTAGATATTTTTTAATATTATTCTATAATTTTAAATATTTTTAAGCATTTTTTTGGTGTTTTAAAAAAATATTGTTAAAAATTATTTAAAATATCAAAAAATAAAAATAAAAAATATCCACGTTGGTTCAAGCCGTGCCACGTAGGACAAATGATGTTCGCGCCAATAAAATTTTTTTTATCAAAATTGATCGAATTGACTCAAGTGGCAAAAATGCACAATATTTAGGACTAAATTAATTTGCATTAATGTAAAAAGTTTAGGACAGAATTGACATCAATGTAAAAGGTTTAGGACTAAATTGGCACAAAAAAAGATTTAAGACGGAATTGACACTAGTGCAATAGGTTCAAGATTTTTTTGACACTTTTTCCTTAAGATTCTTTACCATTTACCAACACGCACGATAAGTGATACAATGGTCTTTCATGGGATGGGTCACCAAGATGATATCCTTCTGCTTGTGAATATCGATACTTTTATCCATCGATGCATAGACAATTTAACATCACCTACAAAATAAAGTTAAAGGGATCCGAAATTATCCTATCCGCATGTGTACGTTTTCGCTTGGAAAGGTTAAAAAAATTCTGTGACAACATCGTTTTACTGATATAGGAATCCAGGGCGGTCAATGGACCAATTTCACAGGGCGAGATGAATCGTTGGACGTGTATTTGATTATAAAGCCACAAACATCGTATGCATACATTCACAAAATCATCTGATCGAGTCACTCGTTCAAATTGATTTTTTAGACAGATGGTGATGATGTGAGTTTTTCCGGTTAATTGGATATGCCTCGTGAGCATGACTTTTGAAAAAGAGAACAAAAAATAGATTTAAGAACAAAGAAAGCAAGAAAAAATAATAATAAATTTGTTCGAATTAAATTCTATTAACTGGTGGAATTTGAAAAAAAAAAACTCACGGTTGTGTAATTGTCCATATTAGATGTTGCTAGTTAATCTGACTTCCCACAATTATTAAGGATTTCTCTTTCATAAGTAAACCTAGTTCAAGTTCTATTTTCGTCGGAAAAAAAAAACTAAGAATGAGAATGAAAATTTCATATCTCCATTTATTTCGTAGAAAATGAGTGATTTTTTTTTTTTAAAATCCGTAGATGTTGGGCCCGCTTTGGCCCGATATTTCCATCTCAAAACTAGACATGGTTTAACGAAATGTTGGGCCCATTTTGGCCCGATATTTCCATCTCAAAACTGGACAGTGGACATGGTTTAACGACGCAGCTCTTCTTCGGGCCTAGCCTCTATCGGGCCCACGTAGGCCCGATATTTTATCTTCTCAAGACGATGCGCATTGTGATCGCGTTCAACGAGGGACGGCGACGGATCATCGACTCCGAGTTCTGATCTGAACAACCCACTCACTTCGTCGCAGCTGTCCCTAGATAGAGACGAGGGACGATGGCGGGGCTGCTGGCATGGGCCGCGGACGTCGTCGGCGGCGGAGCCAGCGACGGAGAGGACGAGCGCGACTCGATCCCCGTCCTTTTCACCGAAGAGCAACGGCGTTACGTGCGGGAGCTGGATCAGAAGGCGGCTACTCTCGGCCGTTCGATCCAAGATCTGCGGGCGAGGATCCCTCCGCAGGACATCTCCCAGCGCCTCCCGCACCTCCACGCTCACTCGCTCGCCTCCAACGCCGCTCTCGCGCTCCAGTTGAACTCTCACTCCACCACGCGCGAACAAGTAATGATCGCCCGAAATGCGTACGGAAATGCTCGCTTCTTGATTTCGCTTTTTATTTTATTTTATGTGGACGGGGGAATCGACTATAGCGGAGTTAATTCGTTATTATCGTTCTAATTCTATGTTAATCGCTTTCCGGTGTCCGATTTCGTTTCAGCCGGAATTAGTTCTGTATTCATATGTCTTTTCGGTGTGATGGTTTTAGAGAAACGAATGTAAGTGCTAGTGAAGTCAGAAATTAAAGAAGTTAGGCTAGTGAGGACTCTGATTGATTTTGATAGCTATTTGTACTGATCATGATACAGTAACCTGTTGCTGCTCTTATCTTTGTGAATCTCTTCTTTTTACCCCTGTGATTGATGAGTCACAACCCTCCACATCAACCACATGCGAAATCAACTAAATGTAAATACGGTTGATGTCCATGGTTTAATTGACCCACCAATCTGAAGCGTGGTTGAACTCCAACCCTTAAAATCGCAGTGCCCCTAAAAATGTTCAGACTTTGATCACTTTTCATGTTCAGATTAATCTGATATCTTTTTGTAGATTAAAATGTCAACTTAAGGTTTAATACGTGTCAGGTCCAACTGAGGGAAGTGACCCTGCAAGAAGAAAATGCTGCATACCAAAAGGCTATCTCGAACTGTGAGAGCAAAGTTAAAGAGAAAGTGCAGGAAGCCGATGCACTTCAGAGGAAGTTAGTGGTGTGTTTGAGATCCCGAAATATCCCATAGTTCATTGTATCTATTTTGTGATATCATATATTAAGTATCTGCCACATTTTTAGCAGGATGTTTTGCTTGACAGTTGGGCTTTCAGAATAGTCAAACTGACACTTTCTTTTTGGAGACGATAATTGTTCAAATGGACTTCATGTCTTGTTGTATACTAGGATATATTTGCACGTGTTGCCGCTAAAGACAGATCTCCTTCACATAGTTATTCATTCATTTTTCTTTTGGGGATGATTTATGTTAACAGGAAATGGATGAACATGAAAAGAATTTGAATGCTGCACTGGAAAATGCCCAATCAGCCATTGAAGTTGACGAATCTCATTGTTGTCCAGAGATAGTGGTTGAATCTAATTCCCAACCGGATATTCAACCTGGATTGGATGCGGAAACTTCTAAGTCTACTATGCTAGAAAACTTGGAGAGCAAGAAGAAAGAGTTGGTCGGTAGTTAACTTTCAACTTCTTATGCTCACAGATTCCCACTTTCCCCTTTGTCCTTTCTAGCTGAGTCCTCCTATTTATCAGCTGAGAGCATTATTTGCAGAGTGCGGTGGAGGAGAAAGTTAAAAATGTAGAGAGAAGATGGGCACTGATTCAGGAAAATGCACTGAAACAGCCTTCACCAGGTATCCAGCCTGAGTCATTATAAACTCATTAGAGAAGTTCGAATGTGAATGTCTTGGTACAAAAATTGGATACCAAGAAATAATGTTTTTGTTTGAATGGCGCCAAATTAAGGGTATGTGAATGATAGATAGATGTCAGTTTCTTATAATGGGCAAAATGAATCACAAAGTCGATGTTGTGAATGGTATAGTACCCAGCATTGAAGCAGTGAGAGTGATGCAGAGGAATGAGGTTTGTGATGTAAAATAACAAAATGCAGCAATATAATCAAAGCTAGAACAGATATAACTTAATCTCCGAGGTTTCGAAAAGCGAGCAACAAAATGAATAGTCTAGAGAAATATGACAAAATTCAACTTACACAAGCCTTAACGGTTTAATCTAATTATAGATCCATTAATCTCAGGCATTGAATTGAAAGTCACATGATGGTTGCATACTTCTTAATTCTACATAGGAATACTAAAATTAAACAAAGAAATAGAAGAGGTCCAGTAGCACTGTTTGAATGTCCCATGAGGTGCAGGGAAATTGGATGTTTACATGGTCCATAAAATCCCCTAGTTCAATGGACTTGGATTACCACCCTCTTTCACATACAAACTGGACAAATAATGACATGAGAAAACAGAGAATGGACATGCAAGAATCACATGCAAAATGAAATAGTAGGGCTTGAAGATTGAAACTTGGGGCTCTGATATGACATAGTAATGTCCAACCTAAAGCTTAAGCTATTAGGTGAAAGAAATTCCTTGTATATGAAGCCCCTACAAAGTACATGAGCAAGATTTGTGGGATAACTACAAGAAATACGAAATAATAAGAGCTAGTACTTTTAGTATTATTAAATTCTTCTGTTTTCTTATTGCTTCTGCGTCAAAAGGTTTTAGAAGTGATGACTGTATCTTATAGTGGCAGATGGCTCAATGGTTTGTAAGTTTTAATTGAACGTAAATTTTACTAGAACAGTTTCAATCATCAGTACCTTTCGGTTTACTGATAATTCTTTTCCCTTTCATCTTCATTCTCATCTATGTTTTCTTTTATTCTCCGGCTGCATGAAATGGGGAATGCGGTGATGAGAGAAATAATAAGGAAGCGAGGACGTTGTATGTTACTCTTAATGTTATTGCTGAAGTCTTTCATAGTTGTCCGTGAATTACATAAATGGTAGCAACCGACAACTCTAACGCAACAGATATTTGACTTTTGCAGCTCAGAGAGAGAAGATATTGGATAAACAGCTGCATAGTTTACTGGAGCAATTGGCAGCCAAGCAGGTAAAAATTCAGTTGTTTAAGTGATGTGCACTTCTTCCTACATCAAGAATTCGGGCGACTTTCCTGGATGAAGACATAAAGTCTTTCTGTTGATTGTAGGCCCAAGCAGAAGCCTTAGTCAGTGAAGTTCATCAGAAAGAAAAAGAACTAGAGAGGTTGAATGGGCTGTGGAAGAGGCTAGAGAGTAATTCTCTGGAGGTGAATGCTACGAGAAACAGGTTTGGAAGAAGCATATTTGACAAAGGGTCTGCTTCTTCAGATTACGTAGTTGACATGCAACACAAAACCCTCTTTACCATTGGCCGATGGGACAGCCAGCTGAGGCCTGCTGTGCTGAGGTCGGGTTTTGTGCTTTATATTTTAGCTTTGCACATCCTAGTCTTCCTCAAGATTGCCTTGTAGATGCTTTGTATGAGTTATTCGTGTATATAATATGAAATTTTCCTTACAATGTTATCTGTTCTATTTTTCTTCAATGGCTTTATTTCTCTGGAGGTAATCCAGATTCTTATAAGTTCAAATAAGCAGTTTCATGTAAGCTATAATATCACTAAACAATGTGTTTTAAAAGCTTACTTCATCTTGTCTCTGGTATCTATATTTCCTAGTTATGGTCAGATTCTTTCATCCAACTATTGCAATACTTTATAGGATACTTGCCATAATTTATGGCATACTTTTTCTTATCTTAACTTTATAGGATACTTGCCCCCTCTTTTTGGCATAGTTAAGGGAGGGGGAAAGGGGTGGTCAGAGTTTGATCTTTGTGAATCAAGTGTCCAAGTAACAAGTTAAAAGAATTATGCAAACTGCATCCTTCTTTAATGGAAGAAGGTAGAGTTGAGAGCCTGTGGAACTATATTTGGCATTTTTTTCCTTTCTGTTGGAGCGTTTAAATGAGTCTTATCCAGTAGCTTGAACTTTTTTAGGCAATGTATAGAGTCAACATCAACAACACCTTTATCCCAAGCTAATTGAGTCGGCGGTCGATGAACTCCAAAGATTCATAAAATAAAAACAAGACCGCTCAAATGATAGAGATAAGTATATAAAAATAAATAAACAAAAGTGTGTATGGCTTGAACTTTTTTAGGCAATGTATAGAGTCAACATTAACAACACTTTTTTCCTAAAAAGTGGTCGATGAACCCCAAAAATTCATAAGATAAAAGCAAGATCACTCGAGAGAAAAGAGATATGCTCTTCCACAATATTAATAGACTTCCTCGGGCAATGTATAGAGTAAACCAGAGAAACATCTTAAACTAAGTTTGGCCTCCATCATTTCTGCTCCAACTTTGAGAGTAGGTCATCCCTTTTGACCATTTTTGCTCCAATGCTGGAGGCAGGTCATTCATTTAGTTCTGCTGCCCTTCTCTTCTCCATTGGGAGAGAAAATCTTTAAGGGGTTAGTTTGTTAAGTAGTTTGTTAAGAGGGGAGCTCTGTCTCTACTTCGGCCATGTCTTCTGCCCTCTTGTTATCTTTTGGCTGGCTCAGCCAGAGCTATTCGGCCATCAGTCTTCCATCCTGGTAGTGAAGCTTTTCCTTGTCCAGTACCCTCTCAACCTTCAGCATCTCCAGCAGGAAATCGTTCCAAGCGTCGACCGGTCCTGGTAAGCACAAGTGGATGCAGTCGTTGTACATCGTCACGTTCTCCTGCGGCCAATGCCTGTAGCTACTGGGATGGCCGTCGGGTCTCAATAACATTGCTTGCGTCGTGTCGAGCAACCTGAACTTCAGACCTCTCTTTCTTCCTTCCGCCTGCGCCCTCTTGAATTTTTCGATTTGGATTATGTACGCCTCTAGGTTGTGACCCTCCAATGTGGCCTCGTCGCTCCGAAATGGCCTCGTCCTCAGGCAGCTCCCGCCCTCATTCCACTCTCCGTTTTCGAAATGAGACGGCGCCAACGTCCGAAGATATGTCATTCCCTTGTAGTTCTTCAGGCTGTTGATGGCTTGAAAGGCTGTCCTGAATGCTTTTCTGTAGCCATAGAACATCGTGAGCTCGGTGACGTGTTCCTTCCGACAGAAATTGCAGCCAACCATTTGATTATTCTCAGAGAAGATCAGCGGGCAGAAGAACCAGTGCCCGGAGGGGATGATCACGTAGTCGAATTTGTCGATCTGGGTGGTCCATTCCTCATCAAACTCATCAAGATAGAGATTAAACAGGCCAGTGTGAGTCGGGCCGTCGGAATCTGCTTCCCTGAACTTCACCAAATAGGGACTCCAGAAAGTGGCGATGGTGAACTTGTGTGATTCGTATTTCAAGCGTTTGAACTGCGGGTTAGGCGAGTGCGAAACATCTGTCGGATATTCCACCTGGGAATGCATGAAGACAGTACTAGTAAGAAGGTCGGAAACCAGATAAACAGCACGTATACATCGTGGGAAAAAAACGTCGCAAAAATGGTACGAAAATGCCTTTATCAGCTCGGTTAATTGACAACAGCAGAGACGTATTTAGGAGGCCCACCCTGGACAAGAGACATTAGAGACTGCATGTGGTTTCTTCCCACAGAATCCCCGACGAATGCTAGGGACTTCCCCTGGACGAGCTGCAGGAATTGGGTGGGGTCAAATATAGGCAGCTCGCAGCTGTCGGGCTTCCACCTCCACTTCATGAACCCGGTGTCGGGCCTCCCGTGCTTCATGCAGTCTTGGTGGTCATGAATCGCCCAACATGTCTCGTTCGTGTAGTATGGACCATCGGGGTTCGGAACCCACTCTCCGCTGAAAATATCGCACGTCTCTACGAACTTGGGGCTCGAAGAAGATGCTTTGGACGAACTTGTGAGAGCTGGAAGCAGAGGTTGCAGTAGGAAGGGGTCATACAGAGAGAACACACTGAGGAGCACTATGAGGAGGGTTGATAGCAAGACCAACTTTTTGGGTTTGAGCGCTCCCGGCGTCTTCCACATTGGAAACGTCAATTGCCTTGAGCTTCAATGAGTAATATATGTTGGAGGTTAGAATTCCACAGCTTATATAAGTTAGGCTCTGGAGCTGGATGATTCTGCAGCTTATATAAGTTAATTCGCGGTGATGTTATTATGGACAGGTTTCAGTGTTCTGCGTACGGAAAGTCGATTGGTCTTCATTGTTGCGCTGCATTTTTGGACGAATGAAGTTGTTGTTCATAGTATCGTCCTGCCTGCCATGGATGACTTGTTTTCCGTGAAAAGGAAATTGCAATGATCATGCTCGACATGACAAGGCAAAATCCTTGACGACGGATCAGTCAAGGACCTTTGGACGTCTCTAACTTCAACGAGCAAGCGAAAATGAAGAAACGGGCTTCGTCCTTCATCGCTGATGAAAGAGGCATGTCATTTTCGATCCACCGAGATGAAAGAGGCGTCGCTCGCAACCATCTATAATCAGGCAAAATAAGATGGGTAAGACCGAGAGGGGGGGGGGGGGGATGGGGAAGGGTGGAAATAAAAAGACGCTAACTTGCTGGCGAGTTTTGACGAGGCATCGCTTTATCTTTTCTACGGGGTTACTCTTGGATGAATGCTGCAACGTCAGATACTAGAAATGCTCGGATGGCTCTTGGGACAACAGCATCATAGCAGCTTCTGCAAAACGCTTTGCAATGGAAACATTATCAAACAGCCAGCCAGCCAGGCGGCCACACATCGACAAGAACGAACAGAACCTTGAGTACTTACCCGATCGTCTTTTACTACACAATAATGCTTAATCGATTACTTAAAAGAGTTGATCCAGCACCAAGTAGACGACTTCGCTTAGCTGACCAAATTGAATCATTTGCCAGCACACTTCCGGTGCGCGTATAGCAAATTAATCTGTGCAAAAAATCTACAGCAACTAAGGTGAGAAGAGTCAGATTTTGTATGAGTTGAAGCTGTATGTCAATTGCATATGTAATTTTTACTCATCTTAACTTTTGAATTGATGTTAGCTTCTCGATCTTCAACCTTCTCTGTGCGCCCCTCTGATTATATATTTGGCTAGCAATGCCCAAGGTGTATGGATCGTTGGCAAAGCTAAAAGATACATCGTGGCTGATGCTGTTGTCGCACTTGACCTGATCCAGAAGGATGATGTAATGAACTGACCAACTCCTTTTCTTCTTGGTACATCGAGGTTCTTAATAGAACATTCATGGGTTTGGAGACAGAGCCTTCTTCATTATTTTCTCCGGTTGCAATGGAGAGGCCTTTTGCAGAGTTGGTGATGGGGACTCCATCTATCATTAGCCTGTCCTCTTTGAAATGTTAAACTCTCACTTGAAGAATCGCTGCAATTTTATGTTTTCTGTTTTTCTTACAAAAAGTAAACCATTGAAGATTTTAAGCACAAGCATATTTTTCATTGTTTATCCTCTTCGAGTCTATTATTATTTTTTCAAAAGATAAGCGTATCGAAAATTCTAGAACTTATCATGAAAGTGTCACAAAAGTGCAATTAAGCCATAAAATTTTAGAAAATGTAATGAAGTGCCAAAACTTATAACGAAAGTGTAACTAAATCCTAAAATTTTCAAAATGTGTGATTAAGTTTTAAAACCCATGACGAAAGTGTAATTTGAGTCCTGAAGCTTTCGAAAAATGCAATGAATGACTTGATTTCATCAAATTGACAAGCATTTGACAAATTTTAAAACTTAATTGCACTTTTTGAAAGTTTTAATACCCGATTGCACTTTCTAACATATTTTAGGACTAAATTGCACTTTTTCGAAAATTTTCGGACTCAATTGCACTTTTGTGACAATTTTTAAGACTCCCAAAAAAATATAAAAAAAAATTAAAAGGAAAAAAGAAAAAAAGGGGAGTTTGGTGAAGATGCTGCTTTCACATATTCCAGAATTGAAGTAGAACGCAGATCTTCCATCGAAGCCAAGCATCTGAATTACTACATGTTGCATCAATCAACGCGGGCACATTGGCATTAACTACTTGTGTTTTACAGAAGAGAGCTATAAACCGAGTTCGGAAGCCATAACAGCTTTAAAGAACTCCAAGAACCGATCGCATGGTCTTATCAGCTCGATCTAAGAAAATCTCGAACTATACCATCCAAGGATTCGCTGGCATTTCGAGCACCTATGGCCCTCTCTTCCCTAGCATTTCATCCGAGATCATTGACAAAGAGGCTGTGCTCGACTCGTGATCCTAGCTGGTCACACAGTTACAAACTACGTAGTAATTGTCAGTTCAAAGCTTTGAGCAATCTATGTATATAGGCTTATTCAGGTAAGCGAAAAGTATCCCCACGGCAAGGTAAATGGGAAGTACAAATGATGCACGTCAGCTTTCAGTATCTTCTAATTCCACTAGCAGAAGAACATGGTATCTTTCTGGTGTACCTTGATCTCACCAGGTTCATGTCCGGAATTTCTAATTTCGAAGACACTGAGCTTGATTTCCCGGTGAAAGTTTGTTGCAGTGCAGGTAATATCCATAGACTCTGCTATTACAGTAGCCAAAACAAATGTGGCATGCTGGTCTTAAGTTTTGCAAGGGGGGAACCGACACGATCTTAAATCGATGTCAAGTAGTCAAATGCCGAAAGATTAATGCAACAACCATTTGAGCCTTCGAACCATGTGACTCAATGAGAAATTATGGCACCGAGAGAATCAGCAGAATATTGCCAAATGATATCCCCTCTGTAGTATCTAATCACTCAATGTTGCGCTGCCACTCGAGGGATTTTAGCTAAGGAAGCATGTATCTTCTCTTCAGAGAATGACAAGTCAACCATATCTCCCTGCAGATACTTCTCGTAAGCTGCCAGGTCAAAGTGGCCGTGTCCGCACATTGCTGTGAGTATGACCTTGGATTCTCCTGACTCCCTGCACAAGAGGGCTTCCCGTATTGTTGCGGCGATGGCGTGAGTTGGCTCAGGTGCTGGTATTATCCCTTCAGACCTGGCAAATTTTATAGCGCCTGCAACCCAGGGAGTCACGATATTAGCTCACAGTGTCTCACTCCTAATTACATTAAGTCAACAAGAATTAACCGCTCTGCAAAAGCAAGTTACTTCTAGCGATGGCACGAGTAGTGTGGATACCTTGAAAGCATTCAATTTGGGGAATGGCAATTGCTTCCATGAGACCCAACTCATACACATGAGATATCAGTGGTGCCATGCCGTGGTACCGCAAACCTCCTGAAGAAAAATAGAAAGCAGATATAAAGAAGACGGAAAAGGAAATGGTGAGGCCAACTGATAGAGCGATTCAAATGCGACAGTTAACATACCAGCATGGATAGGATCAGGAATGAAGTCGTGCCCCAGAGTATGCATCTTCATCAATGGAGTCATCCCCACTGTATCGCCATAATCGTATGCATACACGCCTTTTGTTAGTGAAGGACACGCCGTCGGTTCGATGGCTCTTATGATGGGTTTGATATTTCCCTTGAGCTTCTCTCTAATGAATGGGAAACTGAGTCCTGCGAAATTGGACCCACCCCCAGTACACCCTATGATCATATCTGGGGTTTCCCCTATTGCCTCCATTTGTTTTATGCACTCCTCGCCGATGACCGTCTGGTGTAGCAGAACATGGTTGAGGACACTTCCGAGGCAATACTTGGTGTCTGCATTAGCAGCTGCCACTTCTGCAGCTTCTGAAATAGCTATGCCTAAGCTCCCTGGGCTAGATGGATCTTCTCGGAGGATTTTACGACCGGCCTCAGTAATTTCTGATGGAGATGGGTGTACTTTTGCACCCCAAGTCTGCATCATCAATCTACGGTATGGTTTTTGGTCATATGAAGCACGGACTTGCCATACCTGTACAAAAGAGTCGAGTTTCAATTGAAAGCATCTAGGAGTCGCTATCTTTAAGTTCTACTGGTTCATTCTTCAATCTTTGCTGCAGATTTTCTCCACAATGGTTGGCAAGAATAGCCTCCCACTATGAACCTCAAACCCTGAGCAAGCTGGCAACTTTAAGCATGAAATATTTTCGATAAACATAAACGAAAGTCCAGTATGAGTTCACATAATCGTTTTGTGTGTCATCTGAGATAGCATTAGGGGAAAAACGAAAATAGGGTACGACTAGTGTTCGGCTGTTATCTAGCTAGCTACAACTGTAACAGATTTGGCCTTTCAACGCTCACAATTATCTAATGTGAAATTGACAGGCTACCTATTGTAGGATTTTGGTCGATAAAATTGCTCAAGAAACTTTTACATTTCTTACCTCACAATCGAGACCGAATAAGCTGCATGCGAAGGCTAATGCACTCCCCCACTGGCCAGCACCAGTTTCAGTAACGATCCTTTTGACGCCTTCCTGTGCATTATACCAGACTTGAGGCACAGATGTGTTCGGTTTGTGTGACCCAGCAGGGCTAACACCTTCATACTTGTAGTAGATCCTGGCAGGGGTGTCGAGAAGCTTTTCCAATCTCTTCGCTCTGAACCAAACTGAAAGTCATAAATAAGATACTTCTCACAACTTCATAGCAGCACCATTACCGTCAGAGAAACAGGGAACGGCATAATAAATTGCAGAATGTTGAACCTTATTAAAGGGGTCGGACGCCAAAGCTGGTAAATGTCAAGAACTTCGTCAGGAATATCGATAAATCTGTCGAGACTAGCTTCCTGCTTGATCAACTCATCAGGGAGAAGAGGGGATAAATCTTGAGGCTTTACCGGCTGCAACGTCCTAGGATGCAATGGTGGAGGGGGCTTAACAGGTAAATCAGCGACTAAATTGTACCATTGACGAGGAATTTCAGTTGACTTCAAGCTAGCGCTCGATGATGCCCTCACGCTAGCTCGAGATGGCCTTGGATGGTTTAATTTCGTCCTCAGCATGAAACTCCCCTGCCCTGTCTTCTCTCCTGGATTGACCAATATCACCCAATCAAAAGAAGCAAAACACACCTTGCCGAACGAAATAACCAGCATATCACGCCGCGAGGGATGGCCAAATTACTAGATAGTAAAAAGAAATGGGTATCCATGGATCCATTACTTGTATATATGTCTTTGTTCACTCCTTGTAATAGAACCTTGCGCAAAGAGAGTTTATAATCAACCGATTCCTCCTTACCCACTCATAAAAACATTAAATTCCAAAGAAGACTAAGCTTTTAGGTCATACTTCCCAAAAGGGAAAATCATTTTCTTCTTCTCCTCCTCCTACTACTAATGCTGCTAATACTAGTACTACTCTTGTTTCAAGCTGAACCAAGATGAAACCGCAGAACAAATACAGAGCAGAAGTTCGGAGCAATCTTAAGATGTAAGCACCAAGAAAAGCAGCAGAACATCCACAAGCTTGAATCTTGCTTCTTCTTTTTCCCCCCCTTCTCCGTCTTTTTCCAGATAAACCAGGAAAATACAGAAGAAACGAGGCAAAGCCAAGAGAAAGGTCCAAACTCACCATTACTTTGGGTTCTTGAACAGAAGATGGTCGCAGCTGAATCTCCAGACAAAAGAGAGCAAGTAGCCATTCTTTTTTTCCTCAATTGTGGGACGATCCAACTGCAGCAGGTCAGCTGTTATAGAGCCAGAAAGAAGAAGGACAACGACCAAGTCCTCCCTGCCTCGAGAGTCAAAAGACATTGGCGAGGATTTGTCAAAAAAAAAAAAAAAAAGGACTTGGGTTTCATCAAAGGAAATTCATGTTTGACTCGGATTCTTCATGGTCGGGGTCAGCGTGGTCAGAAACAGCTGTCAGCGTCCCGTCGAGTTAGTCATTAATGAACATGGGAAGTGGGCTCAATTGAAGATTGAGCCATCGGCATGGGAACTAGAGAAAGACGGAATTAAATGAGAGGACCGGGGCCCCGGGGATGAAATTTAGATAAAAGGAGGAGTTCGATGATGGGAGATTCCAAACTTAAATTGTGTTTCGATAAAAAAAAAAATACTTAAATTGTGACATATTGAACGGTTTATGATGCTTTTTGATGTCCTTGAGTCAAATCATTCTTTTATGTAATGATCATGTGAATATTTGGATTTCATGTGATTATGAAATAACGAAACAGATCATGACATAATACGATACTTTGCGAGATATATAATTGATCACAGACCTAATGTGATGTCGTGACAAAAGAGAGATTTTTATGCCATGAACTCGTGCAACGACTCTTTGGAAAAGCTTTTTCGATACTTTTTTCTACCATCATCATTCATAGGGATTGAGCTTTCAATTTGTTGCTTAATAGGGGAAACAATGGATTGTTTTAAATTTGGTAAGTCCCGTATAGCACATTTTTACTATCTTCAATCCAATTAATAGTTAACATTTTTTTTTCGAAATTGATAATTAACTTTGCCACTATTGGAAATTGGAAAAAAAAAAGTTACTGTACTGACACATGATTTTTTTTCCGGAAAATTAAACATTTGCATCTTTTGTAATAAGAAGAAACCCACCCCCCCCCCCTCCCCCCCAAAAAAAAACCAAAATAGAGAGAGAGAATATTAAAAAGGGCTCCAATTCGGTCCTAATCGAAAGGGCCTGATCCAATTGGCACAGCCCGAGCCCGATCCACAAGAGCAGCCCAAGCCATTACGTCATCACAGATTCACAGGCACTGATGACTCTAGCTGAATTTTCCCTCCTTTCCTCTTCCTCTCCGAGAGGAATCTTCAAGCTCCTCCATCGCGCTTCACTCTCCCCTAGCACTATCGTCAACATCGCCGCTTCAGTCTGGCGATCATATCTCTCCTCTTCGTCATTCTCTCTCCACCGCTCATCGTCGTGCCTTCTCCGTCAGTCCTCCATTCCGTCGACAACGATATGAGCATCCCCATCCGTGGACCTTCATTCTGGCTAGCTTTTTTGGATTAGCGTAGCTTGGATAGTCTCATTGCGGTCCTATTCCATGGGCTGATTCCTTGTGGCGTCCAGGTAGCATCTCTCTCTCTCTCTCTCTGAAAAACTGACTCTCACACTCGGACAATCAGGGATTTTGCAAGCTCTTACTAGCTTTGCTATCATAAATCTTTGGGTTTCGGTGGTATATTACGAATCACAAATCCTTATAAGAGTTAATCTCACATCGATTTTTAATAAAATATCCTTAATTTTTTATTGCCCAAAATAATCTATTAGACTTATGATCACCCAAAAACTATTACATGATCAATTCTCCATGTATAGATATGTACAAGAATATTTTATCATATGATCAATTCCCAGCACGGTGGAACGAGCAGCATCAGTAGCGCCCGGTTATATCAAAATGATAAAAAAAGGAAGGCGAGCTTGACCTAATTCTTCTTCTAATGATCGATTCAACCTCGGATGAGGTAGATGCCTCCTAGCCGGGGAAAGATCAAATCAGAGTTTCCTTAGATAACCACCGACCTACATTTATGTGGTTCTACACCAAATGGCTCCTAATAGGATCGGTGATTCGAAATTTGGGGACACTGTGTCATCCTCGTTCATACTCGCAATTGTGTGAATTCCAGACGCGGACCCCTCCTAAGGCCCATTACCCAAATCGCGACGGGAATAAATTAAAATTGAGGTCGACCGTAGTGTGGTCGGCTGACATGCGCTTAGTGTGCATGCCAACGGAGTCACCACCAATCATTTTTTTTTAACAGTATGGTTAGAAATCCTATCAAACGATCGGGAGATATTATTCGATTCTACAAAAATCAGAGAAATGGGTTCGGGGACTTGGTTACGTCGAGATTGTCATTGATGTCCTTTCGGTACTTAAGTTGAGTGATTTCCTAAACTAAGAATTCATGCAGATGCGTCAAGAGGTGAGGTAAGCTCTAACGATTGAATGAGTATTGTGCAGATGGGGAATTTTCTATTCTATCAATCACAGTCAATAAACGAAGTACGCAAATCAAGGCAATCAAGGATGTGCGGATAAAACACATGAAATTATCAGGCAAGATCAAAATGGCATGCCTAGTATAGCTCTATAGGCTTAGGGAAAGACTCATTTGAGTTTGGAAATGGTTCAGGAAAAAATTTGGGACTAGATGTTCAGTGGGGTAAAACGGTCATTTTTGAAGGCTCGGAAACCTAAAAAATACAAAGTTGGGTTGAACCAGTTGAATGTGGTCATTTTCCTTTTTTGTGATTTTTTTGGAATTTTTATGAATTTGTTCTATTGTTTCTAATTTTTCAGAATTTTTTTAATGATTTTTATGAAATTTTTATTGATTTTTCTATTTTTTCTGGTTTTTTAAAATAATTTTCTAGACTGGGTTGAACTGACCCAGACAATATTTTTTCTACATTTTTTTCTATTTTTTGAGGAATTTTTTATTCTAATATCGGATCCTATGGTCTAGGTTCAACCACATGGCTAAGCCGCAACCCTAAGATCAGTTGATTAAAATCTACGGTCCAGATCGAGCAACGATTTAATCTTGGGTCATTCGATCAGCAGACTAAAAGGACGGCCGAGATTGAATGGGGGGGACTAACTCTTAGCCGTTGGATCTACATACTAAGTCCTACTCCCACGATCGCACATCAAGACTAATTCTCGACCATCCGATCTGATTTTTTATTTTTATTTTTGAAAATTATTTAATAATATCAAAATGATTTTTTATTTTCAAAAATTTATGATATTGCGACTTGTGGCCTATTGTCGACCGTCCTATCTGGGTTTTATTTTTTTGCGAAAAATATTTTTAGAATTATGTCATGCTGACATGGCTACCAAGTGGCGCCACGTCAGACGTTGACCAAGTCAGCAAAGGCTGACTGGTCTTCATCTTCCTCACACGACTGGTGATGAATGGACGTCCAGGGTTTCTCTGGCACCGATCTTCGATGAAACCTCGCCAAATGACTTGAGACCACTCCCATTCGAATTGTCTAAAACATCCAAATTAACATATCAAGAACCTATCCTCAATCATCCATAAAATTAATATGAAATAAGCTCAAACTAGCACAATCATGGCAGACTCTATCGCGCAAACCAGAGGATAGAAACTCAATTACTTCACAAATTACACTCATAACAAGTTTAGAAGACTTATCTACGAGTTCAATCGACTTGGTTTCGGCTAGCTTGAATTAGGAAAGTCACGACAGGTCGAGTTATGGCGGGAGGTTCGACTCGAATGTTTCAAGCAATGTCAATGCAAAACCAAAATGCGATTGTGCTCAGTAAAGTTCTAGAAGTAAAATGCACACACTAATTCACATCGACTGGGCAGTCATCTGTCACAGGCATGAACATTGCATACTTATAAAACCTGTCCACCACGACCATCAATGTTCGACAACCTTCGAACTTTCGTAATCCCATAATAAAGTCCATGGAGACGCTCTCCCATGAATGCTTCAAAATCGGCAGTGGTTCCAGAAGGTCGGCTGGTGACTTCTACTCCAACTAGTCTTATTGACACGCCAAACACGTCCGAACATAGGCCTCCACATCGTCGCGCATGTGCAGCCAGAAGTAATGCTACTCTGCTAGAGCAAGGGTGCAATGCATACCTGGATGGCCAACCCATTTTGAGTCATGACATTTCCGCATGACCTCCTTTCTCAGTTTCCCATGGAGCGAAATATAGAGTCGTCGCCCCTTCGTGTACAACAAGGCATCCTCGCACCAGAACCTTCGCATTTTGCCCTCCTTCGTGTAGCCAAGAAGAGCCTTCACTGTGGGATCATACTTTAATCCCTTTTTAATCCGCTCGACCAATAGGCATTTTGGTCGACTCATGGCGACCAACTTCGCCTTTCGACTTAGAGCATCGGCCACGGAATTAGACTTTCCTGGCCTGTACTCCAACACATAGTCGAACTCCGCAAAAAAGTCTTGCCAGCACGCTTGCTTCGGGCTCAACTTCTTCTGAGTCTGAAAATAGCTCATGCCTACGTTGTCCGTCCGCACCACGAACCGCAATCCCAACAAGTAATGACCCCAAGTGCGTAAGCAATGCACTACGGCTATCATCTTCTTTTCTTAGACGGTATATCTCCGCTCGGCCTCGTTGAGCTTTCACGACTCGTAAGCCATGAGATGACCATCCTGCATCAAGACGCCACCAATCGCAAAATCAAATGCGTCAGTTTCTATCTCATACGGCTTCGAGTGATCGAGCAACGCCAACACAAGCTCTTCCTCTTTGTCGTCTTCAATCTCTCGAATGTCTCTTGACATCGGTCTGTCCACTCCCATAGTTTATCTTTCTTCAACATATCGGTAAGTGGAGTGGTGATGCTCGAGTATACCTTCACGAATCGTCTGTAGAAGTTAGTCAGGCCAAGGAAGGAACGCAACTCGAGAACTTTCTTTGGCAGCTGCCAATCCACAAGCACTTGGATCTTCGCCGAATCGATCCGCACTCGTCCTTCCCTCACGATGTGCTTAAGGAAGAGCAAAATTGGTTGAGCAAACGCGCACTTATCACGCTTAACATAAAGTTCGTTCTCTCGCAGTACTTGGAAGACTTTCTTAATGTGCTCAATGTGCTCCTTCAATGTTTTGCTACAAATCACGATGTCGTCCAGGTACACCACAACAAATTGATCAAGGAACGATGGAGTACCTTATTCATTAACATGCAAAACGTCATTGAGGCGTTTGTCAGGCCAAAAGGCATGACCAAGAATTCATATGAGCTGTATTTTGTGACACAGGCTGTCTTCGGCTTGTCCCCTTCCTCTATCCTTACTCGACAGTAACTCGATCGAAGATCCAGCTTGGTGAACTAGCGAGCACCACCAAGTTGGTCGAAAAGATTCGCAATCAGAGAGATCGGGTACCTATTCTTCACGTGCCGGTAGTCAATACACATTCGCAACGAATCATCTTGCTTCTTTTTTAACAACACCGAGCACTAAACAGAACCTTGGATGGGTGGATATTGTCAGCATCGAGCAAACTCTTCAACTGCTTCCTCAACTCTTCCAGTTCGGGGGGAGCCATGCGATACGAAGCCATGGCTATGGTCGTGCATCAGGCACCAACTCAATCTTGTGGTCCACCTCCCTTAAAGGTGGCAACATCTTCGGCAACTCGGGAGGCATCACGTCCTTGAGTCACCTTCGTCGGAACATCCCCTCCTTCATCTTGAGGGTCGTTCGCCTTTAGAACAGCCAAGAAAGCCTCCTCGCACCTCTTGACTCCATGGCTGAGAGCACCTTGTTCCTCGATCCATACGTGATAGAAACCATGCATTAATTCCGATAATCCAGAATACATATGCAATCCGCAAATGGAATAACCAGTGCATTGATTCTATCTAGGAATCACAAACCAATCACCATATCATAGTCATCCTTATGAATTACCTCGATATCGTCCTTGTTTGTCCATGGCCCGATATGGATTTTCACATCCTTTGCTATGCCGGCCATCGGGACCTCCTTGGAGTTCACAGTCTTTAAGAAATCACCTCTCTTCTCGACCGGGAGATTAAGCTTCTTCGCGGCTTCCTCGGACATAAACATGTAGGGCGCTGCAGTGTCCACCAACGCTCTTATTGCCGTGTCGCTAATCTTCACCTCGGCAAACATCAAGCCCTTCGACTTGTCGGCCTTCTTGGACTTGACTGTGTTGAGGATTCGCAACACCCCGAGTTGCTTTTTCTCCTTTTCCCGATCTTCTCTTTTCTTGGCTTCCTCCATTTCTTTGATAGCGGTTGCAAGGCCGTCGCAGATGAAGCACTTGACATTGAATCACTTCTTCTCGCGATCCTTCCACTTGACTCAGCCTTCGACTCGCTCTTCGCCTTTGAGGAGCCGAAGATGATTTTCTTGAGGAACTAACATAATGGGTCTTGCCACGATCTCCCCCACCAATGCCCTTTTCGTTCGGATAGGTGTCTAGGTTGTCTGTAGACGTTGTCGTCTTGAATTCCACCATGGTTTAGGTCATAGCCATGACCGCTGCAAGATCTTCAGCATGGCATCGCCTGATCTCGTTCTTGACCCATGGCTTTAGTTCCCCAATAAATTGATGGCAAGCCTCCCGATCATTCATTGACGGGATCTGCAGTAACAACTCTGAGAATCCCTTCATGTAGTCTCGGACTCCACCTTTTTGTTTGAGTCGGCGAAGCTCATCCTTCGCTTCCTCTTCTGCATAAGCATGATAGAACTGGCGTCAAAACTCTGCTTCGAACGCTTCCTAGATAGTGATTGGATCACCAACCTGTTTATCACATCTACAATGCCACCAAACATAGCATTCTCGGTACGGTACATAGCAGCGGTACTTACCTTCAAAGCCTCATCGGTGATCACCATCGCTCTGAAGTACTGATTTACGTACCATAGGAAGTTGTCCACGTCCTTAGCCACTTTTGTTCCCTTGAATTCTTTGGGCTTCGGGGCGTTCACTTGTGGAGTCGATTGCCTCGTGATCATGCCATTCACGGGTGCCATTGCTTCAACCCGATCAAGCCTCAACTTGACTGCATCCAGCTTGCCGCGCATAACTTCCGCCAAAGCCTTCAAATCGTTGTTCTGTTGTCACAGTTCATCAGAAGTGCACGCCAGGGTTCTCAACAATTCTCCTCGAAGCTCTCCCATGCCAGACTTCAGCTCTTGGACTTCGGCCTTGAGCACTCTTTTGTCCGACTCGTCTTCCTCGAAGTTGTCGGCCATGTCCCTAGCCGTGCCTTGGACTTCTGCAAGTGCATTCTCCATTCGTGCGATGTGGGACTCCAAGTTCCCCATCAACTCCTTTGAACTAGGACGACCTTTCTTCGACTTCTCCAACACCTCGGCAGCCTTCCCCCTTTGCTCGTCCACGACCTCATCGCCTTGGACACAGGTAACACTAGAAGCATCCATCACGCCTTTTTGGATGAACAACTGACTACGCTGGCTAGAACTTGGCTTTGATACCACTTGTCACGGGTTGATCGATTCAAGACTCGATCCTCGATCCGCAGTTAGACTCATGCGGCTTTGGGAACTCCGCTCCCTAAGTCAGCATTTCCCACTCAAACTACTACACTCTAGAGAGAGAAACTTTGGATTGTATCACTCGTGAGAATGAGATGATACAGATGGGGGAAGTAGGTCCCTTTATATACAAAAACTCGTGAAATACAAACCATAGATCCCTCCTTGATCTAACGGTTGAGATTATATATACCATCTATCCAACTACCTGCGATAAATACAGACACGAGAATTTTTCATATCGCTTATCCTGAAAGACTTTAGAATACACAAAAACATGCAGGGTCTTTTTCTTCGATAGGGTCACGGTTTGTCGTGCCAAAAATTCTCATGGACGATCCACTTTCACCCGGACCGTGTGACATGCAATATTAACTATCAGACAAGAACTATGTGGCACTTGTTGACTGCCGCGCTGCCATCTTGTTTAATGAATTTCTCTTATGAGTTGACTAGCTGATGAACATGCACAATGTCAGAAGCATGATAAAATAACTGGGAAAACAAACAGAACAAAAAAGAAAGGGAATGCCATGGAGTTACTGATCGACACGTTCGATCCCACGACTTTTGGACACTCATGCACGAAAGACAAACGTAAGTGGGGGCTGGGCCACAGGAGGAGAAAGAGAGAGAAAGAGAGGGGAAAAAAGAAATAAAAATGAAAAATAAAAAGGAATACAAATTGTTAAAAAAAAAAATGGCGTGTAAAAAGTAATGGATGAAGATGAAGAATTTTCAGTGAACAGTTGAATGATTCAATAAAAATCCGCCTTCGTCGCCTTCAAAATCCGTCGACAGGCCACAAAACATATGAAGCAGAGAAACGACATTTTTCTTCACTCTGAGGGCGCTAGACATTTCTGTAACTTATTAGCATACCTTATATTTCTCTCTATAAAGTTTTGCAACCGATGCATGCGCTAACGAGACGTTATGAACGACGATACGGCTCGGATGGTTGCCTTTGGTGCAGTTGAACCCGAACGGAGGAGAGCGCCGTATAGGCGGCACAAGCCCTTGGTCGTGTCCTCCGATGGAAAAAAAAATGTTTGGCTTTGTTCACAGTAGATCAATATCGAATACGGTTGCCAAACTCCCTGAAGCATACATTCGCATGAGCCGTGAAATCTCCTCTGCAATCAGAAATGGAGAATTTCTTCTCAATTAAGGCGAGTCTTGATTTATGAGCATAGATCTACACACAATCGACGACGCGTATTTTTGCATAAAGCACTCATTAATTAAAAAATTATGGAGTTGGAAATAATAGCAGTATTGTCAAAATGTCGAGGCATCACCTCCCTTTTTCGACACTACCAATGATTTCGTTTTTGGGTTTTGGCTTTTGGTTTTTGGTTTTCCAGTATCAGGAAAACTTGCTGAGTTATGCATTTTTCTTATCCCATAGCAGTTCATGGTTTCAATCCTAACTATGTCCTCTCGAGGAGCAACAAAGATTGAAAATCAGATTTTACGACTAAAATGTGTCCAGGACAGAGACTTTATTTATAGTTCAATTATTTTTATCTCATTAGCCGTAATGTTTTCATGGATACAATTCCCCTGTATTGTCACATTAAAATTTCCATGTACGACAACAAATATCACCGTCGAGGGTAAATTATATATATATATATATATATATATATATATATATATCATTTCAATATTATATTTTAATTCAGAAAAAAAAATAGTAAAGGATTCCAAATTTCGAAAAGCAAGAATTGGGTCGTGCCGTACGCAAGAAAGAGTATGCAATAACGATTTATTTGTATACTCGGAGAACCCAAATGGATAAAATCACTCCCACTTGCATTGAATCAAGTGAGCGTGCCTAAAATCACACTTGAGCACCAAACTTCCGTCCAACCTCTTCAAGACGAAGCTCTCCACCAAGACGTAGCAAC
The DNA here is from genome assembly GCA_028455895.1 of Rhodomyrtus tomentosa. Lineage (NCBI taxonomy): Eukaryota > Viridiplantae > Streptophyta > Magnoliopsida > Myrtales > Myrtaceae > Rhodomyrtus > Rhodomyrtus tomentosa. The sequence goes on along the minus strand of JAPCWY010000009.1, from coordinate 24,506,471 downwards.
CACCTTTGCCGACCTTCGAACTCTTCCACTCTCTCCACCCTCACTTCTCTTCCCGATCCGCCACCATCGTCGACCCAGCCTCCTTCCCTCATCACCCACTTCATCTTCTCTGCAATGGCGCCGCTCACCCCCAACCCGATCCCTCCCAACGCCTCGCCGTGCATCGTGGCCCTGAACCACGCAAAGCCGTCTACGGTCTCGTGGTCGTCCTTCGCCGCTCTCCTGCCGAAGACTGAAGCCTCCTCCTTTTGGAAAGCCACGTTCACGCTTGCCTTGTTATCGTTCGCTACATTGTCGCGCGCGTGAAGCTCCTCCCACTTTTGTTCGAGGGCCATCCTGTAGAACATCGACGTCTTCATCTGTTGCTTGGCCTCCACGCCTTCCTCCCTGATGAACACGAACGGGCAGTACCATTTGCCCACCACAACGTGAGCAGGAGCCCGACGTTTGCCCGAGATCGGGAAGGTGAAGTCGGGGAGGCGGGCTCTCAAAGCCCTGTCGAGGCCCGAGGCCTCTTCCAAGTGAGGCTGGAGAGAGATCGAGGGGCGAACCTCCCATGATTTGTTCCGCAGTTTCTTTGGAGGGAAACCGTCAGGAGCCACCGATTCGGCGAAGAAGCCCCGGCTGGTGTGACGGTGAACCAGGAACACCTGGTACGCATATCTCGGGTCGAAATCGCTTGGCCTGGTGTCCTTGACCGTCGTGGCCCAACAAGTGGGTTCTAAGTCCACGTCCGTAGAACACACGCATGATTTCCTGCGGAAATACCAAACATCGGCGAAAGGTGATGGGGCAAAATTGATGCAGGTAAAGCCATGAGAGGATTATACGGGAAATTATTTAGTGACATAAATGTAGAGTTGCCATTAAATTTGGGTCGTCCAATTTAAATGTACGGTCCAATCAATCAATAGTTTTTTAGTGGGAAATGATGTGGACTGATCTGGACCGTTCATTTTGAATTGGACGGTCCAGATCGATCATGGTACGTACCCTTGGTGCTTTCCCTCTGCAGTTATGACATAATAGAGGTTTGACGAGAGCGGCCGGTCCAGCGCCGGAACGAACCAGAGCTTGGTGACCGGGTTCTCTTCGTAAACCGGCTGGAAGGTTAGGACCCTGTCATGAGGAAACGGGAGACTCTTGACCCATGAGGTCGGGCATCCCACGCAGCAAGTCGTGTCCTCCGGCTCTGCTTCCTCGTCCGTGATCACCAGGTAGCCGGAGAATGGACCTTAGTTTGGAAGCTCCTCGAGAGAGCTTGATGACCGCCGGCATGAAGACAGAGTCCGAGTCGCATACATCTCTCTCTACTGCACCAGTTATTGTTCTTGTTTGCGAGGATGGAAGTTAACTTTAGAAGAAGGCAAAGCAAGTACGACAAGATGTTAATAATTTGTCGAATCGTTCCAAGGGTCGAACGAAATGGACATAATGAATTTCTCTAGTGATTGGTCGTGCATTTCTTTTCGAGCAAAGCTAGATTAGGCATGGGATTTTTGTATCTTGGTCGGAACGTATGTTTTTGTCTTTGATTGCGGCAATCTACGCTGCTAACTGAGGATCTGAATAGCCTAATTTTTCCTCAGAAGTTTAGACACTTAACCTTGCAATCCAGACCGTCCATTTTTAGACAGACGGCCAAGATCTCATGTTTATAGGGATAATTTTTTAAATTTTTTAATATACATTTTTGTTAATTATAATCTAGGCCATTCATTTATAACATGGATGGCTCGAATTGCAAGGTTAGAGTTTAACCTTCTAAGGAAAGTTTAGCGGATCCGTATTCCCTGACTTGAAAATGTTTCTTAATAGATTAATAACTTTCCTAATTTTTCATTGATTTTTCTTTTCTTGTTTTTATTCGGCAGGCCCGGCAGGATGGGCAATTTTAAAGTTTTTTAAATTTTCTTCTGAACTGGACATTGATTTTTTTTCAGTTGTCTTTTGCCTTTTTTTTCCTTGTTCAATTCACAAGGTCGACAGCCGTCCTATATGATTGTATATGTTGAGATAGATATAAAAATTCGAAATCTTGTGTAATTCTAATCATTTGTTATTTTTTCTTTTCTTTTTTGAGTCTGTTTTTTTATTCGCAAGACCGGTGGGCTGTCAATACCAAACAGTATGTCCGAACTAAAACACAACCCGACCCAGCCCAAAATTTACGGATATTTTCTGTTCGGTCTCATTGTGTTTACGTATGTGATAATAGAATGACATCGTAACTTGCTTCTGTTCGTTTTCGAGTAATGACATTGGTCGCTGGCGTTAGGCTCCCTCTGGGCCCGCCATCGCCTCTCTCTTTGAAAAATCCATCCTTTCTGTGGCCATCCCGTTCGCACCCTTCATTCTGCAACTCCGATTGTGAGGTCTCTCTCTCCGTGGACGAGCGCCCCGTGCACTCTCAAGCAATCCGTGTCCACAGTCATCTGCAACCTTCTTTGAAACTTATTCCCGCGCGATTTTGTCGCTTTATAAAGGATTTTTTTAACCCTCTTCTAGAAAAATTGTTGGTGAATTCGCCTCTTTCTTGCATTTGCTAGAAACAAGAGGTTGTCCAGGCACGGTTGTCTGTCAATGGATGATTAACATCGTCTAAGAAGATGCTAATATTTTTGGCTGGTTTTTTGTTCTATAGTGTAGCTGAAGCAGAGATACCATTTGCTGAGCCAAAGAGGAAGGATTCAAAAGCTTGAAGACAAGATCCTAGCTCTCATAATGGAGGTTTCAATTTAGATGTTCTTTTTTATTGATGTGCATGATTAAATTAAGGTTATTCAAGTTTTATTTGCTAGTCAGTACGTTCATTATGATTTGTGAAAAGCCCAAGCGTCTCATTTTTATGGGCACTGTTCTCCTCATTCATGAATTTAGCGCAAGAGAGAGAGAGAGAGAGAGAGAGCGCGCAACCCGATACCCGACCCGAGTTTTCGCTTTCAGTTTTATGAAGTTCGCCGGATTGGGCTCAGGTCAGAGAGAACACATTCCTCTGATGATTCAAACTTCGTCTTTCGACTATCTTCCGCATAAGGCGAGCTTGGCCGAGGGCGTAATCGATCCACGGAGTGAAGAGGAGACCCTAATTTGCGAGCTAGAGCATGTGGAAAAAAAAAACAAACAGAGTTAAAGTATTACACCAACCACGGAGTGAAGAGGAGACCCTAATTTGCGAACTCGAGCATGTGGAAAAAAAAAAACAGAGTTAAAATGTGTCACGGGTGGGCTTCTGAAAGACGGCTTCAAAAATGGGTCGATGTGAACAAACGAGTTGCTCATACCGCGGAACCAGACTGTAACATGTGATGGGAGTATACTCAAATCCGAGCCCAATAACATATTTAGTTCAAACGCATCTTCACTCAAAAGCTTATGAATTATAAACCAACATATAATATATTAACTGCTCTACATTTTTCCGATATGAGATTTTTTTAATACAACTTACTCACACATATTTCCTAACAACATGCTCAAACCTGGATCATGACCGTGAACAAAGCATGCAGAGTTTAGGCGGTGCTCGGGATCGATTGCCTATCGTTCTCCACCATGTCTACTCGTGGATGTTTAGCAGGCAAAAAACATGCCTAGTGGAGTTGTAGCACATTGAATTACGTCCTCGACAATCCTTTTCCCTTGATAACCGGAGACAAATGATTAGAGATGATGATTATGGAGGAGAAAGAAGAAGGGGCACACCCTCTGTGTGTTTTCCTTCTGTAGATAAGGGCAAGAAGGGTTGGATGAAGGAGGCCGATGAAGCACAAAGAATGCACCAGAGCTAGGCGAGTGCCGCATCTGCGCTCCTCGCTTCGAAGAGCGAAATCCTGTCTTGAGGAAAATGGTAGCTCGTTGAACCCTTTCTTTTTCTTCTGTTGCTGAATTCGTCAAGTGACGTGACGATAATGCAATCTTGAGCGTTTGGCAGGTACGCTCACACCGCTGTGAATTCTGCTGGCCATGTCGTGGAAAGTCAACATTTAGGTTTGTTTGACCGAGTACGGAGTTTGATTTCTCTCTGTCATTTGATCCTGCGAATTGAATGAAACTAGGGAAAAACACACGGTGATGAACATTGGACGACATCCATAAATGAGAAAAAAACGTGGCAAAGAAGCAGGAATTATTGAAAGGAAAAAAAAAAAAAAATTCAGACCATGGGAAGTCACCACCATTTCTACACATTGCAAGCTCTTCATAAATCGCTCCCCCCCCCCCCTCCCCCCAAAAAAAATAAAAATAAAAATAAAAATAAAGAAGCTCTCAAACGACAGAAGATGAGGCTTTCGTCAATGTTTAAAAGAATTCCCAGATCAGATTGGCCTGTTAGGAAATTCTTAAGCGGGAACGGAGGGCCCTGAAGGCCCTGTTATTCCTCAATCAGATAGTGGAAATCAAGCATTCGGTGTCAGAAATGACTTCACTATCCCCATCATCTCTCCCCCTGGAAAGCGCCCGAGACATCCACTCGCCGCCGCAATCTCACTGAACTCATAGACAGAGTCGCCGTTAAAGGCTCTCGTTCGATCGACCCCTCCCTCTTTTTGCATAGCCACATCTTCCAATTCTTCTCCACTATTAACAGGAGGAAGGGGAAAGGGATCGAGAGAAGTTTCGGCAAGAACCGAGTCACCACCTACAGCACCAACAAGGTCCTTCAACCAACATAACGCGAACGGAACGGGTTCAAAGCTGTGATCTCCATATTCAACTGGTGTGGAGTGATCCCCCGTCACGCAAAGGGCGTATTGAAATCTCCCAGTTGATTCAGCTTGCCAGAGTAGTCTGGCTAGTTGCCCAATAGCTCTGTCCACCGATTCCAATCCTTTTACTTTGAAAGCGCTTGCCTTGTCATGGCCGGCATCATCTATTGCCTGCACTGAGACAATGAAATATCATTCCCCCACAATAATCATAATCTTCAAGTACAAGGCCTCTTTAATTTTCTTGACACCCATGATCAGGCGATAAAGTAAACATCCATTATTGGACTTCCCAAGAAAAGAGGATACTATCGTGGAAATGTAAATTGTCTCCAAATAAGGAAACAATGTTCTATAGAGTAAGTGTTTCTAGATTCTTTTGTTAAAAACAAAAGTTAATGCAAATTAATCCAATGCGCAAATACAAAAAAGAGGGGAAAAATAAAAAAGCCGTAAGGTTCTTTTTCTTTTCTAGGATGTAAATTCTGAAATGTGCTGACCTTGATATGGAGGAAACCAAAATCATAGCCACTTGGTCGACCTGGTTTGTCCACGTCCTCCCCTGGTACAAAAACTTGTGGGCAACCAAGCATAGGAGCTGAGAGTGCACTAACTATTGCAGATACTTTGGACGTCAAAAGTGTCCGATAATCTCCAGTTGCTCCTGGAGCTTGTAGGATATCAATATCAAGCGATAGTCCAAGACCAGCAATGATTTTTGTGGGAGCTACCATGCACGGCCACAAACCATGTTTCTTGACAAATGGAAGAACCTGTCACGACATACACAAATGCTTATATTACAGAATAGGGCTGCTTATTAACAGAGAGAGGAGGGAGTATTCCAACTCATCCATTCAAAATTTAACTGTAAATGCACATAAAAAAGCATCTTCCTAGGTCCCTCGGACTCAGATCAGAAAGTGCACCTTCTCATTTAGAAAGCTACCTCAGAGAGGAAGCAACAACATCAAGAGTTTGGACAGATCACCACCATAGTTTAGCTTTATCCGAAAATGCATTCCACAATCTCTTATCCCTAAGACCATTTTGGATCCCAAACCTTTCATTCCTATGCTAAAAAGTTCAGAGGCCAAGATTCATATCTGGATGACAGTTAGAAACTACTTGGAATATTATGCAATCAGAGGTTTAATTATGAAATACAAACTCCGTTAAAATGTAATTTCAGGTTTTAATCACAATGAGCATAAATATGGAATTCTAGTTTTATAGTTTCCACTAGAAAGTCCAAATGCCCTCACACATGGTGGCAGCCAAACTTACACCCAAGGCCAAAATAAGGCACAGAAAGTAAAAGATTGCTCCTATATTGCTGCAATAAAAAATACACTGCAACTTAAAAGAGAACCATGCAGCCTCGTCCCTACAGTTCAAACTGACCTCTATTCTTATCCCACAACCTCTTAGCAGGACAACATTTGCAATGTTTTTCCCTTCTGCCGCTCTTTTTGCATTCAATGGATGAGAAATTAAAATGTGAGAAATTTCCTTGGATAACTCATTAACAACAGCAGCAGTATGCCTTGCTTCTAGAGTATCATCTAAAGGCTCAACTTGCAAAAGAGAGCGATTGTCCTTCAATGGATCAGTCCCAGATATATTCCCACTTAGATTTGGACCCTTTACAACCACCCCACACCTGTGCTCAGTTGCATACCTGTCAAAAATAATCCATAATTATTCCTCAGAATTTTAACAAATAACTATGCTGGAAACTCAAATTTACTCAACAGCTTTATGGATCCACAGTCTCACTTGCAAAGAGACACGTTTTCCAATCTGTAAAAAGTACAGTATTTCACGGCAAATAATGTCCGCAATCTCTACGTAAAGCAAGTTGACAATTTTGAAAGTACAAGAGAGATCTCTTTACCATCTTTATGTAGTTCATAGAACAAAGTTTCAATTGAATACCCAAGGTAGATTCACAGAAGATCCTGCGATGTAAATCTGGCTATTGAAAATCAAAAGAGAAACAAATAGCGGCGAACTCACCTGACTCTGACTTCATACTGGGGAAAAGACGGGAGCTTCATCCCATCCAGTGCGGCACAAAGAATGGGTCCCTCTTCTTCAAAATGTCTGTCAGCCCTCCTACTGATGACTATTCCAGTTTTCTCATCCAAGGTTGCAAAATTCGACTGAGGATCAGAAAACCGTGTAACCTTGTTATTAAGTATACTGGCCCAGAATTACCCTTCATGACCATGATCAAACAAATTCCTCCGTTCTATACAGAGGAACAATCAGATGGTGATATGTACAAGAAAGTTCAATCCAATACTCAGAGTAGCCTATAAATGGAGAAAAGCCTCCCGTCACAACTCAGAAACTTCAATAGTATCCATTCGACAGAGAATAAGTTAATGCATATTCACGCATGCATGTGCAATTTGTAAGAGAACAAAGGATGGCATTTTGACTCATTGGACATAAATATCAATATCAACATCACCTTTATCCCAAACTAGTTGGGGTAAGCGGTTGATGAATGCAAAAATAAACTCACTGGACATCTGTCCCGGGGAAAAAAACAAAACCTTAATGAACCTGGACATCTTTATCAAATATCACAAATCGTGCAGCAAAACTTGAGTATTTCCTTTATGCTAAAATGAACAAGTGTGATTTCATAATAGCATGATTCGCAAGATCTTGCAACAATAGCTCATGAACTACTCTTCCATTGCACAACCAAGAGATTAAAAGATGAAGAAACCAAATGATTCAACCCTAGGATCGTACTTCTCAAAATTAGAATTCGTACTTGTACACCTAAATGCCGATAAACTACAAAAAAATATTTGCCCAAGAACCGAATTGCAATGAAGGTATATCCTCATTGACCTCCTTAGATTTCCAATGAGACAGTGCTACCAAAAATATAAAGAAATTGAACATACAAAACCCATTACGAGGGGAGGACAATTTAAACCAGATACGCACCTTAAATGCAATATCTCCTGGCGACATCGCTAATCCCGCGCCCATGGACTCGAATGCCCCACGGCCTCGGTAATACACTCTCGGGTCATAACCCAACAAGGAAAGATGAGCGGTATCGCTTCCGCAAGCCAATCCAACTTCAACAGGGTCCATGAGACCGTTCACACCGGCGGACGCAATGGCATCCAAATGAGGCACTCTAGCCGCTTGGAGAGGAGTCTTGTACCCAAACCTTGGCAGAGACACATCGCCCACCCCATCAATCAACACGAATGCCACTCTTCTCTTCGGATGCTCAGTGCTTGCCATGTCTTATGTGCTTAATTATTCCAACAATGGCTCTACTAACAGTATCAATAAAAAGTTGCACATGTTAGATAGCAATTTAAAGTAGACATTGCTTTTGACACATTATATCGGATGAAGCTAGGTATACATGCCAGAGGCAAACAAAAATCACAACTAACCATGTTTGGTTCATGGCCACGGAATCATACCTAAATCCCATTCCAAATAATCAATTTTCTGGGGATGGGGTTCCTTTTCACATTATTGTCCTCCAATGGAAACATATTAACAGTTCACAGAAGCATTTTCACAAACATTTCATCTGCGATACTGCAAAAATCTCGCTGTACATCAACAAAGAGTAAGTCAAGCCTTTTGCACCAGACCGACGGTGAAAAAGATGAAGCCATGTTCATATTCGCTATACAAAGATCCAATCATGATAGCGAATGGAGTAATGGTACCTTGGCCGAGCTTGCGGGCGGGTGTGGGGTTGTGAAGATGATGAATGAAGCTCAACACTTCACGAATGGGTTGAATTCGCTATTTATTTCTTTTCCCCGGGATCTCCATATCAGCTCTACCCGAATAGTTAAATTCCGCAACTTTAGGGGAATCCAATTCTCGGGTGATTTTAGTCCATGTTGATGAATCCGTCCAAGCATTGTCTGGAATGGGATTCCATTACCATGCCGCATTCCAAGGTGAAGCAAACAAGATCTCGGTGTCATGGGCATATCGAAATTGGGTTTCAGAAAGTGGTGGCAGGACACAAGACTGGATTTCAAGATCAGCCAAGCGGAAAATCCCCGCTTGTTTATTGCAGATTGGCACGGTAAAGTACCCAGAGATGATTACCAGCAACAACCAAAAAGGAGAAAGAAAGAACACAGAGATGGGTATGAACAATAGGCAGTGACTCGATCCTACGACACCACTTTGCAATTAACAACATCATCATTTGCAAGGAAGCAGAAAATGGAAGTGACCAATTAACAAAGTCGCGAATCTCAGAAGAAAAAGAAATTTAAAAATCCAGAGAGAGAGAGAGAGACCCACCAGTCACAGCAAAAACAGAGAGAGCCTTGTGAGAGCGAGTGAGAAGCTGCCCCAGGCTGCTTCCGCCGTATGAAGAGCTCGATCAAATCAGTAAAACTATCCACAGAGGGACTGGCTTCCTTCCCAAAGGTGGCGTCACTGTAACGGACGGGTCCAGTGCGCTCCAGAAATCCATGGCGAAAAAGAAAAGATTCTTCTCTCATCCGGGGGCGATGTTATTTCAGGGAAAAGCGTTTCCCGAGAATCTGATATCGGTAAATAATCCTATCCGGTTTGTTAAAAGTCTCAAATAACATTATAAATATTTCAAATTAAATGTTTTACATATATCCAAACTATCATGTGTATTTTTTTTTATATATATCTTTTGGGCAAGACAATGTGTATATATCTTAACTTGAAGAATTTAAAGCCTGGCCACCGAAAGAAGAAACGTCCAAAATCAGCTTTCCTATAATGCAACCTGAGTATTGGTCAAGAAAAGGGAATCCACGTGCAATATGTATTGGACTTAGTCAGAATGGGGTTGTCCTAATCTTGCTTAGGACACAATTATATATATATATATATATATATGTGTGTGTGTGTGTTCTTACTTCTCGAAACAGTTAGACATTGGTTGATCAAAACGAAGATTGAAGCCTAGAAGCACTGTTTATTCTGAGTGCTTGATGTGCTGACGTTGACGTGAGAGACTTCTTGAAGTGCCGTTCGTCAAGTGCTTGGCAAGAGCTTATCTTCATTATTTTTTGTCTATGGAATTACATCAAGAATTCAAGTGTCGAAGCCGGTTAAATCTTGATATTAGATTTGTGTTTTAATTCCTTTACGAGATTGAGAGATTATTTCGCTAAGAATTTGATGATAAACACTGTTTGTGTTCTTGGATGTAATTAGGGCTTGGGAAACACTGAGAGTGTTTGTGTGACTCGAGTGTGATATGTAATTTCTGTGTATCGCTCGTTCTATAGTGAAATTCGTTGCTGCTCTTCCCATGGACGTAGGTCTCTACGACCGAACCACGTACATCTGGTGTTCGATTTATTTTACTCGTTCTGTCTAATTATTTGATCGATTATTTATTCCGCGCAATAATTGGTATCAGTGCTAGGCTTGTTTAAGTTGAAGCAAATCGATGGCAACAGAAGAAGTTAAAGGGAAAATCGACAAATTTGATGGTAAGGGCTTTGGTTTCTGGAAGATGCAGATAGAAGATTATTTATATCAGATGAAGCTGCACGAGCCCTTATTCGGGAAGAAACTAGAAACGATGAAGCAAGCCGATTGGGAATTGCTGGATAGACGAGTGATTGGTTTTATTCAGCTGACGTTGGCTCATAATGTCACGTTTAACATCGTTAAAGAGAAGACCACCGTGGGTCTGATGAAAACTCTGTCGGACATGTACGAGAAGCCATCTGTGATCAACAAGGTCTATTTGATGCGACGTCTGTTTAATTTGAAGATGAGCGAAGGTACATCAGTTACTAATCATATCAATGAATTCAATGTGATCGTTAGTCAATTGAGTTCAGTTGAAATTGACTTTGAAGATGAGGTACGTGCTTTGATTCTGTTATCCTTATTGCTTGTCAGTTGAAATACTATTGTTACTGCTGTTAATAATTCCTCTAGGTCGACAAGTTTGACGTTTGATGGGATTCAAGATTTAATTTTGAGTGATGATATCAGTGGAAGAGAATCTGGCGAATCTGTATTTGCTGCTTTAGTAGGTGAAAGAGGAAGAGTTAGTACTCGTGTTAGCAGAAGTAGTATGAACATGAATAGACGCAATCAGTCTAGAACTGACGGTTATGCCTGTTGAAACTGTGGCAAGAGGGAGCATCTTAAAAGAAATTGCTTTAAATTGAAAAAGGAAGCGGGTAAAGGAATTGAAGTTGAATCTGCGGATGATGTTGCGGCTATAACGAAAGATTCTGACAGTGTCGATTGTGTCTTGTCTGTTATTGAGAATTCGTCGTTTGATGGATGGGTTATGAATTCTGGTTGTTCTTTTTATGCTACACCAAACATGAACTTGTTTACTTCTTATCCATGTATGGATAATAGTAAAGTGCAGTTGGGAAACAACGCTGAATGCGATGTTATAGGTGTTGGTGATATTAAAATCAGAATGCATGATGGTATTGTGAGGACATTGACTAGAGTACACATGTTCCAGAATTGAAAAGGAACTTAATTTCCTTGGGTGCCCTAGATTCAGCTGGATGCAGGTATTCTTCACGAGGCGAAGTTTTGAAGATTGTTCGAGTTGCCCTGGTGATAATGAAAGGAGTCAAGCACAGTGGCCTGTATGAACTTCAAGATGAAACATTGATAAGTTTCGCTCCTAAGACGTCGACATCTGTTCGAGAGTTTAACGGCTACTCGAGGAAGGCCTGGGTGTTTGTGCGGAAGCACAAGTTTGTGTTGTTGTCAGAAATACGCGGTCGAGAGCTTTGATCGGAACGGAGACTAGTAAGTTGATTAAACATGTCCGAACTGACAGTGGCATGGAGTCCTTCTCGAACCTAGTAAATAAATTTTGCATGAAAAAGGGGCATAGTGAAACACCACACTAGTGCCAGCAAATCACAACAGTTTGTAGAATTGATGAGCAGAGCATTACTAGAGACGATCCGTAAAAAGATCTCTAGTGCCAGTATGGCTAGGAGAATTCCAATGGATGCGCGTAGTGTGGCGAGCTACATAGTGAATAGATCCCCATTGACTGCGATCGGATATCGAACTCCCGAAGAAATGTGGTCGGGTAATGTTGCTGATGATTCTATTTTTAGAATGTATAGTTGCTTGTATTATTATCAAGTAAGTGATGGTAAGCTTAATGTGAGGGCAATGTGCATATTTCATGGTTATGCACAAGGTGAGTGTGGCTATCAGTTGTGGTGCCCGAATATGAATTTACCTGTTTGTAGTAGAGAAGTCACCTTTGACGAGTTTCTAGTACTTCTGGCTAGGAGTGATTGTGGCAGTGTTAATATGGATCATGACGGTGTTCAGCTTGAGGTGGAGTTGCAATCAGAAACTCCTAAGGTAGCCGATACTAGCGAAGTAATCGACATAGATGATGCTTGTAGCGAGGTGGAACCTATAGAGTCAATGGTTGCTGTAACTACTGATATTGACAAGGTATGTTTTTAGTTTCTTGATAGATATGGATGCAATAGAGGTTTTACTTTATCTATGGTTAAGGAGCTTGTGCCAAATAGTCCTTATGGAGCAGTTAAAGGTGCATGTTCAGTTGGTGTTTTGATGAGGTCTTCGGTCATTGCGAAGTTCAAGCACGGCTTGGACTTGGATGATGTCTGTGGCGGATGAGCCCATTGGGGCTATTGGGATAGTAGCAAATGAAGTTCGAATTTTAGCCAAACTATTTTGACTTGGCTCAAACGTTGAGCCAAGGTGGAGATTGTTAAAATTGTGTCTCGAGTCTGAGCCCGAAACGAAATTGTAAATATTTCGAATTGAATATTTAACGGATATCCGAAATTGAACAAGATATCATACGTGCTTTTTTTGGATATCTTTTGGGCAAGACAACTTATGTATATCTCAACTTGAAGGATTTGAAGCTGTTGGAATGTAGGGGCCACTGAAAGAAGGAAAGTCCAAAATCAGCTTTCCTATTTAGTCTTGGAATCTTAGCGTGAAATCCAACTTGGCCTTTGGGGTTATTGAGTCAGAGAAAGAAGAAGCAAAGTAATCTTTGGAGATTCGCTTTTCTAATGCAAGCTAAGTCTTGGTCAAGAAAAGGGAATCCACGTGCAATTTGCCTTGGACTTGGTCAAAATGGGGTTGTCATTATCTTGCTTTGGACACACATATAAATGTGTTCTTCCTTCTCGAGACAGTTAGACGTTGGTTGATAAAAGCGAAGATTGAAGCTTGGAAGCACCAGTTATTCTGAGTGCTTGATGTGCCGACGTTGATGTGAGAGACTTCTTGAAGTGCCGCTTGTCGAGTGCTTGGTAAGGGCTTATCTTCATTGTTTTTTGTTCGTGGAATTACATCAAGAATTCAAGTGTCTAAGTCGGTTAAATCTTGAGGTTAGATTTGTGTTTTAATTCCTTTGCAAGATTGAGAGATTATTTCGCTAGGAATTTAGGGCTAAACACTGTGTGCGTTCTTGAATATAATTAGGGCTTGAAAAATACTGAAAGTGTTTGTGTGACTCGAGTGTGATATGTAATCTCCATGTGTCACTCGTTTTCTAATGAAATTCATTACTGCTCTTCTCGTGGACGTAGGTCTCTACGATCGAACCACGTACATCTGGTGTTCGATTTACTTTACTCAATCTGTCTAATTATTTGATCGATTGCTTGTTCCGCGTAACACGATTGATGATTATAGACCTCCTCAATCTTTTGGGAGATGGAGTGGATGGGCCCCTACACTTCCTTGCTCCATTGGCAGAGAGGTTCATGCACTTGCTTATCCACACATCAAACTCGACACATAGCTTTTCCAAATTTGTTTTTTTTTTTTTATATCTAGAAGAACCGATCATACATCGGTTTTTACAGTGTTAATAGTTGTTGTTCTTCAACTGGGGTCGGTTATTCTCTTCTTGTTCCATTTGGAGAAGGAAAGAAACAAGGTTAGATGTGGACTTTAGTGTATTTCTGGGGTGAGGCGAGAGCAACTGCATTGGCCATTAATAGACATGTTCGTATCTATTCATATATGCGTGCTTGTCCTCGGCTTTTTGTGGCTCAAAAGATTTGAAAATACAAATTAACAGCGTTCAGATCTTCTAGGGATTTGTTACTTGACATATTAGCAAACATCTTGCAAGCTCAATAGGGTTAGACTTTTCAAGATTCAAAATTCAATTTCGTTTTGTTTACTAAAGGAACTCTAAAAGGATCAAGAAAGTTAAACTCAGTGCAGCACTGCTGGTAGATTCTACAAGTCTTATGAATGATTGCAACGAGGTATTACTATATATTATAGTCGATGGTTTTCTTTCCGTCTTGACATTTTAACAAACATTTTTCATGCTTTTAACATTATGGAACAAAAAATGATAACACCGTCTATCACCTAGACCCAAAACATAAAATGCAGAATCATGGACATTATCAAATTCTTTACAAGAAACTATAACATATTTCCTTCAATCAAATTCTAAGCAGCAAATAGCCAAAGAATATTCTCAACGATGCCAAAGAAAGCGCCAATGCCACTAAAGCCCCGTGTCATTGATATCACAAAAAGCACAATGACAAAATTGGAATACTCATCAAACCAATAAACACCAACTGAATCAGACTCATACTGATAGATTACCTTGTGTTTCATCAAAGCACATATACGAAAATTTCGAGCAAATCAGTGAAAAATTGAGCAAAAAGGTCGAGCATTAGACATATTACCTTATATCTCCCGGGGTGAGGTAGAACCTCCAATTAGGCTTGACAAATGCAAACTCTAGAATCTACAGTAATTTCGAAACCGATTTCTAGGGTTTTGCTTGAAGAAAGATGGGCGGAAATGAAAATCATCAAATCTTCAGAAGTTAATTTCAAATTGGAGGGGAAGAGAGAACTTGAAGCTTTGTTGAGCTTCGTTGATGAAGAGCCAGCTTCAATGACGAGATTCAACGATGAAGATGAAGAGCTTCAGTAGAGAAGAGTCGGACCTTCATGATGGTAAGCGTCGATGAAGAGCTGAATAAAAGAAAAATGAGGGAATGAAAAAGAGCGGTCGTATCTCATAGAAGAAAGCGATAGACTCATATGTTGTCCACTGAGAGGGTAGAAGTTCGTATATTAAGATTGTTGTCGTCTATAAACGGGAATTGATGAAATATAGAAAAATTAGCTTGAAGACAAACCTGCAGCCAATGCAAATAAATAAAAAGAATGTTGATCCGAGCCCAACGAAATGACGTTGTATCCTTAAGACGAATTTGCCCCCTCAATCAGTATCCGAGGATGTTGAACAGATGTCTCCCAGAATAGAACGGATCGTGTTCTTCTAAAGTGGTACGTCTTCAAAGGACTCATTCGAACACAAGTTTGCAGAACAATCGCACAAATGATGAAGATAAAGAATGAATGACGAACATAATAATTGTATCTAATGCTTGTGTCTGATAGTCGATTTTAATGTGATGGCCAATGCTTTATATTTATAGAGAGTAAAGCAAAGAGTTACGAAGACATATGGCTTCGTCGAAAGGGTTCGTCGATGAAAAGGCACGATTTCGTCGAAAAGATTCTACGAAACGTCACAAGGTCACGCAATTTCATCAAAAAGATTCGACGAAATGAAACAACTCTTCATTTTTATTACGAATCGAAATAACTCTTCATTTCTCATTCAACTTATATGAAAAGTCCCAACAATCCCCACATGAATGAGAATTTCAATTATCAAAACTCTCCATGAAAACATGACATGCAATGTGTGAATATTCCATGAGAGAATGTTGCATCGAGATAAGTTGTCTGAAACTCTAAACTTTCCCTTGTGAGATTTATCGGACTTACTCGGTCAATCAGTAGATTTGATGTCTTTGAACTGTCGACTTTTTGTGTATGCCTAGATAATAGAAATCACACAACTATCTCTCGAACAAAGTTGATTCTCGCTGTTGTGTTCGTTTTGGCCATGAATACCGCCTGGTCTCATGAGTGCTTTAGAGAATTCGGTCTTTTTAATTATCATAGAAGCGCCCTCACTTCCCACTCACATAAGCGATTTCTGAATGTGCAATATATCACATACTTGATTCAAAATCATTAAAAGCTTATGCTTAGGCTATGTATGGTAACGTTTCTATTTCTAGGAAGAGTTTTAGAACATAAACATTTTTTTTATGTTTTTGTTCCCGGTTATGATTTCTACGAATAGAAACACGTTTGGTAACTGGAGGAAAATTTTGTTTCTGGAATAAAAAAAGAATAGAAATGAGTTTGGTAACTGCAAAAAAAAATTATGTTCTTCCATTTTCATTTAATAAAAGGGACTATATATAAAAATTAAGAAGCCTTTATCTTTTCAACTTATTAAATGAAATTAAGTCTCATTTGTTCAATTTAATAATCATCTGTGACTAATATATGTATAAGTAATTTATGCACGATTTATGAAATTACACTATGGATGAGATCAACTAAAACAAAAAAATAAAAGGAGGAGGAGCTAATTGGAATTGAACAATAAGAACATCAAATATGTTTTTCATACATAGGAAAAATTACAATTACGAGTCACACACAAATGTTCCCACATAGTTAAAAATATGATTATATAATTGAAAAATACAAAGTCATGGAATTTCAATCATATTGCAGTCCCTGTGTTACGCCCCGAACCCGTCGAGCTTGCGAACATCCCTGCAAGCAAACCACACAATCTCTCGCGGTCCCAAGATCCACAATCGAAGTCAAGAGATGTAATAAATACCTCATGCATGCGGAAGTGGTACTAAAATAAATCCCCGTACAATATAAGTTAAGTGGGACCTGGATAGCATAACAACTGTCATATATCATAACATATGGTTCGTACAAATGCCGGCTACTACAATCCACTAACAAACTGGGCGACGAAGTAGAACACAAAAAGAATCCCTTATGACATCCAAAAGAACATGGTCGGGTCGCCTCTAAAAGCTCAGGTCAACGAATTGGGGTCCTAAGATGAACTGCTGGAATCCTCGGTATCCTCGGCATCCACCGTTGGCTGGTACTCGAAGAAGGTCTTGAATGAGACCTCGATAGAATCCTCTATGATCGCCTCATGAGATGGCTCCGCAAGGTCCTCCTCGGTCGCCTCCAGGACGATGACCTCATCCTCCTCCATGGTGAAGTCCAGCATCGGGGTCTTCTCTGGCCCGTTCCTAGAACCAACCACGGACCCCTCTGGTAACTCCTGCTCCCAACAATCTGACACCAGGCAGGGATAACACCCTAGGGTATCTCATGGGGCTTCAGCAGCCCAATCTGCTCGTCCCCAACCCTCTCAAACCATGCCTCGAACCTATGAGGCTTCCGATCAGGACTACCCTCGTCGACCCATACAACCGTGCATTTCCTCACATAAATGTTCCCCTGACTATCTAGAAACTCATCAAAATACGCCGTCATTTCTTTGGGGTCCCCAAAACGTATGAGACATATATCTAAGGCATAGATCTATAAAATAAGGGTCCCCAAAAGGGTGAGATACACATCTCAGTAAAAGAATCCTAACCCTAAATTAGGTCGACCATCCACTCTGGTAGTCGTCTATCCCACAATTCCACTCACAGGCATATCAGGCATAAATCAATAAAACAACAACATACAGATGATTGGCATGCAACTATGACAACATGTCACATTTAGATGATAATGCACACCTTCTCCGCTATCTCACCACAACCACGTCTTCATGCCTGCCTCAATCTCCAGCCCGCGATCTTGTCGCATCAGGCTCGGTCCGCGTAAACGCATCAGACCGTCATCAGCAACCCGCGTAAACGCATAAGGTTCCGATGAATCTCCAGGCCAATAACATCATCTCATATCTCCGTCCCGCGAATAATTCGCATCAGGACCGTGGCCATCTCAACCCCGCAATTTCATCGCATCAGGGAGCCACAACACATCAACTCCACCCCGCGATTTCGTCGCATCAGGGTATCCATCTCCCACCCCGCGTCTCATACCCCTCAGGGCCTAGCCATGTCATGTTCATGCTACAATCATAACTCATGCCATGATTTTCAATTCATTTGCACACACACAATGCTAAGTGCCAATTTCAAGTGCAAATCATAAATCCCGTGGCATGCACAGCAAATCAAATGGTATCCGGGCATGGCAAATTACTCAGGCATAAACAATGTCACACGCAAACATCCTGTAACGTCTTAGGATATAAAGAAAGCTATCCCCTTGGACAAATACTCATAAATCCATCAGTTCAATTCCCGATCACCCAATTGAGTCCAATCTCCCTATCCTAAGTTTAGGAATTCCCTTACCTTGGATTTGATATCACCAAAATCACTTCTTGGATCCTCAAAATTTCGGCCTCCTGTGGTCCTAGACCGAACTCAACGCGCAACCTAATAAAATTCAACCAATTCCATCAATTTCTAAGTCCAATTCAACCATCCATGAATCCTAATCCTCCATAGCATAATTTTCAACATCTTAACATGTTTTAAGCATCCCTTTGAGTCCCATAATCATCTATTCTTGCTCCCACCAGAATCGATTTTGCACAAAACCGAACCGGTTCATTTCGGTTCTGTGTAAACCGTGCACTTCCAGCCCTAAATCTTCATCAAATCCTTTATCTATTCACTATCCTATCTCTTAACATGTCTATCTAAGGGTTCTTGAGGCTTACCGAGGGTTTGAAGTCAAATGGTCGCCGAAATCCCTTTGAAGTCGCCGGATTCCTCAAGTCAGTTTTCCCGGCAGATTCTGTCCATGATTTACAAGATTGATTCAAGGTCAAAATTTCATCAAATTGAACCTCAATTTTTATCACAGATTCCTACACATGTCTACTAGATCTCCACCAAATTTGGCCTCAAAACTCCAACAATTCGGCCTTCAAAGGGGTTAGAAACCGGACCTACCTCAGGTTGAGTTCTATTCTGTAGGCTCTCAGGAAAAATGCTTGCTCGGGACTCCTCGGTGCTCCAAATGGCACGATTCTTATTTGAGGACTTCGGCAAGATGTAGATCTACGTTGGTGTGGTTGGCTGGCGGTCAGATGGTGGTCGGAATGCCGTCGGAACGGCCGAACAGGAGGTTTAGTGGCGGTCGGCGATCGGCAGAAACAAAGGAGGAGAGGATGAAGATTTTCGGTGGTTCTTGGGTGTATGGCTGGCCAAATGAGTGAGGAGAGAGAGTGGAAATGTGTTATATACAAGGCTTGGTCAATGCTTTGAAAGGTAGGTTTGGCATAGTAGATTTGACCACTCTTTAAGGCATCCATTAACACTTGTTCCATTGTCAATCATGCTTTGATCCAATGGCCCTCATCTCTTTTTATTTTCGGCAGTCTTGAGGGGGTTTAATATCCATAATGTCCTTCTTCAAATGCTTGGGTAAGGTTCTAAGCTTGGGGGGTAAAAGGGTAATTTTACTTTCGACGTTCAGAACGTCGTTTTTCTCATTTCAGAATTTTTCGATAGGGCGACGACCAATCCGAATGACGTTGAAATTTTTGATTCTCCATTTCAAACTTTTCAAGACTCATTTCTGATGATTTCCTCTATCAGATGTGGTTCCAGCCTATCTCGAACTGACGGACAGCTTTTGCGGACTTTACGTGTATCGACCCTATGACTCTTATCACATTTAGGGCTTGTCAATTCATGGCAGCTTTGGTTGTCATGTAATTGTGAGGGTTTATCACTAGTCCCAATGGTTTCGATTGTCATTGTTCGATTTAGAAAAATTTTGCAAATCATACGTTGGTTAAGCGGCATCACCCGCGCTCCAATCGTATGACACTCGCAAGGCATCCCTTAATCGTTCTTAGATCGCCCTTTTTGTGGTTCTAAATATCCCCTCGACAATCCTTATGGTCAAAGTGCCATTTCTTATCCGAATTTCCAAGGTCCACGTACCATGTCTTGCGTTAGCCTTTCCCTTTTGGCCAGTCTACTCGAATTGATTAGATTCGAGCGAGATATGACTAAAATACATCTCTAGATTCATTTCTCATTAATGAGTCTGAAATTGACTGGAAACCAGAATGTCACACCCTAACTCTTTTATTTGCAATTCTTTTCCTAAGTTTGTTCATCTCACTTGCCTGCACATCTGATACACCATTAGTAGGCTCTTCTTCTGTAGATACGTATGCATAGTAAGGATCACCATAAATGGAAGTTTTTGTCCATCCTATCTTGATCGCGAATATAATTGTGAAGAACGCAACAAGCAATCATAATGAGCGCTTGCTTTCGAATTGGAAAGGAAGGCATGTGTTGTAATATAAAGAACCGTTTCTTCAGTGTACCAAATGCTCTCTCAATTACGTTCGAAGTGAAGAGTGCCTATGATTGAATATTTCTTTTGTTGTTGTAGGCCGTCTCTCTCTACCTCTATAATCATCCAAATGATACCGTTCATCTTTAAACGGCGTCAAAAATCTTGGAAGTGCTGCATATCTAGAATCTACCACGTAATATTTGCCTACAATAGGGTATAATATATAATTGTTATGAAATGCACCGCAATATGATCATAAGCAAACTACTACTGATAGACAAAGAAAAATACCTGTCATGCCCCGAACCTGTTAGGTATGCAAAATCTCACTAGGGCCATCTTGTCTCGGTGGTACCCAAGATCCGTCGGCCAACCATTTATAACTTTTAAATGATACAAACATACGAAAGCAATGAAACTTCTCTATATAATTCAGACTTAAGATGACTTAGGACATAGGGTACGCCTTCTTATAAACACCGACTATAGGTTCTGAGGATACAACTTTAACTTCAAGGTGATATGAAATCCCTAAAGTCTCAAAAGTGTAAATCCATTTCCTATAATTAATTCTTCAAATACCGATAATTGGCAAGCCTAGATTTCCATCACCTAGGACTTGAAAAAGTTAATCCTATGATGGGGTGAGATATAAATCTCACCAAGTTCACCCTAAACCTAGACCAGGCCATTAGTTCTCCCAGATTATGCAATAAAACAATAGATAAGGATTCATTGATAAAACAACACATGATGATAAAACATCAAGTTACCTCGATATGTCTGGCATAACGCAATCACGATTCAAGGACAATCATATCATTACAACTAAGCTTCATACTAGCGCAGCCTTAGGTTTATAAGCAAAGGTGTCTCCTCAATTTCATCACAACTTTCAATTCCAATGGCCAAGCCCGCATTAATACCCATCAGGGTAATCACAAATTTAATCCCAATGGCCAAGCTCGCGTTAATACGCATCAGGCTAATCAAGATCTTGATTGGCAACCTGCGTTCTGACGCATCAGGTTCCAAAGGTCATTTCGATACTTGTGTCGACAAGTATTAAGACTATCTCGTGTTCTGACGCATCAAGATATCAATTTTCTTTTCAATAGCTACGCTCACGTCAATATGCCTCAGGCTTGGTCCGCGTCAATATGCCTCAAACCATCAAATTGACAAACCTGCGTTAAACACATCAGGTTTTCAATGCCATTCTCGGCATGTGTCCACACATAATCAATCTCGTCTCGCGTTTCAACGCATCAGGACATTAGCCACCACAACCCCGCGTCTCAACGCATTAGGGTACCAGCCATCATAACCCTGGGTCTCAACACATCAGGGTTCCACAAGCTCTTAGGCTCACAAAGCAAACTCACCTCTTAAGGAACTTCATAATCAAGTACAATTTTTATGAGTCAAGTAATGAATCATGGTCATGTGAGATGTCAAGGCCATATGTCACATAGCCATACCGGCATCCATGTCAATCGAATGCACACAACAATAATTTAGTCGTGAGAGTTATAATTTCTCATCATCAGGAGTACACATGACTCACACCTCCATTATCTTAGTCGATCATGAATAATCAATGCAGTAGACTCCCAAATTCATCAATATATCATCCAACTGCATCCAATAGTGTCCTAACTTCCTAGCAAAGGGTTAGGAGTCACTTACATTTCAAATTAATCCGTAAAATTCCCTCCAAGACTCCTCCAAAGATTCGGTTCCCTTGATCCCAAAACAGGACAGCCGTGCGACCTAGTCCAAAGTTCGTCAAACGATCAATTTTTCTATTTCAATCACCAATTCACGGAGCATACACCTCCTTAACATCTCAATTAACAATATAGTATGTCTTAATGATGAATTTAAAGCATGGAGACACCTTTCACAGCCCTCAAAGAGCTTGGATCATCCAAATCGAAACAGGGTAGAATTCGGTTCTGCCCTCTACCTCCTTAATCAGTCCATAATTCAACTCTAAACCTTGATTTACTACAAAATCAACTTTCTAACATGTCCTGCTACATCTATAGGAGTCTTACCAAAAGTTTTGGAGCAAGTCGAAGCCTTGAAGTGCCGCAAACGACCTTGGTTCTACTCGATCCATCGGCGGCAGATTTCGCTCCACAGAAACCCTCGCAAATCTTTCATGGAAACCCATCTAAACCCAATCAAACTCACAATTTCAGCTCAGTCAACACAAGTACTATGAGTTAAGAAGTCCTCACCGAAAATTTGAAGCAATTTGAAGTCTTGAAATGGCTAAACGAAGACCTTCTTCCAACTTGGTCAGAATCTGCCCCGTCTGGACCTTTGTCCACTCCAATCGAGCTATGGGAAGATCTACTGGGCCAAATTGAGCTAATAATATGTCTATGGAAAGATAGGACAATAAACTTTCATTTGATAGTGGTTTTACCTCTATCCAGTATCGAACAAAAGAGATATGATCGAAACAGTGGGACAGGTTGGGTCTAGTCGGGCAGCAGAGCTCAGTGGAAGAGGAAAAGAAAGAGAAAAATGAGAGGAAGAGAGGGGAAAGGTGGTCCATGAAAATGAGGAAGAAGAAGAAAGGATTAGGCTTGATCTCACTTGGTCAACTTCTTTGAATGGTAGGTTAAAAGCTTGCATTAAATGCTAACTAATCACATAATACCACTTGTCTCCATCTCTACTATGCCACTTGTCTTCATCTAAACAATATTTTGGCTCACATTGACTTTCACTGACCAATATTCCCTCACATTTTCGGCAGCCATGGTGTCTTGGAAATGACCAAATTGCCCATCTTCATTTGCTAAGACAAGGTCAATCCTTGAGGGCAAAATGGTAATTTTGCTCTCGCCGTCCGAAACGTCGTTTTTCCAATTCAATTTATCTTCGATGAGGCGACGTCTAATTCAATTAGAAAGGTTGTAATCTTTATTTTTATTTTTCAATTTTGAGATTCCATTTCATATATCAAGCCTTGAGGAGTCGGAAATTCGGAATGTCACAACTCTTCTCCCTTAAAGAAATTTCGTTCTCGA
The DNA here is from genome assembly GCA_028455895.1 of Rhodomyrtus tomentosa. Classification (NCBI taxonomy): domain Eukaryota; kingdom Viridiplantae; phylum Streptophyta; class Magnoliopsida; order Myrtales; family Myrtaceae; genus Rhodomyrtus; species Rhodomyrtus tomentosa. Next base: position 24,483,425 of record JAPCWY010000009.1, on the reverse strand, counting down.
AATTTGGAACCTTATAACCATCTAGTTCCTTGGGGTATTGGCGTCTCATTGCATTCTCATTCTTCCGGATAATTCCTTTCATGACTTGACGATCTTACTTGTCCTTTCCGACCAAAGCCATCTTTCCCTAAGACTTGTCTCCTTTAGTCCTCAATCTGATTTGCTTCTCTCCATTCTCTTTCGATATTCCTAACATCTGTTAGTAGTTCATCTTCAAGCGTTCACATCATCTCTTTCATTTGTCCATCACCATTATTACTAAACCATCGCCTGAATGCACTCTTTTATGTCCATACCATTCGACGTATCAATCCTTTCAAGGGCATGCCTTTTTCTTGTCGGCACGTTTAATACTTGACCTCATGTTTGTCACGCCCTGCGCCTCGGACACGAGCACGCGACTCCCTGCAAGCAAAACAAACATCTCTCGTGGTCCCAAGATCCTCAAATAAGTCGAGAGACACGATATATATCAAGCATGCGGAAGCATTAATGAAATAACTCCTCCGTACAAAATATAAATGGGACTTGGATAGCGTAAATACTGTCATACAAATGTCCAACTGTTCATACAGGTACATAGCTACTAAATCCGCTAACACGAGGGGCGCGGGGTAAGTACACAAAAAGGGTTCATCATCAACATCCAAAAGAGACGAGGTCAGGGTCGCCACCAAAGGATCAATTTGACAAACTGAGAGTATCTAAGACGAGCAGTTGGAGTCCACAGTGTACTTTGCGTCCTCCGTGGGCTCATACTCTAAGAAAGTCTCTAAGCAGACCTCGATAGTATCCTCCATGGTTGCCTTGGCAGATGACTCCGCAAGATCCTCCTCAGTCGCCTCCAGCACAATGACCTTGTTCTCCGTGTCCTCTAAGGTTGGGGTCCTCTTCGGTCCAATCCTGGAACCGGCAACCGACCCCTCAGTCTGGTCTAAGTCCCGAGTGGGGTGACACTAACTAGGGACAACTCCCTAGGGCACCTCATTGGGCTTCAGCGGCCCGATAGACATGTCCTCGACCTTCCTAAACCAGGTCTCATATCGATAAGGCTTCCAGCTCGCACTACCCTCGTCTACCCAAACAACAACACACTTCCTTACATAAATAGTTCCCTGTCCGTCAGGAAACTTATCAAAATAAGTGGACATCTCCTTCGGGTCTCAGAAACGAATAGGCACATCGTCAAGGCCTAGTATCTGTAAAAATAAGGGTCCCCAACGGGGTGAGATATACATCTCAGAAAAAGAGTCCTAACCCTAGGTTAGGCCGACCGTCCACTCAGGCAGTCACAGACCCCAATAATTCAACCTCACAGACGAAGAGGCAAGTATAATAAAAGAAGACAATATACAAATGACAAGCATGCAGCTATGACATCACGCACACTCAGATAATTACGCACACCCGTCCCGCCACTTCACCACATCACCATCTCTCGCCTGCCTCATTCTCATGCCTACGATTAGATTGCATCAGGCTTGGTCCGTGTAAACGCATCAGACCGTCATTGACAACTCGCGTAAACGTATCAGGTTTTAATGATACTCCAGGCTAGTGTCGACACCTCATATCTCCATCCCGCGTAAAAGCATTAGGACCGTGGCCATTTCAACCCTGCGATTAGATCGCATCAGGGTGTCACACAACTTCAACCCCGCGCCTCGGCGCCTTAGGGTACTCATTCCACCACCTCGCGTCTCATACACATCAGGGTCTTGCCATGTCACACTCATGCCGTGATTTTCAATTCATTTCACATAAATAACAACAGGTGCAGTTCAGGCTCAATTCATATACTCATGGCATGCAAGGCAATCAAGTGACACTTAAATATGGCAAACAATTCAAGCACAAGCAATCACATGCACAAATCCCCTATAACAACTTAGGATGCACCAAGAACATTCATCTTGAAATCTCTCACCAATCAACCAATTTATCACTCGACGTACCCAATTGAGTACAATCTTCCTATCCTAAGTTTAGGATTTTCTTACCTTGAGTTTAATGCTACAAAATTCTCTTCTTGAGCCCTCAAAGATTCGGCCCTCAATGGTCCAAGGCCAATCTCATCGCACAATCTAGAAAATTCCAACCAATTGTCAATTTCCATGTCCAATTCACCCATCCATGAATCACAAACCTCCATTAACACATCCTCATCATTCTAGCATGCCTAAATTACCAATTTGAGACTGAAAACCCATAGCCATCAGCCTCCACAGATTCGGTCTTGCACAGAACCGAACCGGCTATTTTCGGTTCTGTGCAAACCGAGCATAACCAGTCCTAAATCTCCACCAAAACCATCATTTAATCACTAACCTACTTCTTAACATGTCTATCTAAGGGTCTAAGAGTCTCACCGAGAGTTTGAAGTCGCGTCGTCGCCGGATCCTCCAAGTCAGTAAACTGGCAGTTTTTATCCAAGGTTCACAAGAACCATTTGGGGTCAAAATTTCATCAAATCAAACTCAACTTTTTACCACAGATAGATAAACAAGTCCCCTAGATCTTCATTAAATTTGGTCATAAGATTCCAACATTTCGATGTCATAAGGGTCAGAAACTCAGTCTACCTCAGATTGGATCAGTTTTAGTCGGCTTTCGGGGAAATGCTTGGCCGTAGCTCCTCCGTGGTCCAATCGACGTGCTTTCACTTCGAGGAGGTCGACAAGAGGTGGGGCTAGGCTCAGGTAGTCGGCTTGCCCGCTGGTGGTCGCCAGAAAGTGGCGTCGGTGGCAATGAACAGGAGCTTAGAAGCTGGTCAGCGATGCAGAAAGAGAAGAGAAAGAGAAGAAGAAGTTGGCGTGAGCTAGGGGGTGTATGGCCGGTCAAGGAGAGGTGAGAGAGAGTGAAAAATAGTTATATTCAAGGCTCAAGGTCAATGGTTGAACGGTAGGTGGATAAAGGTGGACATGACCACTCTAAACTTGATCTTTGGACACTTATCCTAAGTGTCATTCCAACTTGATCCAATGGCCACAATTGATCCTCCTTTTTTGACAGCCTTATGGTGGTTTAAAAGACCAAAATGCCCTTCTTTATTTGCATGGGCAAGGCTTAAACTTGAGAGGCAAAATGGTAATTTTACCCCCGACGTCCGGAACGTCGTTTTTCTCGTTCCAATATTCTTTGATAGGGCGATGGCCAATCCGAATATAATGTTGGAATTTTTTATTCTCTATTTTCAATTTTCAAGATTCGTTTCTGATTATTTTCTCTATCGGACGTGGTCCCAACCTATCCGGAACTGACGGATGATTTTTGCAGACGTTACGTGTATCGACCTTGTGATTCATATCACTTTTAAGGCTCGTCAATTCGTGGCGACTTTGGTTGTCACGTAATTACGAGGGTCTATCACTAGTTCCTATGGTCTCGATCGTTACTATCCGATTAATGGAAATTTTGCAAATCATACGTTAGTTAAGCGGCATCACTCGCGCTCCAATCTCTTAACACTAACAAATGCATTCCTTAATCGTTTTTAGATCGGCCTTTTTATGGTTCTAAATATCCCCTTGACAATCCTTATGGTCAAAGCGTCATTTCTCATCCGAGTTTCCTAGGTCCACGTACCTTGTCTTGTGTTAGCCTTTCCCTTTTGGTCAGCCTACTCAAATTGATCAGATTCGAGCGAGATACGACTGAAATACATCTCTAGATTTACTTCTTATTAATGAGTTTGAAATTGACTGGAAATCAGAATGTTACAACTCTTCCCCCTTACAAAAATTTCGTCCTCGAAATTTACATCAAACTTAATTACTCAAATAAATGGGGGTGTTGTCGCCTCATCGTCTCTTCGTTTTCCCACGTGACAGCTTCCGTTCCATGGTGCTCCTACACTACTTTGACCAGTGGAATCTTCTTAGTCCTGAGGGTTTGCTCCTTCTGATCCTCGATCCTTATCGGTCTCTCCACGTAAGACACCCGGTTGTCCACTTCTATAGTGTCGTAGTCTAGCACATGTGTCGGATCTGGTTCATACTTTTGCAGTATCGACACGTGAAAAACATTATACACCTGGGATAGATTAGGCGGCAAGTCAAGCCTATAGGCCAAGGTTCTAATCTGCTCCAGTATCTTGAATGGGCTTACAGACCTTGGGCTCAGCTTTCTCTTCTTTCCAAATCGGATAGTCCTCTCATCGGTGGCACCTTGAGGAAGGCGTGATCGCCCACTCGAAACTCCAAGGGCTTGCGCCGGTTATCTGCGTAGCTCTTCTGACAACTCTGTGCCATTCTCAGCCTATTCCGAATTATTTTCACTGCTTCCACTGATTGCTCTACCAGTTCTAGGCCTGTGATACTCCTTTCTCTAACCTCATCCCAGCAAATCGGGGTTCTGGAGGCCCTACCATAGAGTGCTTCGAATGGTGCCAACTGGATACTCTGCTGGTAGCTATTATTATAAGCAAACTCTACCAAATGTAGCTGATCTTCCCACCCACCTTTAAAATCAATGACGCATGCACGCAGCATGTCTTTAAGCGTATGTGTCATCCTTTCTGACTGTCCGTCCTTCTGTGGGTGATACGCTGTGCTAAACTGTAGTCGGGTTCCTATGGCATCTTGCAAGCTTTTCCAAAAGTTTGCCGTGAATTTGGGATCTCTATCAGAGGTAATCGTCACAGGCACTCCGTGCAGCCTCACTATTTGTCTCATGTACAACTCTGCATACCGAGATGAAATGTGCGGATTTGGTCAATTTGTCCACGACTACCCATATAGAGTCGTGACCTCTTTGGCTCCTTGGAAATCCCATCACAAAATCCATAGTCACATGCTCCCACTTCCATTCGGGTATCTCCAGTGGCTGTAATAGTCCTCCAGGCTTACATCGTTGCGCTTTCACTTGCTGACATGTCAAACACTTAGCCACATACTTTGCTACGTCCACCTTCATCCCGTTCCACCAATAATGTTGTCGCAAGTTCTGATACATTTTTGTACTCTCAGGGTGGATGCTATAATTGCTCCTATGAGCCTCTGACAAGATCCTTTCCCTGAGTCCTTCATCCTTTGGTACACACAATCGTCCTCGGAACTTCAAAATTCCGTACTCTGACACCTGAAACTCGGGCTTTCTCTTCGTCACGTACATCTCTAAAATTTTCTAAATTTTCGAATCCGTAGACTGTAGGGTCTTTATTCCCTCTTGGACCTTGGGTTCCACCCTCAATGTAGCCATTAAGCTAGACAATTGGCAGACTTCTAGTCCGAACTTAAAGTCTCTTAAATCTTCAATCATCGACCAACTTTTCACTAGCAGACATGCGATGCTCGACTTCCGGCTAAGTGCATATGTAACTCTGTTAGCTTTCCTAGGGTGATATAATATATCACAATCATAGTCTTTGAGCAGCTCCATCCAACTACGCTGCCTCATATTCAGCTCTTTCTAGAAAAACTGGTGCTTTAAGCTCTGGTGGTTGGTGTAAATCTGAAACTTTTCGCCACATAGGTAATGTCTCCAAATCTTCAGAGCAAATACAATCGCCGCTAACTCCAGGTCATGAGTTGGGTAGTTCATTTCATGTGGCCTCAACTGTTTGGATGCGTAGGCCACTACTCTTCCATGCTGCATCAGTACACAGCCCAATCCTTTCAGCGAGGCATCGCTGTATATCTCGTAACCTCCCGGTCCTGATGGAATTGTTAGCACTGGTGCGGTTGTCATTCTATGTTTGAGTTCCTGGAAACTCTTCTCGCACTTGTTTGTCCATTCAAACCTTGTTTTCTTCTTCGTTAATCGCGCTAATGGGATGGCTATGGATGAGAATTTCTCCACAAAATGCCTGTAGTATCCTGCTAGTCCCAAGAAACTTCTGACTTCAGTGACCGTAGTAGGTCTAGGCCAATTCGTTATAGCCTCGATCTTTGCAGGATCCACTGCAATTCCTTCACCAGATACCACATGACCAAGAAATGCTACCCTGCTCAGCCAGAACTCGCATTTACTCAACTTCGCGTATAGCGAATGCTCCCTCAGGGTTTGCAGGACAATCCTCAGGTGCTCTTCATGTTCTGCATCACTCCTCGAGTAAATCAAGATGTCGTCAATAGAGACTATGACGAATCTGTCCAGGAATTTCTTAAATACTCGATGCATCAGGTTCATAAAAGCAGTTGGAGCGTTGGTCAAACCAAACGGCATTACCGTAAACTCATAATGGCCATACCTCATCTTAAAGGCGGTCTTAGGTATGTCTTCCTTCTTGATTCTCAACTGGTGATACCCTGTTCTCAAGTCAATCTTTGAAAATACCGCCGCTTCTTGCAACTGATCAAACAGATCGTCAATTCTCGACAATGGATATTTGTTCTTCACTGTCACTTGGTTCAGCTATCGATAGTCGATGCATAGACGCAAAGACCCATCCTTCTTCCTTACGAATAGCACCAGTGCTCCCCACGGTGAAGCACTCGGTCGGATAAATTCCTTGTCCAACAGTTCCTGCATCTACACCTTTAACTCTTTCAGTTCTGATAGAGACATCTTGTAAGGTGCCTTCGAGATCGGTTCTGTCCTAAGGGCTAACTCGATTACAAATTCTATTTCCCATTCCAGTGGTAATCCTAGCAACTCTTGGGCAAATACATCAGGAAATTCACGCACTATCGGGATACTCTCTAACTTTGGCTCTTCGGTGGTCGTGTCCATTACTGCCACTAAGTATGCTTGACACCCTTCAGACATCAGCTTGGTCACTTCTAGAGATGAGACTAAGGGAATCGAGATTCCTCCTCGACTTCCCACCAATTCAAAGCTAGGACGACTTCTCAGATAAAACCGGATTATCCTACTACCACAATCCACTACTGCCCCCTGTTTACCCAACCAATCCATTCCTATGATTACGTCAAAATCGTACATAGGCAATACAGCTAGGTCAATACTCTCCTTACTCTCTCCAATCACGATTTCACAACCCGTACAACCCAATGAAACCAATATATTATCTTTTAATGGAGTGGCAACATGTAGAATTATATTCAACGGTTTCAATTTCGTACCCACCAAATCAACAAACTGTACATACACAAATGAATGCGTAGCACCAGGGTCAAACAATGCGTATGCAGCTTGGTTGCACAAGTAAATCGTATCTGTGACCACACTTGGTGCTTCCTTCGCCTCTCTGCGGGCTACTGCATACACCCTTCCCTATGCCGATGGTCGATTCTGCTTGATTTGGGGAGTAGTTGTCGATGTTCCAGCCTGCGGTCTCTGCCCTTGAGGTCGATTTATCGGAGCTTGATTTGTGCACGTCCTCATCTGGTAGCCCAGTTGACCACACTTAAAGCAAGCTTTTGTCCTTACCGGGCATGGCCCATTTCCATGCCTCTTGCCACAAAGGCGGCAGCTCTAGTTTGTGGGATTTGGCGGCTTCACGATATTTTTCCTTACTGGAGGCACAAAACACCTGTTGCCCACCATCGATCTCCTGCCCATCTGGCGATTATCTCTGAATGGTGTAAACTGCGATCCAGTTGCGGTATTCTTCTCCTTCAAGTCTCTTTCTATCATCTGGCCCCGTTCGTATATCTCCTTATAAGTCCTCAGATTTAAGGCAATCATCTGACTACAGAGCTTAGGCCTCAATCCGTCCCTAAAACTCCTTGCTTTCTCCTGAGGATCCTCTACAGATCGAGGTGCGTACCTCGACAGCCTTGAGAACTCGGCCTCATACTGATCTATCGTCAGCTGGTTTTGGCGCAACTGTAGGAATTCCACCTGCTTTCTTTCCCTGGTCGTCTCCGAGAAATACTTGTCATTGAACGCTGTCTTAAAGGCATCCCAGTTCATGGCCGTTCCTTTAGGGAAAACTCCATTCTTGGTGGTAGCCCACCAATCATTTGCAGTACCCTCCAGCTGGTACACTGCTAGCAGCACCTTTTCTTCGTCCGTGCACCTCAGCACACCAAAAGCTTTCTTTAACTTCTCAATCCATCTAGGTGCTAGCTCGGGATCTTCAATCCCATCAAACTGTGTCGGCTTCAGCTTTATGAACTGCTCCACTAGTTAACCCATCTGTCTGGCCACGACTATTTCCTCTTGGGCATTCATAGCTTCATTGCCCTGGTCATGTTCATTTTGGTTTCCATTGCTACTGTTGTTGCCGTTGTTGGCGTTGACGGCAGCTGTGGCAGCTCCTACTACTTGGGCGATGGCAACGTCCCGATCTTGGGTTTACCTATCAATCAAGTCACCAATTCTCTCTAGCGCCCTCAGCACGCCATCCATTCTTGGGTCCTCAGCTACAGGCGGCCTCGAGTTAGAGGCTCCGCCTCTGGATCTTCCAGATCTTCTAGACGGGTTGCTCATCCTTATCCCTTTTTACTGAACCTGGTCCACCACTAGTTCAACAAGGAGTTAGTAACTCACTCATTCATCCACATTCGGAGCTACTAACTAATCCTCAACAAAGACAGTCACAATACAGCAGTACCCCATATAATAAACTCTAGAAACATTTCAACAAATAACTCATGGCTATTTCTCAGTCCCGTTTACTCCAACGGCTCACTAAAATAGGCCGTACTCATTCACTTATCAAGCTATACTCATTCACTTATCAGGCCAAAATCCAGAAATGACCTTCAACGCTAAGCAGGGAACTTAATCCTCATGCCTTACCACAACTCTGCCAAGGTCAAACACCAATCATAAGTACCAGGTCACATGCTATACACCCCATGCCTTATCTTAACCAGTCTCCTAAGGTCTCGCTATCCATTCAAGTCCCAACTTAATCCTCATTACTCCAGTCCTCAATAAACTTTGGATCGAGCTGACCTTGCTATGATACCAAGCAAACGGGCATGTCACTCCCCGCGCCTCGGGCACGAACACGCGACTTCCTGCAAGCAAAACAAACATCTCTCGTGGTCTTAAGATCTTCAAATAAGTTGAGAGACATAATATATATCAAGCACGTGGAAGCACTAATGAAATAACTCCTCCGTACAAAATATAAGTGGGACCTGGAGAGCGCAAATATTGTCATACAAATGTCCAATTGTTCATACAGGTACATAGTTACTCAATCCGCTAACACGAGGGGCAACGGGGTAAGTACACAAAAAGGGTTCATCATCAACATCCAAAAGAGACGGGGTTAGGGTCGCCACCAAAGGATCAAATTGACAAACTGGGAGCTCCTAAGATGAGCACTAGAATCCTCGGTATCCTCTGCGTCCTCCGTAGGCTCATACTCTGAGAAGGTCTCTGAGCGAACCTCGATAGTATCCTCTATGGTCGCCCTGGTAGATGGCTCCGCGAGATCCTCCTCAGTCGCCTCCAGCATAATGACCTCGTCCTCCGTGTCCTCCAAGGTCGGGGATTTCTTCCGGTCCAATCCTAGAATCGACAACCGACCCCTCAGCTTGGTCTAAGTTCTGAGTGGGGTGACACCAACTAGGGACAACTCCCTGGGGCACCTCATAGGGCTTCAGTAGTTCGGTAGACACATTTCCGACCTTCCTAAACCAAGCCTCATGTCGATGAGGCTTCCAGTTCGTACTACCTTCGTCTACCCAAATAATAGTACACTTCCTTACAAAAATAGTTCCCTGCCCGTCAGGGAACTCATCTAAATAAGTGGACATCTCTTTCGGGTCTCCGAAACGAATAGGCCACATCGTCAAGGCTTAGTATCTGTAAAAATAAGGGTCCCCAACGGGGTGAGATACACATCTCAGCAAAAGAGTTCTAATCCTAGGTTAGGCCGACCGTCCACTTAGGTAGTCACAGACCCCAATAATTCAAGCTCACAGACGAACATGCAAGTAAAATAAAAGATGACAATACACAAATGACAAGCATGCAGCTATGACATCACGCACACTTAGATAATTACACACACACGTCCCGCCACTTCACCACATCCACCATCATCTCTCGCCTGCCTCATTTTCATGCCCGCGATTAGATCGCATCAGGCTCGGTCCGCGTAAACGCATCAGACTGTCATTTGCAATCAGCATAAACGCAACAAGTTTCAATGATACTCTAGGCCAATGTCGACACCTCATATATCCATCCCGCGTAAACGCATTAGGACCGTGGCCATCTTAACTCCACGATTAGATCGCATCAGGGCTCCACACAGCTTCAACCCCGCGTCTCGGTGCCTCAGGGTACTCATTCCACCACCCCGCTCTCATACATATCAAGGTCCCGTTATGTCACACTCATGCCATGATTTTCAATTCATTTCACATAAATAACAACAGGTGCAGTTCAGGCACAATTTATATACTCATGGCATGTAAGGCAATCAAGTGACACTTAAACATGGCAAACAATTCAAGCACAAGCATTCGCACACACAAATCCCCTATAACAACTTAGGATGCACCGAGAACATTCATCTTGGAATCTCTCACCAATCAACCAATTTATCTCTCGATTCACCCAATTGAGTCCAATCTTCCTATCCTAAGTTTATGATTCCCTTACCTTGAGTTTGATGCTACAAAGTTCTCTTCTTGAGTCCTCAAAGATTCGGCCCTCAATGATCCAAGACCAATCTCACCGCACAACCTAGAAAATTCCAACCAATTGTCAATTTCCATGTCCAATTCACCCATCCATCACAAATCTCCATTAATACATCCTCATCATTCTAGCATGTCTAAATCACTAATTTGAGACTCAAAACCCAAAGCCATCAGCCTCCACAGATTCGATCTTGCACATAACCGAACCGGCTATTTTCGGTTATGTGCAAATCAAGCATAACCAGTCCTAAATCTCTACCAAATCCATCATTTAATCATTAACCTACTTCTTAACATGTCTATCTAAGGGTCTAAGAGTCTCATCGAGGGTTTGAAGTCGCGTTGTCGCCGGAATCTCTTTGAAAGCCATCGGATCCTCCAAGTCAGTAAACCGGCAGCTTTTGTCTAAGGTTCACAAAATCCATTTGGGGTCAAAACTTCATCAAATCAAGCTCAACTTTTTACCACAGATAGATATACAAGTCCCCTAGATCTCTATTAAATTTGGTGACAAGATTCCAACATTTCAATGTCCTAAGGGTCAGAAACTCGGCCTACCTCAGATTGGGTCAGTTTTCGTCGGCTTCCGGGGAAATGCTTGGCCGTTGCTCCTCCGTGGTCCAATCGATGTGCTTTCACTTCGAGGAGGTCGACAAGAGGTGGGGCTAGGCTTAGGTAGTCGGCTTGCCGGCTGGTGGTCGCCAGAAAGTGGAGTCAGCGGCAACGAATAGGAGCCCAGAAGTTGGTCGACAACGTAGAAAGAGAAGAGGAAGAGAAGAAGAAGTTGGCGTGAGCTGGGGGATGCATGGCCGGTCAAGGTGAGGTGAAAGAGAGTGAAAAAGAGTTATATTCAAGGCTCAAGGTCAATGGTTGAATGGTAGGTGGATAAAGGTGGACATGACCACTCCAAGCTTGATCTTTGGACATTTGTCATAAGTGTCATTCCAACTTGATGCAATTGCCACAATTCATCCTCCTTTTTTGGCAGCCTTGGGATGATTTAAAAGACCAAAATACCCTTCTTTATTTGCATGGGTAAGGCTTAAGCTTGAGGGGCAAAATGATAATTTTACCCCCGACGTCCGGAACGTTGTTTTTCTCTTTCCAATATTCTTCGATAGGGCGACGGCCAGTCCGAATATAACGTTGAAATTCTTGATTCTCTATTTTCAATTTTCAAGACTCATTTCTGATTGTTTTCTCTATTGGACGTGGTCCCAGTCTATCCCGAACCGATGGGCGGCTTTTGCAGACGTTACGCATATCGACCTTGTGATTCATATCACATTTAGGGCTCGTCAATTCATGACGACTTTGGTTGTCATGTAATTACGAGGGTCTATCACTAGTTCCTATGGTCTCGATCGTCACTGTCTGATTAAGGTAAATTTTGTAAATCATACTTTGATTAAGCGGTATCACCCGCGCTCCAATCGCATAACACTAGCAAATGCATTCCTTAATCGTTCTTAGATCGGCCTTTTTATGGTTCTAAATATCCCCTCAACAATCCTTATGGTCAAAGCACCATTTCTCATCCAAGTTTCCTAGGTCCACATACTTTGTCTCACGTTAGCCTTTCCCTTTTGGTCAGCCTACTCGAATTGATCAGATTTGAGCGAGATACGACTGAAACACATCTCTAGATTTACTTCTTATTAATGAGTCTGAAATTGACTGGAAATCAGAATGTCACGTTGTTCGACTAACCAAACTTTCAATCCATTCTATCGATAATACCCATGCAAGTTTGGCACACCTTTATGTCATCCCAAGGAACACCATAATCCTCCCTTTGAATTTCTAATGAGGTCATTTCTTAAGTTCCTTTTCAATATTGGACTCGTACTCTCGCCCATGGGACTTTAAGATTTCTACCCTCAACTTTGAGGTTTCTTTCCTAGGTATCCAAAAATCTGGATTTCCTCCCTGTTCTATCAATTTCCATAACCCCATAAATGTTAGGGTCTGTTCATTGCAGCATCTCAATTCCTTTGTGACTTCAGGCTTGATGCTTCAGGTAGTTATCAAGCTAGTCAATTGGCAACCTTCCAATTTAGGAGTTAAATCTCTTATTTCCTTAGGCAAAGCCTATCCTTTATCTGCCAAATGTACGATGCTCAATTTTCACTTATATGCATCCGCTACTTAAATCACCCTTTTTTAGGCGATGTAGAATATTTCATCCTTAGTCCTTAAGCAATCTCCTTCACACATATTGTTCCTCTTTCAATTTTTCTGGGCAACACATACCTCAAATTCTTATGGTTTGTGTAAACTTGAAACCTCCCATGCGAGTTGTGTTTTCCAACTTCGTCGCAAGAATATTTGCAAGCCAACTCCACTCATGCATTATACGTTCCAACTTATATAGCTTTACTATCACGACGTATTCGCCTAGTCCAATTCAGTTTGCCTTACTACGGCTCAAATTTCCTTTCTGCGTCACATCATTATGATTCACTCGACTCCTTTTTAATTCCAAATAGGAACACTATTGTCGGCGTAATCATCAACTTGACTTAAGTTCTCGAAAACTCTTTTCGTATTCATTCATCCATGGAATTACTTTTGTGGGAAATCTTCCCCCGATCCATCCATAACAATTCACCAATTCCAGGAAACTTCCAATTTTCGCAACTCACATTGATCTTAGTCGATTTATCACTTATTCCATTCCTCAAGGGCTCCATAGGGATTTCATTTTCCAGAAATTTCACTACTGAGGAATCTTACCTCATCAAACCCGCAACTCGTGCTCTTCACAATTAGCAGCACACAACGAGCATCTCCTTAGTCCGTAGGATACTCTCGAAAGTTATTCGTATTTCTCATGACTCCTTAAATGAGTCTATTCATCGTCTCTAATGACGGTAACAATCAATCCAATTATTCCTTGGATACTCCATCAAACTTTTATCAGTTTCTTTCTACCAGGTGTCGAATCTTCAACTGTTCTTCATACTTTTCACTTGAAAGCTCAAACCTTGGCCCTCTACTCTCATGAGTCCCCACTTGAATTACACAATATTATATTCATTTTTATCACTCTTTTCTCAGGAAACATTAGTGCCTTGACCTCTTGGTTTCACAACCAACTAATGCGACCTTATCTCAATTTCGTCCATTCGACTGAACCTCGATACCATCCTGGAATTCAACGTTGTTCATAGGACAGCTTCTCGGAATTGATTTTCAAAAACCATTCAAGCTTGCGTCCTCCTCATTAGTCCAAACGTTTCTTTTTAGCACCAAGACAATTGATATTTTTTTCCTTCCACACTAGGATCTCTTATCCTATGAGGGAAACCATACACTTCAGTGGCATTCTTTTACTTTGAATCCACATTGTCTTTCTTATCTTAGAGGACATCCGTCTTGGAGTCTTGCCCATAGCAGTTCCTTTACTTCTGGATTCTAATGCCACCACACTTTAACATTTTCCTTCCAATAGTTCAGCCACCTCAAGTGACAAGTTTCATTTTTCTTTGGTCTCCACAAATTCAAATTTCAGATATTCAATTTGACTTCCTCAAGTCGTCTTGCGATTACAATCTAAGCACCTTTTTTGCTTATTCATCCATTCATTAAAATCGCAAGTAACTAGGACCATCAAGTCCATTCACCTTCTTTCCATCAAAGATCATGTTATGATCCAATCATCCTTTAGGACCACGCCCTATTCTCTAGGGGTGATAACTTGCAATGTCATTTTTAGTGGTTTTGATTCAACCTCAATCAATCTCATAAAATCCACAAGGTCTGACAGACTAACACATCAGTCTCCTTATTATTCCTCACAACAATAAAAGGTTAATCACCATAAGCCTTATGTCATAGTAACGATATTTCATTACAGGCACATTCTATGTTCCACAAGTGAAGTTCTCTTTTCTCACAATCTATGAACAGAAATTCTCTTACTTATTTCTCTTCCGATCATCCACTTCTTTCCTTGATGTCCATTATGATTTATCAGAGTCAAGAATAACAATTAGCCATAAGGTTTTCAATTCCAATCCACTCAGAGACTTCACGTCTCATTTAAAGGGTCCTTGACCACCCTTAATACGCTTAGACGACCTTGAGAATTCTGTCTCATAATGATCAACCTTCCTCAGATCCTTTCAAAGCTATTAAAGTTCAGGCAATCGTTACTCTCGAGTAACCTCAGAAAGGTACTTCCATGGAACAATTCAACAAAGCCAATCCAGGCAAATATCATGTCTCCAAGGGAAATTCTTCCTTTGGTGACCTTTCACTAATCATCGACAGCCTCTTCAGGCTAATAGCTATTAGAGTCGCTTCTCTTCCTCAATGAATTCAATACCTCTAAGGTTCTTTTCCAAATTCTCAAATCAGAGGAAGGCAGTTTAGGCATCATTTTCTCCATCGAACCTTAATCAATCTCAGCCTTATACATCGTTCCGTAGGTTTTCCATCAAGCGATTTTCATTTTCTATCGCCTTTCCTACGATCTCTACCATTCACTTTGCTAGCAAAAGCAACTGCAGTCTTAGTGACAGGGATAACAATGACAGTTCCTTCTCGAGTCTAACTTCCCATCTACTTTCTCATTTCCATTCAAAGTTCTCATGACCCTTTCAACTCTTAGGTCTTGAACAGTCCACAAGTTTGAGCCAAACACTTTTCTAACACTCATATTCTGGTTACTCATCTTTACTCAATTCTCACAACTCCCTTCAGTTCTAGAGTCATCTCATATCTTGCATACTCAGCCAATGCTTCTCTAGTGACCATTCTCTTGTCGTTCAACCTCATTAGGTTCTTATGGCACTCGAACCACTACAATTCCCTCTAGAAATTAAAGACTTAAGTCATCTACTCGAGTCTAGCAGTCTTAGGCTCCTCATCTCATCATCTATCACCATCAACCATTAGTGGTTTTCAACAATCTCAACCAGTTGCTCTTTATACAATGATTCCAAGTTGTCCTTAAGCAGCAACCATTCATCAAGCTAGCCTCAACTAGGCTAAAACTCAATTAGGTTAACACCTAGCAAATACTCAAGGCATCACTTCTATAAGTCAATCGCTCATACCATAAGCATAAGGCATTTGCCGCTCTGTCATATATGCAACAGGCTATCTCATTCTCAACAGACATAAGTTCAATGGATATAAACCCCACAGATCGTTTCACCTCTCAATTTTACCTTGGCCAAGCCAATCACATGATGCCAATCATAAAACATGCGTAATAGGTCCATCATAAACATCACTTTTTCTTTTTTTTAAAGGGCATCTATTGCCAAGCGCGAAGCTTTAAACAATGCCACTCATATGCGCCATTACACACGCCATGCCACTTTCGATAATTCTTTTCGAGGATCAATCACGTGCCATACATCTCTTAACCACAATTGGACTCAACCTAATATCTAGACTTTCCCTTTCAAGTTATGGCTTGGGTCATTCCTGCCTCTTGCCATCTTAGAAGCTTGCTAGGAGCCGCTCCTTGTCTAGACCTCTCTGTCCCGGCGATCACTCCCCTCCCTCATCAGTCCTGGCCGTTGCAGGTTGTCCCAAGTCATACATCTACGGAGAAAATCCCGTTCCACACGTCCCATACCATGCTTCATGACCGTTTATAGGTATCCCATCAACTTGTCTCATACCAAGCAATAGTTTATTAAGTCCAACAACGATAAGTTCATGCATACACCCTCATCAACTTTCATTTCGTAACCACAAACACATGTACAACATGACTGTCCTCACCACTTGTCATATCACAATCACCTTTAGATCAACTCCTATCCATTGAAGAGTTCTAATTCCACCGATCAATTGCCTATATTCAACTATATACTTGAAGTGGAGTTGCTAACTAAATCAAATCCATATGCAATCGATCACAACTGGCCTTTAATATAAATATTCCTTCCTCGCTTTCCTGTATACACCTCATTTCATACAATCTAGAGTCATCAATAGCAATCGATAACTAAACCATCATGATACAATGCAATTCAAGCCTGAATCGACTAATGTCAATCGTCTCTTTATAACTCATACTCCCCAAGCTGGGTCATTGACAAACTACAATCACAATCATATAACCCAATCGACCCTTCATTCGTAAGCTATTCTCTAGTAACCTCAAATCCAGGCTTATGACTTCTCAATTTCTATTCACTTTCTTGTGAGCCTTATTCATAAAATCACTCAAGATCATCCATTAAATCGGCACTAGGACCATTAGAATGCTACACAAGTTCAAGCCTATAGTCCTCAAGATTCAGCAACCCATGCTTATCCCTCAAGGTCTCACTACCTAATTGTCTTTAAGTTATCGCTCCTTATCACTCCAAGTCTCAATCACATTGGATCGAGCTGACCTTGCTCTAATACCAAACAAACGAGGATATCACACGTCCCGAACCTGTCAGGCACGTAAAATCCCATCGGGGCCGTCTTGTCTCGGTGGTACCCAGGATCCCTCCGCCAACAATTTATAACTTTTAAATGATACAAACATACGAAAGCGATGAAAATTCTCTATACAATTCAAACTTAAGATGACTCAAGACATAGGGTACGCCTTCTTATAAGCACCGACTACAGGTTCTGAGGATACAACTCTAACTTCAAGTGACATGAAATGCCTAAAGTCACAAAAGTCTAAATCCATTTTCTAAAATTATTTCTTCAAATACCGATCATTGGCAAGCTCAGATTTCCATCGCCTGGGACTTGAAAAAGTTAATCTCACGATGGGGTGAGATATAAATCTCAGCAAGTTTACCCTAAATCTAGACTAGGCCATTAGTCCTCCCAGATTATGCAATCAAACAATAGACAAGGATTCAATGATAAAACAACACATGACGACAAAACATCAAGGCACCTTGATACGTCTGGCATAACACAATCATGATTCAAGGACAATCATATCATCACAACTAAGCTTCATACTAGCGCAACCTTAGGTTCATAAGCAAAGGTGTGTCCTCAATTTAATCACAACTTTCAATTTCAATGGCTAAGCCTGCGTCAATACACATCAGGCTAATCGCAAATTTAATCCCAATAGCCAAGCCCGCGTTAATATGCATCAGGCTAATCAAGATCTTGATTGGCAACCCGCGTTCTGACACATCAGGTTTCAAAGGTCATTTCGATACTTGTGTCAACACATATTAAGACCATCCCGCGTTCTGACGCATTAGGATATCATTCTCTTTTCAAAAGCTATGCCCTCGTCAATACGCCTCAGGCTCGGTCCGCGTCAATACGCCTCAGACCATCAAATTGACAAACCCGTGTTAAACGCATCAAGTTTTCAATGCCATTCCTAGCCTGTGTCGACATATAATCAATCTCGTCCCGTGTCTCAACGCATTAAGACATTAGCTACCACAACCCCGCGTCTCAACACATCAGGGTACCAGCCATTACAACCCCTCGTCTCAACGCATCAGGGTGCCACAAGCTCTTAGGCTCACAAAGCAAACTCACCTCATAAGGAACTTCATAATCGAGTATAATTTTTATCAGTCAAGTAATGAATCATGGTCATGCGAGATGTCAAGGCCATATGTCACATAGCCATACCGGTATCCATATCAATCGAATGCACACAACAACAATTTAGCCATGAGAGTTATAATTTCTCATCATCAGGAGTACACACGACTCACACCTACATTATCTCAGTCGATCATGAATAATCAATGCAATAGACCCAAATTCATCAATATATCATCCAACTGCATCCAGTAGTGTCCTAACTTCCTAGCAAAGGGTTAGGAGTCACTTACATTTCAAATTAATCCGTAAAATTCCCTCCAAGACTCCTCCAAAGATTCGGTTCCCTTGATCCCAAAATAGGACAGCCGTGCAACCTAGTCCAAAGTTCATCAAACGATCAATTTTTCTATTCTAATGACCAATTCAGAGAGCATACACCTCCTTAACATCTCAATTAACAATCTAGTATGTCTTAATGATGAATTTAAAGCATGGCGACACCTCCCATAGCCCTCAAAGGACTCGGTTCATCCAAATCGAAACAGGACAGAATTCGGTTCTGCCCTCTACCTCCTTAATCAGTCCATAATTCAACTCTAAACCTTGATTTATCACAAAATCAACTTGCTAACTTGTCCTACTACATCTATAGGAGTCTTACCAAAAGTTTTGGAGCAAGTCGAAGCCTCGAAGTGTCGCAAACGGCCTTAGTTCTACTCTGTCCATCGGCGGCAAATTTTGCTCCATAGAAACCCTTATAAATCAACCATGGAAACCCATCTAAACCCAATCAAACTCACAATTTCAGCTCAACCAACATAAGTACTATGGGTTAAGAAGTCCTCACCGAAAATTTGAAATAATTTGAAGTCTTAAAGTGGCCAAACGAAGACCTTCTTCCAACTTGGTCAGAATCTGTCCTGTCTGGAATTTTGTCCACTCCAATCGAGCTATAGGAAGATCTACTGGGTAAAATTTGATTTTATAATATGTATATAGAAAGACAAGACAATAAGCTTTCATTTGGCGATGGTTTTACCTCGATCCAGTATCGGACGAAGGAGATATGGTCGGAACAGTGGGACGGGTCGGGTCTGGTCGGGCAGCAGCAGCTCGGTGGAAGAGGAAAAGAAAGAGAAAAATGAGAGGAAGAGAGGGGAAAGGTGGTCCACGAAAATGAGGAAGAAGAAGAAGGGATTAGGCTTGATCTCACTTGGTCAACTTCTTTGAATGGTAGGTTAAAAGCTTGCATTAAATGCTAACCAATCACATAATACCATTTGTCTCTATCTCCACTATGTCACTTGTCTTCATCTAAACAATGTCTTGGCTCACATTGACTTTCATTGACCAATATTGTCACGCTCCGCGCCCAGAGCACGAGCACGCGAGCATCCCTGCAAGCAAATCAACAATAATCTCTCGGCAGTCCCAAGATCCACCAATAGGAATCGAGAGATGTAATAATTACATCACGCATACGGAAGCGATACTTCAATAAATTCCCGTACAATATATATATATATATATACATATATATATAAATTAAATGGGACATGGATAGCATATATCATTCATATATCAATGCGTACTATTCATATAATCTGGATACTAAACCTGCTAAACAAAAAGGCGACAAGATAAGCATATCAAAAGGAAACATCCACAAAATCCCTCAGGAGAGGGGTCAGGTCGCCAGTCAAGATCGATCCACCGACTGAATTATCCTAAGATGAGCTGCTAGAGTCGTCCGTGTCCTCTGCATCCTCAGTAGGCTTATACTTAGAAAATGTCTCGGACGGGACCTCCACAGAGTCCTCCATGGTCACCTCCTGTGACGGCTCAGCTAGGTCTCCCACGGATGCCTCTAGGACTATAACCTCCTCCTGCTCCTGCTCCTCGGTGAAGTCCATGGTCGGTGTCCGCTCTGGTCCGTTTCTAGACCCTACAACTGACCCCTCAGGTAACTCCTGCTCCGCCACGGTCTGTCACCAATTGGGTATGACACCCTGTGGTACCTCATGGGATTTCAGCGGCCTTGTCTGTGAGTCCCCCTCCTTCTTGAACCATGGCTCGAATCTATGAGGCTTCCACTCAAGCTTACCCTTGTCGACCCATACGACGGTACACTTCCTCACATATACGTTCCCCTGCCTATCCGGGAACTCATTATAGTACGCCGTCATCTCCTTTGGGTCCCCAAAACGAATTGGCCACATTGCTATGGCCTAGGATCTGTAAAGTAAAGGTTTCCTCAAAAGGGGTGAGATACACATATCAGTAAGAAAAACCTCACCCTAGATCAGGTTGACAGTCTACTCAGGTAGCCGTATCCCTCAACAAATCCAAATTCAATAAAGATACATGCATGTCAATCACAATCAAGAAACAACAACATATAGAAGACAAGCGTGCAGTTATGATCTAGTGTCACACTCACATGCACATGTACCCTCATCCTGCCACTTCACCACATCCATTAACCTTCGCCTACCTCATTCTCTAGCCCGCGAACTAGTTGCCTCAGGCTCGGCCTACGTAAACGCATCAGACCGTCATCGGTGACCCGCGTAAACGCATCAGGTCCCGATGAATCTCCAAGCACAGTTCATTATATCATACTCCGTCCCCCGATTAGATCGCATCAGGACTGTGGCTATCTTAACCCTGCGACTGCGTCGCATCAGGGCACCACCTAACCATACTTCACCTCGCGACCTCGTCGCATTAGGGTTTCAGCCTCTCGCCCCATGTCTCGCATGCTTTAGGGCCTCGCTATGACATGCTCATGCCACATCACCTTGAATGCCTTGAATTTTAATTCAGTTTCACACTCACTAGCAAGCACGCATTCAAATACATTTCATAAATCCCGTGGCATGCAACTCAATTTAAATGGCACACAGACATGGCAAACAATTTAGGCATAGGCAGTGTCATACAATCATTCCTTAATGTTTTAGGACATATCACGCTATCCCATTTAGAAATTTTCTCATAAATTGTTCCTACCGACCCTCGACTTACCCAATCGAGTCTAATCCCGTTAGCATCGGTTTAGGAATTTCCTTACCTTAGCTCGGCAACACAAATTACTCCTTTTTGAGCTTCAAGGTTTCGGCCAACACCAACTCCAAAGGTCAATTTGTCGTGCAACCTAGAATTCTCAATCGATCCATCAATTTCCAAGTCCAATTCCTCAATTTGTCAATCCGAATCATCCATAACTCAACTCTCAACACTTCATCACATTACAATCATCAATTTACAGCTCAAAACCATCGCCCAAGGCCTTCAACAAATTTGGTTTGGCTTGGTGCCGAACCGATTCCATTTGGTTTTGTCCATGCCGGGTCCAACCAGTCCTAATCTACTCCAAATCCATCAATTATATACTATCCTACCTCTTATAACATCTACCTAAGGGTTTGGGAGGCTCACCCGTTGTTTGGAGTCGGTTGGTCGCCGGAAAGTCGTCCGAAGTCGACGGATCGCCAAGGACCAGAATACCGGCAGATTCTATCCAAAATATTCAAGGCCGGTTCATGTTCCAAATCTTATCAAATAAATCCCCAATTTTTACCACAGAATGCTATATGTGTTTATTGAGCCTCCACGAAATTTGAGCTCAAGACTCAAATATTTCGGCCATGAAAAGGGGCAAGAACCGGACCTACCTCTGGTTGGTTCCGATTCCGTTGGCCTGTGGGAGATTGCTTGCCCTGAACTCCATAGTGCTCCAAATGACCTAATTCTTGTTGAAGGATGTCGGCAAGACGTGGATCTTCGTCTGGGTGGTCGTCTGGTAGCTGGTGGTGACCGGAGATGGCGATCGTGGCAGGCGAACGACGGCTTTCGGCCTGGTCGGGTGAGCGACAGAATGGTGGTGGAGGAAGAAGATGGGTTGCTCGGTTCTCTTGGGTGGAATGGCCGAATGGTGGTGAGGAGAGAGAGAGAGAGAGATGAGAGAGTTTTGTTTATCCCAAGCTTGGTCAAAGTTGAATGGTAGGTGTAGAAAATGTGATATGACTAGGCTTCCTAATCTAGTGACACATGGCAATTGTTTTTCCAATGACGATCCAACGGCCCTCATTAAGTCTTCATTTTTGGTAGCTTTGGGAGGGAAAAATGTCCAATTTGCCATTCCTCAATTGTGAAAGCAAAGTTCTAAGCTTGAAGGGCAAAACGGTCATTTTATCCCCAACGTTCCGAACGTCGTTTTTTCTCATTCCAGGATTATTCGATAGGGCGACGACCAATCCAAATGACGTTGGAATTCTTGATTTTCCATTTCAAACTTTTCAGGACTCGTTTATGATAGTTTTTATATCAAACGTGATTCCAGCCTATCCCGAACTGACGGGCGGCTTTTGCAGACATTACGCGTATCGACACCATGATTCATATCACGTTTATGGCTCGTCAATTCTTGGTGGCTTTGATTGTTATGTAATTGTGAGGGTTTATCACTAGTCCCTATGGTCTTGATCGTCACTGTTCGATTAAGGATAATTTTGCAAATCGTACGTTGGTTAAGCGGCATCACCCGTGCTCCAATCGTACGACACTCACAAGGAAATTCGTTCTTAGATCGGTTTCTTGGTGGTTCTAAATATCCCCTTGACAATCCTTATGATCAAAGCGCCATTTCTTATCCGAGTCGTCTAGGTCCACGTACCTCGTCTCGCGTTAGCCTTTCCCTTTTGGTCAGTCTACTTAAATTGATCAGATTTGAGCAGAATATGACTAAAATACATCGCTTGATATATATATATATATATATATATGAACTTCTCATTACAGAGTTTGAAGTTGACTGGAAATCAGAATGTCACAAATATTTCCTCACATTTTCGGCAGCCATGGTGTCTTGGAAATGACCAAATTGCCCTTCTTCATTTGCTAAGACAAGGTCAATCCTTGAGGGGCAAAATAGTAATTTTGTTCTTACCGTCTGAAACGTCGTTTTTCCAATTCAATTTATCTTCGATGAGACGACGTCTAATTCAATTAGAACGTTGAAATCTTTATTTTTCATTTTTCAATTTTGAGATTCCATTTCATATCTCAAGCCTCAAGGGGTCGAAAATTCGGGATGTCACAATACCTGATGGTTGTCGAGGGAAATTTTGTTGAGGATCTTCAAGTCGACCGAGAGCACTCGACAATCGTTAGTTGATCCTTCCTATCAAACATATACAAAGGTAAATTTCATGTCAAAGAAACAAGCACATAGCACATTCTGGGTGGTGGTACCTTTCCTATTTCTATATGGAATTTGCTTCGACCTAGACACAAGAACACTAATGTGCGTACCATCAATAACACCTACGTAGTCCAGTGATTTTACAAAATTATAGTGTTATGTAAGATTATCAATTAGAAGTATTTGATGATGTAAACTTAATATGAAAAAAAATACCTTAAAGAAGCACAAGCGGTTATGATCTAGCATAATCTCCTCTAGGACTTCCTCAAAGGAAGGTGTTTTGATGACTTCATCTGAAAGTTTGATCAGCGCTTCCAACACTATATTAAAATATCTGCTAGCTGTTTCTATGAAATTTTGGAATCTCTCGGTTAAAGTCCTCATAGAGCTCTTATGACCAACCATCAATAAAAAGATACCCACTTGTTCATCCACCTTAATATTTCGACTATCTTTCAACCAACCCTTTACACTCATTCAATCACATAGATTTAGAAAACATGTCTTTTCAATCTAAACTCCTCATATATTCTATCCAAATGTCCAAGAAGAATCTAGCTTACCCATTTGGCTCCTGTTTGTTTACAGTCCCTACATGGTTCTTTGGTATGCAAGCACTAGTGTTGACACCTGCTTTTAATTATCTTTTATTTCATTTTTATGTCTAAAATTAACTAAAAATAGCAAAAAGAGTCATAAAATTGAAAAATCAACTTGGGAAGCCTTAGCCTAACCTTGGGATTCAATTTTGAACAAAAAATATTTTACATAATTTTTATTATTTTTTCGAATATAAAAAATACCCAAAAAATAAAAAAATACCATTCGTGGTCAGAAAAATACACAAAAATAGTCAGTAATTTTTTTTAATTTCCTCTTCAAGTTGGTCTTTTAAATCTCGAAAATTCGAATTGCGCCATTATGTTTCTTCATAAACATAAACTCGAATCAAGCATGAAAAATCACTTTTGAGTCTTTTAATTTCCAATTTTTGCTTTCAATAAACCATGACATCAATATCAAGAGTCTTGAAGTGAAATTGTGTTGATTCACCCTTCAATTTGATCAATTTTAACCAAAAGGGCTTAATTGCACAATTTTATTTCGATGTAGTCCCCGATTTCATGAATCTCAAAATTAAATTCTCTTTAGGGACATTCATGAAAATCAAACACCTCTACCCTATAGTTTTCATCGTCCCGAACTCATTGATGGCTTCAATTTGGACTGATTTGATCGTTTGAGCCCTCGATTAAGCAAAAAATATTTTCGGATCCTAAGCACAATTTGGGGTTTTCGCTAAATTCAAGTTCAATTGTTCGAAAAAATATCCATTTTAGATGGAAAACATGTTGAGGAGTCTGATTTTGACATCAATTTTGGAAAAAATTATCAATTTGGGGCTCAATTAGGCAAAAATTCAGAGCCGAGTCGATCAGGTCGACCCAGACCTGACCCGGCCGAATCGATTTTGCAACAACATTGTAGACCAAATACAGTGAGGCAGGGGAGATAGGCAGAGAAATAGGGGGAGATCGGCGAGTGTCAACGGCAAAAGATCAGGAGGGATAATCCTTTTTCAGAGTGTGAAGGAGTGCGTGAGCGTCCTCTCGAGGGATCCCAGGCGGCCTCTAGCTATAAGGGTGGTCGACCATTGGAGAAAGAGGGAGGAACATTCATGGTTTCAAAAAAAGAAAGAAAGAGGAGAGAGAGAACCGAGATACAGAGAGAGCCGAGAGAGGGAGCGAGCGGTCCGACGTTCGCCGAGTGTTCTTCGAGCTCCAAGGCATCCGAAGCACCATTGCTGAAGCCCTTACGGGCGCCGGCGACCCATGGACAAGTAGGTTTTCCACGTCTGTTATATACCCTATTTTTTGGCTACTGTGAATTTAGGGCCAGTCCGATTTTTGGCAAACCGAGCTAAACAAAGCGTGTACCAACGCTAGTTGGAGCCTCTCTAGTGATGTCTGACTGTTGTTTTACTTCGGTTTAGCCTGTGTGCTCCTCGGTCTCCGTTTGAAGGTTGATTTTCTCACGCATGTCGACTGTTTGATGAAATGCCTGAGTAACCGTTTGATTTTTCGGCTCTCGGTCATGCCTTCTTCGAGTGTTTTCCGTGCGGATCTGGCCTTAAAACTCTGTTACGATCGACTCTAATCAAGTTGTGATGTTTATTTTGCATTGAATCGCGATAAAAACTGTGGTCGGAGCTTCGCCAGCCATTGAACCGAACCGGAACCCTGGGTTGGTGCAAATGGAGGTCGCCGAGCTCTAATGGAGCTCAGGTAAGCCTCTAACCCTGCTATGATGTTGCTTGAATGATTAGAACGAAGTTTCAGCAAAAAAATTTTTGCAAAATTCCTTGCCGGAGCCGGTATTGTTCGTGGCCGACCGTGGGCGTTTCGGGCATCGTTTACCATGGTTTTTGTGTTGAATGTGTTGTTGTGTTGATGGAGGATCATTTGGGTGAATTTGGTTGAAAATTTTGCAAGATTTGGGCTCCTAACTGATTTTCCGGCAACGTTTCCGACGAACTCACCAAATTTTCACTGCTCCGGCGAGTCGCCGGTCGTCTTCTCTGACCAAAGGAGGCTGACCAGTCAATGTTTGACCGGTCAGCGCTGACGTGGCACGCTACGTAAGAGACCACGTCAGTGGGGGATGCTCCACTAACAAAAAATAAAACCTAGATCGAACGGCCGTGGTTTTGCCACGTGTCACGATCTAGGATTTAAAATATATATATTCTTTTCATAATATTAAAACATTTTCGAAAATTTTTAAAAAAATCATTCGAGCAGTCAACATGATGCCAATTAGCACTTGCGGATCCGTCGGATCTAGGCTTTTTTAATACCATCAATTAAACCTAGATTGGACGCACTAGTAGAAGCCACGTGGCACGTCCTGAAGCGTCCGATCGAGGCTTTTCAGAATAATATAAAAATCCATCAGATCGAACGGCCGTGGGTTGGCCACGTGTCACAATCCGGCCTCTTTCAAAATTCAAAAAAAAAATATTTTCTATATTAAATTTGAAAAATTCAAAAAAAAGGAGATTCGGTGGTTGACAAGAGGCCACGTGGCACATCGCGTGACGTCTGATCGAGATTTTTGGATATTATTAAAAAAGATTTTAAAATTTATAAAAATTCAAAATTCAAAAAATTCAAAACAACGTCGTTTTAGATCGGTTTCCGACCTGTATGGTCGGGCCGGGCGCCCGAGAGGTGCGGACCGGGTTTGACCCTATCCGGAAAATATTTTTTTAAAAAAATTTTAAAAAAATAAATTAAACTATTTTTAAAAAAATAAAAAAAATAATAAACATATTCAAAAAAATTCAAAAAATCCCAAAAAATTTCAAAAAATATGAAATGTACACAATCAACTGGTCATGACTTATTTTGGGACTTTTGAACCTCGACCTTCCCAAAATGACGATTTTGCCCTTTGGGCAAATCGTTTTCTAAAAATTTGAGAAATTCAGAAAAATCCAAAAAAAATCTAGAAAATAGGAAATGACCACAATTAAATGGCTATGACTTATTTTGGGTCTTTCGAACCCTAAATTTCTAAAATGACGATTTTTCCCTTTGGTCAAATTGTCTTCCAAAAGTTGAAGAAATTCAAAAAATTTCTAAAAAAATTACAGAAAATAGGAAATGACCACAATCAACTGGCTCTGACTTATTTTTGGTTTTCTGAATCCCAACTTTCCAAATTGATGATTTTTCCCTTTGGGCAAATCGTCTTCCAAAAATTAAAAAAATTCAGAAAATTTTGCAAAATTTCAGAAAATAGGATATGACCACAATCAACTAGCCATGACTTATTTTGGGTCTTTCAAACCTCGACTTTTCCAAATGACACCCTTTTGAAAATTGTCTTCCAAAAATTGAAGAAAGTAGGGAATGGCCACAATCAACTGGTTATGACTAATTTTGGGTCTTTCGAATCCCAATCATTTTAAAATGACGATTTTGCCCTTTTGGCAAATTGTCTTGCAAAAATACCCGTGAAATGGCTACAATCAACTGGCCAAGACCTATTTTGGGTCTTTCAAACTCCAATCCTTCCAAAATGATGATTTTGCCCTCTTGGTAAATCGTCTTCTAAAAATTGAAGAAATTCAGAAAAATCCAAAAAAACTCCTGAAAATAGGAAATGACCACAATCAACTGGCCATGAGCTATTTTGGGTCATTCGATACCCGATCCTTGAAAAACTGACGATTTTTCCCTTTTGGCAATCGTCTCCCAAAAATTGATGACAAATAAAAAAAAAATCCAAAACATGAAGTGGCCACAATCAACTGGCCATGACCTATTTTGGAGATTCGACACATGAACCTCCCCAATATAACGATTTCGCCCTTCTAGTAAATTATCTCAAAATCTTCCCATTTTACCCCTAAATCACATGTTCTCTAAGCCTTTAAGGCTATATTAAGAGGCCCCAGATTTGAATTGATGTGCATTGACGTGGTTCATTTATACACTTGATTACGCTTTCCTTATATTAATTATGATTGTTAAGTACCGAAAGGGCGTTGGTAATGACACCAACGTAATCAAGTCCTCGAACCCAAAATCTCTGGTTCTGAAGAACTGATCGATCTCTGCTAATCGATTAGTGATGTTTCCGATCCACCTTCCAAGAGGGACCGGTAGCGACTCTGAATGCATGCACACATAGCACATGCCACCACAACCACACCAAGGTCAAACCTGATCGACTTATCATCGAAAAACCCATAAAATTTACTTCCGCCGCGATTTGGTATAGACCTAGGAGGGCCCGCGCCGATCAAGGCCTGTGATCCACGTTTTAGAGTGGGGGTCCGATTGGTAATCCATTGGCCTACCTTTTTTCGAAAAGAAAAATCGGGTCGCGACAGACTGGCGACTCCACTAGGGACTAAGATTCATGAATCTATGGTTCTAGACCTCAAGTGGAGTTAGGCCGTAATCAAAACGTTGAGTGATTTTTCTGATATGTTTTCTGCAGGCGCTCTTGAAGGTGAGGTAAGTTCGTTTACGATAGGTGTTAAATGTTTTTGCAAATTGGAGTGATAAGGGAAGTAGTTTGTGATTAACATGTTTTATGCAAGCTAGGTACATGAATGTATCTTATGTGGATGATTTGAAGCACTGACTTATATATAAACTGTTATGCATGATTCACCTGCATATTTGAGGATCACGACACTTTGCAAAAAGCGCTCAAACCCATGCCGCGAAATCACCTTTCTAGGTAACCATAGATAGGGAATCGTTATGCGAGGCTCTAGCGTGGATTTACGCTTGGGTTGACCATATTTGATCCTGCTTACTATTCAAGTCGATTCTTTTGTCCATTTGTTGTGGATTGCGCTTATGGGCAATTTTATCGACTCAAATAGTGGGAAGCCATTAGGTTCCATAACTGAGCCATTTTGATTTCTAGAGTCAAGCCTCACTTATCTCATGCGCATGTTTGTGGATGGCTGGTATACCTAAAACCAAAATTCATTAGGTACCGCTTATGGTAAGGTCCTTCCATTTCTATTTAATTTACTGGTAATCTTTCATTTTGCACAGCATACTGCATTCATCAAGCCCGATGGTTGAGTCCAATTCCATTTTAGGCTATGGATAGGGTAGAGATGGTCTCTCCAAGTCGATCCAATATCCCAGAGGTATTTGACTACGAGCAGAGTGTCATCCGCCATCGAGCTACTGATATGTTTAACAGATTCCACTCCTTTCGATTTGTCTAAGGAAAAGTACTTACTGGACGGAACCTCATCCGAGGGATGGACTGTTTCTACACCAAGTCTGCCGAGCAACTCGAACGCAAACACAAACTCGATTATGAGAAGGAGAGTATGTGGAATATTTATCTAAAGCTAAGGGACATATTCAGTAGGGCGAGAACCGATCCAAGACCCCCTCCAGAAGTCATTGAGATTTCATTAGACGAAGAAAACTTTCCTAAGAATCGATTGTCCTCTATGACCCCATCGATGTTTCGTCCAATGAGGATGAAGGCTCGGAATAGCCAAACCAAGGACGCCAAGTGCCATCTCCTGAAGACCCGACTTGGGGCCTCTCTTTAGGTTCTTTAGGGCCACATTTCAATTGTCCTGCTTTAGAGTCATCTAGTCTGTAAGGAGCATCCGTATGTGGGTCTCCCCTATCTTTTGTACTTTAATTTATAAATCGTGTCTAGGAGTCATGACATTGAGACGCGACATTGGAATCCCTCTCAACCATTTGGATTATCCGGTTCAATTGCATGTCGCATCCAGATGAAATCTTCATTAGAACTTGCACTTGACATGTTCAACACAAGTACGAGAACCTAATTCTTATTTCGTGGTGCTTGAGACATGGAATTGAACCAGCCCACATCATGCACAAGCATATCATCTGCATTGCATCGTTATTTCCGTCCAATTCATTATACACTTTAGTGGAACTCTCATTCGATATTCCCCTTAATCAAATGAGGGAACCTAACCCTCGTGACATCATGAGTAAATAATGAGTTGAACGAATCTAATGACCGAGTAATCCATGGTAATTAATTTGGGCGATATTTTCATATTCTAGACTCGATGGGAAAAGATTACATCTATATCATTCCGGTCTTGTATAGAGAGTTGCTGATTTGGTGGGGCGCCTCAATGAGACCAATCAGACTTACGTCAAGCAGAGACTAGGGCATCTTGTGGACCTTCTCAAGGTCAAATATCAACCTATGCTTATACAAGCAATGGCGAGATTTTGGGATCCAACTACGCTGACTTTTAGTTTTAAGGGCCTTGAGATTACGCCCACATTGGAGGAGTACACGACTGTCGTTGGAGTTAGTTCAGGGGGCAGTTAGTCCAACCTCTTAGGCCTCGACCCATCGAAGCTACTCTCCAAATTTCTTCTCCTCAAGATTTCTAAAATTAAAAAAATCTTTAAAGCCCACTCTGGTAGGCTTCTATTCTCATTCCTATTTGACAACTACTCCAACCTATCTGTCGACATTGGTCATAGGGCCGAGAAGGTTTTCATCCTAGCTTTCTTTGGATTCGTCCTATTTCCTACGTCCAAAAGCACATTCAACCCTTTCATTGTCCACATAGTCCAGCAGGCATGCAACTAGTTAGATTACTCCTAGATGATCCTCACTGAAACCTTTCTGTCCCTAAACCGCTACAAAATCGCTCTTAGGACATTCTACGTCAGCTCGAAAAATCATCTTTCAAGCCTCCAATAGTCTTCTCTTCATGTGGATCACCTCTCATCTTAAAAGCCTCAATCTCCATGCATGCTGCTACGAAATCACTGTAGATGTCCACCCCATCAGATCCTTCCTCAAATGCCAATCACTCATTGCCGATCGTTCTTTCAAATATTGGTTTGAACTCCTAGAAGAACTTGAACCTGAACAACTCCGATGGCGATTGAGATGACTGAAGATGTGTAAAGCTCGCATCACTATCGAGGATGGAGTACCAATTCCACTCTTGGGATTTACTGGGGCCATGTCATACTACCTGATTAGAGTCGTTAGACAATTTGGCATGCTACAAGAAATCCCTCCTCAAAGCCCTCCAGAATTCGCCTTCAACGTTCCCTAAGGGCCAATCACTAAGAAAACTAGGGTGCGCCTCTAAGCCATGGTTGATGACATAAAGCATGAACTGAAGGACTCCCCCCTTAAGACGTAGAGTGGCCACATCAAATAAGCTCTAAGATGGATCTCTATCAAGCCTCAGAGGAGTATATCCGAGCTTTGAAGAAGATCTGTCCAACCCCCATGGAGTCATATGTCCCAGATTACGTAATCTTGTACGTACTCGGAGTGGAGTCGTACATACCGAAAGATGTAGTACCATCTGCCTATCCTGAGGACGAAGAGATCTACGATTAAAGACTGCATTTTCTCGATAATGGTGGAGGATGACAGAGAGCGAACATCCATACATGAAGAACGAGACTTCCCATCGAGTTTAGAATATCAGAGCATTTTCATATCGTACTTTAATCAAACTCTTTCGAGAGCCTTTTAGTTGTAATGAACGCTCTTAAGTTATGCATTATCTGGGCATCTTTTCAAAATCCCCATCTTAATTATCATGGATTATTCCTTGCTTAACAACATGCTTGTCTGCATGGACGACATAAAAATCTTGGGGCAAGGGAACATACTTGCGGCTAGATTGTCGTCCATGTCGCACACATTGCTAAAAAAGCTACACACCTTATGATCTCTCTTTCATTTTGACAAACCCAACTTAAATCTTCTCAAACAGGTGATTCTCAATCACGAGAACTCGAGTTCAGGCTCACTTGAAAGCCCATATGGAGCAATAATAGGTTGATGCTCGTTTTGGAACTCTGGAAACACGACTTGACCAAATGGCTGAGATGATGTCCGAGATGAAGGCCATGTTCATTGCAGCCAATACTAGGCACACTCCACCGATTGACCTTAACCAAGTCGTAAATTCGCATATACCTACTGCTTTTGATGCGAGTAGGTCCATAGGGATAAATCCTGTAGCTGCTCCCGATCAAGTTTTGACTTTTGAGGTTCCGCCAAGGGCCCCACTCGGTATGACCGACTTGGAGGAGAAACAGAAGGAGAAGTCTGTTTCAAAGCTCGATGAAGGAGGAAAGAGGATTGCTGAGATTGAAGAATGCCTTACCAGTCAGGGGTTTAAGTTGTTAAAATATGATAAGACCACGCCTTTCACTAAGTTTGAGATCCCCTCCGACTAAAAGGAGCCTGAGTTTGCAAGGAAGTACAATGGGACGGGCTGTCCCAAGGCGTATCTGAAGTATTATCTATATAAGATGGCAAAATACTCCGACTATGTCCCCCTACTCATCAACACATTTCAAGAAAGCCTGACGGGTGCGGCCTTGACTTGGTACGTTGAGCTGGATATCTAAAAGTATGAAAACTGGGAGGACTTTGTGGCAGAGTTTTGAGGCCAGTACAAGTTCAACACGACCACTGCCCATATTAGGGAGGATTTGCTCAGGACCGTGAACGGGAGAAATGAGAGCGTCCATTTATACGCCCAAAGATGGAGGACACTAGCTACCCAGGTCAAACCGCCCATTCTAGAAGAGGAGTTGGTGGACATCTTCCTGAAGGCACTACAGTACGGCTACTTTGATAAACTAAACACCTCTGGATGTCAGACTTTTGTGCACTTAATCAAGGTAGCGGAAAGACATGAATGGGCCATGAGAGAAATACGCATGCCTGAAGCAGCTCCTAAGCGGCCGTGCCACGTAAAGAAAGAGCAGGAATCTAATGCCGAAGTAGCTTTTGTCTCTAATCCTTCGAGATCAAGAAAATTTGAGGATTCTTTCCTCGCCCAAGGGAACACCTCCTGGACAGCTCAAAAAGTCTTTGAACCAAAGAGAAGGGGTCCTCCGTCTTTCACGCCACTCTCGGTTCCAATGTCAAATTTGCTCCCTAAGCTTCTTGAGGCGAGGCTGCTAGCCAAGAAACCCCCAAGGTCAAAGCCACCGAGATTCCCAAGATTCAATGAGAGTCAAATGTGTGCATACCACATGGGCGAGAAGGAACATAATGTGAATAATTTTCGAGCCTTACAGTACGATGTATAGGCGCCTGTCGACAACCATTTGCTGGAATTTGACGGATCGAATCCGAATATTCAGCAGAACCCTCTACCTGACCATACGGTGAACGCTGTGCTCAACGTAGACTTAGGAGGTGATCTGGAATTCC
Organism: Rhodomyrtus tomentosa; assembly: GCA_028455895.1. Taxonomy (NCBI): domain Eukaryota; kingdom Viridiplantae; phylum Streptophyta; class Magnoliopsida; order Myrtales; family Myrtaceae; genus Rhodomyrtus; species Rhodomyrtus tomentosa. Next base: position 24,450,458 of record JAPCWY010000009.1, on the reverse strand, counting down.
TGGTTGACAGATTTAGGATAGAATCGGTATTGGTCGTAGCCTCACAATATCTAGAGCAGGATGAGATCACCAAAGAGTAGAAGCTGAAGTGCTTGAACAAACTAATTGACTTAGGGGTTATCGCTAGAGCTAATGACCGCTCATTCAAGGGATATTACGCGAGGGTCAATCTAGACTCACAACGGTTTGTAATGAGGGCCACCAGAGGAGAGACCTGGAGTATCCCCATGGGATATTTGCAGAGCATCGGAGAGGCTGAAGAAGCTGAGAAGCCAGATAAATATGAACAAAACCTGGAGAAAGTCCACTAGGGTGATAGAAAATTCATGCGAGACGTTCTCCAGAGAGGAGAAATAATTGATAACTTGGGGCAGGACAGTGGAGGCTCTAACTTCAAGGTGTCATACTCTATTCTCCAAGCTTCTTCGATAGTCCCGAAGAAGTGTCTCCTAATGGTTGGGGAGATATGGACGATCCCCAAGAATAAAAAATGGGGGGAGCATCCGACGAGACAACCTTCATGAAAGTTCCAAGAGCAGAAGTAGATCAATTGATGCCTATGCGATTAGCCAGCCTGGAGGTCTGAATGACCGATTTAGTAGACATGTTGACTAACTTAGCCGAACAAATGATGGATAATGGACCTGAAAAGAACGATTTCACGCTAATGGAGCATCAAAAAATGCTGGATATATAGGATTGTATGATCACTGATTTAGAGAGCTGGTGTCGAGATCTGACTAGCAGTCTTGCCAAGGAAAAGGTCATGATGGACTCTTCTCCTTCACAGGTCAAAAATCCCTCGCCAAAGCAAGTTGGTGATGTTATTTTCCGTCAAACATACAACGGGAAGGGGTGCCCGAGAGAGCAAGCCTTGTTCTACTTGAAAACGATTTTGAGTCTCTCTAAGGATGAGGAAGCTCTCATTTAGAACTTTGGGCTCAGCTTGGACGGCACCGGCCTGACTTGGTTTTTGGCTCTCGATCATCGCCAATCAATCACCTAGGATGAGTTCATTGCCTAATTCCTGGAGAGGTATGACATCAACCAGAAGTTCATCTTCAGTTGTGAGGACTTGACTCGCATAAAAAAGGAAGAGAATGAAGACTTTAAATCCTATGCACACAGGTGGAGGAGGTTTGTTGCGCAAGTATGCCCTCGTTTAATAGAGGAAGAATTGGCGGAGTGTTTTATGAAGGCCATGCCCCACGAGACCGCCGTGTCTATATGCGCCTATAAGTATCGATCTTTCGCTCATTTGATAAGTGATTTGGAAAGGATACAGTGGGCCTAGCAGCAGGATCAAACTTGAGGCTCAAATATCGAAAGAACGGAAAGCACATTGCAATTCTGAAAGAGAATGAATGAAGAGTCTCGACCCTCCAAGTCTGGATCTACCTCTATCGAGACTTGTCCACTGAGCCTGAGAGAGGGGTATAACTCAAAGGAGCTATATTTAAACCGATCTATTTATGTGGTGGAAGGAATAACCCCGCTTGTAATCAACCTCGTTGAGTTTGACAACACGCATAAGAAGGAGGATGAGATCAAGACCGAGGCAATAAAGGAATCGAGCATATTTCACAAGAACGAAGTCATGAACGATAGACTTTTGGTGATAGCGCTCCCTACAATAGAGGCTTACAACCCTAAAGCAGTACACTGGAATTACAATACCAGTGATGTGGATGTCATCACCTGCTCCAAGAGATGCCAAGTCCAAAAGGAGGGAGAAACTGAAAAGAAAGGGGTAACATAAGATGATGCCAAACACGTCCTAGCTATTGTGAGAACTAGCGAGTTTGAGATCATCAAACAACTGAGGAAAATGCAAGCACAGAACTCGCTTCTAGAACTCTTTAAGACATTGGAGAAACATCGAAGCGCCCTTTTAAAAGTGCTTAACGAGGCCCATGTGCCCGAAACGATCAATGAGGCTCAATTAAAAGACTTTGTGGGCCTAGTCCTTTTGAAAGATCAAATCTCATTTTTGGATGAGGATTTCACGCTAGAGGGACGGGAGCATAACAAGGCGCTTTACGTATCCACAATATGTCATGGCAAACAAGTGTCTCGAGTCCTCGTGGACAACGGATCGGCATTTGACATATGCCCATTGAATACATTTAGAATTCTGGGAATAAAGGAGGATTCAATTAAGGCTTTGAAATCCATCATTCGAGCATTTGACGGGGCAAAAGGTGAAGTAATTGGGGAGGTTGAAGTTCCTGTCACTATAAGCCCAACAGAATTCCTGATCAACTTCCAGATCATGGATATCCTCGCATCATTTGGGCTATTCTTGGGGAGGCCCTAGATTCAACGGCCGGAGCCGTATCATCCAGTTTGCAAAAGAAAGTTCGGATGGTCGTTTACAACAAACTAATCACGATACATTCAGAAACTAACCACTTGACGGGCCACATAGATGCTATTCCACTGGTGGAACCATCATCTGGAGAGGAGTCTAGCTTCCATGCCATGGAGAGGATGTACATTATGCATGTGCCAGCTGGTGCAGCCATGAGAACTCCAAATTGCTCTAGATCGTCGATCATGGTAGGGAAAATATTGAGACGACATGGTTTTGTCCCGAGAATGGGTTTAGACAAGTATTACCAAGGGATTTGTGAACCAATTAGTCTGGCAATGGTAAAGAGCTATCATGGACTAGGTTACAAGCAGAGCCGAGTCACCTTTACAAATCAGAGAACTACGTGGGGTGTAAAAGTCGCAACGACCGATTCCTAGGCACTTGGAAAGGCAAGGGAAAGATGTTCGAACTTCCCCTAAGTCAGTTCTTTAGTGAAGCGTCCAAATGGCTAGAGGACGAGAGGATGATACTGTGACGGAAGAACCCGATTTGACCAACTTGTTTTGGAGGAGTACGTCAATGTCATCATCGAAGCAATCGACAGCGATGCTCCCGCCATTGAATAAAGAGATTTCTATCTCTCTCCGATGCATCTGAATCCACGTTAGATGCCTCGAGCTTTCACCTATGTTTTACGTTTTAACATTAAAAAAATAAAAAAAAACATAAAAAAAATGAAAAAGCAAAACAAAAAAATCAAAAAATAGGGACGCGTGGGAGCCACAAATCGATCGATGATGACCTAAAGAGATAAAAGAAAAAAAAAAGAGATGGAAAGAGAAGAAAAGCCCAGAGACCTGATTTTCCACTCGTCTCCTAGTTGTCAAAGTTTTCGAGAGGCAAAGATGTCCGATGATATGAGGACTAGCCCCCATCTCATGTTTTTGGATTTAAATTTCTTCAAGATATCTTCTAAAGAAATTCATCATGCATGAACTCTTCCTATTATATGTCAACTTACCATCTTCATGACATTTCAGGCATATTATTCCAAGCATGCATATCGGGTTGTTAAAAGACTCGGGTTCTCGAGAGGGAGCTACCCTCCAAATTGAAGGAGAATACGAGGAGCAGAATCTAGGAGAGATTAAGTATAGTTGGGATCGCCATGAAGAATCCAAACCACCCACCGCAGAAGGTACCGTTTCAGTAAACCTATGAACCTCGGAGAATGTCAAGAAGGTGAAGATCGGTGAAAGTCTATCATCGGCGGAGGCGTTCAGGATAATTGAACTCCTTAGAGAATACCAGGACATTTTCGCTTGGTCATATGCGGACATGCCGAAATTAGACCCTAGTATTGTGGAACATGCTCTACCGACCGATCCTGGTATTTTGCCTAAAAAGCAGAGACTTAGGCGGATGAAACTTGAGTTGGCAAAGAAAATTGAAGAAGAGGCAATAAAGCTCCTCAAAGGTAATTGCGCATCCATAATGGACTGCTAATATCGTCCCTGTCATGAAGAAGGACAGGAGAGTTCGAGTCTACGTGGATTATCGGGATCTGAATAGGGCTAGTCCCAAAGACGACTTTCCGTTACCGCATATCGATGTCTTAGTTGATAGTACGGCCTGATTTGAACGGTTCTCTTTTATGGATGGATTTTCTAGCTACAACCAAATCCTCATGAAGGAGGATGATAAAGCCAAGACATCATTCATCAAACTTTGGGGCACCTTCTACTACAAAGTCATGCCGTTTGGCCTAAAGAATGCCGGGGCAACTTATCAGAGGGCGATGGTTACCCTTTTTCACGATATGATGCATAAAGAGATAGAGGTGTACGTAGACGAAATGATAGAAAAATACAAGTGTGGTGAAGACCACACTATAGTGTTGAAGAAATTGTTCGAACGACTCAAGAACTACAAGATGAGACTGAATCCCGTAGAGTGTGTATTCGGTGCAAAGTCTGGTAAGCTGCTGGGGTTCATAGTTAGCAATCATGGCATTGAAATCGACCCCACCAAGGTCTAGGCTATCCTCAGTCTTGGGGCCCCTTCAAAAGTCAAAGAGGTAAGGAGCCTTATGGGTAGATTGAATTACATCGCCCGCTTTATATCCCAGCTCTCAGAAATAGCCAAACCGTTCTTTAAACTTCTGAAGAAAAATGCCAAGATCAAGTGGGATCACGAGTGTCAGCAAGCTTTTGACAAGATTAAAGGATATTTGGTTAGTCTGCCAATATTGGTGCCCCCGATCCCTGGCGTTCCTCTGAGCTCTACCTCACTATCCACCACGAGTCTCTAGGAGCTTTACTCGCTCAGACAATCCCTAAGGATGGCAAAGAGCGAATTGTTTCTACCTAAGCAAGAAGTTCACCGCGTTAGAGGCAAAATACCAGGAAGTAGACAAAAACGTGCGTCGCACTAATCTGGGTAATCCACAGACTAAGGTAGTACACCCTTCACCATGCTATCCAGTTAGTCACGGAGAATGACCGGGTCAAATACCTGCTAGAGAAGACGTCGTTGGTAGGCAAATGGGCTAAGTGGCAAGTACTCCTTTCTGAAGTTGACATAAGGAGCTCAAATCAGAAGCCCCGATCGGCGCTTTTTTCAAAGACATGTGCATCCTTCGACCTTCGCATGCATCTCATGCATACATGATAATTAGACATGTGCATCCTCTTTATTTCTCCTTGCAGGCAATCATAGAGGAGAACAGTTAGACAATGCAGCGGAAATCCGACTCGTTTTCCCAAGTGAGAGGAAGAAAAAGGCCAGAAGATGAAATTTGTCGTAATCCGACCCCCTTGAACGTGTCAAAAAAGGAAAAGAAGAAAAGAGAAGGGAGTGCCAAGAGTCGAAACTACCATGGCCATCCGGAATTCTGCAGCTCTGTGATCACTTCCAGAGTTGAAACACATGGTCAAGGGTAAATTTGTATCGGGATTTAACAGCATGAACTGACATAGTTTTTTTTATTTCTATAGGAACTCTCTACCGCCGCAGACAGGTAAGTGTCATTTCCCTTATCTTTGACAGGTTAAAGTCTTTGAAATCACTTCGTTTGCGTTTCAACTCAGGAAATTCTTGGAGCCTTTAAATTTAAAAAAACAATAAACAAAAAAAAAACAATAAAACTTTTCGAAAGATTTTTGAAAATCACATCTTCATGTAAATGAAAGTCACCTTAGTTATCCAAACATCTTGGAATGCGTCCCAGATACCCTGAAACCTGTGGGAAGGATTTCTACTCAAGCTGAAACGATGTTGTCAAAAAACCTTTGTTTGAACATACCATGAAGAAACTCGGATGAAAGGAGGCCTACCGTTAAACACGTCTCCATACACTCAAGAGTTGAGTGAGCATTAGGATAAGAACTGCGATTGAGGATGTAGGAATCATTCGCAGTGTTACCCAGGTGGAGATGACAAAAAGCATTCCTTCTTCCATCTCAAACACGATAGGTGACCATCATTAACCACTTTGAGCGGAGGTTTCATTACTATAACCCTGTCAAGAACCACCCTATATCGGGGTCAAATAGAGGAAATTCAAACAACGACAATAGGTAAATGGTTAGAAATTTTCTTGCTCGAACTACCATCAATCTTCGTGTGTTGCTTTGCATTTAGACTCATGCTGAGACTCAGGTGCCTTAGAACAACGAAAAGCGATCGTTTCTCTATCATACTCGCCTTAATCCCTTGCACAACCCAATTGAGCTTGGGCATTCCTTTCAAAAACCCTATCGGTGATCATTGCTCATTTCAAGAAGAAGGCTGCATCAAAATGAAACTGAAGACTCTTAGAGGATCAAGGCTACAGAACATTTCCAAATTAATTCTCTTGAAGTGTAGCAATTTCAAAAAAAGGATTAAAAAAGAGAGAGAATGAATCTCGAGTGTTGAAGAAGCAAAAAAGAGAAAAAAAGAAGAAGAGAAAAAGCAAAGTACCTAGTAAAAGCAAAGCTAATGCCCATGTAAGTTTCAAAGCCCTAAAAAATAATATGAGACAAAAAAAAAAGAATGCTGAAAATTAGAGACATCCACATACTAATCCTCAGTGGAGTGGAAGAAAATTCCCAAGGGTGTCAGAACATAAAAAAAACTCTCCAGCGGATCACGTTCAAGCAACAACAACAACCTTTAATCCCTATCGCGATGATAGTGCCTTTTGAAGACTAATCGTTTAAGACCGGTGGCAGGTCCACAATGATCATCAACGTCAAATCTCTCTCATATATTCTGAGTCAAAAACAGGCCCCTTTTCAATCCCGAATCCTCACCAGCGTTACAACCCTCGAAAAGTCTTTTCCAACCAAGGCACTTGAGTTAACGCAAAATTAAAATGATTATAAGCACCACTCGAAAAGGTGCGGACAATATTATTTCTCTCTCATTCTTGCAGGTTCTTGACTTGTAAACCCGGAGCATATGATGAAGACTTTCGGTTTATTGGCGTCAACTTGATTGCGAGTCCCCTTTGGAAACAATGGACCAAGCCTAACATTACGGTTCCTTAAAAGCCCTTTCTGATCAACCAAGGGTATACACTGCGAATAGTTTCAAAGCCTTGAGCGTAGGCTCGAGAGAAAAATTGGAGTGTCGTCTTAAAAAAAACAGTGAAAATTGTGAGAAGCCCTCCTAGATGAGTAGACTCCCACCAACATTTAGACAAATCTTTTGATGACACGATATCGGTTGAATCGAGAATCATTCCAATATAAAAATTGGGATCATTGCAAGGCAAAATGTTTCGGATAACCTCCCTACTTCATTAGCATATCCAAATGAAATTTTGTCAAAATGAAACCTTTAAAAACATCCAAACAGAAGTCCCGTTAAATTTTAGGACCTTTCCAAACAAAAGAAAAATCCCATCAGACGCTGAAAACCATCGTCATGAAATAGCCTTTTCAAAACAAAAGAAAATCCTCCTGACATGGAGAACCCTTGTCATGGAAGTCCTTTTTAAATCAAAGAAAAAATCCCATCTGCTTATCATGGAAACCCCTTTCAAAATCAAAGAAAAAAATCCCCTCTGCTTTTCATGAAAACCTTTTTCAAAATCAAAGAAAAATCCCCTTTGCTAGTCATGGGAACCCCTTTCAAAATTAAATAAAAAATCCCTCTACTTGTCATGGAAACCTCTATCCAAAAGGAAAAAAAAAACCCCTATGCTTGTCATGGAAACCCTTTTCAAAATCAAAACAAAAAATTCCCTCTGCTAGTCATGGGAATTCTTTTCAAAATCAATAAAATCCCATTTGACGTGAAGAACCCTCGTCATGAGAATCTTTTCCAAAAAAAAAGAAGAAACCCTTTAAAATAAAAAAAATCCCTTTGACCCCCCTAGTTAGCGTCATAGGTCTCTCTTATAACATGCAAGTGCCTAGAAGCCTACCCAAGATTCGAGTTAAACCCTCTTGCCGTTTCAAAAGCACGAACCCAAAAGACCATGTCTCCTGTGACATTCTGATTTTCTTGTCATTTTTAGACTCATTAATGAGAAAGTATCTAACAATGTATTTCAGTCATATCTCGCTCAGATCTAATCAATCTCGAGTTGACTGACCAAAAGGGAAAGGCTAATGCGAGACAAGATACGTGGACCTAGGGAACTCGAATAGGAAATGACGCTTTGACCATAAGGATTATCAAGGAGACATTTAGAGCCATAAAAGGCCGATCTAAGAATGATTAAGGAATGCATTGCTAGCGTTATACGATTGGAGCGCGGGTGATGCCGCTGAACCAACGTATAATTTGCAAAATTTTCTTAAATCGAACAGTGACGATCGAGGCCATGGGAACTAGTGATAGACCCTCATAATTACATGACAATCAAAGTCGCCATGAATTGACGAGCTCTAATTATGATATGAGTCATAGGGTTGATACGCGTAACGTCTATAAAAGCCGCCCGTGAGTTCGGGATAGGCTGGAATTGTATCGAAAATAGAAATGATTCAGAAACAAGTCTTGAAATTTGAAAATGGAGAATAAAAAATTCCAACATTACAATTGGATTGGCCTTCGCCTTATCGAAGAAATTGGGAATCAGAAAAACGACGTTCCGGACGTTGGGGGTAAAATTACTCTTTTTTTCCCTCAAGCCCTAACCTTGCCTATATTATTGGATGAGGGCATTTTAGTCATAAACCACACCCAAGACAACCAAAAATTTGAAGAAACCATGGCCATTGGATAAACTTTGATTGACACCTTGGACAAGTGTCAAAAGATCAAGCCATGATGTTGATAAAGCCACTTTTTACCAACTATTCGACTCACCTTGACTCTTATAATTGGTGTAAACCCTCATTCTCTCACTCACATAGTCGAACACCTTCATTCCTCTCTGCCATTTTCTTCTTCTTCTTCTTCTTCACGCCTAGAAACCACTCACCGCTCGACCAGATTCTATTCGCTCGTTCACCGCCGTCGATTGCCACTTTTGGCGATCCCCGGCCGCCGAGCCGACCACCCACTCCTTCCTTAACCTCTTGTCGACGTTCTCAAAGTGGAAGCGAGTCATTTGACTCACTGAGGAGCTCCGACCAGCCAATCTCCTAAAAGCCGAAAGAAATCATCGCAACCAAAGGTAAGCTATGTTTTTAACCTCTTAGGACCCAGAAATCTTAGAATTTTGCAACCAAATTATGTGAAAATTTAGGGGACACATAGATTGAGTTGTCATAAAAATTTTGGGTTAATTTGATGGAGTATTGACCCAAAATGGGTCTTGTGTTTGAAGGGCCAAAACTGACCGGTTGAGAACTTGGGAAGACTGGTGCTGTTCAAGGACTTTTCGGCGTCGCCTTGACCTTAAATTTTTGGTGAGACTCCCTAATCCTTAGAACTACATGTTAATAAGTAGATTAGTGAATAAATTGAGGATTTGAGGTAGTTTAAGGGCTGTAAGGTTGGGATATGCATAGAACCGAGTATGCACGGTTCGGTTCTGTGCATACCGATTCTGTGGGGGCTGTTGGTGGTTGTAATTGAGCTCTAAATTCATCGTTGAGAAGTGTTAGAATGTTAATTGATTGGCCCATGAGGTGTATGATTAGTGGGGAGGCGATTTGAGCGAGGAAATTAACGATTGGATGAAATTTCCTTAGGTTGCGCGGTTGAGTTGCTCTTGGGCTAGTAGGGCCGAACCCTTGAGGTGGTTGAAAGAGGAATTGCATTGCATTAAGCTTGAGGTAAGGGGATTCTAAGCCATTTATTGGAGGGTTGGACTCAATTGAGCGAGTCGAATGCAAGTTTGCTTAATTCTTGGAAGGTTTGGAAGTGATTGTTCATTGTACGTCCTAGGAGGATGTAGATGACTCAAATGCTTGACCATGCTTATGCCTTGAGTGATTTGTCGCATTTGAGTATTGAACTTGATTGCTTCGTATGCCATAAGTATGTTATTCGTGCATGAGTTGCACTTGATTGTGTGTGATATACATTAAATGAACTTCTGGCTTACCTAAGGAGTTGTGACACCCTGAGGCATATGAGACGCGGGGTTGTGTGGCTAAATGCCCTAAGGCGCGGGGTTTGAATTGAGTGGCACCCTGAGGCGTATGAGACACGGGGTTGAGAAGGCCGTAGTCCTGATGCGTTGAAACGCGAGACGAAGTTGTGATTTGTCAACACAGGCCTGGAATGAAATTGAAAACCTGATGCGTTTACGCGGGTTTGTCAATGAGACGGTCTGATGCGTTTACATAGACCGTGCCTGAGGCATTCTAAATGCGGCCATAGAAGTGAGAAGGTGGGAAAGGGTGGAAGGCGTACTATGGCTTGTTTATGTGTGCCTGAATTTAGTGGCATAACAAGATGCCTGGATTGCATGTTTGATTTACATGTGTTACCTTGTGATAGTTGAGTGCCTTTATGATCTTGTGTGAATTGATTGTGATTGTACCTGCCTGAGTGGACGGTCAGCCTAACCTAAGGTTAGGATCCACCTTGCTGAGATGTATATCTCACCCCTTTGTGGGACCCCCTTCTTTACAGATCCTAGGTCTTGAGGATGTGGCCCATCAGATTTGGCGACCCCAAGGTGATGTCGATTTATTTTGACGAGTTCCCTGATGGGCAAGGGACTATTTATGTTAGAAAGTGTACAGTCGTTTGGGTAGACGAGGGTGGAAGTAGCTGGAAGCCTCATAGATATGAGGCCTGGTTTAGAAAGGTAGGAGATGTTAGCACAGGGCCACTGAAGCCCATTGAAGTGCCTTATAGAGTAATTCCTAGCTGGTGCCATCCCACCCGGGATTCAGTAGAGGCTGAGGGGTCAATCGCCGGTTCGAGGATCGGTTATGAGATGACCCTGACCTTGGAGGATACGGAGGAGGTCATAGCGGTCGAGGTTACCAAGGATGGCATGGTGGAGATTTGCTCAAAAACTTTCTCGGAGTATGAGCCTACTGAGGAGGCCGAGGAGATTGATGACTCTAGCAGCTCAACTTAGGAGCTCCTAGTTTACTAGTCTGACATTTTGGCCGTGACCCTGATGCCCGTTCCTTTTTGGTGATGATGATGGACCTCTTTTGTACTTACCCTGTCACCTCTACTAAAGAGCGGATTTGGTTTACTATGCTCTTGTATGAACAGTTGGGAACCTATGTATGTATTAATATTATCGTTACCCAGGTCCCATTTTACATTTGTACGGAGGAGTTTTATATTGTCGCTTTCGCATGCTATTTATTGATGATATATCTCTTGACTTATACGTACATCTTGGAACCTCGAGAGATAGTTTGTGCTTGCAAGGAGTCGCGCGCTTGCGCCTGGGGCGTGACATTCGCGTTTGTTTGGTATTAGAGCAAGGTCAGCTCGATCCAAAGTTGGTTGTGAATTGAAGTGATAAGGAGGATTAAGTTGGGATCAGGACGGGTAGCGAGACCTTAGTAAACTGATTCGAGTTAGGCACGAGATGAATGGTATTTGGCTTGGTACAAATGATTAGCATTTGGCTTTGGTAGAGTTGTGGTAATGCGGGAGGATTAAGTTCCATGCATAGCGTTGAAGGTCATTGCTGGATTTTGACTTGTTAAGTGGGTGAGCATGGCTAGTTTTAGTGAATCGTTGGAGTGCATGGAATTGAGAAATAACCATGAACTGCTTATTGAAGTGCCTCCGGAATTGTTGTGTGAAAGGTCGTTGTGATATAACCATTTCTATTAAGGCATGGTTAGTAGCTTTGGACTTGGTTGAGTAAATGAGTTACTAACTCCATGATGAAATTGTAGTGGACCAGGCTTAGTAAAAGCATATGGGAATGAGTAATCCATCTAGGAGACCTGGAACCTCTAGCTCGAGCCCGCCTGTAAGAGAGGACCCGAGGATGGACGGAGTACTGAGAGCGCTAGAAAGGATTGGCGACCTCATCGACAGACATACCTAGCATAGGGATGCTGCTATAGCCCAAGCGGTAGGAGCCGCAATAGCTGTTGTCAACGCCAACAACGGCAGCAACGGGGGCAATGGAAACAATGGTGATCACGACCAGGGCAATGAGACAGTGAATGCCTAAGAAGAAGTTGTTGTGGCTAGGCAGATTGGCCAGCTGGTCGAGCAGTTCATCAAACTAAAGTTGACCCAGTTTGACGGGACTGGAGATCCCGAACTAGCACCGAGATGGATCGAGAAGCTGGAAAAGGCCTTTAGAGTCCTGAGGTGCACGAACGAAGAGAAAGTATCATTGGCGATGTACCAACTTGAAGGGACCGCAAATGATTGGTGGACTGCCACCAAGAATGGAGTTTTCCCAGAAGGGACGGCCTTGACCTGGAATGCCTTCACTATGGCATTCAATGACAAATATTTTTCGGAGACGGCCAAGGCAAGGAAACAGGTAGAATTCTTACAGCTGCGTCAGAATCAGCTGACAGTGGACCAGTATGTAGCGAAATTTGCTAGACTGTCAAGGTACGCACCTCGATTAATAGAAGATCCCCAAGAGAAGGCGTGGAGAGTTCAGGATAGATTGAGGCCTGAGCTTCGCAGTCAGATGATAGCCCTAAATCTGAGAACCTATAAGGAAATTTTTGAGCGGGGCTAGATGATCGAGAGAGATTTAAAGGAGAGGAATGCCGCATCTGGATCGCGATTTACTTCATTCCGAGACAACCGCCAGATAGGTAAGAAACCAGTGGCTGGCAACAGGCTTTTTGTCCCTCTAGTGAGGGAGAACATAGTGAAGCCGCCAACCCCATGAACTGGAGCTGTCGCTTCTGTGGCAAGAGGCATGGTAATGGACCATGCCCAACAAGAACTGGAGCCTGCTTTAAGTGTGGTCAGATGGGCCACCAAATGAGGGCTTGCCCGAACCAAGCTCCAGCGAATCGACCTCAAGGGCAGCGATCACAGGCAGGATCGTCGACTACCACTCTCCAAGTTGATCAGAATCACCCCCAGCTCAAGGGAGAGTGTATGTAGTAGCCTGTAGGGAAGTAGAGGAAATGCCGGGCGTGGTCGCAAGTATGGTTTATTTGTGTGACCAAGCTGCATATGCATTATTTGATCCTGGCGCGACACACTCATTTGTGTCTGCACGGTTTGCCGATTTGGTTGTATGAAGTTAGAACCGTTGAGTGTGATTCTGCATGTGGCCACCCCGTTGAAAGATAATGTGATGGTTTCGTTAGGTTGTGCTGACTGTAGGATCGTAATTGGCAGTAGTAAGGAGATCATTGATTTAGCTGTGTTGCCCACGTATGATTTCGACGTGATCATAGGAATGGACTAGTTGGGTAAATAGGGAGCTATAGTGGATTGTAGTTGTAGAATAATTCGATTTTATCCAAAAAGCCGTCCTAGTTTTGAATTTGTGAGAAGTCGAGGAGGAACCTCGATTCCTTTAGTCTCGTCTCTTGAAGTGACGAAGTTGATGACTGAGGGTGTCAGGCATACTTAGTCGCTGTTATGGACACGACTACCGAAAAGCCCAAACTAGAAAGTATCTCGGTAGTGCGTGAGTTTCCTGACATTTTTCCCCAGGAGTTATCAGGGTTGCCCCCAGAGTGAGAGATAGAATTCGTGATTGAGTTAGCTCCCAAAATGGAGCTGATCTCGAAGGCATGTTATAGGATGTCCCTATCAGAACTGAAGGAGCTAAAGGTACAGATGCAAGAACTATTGGATAAAGGATTTATCCAACCAAGTGCTTCGCCGTGGGGAGCGTCGGTACTGTTTGTAAGGAAAAAGGATGGGTCCTTGCGTCTATGCATCGATTATAGACAGTTGAACCAAGTGACGGTGAAGAATCAGTACCCGCTGCCGAGAATTGACGACCTATTTGATCAATTGCAAGGAGCTGCGGCAGTCTCTAAGATTGACCTGAGAATCGGGTATCACCAGTTGAGAATCAAGAAAGAAGACATACCTAAGACCTCTTTTAGGACAAGGTATGGGCACTATGAATTTACTGTGATGCCTTTTGGATTGAACAATGCTCCAGCCGCATTCATGGATTTGATGCACCAGGTGTTCAAGGAATTCTTGGATAGATTTCGTCATAGTCTTTATCGACGATATCCTGATTTACTCAAGGAGTAAGGAGGAACACGAAGAACACTTGAGGATTGTTTTGCAGACCCTGAGGGAAGACTCGCTCTACGCTATGCTTAGCAAATGCGAGTTCCGGTTGAACAAGGTGGCATTTCTTGGTCATGTGGTATCTGGAGAAGGGATTGCGGTGGATCCTGCGATGATTGAAGCTATAACGAATTGGCCTAGACTTACTACAGTCACGAAAGTCCGAAGTTTCTTGGGATTGGCAAGATATTATAGATGTTTTGTGGAAAAGTTTTCATCCACAGTCATTCCATTAACGAGGTTGACAAAGAAAGAAACGAGGTTTGAATGGACGGATAAGTGCGAAAGGAGTTTCCAAGAGCTCAAGCTCGGTTGACAACCGCACCCGTATTGATGATTCCATCAGGACCTGGAGGTTATGAGATATATAGCGATGCTTCGCTAAAGGGACAAGGCTTTGTGTTAATGTAGCATGGAAGAGTAGTGGCTTACGCATCCCGACAGCTAAGATCGCACGAGATGAACTACCCGACTCATGACTTGGAATTGGCAACGATCATCTTTGCTCTGAAAATCTGGAGATATTATCTGTGTGGCGAGAAGTTCCAGATTTATACTGATCACTAGAGCCTGAAGTATCTGTTCTCCTAGAAAGAACTGAATATGAGACAGCGTCGGTAGATGGAGCTGCTTAAGGACTATGATTGTGATATATTGTATTACCCTGGGAAGGCAAACAGAGTCGCATATACGCTTGCCAGAAATCGAGCATCGTCTGTCTGCTAGTAAAAGGTTGGTCGGTGATCAAGGATTTGAGAGATTTTGAGTTTAGACTAGAAGTCTGCCAACTGTCCAGTTTGATGGCTGCATTAAGGGTAGAACTTGAGGTCTAGGAAGGGATAAAGACCTTGCAGTCTATGGACCCATAAATTTAGAAAATCTTGGAGATGGACGCGACAAAGAGGAAACCAGAGTTTCAGGTATCAGAGAACGGGATCTTGAAATTCCGAGGACATCTATGCGTATCAAAGGACGAAGAATTCAGGGAAAAGATTTTATCAAAGGCTCACAGGAGCAATTATAGTATCCATCGAGGAAGTACGAAGATGTATCAGAACCCGCGTCAACGCTACTGGTGGAACGAGATGAAAGTGAATGTAGCGAAATATGTGGCAAATTGCTTGATATGTTAGTAGGTGAAGGTGCAGCACTGTAAGCCTGATGAATTATTACAGCCACTGAAAACTCAGGAATGGAAATGAGAGCACATAATGATGGATTTTGTAATGGAACTCCCAAGGAGTCAGAGAGGTCACGATTCTATATGGGTAGTCGTAGACAGATTGACTAAGTCCGCACACTTTATCCCTGTGCGAAAGGATTTCGCAATGGATAGAGACGCCGAACTGTACATGAGGCAGATAGTGAGACTGCATGGAATACCCATGACAATTACCTCAGATAGAGATCCCAAGTTCACAGCGAACTTTTGAAAAAGTCTTCAAGATGCCATGGGAACTCGACTGCAAGTTAGCATGGCGTACCATCCACAAACGGACAGACAATTAGAGAGGACGATTTAACGCTTGAGGACATGTTACAAGCTTGCATCATCGACTTCAAAGGTGGATAGGAAGATCAACTGCACTTGGTAGAGTTTACATATAATAACAGCTACCAGCAGAGCATCCGGATGGCACCGTTTGAAGCGCTTTATGGAAGGGCTTGCAAAACTCCGATTTGCTGGGACGAGGTTGGAGAAAGGAGTATCAAAGGCCTAGAGTTGGTAGAGCAATTGGTGGAAGCGGTGAAGATAATTCGGGATAGACTGAAAACGGCATAGAGTCGTCAGAAGAGTTATGCGGATAAACGGCGTAAGCCTTTGGAGTTTCAGGTAGGCGATCACGTTTTCCTTAAGGTATCGCCGATGAGGGGATTATCGCGATTTGGAAAGAAAGGAAAACTGAGCCCAAGGTGCGTAGGTCCATTTGAAATTTTGAAACGGATTGGGACCTTGGCCTACAGGCTTGCTTTACCGCCCAATCTGTCTCAAGTGCACAACGACTTCCATGTATCCATGCTACAGAAATATGAACCGGACCTGACGCATGTGCTGGACTACGAGGTTATAGAAGTGGATGACAGAGTATCCTACGTGGAGAAGCCGATCAGGATCGAAGATCGAAATGAGCAGATTCTGAGGAATAAGACGATTCCATTAGTCAAAGTTGTGTGGGAGCACCATAGAACAGATGGCGCTATGTGGGAGAATGAGGAAACGATGAGGCGTCAGTACCCCCATTTGTTTGAGTAGCTAAGTTTGATGTAAATTTCGGGGATGAAATTTTATATAAGGGGGGAAGAGTTGTGACATTCTGATTTTCCTGTCATTTTTAGACTCATTAACGAGAAAGTATCTAATGATGTATTTCAGTCATATCTCGCTCGGATCTGACCAATCTCAAGTTGACTGACCAAAAAGAAAAGGCTAACGCTAGACAAGGTACGTGGACCTAGGGAACTCGAATAGGAAATGACACTTTGACCATAAGGATTGTCGAAAGACATTTAGAGCCATAAAAGGTGGATCTAAGAGCGATTAAGGAATGCATTGCTAGCGTTATACGATTGGAGTGCGGGTGATGCCGCTGAAATAACGTATAATTTGTAAAATTTTCCTAAATCGAACGGTGACGATCGAAGCCATAGGAACTAGTGATAGACCCTCACAATTACATGAAAACCAAAGTCGCCATGGATTGACAAGCCCTAATTGTGATATGAGTCACAGGGTCGATACGTGTAACGTCTACAAAAGCCACCCGTCAGTTCGGGATAGGCTGAAATCGTATCGGATAGAGAAATGATTCGAAAATAAGTCTTGAAATTTGAAAATGGAGAATCAAGAATTCCAACATTACAATTGGATTGGTCGTCGCCTTATCGAAGAAATTGGGAATAAGAAAAACGATGTTCCGGACGTCGGGGGTAAAATTTCCCTTTTTTCCCTCAAGCCCTAACCTTGCCTATATTATTGGATGAGGGCATTTTAATGATAAACCACACCCAAGACTACCAAAAATTTGAAGAAATCATGGCCATTGGATAAACTTTGATTGACACCTTGGACAAGTGTCAAAAGATCAAGCCATGATGTTGATAGAGCCACTTTTTACCAACCATTCAACTCACCTTGACTCTTGAAATTGGTATAAACCCTCATTCTCTCACTCACATGGCCGAACACCCTCATTCCTCCCTTCCATTTTCTTCTTCTTTTTCTTCACAGCTAGAAACCGCTCACCGCCCGATCGGATTCTATTCGCCCGTTCATCGCCGTCGACCGCCACTTTCGGCAATCCCCACCGCCTAGCCGACCACCCACTCCTTCCTTAACCTCTTGTCGACGTTCTCAAAGTGGAAGAGAGTCATTTGACTTAGTAAGGAGCTTCGGCCAGCCAATCTCTTGAAAGCCGACGGAAATCGTTGCAACCAGAGGTAAGCCACGTTTTTAGCCTCTTAGGACCCCGAAATCTTGGAGTTTTATAACCAAATTTTGTGGACATTTAGAAGACACATAGATTGAGCTGTGGTAAAAATTTTGGGTTAATTTGATGGAGTATTGACCTCAAATGGGTCATGTATTTGAAGGGCTAGAACTGACCGGTTGAGGACTTGGGAAAACCGGCGTCGTTCAAGGACTTTTTAGCGTCGCCTTGACTCTAAACTTTCGGTGAGGCTCCCCAATCCTTAGAACTACATGTTAATATGTATATTAGTGAATAAATTGAGGATTTGAGGTAGTTTAAGGGATGTTAGGTTGGGGTATGCGCAGAACCGAGTATGCCCGGTTCGTTTCTGTGCATACCGATTCTGTGAGGGCTGTTGGTGGTTGTAATTGAGCTCCAAATTCATCGTTGAGAAGTGTTAGAATGTTAATTGATTGGCCCATGAGGTGTATGATTAGTGTGGAGGCGATTTGAGCGAGGAAATTAACGATTGGATGAAATTTCCTTAGGTTGCGCGGTTAAGTCGCTCTTGGGCTAGTAGGGCCAAACCTTTGAGGTGCTTGGAAGAGGAATTGCATTGCATTAAGCTTGAGGTAAGGGGATTCTAAGCCTTTGATAGGAGGATTGGACTCAATTGAGCGAGTCGAATGCAAGTTTGCTTAATTCTTAGAAGATTTGGAAGTGATTGTTCATTGTATGTCTTAGGAGGATATAGATGACTTAAATGCTTAACCATGCTTGTACCTTGAGTGATTTGTCGCATTTGAGTATTGAACTTGATTGCTTCGTATGCCATAAGTGTGTTATTCGTGCATGAGTTGCACTTGATTGTGTGTGATATATATTAAATGAACTTATGGCTTACCTGAGGAGTTGTGACACCCTAAGGCATATGAGACGCGGGGTTGAGAAGGTCGTAGTCCTGATGCGTTGAAACGTGGGACAGAGTTGTGATGTATCGACACAGGCCTGGATTAAAATTGAAAACCCGATGCGTTTACTCGGGTTTGTCAATGAGACGGTCTGATGCGTTCACGCGGACTGAGCCTAAGGCATTCTAAACGCGGGCATGGAAGTGAGGAGGTAGGAAAGGGTGGAAGGCGTACTATGGCCTGTTTATGTGTGTCTGAATTTAGTGGCATAACGAGATGCCTGGATTGCATGTTTGATTTACATATGTTACCTTGTGATAGTTGAATGCCTTTATGATCTTGTGTGAATTGATTGTGATTGTACATGCCTGATTGGATGGTCAGCCTAACCTAAGGTTAGGATCCACCTTGTTGAGATGTATATCTCACCCCTTTGTATGACCCTCTTCTTTCCAGATCCTAGGCCCTGAGGATGTGGCCCATCAAATTTGGCGATCCCAAGGAGATGTCGATTTATTTTGACGAGTTCCTTGACGGGCAGGGGACCATTTATGTTAAAAATTGTACAGTCGTTTGGATAGATGAGGGTGGTAGTAGCTAAAAGCCTCATAGATATGAGGCCTAGTTTAGAAAGGTAGGAGATGTTAGCATAGGGCCGCTGAAGCCCACTGAGGTGCCTCTTGGAGTGATCCCTAGCTGGTGTCATCCCACCCGAGATTTAGTGGAGCATACGGAGGAGGTCATAGTGGTTGAGGCTACTAAGGATGACCTGGTGGAGCCGTCCGCGGACGAGACCCTCGAGGATACGGTGGAGATTTGCTCAGAGACTTTCTTGAAACATGAGCCTACTAAGGAGGCCGAGGAGACTGATGACTCCAGCAGCTCGACTTAGGAGCTCCTAGTTTACTAGTATGACATTTTGGCGATGACCCTAATGCCCGTTCCTTTTTGGTGATGATGATGGACCTCTTTTGTAATCACCCTGTCACTCCTACTGACGAGCGGATCTGGTTTACTATGCCCTTGTATGAACAGTTGGGAACATATGTATGTAATAATATTATTGTTACCCAGTTCCCATTTTACATTTGTACGGAGGAGTTTTATGTTGTCGCTTCCACGTGCTATTTATCGATGATATATCTCTCGACTTATACATGCATCCTGGGACTTCGAGAGATAGTTTGTGCTTGCAGGGAGTCGCACGCTCGTGCCAGGGGTGCGAGGCGTGACATCTCCAACCATAAGAGCAAACCCAAACGGTCATGTCTCAAAACTATAAGAGCGAACCCCCAAACGGTCATGTCTCGAACCATAAGAGCGGACCCTAACTGTCATGTCTTAAACCATAAAAGCAGACCCGAAAGGTCATGTCTCAACCCATGAGAGCAAACCCAAATGGTTAATCTCTAACCTATAGAGTCATCACAAACCGGGCATAGCGGATAGGAAGCTATGAAAGGAAAATTAAAAGTGAGGTATAGCAAATGAAAAGCTATGAAGAAGCAAGTCTGGTATAGTTGATAGGATGCTGCAAAAAAAACAAAAAGCCAAGCTCATGATTCCAACACCCTAGGAGCATAACGACAAACCCTCAAATTTCACAAGTACAGCATCCGACAGGTGACTTTCAGGTAAACCTCTCTCTTCGGCTCATATTCAAGTTGTCAAGGCAAACTGGGGACTGATTTGAATTTTCATCGAGAGATTTAAGAATTCGATGTTATGGCATTTCTCCTTTTCTTGTAGAGTCGATTAAGACTAAGGTGTCATTTTGTCTTTGAAAGCAACCTCTGATGTGCTCACTCTAAAAAAGGGGCAGCTGTTAACACATGATTTTTAATCATATTTTATTTTATTTTTATTTCTAAAATTAACTAAAAATAGCAAAAAGAGTCATAAAATTACAAAATTAACTTGGGAAGCCTTAGTCTAACCTTGGGATTCAATTTCGAACAAATTTTTTTTTCACAATTTTTATTATTTTTTTGAATATAAAAAATACCCAAAAAAATACCATTCATGGTCAGAAAAATGCATAAAAATAGTCGGTAATTTTGTTTCAATTCCCTCTTCAAGTTGGCCTTTTTAAATCTCGAAAGATTGAATTGGGCCATTTTGTTCCTTCATAAACATGAACCCGAATCAAGCATAAAAAATCACTTTTGAGTCTCTTAATTTCCAATTTTTGCTTTCAATAAACCATGACATCGATATCAAGAGCCTTGAAGTGAAATTGTGTCGATTCACCCTTCAATTTGATCAATTTTAACCAAAAGACCTTAATTGCACAATTTTCTTTCGATTTAATCCCCAGTTTCACGAATCTCAAAACTAAATTCTCTTTAGGGACATTCATAAAAATCAAACACCTCTACCCTATAGTTTTCATCGTCCTGAACTCATTGGTGATCTCAATTTGGACTGATTTGATCGTTTGTACCCTCGATTAAGCAAAAAATATTTTCGGATCCTAGGCACAATTTGGGGTTTTCGCTAAATTCGAACTCAATTGTTTGCAAAAATACCCATTTTAGATGGAAAACATGTTGAGGAGTCCGATATTGACATCAATTTTGGAAAAAAAAAATCAATTTGGGGTTCAATTAGGCGAAAATTGGAGCCGGGTTGGTTGGGTCGACCCCAATACGACCCAGCCGAACCTCGTTGCAGACCAGATACAGTGATGCAGGGGAGATAGGCAGAGAAACAGGGGGAGATTGGCGAGCGTCGGCGACAAAAAATCAGGAGGGACAATCCTTTTTCAGAGTGTAAAGGAGCGTGAGTGTCCTCTCTAGGGATCCCAGGCGGTCTCTAGCTATAAGGGCGGTCAGCCATTAGAGAAAGAGGGAGGAGCATTCACGGTTTCAAAAAAAAAAAAGGGAGAGAGAACCGAGATATAGAGAGAGTCGAGAGAGGGAGTGAGCGGTCCGACGTTCGCCGAGTGTTCTCCGAGCTCCAAGGCATCCGAAGCATCATCACCAAAGCCCCTACGGTCACCGGTGACCCTTGGACAGGTTGGTTTTCCACCTCTGTTACATATCCTGTTTTTTAGCTACTATGAGTTTTGGGGCAGGTCCGATTTTTGGCGAAACCGAGCCAAACCAAGCGTGTACCGACGCTAGTTAGAAACTCTCTAGTGATGCATGACTGTTGTTTTACTTCGGTTTAGCCTGTGTGCTCCTCGGTCTCCATTTGAAGGTTGATTTTCTCACGCATGCCAATTGTCTGACGAAATGCCTGAGTGACCGTTCGATTTTTTGGCTCTTGGCCATGCCTTCCCCGAGTGTTTTTTGTGTGGATCTGGCCTTAAAACTTTGTTAGAGTCGACTCTAAGCATGTTGTGATGCTTATTTTGCATTGAATAGCGATAAAAACTGTGGTTGGAGCTTCGCCGGCCATTGAACCGAATTAGAACCCCGGGCCGGCGCAGATGGATGTCGTCGAGCTCTAATGGAGCTCAGGTAAGCCTCTACACCCTACTGGGACGTTGCTTGATTGATTAGAACGAAGTTTCGACAAACAAAAAAATTCACAAAAATCCTTGCCGGAGTCGGTACTGTTCACGGTCGGCCGGGGGCGTTTTGGGCATCGTTTATCATGGTTTTTGTGTTGAATGTGTTGCTGTGTTGATAGGGGATCATTTGGGTGAATTTGGTTGAAGCTTTTGCAAGATTTGGGCTCGGAACCGATTTTTCGGCGACGTTTCCGGCGAACTCGCCGAATTTTCACTGTTCCGACGAGTTGCTGATCGCCTTCCCCGGCAAAAAGGGGCTGACTGGTCAATGTTTGACAGGCTAGTGCTAACGTGGCACGCCACGTAGGCGGCCACATCGGCGGGGGAGGCTCCACTAATAAAAAAAAAATAAAACCCAGATCGAACGGCCGTGGTTTTGCCACGTGTCGTGATCTAGGATTTTCAATATATATATATATATATATATATATATATATATATATAATCTTTTCAGAATATTAAATCATTTTCGAAAATTTTAAAAAAAAATCAATCGGACGGTCAATATGACGCCAAGTAGCACTTGGGGATCCGTCGGATCTAGGCTTTTTTAATACCATCAATTAAACCTAGATCGGACGCACCAGGGGAAGCTATGTGGCACGTCCTAGAGCGTCCACTCGAGGCTTTTCGGAACAATATAAAAAATCCGTCGGATCGGACGGCCGTGGATTGGCCACGTGTCACGATCTGGCCTTTTTCGAAATTTAAAAAAAATATTTTCTATATTAAATTTGAAAAATTCAAAAAAAAAGGAGATCCGACGGTTGACGAGAGCCCACGTGGCACACCGTGGGATGCCCGATTGGGATATTCAGATATTCTTAAAAATGATTAAAAAATTTAAAAATTCAAAAAGGCATCGTTTTAGACCGATTTCCGTCCGAGAGGCACGGCCAAAGTTTGACCCGGTCCGAAATATATTTTTAATAAAAAAAATTCAAGAAAAATTTGGGAAAATTAGAAAAAATTCCAAAAAGTTTCAAAAAATAGGAAATTGCCACAATCAACTGGCCATGACCTATTTTGGGTCTTTTGAACCCCGACCTTCCCAAAATGACGATTTTTCCCTTTGGGCAAATCGCTTTCCAAAAATTGAAGAAATTCAGAAAAATTTCAAAAAATTCCAGAAAATAGGAAATAGCCACAATCAACTGGCCATGACTTATTTTGGGTCTATCGAACCCTAGCTTTCCAAAGTGACAATTTTTCCTTTTGGGCAAATTATCTTCCAAAAATTGAAGAAATTCAGAAAATTTCTAAAAATTTTCATAAAATAAGAAATGATCACAATCAACTAGCCATGACTTATTTTGGGTATTTTGAACCCCGAATTTCCGAAGTGACAATTTTACCCTTTGGGCAAATCGTCTTCCAAAAATTGAAGAAATTCAAAAAATTCCAAAGAAAAAAACTAGAAAATAGGAAATGACCACAATCAACTGATCATGACTTATTTTGGGTCTTTCAAACCTCGACTTTTCAAAATGACGATTTCGCCTTTCTGACAAATTGTCTTCCAAAATTTGAAGAAAGTTGATAAATTTCCAAAAAATTCAAAAAAGTAGGAATGGCCACAATCATCTGGCCATGACCTATTTTGGGTCTTTCGAATCCCAATCCTTCCAAAATGACGATTTTGCCCTTTTGGCAAACCGTCTTTCAAAAATTGAAGAAATTCAAAAAAAATCCAAGAAAACTCTAAAAAATAATAAATTGCTACAATCAACTGGCCATGACCTATTTTAGATCTTTCAAACCCCAATCCTTCCAAGTAACGAATTTTTCCTTTTGGTAAATCGTATTCTAAAAATTGAAGAAATTCAAAAAAAATCCAAAAAAAAACTCTAGAAAATAGGAAATAGCCACAATCAAATGACCATGATCAATTTTGGGTCATTCGATACTCGATCCTTCCAAAAATGACGATTTTGCCCTTTTGGCAAAGTCTCCCAAAAATTGATGAAAAATTAAAAAAAATTCAAAATAGGAAATGGCCACAATCAACTGGCCATGACCTATTTTGGAGATTCGACACCTGAACCTCCAAAAAATGATAATTTTGCCCTTCTGGCAAATTATCTCCAAATCTTTCCATTTTACCCCTGACCTTAAATCAAACATTCTCTAAGCCTTTAAGGCTATATTAGGAGGCCCTTGATTTGAATTAATGTGCATTTACGTGGTTCATTTATGCACTTGATTGCGCTTTTCTTATATTGATTCTGATTGATATGACTAGTCTTCCACTTTGCATTGAAACCCTAAATCATACATACCTCACCCAAAATTGCGCCTGCATGAAATCTCAGTTAGGAAAATCACTCGCGTTAGGTACCGAAAAGGCGTTGGTAATGACACCAACGTAACCAAGTCCCCGAACCTAAAATCTCTAGTTTTGAAGAACTGATCGATCTCTCTCGATCGATTAATGAGATTTTTGATCCACCTTCCAAGAAGGACAGGTGGCGACTCCAAATGCATGCACATATAGCACATGCCACCACGACCACACCAAGGTCGAACCCAATCAACTATTATCGTCGAAAGGCTCGTAAAATTTACTCCCGCAGCTATTTGGTATGGATCTAGGAGTCCGATTGGTAATCCATTAGCTTGCGTTTTTCCGAAAAGAAAAATGGGTCACGACAACTAGTCCAACATCTGAGCATAGATCAATGAACGTATTATCGTAATATGAAACTCATTCAAGCTTGTTCCAATTGGATCTAACTATCCAGTAGACACAATACTTGATTTCTCTTCCATTGTACCTATATCACCACACAAATACAATGAAATTAACGTAGGTTCTTAAAAAAGAACATAAATTTCACACAATCCATCATACTCATGGCAAATGCAAACAAAAGAGTCTCAAGATAAATATCCTTAAAACCAAACAACAACCGACGATCTATGTCTGTCATATTATAAAATGAAACCAAACATCACATAAAAATCCACAATACATTTCCAAATATCTACTAAAGATTTCGAAGAAGTGCATTTCTCTTTTCGGAGGTGCTTATGACAAAAGCCTTCCTTTATTCAGCACTAACACATGCTTTGTCCACTCATTTGGTGTAAAGACCATCGTCCAACTCAGGTATCTCAAGTAGAATAGTAACCACAGCAGCCACAGATTAGGGGTTAACAAGTGACTGTGAGGTGGCAGATGAGAACTTGATCATATCTTCAATGGCTTTACAGGTCATGGTTAAGTTGCACTGCTACTCTTTCTTCTTCTATTAGTATTCAGAGTCCTATCCAAGCTGTGAAGTCTTCCTCATCAACGTGGTAATCATCAAAACCCTCTCGGAAATCATTACCACCAAATTCAAAGTTATCATCATCATCCTCATCAACGTGGTGATCATCAAAACTCTCCAGCAAATTCTGGCCAGTTCCTATTGCTTGCTCCCCAGTAGCATATGTATCAGCAAAAACAATGCACAACTTAGGATAAATAGGAAATCCATCTTTCTTGAATTTCGCCCGCTCATTATTATCTTGCAATTTTCACAAGAAATAGCTAACATAATGAAACATTTTAAGACTAATATGTAGAATGGTCTAAAAATGAAAAAATGATACCTTGACGTGAAGTTCCCATATGCTTAGATCATCGACGGCCATTCTTTTGTTGGCATTATCCCAACCAAATCTAGATTACCCAAGAAGCTTCTCGAAACTACCATATTGTGTTCTCAGCTTGCTGTGCTTGTTTCTCAATTATACTTGGCTATATTGGACTCCCACCTTGTTGTTGAATGGGATTCTTATGTTTTTTCACCCAATTTTGTTGAAAGTACAAGATGTACGATTTCCCTTCTTTACCTCTTCTACCATCAAACTCACAAACAAGATGACAGAAGTCTCATTCCATTTTGCATTGAATGTGTCTCTTTGGGATGACATGTAATCTTGACTAATTCATTATCATATTAACAATGCGATCACAAGCTTAGTCAATTACAAACAATGCAGTAATTTTGAGTTCAAGCCATGCAATCTCCATGTTCAACAAATTATCTTCCAACCATGTGTATCAATAAAACAAGAAAAACAGCATGGAAGTAAATAAACAAGGTCGGTGCTTTGAGATACACTTAAGCAAAGTACATTTTGCTCACCAACCTCAAAACCACAAAGCCATCTACTGCATACAACTCCCAATGGTTATTACACCCTAAAACTGCACAAACTTCAATCATGACATTACTAGATATGACAAGGTCTTTCTTAGCAAGACTAAACAATCTCAACGAATGACAATTCTAGCAAAACTTTAATCATCTTCCACACATCAGATCCAAAGTCGCAAAAGAGATATGCACACCAATCCAACTCGAAGGTATTGCATGCTTGAATCTCGCCACGATAGTGTAGATACAAGATTTCGAATCGGAAAAAGGGAAACTGGTTTCTCTTATCAATCAATGCACCACCAAATGGCAATTTCCAGGCTCAAGGTCTCAAATCAAGCTATGTTGCCCAAGAATAGCTATGCACAGAACACCCGAAACCAAAAGAGAATCATCAAATCAGCAAAAAAGATTAGAAAATGTTCAAGGGTCCTTAGAAGAAACTCATAAGCCATCCGAAGCAACTGTCCTCGATGTGGTTTGAAAACCGAAGCACGATGTGATTTACGTTAGTACAGATGGCGAATTTTCAACTCTTAACAAGTCTGGAAATTGCAAATCATGTTCTTTTAACAAAGATTGATGTACAGGGGGAGAACACTAGCATCTCTTGCACAAAGGTTAATGGCAAAAGGAAATCACGAACTTTGAAAATGCAAAGGGTTAAAGAAAGATTACGGTGGCGCTTGGCCGCGTACGGTGGGAAAGCCTCTATCGCTAGAGTGTCCTCCAACATGCTTGTGGCATTGCTACCTTGAAATGTAATGAACAAGTCCACTAGGCAAGACCAGTGCTATCAACTTAAGGAAAAATTTCTAATTTTGTTGTTTTCTCTCTCCTAATTCTATGCAATACAAACGCTATACATGCATACTTATGCTGAAGCACATGGTAAAAGAGCCAATTTCAGGGGAATAAGAAGCACAGATAATAAGAGTGAGAGAATCTTTTTGGCAGGTTTTTTAAGAAACAGCGGGGTAAATATGAAACCATTCGTTTCCCCTGTGGAAAAATTTGTAAGTTTTGGATATTGATTGAAGAATTTTTGTCCCCACCCCTACCCTCCCCCACGACTTCTGCCCATGTAAACATGGTCACCAAGCAAATCACGAACTTTGAAAAGCAAATCACGGTGGGGTTTGGCTTGCGTGAGTTTGTGGAGCGCAAGCTAAATCCCGCCCAAATCTGGGTGGAGCTCGGCCGAGCGCGAGCAAAACCCAGCGCAGAACTGGGTGGAGCGCGGCCGCGCGTGAGCAAAACTCGGCCAAGATTTGGGTGGGGCTCGGCCGCTCGCGGTGAGTGCAAGCCTAAACCCGCTCAGATTTGGGTGGGTTTTGGCTCGAACTGTGTGCTCGCGCAAGCTCTCCCATCTGTGGGGCACCAATCGATTGCCAAGAAGAGGAAGAAGAAGAGAATGAATCAGCGAAAACTCAGTGCAGGTCCAAGCAGGTATGGTTAGTCGAGCAACGACGACGATCAAGGTATGCATTGTGAGGGAAGAGCTGCTCGCGTCTGAGGGAGGAAATGGTTCATTCCTCTTCAAATCGTGAAGTAAGGGCGTAATAAAAAGTGTTCCAACCAAAGCTGTAAAATGTGTTTCAGAAACAAAAACAAAAAAAAACATTTTTTTTCTGTTTCTCTTTTTAGGGGCCAAAAGTGTTCTTTTGATCAAAAAACAATTTTGGAACATTTTTTACGCGTTTCTATTTTAAAAGTGTTCCGGGAACACTTTAGGAACAGAAACACTCTCCCTGGAGTGAGTGTTTCTGAAAGGTTGCCATATACACCCTTAATCTTCACATATGAGTACTGTCTATATATAGGAATGAATAAAAAAATTCACTGTACTCTACACCACCTTCATAACTTGATTGTCCTTTTAAATCTAAATCTTGGGATCTCTAATAAACTAAGTAGGGTTTCCACTATGATGACTCATTCCCCCTGATGTTTCCACAACCATCTCTCTAGTTAGGCCTTTTGTTAATGGATCCGCAATATTATCCTTTGACTTCACATAGTCAATTGTGATAATTTCACTAGAGAGAAGTTGTCTTACCAATATACAAAACATTTCTCACCCCCACACTTTGAGATAATTCTTAAAATCCTTTCAAGACGGTGGTAGACTTTCAATGAAGACAGCCATTTGAAATGATTTACTTATAATCATAACTTCGGCAAGAATGTTATGTATAATCTCTTGGAGTTTTCGAGACTCGAATTAGGACAATTATGAAATCAATCATCTTTAAGTCTAAAAACTTGCCAACGATGAATCTTTTCAATCCATCATATTATGCTTTGTATTTCTCGTCCAGATTTTTTCATAATTCCTTAGCCATTTCAGCGGCCATAAACATTATAGATGGAATTGCCCAGACCATTTAGAATTTAATTGTGACACAGGTGTCGTGACCTAAAAATTAAGCTAATGGATTATTGGTCAATTAGATGAGTTAACTAACCTAATACAGACTCTCCCAAGCCCTACCAATTCGCAACTTATATTTTATGAAATGATTTTTAATTTAGGAGCTGTCACTAATCATTTTCGACAGGTCGATTATGAACCTAAATAAAATAGCAGGGGAACTATTTTATTTCTACGAACCAGAGATAATGAGTTCAGGGACTTAGTTACATTAATTAAAAATTAATGCCCTTTCGGTACCAATTTCATGACAATGCACTTTTTTGATTAATTTATGCGACTTGAATGTTTTTTTTTGTCTTTTTTGTTTTTTTGTCTTTTTTTGTGTTTTCAGTTTTCTTTTGTTTTTTGATGTTTTCGAATTTTTTAAAAAGAAGTACTTGAACAAAATTAAACAAGAATGCCCATAATATACCTTGGTATTCGTATTTTTGATAATTCACTCATTCCCAAAGATTTGAGTTAGAGTAGAATTTTTGTCGCTACATTCTCAAATATTCGAGTCTGTATGCGAGTACGTGTATAAGACGACAACGTCCCTTTTGCCAAAGGGAAAGAATACGAAGTCTTATACTAAATCATCATCCCACCCCATAAGATCATGGATAAGGCGCATGATTTAATCTTCCCTACGGGTCAAGGCACAAGGGGAGCATATATTATAGGCATGCTTGTTTAAAAACGTGCAAATGTTTTAAGATAGGAAAGATGAGTCAATTAAACTTAAGGAATTTCAGAAATCACCTAGGGTAGTCGAAATTCTAAAGGGTTAATCCCTATCCGCAAAGGATTCACATCTTTTAAATTAATAAAGATTATCTTTTAGGATATTAAAATTTTTTAGATAATCTTCAAAATTTTAAAAGATATCTTATCTTGAATGAAAATACTATCTTAAATCTTCAGATTTCGAGAAGGTTATCTTTAAGGTTTGGAAATATTAGATTTAGATAACTCTCGAAAATCGAATTTTGATAAATATCCAACAATCTCATCCCTAACCAAACATATTCGAACAAATTCCCCAGAGATAAGACAATAAGATAACTTCAGAGTTCACCCAACCCACTCATATGATGGAGCATCCGCCACAAAATATTATCCATGACAAGTTTGATTCATCTGATTTAAATATTCTCGAAAATTAGATAGGATTTGGACGGATAAGCCTCACCCATAACATCAAATAACAAGGATGATACCAAACAACCAATCATGGATAGAATTTTAGTGCATGTGTTATCCACGAGCAGAAAGCAATTCGACCAACGCAATGAGAGTGTGCCGAAAATCAACCTCGTTCACAAAACAAGCCCGGTTTTTATCTGGTCCAATTCAGATTAAGATGATGAGCAGTTTTAATTCGAGAGTGTTTTTCAATTAAGATCAATTCTCACAATATTCAAGAAGCTTGGCCGATGATCAATTCAAACATGTTCAAAGAAAATCAGAATTTCATGCCGAGGATGCCAATCTCCGGTTCTTGTAAAAAGTGGAAAGAAAAGGCTCGATTTCTTTATTATAACCGCAAACCATGTATGTTCATCATGACGTAAGGTCAAACGTGCGTGTTGCCAAGTTAGTGAGGCAGCGATTTGCAATTAAAAGCAAGAAATTCGTAACTTTTCGATTGATATTCCAGCACAGGTGGCAGCCGCAAACTTCACCTAAAACAGTTTCCTTTTAAGCAGTTATGTGCTCCGAGACCTCAAGGACCCAAACACCAACCAACAGCAGAGTTAGTAGCCAAATTCAATGAAAAGCAAGGCTGTTTTGACCTTAAATCGAGCAGAACAAGGGCTGTCCCGCAACTGGACAGTAGCTTAGTTTGGTGCTTAGCTCGATGGTCGGCAAGAAACTACAGATCAAAGGATATCTACCGATGTTCAGAGACGGGTAGGGACAATTGAGATTGAGAGATAATTGCAAGAATGCACCAAGAAGTCACAGAGGTCTCGATTAGTGATTCATCGCTGAAGTAATCATAGCTAAAACTGGGCACCAAGGGCTTGAAGACTTCCTGTACAATGAGATGTTCAATTCCCATAGTGCAGATCTTCTCCCTTCACGTTTTCCTACGTGGAGAACCTCCAACGCATGGCCTGTAGGGAGAGCAAAAAACAAGTAACTTTTCTTTTATGCATACTGCTAGACCATGTCGGGCTTCAGCTCATGTTTGAATATTAGTTTCTCAGTGGCGACGGATGAATCGTGGCTGAACCGTGCCGTCAAGGGCGAGTTTACGAGGGCAGCGGGATACATTGGAATCCTTCCAGAGCAGCTCGTCGATTGACTAGAACTCCCCTAAATTGCTTCCGTTCCTTTCCTTGTCTTTCTTGTTCGTCCCCTCTCTCACTTTGTCCTTGTGAAAGACCATAGACATGCTCCCTCTAAAGGGCTGTCTTCTCTGGATTTTTTCGTTCTCACACCTAAGCCTCTCTCTCACGCTTTTCTGGCCGTACATGAGAAATTTTGTGGCCTGCTACCCTTCTTGTCTGACCTAGAGGCATTTATATAGTGAAAATTTAGGTCAAACTCTGATAACGTGGGCTTAAGTTTTGGCCTAATTTCTACTGACAAACTTTAATAAAAGGCCTTTTCTCGGAATTAAAATTTAGTGGACTGGAAATCTTAAATTAAGCACCAAGGCCTTGAGATTTTCGGCATTTGCTTTCTTATAGTTGTCGAATTATGCAATGTGGGCTCCGATCCTTCGCGTGTCAATTCAGGCCCAATTCCCATCAATGATGCAAAATAATACAAATGCAATGCATGCTTAAATTAAATATGCTATGCATGAGGAATTATTTTTTTGCGAGAATCATAATTAACTCTCATTTTATGAAATAGATGAATGAATTTCCTAAAAATCAAAATTTAAATGTCAACAGCTGCCCCTCTTTGAGAGGAAGCTCGTAGAGGTTTCGCTCAAAGACTAAAATTAAAACCTAAATCTTGCAAATGCAAATGATGATGAAACTTTTTGCGGGAGTTTAAATCCCATTTTCTGATGCAAAAGAAAATGATGCATGAAATGCAATGCGATGAATAACATGTGCTAAAACTTCTCCTATCTCACATCAAAGAAATCCACACATGGATTACTTATGAAAATACCTGTTTTACCAAATACCTCATAAGCTAATGATTCCCTTAACCTCTAGACTTTCAGTGGATGCTAGGATGCTAAGGTACCAGTCCATCTGTTGCTAGAAGTTTATTTCTGACACGAAACAATGTAAGATCTGTGTAGAGTTTGAAAATGTGCTCGAGTTATGATTCGAGCTAGCCATTTATTTTTTTCGAAATCACAAGAGCGCATACATTGTAAAATCGAGAAAACGAACCAAGATCACATGTGAATCTTAGGTTTTAGGGGTCTTATCCGTTACCAAAAGTTTCCCTTTGATGCGGGACAGCACAAGATTTGTGTAAGGTTGAAAATGTGCTCGAGTTATGGTTCGAGTTAGCCATTTGTCTCTTAGGGACCTCTTCAACGGGTCACCATGAGTCAGTCAAAATAATCTTTCGAGACCTTCTCTGGAAGGTCTCACTGTATCAAGACGAGAATTGTCTCTTGGGACCTCCTCAACGGGTCACCATGAGGCGGTAAGGTGTCTCTTGTGACCTGACCAACGGGTCAACATGAGTCGGTAGAGATAATCTCTTGCGACCTTCTCACAAAGGTCTCACCGTATCAAGATGAGAGATGCCTCTTGGGACCTCCTCAATGGGTCTCCATGAGGTGATAGAATGTATCTTGCGACCTCCTCAACAGGTCAGTATGAGTCGATAAAAAGTATCTCTTGCGACCTTTTCGAGCAGGTCTCACCGTATCAAGACAAGAGATGTCTCTTGGGATCTTCGTAACGGGTCGCCATGAGTTGGTAAAAGAGATCTCTTGCGACCTTTTCAAGTAGGTCTCACTTAATCAAGACAAGAGATTTCTCTTGGGACCTCCTCAACTAATCACCATGAGTCGGTAAAAAGGATCTCTTATGACCTTCTCAATCAGGTCTCACTGTATCAAGACAAAAGATGTCTCTTGGGACCTCCTCAACGGGTCACCATGAGTTGATAAAAAGTATCTCTTGCGACCTTCTCAAGCAAGTCTCACTGTATCAAGACAAGAGATTATATATTATCTGAATTGAATCGGTATGAATAACAAAATGTTGCGATGCTTGAAAAATTGTCAGTGCGATCATCAGGGGATACGACTAAAGTCGACTTTAAAAAGGTTCATAAAACTTAACTGGATTTTCTAAGTAATGAATGAATGATGGGTAGGCTGACTGTATCATACCTGTCCATTCTCTTGAAAAAAATGACGATATGCATAAGCTCAATGTAAATGCAACATCATATGCCAGAAAATTTTGCGAGCTTTTGCCTGCATTGTAAAGCTCAATTGGGGAATTTTGTCAATAATAAAGCCTGCCTGACCTTTCTGACAATTTTGATCAACTTGAATGAGAAATTTCAGTCAAAAAAAACTTTTCACTCTTTCTCATAAGTAAGGCTATTGAGACTCGACCATTGATGCGGGTAAGTGAAACTCTCAGGGCTGTCATCATCACACCTGACAAGGATCCGGGTATTCTCGCAATTAGTATGACTAGACCAATCCATGAGGTCTTTTATTGGTACTGTAATTCAGAGTTGGTCAAAGGCTATTCAAAAGGAGACTCATGCGAGTCATTTAGGTCATGAAATGAAATCTTCATCAGCTGCATTGGGTTTACAAGTCAGAAATCCTGTGAAATGAGATAAAATGATCTTGCTCGCACTTCTTCGAGTGACATTCACAAGCATTTGAAACCCCATATTAACTCAAGTGCCCTAATCCGAAGAGACTTTTAGTGAGGGTTGTAATGTAGGCTCAAGGTAGGCCTAGAAATGAAAGTCTTAATTTCAACAAAGGGTGTATGATGATCAAATTGATGATCTTCCGCCTTTATCACTCAAATAATCTTTCATTTCTTGAACCAATTCAGGTAAGACCTCTCTTCCTTCCGAAGATTTTTTGAGAGAGCTATTTTCTTTTTCCCTATTTTTTTTTTTATGAAAGTGAGAGTTTTTGCCCATTTTTTGCACAACAGACCTTTTTCTTTCTTTTTTTTTCATGGCCAACTTTAATACTTTTTGCATGGCAAGCCTTTTTTTTTCATAGTAAGTTGTTTTTTTAGAGAACTCTTTCCTTTTTCTGATGTAAATGGGCTCTTCAGAAAGGAAGGAAGAGTCTCATATGAATTGTCTGCACATTGCGCTCGTAAATTTTCAAATTTCAGCTTGACCCAAGGTACTTGGCTTATCTGTCAGATGATTTGAAATACTTTCTTGTAGGAAGATCACCAATCAGATTTTGGGAAATGAATTCATCGCTCAAATTGGGTTAAGCAAGGGGAATAAGTGTATGGGTGTAGAAATGAAACGTCATGTCTAAGGCACCTAAGCTAACATAGAATCCGCATGCAACGAATATACTCAAAGATTGATGCAAGTGAAAGCAAGAAAATCTCACTCATTCTTTGAATTTTTGAAATTTACCCCAATGTGGGGATGTTCTTGACAGGGTTACGAAATGAACCACCATTAAAAGGTGCTTAGCAATGGGCAACCTGAAGTGTTTGGATAGATGAAATGAATGCCTCGTATCATCTTGGTCATCATCATTTTCGCGAGATAACCCTTTATCTTGTAAGCACGAAAATTCTTGTTATAAGTTATTTTATTATTTATCATCATGTGTGGGAATGTCCACTGTATTACTATGTACTCTCTTCATTATTATAAATATGAGAGCATGCTAACCTAGAGGGTTAGACAATTCATTCATATCATTCTCCTCTTTTCTTCTTCTTTAGACATGGTATCAGAGCCAACTTTAGTCGCCCCAACCTAAACCCTATCCAACACTCACTATCAGCGCAACCACCATCTAACACTTGCTTCTCTCTCTGATCTACTCTCCCGACCAACTTGGCCGGCCACGTCCCTAGGATTTCGGCCAGATTGGCCGGCCACGTCCCAAATTTCTCGGTCATCTTGGCCGGCCACGTCCCGGGCTCTCAGCCATCTTGGTCGGCCACGACCCAAGGCTCTCGGCCAACTTGGCCGGACATGTCCTAGGCCATTCGGATTTAATTTACATGTCGAGGTGTGATTAGATCTAATCGGATCCATGAAACAATAGAGCTTGTGACTTTCTGATTAATCTAGTGTCTAGATTAAGTATTCGTCATGACTAATACAGACACTTAAATAGCTGCTGCTAAATCCAGTGAGATTGGATTAGCCATGAATAGATATGGTGCGACTGAATCTGATATAATGCGATCACAAGCTCCGACCTGTATATCTACTTAATCTAAGCTCGTCGAACGTGTTTTAACGGGACAGTCTACGTACATTCTTTGGAAGAAAAATGCCTTTAATAATTTGCACGGACAGCGGCTATCTTATCATCTTACCCAGCTTCCTCCGAGCAAGAATGACCCAACTTATTATGAACGGTACACTGTTGAATATTGTATTTATAGTCAATTGTTGAATGCAATGCATATTTCTATTCAGACTGTTGTTAGTAATATTGATACTGTTAAGGAGTTATGGGATGCTTTGGTAGATTTATACTCTTCTCTGAATGATTTTTCGCGACTATATGATGTTGTTTGTGGGTTATTGAAGCCAGCTCTTGCTGGTCGGCTTCTGAATAGATATTATGAGGAATTTAAATCTTTTGCTGATGAGTTTGATCGGTTAGTCTCGTTTACATCTAATCGAGCTACTTTTCAAAAACAACGAAATCAATTTCTTGTCACTTGCTATCTTAATGGAGTGGGAGCTCAGTTTGATACTACTCGATCACAAATTCTTTCAGATACTTGAGTGTCTTCTCTTGGAGAAGTTCATCGCCGTGTTCTTCGTATCGAAAGTCGTGAGGAAGTTAGATTTGCTCTTTCAGAAGTTGGTGAACAAGCTGCTGCTCTATATATGAACAAAGGAGGTGGCTGTGGTAGTGGAGGCCGTGACCAAGGAGGAGGTCATGGTAACATCGTTGGTCGTGGTGGAGAAACTAGTACTTGCAATTACTGTGGTATTGTTGGACATCTTCGCAGCTATTGCCGAAAGTTACAAGCTGTACAGACAGCTTCTGGTTCACGGACCACACCTGCTCATGTTGCATCTGAAATTGTGCCCATGAACCAAAAATTTATCACAATGAATCCAGAGGAGTATGCTCGATATTTGAAGTTTCAAACCTTAGGGAGTGGAACTACATCTTCCTCTGTTGCGAAACTACAGTAGTCATCCGATTATTTCTTTACTTCAACATGTGCAGCTCTTCCTTCCGCTGATTAGATTATTAATTCTGGTGCAAGTGCTCAAATGACGGGTAATAGAGTTATTCTTACTGCATATAAGTCCTCGTCTCCGTTACGCCAGATTACTATTGCGAACGGGTCATCCGTGACAGTTCAGTGACACAGAACTGCACGACCTTCTAACGAGATCTCTTTATCTTCTGTTTTATATACTCCTGTCATGTCATTTAATTTGTTATTTGCTGGTCGTATCACACGGGATTTGAATTACTCCGTTACTTTCTATCCTGATTATTGTGTTTTGTAGGATCTCTTGACGCGGAAGACTATCAGTAAGAGAAGCGTCAATGGTGGGATCTATCAGCTGGATGGTACTTCCATTCTAGTTGCACTAGTGAAAGAAATTGATGTTTTAGACATTCATTATCGTCTAGGACATCCCTATTTGTCTATGTTGCAGTCATTGTTTCCTCATTTTCGTTCGGTGTCTATAATAAATTGTGAGTCATGTCAGCTTGCAAAACATAGTCGTGTTTCTTTACCACTAATGTATCTCAACGAGCAACTGCTGCATTTGCCTTAGTCCATTCTTATGTATGGGGACCTAGTTCTATTGTTTCAGCCTTTGGTTATCGCTACTATGTTCTCTTTGTCGATGATTTCACAAGAATGTCATTTATTTACTTAATAAAAGAACGTTCTAAGTAATTTTTTGTATTTCATGAATTTTATTCTTCTGTCTACATTTAATTCCATCATAATATCCAAGCCTTACAATCTGATCGTGGAGAGGAATATATATCGAATCATCTCCATCAATTTTTTCGTTCTCATGGTATTCACCATCATCTTTCATGTGCTCGCACACCTTAACAGAATGGTGTTATTAAGCGGAAGAATCGTCATTTTATGGATACTGCTCGTACTCTTCTTATACGTATGCATGTTCCACAGAAGTTTTGCGGGATGCTGTTCTTACAGCATGCTATCTCATTAATCGCATACCTCTTTCCTCTCTTGGAGGCAATACGCCTCATGGGCTCCTCTTTCCTAAACGCAGTCCCTTTCCTCTTTCTCCTAAAGTGTTTGGGTGTACTTGTTTTGTCCATGATGATCGTTCAAGTGTATCAAAACTAGATCCTCGTGCACTGAAACGCGTTTTTCTTGGTTACTTACGAGTGTCAAAGGGTTATCGTTGCTATTCTCCAACCTTAGGAAGAATGCTCACCTCTCGTCATGTTACCTTTATAGAGTCTCAACCTTTCTTTTCTGCATGTGGCTCAAGTTCATCTTATCCAATCTCGCAATTGTCTGAATCCACATCTTCTGACCCCGTCCTTATTTATTCTCCACCAACGGTCTCTCATCCAGTTATCTCTCCAACATCTTCACTAGACAATGCCCCCATTGACAATTCTCTTTCTGTGCCAGTCTCTCCCGCAGAGGATCCTCCTGCTGAGATAGTCTCTCATGTTGCTGACCCACTTGAGACTGATACTACCGAGCAACCTATTGCTCTTTGTAAGAACTACCGTGCCTACAGAGATCACCCTCTTTATACACTTTCCTACAAAAGTTTATCAATAAGTTTGTCAACTTTTGTGACCAATATCAATGTTGTTTCTCTACCTGCTTCGATTTTCGAGGCTCTTTAGCATGTCGGCTGACGTTTAGCCATGGAGGAGGAAATGAGCGCCCTTTAACGCAATCAGACTTGGTCCTTGGTTAATCTTCCTTCTAGTGCTCAGATTATTGGTTGTCGTTGGGTGTTTGGCGTGAAGGTCAATCCTGATGGAACTGTTGCTCGTCTGAAAGCTCGGTTGGTTGCTAAGGGTTATGCTCAAACTCATGATCTTGATTATTTTGAGACATTTTCTCCGATTTCAAAAATGGCCTTTATTCGCCTCTTCTTATCCCTCGCAATTGTGCATTCTTGGTCTCTCCATCAGTTGGATATCAAGAATGCTTTCCTTCATGGTGATCTTACCGAGGATGTTTACATGGAGCAGCCCCGAGGGTTTGCTACTTAGGGAGGGAAATCCTATAAGCTTTGCCGCTCTTTGTATAGTTTGAAGCAGGCTCCTCGAGCATGGTTTGATAAATTCAGCTCAGCTGTTCGAAGTTTTGATTTGCTTCAGTCTCAAAAGGATCATGCAGTATTCTATCGACG
The DNA here is from genome assembly GCA_028455895.1 of Rhodomyrtus tomentosa. Classification (NCBI taxonomy): domain Eukaryota; kingdom Viridiplantae; phylum Streptophyta; class Magnoliopsida; order Myrtales; family Myrtaceae; genus Rhodomyrtus; species Rhodomyrtus tomentosa. The sequence goes on along the minus strand of JAPCWY010000009.1, from coordinate 24,412,616 downwards.
TGCTACTACTGGGTGTATCTTTCTAGTTTTATATGTGGATGATATTGTCTTGACAGGGGATGACGAGCATGGTATTGCTGAACTGAAAAGATATTTGTATACTTACTTTGAGACGAAGGATCTCGGTGATTTGAGATACTTTCTTGGGATCGAGATGGCCCAGAAGAAAGAAAATATCTCTTTGTCACAGCGTAAGTATGTTATGGATATCTTAACTGAATTTAACATGCAGCAATCTCGCTCCGCAGAGTCCCCTATGAAACCAGGATTAAAGCTTCTTCCTAATCAGGGTAACTTGTTTGACCAACCTGAAATATACCGGCGTGTCATTGGTAAACTAAACTATCTCACTACGATGACTAGGCCTGATCTTGCATATTCGGTTAGTGTGATTAGTCAGTTTATGGAAGCACCTAGACAATCACATTGGGATGCTGTTTTGAGGATTTTAAGATATCTTCGAGGTAGTCCTGGCAAGGGAATTATTTTTCGGCTCATGTTCATGCTAGCATGGAGTGTTATACTGATGTTGATTGGGCTGATTACCCTATTGATAGGCGGTCTATCTCTAGATATGCTTTGTATGTTGGTGGTAATTTAGTTTCTTGGAAGAGTAAGAAGTAGGATATTGTGGCGAGAAGTAGTGCTGAAGTAGAGTATCGAGCCATTGCTACAGCTACTGCAGAGATTATGTGGACTAGACATCTTCTGAATGAGATTGGATATGGATCGAGTGGTCCCACATCATTATGGTGTAATAGTAGTTTAGTAATTCACATTGCTTCAAATCTCGTCTTTCATGAGAGAACAAAGCATATCGAGATTGATTGTCATTTTGTTCGACAAGAGCTTACACATGGTAGTCTCACTCTCTCACACATTTACACTGGAGATCAGCTAGCAGATGTGTTTACTAAACCTTTAGCTGGGCAACGAGTTCGCTTTATATGTAACAAGCTGGGCATGGTCGATATCTATGCCTCAGCTTGAGGGAGGGTGTTATAAGTTATTTTATTATTCATTATCATGTGTGGGAATGTCCATCGTATTACTATGTACCATTTTCATTATTATAAATATGAGAGCTTGCTAACCTAGAGTGTTAGACAATTCATTCATATCATTCTTCTCTTTTCTTCTTCTTTAGACAATTCTCATATTACTCACTAGGGATTGCGATACAGGACGTGTATGGAAATGGCTTGCCTTTCGTCGTCCTGAAATTCCTCATTCAAAATGATCAATTCAATTAGATCAGAAGGATTTCCTGATTAAAATTATCTCACAGTAGAAATTAATAATGCTGAAAAAAGTATGATGAGATGAAATTCGTGAACCTTAATCTGATTTGATCATCCGGCATATAAGAAAAATGAGTGTAAATTAAATATGGACAAGCATAAACTATCCAAGTCTATTCAGAAATTTCACGAAAAGAGAAAATATGGATTGCCCTAGTATAAAGTGAAATGCATGAGATTAATCAATCGAGGATTCAAGATACTCTGATTTCTCCCACTCAATTATGATAACCGTCATGGCTGATGAATGATCCTACAAGGGGAAAAAATTGTTACTCTAAGAACCATGTAGTTCGAAGAAGAGTATACTCCATTATTTCAAGTCGGGGTTCATTGTTAATTTGTCTCATTTTCTGTCAAGCGATATAATCAGGAATTGGCCTCCGGATATGCCCCAAGTTGGAAGTCTGATTTATGGTCTTAGTTTCCGCTCTTGCCCCCTTTCTTCAAAAGGATCGACCATATAATAGTCATAGACGTAGGGAGGAGTGGGGTGAATTCCCATCCAAACAGTTCCGAAATTTTGTTCTCTGGAAGTTTCACGCAACGATTGGCACAACGTTCTTGGTACGATTGAATCACTTCAAGTTGATGCTCCAATAGATGAGTGAGACATTCCATGACACCGATCTTTTTGTTTATCACAACCTTCCATGCTTGTACGGCACCCTGAAGTTCATTAGCTTTTCTTCTCAGAGTGGCTATGACTTGTGCCTTGACAATCATTCTCGTTAACCTTGATTGGAATGGGAATCACTGATAAAATACCTGCAAGGAATGATCACATAGTGAGATAGACATGTATTGCATGTTGCGCCAGTCCATGGCTAATCTAGACTCCAGACATCGATTGAACTTGACTCATGCTAATGACTAGAAAATTCTAGTTTCCTCGGATTTTGGTAAATAATTCATAAAAAATAACTGGAAGATCAAAATGATGTAAACATTTACGGGCTTGTAGCCAAGAGGCTAATGAACAACTTTCATGTTTGAAGATTGAGCTGAAAATGATCCGAATGTTCCATTTTAATGTGCTTTCCCAAAAAATGACGCCTAGAAAACTGCTTCGTCTAGTTTTCGTTAAAAGAGCAAATGACCCCTTTAAAGTGTAAATTAAGGTCTGGAATTTTGCAGATTATTAGTTCAAGCATTGACTTATGACTTATGACTTTCAAGTTTCGAGATTTAGTAAAGGAAGTCGTTTATTAAGGGTACTTTGCAAAAAAAGTGAGAAATTCCAGGCTGCTCCATCTCGGCCATTAATTCCAAATTAAATAGAAAACATGTTAGATTGTCGCCAAAAATTTTCACGCAATAGATGAGGATGTCATGGACATTTCTTATTTAAAGTTCGGAAATCGATTCCATCTTGAAAGGGGTACGAAAATTCGATTAACACTGAGAGGTCGGACTGAAAACAGAATGGAATTACTGACTGAAAGTGTAACAAGTCCTAAACCTGATGAAAATTCTCTAAGAGAGACTTAATAAAGCGAAATAAAGTAATGACAAGACACGGACGACTAAAAGCCTATCACTCCGAGGGCCCGGCCTCGTTCTTCGATCTCTTGGGTTGTGGGCCGACTTAGTCTTTCATCTGCTTGATGGTCTTCTTCGCCATGGCAGTGGCTTCGGCCAATGATCGTCTGAGCCCATTATCCGTATAACGGGTAAGATACCGCAGTGCCTCATTGAGTGATAGGTTGACCTAATGACATGCCTAATAGCCATGGACTGACTTAGAAAAATGTATAAAAACATATGCAATCGCGGGGATGAAATACAAAGACAAGCAGAATGGTGTGTGCATGCTTTATTAACAGAGTTTTTAAAGCTCTCAAGGGCAAATCTAACTTGACGATTAAAGCTGTATTTAGCCCTTTTAAAGCTTTGGGGACGTTAAGGAATTCCCTCGTGCCTGCATATTTAGGCCTTAGCGAGGAATCTTAACGTAGTCGGGGTTGAGAGTAAGATCGTCCAATACTCTATCCTGAGGCTAGGCAAATTCTTACCCAGACACCATTCTAAGTCGATCTAGCATTTTAGGTCCAATGCAATGTCATGAGTCATGCGCGACAGGTTTAATTCACTTAATCATGGCATCTTGCGAGAAAATTAATGACCCAACAAAACAAAGGTTAGGAAAATAACATTCACATAACCTGCAAAAATATTTAACACCTAAGTGAATTCAGGGGCAACTCACAATCCATGAATTCAAAAATCAAGAGCAAATTCATAATCAATCAATCCATGAAAATCACTCCCGAAATTGAAAATAATTCCAACTAGTCAATCCAATCAATCACAATCAATCAAGCAAGGGATAAATCATGAAAATCAACGGGCTAAGTCCTCATGCAATACAATGAAAATTTCAAAAATTGTAATGCTTACATTTAGCCCATTTTCTTGAAAAATTCAAATATTAAATCTCCAACGGAATCGCCAAGCTGTCGTGACCTAAAAATTAGGCTAATGTATTATTAGGTCAATTAGATGAGTTAACTAATCTAATACGGACTCTCCCAAGCCCAATCAAATCGCAACTTATTTTGACCTTAAATCGAGCAGAACAAGGGCTGTTCCGCAACTGGACAGTAGCTTAGTTTGGTGCTTAGTTCGATGGTCGGCAAGAAACTACAGATCAAAGGAAATCTACCGATGTTCAGAGACGGGTAGGGACAATTGAGATCGAGAGATAATTGCAAGAATGCACCAAGAAGTCACAGAGGTCTCGAATAGTGATTCATCGCTGAAGTAATCACAGCTAAAACTGGGCACCAAGGGCTCGAAGACTTCCTGTACAATGAGATGTTCAATTCCCATAGTGCAGATCTTCTCCCTTCACGTTTTCCTACGTGGAGAACCTCCAACGCATGGCCTGTAGGGAGAGCAAAAAAAAAGTAACTTTTCTTTTATGCATACTGCTAGACCATGTCGGGCTTCAGCTCATGTTTGAATATTAGTTTCTCAGTGGCGACGGATGAATCGTGCCGTCAAGGGCGAGTTTACGAGGGCAGCGGGATTCATTGGAATCCTTCCAGAGCAGCTCGTCGATTGACTAGAACTCGCCTAAATTGCTTCCGTTCCTTTCCTTGTCTTTTCTTGTTCGTCCCCCCTCTCACTTTGTCCTCGTGAAAGACCATAGACATGCTCCCTCTCAAAGGCTGTCTTCTCTGGATTTTTTCGTTCTCACACCTAAGCCTCCCTCTCACGCTTTTCTGGCCGTACATGAGAAATTTTGTGGCCTCCTGCCCTTCTTGTCTGACCTAGAGGCATTTATATTGTGAAAATCTAGGTCAAACTCTGATAACGTGGGCTTAAGTTTTGGCTTAATTTCTACTGATAAACTTTAATAAAAGGCCTTTTCTCGGAATTAAAATTTAGTGGACTCGAAATCTTAAATTAAACACCAAGGCCTTGAGATTTTCGGCATTTACTCTCTTATAATGGTCGAATTATGCAATGTGGGCTCTGATCCTTCGCGTGTCAATTCAGGCCCAATTCTCATCATCGATGCAAAATAATACAAATGCAATGCATGCTTAACTTAAATATGTTATGCATGAGGAATTATTTTTTTGCGAGAATCATAATTAACTCTTATTTTATGAAATAGATGAATGGATTTCCTAAAAATCAAAATTTAAGTGTCAACAACAGGAAGTCAAAATGCTTCCACAAATCTACAGCAACAATCATTTCCATGTTTGTCTCTTCTTCATCCAACTTGTTTAGGAGCATCCTTGTTGAGGAACCTTGCCAAATTCAATGTCATGACATAAAACAACATCTTCTATTGTCACCTCTTAAAAATCAAACCATTGAACGTTTGTGACTTCTCTTTAAGAGTTGGGATAGACGTAATAGACGTTATCGATGTCGAATCTATGAAAATAGTCCGACATACCCTTGAAAAATACATGTACATATGATTTTGTATGCATTTTAATAATTTTATATGCATTGAATATATTCAAATAATATATCAAAATTATGATAATTTCGAGACGAACGCAATGGTACCAAGAATGTCCCAATCGGAGTTCGTATGTGTGACATTCTGATTTCCAATCAACTTCAGACTCTGTAATGAGAAGTTTATATATATCAAGCGATGTAGTTCAGTGTATTCCGCTCAAATCTGATCAATTTGAGTAGACTGACCAAAGGGGAAAGGCTAACGCGAGACGAGGTACGTGGACCTAGGCGACTCGGATAAGAAATGACGCTTTGACCATAAGAATTGTTGAGGGGATATTCAAAACCACCAAAAGGCCGATCTAAGAATGATTAAGGATTATCATGCGAGTATCGTACGATTAGAGCGCGGGTGATGCAGTTTAACCAACGTATGATTTGCAAAATTATCCTGAATTGGACTATGACGATCGAGACCATAGGGACTAATGATAAACCCTCACAATTACATAACAACCAAAGCTGCCATGAATTGACAAGCTCTAAACATAATGAGAATCACAAGGTCGATACGAGTAATGTCTACAAAAGCCGCCTGTCAGTTCGGGATAGGTTGGAATCACGTCTGATAGAGAAAACTATCAGAAACGAGTCCTGAAAAGTTTGAAATGGAAAATCAAGAATTCTAACATCATTTGGATTGGCCGTCGCCCTATCTAATAATCCTGGGACGAGAAAAACGGCGTTCGGAATGTCGGGGGTAAAATGACCGTCTTGCCCCTCAAGCTTAGAACTTTACCCTTATAATGGAAGAAGGGCAAAATGGACATTATACCCTCCCTTGAGCTGCCGAAAATGAAGATAAAAAATGGCTATTGGATCTCATTGGAAAAGCAGCATGCCAAGTGTCACAAGATCAAGGGGTCATGGTCATATCACTTTTTCCACACCTAACATTCAACCTCATTGACCAAAAATTGAATATAGCAATCTCTCTTCTCTCTCTCCACAACCCATTCGGTCATTTCACCCCCAAGAACAACCGAGCATCACCATCTTCTTCCTCTTATTTGCTGTCGATCGCCCGACCAGACCGGAAATCGCCGTTCGGCAGTTTCGCCGGCCACCTCCGGCCACCTGCTGACTGTCGACCGACCACCATAGCGAAGCTCCACGTCTTGCCAAACTCCTCCAACAAGAATCAAGGTATTTGGAGCACTGAGGAGTTCTGGGCAGGAGATTTCACAAGAGCCGACGGAAACGGAACAAACCTGAGGTAGGTCCGGTTCTTACCCATTTTCATGGCTGAAATCTTTGAGTCTTGAGCTCAAATTTTGTGGAGACTCAGTAGACAAATATAGCATTCTGTGGTAAAAATTAGGGATTTATTTGATAAGTTTTTTACCAAGAACCGGCCTTGAACATTTTGCCCAGAAACTGCCGGCATTCTGACCATAGACGATCCGGCGACTTCCGACGAATTTCCGGCGAACAATCGACTCAAAACTCACGGTGAGCCTCCCAAACCCTTAGGTAGACATTATTAGAGGTAGGATAGTGTATAATTGATGGATTTAGAGTAGATTGAGACCGGTTGGACCCGGCATGAACAGAACCGAATGGAACCGGTTTAATGCCGGGCCAAACCGATTTTGTTGGAGGCTATGGATGATGGTTTTGTGCTGCAAATTGATCGTTATGATGTGAAGAAATGATAAGGTTTAGTTATGGATGAATGGGATTGAAGGATTAAGGAATTGGGTTTGGAAATTTGACGAATCGGTTGAAATTCTAGGTTGCGCAACAAGTCTGGGCGTGGACCTTGGTTGGCCGAAAATTTAGGGCTCAAAAAGGAGTAATTTGTGTTGTCAAGCACAGGTAAGGGATTTCCTAAACCGAGGCTAGGGGGATTGCACTCGATTGGGTAAGTCGAGGGTCGATTGGAATGATTTATGAAAAATTTCTCAATGGGATAGTTTTGATATGTCCTAAGGCGTTAAGGAATGATTGCGTGACCTTGTCTATGCCTGAGTTGTTTGCTATGTCTGTATACCATTTGAATTGATTTGCATGCCACGAAATTTATGAAATGCATTTCAATGCGTGCTTGCTGGTGAGTGTGAAATTAAATTGAAAATCAGAGCATACGATGTGATGTGGCATGAGCATGGCATGGCAAGGCCTTGAGGCGTGTGAGACGCGGGGTGGGAGGCTGAGACCTTGATGCGCTGAGGTCACGATGTGAAGTATGGTTAGGTGGCGCCTTGATGCGACGAAGTCGCGGGTTTGAGATAGCCACAGTCCTGATGCGAATTATTCACGGGACAGAGTATGAGTTAATGAGTTTTACCTGGAGAATCATTGGGACCTAATGCGTTTACGCGAGTCACCGATGACGGTCTGATGCGTTTACGCGGACCGAGCCTGAGACGACTAGTTCGCGGGCTAGAGAATGAGACAGGCGGAGGTCGATGGATGTGGTGAAGTGATAGGTTAAGAGTACATGTGCATATGAGTGTGACACGAGACCATAAATGCATGCCTGTCTTCTGTATGTTGTTACTTATTGAATTATGATTGTTATGCCTGTGTGTTCATGAATGTGGATCCATTGAGGGATGCGACTACCTGAGTGAACTGTCAACCTGACCTGGGGTTAGGTTTTTCTTACTGAGATGTGTATCTCACCCATTTTGGGGAACCCTTCCTTTACAGATCCTAAGTCATAGCTATGTGGCCAATACATTTTTGGGGACCCAAAGGAGATAACATCATACTATGATGAGTTCCCGGATAGGCAGGGGAACGTATTTGTGAGGAAATGTATTGTATTATGGGTAGACAAGAGTAAGCCTAAATGGAAACCTCATAGATTCGAAGCGTGGTTCAAGAAGGAGGGGACTCCCAAATAGGGTCGCTGAAGCCCCATGAGGTACCACAGGGTGTCATACCTAATTGGTGCCAGACAGTAGCAGAGCAGGAGTTGCCTGAGGGGTCGGTCGTAGGGTCTAAGAACGGACCAGACCAGACACCGACCATGGAGTTCACCGAGGAACAAGAACAGGAGGAGGTCATAGTTTTAGAGGCGTCTGAGGAAGACCTAGATGAGCCGTCACAAGAGGCGACCAAGGAGGACTCTATGGAGGTCCCGTCCGAGACGTTTTCTAAGTATGAGCCTACTGAGGCAATCAATTCATGGCACAAGTATTCAACAAGCGTTCAAGCCATCGACACCTCACGAGGACGAACAATGGACAGTCACACCAAATTCACAAGAATCAACCTAATTCATACCCAATTCACCCAATCGAGTACAATCCTCCTAGCCAAGGTTTAGAAACTTCTTACCTCAGGATCAATTTAGCAAAATTCTCCTCTCAAGCACTTCGACAATTCGGTCCAAGCAATCCTCAACAAGGCAGCAAACAATCCTAGCGGAACCAATCAATTTATCAACTGTTCTTGATCAATTCACCAATCCACGGAGCAGAAACCTCAACGACGCATTCATCGACATCCTAGTACGTCTCAACGATGAAATTTGAGCTCAATTGAATCCCAATCAACCCCAAAGTTTTGGTATGCACAGAACCGAAATAAGGCATTTTCGGTTTTGTTCATATCCCACTCTATCAGCCCTTAAACCATCCTAAATCCTCAATTTAACCACTAATCTACTTGCTAACATGTAGTTCTAGGAGTTGGGAAGCCTCACCGAAAATTTGAGCTCAAGACGACGTCAAATGGTCCACGAACGACGCCGGTTCCTCCAAGCCTACCGCTGGTTAGTTTCTATCCATCAAAGGCGACATCATTTCATTATCTAATCTCCATCGGGTTACCTACTCTTAACGGTCAAAGCGAACCCTTTCATTCTGAATTCTTTAATTCCAAATGAATCAAATCTCCCCAAGTAGGACTCGAACCTACGACCAGTCAGTTAACAGCCGACCGCTCTACCACTGAGCTACTGAGGAAGAACGGGAGATTCGATCTCATTGTTCAACTCTTTGACAACATGAAAAAACCAAAAGCTCTGCCTAGGTTTCCATACCAAGGCTCAATCGAATTAATTAAGCCTAAAATTTTACCACAACTTAATATACATGTACCCTTGTTGTCCACAAAATTTGACTGAAAGTTTCAAACGATTCGAGGTCGTACGGAGTTCAAATAGCAACTTACCTCCAACTGCAATGGTTTCCGTCGACTTTCTGGAAAATAGCTGGCCGGAGCTCCTCAATGGGTCAAATGACTTGATTCAAGTTGAAACTGGTCGGCAAGAGGATGAAGAAGACACTGGTGGTCAGCTCGACGACAGGAGGTCATCGGAGACGACGATCATGCGGTGCGAAGACGGCAGCAGTGGCTAGTCAGCGGTGCAGCAGCTCACGGCTTGAAGAAGAAGAAGAAGAAGATGGCTATGGAGAGAGGGGGTTTAGGCAGTATGGATGGGGTGAAGGGTTGTATGCACAAATTTAAGGGTCAACCATGAAGAATGGTAGGTTAAAAGTTGAACATTTAATGCCAATTGAGCATCCATTGACACTTGTCTTCATGTCAATCAAGTCTTCATCCAAGGATGTTATTTTTTCCTAATTTTCGGTAGCCAAGGGGTATTGTAATTGATCAAAATGCTCTTATCCATTTATTAAGGCATGGCTACGGCTTGAGGGGCAAAATGGTAATTTTACCCTCGACGTCCGGAACGTCGTTTTTCTAATTTCAATTTTCTTCAATGAGGCGACGGCCGATCCAATTATAATGTTGGAATTCTTGATTCTTCATTTTCTAATTTCGAGACTCGTCTCTGAATCATTTCTCTATCAGATGTGATTCCAGCCTATCCTGAATTGATGGGCAGCTTTTGAATACGTTACGCGTATCGACTCTGTGATTCATATCATACTTAGAGCTCGTCAATTCATGGCGACCTTGGTAGTCATGTAATTGCGAGAGTCAATTGCTAGTTTCGATGGCCTCGATCGTCATTGTTCGATTTAGGAAAATCTTACAAATTATACATTGGTTAAGCGGCATCACCCGTGCTCCAATCGTATAACGCTAGCAATGCATTCCCTAATCATTCTTAGATCGGCCTTACATTGCTCTAAATGTCCCCTTGACAATCCTTATGGTCAAAATATCATTTCCTACTTGAGTTCCCTAGGTCTACGTACCATGTCTCGCGTTAGCCTTCCCCTTTTGGTCAGTTAACTCGAGATTTATCAGATCCGAGCGAGATATGACTGAAATACATCGTTATATATATTTTCATTAACAAGTCTTAAAATGACAGAAAAATCAGAATGTCACAATCTTTCCCCCTACAAAAATTTCGTCCTCGAAATTCACAATAAACCCAGTTACTCAAACAAATGGGGGTATTGACGCCTCATTATTTCTTTGCTTTCCCAAGTAGCTCCTTCGGTTCTATGGTGCTCCCAAACGATCTTCTATCCTCACTGGCTTTTCTGCGTATGATACTCTGTCATCCACTTCGACAACCTCGTGATCCAGTACATGCGTTGGGTCTGACTCGTACTTCCGTAGCATTGATACATGGAATCGTCTTATTCCTTAGAATCTGCTCATTTCGATCTTCTATCCTCACTGGCCTTTCTGCGTATGATACTTTGTCATCCACTTCGACAACCTCATGATCCAGTACATGCGTTGGGTCTGACTCGTACTTCCGTAGCATTGATACATGGAAGACATTGTGTACTTGGGACAAGTTAGGCGGCAAGGCAAGCCTATAGGCTAAGGTCTCAATTCGTTCCAAAATCTCAAATGGTTCTACGTACCTTGGACTCAGTTTTCCTTTCTTTATAAATCGAGATAATCCTCTCATTGGCAACACCTTAAGGAAAAAATGATCGCCTAGTTGAAACCCCAAAGGCTTACGCCATTTATCTGCATATCTTTTCTGACGAATTTGTGCTGTTTTTAGCCTACTCGGATTATCTTCACCGCTTCCGTCGATTACTCTACCAACTCTGGGCCTGTAATACTTCTTTTTTCAACTTCATCCCAGCAAATCGGGGTCCTGCAAGCTCTTCCGTAAAGCTCTTCAAAAGGTGCCATTCGAATACTCTATTGATAACTGTTATTATATGTGAACTCCACCAAATGCAGCTGCTCCTCCCATCCACCTTTGAAGTCTATAACACACGCTCGTAACACATCCTCAAGTGTGTGAATTGTCCTCTCCGATTGTCCGTCCATCTGTGAATGGTATGCCGTACTAAATTGTAATCGAGTTCCCATGGCATCTTGAAGACTCTTCCAGAAGTTTGCTGTAAACTTGGGATCTCTGTCCGATGTGATCATCACGGGTACTCCATGTAGCCTCACTATCTACCGTATATACAATTCGGCATATCTATCCATCGTGAAGTGTTTTCGCACAGGGATAAAATGTGCAGACTTGGTTAATCGGTCCACGACTACCCAAATGGAATCATGGCCTCTCTAGCTCCTTGGTAGTCCCATGACAAAGTCCATAGTCACGTATTCCCATTTCCATTTAGGAATCTCTAACAGCTATAACAATCCACCAAGTTTACAGTGTTGTGCCTTCACCTACTGGCATGTCAAGCACTTCGCCACATACTTCGCTACATCCACCTTCATCCCGTTCCACCAATAATGTTGACGCAAGCTCTGATACATTTTCGTGCTACCTGGGTGGATTTTATAATTGCTTCTGTGAGCCTTCGATAAAATCCTTTCTCTAAGCTCTCCGTCCTTTGGAACGCATAGACGCCCCCGAAACTTCATAATTTTGTCTTCTAACACTTGGAACTCTAGTTTCCTTTTCGTAGCATCCATCTCTAGGATTTTCTGAATTTCCGAGTCCGTAGACTATAAGGCTTTTATCCTTTCCTTGGTCTCAGGTTCTATTTTCAGTATGGCCATCAAACTAGACAACTAACAAACTTCCAATCTGAATTCAGAATCCCTCAAATGTTCAAATAACGACCACCATTTTGCCCGTAGATAGGCGATACTCGATTTCCGGCTGAGCGCATCCGCGACTTTATTCGCCTTTCTAGGGTGATATAATATGTCGTAATCGTAATCCTTAAGCAGCTCCATCCATTGACGCTGCCTCATGTTTAATTCCTTATGAGAAAATAGATACTTCAAGCTCTGGTGATCTGTATAAATTTGAAACTTCTCACTACACAAATGATGCCTCCAGATCTTCAGAGCAAAGATGATTGCTTCCAATTCCAAATCATGAGTCGGATAGTTCATCTCATGCGGTCTCAGTTGTCGACACGCATAGGCAACCACTCTTCCATGTTGCATTAGCACACAGCCCAGTCCATTTAGCGAAGCATCGCTGTATATCTCATAGTCTTCAGGTCCTGATGGAATCGTTAATACAGGTGTTGTCGTCAACCGATGCTTCAGCTCCTGAAAACTCCTTTCACACTTGTCTGTCCACTCGAATTTAGTTTCTTTCTTAGTCGATCTCATCAGTGGAATAGCTATGGATGAAAACTTCTCCACAAAGCATCTGTGATACCCTACCAATCCTAATAAACTTCGAACTTCCGTGACCGTAGTAGGCCTAGGCCAATTCATAACGGCTTCGATCTTCGTAGGATCCACAGCAATTCCTTCTCCATATACCACATGGCCAAGAAATGCCACTTTATTCAGCCAGAACTCGCATTTGCTAAACTTAGCGTAAAGCGAGTGCTCCCTTCGGGTCTGCAAGACAGTTCTCAGATGCTTTTCGTGTTCTTCGTTACTCTTTGAGTAAATCAGGATATCGCCAATAGAGACTATAACAAATCAATCCAAGAACTCCTTGAATACCCGATGCATCAAGTCCATGAATGCGGCTGGAGCATTGGTCAGTCCAAAAGGCATCACGGTGAATTCGTAATGACCATACCTTGTTCTAAAAGCGATCTTAGGTATGTTTTCCTCCTTAATTCTCAACTGATGATACCCGGTCCTTAGGTCAATTTTTTAGAATACCGCAGCTCCTTACAATTGGTCAAATAAGTCATCAATCCTTGGCAGTGGATACTTATTTTTTACAATTACTTGATTCAACTGTCTGTACTCAATGCATAAACGCAAGGACCCACCTTTTTTCCTCACAAACAACACAGGCGCTCCCCACGGTGAAGCACTCGGTCGAATAAATCCTTTATCCAGTAATTCTTGCATTTGCATCTTTAGCTGTTTCAGTTTTGATAGGGACATCCTATATGGTGTTTTCGAGATCGGCTCCGTTCCGAGAACCAACTCGATCATGAATTCTATTTCTCGCTTTGGTGGCAACCCTGATAACTCTGGAGGGAAAATGACAGGAAACTCACGCACTACCGAAATATTTTCTAATTTGGGCTCATTGACAGTCGTGTCCATAACTGCGACTAAGTACGCCTGACATCCTTCAGTCATTAGCTTTGTCGCTTCAAGAGATGAGACTAAAGGAATCGAGGTTCCTCCTCGACTTCCTACAAATTTAAAACTAGGGCGACCTTCCGGATAGAAACAGATTATCCTTACTACTATAATCAACTACCGCCCTTTGCTTACCCAACCAGTCCATTCCTATGATCACATCGAAATCATACATGGGCAACACAGCCAAGTCTATACTCTCTTTACTATCGCCAAATATGATTTTACAATCAGCATAGCCCAACGTAACCAGCACATTATCCTTCAACGGGGTGGTAACAAGCATAATCACACTCAACTGTTTCAATTTCATATCAAGCAAATCAACAAACCGAGCAGACACAAAAGAGTGTGATGCACCAAGATCAAACAAAGCATAAACAGCTTGGTCACACAAATAAATTGTACCTGTGACCACGCCTGGCGCTTCTTCCGCTTCCCTGCGTGCCACTGCATATACTTTTTCCTGAGCTGGGGGTCGATTATGATCATTTTGGGGAGTAGCAGTTGACGAACCTGCCTGTGGTCGTTGCCTTTGAGATCTAGTCATTGGAGCTTGATTCGAGCAAGTTCTCATCTGATGGCCCATTTGACCACACTTGAAGCACGCTCCGTTCCTTGCCGAGCAAGATCCATTACCATGCCTTCTACCATAGAGGCGGCAACTCCAGTTCATTGGATTCGGCGGCTTCGCAATGTTCTTTCTTATCGGAGGGACGAAGCGTCTATTGCCAGTCACCAGTCTTTTACCAATATGGCGATTGTCTTTGAATGAACCTAACCGCGATCCAGATGCATCATTTCTCTCTTTCAGATCTCTCTTAATCATCTGTCCTCATTCATATATTTCCTTGTAAGTCCTCAGGTTCAGAGCTATCATCTGGCTGCAAAGCTCAGGCCTCAATCCATCCTGAAATCTTCGCGCCTTCTCCAGGGGATCCTCTACCGATCGAGGTGCATACCTAGATAATTTGGAGAACTCAGCTTCATACTGGTCTACGGTTAAATGATTCTGACGCAGTTGCAAGAACTCAACTTGCTTCCTTTCTTGAGCCGTCTCAGAGAAGTACTTGTCATTGAATGCCGTGGTAAAGGCATTCCAAGTCAAGGCTATCCCTTCCGAAAAGACTCCATTCTTGGTGGCAGCCCACCAGTCATTTGTGGTACCTTCCAGCTGGTACACTGCCAACAGTACTTTTTCTTTGTTAGTGCATCTCAAGACTCCAAAGGTCTTCTCAAATTTCTCGATCCACCTTGGTGCTAGTTCGGGGTCTCCAATCCCATCAAACTGGGTTGGCTTCAGCTTGATAAATTATTCGACCAGTTGGCCCATCTGTCTGGCCATAACAACTTCCCCTTGGGCATTCCCTACTTCATTGCCCTGGTCATGATCGCTATTGTTTTCATTGCCTCCATTATTGCCGTTATTGGCGTTGACAGTGGCTATTGCGTCTCTCACCGCTTGAGCTTTGGCAGCATCCCTATCCTAAGTCTACCTATCGATGAGGTCGCCAATCTTTTCTAGTGCTCTCAACACTCCGTCTATCCTCGGGTCTTCCGCCACAAGTGGCCTCGAACAAGAGGCTCCGTTCCTGGGTCTTCCAGATCTTCTAGGCGGATTACTCATTCTTGTATGCTTTCACAAAGCCTAGACCACCACAATTTCACCAAGGAGTTAGTAACTCATTCATCCAACCAAGTCCAGAGTTACCAAACTATGCCTTAACGGAAACAGTCGTAACAAAACGACCTTCCACAAACCTAATTTCAGAGGCACTTCACTAAACAGTCCATGGCCATTACCTCATTCCGTCTACTTCAACGGTTCACCAAAACTAGTCATGCTCATTTACTCAACATACGAAAATCCAAAAATGACTTTCAGCGCTAAACATGAAACTTAATCCTCAAAAACCGCCATAATCGTGTCACGACCAAATGTCAATCACATGCACCAAGTCACATGTCATGCATCTTGTGCCTTATTCTAACAAGTTCCCTAAGGTCTTGCTACCCGTCTTGTCCCAACTTAATTCTCCTTATCACTCCAACCTTCAATCCACTTGGATCGAGCTGTCCTTGCTCTGATACCAAGCAAGTCGGGATGTCACGCTCCACGCCCCGAGTACAGGTGCACGACGTACTCTCGTGTCTTAGGAGTCGTATTTCGAGAGATGCATAAAAATCATTCGCATGCAGAAGCAATAACATAAATTCCCCCGTACAAACATTAGTGGGGACATGGATAGCAAGAACACCATAATTACATTTATACATAACCTCTCATGAGTTCTTACAAAAGCGCTGGTAAACTAAACCTGCTAGTCAGTAGGGGTAACTGGACCAACTCAAAAGACAATCATTACGTCTCCACAGAATCCCGGCGGGATGACACCAACTAGGGAAAACCCTATGGGGTACCTCAGAGGACTTCAGTGGTCTAGTAGTAACCTCTCCTACCCTTCGAAACCAAGCCTTGAACCTATGAGTCTTCTAGCTCCTTCCAACATCATCGACCCAAACTACAGTATATTTCCTAACATACACGGTTCCCCATCTGTCCGTCCAGCAACTCCTCAAAATGCGCGGACATCTCCTTCGGGTCACCTAATATGACCGGCAACATTCTCACGGTATAGGATCTAAAAATGTGATCCCGCAACGGGATGAGATTTACATTTCAGTAAGACAGGACCTAACCCTAGGTTAGGCTGACCGTACACTCAGGTGAATGCAATCAAGAACAAAATGTATAAAAAAACATGAAGCATTCACAAGTTATTAAATATATATGGACATAGACGAGCTTCAAGCATACAATTATGATATCATATCTCATCGTTCGAACTAAGCACACATTACCAAGTCAGGTCATCTTCCACCCTTCCAAGACTCCATTGATTCACGCTCGCGTTTATAACGCCTTAAGCTCGATCTGTGTAATTATGCCTCAAACCATCCCATTGAAAAACCCGCGTAAACGCATCAAGTTTTTAATTTCATTTTAGGCCTATGTCGACACATATCAAATTTTGTCCCGCGTCTCAATGCATCAGGACATTGGCCATTTCAATCCCGTGTCTCAACGCATCTGGGTACAATTCAACATAACCCCGCATCTCAACGCCTCAGGATATCAATCCATACAGCCTAGCGTCTTAACGCCTCAAGGTATCATAGGTTTCAATGCATGCTAGATATTTTTTCAATTTAAACTTCTTGATTGAGTACAAGCTCATGCATCGAGCTGGATATCTATGGCATGTAAGGTAATCAATCTCATCATTCACAGAGGCAATCAATTCATGGCACAAGAATTCAACAAGCATTCAAGCCATCAACACCTCACGAGGACGCACAATGGACAATCACACCAAAATTCACGAGAATCAACTTAATTCACACCCAATCGAGTCCAATCCTCCTAGTCAAGGTTTAGAACTTCTTACCTTAGGTTCAATTTAGCAAAATTCTCCTCTCAAGTACTTCGACAATTCAATCCAAGCAATCCTCAACAAGGCAGAGAATAATCCTGGCGTAACCAATCAATTTGTCAACTTTTCTCGCTCAATTCACCAATCTACGGAGCATAAACCTCAACGACAGATTCATCGAAAACCTAGTATGTCTCAACGATGAAATTTGAGCTCAATTGAATCCCAAACAACCCCTAAAGTTTCGGTATGCACAGAACCGAAACAGGGCATTTTTGATTCTGTGCATATCCCACTCAATCAGCCCTTAAACCATCCTAAATCCTCAATTTAACCACTAATCTACTTGTTAAAATGTAGTTCTAGGAGTTGGGAAGCCTCACCGAAAATTTGAGCTCAAGACGACGTCAAATGGTCCACGAACGGCATCGGTTCCTCCAAGCCTACCGCCGATTTTTACCACAACTCAATATACATGTGCCCTTGATGTCCACAAAATTTAACCGAAAGATTCAAACGATTCAAGGTCCTACGAAGTTCAAATAGCAGCTTACCTCCAACTACGACGGTTTCCGTTGACTCTCGGGAAAATGGCTGGCCGGAGCTCCTCAATGGGTCAAATGACTTGATTCAAGTTGGAGATGGTCAACAAGAGGATGAAGAAGACACTGTTGATGGGCTCGACAGCTGGAGGTCGTCGGAGACGGCGGTCGAGCAGCACGAAGACGGCGGCAATGGCTGGTCAGCGATGCAGCAGCTTACGGCTTGAAGAAGAAGAAGAATATGGCTATGGAGAGAGGGGGTTTCGGTAGAATGGAGGGGGTGAAGGGTTGCATGCATAAATTTAAGGGTCAACCATGAAGAATGGTAGGTTAAAAGTTGGATATTTAATGCCAACTAAGCATCCATTGACACTTGTCTTCATGTCAATCAAGTCTTCATCCAAGGGCTGTTATTTTTTCCTAATTTTCGGCAGCCAAGGGGTATTGTAATTGACCAAAATGCCCTTATCTATTTATTAAGGCAAGGCTAAGGCTTGAGGGGCAAAATGATAATTTTACCTTGGACATCCGAAACGTCGTTTTTCTAATTTCAATTTTCTTCAATGAGGCGACGGCCAATCCAATTATAATGTTGAAATTCTTGATTCTTCATTTTTAAATTTCAATACTCGTCTCTAAATCATTTCTCTGTCAGATATGATTTCAATCTATCCCGAACTAACGGGCGGCTTTTGCAAACGTTACACGTATCGATTGTGTGATTCATATCATACTTAGGGCTCGTCAATTCGTGGCTACCTTGGTTGTCATGTAATTGCGAGGGTCTATTACTAGTTCCGACGGTCTTAATCGTCATTGTTCAATTTAGAAAAATTTTGCAAATTATACATTGGTTAAGCGGCATCATCCGCGCTCCAATCGTATAAGGCTAGCAATGCATTCCTTAATCATTCTTGGATCGGCGTTTCATGACTCTAAATGTCCCCTCGACAATCTTTATGATCAAAATGTCATTTTCTATTCGAGTTCGCTAGGTCCACGTACCATGTCTCACGTTAGTCTTCCACTTTTGGTCAGTTAACTCGAGATTAATCAAATCAGAGCGAGATACGACTGAAATACATCGTTAGATATATTCTCATTAATAAGTTTTGAAATGATAGGAAAATCAAAATATCACAGTATTCATCCATTGCAGTTCATCGTGTCGACCAATCCAAAACTCGATGGAAACAAGACAGAGATTCTAACCTGGCTCTGATACCAATGTTTAGAATTTTAAACATTCTACTAACACCATAACAGAATGCGTACAACAAAAATAATTATACGAACTGAGCATATGAAACAAAATTCGTCTTAAGATTGTTGTTCACTAAGAGGGTATAAGTTTGTATATTAAGATTGTTGTTGTCTATAAGTAGTACTTGATGAAGTATAGAAAAATCAGGTTGAAGACAAGCCTAAAGCCAATGCAAATAAATAAAAAGAATATTGATCCGAGCCCAACGAAATGACATTGTATCCTCGAGACGAATTTGCCCCCTCAATCAGTACCCGAGGACGTTGGACAACTGTCTCCTAGGATAGAACGGATAGTGTTTCCCTGAAGTGGTACGTCTTCAAAGGACTCCTTCGAACGCAAGTTTCCATAACAATCGCACAAATGATGAAGATGAAGAATGAATGATGAACATAACAATCGTATCTAATACTTGTGTCTGATACTCGTTTTTAATGTGATGGTCAATGCTTTATATTTATAGAAAGTAAAGCGAAGAGTTACAAAGACATATGGCTTCGTCGAAAGGGTTCGTCGACGAAAAGGCACAATTTCGTCGAAAGGATTCTACGAAACGTCACGAGGTCGCACGGTTTCATCGAAAAGATTTGACGAAACGAAACAACTCTTAATTTCTATTACGAATTGAAATAATTTTTTATTTCTCATTCAATTTCATATGAGACTTTGTGAAAAAGTTCCAACATCATATTTGAAAAAGTGTTTTCATCTTTTTATTTTGACGAATTTAATTTTTTTTAGTGAATAGAATTTTTGTTGACTTTTTATTGATCATATCATTTTTCGCGAACCAAACAAACGAAAATCCAGAAAACATTTTCCCTGAAAACACTTTTCCGAAAACAAACACACCATATTCATTTTGCTTGAATTGCTTCCTTCCTTTAAAGTTTATGTCCTTTCTGGCCATATTTCTTAACTTCTGCAAGTTTATCGTCGTCTTTATCTTTATCTTCCTCGGAGACAGTATAATCTGAGTCATGAATGTTAAATTTTAAGGCAATTGAATTCTTACAGTGAGTGAGAGGCATGATCCTTTGGGTTCTCACGAATGAATATTTTTTGACATTATTTCAATCCTTTGAGAGCTCTCGCAGAAGCTTGTTTACTCTTTCTTGAGCTCAGATTGGTTTCCGTTTATGTGGGAGACCATTGACGATTTGAGTAAATCAGATGTTGTTAGCAGCAAGAGCAGTGGCAACACTGCGTTAATTAGGATTATCAATATCGACGGAGTCATTGTACTCATGTCAATTATATATGTCGTTCCGCATAGTTGCCAAAATAATTAAATATAATTACAAGTCGTATTTTGTCGAAAAGGGGATGTTTTCCTCGTCTATTGATCCTGCGAGACAAATTCGGGACCCCCATCTTTAGTGACCGTCGAAATGATATAAATTTGATTTGATTCGATAAGATAGTAAAGTGGATTTCATAATTTATTTTTTTAAAAGTTCAAAAAAAAATTGTAAATCTCCCCGGCTTTGATTTGATTGTTTTTGTTAGATTTTTACTGAAAGTTGTCTTATCAAAACAAATTAATCGAAATGTGATGAAGCAGTGCACATTGTCCTCACAAAAACAAAAGAATTCACGGATTTATTTCCTATTCCAACCGCCGCAGGCAGCAATCTAGTGCCCTTAATTTCTTTCCACTTGGGCCTTCTTGCCTTTCATTGCGGCCTTTCGGCCGGAGTCTCGTTCAATGTTCATTATATTTTTGCACTACTCTTTTTTTTTTTTTTTTTGTAGTGGCACCCGTGTGTACAATTTGGATCCCCTACCTTAATGGTAAGGGTGCCTTGAGATTAGGCTATCCAATTCAAAATGAACAGTCCAGATCAGTTCACAGTTTTGTAGTGAAAAATAATGTGAACTAATCCGAACCGTCCATTTTCAATTGGACAGTCCAGATCAATGGTAGGGGATCCGATTCCCCATGTGTATCCACTCAATTACATTCCAAATTTTACTTAGGCTCTGTTTGTTTGGCAGAAGATGAACCATTTGAAAAATGTTTTCTTAAAAACAATAGCTTGCATGGCTTACCAAAATGACTGGAAAAAAATATTTTCATCATTGAGGAAAGTTTTAAAATAAATTGTTATCGATGGTGAAAATATTTTTAACTGACTTATTATTTCAAGCGATATAGAACATTAGCCTTTGAAAAATTATTTTCCAAAGGTTCATTTCTCCGCAAAAGAATCCGTCTTAAATGCCTTGTTGCATTTTATAATTTGATAATACAACTCTACACTCTCATTTTTTGTAGTTTTGTATTGGGGCATCACATTACATCTCATAATAAATGTTGATAGATTTGGTTTTTAAATTGAGGTTTCTCGAAGGAATGCAAATTGAGTGTTTTCCGGTGATTGGGTTTAGTCCTAATCAAAGGATACAAAATGTAAGAATGCAAAAACTTGGTAACAGTTTTTGTCTATTATAGATTTGTCCTTATAAATATAATCTTTATTTTCCTCTTCAGAAAAAGAGAAAACAAACGAAAAAAGGGATAATCATTTAAAACTTCCTAAATCTAGTATACGGATGCAATTCCAGCCACCTTAATGCTAAATGGCACGGCCGTCACTGATATGGATAATTTTTATTAGTTGTTAATTTTTTTAAATTTTTCACGTTTCTCTTATTTTTGTTCTTTTCTTTTCTTTTCTTTTTTCCTTTTTTTGAATGTAGCGAGGCTCGTGGACCTTGCCGTGGCCGATGATGGCGTCCTCCATCGGCCATCGTCGAGGCTGAAAGGACTACATTGATCAATCATCAATAGGTTTAGAACTAAACTGATCAAATTTAAAATTAACAATTGAATTGGTATTTATATAATAGCATTAGGATTTTTTTTTATAGGTTGTCGTTAGAGAAAGTATTGATACAAATGATCTTTGAACTTTGGTTTAATATGTAATGCAATCCCATAACTTTTAATTTGGCCAATATAGTTCAACGCGCAATGTAGTCATTGAACTTTTAATTTAACCAATATGATCCTCGAACTTTTGCAACATGTTCAACTCGGTTCTTGAATTATAGAAAGATATTCAATGTAATCCTTTCACTAATTCAAGTTCAGGGACGATTTTGAACATTCTTATAGTTTAATGACTAAGTTGAATATGTTTCCAAAGTTAGGAATCACATTGAACAAATTAAAATTTCATGAATCATATTGTATATTGGGTTAAAATTCAAAAATCATATTGATCGAATTAGAAATTAAAGTATCACACTGCTTATTGGGATAAAGGTTAGAAAATAATTTGTGTCATTTTCCAAATGTATTATAATTGCCACGTTGAAATTAAGGAGATAGACATGCCGTCGAACCATCCCCACGACACATGGAATGATTTCTCATGCCGGCAATACGACGTGGTCTGTGTCTCTTGTTCTTTATGCTTCGGCCATACCGCCAGCTGCACATTGAATTCATTGGCAATTTATTGGGTCGAGAATTATGCAAAGAAACATTAAAATTATTCTTTTTTGGGGCCACACATTGTCTAACCGTTGTCTGGGGGAATGTGATCCCCTGCCATAGGGCAGGACCCCTGCACAATTCTTCCCCCTATATAAGGGGAAGATCCGACGCCCCAAATTTGCAAGATTCTCTTCCCTAAGGGCAAAGGATCCGGATCCGGCGGAGAAACGTAACGCAATTATCACATCCTCCTTTATTGAAAAAAAAAGGGATGTGTGAGAAGAAAAGGAGGTATATATATAAAATTGTGTCAATATAATCAAAACTAGTCACGCCCCGTGCCCCAGACACAGGCATACGACACCCTGCAAGCGTACTCTCTCGTGTCTCAAGAGTTGTATTTCGAGAGATGCATAAAAATAGTTCGCATGCAGAAGCAATAGCATAAATTCCTCCGTACAAACATTAGCGGGGACATGGATAGATAGAACACCATAATTACATTTATACATAACCTCCCACGAGTTCTTACAAAAGCATTGGCAGACTAAACCTGCTAGTCGGTAGGAGAAACTAGACCAACTCAAAAGACAACCATTACGTCTCCAAAAGAAAACGGACCATCGGGCTCATCAACAAAATAACAAGCCTAAAGATAGAAACCCCTAGGTCGAGCTGCTGGAGTCGTCAGTCTCATCGGCATCCTCAGTAGGCTCGTACTCCAAGAAAGTCTCCGAGCGAACCTCTACAGTATCCTCCATCGTCTTGTCTGCTGACTGCTCCACCAGGTCATCCTTGGAGGCTTCGATCTCAATGACCTCGTCGGTGTCTTCCAAGGTTGGGGTCCTATCGGGAATATTCCTCGAACCAGCTACTGATCCCTCGACCTCCACAGAATCCTGAGCGGATGACACCAACTAAGGATAACCCTACGGGGTAACTCAGACGACTTCAGTGGTCTAGTAGTAACCTCTCCTACCTTTCGAAACCAAGCCTGGAACCCATGAGGCTTTCAACTTCTTCCACCCTCAACGACCCAGACTACAGTACATTTCCTACCGTACACGAATCCCCGTCCGTTCGGGAACTCCTCAAAATACGCGGACATCTCCTTGGGGTCATCTAGTCTGATCGGCAACATTCTCACGGCGTAGGATCTGAAAACGTGATCTCGCAACGGGGTGAGATTTACATCTCAGTAAGACAGGTCCTAACCCTAGGTTAGGTTGACCATACACTTAGGTGAATGCAATCAAGAGCAAAATGCACAAACAACCACATGAAGCATTTAGCAGTTATTAAATACATATGGACACAGACGAGCATCAAGCACACAATCATGGCATCATATCTCATCGTTCAAACCAAGCACGCATTACCAAGTCATATTACACCTTTCACCCTTCCAGGCCTCCATTGATTCATGCCTGCGTTTATAACGCCTCAGGCTCGGTCCGCGCAATTACGCCTCAGACCATCCTATTGACAAATTCGCGTAAACGCATCAGGTTTTCAATTTCATTCCAGGCTAGTGTCGACACATATCAAATTTCATCCCATGTCTCAATGCATTAGGGCATTGGCCATTTGCCATTTCAACCTCGCGTCTCAACGCATCAGGGTACAATTCAACACAACCTCGCGTGTCAACTCCTTAGGGTATCAATCTATATAGCCCCGGGTCTCAACACCTCAGGGTATCATAAGTTACAAAGCATACCCGACATTTTTTTCAATTTAAACTTCATGATCGAGTACAGGCTCATGCATCGAGCTAGATATCTATGGCATGCAAGGCAATCAATCTCATCATTCACAAGAGGCAATCAATTCATGGCACAAGTATTCAACAAGCGTTCAAGCCATCAACGCCTCACGATGACGCACAATGGACAATCACACCAAAATTCACGAGAATCAAACTAATTCACACTCAATTCACCCAATCGAGTCAAATCCTCCTAGCCAAGGTTTAGAAACTTCTTACCTTAGGCTAAATTTAGCAAACTTCTCCTCTCAAACACTTCAACAATTCGATCCAAGCAATCCTCAACAAGGCAGCGAACAATCCTAGCGGAACCAATCAATTTGTCAACTTTTCTCGCTCAATTCACCAATCCACGGAGCATAAACCTCAACGACACATTCATCGACATCCTAGTAAGTCTCAACGATGAAATTTGAGCTCAATTGAATCCCAAACAACCCCCAAAGTTCCGGTATGCACAGAACTGAAACGGTATGCACAGAACCGAACTATGACATTTTCGGTTCTATGCATATCCCACTCAATCATCCCTTAAACAATCCTAAATCCTCAATTTAACCACTAATCTACTTGTTAACATGTAGTTCTAGGAGTTAGGAAGCCTCATCGAAAATTTGAGCTCAAGGCGACATCAAATGGTCCACGAACGGCGTAAGTTCCTCCAAGTTTACCGCCGGTCCATTTTTATCCATCAAATGTGACACCATTTCATCATCAAATCTCCATCAAATTCAGCCCAAATTTTTACCTCAACTCAATATACATGTGCCCTTGATGTAAACAAAATTTGGCTGAAAGATTCAAACGATTCGAGGTCCTACGAAGTTCAAACAGGAGCTGACCTCCAGAAGCGACGGTTTTCGTTGACTCTCGGGAAAATGATTGGCCGGAGCTCCTCAGTGGGTCAAAAAACTTGATTAAAGTTGGAGCTGGTCGGCAAGAGGATGAAGAAGACTCTAGTGGTCGGCTCGACAGCTGGAGGTCACCGGAAGCAGCGGTCGAGCGGCGCAAAGACGGCGGCAGTGGTTGGTCGGCGGTGCAGCAGCTCACTGCTTGAAGAAGAAGAATAAGATGGCTATGGAGAGAGGGGGTTTCGGTAGAATGAAGGGGGTGAAGGGTTGTATACACCATATGGCTTGGTCAACTTGGTAGAATGGTAGGTTAAAAGTGATTCAATAAATGCAAAGCCTAATCCTTTGACACTTGTCTTCAAATCAATCAAGTCCTCATTCAAGGGCTGCTATTTTTCCTAATTTTCGGTAGCCAAGGGGTATTGTAATTGACCAAAATACCCTTAACCATTTATTAAGGCAAGGTCAAGACTTGAGGGACAAAATGATAATTTTACCCTCGACGTCCAGAGCGTCGTTTTTCTAATTCAGATTTCCTTCGATGAGGCGACATCCAATCCAATTATAATGTTGGAATCCTTAATTCTCCATTTTCTAATTTCGAGACTCGTCTCTGAATCATTTCTCTGTCAGATGTGATTTCATTCTATTCCGAACTAACGGGGAGCTCTTGCAGACGTTACGCGTTTCGACTATGTGATTCATATCACACTTAACGCTCGTCAGTTCATTGCGATCTTGGTTGTCATGTAATTGCGAGGCTCTATTACTAGTTTCGACGGATTAGATCGTCATTGTTTGATTTAGAAAAATTTTGCAAATTATACATTAGTTAAGCGACATCACCTGCACTCCAATCGTATAATGCTACCAATGCATTCCTTAATCGTTCTTAGATCGGTCTTTCATGGCTCTAAATGTCCCCTTGACAATCCTTATGATCAAAGTGTCATTTCTTATTCGAGTTCCCTAGGTCCACGTACCATGTCTCGCGTTAGCCTTCCCCTTTTAGTTAGTTAACTCGAGATTGATCAGATCCGAGCGAGATACGACTGAAATACATCGTTAGATATATTCTCATTAATAAGTCTTGAAATGATAGGAAAATTAGAATGTCACAACTCTTTCTCCCTTACAAAAATTTCATCCTCGAAATTTACAATAAATCTGGTTACTTAAACAAATGGGGGTATTGACGTCTCATTGTTTCTTCGCTTTTCTAAGTAGCTCCTTCGATCCCATGGTGCTCCCAAACGATTTTGACCAATGGAATCGTCTTATTCCTTGGAATTTGCTCCTTTCGATCTTCGATCCTGACTGGCTTTTCTGCATATGATACTCTATCATCCACTTATATAACCTCATGATCCAGTACATGCGTCGGGTCTGGCTCGTACTTCCGTAGCATTGATACATGGAAGACGTTGTGTACTTGGGACAAGTTAGGGGGCAAGGAAAGCCTATAGGCTAAAGTCTCAATTCGTTCCAAAATCTCAAATGATCCTACGTACCTTGGACTTAGTTTCACTTTTTTTCCAAATCGAGATAATCCTCTCATTGGCGACACCTTAAGGAAAACATGATCGCCTACTTGAAACTCCAAAGGCTTACGCCGTTTATATGCACTGACGACTTTGTGTTGTTTATAGCCTATCCTGGATTATCTTCACCACTTCCACCGATTGCTCTACCAACTCTGGGCTTGTAATACTTCTTTCTCCTATTTCATCCCAGCAAATCGAGGTCTTGCAAGCTCTTCCGTAAAACGCTTCAAAAGGTGCCATTCGAATACTCTACTGATAACTGTTGTTATATGCGAACTCCACCAAATGCAGCTGCTCCTCCTATTCACCCTTGAAGTCTATAACACACGCTCGTAACATATCCTCGAGTGTCTAAATTGTCCTCTCCGATTATCCGTCCGTCTATGGATGGCATGCCATACTAAATTGTAATCGAGTTCCCATGACATCTTGAAGACTCTTCCATAAGTTCGCTGTAAACTTGGGATCTCTGTCCGATATGATCGTCACGGGTACTCCATGTACCCTCACTATCTGCCGCATATATAATTCGTCATATCTATCCATCGTGAAGTCTTTTCGCATAGGAATAAAATGTGCAGACTTGGTTAATCGGTCCACGACTACTCAAATGGAATCATGGCCTCTCTGGCTCCTTGGTAGTCCCATGACAAAGTCCATAGTCACGTATTCTCATTTCCATTCAGGAATCTCTAACGGCTGTAATAATTCACCAGGCTTACAGTGTTGTGCCTTCACCTACCGGCATGTCAAGCACTTCGCTACATCCACCTTCATCCTATTCCACCAATAATGTTGACGTAAGTTCTGATACATTTTTGTGCTACAAGGGTGGATACTATAATTGCTTATGTAAGCCTCCAATAAAATCCTTATTCTAAGCTCTTCGTCCTTTGGTACGCATAGACGCCCTCGAAATCTCGAAATTTTGTCTTCTAACTCTTGGAACTCTAGTTTCCTCTTTGTATCCTCCATCTCCAAGATTTTCTTAATTTATGGGTCTGTCGGCTGCACGGCTTTTATTCTCTCTTGGATCTCGGGTTCTATCCTTAGTGTGGCTATCAAACTGGATAGCTAACAAACTTCCAATCTAAATTCAGAATCCCTCAAATTTTCAAATGACGACCATCATTTTACCAGTAGATAGGCGATACTCGATTTCCGGCTGAGCGCATCCGCGACTCTGTTCGCCTTTCTAAGGTGATATAATATGTCGCAATCGTTATCCTTAAGCAGCTCCATCCATCGACCCTACCTCATGTTCAGTTCCTTCTGAGAAAATAGATACTTGAGGCTCTGGTGATTTGTATAAATTTGAAACTTCTCACCACACAAATGATGCCTCCAAATCTTCAGAGCAAAGATGATTGCTTCCAATTCCAAATCATGAGTCGGATAGTTCATCTCGTGCGGTCTCAGTTGTCGGCACGCATAGGCAACCACTCTTCCATGTTGCATTAGCACACAGCCCAGTCCATTTAGCGAAGCATCGCTGTATATCTCATAGTCTTCAGGTCCTGATGGAATCGTTAATACAGGTGTTGTCGTCAACCGATGCTTCAGCTCCTGAAAACTCCTTTCACACTTGTCTATCCACTCGAACTTAGTTTCTTTCTTAGTCAATCTAGTCAATGGAATAGCTATGGATGAAAACTTCTCTACAAAGCATCTGTAATACCCTGCAAATCCTAAGAAACTTCAAACTTCTGTAACCGTAGTAGGCCTAGGCCAATCCATAATGGCTTCGATCTTCATAGGATCCACAGCAATTTCTTCTCTAGATACCACATGGCCAAGAAATGCCACTTTATTCAACCAGAACTCGCATTTGCTAAACTTAGCGTAAAGCGAGTGTTCCCTCAAGGTCTGCAAGACAGTCCTCAAATGCTCTTCGTGTTCTTCATTACTCTTTGAGTAAATCAAGATATCGTCAATAAAGACTATAACAAATCTATCCAAGAACTCCTTGAACACCTAATGCATCAAGTTCATGAATGCGGCTGGAGCATTGGTTAGTCCAAAAAGCATCACGGTGAATTCGTAATGACCAAACCATGTCCTAAAAGGGTTTTAGGTCAATTTTTAAGAATACCGCAGCCTCTTGCAATTGGTCAAATAAGTCATTAATCCTCGGCAATGAGTACGTATTTTTTATAGTTACTTGATTCAACTGTCTGTAGTCAATGGATAAATGCAAGGACCCATCCTTTTTCCTCACAAACAACACCGGCGCTCCCCACGGCGAAACACTCGGTCGAATAAATCCTTTATCCAGTAATTGTTGCATTTGCACATTTAGCTCTTTCAGTTCTGATAGGGACATCCTATAGGGTGCCTTTGAGATCAGCTCCGTTCCGAGAGCCAACTTGATCATGCATTCTATTTCTCGCTTTGGTGGCAACCCTGGTAACTCTTGGGGGAAATGTCAGGAAAATCACACAGTACCAGAGTACTTTCTAGTTTAGGCTTCTCGGCAGTCGTGTCCATAACTACGACTAAGTATGCCTGACATCCTTTAGTCATTAGCTTTGTCGCTTCAAGAGATGAGACTAAAGGAATCGAGGTTCCTCCTCGACTTCCCACAAATTCAAAGCTAAGGAGAATTTCCAAATAGAAACGGATTATCCTACTACTACAATCAACTACCGCTCTTTGCTTACCCAACCAGTCCATTCATATGATCACATTGAAGTCATACATGGGCAACACAGCCAAGTCTATACTCTCTTTACTACCATCAATTAAGATTTTACAATCAGCACAGCCCAACGAAGCCAGTACATTATCCTTCAACGAGGTGGCAACATGCAAAATCACACTCAACGGTTTCAATTCCATATTCAAATCGACAAACCGAGCAGACACAAACGAGTATGACACGCCAGGATCAAACAAAGCATAAGCAGCTTGGTCAAACAAAAAAACCGTACTTGTGACCATGCCTGGTGCTTCTTCCGCTTCCTTGTGTGCCACTGCATATACTCTTCCCTGAGCTAGGGGTCGGTTCTGATCATTTTGGGGAGTGGCAATTGACGGTCCTGCCTGTGGTCATTGCCATTGAGGTCTATTCGTTGGGGTTTGGTTTGGGCAAGTTCTCATTTGATGGTCCATCTGATCACACTTGAAGCACGCACCAGTCCTTACCGGACAAGGTCCATTACCATGCCTTCTGCCACATAGGCGGCAACTCCAGTTCGTTGGGTTCGGCGGCTTCACAATGTTCTTTTTTATCGAAGGGATGAAGCGTCTATTGCCAATAACCGATCTTTTACCAATCTGGAGATTGTCTCTAATGAACCTAACCGCGATCCAGATGCTGCATTTCTCTCTTTCAGATCTATCTCAATCATCCATCCTCGTTCATATATTTCCTTGTAAGTTCTCAAGTTCAGAGCTATCATCTGACTTCGAAGCTCAGGCCTCAGTCTATCCCGAAATCTTCGCCCCTTCTCCAGGGGATCCTCTACCGATCGAGGTGCTTGCCTTGATAATCTAGAGAACTCAGCTTCATACTGGTCTATGGTCAAATGATTCTAACGCTGTTGTAAGAACTCTACTTGCTTCCTTTCTCGAGCCGTCTCGGGGAAGTATTTGCCATTGAATGCCGTGGTAAAAGCATTCCAAGTCAAGGCTGTCCCTTCCGGAAAGTCTCCATTCTTGGTGGCAGCCCACCAGTCATTTGCGGTACCTTCCAGCTGATACACTACCAACAGTATTTTTTCTTCGCCTGTGCATCTCAAGACTCCAAAGGCCTTCTCAAGTTTCTCGATCCATCTTGGTGCTAGTTCGGGGTCTCCAGTCCCATCGAACTGGGTTGGCTTTAGCTTGATAAATTATTCGACCAGTTGGCCCATCTGCCCAGCCACAACAACTTCCTCTTTGGCATTCCTTACCTCATTACCCTAGTCATGATCGTCGTTGTTTCCATTGCCTCAATTATTGCCGTTATTGGCGTTGAAAGCAGCTATTGTGGCTCCCACCGCTTAAGCTATGGCAGCATCCCGTCTTGGGTATGCCTATCGATGAGGTCGTCAATCATTTCTAGTGCTCTCAGCACTTCGTCCATCCTCGGGTCTTCCACCAAAGGTGGTCTCGAACTAGAGGCTCCGCTCCTAGGTATTCTAGGTCTTCTAGGCAAATTACTCATTCTTGTATGTTTTCACTAAGCCTGGACCACCACAATTTCACCAAGGAGTTAATAACTCATTTATCCAACCAAGTTCACAGTTACCAAATTATGCCTTAACGGAAACAGTCATAACATAACGAACTTCCACACAACAAATTTCAAAGGCACTTCACTAAACAGTCCATGGCTATTACCCCATTCCGTCCACTTCAACGGCTCACCAGAACTAGCCATGCTCATTTACTCCATAGACCAAAATCCAAAAATGACTTTCAGCGCTAAACATGAAACTTAATGCTCAAAAGCCACCATAATCGTGCACGACCAAATGTCAATCACATGCGCCAAGTCATATGCCATGCATCTCGTGCCTTATTCTAACAAGTTTCATAAGGTCTCGCTACCCATCATGTCCCAACTTAATCGTCCTTATCACTCCAATCTGTACTACCCTCGTTAACCTACATCACTGTATACTTCCTCACGTATATGGTCCCCTGACCGTCAGGGAACTCATCAAAATACACGGTCATCTCCTTAGGGGTCTCCAAATTGAATAAGCCACATCGTCAAGGCCTAGGATCTGTAAAAATAAAGGTCTCCAAAGGGGTGAGATACACATCTCAGTAAAAGAGACATAACCCTAGGTTAGGCCGACCGTCCACTCAGGCAGTCATCTACCCCAACATTCCAAATTCATAAACACACAGGCACATACCAATAAAGATGACAACACACAGATGACAGGTATGCAGTTATGACATTATATCACACTCAGATGATCATGCACGCCTCGTCCTGCCACTTCACCACAATAATCTCTTCCTGCCTGTCTCATTCGCATGCTCGCGATTAGATCGCATGAAGCTAATATCATGCCCACGATTAGATTGCATCAGGCTTTTCTTTTCTTATGCCCGCGATTAGATCGCATCAGGCTTTCCTCATGCCCGCAATTAGATCGCATCAGGCTTTTCTTTTCTTATGCCCGCGATTAGATCGCATCAGGCTTTTCTCCACCCCGCGTCTCATACATCTCAAGGTCTTACCTCGTCTTCGCCATGCCACAGCCACAATTCATGTGCACAAGGTCAAGAGCATCTCATGCATAAACAAGACATCTATGGCATGCGAAACGAGTCAATACATATACAAATGTGACCAATTACTCAAGAGACATGCATTTGCAATTATTCGAATCATTTATACTCTCTTGGCATTCACAAAGACCAATCACACTAAGCTCCTCAAGGAATCATCTCAATCTCGTCCGACTCGCCCAATCGAGTCTAATCTTCCTGTCCTAAGTTTAGGATTCCCTTCTCTTGAATTTGTTATCACGAATTTCTCTTCTTGAGCCCCCACGGAGATTCGGCTTCAAGGGTCCAAGATCGAACTCACCGCGCAACCTAATAAAATCCAACCAATCCATCAATTTCCATGTACAATTCCTCAATCCATGGACCACAAATCTCCATAACATAATCCTCATCATCCTAGCATGTCTAAATCACCAATGTGAGGCTCAAAATTGCCAACCCTTAACCCCAACAGATTCGATCTTGCACAGAACCGAACCGGTCCTTTTCGATTCTGTGCAAATCGAGTACAACCGGTCCTAAATCTTTGTCCAATCCATCATTTACTCACTAACCTACCTCTTAACATGTCTATCTAAGGGTCTAAGGGTCTTACCGTGGGTTTGAAGTTGAATTGTAGCCAGAATTCCATCAAGAGTCGCCGGATCCTCCAAGGTCAGTAACCGGCAGTTTTCTGTCCTACATTCATAAGACCTATTTGGGGTCAAAATTTCATCAAATCAAGCTCAAATTTTTACCACATATAGATATACATGTCCCCTAGATCTCCACAAAATTTGGCCTCAAGATTCCAACATTTCGATTTCCTAAGGGGTCAGAAACTTCACATATCTTAGATTGGATCAATTTTCGTCGACTCCCAGGAAAAAGCTTGGTCAGAGCTCCTCGGTGGTCCAAATGACTTGCTTCCAATTCGAGGAGGTCGGCAGGAGGTTGAGCTAAGAGGGTGTGGTTGGCTGGAGTTTAGGTGATGGCCGAAAGGTGGCGTCGATGGCAGCGAACAGGGAGTGGCAGGAGCTGTCGGCTGCGGCAGAACAGGAGGAAGAAGATGGAGTGGCTATCGTGAGTTTGAGGGGAGTGTATGGCCGGTCAATGAGTGAGGAGAGAGTGAAAATTGCTATATACAAGGCTCAAGTCAAGGGGTTGAATGGTAGGTGGGGAATAGTGGACTTGACCACTCTTTAATCCATTTCTTGACACTTGTCCTCAATGTCATTCAACTTGATCTAATGGCCACAATTCACCCACTTTTTTGACAGCTATGGGGTAGGGATAAAGAC
This sequence comes from Rhodomyrtus tomentosa, assembly GCA_028455895.1. Lineage (NCBI taxonomy): Eukaryota > Viridiplantae > Streptophyta > Magnoliopsida > Myrtales > Myrtaceae > Rhodomyrtus > Rhodomyrtus tomentosa. The sequence goes on along the minus strand of JAPCWY010000009.1, from coordinate 24,379,598 downwards.
TAAAATGCCCTTCCTTATTTGCATGGGCAAGGCTTAAGCTTGAGGGGCAAAATGGTAATTTTACCCCCGACGTCCGGAACGTCGTTTTTCTCGTTCCAATAATCTTCAATAGGGCGACGGCCAATCCAAACATAACGTTGGAATTCTTGATTCTCCATTTTCAATTTTCAAAACTTGTTTCTGATGGTTTCTCTATCTGATGTGGTTCCAGCCTATCCCGAACCGATAGATGGCTTTTGCAAACATTACACATATCAACCCTGTGATTCATATCACGTTTAGGGCTCGTCAATTCGTGGCGACTTTGGTTGTCATGTAATTGTGAGGGTTTATCACTAGTCTCTATGATATCGATCGTCATTGTCAGATTTAAGAAAATTTTGCAAATCATACGTTGGTTAAGCGGCATCACCCGCGCTCCAATCGTATGACACTCGCAAGGCATTCCTTAATCGTTCTTAGATCGGCCTTTTTGTGGTTCTAAATATCTCATCGACAATCATTATGGTCAAAGCGCCATTTCCTATCCAAGTTGCCTAGGTCCACGCACTTCGTCTCGCGTTAGCCTTTCCCTTTTTGATCAGCCTACTCGAATTAATCAGATTCAAGCGGGATACGACTGAAATACATCTCTATATTTGCTTCTCATTAATGAGTCTGAAATTGACTGGAAATCAGAATGTCACAACTCTTTCCCCCTTACAAAAATTTCGTCCTTGAAATTTACATTACACTTAATTACTCAAATAAATGGGGGTGTTGTCGCGTCATCGTCTCTTCATTCTCCCACGTAGCACCTTCTGTTCCATGGTGCTCCCATACCACCTTGACCAATGGAATCTTTTTATTCCTGAGGATTTGCTCCTTCTGGTCCTCGATCCTTATCAGCCTCTCTACGTAAGACACTCGATCGTCCACTTCTATGGTCTCAAAATCCAGCACATGTGTCGGGTCTAGTTCATACCTTCGCAACATCGACACATGGAAGACATTATGCACCTGGGATAGATTAAGCGGCAGAGCAAGCCTGTAGGTTAAGATTCCAATCCGCTCTAGTATCTCAAATGGGCCTACATACCTTGGGCTCAACTTCCCTTTTTTCCCGAATTACGATAGTCATCTCATCAACGACACCTTGAGGAAGACGTGATCGCCCACTTGAAACTCCAAGGGCTTGCGCCACTTATCAGCATATCTCTTCTGACGACTCTGTGCCATTCTCAGTCTATCCCAAATTATTTTTACAGCCTTCACCGATTGCTCTACCAATTCTGGGCCTATGATACTCCTTTCTCCGACTTAACCCCAGCAAATCGGGGTTCTGCAGGCTCTTTCATAGAGTGCTTCAAATGGTGCCATCTGGATACTCTGCTGGTAGCTGTTATTATAAGCAAACTCTACCAAATGCAGCTGGTCTTCCCATCTACCTTTACAATCAATGACGCATGCTCACAGCATATCCTCAAGCGTCTGTATCGTCCTTTCCAACTATCCGTCCGTCTGTGGATGGTAGGTTGTGCTAAACTGCAGTCGGGTTCCCACAGCTTCTTACAGACTCTTCCAAAAATTTATCGTGAATTTGGGATCTCTATTCGAGGTGATCGTCACATACACTCCGTGCACCCTCACTATCTATCTCATGTACAGTTCTGCATACCTATCTATAGTGAAGTCCTTTCACACCAGGATGAAATGTGCGGACTTGGTCAATCTGTCCACGACTACCCATATAGAGTCATGACCTCTTTGGCTCCTTGGGAGTCCCATCATAAAATCCATAGTTATATACTTCCACTTCCATTCCGGTATCTCCAATGGCTATAATAGTCCTCAAATCTTACAGTATTGCGCTTTCACTTGCTGTCATGTCAAACACTTAGCGACATACCTTTCTACGTCCACCTTCATCCCGTTCCACCAATAGTGCTATCGCAAATTCTGATACATTTTCGTACTTCTAGGGTGGTGCTATAATTGCTCATGTGAGCCTCTGAAAAAATCTTTTCCTTGAGTCCTTCATCCTTTGGCACGCATAGTCGTCCTTGGAACTTCAGGATTCCGTCCTCTGACACCTGAAATTCTGATTTTCTCTTCGTCGCATCCATCTCGAGGATATTCTGGATCTTTGGGTCCGTAGACTATAAGGTCTTTATTCCTTCTCGAACCTCGGGTTCCGCCCTCAATTTAGCTATCAAGTTAGACAACTGACAAACTTCTAGTCTGAACCCGAAATCTCTCATGTCTTCTATCATCGACCAACTCCTCACTAGCAGACATGCGATGCTTGACTTCTGACTCAGCGTATCTGCTACTCTGTTTGCTTTCCTAGGGTTATACAGTATATTACAATCATAATCATTCAACAGCTCCATCCACCTACGCTATCTCATATTCAGTTCTTTTTGGGAAAACAGGTACTTTAAGCTCTGGTGGTCGCTATAGATTTGAAACTTCTCTCCACATAGGTAATGTCTCCAAATCTTCAGAGCAAATATAATCGCCGCTAACTCCAGGTCATGAGTTGGATAGTTCATTTAATGTGGCCTTAACTGTCTGGATGCATAGGCTACTACTCTGCCGTGCTGCATCAACACATAGCATAATCCTTTCAGCGAAGCATCGCTATATATCTCGTTACCTCCTGGTTCTGATGGAATCGTCAGCACTGGCGCGGTTGTTAATCTATGTTTGAGCTCTTGGAAACTCCTCTCATATTTGTTTGTCCATTTAAACATTGTTTCCTTCTTCGTTAATTGCGTCAATGGGATGGCTATGGATGAGAATTTCTCCACAAAACACCTGTAGTATCCTGCTAGTCCCAAGAAACTTCTAACTTCAGTGGTCGAGTAGGCCTAGGTTAATTGGTTACAGCCTCGATCTTCGTAGGATCCACTGCGATTCCTTCACCCGATACCACATGACCAAGAAATGCTACTTTGCTCAGCCAAAACTCACATTTACTCAACTTTGCATAGAGCGAATGCTCCCTCAGAGTCTGCAGTACAATCCTTAGGTGCTCATCATGTTCTACACCACTCCTCGAGTAAATCAAGATATCGTCAATAAAAACTATGACGAATCTGTCTAGAAATTCCTTAAATACTCGATGCATCAGGTCCATAAAAGCAGTTAGAGCGTTGGTCAATCCAAACGACATCACCGTAAACTCATAATGACCATACCTCGTCCTAAAGGCAGTCTTGGGTATATCTTCCTTCTTGATCCTCAGTTGGTGATACCCAGTCCTCAAGTCAATCTTCGAAAATACCGCCGCTCCTTGTAACTAATCAAATAGGTCGTCAATCCTCGGCAGTGGATATTTGTTCTTCACTGTCACCTGGTTCAGCTGCCGATAGTCAATGCATAGACGCAAAGACCCATCCTTCTTCCTTACGAATAACACCGGTGCTCCCCACGGCGAAGCACTTGGTCTGATAAATCCCTTGTCTAGCAGCTCTTGCATCTGCACCTTTAACTCTTTTAGTTTCGATAGGGACATCCTATAAGGTGCCTTCGAGATCGGTTCTATCCCAAGGGCTAACTCGATTACGAATTCTATTTTCCGTTCTGGTGGTAATCCTAGCAACTCTTGGGGAAACACGTTGGGGAATTCACGCACTACTGGAATACTCTCTAACTTGGGCTCTTCGGTAGTCGTGTCCACTACTGCCACTTAGTATGCCTGACACCCTTCAGACATCAACTTGGTCACTTCCAGAGATGAGACTAAAGGAATCGAGATTCCTCCTCGACTTCCCACCAATTCAAAGCTAGGGCAGCCTCTCGGATAAAACCGAATTATCTTACTACCACAGTCCACTACTGCCCCCTGCTTATCTAACCAATCCATTCCTATTATTACGTCAAAATCGTACATGGATAGTACAACTAGGTCAATACTCTCTTTACTCCCTCCAATCACAATCTCACAACCAACACAGCCCATTGAAACCAATATATTATCCTTAACGGTGTGGCAACATGTAGAATTATGTTCAACGGTTTCAATTTCATTCCCACTAATTTAGCAAACTGTGCAGACACGAATGAATGCGTGGCATCAGGGTCAAACAATGCGTATGCAACTTGGTTGCACAAGTAAACCATACATGTGACCACACCTGGTGCTTCCTCTGCCTCCCTGCGGGCTACTGCATACACTCTGTCCTGTGCCGGTGGTCGATTCTGCTCAATCTAGGGGGGTAGCAGTCGACGGCCCAGCCTACAGTCTCTACCCTTGAGGTCGATTTGTCGGAGCTTGGTTTAGGCACGTCCTCATCTGGTGGCCCAGCTGACTACACTTAAAACAAGCCCCGGTCTTTGCCGGGCATGGCCCATTCCCATGCCTCCTGCCACAAAGGCGGTAGCTCCAGTTTGTGCGATTTGACGGCTTCACGATATTTTTCCTTATGGAAAGCACAAAACGCCTATTGCCCGCCATCGATCACTTGCCCATCTTGCCCATCTGGCGGTTATCTAGTTGCGGTGTTTCTCTCTTTCAAGTCCCGTTCTATCATCTGGCCCCGTTCGTAGATCTCCTTATAGGTCCTCAGAGTTAGAGCGATCATCTGACTACGGAGCTCGGGCCTTAGACCATCCCTAAACCTTCTTACTTTCTCTTAAGGGTCTTCTACAGATCGAGGTGCATACCTCGACAGCCTCGAGAACTCGGCCTCACACTGATCTATCGTCAGTTGGTTCTGACGTGGCTGTAGAAATTCTACCTGCTTCTTTTCCCCGACCGTCTCCGAGAAGTACTTTTCATTGAACGCTGCCTTAAATGCATCCCAATTCATGGCCGTTCCCTTTGGGAAAACTGCATTCTTGGTGGCATCCCACCAATCATTTGCCGTACCCTTCAGCTGGTACACTGCTAGTAGCACATTCTCTTCATCTGTGCACATCAGCACCCCAAAAGCTTTTTCTAACTTCTCGATCCATCTGGGTGCTAGCTCAGGATCTCCAATTCCATCGAATTGAGTCGGCTTCAGCTTTATGAACTGCTCCACTAGCTGGCCCATCTGTCTGGCCACAATGATTTCCTCTTGGGCATTCACAGCCTCATTGCCCTGGCCATGTTCGTCCTGATTTCTATTGCCACCATTGTTACCGTTGTTGGCGTTGACGGCGGTTATGGCAGCTCCTACTGCCTGAGCTATGGCAGCGTCCCGATCTTTGTTCTATCTATCAATAAATTTATTGATTCTCTCCAACCCTCAGTACGCCATCCATTCTTAGATCTTCTGCGACAGGCAGCCTCGAGCTAGAGGCTCCGCCTCTTGACCTTCCAGACCTTCTAGACGGGTTGCTCATCTTTGTCTCTTTCTACTGAACCTGATCCATCACAAGTTCAGCAAGGAGTTAGTAACTTACTCATTCGTCCAAACCCAGAGCTACTAACTACTTCTTAACAGAAACAGTTACAACACAGCAGTACTCCATTCCACAAACTCCAGAAACATTTCAACCAATAGCCCATGGCCGTTTCTCAGTTCCATTCACTCCAGTGATTCATTAAAACCAATCACTTTCTTTCATTAAACAGGCCAAGGTCCAGAAATGACCTTCAATCCTAAGTAGGGAACTCAACTCTCTCATGCCTTACCACAATCCTGCCAAGATCAAACATCGACCATAAATACCAGGCCATAAGCTATGCACCCCAGGCCTTATCTTAACCAGTCTCCTAAGGTCTCGCTATCAATCCAAGTCCCAACTTAATCCTCCTTATCACTCCAGTCCTCAATCAACTTTGGATTGAGCTGACCTTGCTCTGATACCAAATCGAGCAAGGGATGTCACGCCCCGCGCCCCGGGCACGAGCACGCGACTCACTGCAAGCAAACCACATAATCTCTCGCGGTCCCAAGATCCACAATCTAAGTCGAGAGATATAACAAATATATCAAGCATGCGGAAGCGGTAATAAAGCAACTCCTTCGTACAAATATAAATTAAGTGGGACCTGGATAGCATAGAAATTGTCGTACATAATAACCGACTGTTCATAAAAATACATAACTACTAAAATCCGATAAGCAAGGAGGTGATAGGGTAAGCATACAAAATGGACCATCATCAAAATCCGATAGAAACAGGGTCAGGGTCGTCACCAAAGATCAACTACAACTAGAGTCTCCTAGGATAAGCTGCTGGAGTCCTCGGTGTCCTCAGCGTCCTTCGTCAGCTCGTACTCTGAGAACGCCTCGAAGCGAACCTCAATAGTATCCCCCATGGTCTTCTCATGCGATGGCTTTGCGAGATCCTCCTCGATCGCCTCCAGGATAACGACCTCCTCCTCCTCAGTAAACTCCAGCGTCGGTGTCCTCTCCGGCCCATTCCTAGAACCGGCTACCGATCCCTCTGCCTGATCTTGGTCCCTACCGGGGTGGCACCAATCAAGGATAACTCCCTAAGGCACCTTATGGGGCTTCAGCGGCCCAGTCGACTAGTCCCCAACTTTCCTCCTCATACCGATCAGGCTTCCAGTCCATACTACCTTCGTCAACCCACACCACTGTACACTTCCTCACATATATGGTCCCCTGACCATCAAGGAACTCATCAAAATACACGGTCATCTCCTTAGGGTCTCTAAATCGAATAAGCCACATCGTCAAGGCCTAGGATCTGTAAAAATAAGGGTCCCTAAATGGGTTAGATACACATCTCAGTAAAAGAGTCCTAACCCTAGGTTAGACCAACCGTCCACTCAGGCAGTCATCTACCCCAATATTCCAAACTCATAAACACACAGGCACATACCAATAAAGATGACGACGCACAGATGACAAACATGCAGCTATGACATCATATCACACTTAGATGATCATGTACGCCTCGTCCTGCCACTTCACCACAACGATTATATCGCATCAGGCTTTCTCATGCCCGCGATTATATCGCATCAGGCTTTCCTTTTCTTATGCCCATGATTAGATCGCATCAGGCTTTTCTCCACCCCGCGTCTCATACGCATCAAGGTCTTACCTCGTCTCCGCCATGCCATAACCACAATTCATGTACACAAGGTCAAGCACATCTTGTGCATAAACATCTCATGCATAAACAAGACATCCATGGCATGTGAAACGAGTCAATACACATACAAATGTGACCAATTACTCAAGAGACATGCATATATAATTATTCGAATCATTTATACTCTCTTGGCATTTACAAAGACCAATCACACTAAGCTCCTCAAGGAATCATCTCAATCTCGTCCGACTCGCCCAATCAAGTCCAATCTTCCTATCCTAAGTTTAGGATTCCTTTACCTTGAATTTGTTATCACAAATTTCTCTTTTTGAGCCCCCACAAAGATTCAGCTTCAACTCACCACGCAACCTAATAAAATCCAACCAATCCGTCAATTTCCATGTCCAATTCCTCAATCCATGGATCACAAACCTCCATAACATAATCCTCATCATCTTAGCATGTCTAAATCACCAATGTAAGGCTTAAAATCGCCAGCACTTAACCCCAACAGATTCGGTCTTGCACAGAACCAAACCGGTCCTTTTCGGTTCTGTGCAAACCGAGTACAACCAGTCCTAAATCTCCGTCCAATCTATCATTTACTCACTAACCTACCTCATAACATATCTATCTAAGGGTTTAAGAGTCTCACCACGGGTTTGAAGTCCAATCGTCGCCGGAATTCCGTCATGAGTCGCCGGATCCTCTAAGGTCAGTAACAGGCAGTTTTCTATCCTACATTCACAAGACCCATTTGGGGTCAAAACCTCATCAAATCAAGCTCAAATTTTTACCACGGATAGATGTACATGTCCCCTAGATTTTCACAAAATTTTTCCTCAAGATTCCAACATTTCGACCTCCTAAAGGGTCAGAAACATCACCTACCTCAAATTAGATTAGTTTTCGTTGACTCCCGGGAAAAAGCTTGGCCGGAGCTCCTCGATGGTCCAAATGGCTTGCTTCCAATTTGAGGAGGTCGGCATGAGGTTGAGATAAGAGGGTGTGGTCGGCCGAAGTCCAGGTGGTGGCCGGACGGTGGCGTTGACGGTGGCGAATAGGGAGCGGCAGGAGCTATAGTCGGCGGTAGAGCAGGAGGAAGAAGATAGAGTGGCTATCGTGAGTTTGAGGGGAGTGTATGGCTGATCAATGAGTGAGGAGAGAGAGTGAAAATTGATATATACAAGGCTCAAGTCAAGGGGTTGAATGGTAGGTGAGGAATAGTGGACTTGACCACTTTTTAATCCATCTCTTGACACTTGTCCTCAATGTCATTCAACTTGATCTAATGGCCATAATTCACTCACTTTTTCGGCAGCAATGGGGTAGGGATAAAGACCAAAATTCCCTTCCTTATTTGCATGAGCAAGGCTTAAGCTTGAGGGGTAAAATGGTAATTTTACCAACGGCATCCGGAACGTCATTTTTCTCGTTTCAATAATCTTCGATAGGGTGACAGCCAATCTGAACATAACGTTGGAATTCTTGATTCTCCATTTTCAATTTTCAAGACTCGTTTCTCATGGTTTTCTCTATCAATCGTGGTTCCAGCCTATCCCGAATCAACGGGCGGCTTTTGCAAACATTATGCGTATCGACCTTGTGATTCATATCACATTTAGGGCTCGTCAATTCGTGGCGACTTTGATTGTCATGTAATTGTGAGAGTCTATCAGTAGTCCCTATGGTCTCGATCGTCACTGTCCGATTTAGAAAAATTTGCAAATCATATGTTGGTTAAGCAGTATCACCCGCGCTCCAATCGTATGACACTCGCAAGACATTCCTTAATCGTTCTTAGATCAGCCTTTTTGTGGTTCTAAATATCCCATCGATAATCCTTATGGTCAAAGCGTCATTTCCTATCCGAGTTGCCTAGGTCCACGTACCTCGTCTCGCGTTAGCCTTTCCTTTTTTGGTTAGCCTACTCGAATTGATCAGATTCGAGTGGGATACGACTGAAATACATCTCTAGATTTACTTCTCATTAATGAGTCTGAAATTGACTGGAAATTAGAATGTCACATTATGCATCTCTCGATATATGTTAATCCTGGGACGTTCGAGAGAGTTGGTGCTTGTAGGGAGTTGCATTCATGCCCGAGACGTGGGGCGTGACATCCCCTCCTTGCTTGGTATCAGAGCAAGGTCAGCTCAATCCAAGTTGATCGAGGATTGGAGTGATAAGGAGGATTAAGTTGGGACAGGATGAGTAGCAAGACCTTAGGAAACTTATTAGAATAAGGCAAGAGATGTATGGCATATGACTTGGCGCATGTGGTTGACATTTGATCTTAACAAGATTATGGTGGTTTACGAAGATTAAGTTCCATGCTTAGCATTGAAAGTCATTTTTGGATTTTGACCTACTGAGTAAATGAGCATGACTAGTTTTGGTGAACCGTTAAAGTGGACGGAATGGGGTAATGGCCATGGACTGTTTAGTGAAGTGCCTCTGAAATTAGTTGTGTGGAAGGTCGTTATGCTATAACTGTTTCCGTTAAGAAATAGTTTGGTAGCTCTAGACTTGATTGGATGAATGAGTTACTCACTCCTTGGTGAAATTGTGGTGGTCCAGGCTTAGTGAAAGCTTACCAGAATGAGCAATCCGCCTAGAAGACTTGGAAGACCAAGGCGCAAAGCCTCTAGTTCGAGGCCACCTGTGGCGGAATACCCAAGAATGGACGAAGTACTGAGGGCGCTCGAAAGGATTGGCGACCTCATCGATAGGCAGACCCAGGATAGGGATGCTGCCATAACCCAAGCGGTAGGAGCCGCGATAGCTGCCGTCAACGCCAATAACGGCAATAATGGGGACAATGAAAACAATGGTGATCATGACCAGGGCAATGAGGTAGGGAATGCCCAGGAAGAAGTCGTTGTGGCCAGATAGATGGGCCAACTGGTCGAACAGTTTATCAAGCTGAAGCCAACCTAGTTTGAAGGGACTGGAGACCCCGAACTAGCATCGAGATGAATTGAGAAACTGGAAAAGGCCTTTGGAGTCCTGAGGTGCACAGATGAGGAAAAGGTACTGTTAGCAGTATTTCAACTGGAAGGCACCGCTAATGACTGGTGGGCTGCCACCAAGAATGGAGTCTTTCCAGAAGGAACGACCTTGACTTGAAATGCCTTTACTATGGCATTCAATGACAAGTACTTCTCGAAGACCGCTCAAGAAAGGAAACAAGTGGAGTTCGTACAGCTGCGTCAGAATCACTTGACAGTGTACCAATATGAAGCTGAGTTCTCCAGATTGTCGAGGTATGCACCTCGATCGGAAGAGGATCCCCTGGAGAAGGCGCGGAGATTTCGGGATAGACTGAGGCTTGAGCTTCGCAGCCAGACGATAGCTCTGAACTTGAGGACCTAAAAGGACATCTATGAACGAGGACAGATGATTGAGAGGGACCTGAAAGAGAGAAATGCCGCATCTGGATCGCGGTTTAACTCGTTCCGAGACAATCGCTAGATTGGTAAGAGACCGGTGACTGGCAATAGATGTTTCATCCCCCCAATAAGAAAGAACATTGTGAAGCCGCCGAACCCAATGAACTGAAATTGCCGACTTTGTGGTAGAAGGCATGGTAATGGACCCTACCCGGCAAGAATTGGAGCGCGCTTTAAATGTGGTCAGATGGGCCACCAAATGAGGACTTGCCCGAACCAAGCCCTAATGAATAGACCTCAAGGGCAACGACCACAAGCAGGACTGTCAACTGCCACTCCCCAAATTGATCAGAACTGACCCCCAACTCAAGGAAGAGTCTATGTCGTGGCACACAGGGAAGCAAAAGAAGCGCCAAGCGTGGCACAGGTACGATTTATTTGTGTGACCAAGCTGCGTATGCTTTGTTTGACCCTGGCGCATCACACTCATTTGTGTCTGCTCAGTTTGCTGATTTGGTTGATATGAAGTTAAAACCATTGAGTGTGATTCTGCATGTTGCCACCCTATTGAAAGATAATGTGCTGGTTTCGTTGGGCTGTGCTAATTATAAAATCGTAATTGACGATAGTAAAGAGAGTATAGACTTGGTCGTGTTGCCCTTGTATAATCTTGATGTGATCATAAGAATGAACTGGTTGGATAAGCAAAAGGCAGTAGTTGATTGTGGTAGTGGGACAATCCGTTTCTATCCGGAAGGTCGCCCTAGTTTTAAATTTGTGGGAAGTCGAGGAGGAACCTCGATTCCTTTAGTCTCATCTCTTGAAGCAAAAAACTAATAACTAAAGGATGTCAGGCGTGCTTAGTCGTAGTTATGGACACGACTGCCGAGAAGCCTAATTTAAAAAATATTTCGGTAGTGCGTGAGTTTCCTGACATTTTTCTCCAAGAGTTACCAGGGTTACCACCGGAGCGAGAAGTTGAATTCGTGATTGAGTTAGCTCCCGGAACGGAGCCGATCTCGAAGGCACCCTATAGAATATCCTTAACGATTATGATTGCGACATATTATATCATCTTGGGAAGGCAAACAGAGTCACGGATGCGCTTAGTCGGAAATCGAGCAGATTGGAAGTCTGTCAACTATCCAGTTTGGTAGCCACACTGAGGATAGAACCCGAGATCCAAGAAAGGATAAGAGCCTTGCAACCTATGGACCTAGAAATCCTGAAAATCCTCGAAATGGATGCCACAAAAAGGAAGCCAGAGTTCCAAGTGTTAGAGGATGGAACTTTGAAATTTCGAGGGCATTTATGTGTACCAAAAGACAAAGAGCTCAGGGAAAGAATTTTATCAAAGGCTCATAGAAGCAATTATAGTATCCACCCAGGTAGCACGAAAATGTATCGAAACTTGCGCCAACATTATTGGTGGAACGGAATAAAGGTAGATGTAGCGAAGTATGTGGAGAAGCACTTGACGTGCCAGCAAGTGAAGGCACAAGACTATAAGTCTGGTAGATTGTTATAGCCGTTAGAGATTCCTGAATGGAAATGGGAGCACGTAACGATGTATTTTGTAATGAGACTACCAAGGAGCCAGAGAGGCCATGATTCTATTTGGGTAGTCGTGGACAAGTTGACCACGTCTGCACACTTCATTCTTGTGCGAAAAGATTTTGCGATGGACAGCTATGCTAAACTGTACATGCAGCAAATAGTGAGGCTACATGGAGTACCCGTGACGATCACATCGAACAGAGATCCCAAGTTCACGGCAAACTTCTAGGAGAGTCTTCAAGATGTCATGGGAACTCGACTACAATTTAGTACGGCATACCATCCACAGATGGATGGACAATCGGAGAGGACAATTCAGACACTCGAGGACATGTTACGAGCGTGTGTGATAGACTTCAAAGGTGGATGGGAGGATCAACTGCATTTGGTAGAGTTCGCGTATAATAACAGTTATCAATAGAGCATTCGAATGGCACCTTTTGAGGCACTCTATGGAAGGGCTTACAGGACACTGATTTGCCGGGACGAAGTTGGAGAAAGAAACATTACAGGCTCAGAGTTGGTAGAACAATTAGTAGAGGCGGTGAAAATAATTCGGGACAGACTGAAGACGGCACAAAGTCGTCAGAAGAGTTATGCGGATAAACGACGTAAGCCTTTGGAGTTTCAAGTAGGCGATGATGTTTTCCTTAAAGTGTCGCAAATGAGAAGACTATATCGATTTGGAAATAAAGGGAAACTGAGTCCCAGGTACGTAGGACCTTTTGAGATTTTGGAACGAATTGGGATCTTAGCCTACAGACTTGCCTTGCTGCCTAACTTGTCCCAAGTGCATAACATCTTCCATGTGTCAATGCTACGGAAGTACGAGCCGGACCCAACGCACGTACTGGATTACAAGGTTATCAAAGTGGATGACAGGATATCTTATGTAAAAAAGCCAGTCAGGATCGAAGATCGAAAGGAGCAGACTTTGAGGAATAAGATGATTCCATTAGTCAAAGTTGTTTGGGAGCACCATGGAACCGAAGGAGCTACGTGGGAAAACAAAGAAACGATGAAGCGTCAATACCCCCATTTGATTGAGTAACGGGTTTATTGTAAATTTAGAGGACGAAATTTTTTTAAGGGGGAAAAAGTTGTGACATTCTGATTTTTCATGTCATTTCGAGACTTATTAATGAGAATGTATATAACGATGTCTTTCAGTCGTATCTCGCTCGTATTTGATCAATCTTGAGTTAACTGACCAAAAGAAAAAGGCTAACGCAAGACAAGGTACGTGGACCTAGGGACTCAAATAGAAAATGACACTTTGACCATAAGGATTGTCGAGGGGACATTCAGAGCCATGAAAGGCCGATCTAAGAACGATTAAGGAATGCACTGCTAGCGTTATACAATTGGAGCACGGGTGATGTTACTTAACTAATGTATAATTTGTAAAATTTTTCTAAATCGAACGATGACGATCGAGACTGTCGTAATAGACCATCGCAATTACATGACAACTAAAGTCGCCATGAATTGACGAGCCCTAAGTGTGATATGAATTACAGAGTCGATATGCGTAACGTCTGCAAAAGCCGTTCGTCAGTTTGGGATAGGATGGAATCACGTCTGATAAAGAAATGATTCAGAGATGAGTCTCGAAATTAGAAAATGAAGAATCAAGAATTTCAACATTATAATTGGATTGATCGTCGCCTTATCGAAGAAAATGAAAATCAGAAAAACGATGTTCTGGACGTCGAGGATAAAATTATCATTTTGCCCCTCAAGCCGTAGCCTAGCCTTAATAAATGAAACGAGGGCATTTTGGTCTTTCACAACACCCCAAGGCTGCCGAAAATGGAGAGAAATAACAGCCATTGGATGAGCCTTGATTGACATGAAGACAAGTGTCAAAGGATTAGGCATTGACATTTAATGAACAACTTTTAACCCATCATTCTACCAAGTTGACCAAGCTATTTGTGTATAACTCTCTCTCTCTCACTCCCCTTTAGCCGAACACTTCACCAGCCATCATTTTCTTCTTCTTCTTCCTTCAGCCGAGAGCTGCACCGCCGAACAGCTCTGCCCGTCGGTTTCACTGTCGTCGACCGCCACTTCTGACCACCACCTGAGCCCGAGCCAACCACCAGCACCTTCCTCATCCTCTTGCCGACAACCTCCAACTTGAATCAATTCATTTGACCCACTAAGGAGTTCTGGCCGGCTATTCTCCCAAAAGTCGACGGAAACCGTCGCTGCTGGAGGTAAGCCACTATTTAGACTCCGTAGGACCCCGAAACCTTTGAATCTTTCGATCAAATTTTGTGGACATCTAGAAGACATGTAAAATGAGTTGTGGTAAAAATTTTGAATGAATTTGATGGAATTTTGACCCCAAATGGGTCTTGTATTTGAAGGACAAAAACTGACCTGTTGAGGACTTGGAGGAACCGGTGTTGTTCGTGGACTTTCCAACGTCGTCTTGAGCTCAAATTTTCGGTGAGGCTTCCTAACTCCTAGAACTACATGTTAGCAAGTAGATTAGTGGATAAATTGAGGATTTAAGTTAGTTTAAGGACTGTTTGGTTGAAATATGCATAGAATCGAAAATGCCTTGTTTCGGTTCTGTGCATACCTAATCTGTGGGGGGGCTGTTGGGAGTTGAATTGAGCTCCAAATTCATCGTTGAGGGTACTAGGATGTCGATGGATATTTTATTTAGGTTTATGCTTGGTAGATTGATTATTGGACAACAAAGAATTGACGAAATGGATGGAATTCCATTAGGTATACGGTTGCCCTGTTTTGGAACCCTTAGAGCCGAACCATTGAAGTGCTTGGAAGAAGATTTGTGTTGATTTTAGCACAAGATAAGAAGTTTCTATATCTTGGTTAGGAGGATTGAACTCGATTGGGTGAATTGGATGTGAATTAGACTAGTTCTTGGGATTTTATGGTGTGATTGCTCATTTTGTGTCCTTGAGAGGTATAGATGGCTTGAATGCTTATTGAATGTTTGTGCCATGAATTGATTGCCTCTTATGACTGGTGAGATTGTTCGCCTTGCATGCCGTAGATGTGTTGCTCGTTGCATGAGTTTCTATTCGATCATGAAGTTGAAAATGAAATAATGTTTGGCATGCTTGAAACCTATGATACCTTGAGGCGTTGAGAAATGGGATTGTGTGGATGGATACCTTGAGGCGCTGAGGCGCGGAGTTTGTGTTGAATGGTACCTTGAGGCGTACGAGACGCGGGGTTCAAATGGCCAATGTCCTGATGCGTGAGACGTGGGACGGAGTTTGAGATGTGTCGACACATGCCTAAAATGAAATTGAAAACCTGACGCGTTTACGTAGGTTTGTCAATGTGATGGTCTGAGGCGTCTTTACCCGGACCGAGCCTAAGGCGTTCTAAACGCGGGCGTGAATCAATGGAGGACTGGAAGAGTGGAAAGTGTGATCTGGCTTGGCAATATGTGCTTGATTCTAATGATGTAATGCGATGCCATGATTGCATGCTTGACATTCATTTGTATCCGTATGTTATTTAATGACAGTTGAATGCCTCATATGATTACTCTTGCATCCTTGTTTGTGATTGTGTTCGCCTGAGTATACGGTCAGCCTAACCTAAGGTTAGGATTTATCTTACTGAGATGTAAATCTCACCTCGTTGTAGGACCCTATTTCCATATCTTAGGCCGTGATAATGTTGCCCATCAGATTTGGTGACCCAAAAGAAATGTCCGCTTATTTTGAGGAGTTTCCGGACGAACAGGAACCATATATGTTAGAAAGTGTACTGTAATCTGGGTCGATGAAGGCGGAAAGAGTTGGAAGCCTCATAGGTTCGAGACTTGGTTTCGGAGAGTAGGGGAAGTTACTACGGGACCACTGAAGCCTACCGAGGTACTCCTTGGGGTAATCCCTAGTTTGTGTCATCTCGCTCGGAATTCGGTGGAGGCCAAGGGGTCAGTAGCTGGCTCGAGAAATATTCCCGAGAGGACCCTAACCTTGTAAGACACCAACGAGGTCATTGAGATCGAGGCTACCGAGGACGACCTGATGGAGCCGTCAGTTGATGAGACGATGGAGGATTCCGTGGAGGTTTGCTCAGAGACTTTTTCGAAGTACGAGCCTACTGAGGATGCTGAGGAGACTGACAACTTTAGTAGCTCGACTTAGGGGCTTCCGTTTTCTGGTCCGATATATTTTGATTATGGTCTTGATGCCCTATTTCTTTTTGGAGATGTTGATGATCATCTTTTGTACTAGTCCTATCGCCCCTACCGACAAACTGGTTTAGTTTGCCAATGCTTTTGTATGAACAGTTGGAATGTTATGTTTATTTATTGGTGTTCTCGTTACTTCGGTCCCCTTTATTATTGTATAGAGGAGTTTGTATATTGTCGCTTTCGCATGCTATCGATATTATGCATCTCTCGATATATGTGAATCTGGGGACGTTCAAGAGAGTTGGTGCTTGCAGGGAATTGCGCGCTCGTGCCCGGAGTGCAAGGCGTGACAACTTTAGTAGTAGATAATAATGTAAATTACCTCATCGTTCCTTGCATTTTGACATATTTGGTAAGAAACGCCACGCGTTTCAAAAAAGATATATGTATATTTCAATACTAACTCTAGCTTATATTTTTAGTTCATCGATTCTCTTTGCATTTTTATTTCTTTCTAAATTTCCTTTTTATCCTTTCTCTTTTTCTCTCTCCTTTTCTATAGTTCTTTTTCACAATACGAAACAAATGTTTATATTTCCTTAGGATAAAAAAGGAAATGCTATTGCAGATTGTAATCAGGTAAAATTCACATTTACCAATTACCATATGCAACATCCAACAAGAATTTACTACAAAATACAGCATATAAATTCTTTTAGATTGATGCTAATAACTACCTATCATTAGTCGAAAAAGGGCTCCATAGTATTGTTGGGTTTTTTTATGGCATAGTGTTTCATAGTAAATCCTGTTTTTGATTATTATTTTTTCTTGTATGTCCCATATCTAAATCTCCTATTCAAAACCTAGCGTATATGATATTAGCGTCCTCACCTCTCACTCCCAATTAGCAAGGTTGTATGCCTATTGATATAGTAAGCCGTGTCAATAATGGCGAATCAAATTCGGAGATGAAATATTATATTGATTTTGTTTTCGAGATACGAGACGTTGGGTTTTTTTTTTGGAGACATTAGAAAAGTTGTGTTATTTTGTTCCAAGTGCACAAATTTTCCTTTTTATTTAATCGTTTTGCTCATATGTCTGCTTCCATCATTTGAGAAAATGGGATACGTCAATTTGAAAACGAAGGTTCTGACCCAGAAAAAAAAAAAGTTGAAAATGAAGATGAAGAAAATTTCGAAAATAAAATTTCCGAATGGACGGTTTGCGGTTAAGACAAACGGAACCTTCCGAAACCGACGTAATCCCCGTAGGACTCCAAATTACTGTTTCGCACCCAAAGGAGTAAAAAACAAGGCGCGTCCGTCGTACAACACGCGGACAATCGAGGCGCGTGGAAAACACTTTCCACACTACAAGATTAACACGTAGCGCCAGTCCGATATGTCTACTCTCTATCCAGTCCCCATTTTGGACGCGTGTTTGACTGTCTTGTCCCAGAACCCGATGTTGCCACGTGTCAATATGGCGTTTGATGCTCAATCGTACGTATCTGTTTCTTCACTAGAATTGGCGCAACTCCAACCTCCATCTATTCCTTCCGCAAAATCTATTTAAAGTCTAAAATTATATATTTTTTTTGTCAAATCAAAAATCACATTGACTAAAATTAAAAATTTACGGACCACATTTAATATTGAGCTAAAGTTAAAAAATCTCGTCGAATAAATTAAAAATTTAAAAATTATGTTGAACATTGGATCAAAGTTCAATAAATCAAGCTTTAGATCATGTATTCGGTCAAATGGGAGCTTTCCTCAGAATTGAGAGTAGGTTTAAGGGAAGAAAACGGTGCAAAGAATTTACCTTTTTAGGTTTTACCTAATCGAAATGTGGCATATGACACGAGTTTAGGACTTTTTTTTTTTTCGAAATCAGAAATGCTTAAATTGTACACGCATCCGTTCACATGTAGATTCACACAGGATTCTGTCATGGTATGTTCGCGCGTGAATAATATTTTGGATTCTTATGGAAAGATGAAATGGCACTCATTGCTTTTACTTGAGCCGAAACGCATAGGCCCCGAGTGAATTTCAATGTACTTGTCCAATACACATGAATCGAACGACGTAAGAGGCATTTATAGAACTTAATCCGAGTCAAATGGTACAAAGAAAGACACATTTTTGTCGGGAAAATTACCAAAAAAATTTTAAACTTATTACAATTGTGCCAATTCAGTCCTAAACTTATTTATTTTTACCGATTTAGTCCTAATCTTTTACAATCTTACCAAATCAGTCCATCTAGCGATTTTTGGCCTGCCGATCCTAACTTGGATGTCGACCTTCCGAAAATCTAATATTTTTAATATTTTTTGGATTTTTTAAAATTTTAATATTCTTTTAAAATACTTTTTTCATTTCTTTTTTTTTTGTCCCCCAGTTCTTTGTCCTTGTCTTCTTGCTCTACTCCAATCATCGTCTTCTTCCACTTTCGCGATCCACTTGAGGACTGCTGGATAGCTGAGCGTCGCTCGACCATGGGGGGCGTCGACCTCGCGAGCCTCACGAGCGGGAAGTTGGTCGGCCATGAGCCGCAACTTCACACGTCGAATAAGAAGCACTGTCGGCACACGCATTGTACAGGAACGCGGAGCCACCATCCGAGTACCGGGACGCAGCCGTCTGTGGGTTTTCACGGTGCAGGGAGTGGACACGAGGATCCACTGGGAAAACGAGGACGAAGGATGGATCAGCGGTGGCGACTCGAGGTCGGACGAGGGTGAGAAGCTCTGGGCGCGGAGGAGGAGTGGAGGAATCTCTTGGGCGAGAAATTCGTCGATTTGCTCAACGAGTCCTCGGATTCCCACTACCAGTGAGCATCACACGGATAATCGCCCCGGCAATCGCTCCTCCACCCCTTTTTTCTTCTTCATTTATTGCTTTTGCATTTGGCGGTTCTGTTTGTTTCTCCTCTAATCAATTGATCAGCGAAAATGACAATTGTGGCTTTGAGATGCTCGTATTGGTTCGAGCGGAGACATGGCACGGAGATGTGGAAGGAATTGAACCACGTCGGAGATCGGCCCAGATCTAGACTTGCAAAGTTGACCCTCACCCGACCATGGGGGGGGTTCGACCTCGCCGTCCTGCCTCGTCCCGCGACCCTTAGCTCTCCAGCCGTCCTCAAGTCGATCGCGGAAGTGGAAGAAGACGATGATTGGAGCAGAGCCAGAGCAAGAAGATGAGGATGAAGAACTAAGGGGACGAAGAATAGGGGGGAACGAAAAAAGAAAATGAAAATGAAAAAAGTATTTTCAAATATATTAAAAAATAAAAAATCCAAAAAAATATTAAAAATATTAGGTTGCCGGCCGGCCGATGTCCACGTCAGCACCGGCCGGCCAAAATTCACCGGATGAACTGATTTGGCAAGATTGCAAAAAGTTTAGGACTAAATCGGTAAATAAATAAATAAATTTATGATTGAATTGGCATAACTGTAATAAATTTAAGTCTTTTTTGGTAATTTTCTCATTTTTGTCCTAATAATTTTGGGGGCTTACAAAAATTGATTTTGAAAAACGGAGACGACAACCTAAATTACCTTAATTAAGTGTTGAAGAGCCGTGTGTTCTCATATCTTACTCAACGCCATATAATTCCGGGCAATGGCAAAAAGTTAAAAAAAAAAACAAAAAAAAAAAACAAAAAAACAAGAATGGTCGAGTCAACTCAAGTTAGAATGAAGTCACCGTGTTCGGTCAAAGCCACCCCCCAAAAAAAAAAAACAGAAAGAAAGAAAAATCACAATTTTCCATTCAAAGGGTCTTTCCTCGTCAGCCTGATTCATTTCCCAGTCGGTCGTGAGGCGAGATTCTTGCGTGCGCTCGTGCGCCACCTAAACTTGGGGGAGAGGCCCAGTTGAATGCTTCCCAACACCAGAAAAAGTAAACACAACCCCAACACAACCATCGTCGTCGTCGTCCTCGTCGTCCTCGTCAGCACCACCATAGCGCCTATTGATAGTCCAATCACTTCCCTCTCTCTTTAAAAAGCTCCATTCTGATCGAGCTTCCATCATCAAAGGCCCAGATCGGATCTTCTCTTAACAACCCACCTCCCCTTTGAATTTGCGCCACGAGACGAGAGGAGAGGTTGAGAAAAAACCCCATCAAATCCGACCCCTTTACTTGCCGGAATCGAGAATCCCTACCGACCGTGTTCCAATCGCACCGTGCCTCTATTTTGTTTTCCTTCTTTTTCTCTCCGACGTCCTTGTGCACCACCCACTTCGTATGGCCTCACGCGTAGTCCGGTGCCTCCCTTCGAACCCCCTCCGCTTCCGCTGCCGGTCCCTGATCTCGACCCCTCCTTCCTCCGCCGACGCCGCCGCCGCCGCCGCCCTCTCTCCCCTGAACTTCGTCGGGAAGCACCTGCCCGCCATCGAGAAATTGGCCCCCGCCGCGACGATCGACCTGGACAACACCGAGCGTCTCTTCGCCGGGGTGCCGACCACGAAGCTGCTGCGGTCGTCGGTCACCCTGCACGCGGCCGCGATCGAGCCCGTGGTCGACGCCGGCACGTGGGTCATGCGGTCGAGGCTCATGGACGTGGGCCCCGTGCGCGGCGCCGTGCTGGGGGCGGTTAGGCACACGTTCTTCGAGCACTTCTGCGCCGGGGAGGGCGCGGAGGAGGCGGTGAGGACGGTGGGGAAGCTGAACCGCACCGGGTTGAGGGGGATGCTCGATTACGCGCTGGAGGACGCGGAGGACAACGAGGCGTGCGATCGGAACACGGCGGAGTTCCTCCACACGGTCCAGTCCGCCAGATCGCTCCCGCCGTCTTCTGTGAGTTTTTTTTTTTAAAATCCTTTTCCTGTTCCTTCATTATTTTGATTTCGTCTCGGGCGTTTCTTCTCATAAGGACGCCAGTCATGTTTTAGGGTTTTAGCTTACGGCTCTCTCCTTAGGAAGGTTAGTCTCTGGATTACAAGTACCAAACTCCCTTACACGTCTTTAGCAAATTACTCTCACGTTGCGACAGTTGGTGTTTTGAAAGGAATTTGCGGTGTATTCTCATTTGTCTTAGTTGAGAGTCTTGCACGTAACGTAGAACAAGGAGACAAACTAGCATTCTTTGTGGTCGGAAAGGGAGGAATTATAGCATGAGCTTGTCCTTTCTGGCTGTGGAAATTAATATGGAATCTCGAATCTCGAATCTCGAATCTTGGACGATTACGTGTGGAAATTTCTCTTCGATTCATTCCCGTGACCCTCGAGTATGACAAAGAAAAGAAGAGAGAGATTCTGTCCTCAAAAAGTTTGAAGAATCAAGTTCACCTTGTCCCACGATATGACTCATCGACCGCCAGGATAGGATGCTGTTGTTTGTTGGTGTTGTCCTGACCAACCAGAGAAATTTCTCTCAGCAACCCACTTGCGAAAGTGACGTTTCCAAATTGTCATTGAACAGTTGTGATTAATCCGTTGATGATGAGTCTTTTTTATGTACCCTGATGGCCCTTTCTCGTATAATTCCAGTTAGTCTCCTACAATTTCGCTGTAAATCTGAAATGGCTTGTGCTGCTGACGACGCAGGTGAGTTTCGTTGTCGCAAAGATCACGGCGATCTGCCCCATCGATCTGCTGAAGCGTGTGAGCGACCTGCTCCGCTGGCAATGCAAGGACCCGTCATTCCACCTCCCTTGGAAGTTCGATTCCTTCCCGATGTTATCCGTCTCGAGCCCGCTCTACCACACGCCTTGCCGGCCCGAGCACTTGACCCCTGAGGAGGAACACAATCTCCTACTAGCCCACCAGAGGCTGCAGACGCTCTGCCAGAAATGCCAAGAGGCCAACATCCCTCTGTGCATCGATGCAGAGTACACGGCTGTCCAGCCTGCCATTGACTACTTCACTTACTCCGCAGTAGTCGCACACAACAAGCATGAGCCGGTCGTGTACAGCACGATGCAGGCCTATCTGAAGGACGCGAGGGAGAGATTATTGTTGGCGTCTGAGGAGGCTGAGAAAATGGGAGTCGTGATGGGCATCAAGCTGGTGAGAGGGGCTTACATGTCTAGCGAAATGAAGCTGGCACATTCCCTGGGTCGGGAGTCGCCAATTCACAATACCATCCAAGAGACTCACGATTGCTACAATGAGTGCGCATCGTTCATGCTCGAGAAGATCGCCAGCAGGTCTGGCGCAGTCGTTCTCGCCACCCACAATGTTGAATCAGGTAAAGAAAGCTCGAAATCTGCTCTGATCGTACACGAAAATTCATCCTGAGACCGTGGATTTTCTCGAGCCTTATCAATCTTTGCTGTATGTCTGCGGATAGGGAAACTGGCAGCAGCGAAAGCGAGAGATTTGGGGATAGGGAACGGGAACCAGAGGCTCGGGTTCGCGCAGTTATACGGGATGGCAGACTCGTTTTCGTTTGGCCTGAGGAATGCCGGGTTCCAAGTGAGCAAGTACATGCCGTTCGGCTCCGTGGATATGGTGATCCCCTATCTCCTAAGACGGGCCGAAGAGAACCGAGGGATGTTATCGGCCTCAACCATCGACCGGCAACTCATGAGGTAAATCGAATGGCACTTCCTACTCGGCTTCACCAAATGACTTCATTGTCAAAATATTGCTCAAATCAGGACATAACCTTATGTGATCTTGACACTGATGTAGAAGTCTTTATATTATGGTTTGTGCAGACAGGAGTTGGGGAGGAGACTAAAAGCTGCAGTTCTTTAAAGAGGAAGAGAATGACTTTGAGCAGCAAATCAAGGTTTGGAGAATTTCTTACCAGAATCTTCGCGCGGGGGGGGGGGGGGGGTGCGTGGTGGTGAAGACAGAAGGTGCATGAAGTTGAAGAATTAGGTGGTCATTGATTGTAAAAAAAAAAAAAAAAAAATTGAACAATGTCAAGGTGGTGTAAATATGGCGTACGCTTGTGAATTGTGAAATATAATCATGATTCGTGAAGTTATTATTCCACAGAGCTATTTCAGATACGGATTCGGATCCTTAACTCTGGTGAAATCCGGGTAAAGGCATTCCTGATGTGATCGTGCCCGTCCATTTAATCATGGATAGTCACGACCACATCAAATTACGGTTGGATAATATTTTTTTTTTTTTATCATTAATTTTTGACCTCTGGAGTTGCTGTGGCAACTGAACTCCAGAGGTCAAAAAGTCTGACATGTGGAATTGCTGCACCGCATGAGGGAATTTCCGCCCATTTAAATATATTTTTGACATTTGACCAATTTTTTTTTTCTTTTTTGGACAGATCTGTCAAGTACTTAAGCTAGAAAATGAATTGGTTGGGTTTCCTGGCTGTCTAATTTAACTGCAGTTGCCATTGTCAGATTATTATGGTTGCTCAGTCAGATTACTGAATTTATTTCATTTCAACTTAAGCGGTTTAGTTTAGGACCTTCTCTTAATACCTAGTATCTTATTTCTATTAGGGCCATGGGTAAATTGGGAAGATTTGGGAACGATTCGTCCGAAGCTTGAAATCGGCATTTTTGGAAGGTTTAGTTTTTGAATTACCCAAAATAGTCAATGATCAGTTGATAGTGATCATTTTCTATTTTTTGAGATTTTTTTTGGAATTTTCTGATTTGTTTTTAAATTTTGGAAGACGATTCGCCAAAATGGTGAAATCATCATTTTTTAAAGATAAGGTGTTAAAACACCCATAACATTGATTGCGGCCACTTCTCATTTTTTTGGGAATTTTTTTTGGAATTTTCCATAATTTTTTGGAGACGATTTGCTGGAAGGGCAAAATCATCATTTTTTAAAAGATCGGAGGGGTCAAAAGACACAAAATAGGCCATGGCCAATCGAACGTGGCTATTTCCTATTTTGTGGAACTTTTTAGAATTTTTCTGAATTTTTTTGAATTTTCTTTTATGATTTTCTAATTTTTATTGAATTTTTTTATTTTTATTTTATTTTTTAAAATTTTCTAAATTATGCCAAAATCCTCGATCATATGCTCCAGGACGCGCCATGTGGTTTCTCCTGGAGCGTCCGATCTTAGTTTTATTATTCTGAAAATAAATAGACTGATCCAATGGTCTTCACAGCGCAACTTGGCGCAATATCGGTCGTCGGATCAAATTTTTTATAATTTTGTGAAAATTATTTAATTATTCTAAAAATCTTTTTAATTTTTCAAAAATCTAGATCACGACACGTGGCAGAGCTGTGGCTGTCAGATCTAGAGTTCTACTTATTTAGACATGGTCTCACCTTACCGACATGGTCGCCTACTTGGCACACCACATCGGCGCTAATCGGTCAACCCCCTCACCGGGGAAGATGACCGTCGCCGGAACTTCGGTTTCATCGTAAAAACCTCGTCGAAACTTCACGATTTCTGCACCAAATCAATCCCCTCGACTCCCAATCAACATATCCTCATTTTATAGGTCGAAAACAGCTTGGAAAAAAGCAAACCGAACCTCCACAAGTCCGGCGTCGGCAAAGATTTGCAGAAATTTTTTTTACGTTCAAAGCTTATTTCAATCGTTCAAAGAACATGCACCGGAGGTTTAGAGACTTACCTGAGGTAGCTTAAACCTCGGCGACTGCTGACCTCGTCGGTGTGAGATGCTCAGTCCAAAAATCGGTGGAGCCCCGACCATTATTTTCGTTGAGTGTCAATACAAAATGAAGAGCAAGGGATGCTTAGAGTTGGTCTAGAGAAGATTTAAGACGAGACTCCCACTAAAAGTGGTCAGGAAGGGCAAGACTGAGAGTCAAAAAATATAACCTTCACTAAGGCATTTCGTTGAATAGGTTATATGCATTATGGAAGCGAAGGTCGGGAGAGTATACCGACCTGTTTCGGGACTGTCAGTCCGGTGAAACTCTTATAAAGGTCAAGGATGCCAGCTGTGCATCAGCTTTGTCGCGCCCCGAACCCGTCGAGCACGTAAACACCCCTGCAAGCAAACAACACATCTCTCGTGGTCCCAAAATCCATAATTAATTCGAGAGATATAAAGTAGTCAAGCATGCGGAAGCGGTACTCAAATAAATCTCTATACAAAATAAGTTAAGAGGGACCTATATAGCATAAAAACTATCATACATCATAATATATGGTTCGTACAGATGCCGGCTACTACAATCCGCTAACAAGCTGGGCGACGGGGTAGTACACAAAAAGAGTCCCTCATGACATCCAAGGGACAGGGTCGGGTCGCCTCCAAAAGGCTCAGGTCAGCGAGCTAAGACACCTAAGACGAATTGCTAGAATCCTCGATATCCTTGGCATCCTCCGTCGGCTCGTACTCGGAGAAGGTCTCGAATGGGACCTCGATAGAATCCTCCATGGTCGCCCATGAGACGGCTCCGCAAGGTCTTCCTCGGTCGCCTCCATTACGATGACCTCATCCTCCTCCACGGTGAAGTCCAGCGTCGGGGTCTTCTCTGGCCCGTTCCTAGAACCAACCACAAACCCCTCTGGTAACTATTGCTCCCCAGCAGTCCGACACCAAGCAAGAATAACACCATGGGGTATCTCATGGGACTTCAGCGGCCCAATCTGCTCATCCCCGACCCTCTTAAACCATGCCTCGAACCTATGAGGCTTCCAATCAGGGCTACCCTCGTCGACCCATACCACCGTGCATTTCCTCACATAAATGTTCCCCTAACTATCCGGGAACTCGTCAAAATACGTCGCCATCTCCTTGGGTCCCCAAAACATGTAGGCCACATATCTAAGGCCTATGATCTGTAAAAATAAGGGTCTCCAAAGGGGTGAGATACTCATCTCAATAAAAGAATCCTAACCTAAGGTCAGGTCGACTGTCCACTCAGGCAGTCATGCACCCCAAGCATTCCAAACTCATAAACACACAGGCATATCAGGCACAAATCAATGAAACAACAACATACAGATGACAGACATGCAATGATGACCTCATGTCACACTCAGATGATTATGCACACCCATCCTGTCGCTTCACCACATCCACCTCTTCTTGCCTGCCTCAATCTCCAGCCCGCGATCTCGTCGCATTAGGCTTGGTCCGCGTAGACGCATCAGACCGTCATCGGCAATCCGCGTAAACGCATCAGGTTCTGATGAATCTCCAGGCCAATAACATCATCTCATATCTCCGTCTCCTGAATAATTCGCATCAAGACCATGGCCATCTCAACCCCACGATCTCGTAGAATCAGGGTGCCACACAACATCAACTCCACCATGCGATCTCATCGTATCAGGGTATCCACCTCCCGCTCCGCATCTCATACGCCTCAGGACCTCGCCATGTCATGCTCATGCCATGATTTTAATTTAATTTCACAAATCAAACAACATGTGCAACTCATGCATAGTTCGAATACTCATGGCATGCAAGGCAATCAAATGACACACATACATGGCGGTTAATTCAAGCATAAATAATAAAATACATGATCCTCCTATAACCACTTAGGGCATACCAAGAACTATCCCTTTGTTAAATCTTCATAAATCGATCAATTTCAACCTTGACTCACCCAATTGAGTCCAATCTCCCTATCCTAAGTTTAAAATTCCCTTACTTTGGATTTGATAGTACAAATTTCCTCCTTGCAAGTGCCTTAAGTCTCGGCCAAATCAATCCAAGGGCCAATTCACCGCGCAACCTAGAATTTCAACCAATTTCATTAATTTCCATGTCCAAATTCTCAATCCATGAACCATAATCCTCCATAACCTATTCCTCATCATCTTAACATGTCTTAAACATCAATTTGAGTCTCAAAATTCAACCATCATCAACCCAACAGATTCGGTTTGCCCAGAACCGAACCGGTCCTCCTTGATTCCGTGCAAACCGAACACAACCGGTCTTCAATCTACTCTTAAATCCATCATTCAATCATAATCCTACCTCTTAACATGTCTATCTAGGGGTTTGAGAGTCTCACCAAAGGTTTGAAGTCAAATGGTCGCCGGAAACTTGTCGGATGTCGCTGGTTCCTCCAAAGTCAGAATCCGGCAGTTTCTGTGCAAGGTTTACAAGACTGATCCATGTCCAAAATTCATCAAATTGAACCCCAATTTTTATCACAGATTCATACACATGTCTACTTTATCTCCACCAAATTTGGTCTCAAAAATCCAATAATTCGGCCTTCAAAAGGGTTAGAAACCGGACCTACCTCAGATTGAGCTCTATTTTGTCGGCTCTCGGGAAAATACTTGCTCGGGACTCCTCGGTACTCTAAATGGCTCGATTCTTGTTCGAGGATGTCGGCAAGATGTAAATCTACTTTGGTGTGGTCAGTCGATAGTCGGATGGTGGCCAAAAATGGTCGTCGTGGGCGGCGAACAAGAGGCTCGGTGGCGGTCGGTGGCGAGCAGAAACAAGGAAGAGGAAGAAGATCGTTTCGGTGGCTTGAGGGGGTTTGGCTGGCCAAATGAGTGAGGAGAGAGAGTGAGAAGACTATATACTCAAAGCCTTGGTCAATGGTTGAATGATAGGTTTGAAAAAGTTGGACATGACCACCGTTTGCGCCACCCATTGACACTTGTCCCATTATCTTCCCAAGGTGATCCAATGGCTCTCATTCGCTCTTGAATTTCGACAGCCTTGAGGCGGTTTGATGTCCAAAATGTCTTTCTTCAATTGCTTGGGCTAGGTTCTAAGCTTGAGGGGCAAAAGGGTAATTTTACCCCCGACGTTCAGAATGTCGTTTTTCTCGCTCCAAAATTCTTCGATAGGGCGACGGCCAATCCGAATAACGTTGACATTCTTGATTTTCCATTTTAAACTTTTCAAGACTCGTTTATGATGATTTCTTCTATCCGATGTGGTTCCATCCTATTTCGAACCGACGGGCGGCTTTTGCAGACATTACGCGTATCGACCCCGTCATTCATATCACGTTTAGGGCTCGTCAATTCATGGATGCTTTGGTTGTCATGTAATTGTGAAGGTTTATCGCTAGTCTCTATGGTCTCGATCGTCATGGTCCGATTTAGGAAAATTTTGCAAATCATACGTTGGTTAAGCGGCATCACCTGCACTCCAATTGTATGACACTCGCAAGGAAATCCTTAATCGTTCTTAGATCGGCCTCTTGATGGTTCTAAATATCCCCTCGGCAATCCTTATGGTTAAAGCGCCATTTCCTATCCGACTCGCCTAGGTCCACGTATCTCGTCTCGCGTTAGCCTTTCGCTTTTGGTCAGCCTGCTCAAATTGATCAGATTTGAGCGAAATATGACTGAAACACATCGTTTGATATATATAAACTTCTCATTAATGAGTCTAAAATTGACTGGAAATCAGAATGTCACAACTCTTCCCTCCTTCGTCCCCGAAATTTACATTACACTTAATCACTCAAATAAATGGGGGTGCTGTTGCCTCATCGTCTCTTCATTCTCCCACGTGACACCTTCAGTTCCATGGTGCTCCCATATTACCTTGACCAGTGGAATCTTCTTATTCCTAAGGATTTGCTCCTTCCGGTCCTCGATCCTTATTGGCTTCTCCACGTACGACACTCTGTCGTCCACTTCTATGGTCTCGTAATCCAGTACATGTGTCGGGTCTGGTTCATACTTTCGCAACATCGACACATGGAACACATTATGCACCTGGGATAGATTTGACGGCAGGGCAAGCTTGTAGGCTAAAGTTCCAATCCACTCCAGTATCTCGAATGGGCCTACATATCTTGGGCTCAGCTTCCCTTTCTTTCCAAATCGTAATAATCCTCTCATTGGTGACATTTTGAGGAAGACGTGATCGCCCACTTGAAACTCCAAGGGCTTGCGCCGCTTATCAGCATAGGTCTTCTGAAGATTCTATGCTGTCCTCAGTCTATCCCGAATTATCTTCACTGCTTCTACCGATTGCTCTACTAATTCTGGGCCTGTGATACTCCTTTCTCAACCTCATCCCGGCAAATCGGGGTTCTGTTGTTATACGCAAATTCTACCAAATGTAACTACTCTTCCCATCCACCTTTGAAATCTATGACTCATGCTCTTAACATGTCCTCGAGCGTCTGTATCATCCTTTCCGACAGTCCATTTGTCTGTGGATGGTACACCGTACTAAACTGCAATCGAGTTTCCATGGCCTCTTGTAGACTTTTCCAAAAGTTCGCCGTGAATTTAGGATCTCGATCGGACGTAATTGTCACTGGTACTCCGTGCAACCTCACTATCTATCTCATATACAACTCTGCATACCGATCCATAGCGAAGTCCTTTCGCACCAGGATGAAATGTGCGGACTTGGTCAGTCTGTCCACGACTACCCATATAGAGTCGTGACCTCGCTGGCTTCTTGGGAGTCCCATCACAAAATCCATGGTTACATGCTCCTATTTCCATTCCGGAATCTCCAGCGACTGTAATAATCCTTTAGGCTTATAGTGTTGTGCTTTCACATGCTGGCATGTCAAACACTTAGCCACATACTTTGCTACATCCACCTTCATTCCGTTCCACCAATAGTGTTGCCGTAAATTCTGATACATTTTTGTACTTGCAGGGTGGACACTATAGTTGCTCTTATGAGCCACTGACAAGATTCTTTCCCTAAGTCCTTCATCCTTTGGTACACACAATCGTCCTCGAAATTTCAAAAGTTCCATCCTCCGATAACTGAAATTCCGGCTTTCTCTTCGTCACATCCATCTCAAGGATCTTCTGAATCTCTGGGTCCGTAGATTGCAAGGCCTTTATTCCTTCTTGGACTTCAGGTTTCACCCTTAACGTAGCTATCAGACTAGACAACTGATCGACTTCTAATCTGAACTCGGAGTCTCTCAAATCTTTTATTGTCGACCAACTCCTCATTAGCAGACATGCGATGCTTGACTTCCGACTCAGCGCATCTGCTACTCTGTTTGCTTTCCCAAGGTGATATAGGATATCACAATCGTAATCCTTCAGCAGCTCCATCCACTTACGCTGCCTCATATTCAGCTCTTTCTGGGAAAACAGATACTTCAAGCTTTGGTGGTCAATATAGATTTGGAACTTCTCGCCACATAAGCAATGTCTCCATATCTTCAAGGCAAATATAATCACCGCTAACTCCAAATCATGATTTGGATAGTTCATCTCATGTGACCTTAACTGTTTGGATGCATAGGCTACTACTCTTCCACGCTGCATCAACACACAACCTAGTCCTTTCAGCGAAGCATCACTGTATATTTCATAACCTCCTAGTCCCGATGGAATGTTCAATATTGGTGTGGTCATCAATCTATGCTTAAGCTCTTGGAAACTCTTCTCACATTTGTCAGTCCATTCAAACCTCGTTTCCTTCTTCGTCAACCGTGTCAATGGGATGGCCATGGATGAGAATTTCTCTACAAATCGCCTATAGTATCTTGCCAGTCCCAAGAAACTTCTGACCTCCGTGACTGTAGTAGGCCTCAGCCAATTGGTTACTGCTTCAATCTTTGCAGGATCCACTGCAATCCCTTCTCCAGACACCACATGACCAAGAAATGCTACCTTGTTCAACTAGAATTCACACTTACTCAGCTTCGCATAGAGCGTATGCTCCCTCAACGTCTGTAGTACAATTCTCAAGTGCTCTTCATGTTTTGCATAGCTCCTCGAGTAAATCAAGATATCATCAATGAAGACTATGACAAATCTGTCTAGAAACTCCTTAAATACTCGATGCATCAGGTCCATAAAAGCAGTTGGAGCGTTGGTCAATCCGAACAGCATCACCGTAAATTCATAATGACCATACCTCGTCCTGAAAGCAGTCTTAGGTATGTCTTCCTTCTTGATCCTCAACTGGTGATACCCAGTTCTCAAGTCAATCTTTGAAAACATTGCTGCTCCTTGCAATTGATCAAAAAGGTCATCAATCCTCGGCAATGGATACTTGTTCTTCACTGTCACTTGGTTCAGCTGCCGATAGTCAATGCATAATCGCAAAGACCTATCCTTCTTCCTTACAAATAGCACTGGTGCTCCCCATGATGAAGCACTAGGTCGGATAAATCCCTTGTCTAGCAACTCTTGCATTTGCACCTTTAACTCCTTTAACTCTGACAGGGACATCCTGTAAGCTGCTTTCAAGATCTACTCCGTTCCAGAGGCTAACTCAATTCTAAATTCTACCTCCCGTTTCGGTGGTAACCTTGGCAACTCTTGGAGAAACACATCAGAAAATTCACGCACTGCCGGGATATTCTCTAACTTTGGCTCTTTGGTAGTCGTGTCCATTACTGCCACTAAGTATGCCTGACACCCTTCGGTCATCAACTTAGTTACTTCTAAAGATAAGACTAAGGGAATCGAGGTTCCTCCTCGACTTCCCACCAATTCAAAGCTAGAGCAGCCTCTCGGATAAAATCGAATTGTTCTACTACCACAGTCTACTACTGCCCCCTGCTTACCCAATCAATCCATTCCTATTATTATGTCAAAGTCATACATAGGTAATACAACCAAGTCAATGCTCTCTTTACTCCCTCCAATCATAATCTCACAACCAGCACAACCCAATGAAACATTATGTTATCCTTTACGAGAGTGACAACGTGCAAGGTTACATTTAACGGTTTCAAGTTCATGCCCACCAAATCAGCAAACTGTGCAGACACGAATGAATGCGTGGCACGAGGGTCAAATAATGCGTATGCAACTTGATTGCACAAATAGACCGTACCTGTGACCACTCCTGGTGCTTCCTCCGCCTCTCTGTGGGCTACTGCATACAATCTACCTTTTGCCGGTAGTCTGCTCTGTTCAATCTGAGGCGTTGCAGTCGACGGTCCTGCTTGTGGCCTCTGTCCTTGCGGTCAACTTGTTGGGGCTTGGTTTGGACACACCCTTATCCGGTGGCCCAGTTGACCACACTTGAAACAAGCTCCCGTCCTTACTAGGCATGGCCCATTTCCATGCCTCTTGCCACAAAGTCTATAGTTTCAGTTTGTAGGGTTCGGCGGCTTCACGATATTCTTCCGCGCTGGAGGCACAAAGCACTTATTACCCGTCATTGGCCTCTTGCCCATCTAGCGGTTATCTCTAAATGATGGGAATCGCGATCCAATTGCGGCGTTTCTTTCTTTCAAGTCTCACTCTATCATCTGGCCTCGCTTGTAGATCTCCTTGTAAGTCCTCAAATTCAGAGCGATCATCTGACTAAGGAGTTCGGGCCTCAGACCATCTCTAAACCATCTCACTTTCTCCAAAGGGTCCTCCACAGATCGAGGTGCATACCTCGAAAGCCTCGCGAATTCGGCCTCGTACTGATATATTGTCATCTGGTTCTGGCGTAACTGCAGGAACTCTACCAGTTTCCTTTTCCTGGCCGTCTCAGAAAAATACTTATCATTGAAGGCCGTCTTAAAAACTTCCCAGTTCATGACTGTTCCTTCAGGGAAGACGCCGTTCTTGGTGGTAGCCCACCAGTCATTCGCTGTACCTTCCAGTTGGTATACGGCTAGTAATACATTCTCCTCGTCGGTGCATCTCAGCACACCAAAAGCCTTCTCTAACTTTTCTATCCATCTGGGTGCTAGCTGGGGATCTCTAGTCCCATAGAATTGAGTCGGTTTCAGCTTTATAAACTGCTCTACTAGCTAGTCCATCTGTTTGGCCACGACGATCTCATCTTGGGTGTTTATAGCTTCGTTACTCTGATTTGGCTCACCCTGACTTCCATTCCCGCCATTATTGCCGTTGTTGGCATTGACGGCGGCTATGATAGCTCCTACTGCCTGGGCGATAGCAGCGTCCTGATCTTGGGCCTGCCTATCGATCATGTCGCCGATTCTTTCTAGTGCTCTTAGTACGCCATTCATCCTTGGATCTTCAGTGACAGGCGGCCTCGAGCTAGAAGCTCCGCCTCTTGGCCTTCCAGCCCTTCTAGATGGGTTGCTCATCCTTGCTTATTTCTACTGAACCTGGTCCACCACAAGTTCAGCAAGGAGTTAGTAACTTACTCAATCATTCAAATCCAAAGCTACTAACTAATCCTTAACAGAAACAGTTCCAATACAACAATCTTCCACACCACAGACTCTAGAGACATTCAACCAATAGCTTATGGCCATTTCTCAATTCCATTCACTTCAGTGTTTCACTAAAACCAATTACTTTCATTTCTCAAACAAACCAAGGTCCAGAAATGACCTTCAATCCTAAGCAAAGAACTTGATCCTTAAGCATTTCCACATCCCTACCAGAGTCCATTGTCAACCTTAAGTACTATGTCACAAGCTATACACCCCATGCCTTATCTTAATCAGTCCCTTAAGGTCTTGCTACCCATCCTTGTCCCACTTAATCCTCCTTATTACTCTAGTCCTCAACCAACTTTGGTTCGAAATGACCTTGCTCTGATACCAAACAAAACGGGGATGTCATGCCCCGAACCCGTCAAGCACGCGAACATCCCTGCAAGTGGACAACTCATCTCTCGCGGTCCCAAGATCCACGAACAAGTCGAGAGATAATATATAAACATAAGCATGCGAAAGCGATGCTCAAATAAATCCCCGTACAATATAAGTTAAGTGGGACCTGGATAGCATAAAAACTGTCATACATCATAACATATGGTTCGTACAAATGTCGGCTACTACAATCTGCTAACAAGCTAGGCGACGGGGTAGTACACAAAAAGAGTCCCTCATGACATCCAAAAGGACAAGGTCGGGTCGCCTCCAAAAAGGCTCAGGTCAGCGAGCTAAGACACCTAAGACGAACTGTTGGAATCCTCGGTATCTCGGCATCCTCCGTCGACTCGTACTCGGAGAAGGTCTCGAATGAGACCTCGATAGAATCCTCCATGGTCGCCTCATGAGACGGCTTCGCAAGGTCCTCCTCGGTCGCCTCCAGGACGATGACCTCATCCTCCTCCACGGTGAAGTCCAGCGTCGGGGTCTTCTCTGGCCCGTTCTTAGAATCCACTATGGGCCTCTTTGGTAACTCCTGTTCCCTAGCAGTCTAACACCAAGCAGGGATAACACCCTGGGGTATTTCATGGGGCTTCAGCGGCCCAATCTACTCGTCCTCAACTCTCTTAAACCATGCCTCGAACCTATGAAGCTTCCAATCAGGGCTACCATCGTCGACCCATACAATTGTACACTTTCACACTTAACGTTCCCCTGACTATCCAGGAACTCATTAAAATAAGCTGTCATTTCCTTGGGCTCCCCAAAACGAATCGGCCACATAGCTAAGGCCTAGGATCTGTAAAAATAAGAGTTCCCCAAAGGGGTAAGATACTCATCTCAGTAAAAGAATCCTAACCTTAGGACAGGTCGACCGTCCACTCAAGCAATCGTGTACCCCAAGCATTCCAAACTCATAAACACACATGCATATCAAGCACAAATCAATGAAACAACAACATACAGATGACAGGTATGCAATGATGAACTCATGTCACACTCAGATGATCATGCACACCTATCCTGCCACTTCACCACATCCACCTCTTCCTGCCTGCCTCAATCTCCAGCCCACGATCTCATCGCATCAGGCTCGGTTCGCGTAAACGCATCAGACTGTCATCGGCAACCCTCATAAATCCATCAAGTTCCGATGAATCTCGAGGCCAATAACATCATCTCATATCTTCGTCTCGCGAATAATTTGCATCAGGACTGTGGCCATCTCAACCTCGCAATTTCATCGCATCAGGGCGCCACACAACATCAACTCCACCCCGTGATCTCATCGCATCAGGGTATCTTCCTCTCGCCCCGCGTCTCATACGCCTCAGGGCCTACCATGTCATGCCCATGCCATGATTTTAATTTAATTTCACAAATCAAACAACAGGTGCAACTCATGCACAGTTCGAATACTCATGGCATGCAAGTCAATCAAATGACACACTTACATGGCGGTTAATTCAAGTATAAACAATAACATACATGATCCTCTTATAGCCACTTAGGGCATACCAAGAACTATCCCTTTGTTAAATCTTCATAAATCGATCAATTTCAACCTTGGCTCACCCAATTGAGTCCAATCTCCCTATCCTAAGCTTAGAATTCCCTTACCTTGGATTTGATAACACAAATTTTCTCCTTGCAAGTGCTTCAAGTCTCGAGCAAATCAATCCAAGGGCCAATTCACTGCGCAACCTAGAATTTCAACCAATTTCATCAATTTCCTTGTCCAAATTCTTAATCCATGAACCATAATCCTCCATAACCTAATCCTCATCATCTTAACATGTCTTAAACACCAATTTGAGTCTCAAAATTCAACCATCATCAGCCCAACAGTTTTGATTTGCCCGGAACCGAACCGGTCCTCCTCGGTTCCGTGCAACCCGAACACAACCGGTCTCCAATCTACTCCTAAATCCATCATTCAATCATAATCATACCTCTTAACATGTCTATGTAGGGATTTGAGAGGCTCACCGAAGGTTTGAAGTCAAATGGTCGCCGGAAACTTGTCGGACGTCGCCGGTTCCTCCAAAGTCAGAATCCGGCAGTTTCTGTGCAAGGTTTACAAGACCGATCCATGGTCCAAACTTCATCAAATTGAACCCCAATTTTTATCACAGATTTATACACATGTCTACTTTATCTCCACCAAATTTATCCTCAAAAATCTAACAATTCGACCTTCAACAGGGTTAGAAACCAGACCTACCTCAGGTTGAGCTCTATTCTGTCGGCTCTCGGGAAAATGCTTGCTCGGGACTCCTCGGTGCTCTAAATGGCTCGATTCTTGTTCGAGGATGTTGGAAAGACATAAATCTACGTTGGTGTAGTCGGCCGGCGGTCGGATGGTGGCCGGAAGTGGCCAGAAGTGGGCGGCGAACAAGAGGCTAGGTGGCGGTCGCGACGAGCAGAGACAATGAAGAGGAAGAAGATGGTTTTGGTGGCTTGAGGGGGTTTGGCTGGCCAAATGAGTGAGGAGAGAGAGTGAGAAGACTATATAATCAAAGCCTTGGTCAATGGTTGAATGGTAGATTTGAAAAAGTTGGACATGACCACCCTTTGCACCATCCATTGACACTAGTCCCATTGTCTTCCCAAGGTGATCCAATGGCTCTCATTCACTCTTGACTTTCGGCAGCCATGAGGGTGTTTAATGTCCAAAATACCCTTCTTTAATTGCTCGGGCAAGGTTCTAAACTTAAGGGGCAAAAGGGTAATTTTACCCTCAACGTTCAGAACGCCGTTTTTCTCGCTCTAGAATTCTTCGATAGGGCGACGGCCAATTCGAATAACGTTGGAATTCTTGATTTTCCATTTCAAACTTTTCAAGACTCGTTTTCGATGATTTCTTCTATCAGACGTGGTTCCAGCCTATCTCGAACCGACAGGTGGCTTTTGCAGACATTACGCGTATCGCCCGTGATTCATATCACGTTTAGGACTTGTCAATTCATGGCGGCTTTGGTTCTCATGTAATTGTGAGGGTTTATCGCTAGTCCCTATGGTCTCGATTGTCACGATCCGATTTAGGAAAATTTTGCAAATCATACGTTGGTTAAGCAGCATCACCCACGCTCCAATCGTAAGACACTCGCAAGGAAATCATTAATCGTTCTTAGATCGGCCTCTGGTGGTTCTAAATATCCCATCGACAATCCTTTTGATCAAAGCGCCATTTCCTATCCGAGTCGCCTAGGTCCACGTACCTCGTCTCGCGTTAGCCTTTCGCTTTTGGTCAGCCTACTCAAATTGATCAGATTTGAGTGAAATATGACCGAAACACATCGTTTGATATATGTAAACTTCTCATTAATGAGTCTGAAATTGACTAGAAATTAGAATGTCACACAACCCGTCCCAGTTTCTTCCAAATTGAAGGCCTAGACGACTTTATTTTTAAATTGACCTCAAAATTGTGTTCCCCATGACGGATGACATTTGAAAATGTAGTTTTTATGACCAATTATCTCGAAATTGATCAACAACCGTAAAGTTTCTTAAGATCTTATTTGTGAAATTCCCCAAATTGAAGCCATAATTGGAAAAATCATGTCAAACCACCCCCCATCAATCGATTCAGAAGGGTGAAAAACATAGGGTAGTGGCCTCAATTCGTTTTAGTAGTCCCTGATTTCAAACTAATTTCATTTTGACCCAAATAAAATGACTAAATTGCAAAAATATTTGGCAATGTACCCCATCCATGCAATTGCGCGAATTCTATGGATAATTGAGTCAAATTTCAATATAGGATAATCAAATTGAATGTCTAGGTTCCAAAAATGAACAAATTGCAAATCAAAAGGCTCAAATGACATTTTTTTTTGCCAAATTCAACTCTATGTGTTATAAAGAAACACATGAAATGGAACTTGAGTTTTGACTTTTTGTGAGGTCAAAATGAAAAGGGAATTAAAAGAAAAATATTGACCATTTTTCTATATTTTTGGGACCTCAAACTCTATTTTTTTATGCTTTTCATGTACTTTTCTATTTTTTGAAAATATTAAAAAATACGAAAAAATAGGAAAAATTATTTTTTTTTGGTTCAAAAAGGTTCCTTTAGCTTGGACAAAGCTTCAAAAGTTGATTTTTTTAAAAAAAAATTTAAATTTTTTTGGATTTTCTATGAGTTTTCCAAGAAATAAAAGGAAAAACGGTTGATCAAAATTTAGGTCTCAACAGCTAATTCTCTTTGACAAAAATCTCATTAGAGGTTTCTCTCAAAGACAATGTGACACTTGAGTCCTGATCGACTCGACTTGGAAAATGAAACAAATCATGACATTCAACTTTCATCCCCACCGATGTGTGCTCTTTCTTACAATGGGACATGCTCATTTGGTCTCCTTTGACATGAGAGAATGAGATAGCAGAGAAGCGTACCTATCACTTACCTGCCTGATGCTCGTGTGGCATCACAGTGTCCAATGGATTCAAGTAGATACCCAATGACTCATAGAGTGTCTTAGGGAGATTAAGCTCCAACATGTATAGTAGGTCAAACCATAATGAGATTCCTAACTCATAGGAACCTAAGGAAGACACATCCCTTTGGAGATTTGCCAAGGGTTTTGATCTGTATAGTGAATCAAACCATTGAGTTGATCCTTGTAGCGGTATCTACCATTGGTTGACCCTTTAAGCGGTTTCTACCGTTGGTTGACCCTTTAGGCGGTTTCTACCTTTTAGCTGACCCTTTAGGTGGTTTTTACTCTTGGCTGACCCTTTAGGCGGTTTTTACCCTTGGTTGACCCTTTAGACGATTTTTACCCTTGGTTGACC
Source organism: Rhodomyrtus tomentosa (assembly GCA_028455895.1). Lineage (NCBI taxonomy): Eukaryota > Viridiplantae > Streptophyta > Magnoliopsida > Myrtales > Myrtaceae > Rhodomyrtus > Rhodomyrtus tomentosa. The sequence continues at coordinate 24,341,343 of JAPCWY010000009.1, read as the reverse complement.
CTTCGGGCGGTTTCTACCTTTTATTGACCCTTTAGACGGTTTCTACCATTAGTTGACCCTTTAGGCGGTTTCTACCATTCACTAACCCTTTAGGCAGTTGTTGACACCTGATTTTTTATTAGTCTTTTTTTCAGTTTATTTTTAAAAAATCATAAAAAAAATCCATAAAAAAGTCAAAACATTACAAAATAAACTTTGGTGGCCTTGGCCAAACTCAAGGAATAATTTTTTACCAAAAAATAATTTTTCATATTTTTTATATTTTTTTAATATTTTTAGAAAATAGAAAAATACTCGAAAAATCAAGAAAAATAGCATTTGAGACCACAAAAAATATAGAAAAATAGTCAATATTTTTATTTTAATTCCCTTGTATTTTTTACCTCATTAAAAGTCCAAATTCAAGATCAATTTTATGTGTTCCTTCGTTACATGTATGATTGAATTTTATAAAAAAAAATATCAATTGAGTCTTTTAATTTGCAATTTCGGTATTTTTAGGGTTTGGCATTCAATCTAATTGTCCTTCATTGTAATTTAGCCCAATGATTTACACAAATTACTTAATTGCATGAATTGGGCAAAATTGCATGCATAATTGCAATTTAGTCCTTGAATTTTGGCATAATTGAAATTACTTTCAATTCAAGCGCTACCTTTGCCAATTGAAGCCACTACCCAATGTATTTCATCATTTTGAGTCGATTGGCATAGGTGGTTTGGTCCAATTTGACCGTTTGGTCACTCAATTTCGCAATTTCCCTAATTGCAATTAAGGACAATTTTGGGGCTTTTATAGAAATTGACATAAACTTTTGAGAAAAATCACATTTTTAGATAATATCCATATCCTAAGTTCAATTTTGAGCTTTAATTTATAAAAATTCCCTGTAAATTAGGGTTAATTTTGAAAAATCAAGTCAGAACTGATTCTAACCACCCGGTCAAACTGGTCTGAACAGTGTCATCTTCTTCCCTAAGCTTCCGCGCAAATGAACAGTTCCTGGGTTGATTTTGATCGTCAAATTGAAGAATAATTCGCGAATAATTGGAAGGGAAATTGTAGGCGTTTTGTTCTTCGCGTCGTCCCCCGTCGATCAACACCGGCGACAACACCTAACGTCGCCGGAACAGAGAGTAATCCAGAGAGTAATCGGCTGGTCAACCTCACAGGCCAACAAAAGTCAACTTTTCTCAAACTTGACTCAAATTCGCGTTAAATTCACACTAAATGGGACCTGCCGGAGAACCAAACGGATCTGGACGGAATGCCCATCGTCTCCGACGCCATTTGGACCTAAAAGCATGTGACCTCACGTGCGATTCAAGCCGGTATACACCCCCCTCCCCTCCTCGATTGAGCGGGAAACAACAAAAGGGGATATATAATCTTAGAGGGCATTCGGAAGGGAGGAGAGGTGGATTTGGTTGAGAGGAGAGGACATAATAGAGAGAGAGAGAGAAGGAGAGAAAGAGAGCCTACCTTCCATCACCATTGTCGAAGGTTGGAACTCGAATTGGGGAAGCACTGGTTAGGCTCTTCTAGGCCAAACCAAAACTTCTGAGCGTCACCAAAAACTTGCCTAAGATAGCAGGAGTCGATCGCCATCAGCCAGGCCGCCTGCAATCCCGGAAAAGGTGAGTTCAGTTTTCGAGCTTCCATACTGTACATCAATGACGGATTTCACATTCGGTCATCATTCTTCGAGTTTATGTAGGTGTTTTACTCCCTAAGTATCACTGACCACCATCGCATCTTTATTTTACATTGATTTTGCTTGAATACTTCGAATCGAGTCTCCAAACTCAACCTTCATTGCCGAACACTACTCAACGTCGCCTAGCCAAATCTAGGCCCTGCGAGCTTAATCGAAGCTCTATGTAAGTATTTTGAACTCATGTGAGTGAATTTGCTTGATATGCCATGAATTACATGTATGGGGTCGCCATAGTCGACCTAGTTCGAGCTTGCCTATGCTTAATTCTGTGGATGAAATGCTTTGATTCTGACATATGTGAAACTAGAGAAGTAGAAGCATCAAACGGAATTAGTTTCATATTAATTGGTGTAGGTTAGTCGTCGATCGGTGCCGGAGAAGTCTCGGCCGTCCATTCCGCCAAGGTCAAGAGGTTGAAGACAAAACTGACATGGCTGGTCAAGGAGTTAACGTCTTCGGTGTCATCTTATGATAGGTCCACATGTTTGTCTAGTCAGCAGAGATGTTGGAGTCGGAAGTTAGTCTGTTAGGCGATTTGACGGTCTAGGTTATGTCACGTGTGAGTTTGGTGACCTTTAGATCAGTTTTAAATCTTCAGTTTAATAAAAAATCGATTTTCAGAAATAAAAAAATAAATCGGCAGATCGGACGATTGAGGATTAGCTGAGTCGCTCGATCTGGATCGTAGGTTTAAGTAATCAGATCTGACGGCTGAGGTGTAGTCGACTTTTGATCTGAGCCGTGGGTTTTAGTCAGCTAATCTGATGGTCGTGGAGCAACCAAGTGGTTCAATAGGGACCGTCGGATTAAATCCAAATAAATCGAAAAATGAAAAATGTGAAATGGTGTCGTTTTAGGTCATGGTTGTGCGGGTCCGAGTCAGGGCAGGGTATTCGACCTGAGTGGGTCGGATCGACCCGGTCCAAATCACTATTTTTAATAAAAAATTCAGAAAACATTTTTTAAATAATCAAAAAATCAAAAAAATCTAGAAAATCCTTTAAAAAATATTTAAAAATCCTAGAAAATCCCAAAAAATTGTAGGAAAATTGTGAAAAATTCCTAGGCATTCTAAGAATTCTCAAAAAATGAGGATTGACTACAGACAACTGATCAATCATATTTTTGGGATTTCTTATCCGTTCATCTGAAAATTATCGATATTATCTTTTAGGAGTAAATCGCCTCTGCCTTGTATATAAGATAGGTTGATAATGCCAAGATGAGAATTAGGGTTGATTAGGCAACCAATTCTTATGTTTGGATTTTCGAATCCTGTCCTTTTTCTAAGAATGACGATTTTGTCCCTCAAAAGGTAAATTATTTTTTTTATTTCGATCGAGCCGTGAAAATTGCTCAAAATTAGGATTTGGATTTGGTGGTCGACCAGTCTTTCTGTTTGGGATTTTCACTTTTCATCACTTTCTGTCATGACGATTTTATCCTTCAAAGGGTAAATCGCTCTCAAAATTTTAAAAAAAAATTATGAAAATTCTCGAAAAATAGAAAATTGATTGATTTGATGATCAATCTTATTTCCACCATCTTTCGACTCCATATTTCATCTGAAATGACAAATTTACCCTTCTTGGGTAAATTGTCCCAAAAATCTTCAAAATTATGATTTTGCCCCTAATGGGTAAATCGTCTTGAAAACATTCATGAGCTTTGATTGACATTTCTCTAGGCTAATAGGGCCTCACTAGGGATGTCGTGTTGTGTTCATGTGATTTATCCGCTCTTTTTGGATTCTTGCTTTGCGCATTTATTTTTACTGATTGTGAGTGCTACGGTAGTCACTCCAATTTACATGAACTCCTAGTTTTAGGATTTGCACCTACTCATCTGCATGAAATCTTAGGTTAAACAAATCATTCAATTTAAGTGTCGAAAGGGCGTCAACTCTGATGGTTGGTGTAACAAAGTCTCCAATCTCATTTCTCTGGTTTTCGCAGAATTGATAAAATGCTCCTAACTATTCGATAGGGCTTTCGATCGTACCCTCCACAAAACGATTAATGGTGACTCTTTGACATATACATGTATCACATGTCACCAGACCACACCGAAGGTTGACCACGTATACCGTCGTTGCGACTTAGGTAACAGGCTTTCGAAGAGGCCCGCGTCCGACTAGACTGGACGGCCCATTAACCCGTTTGAGATGAGGCAACATCCACTCGAGGTCGGGTTGCGATAAACTGGCGACTCCGCTGAGGATTTTATTACAAACCAGAATCCCTAGTTAGGAATTTTTGAGGATTTGAGCCAATTAAAAAGTTGATTGGTTTATTTAACCTTATTTTCTGCAGACGCTCTCGAAGGTAAGATACGTACCTTAACCATTATGCTGAACATTTTTGCAGATTGGAGAAATAAGGGGTATAGTATTTGTTGACATCTTTCATGCAGGTTGGAGTTGAGATTGCATGTTTATTTTTACACATATACCAAAGCGGTGTTTGATATAAGTTGTTGTGCATGATCTTGTATTGTGATGATCACCTCACGTCTCATGCACTAACGGTCAAACCCCAACTACAACCACATCTAGGTTACCATAGATAGGAAAATGATATGAAAGGATCTCGTGTTTGATGGCACTTGAGACTTTCTTGTTCATTCCCGCTCATGATCCAAATTGGTGATATCTAGCCCTCTTGGTGGGTATTCTTGGAGAAGAATCTGCCATATTTGGATCGTGAAAGTCTGAGCCTTAGGTTTCTCACTTGCCTCATGAGCATGTCTGTGAAAGGTTGGTATACCTAAAATCACTCATTGTTACAATGAAACATTTCATGTTCCATGAGGTTTTGGTTGGTAAGGCATTTACTTTTGATGTACCTCCTTACTTCATGTTTCATAGTATGTTCATGTATTGCATATCATTCACATCTACATGCATTGCATACATTCTGAAATCATTCAAGTAACTGATTGAAATAACGATGATAAGGGATAGGATGTTGTTGTTTCTTAGAAGTTCGACAGAGTTGGTAACCTTCGAATATCTAAGGAAAGTCACTCGTCCTGGGCCGAGCACAAGGTTGCATTTTACTATATTTGTATATGGCCGAGAGCTAACTGGACGTAAACTGAGATAAGCCAAAGATTGCCAGACTAGTTATTATGTTAATAACCTTAGGTTTAAGCGGCAGGCAAACGAAATGCTCAAGCACTATCTAGAGATGAAAAGGCAGTACCGCAACGGCTTAGCTAGAGAAGCATATGCCAGCCTAAAAGCCGAAAGTCAAGTCAAGGAGAATCAACCTATGATCGTTCTTTGGGGGAAGAAAAGACGTCCTGCAACCAATAAGAAGCCAAAGCGCATTCTGCTCAAAAAGACAAAACCCAAGATGACCATGAAGTCATTGTACCGTAGACTAGAGAATGGCTGGAAGAGCTGAAGCATCTTAACTAACCTACTGAAGATTATTCCTCACAACCTGAAAGGCGCTCAATTAGGGAAGAAGTCTTGATTGCTGAGCCATATCCTTAAGAGGGACAAGATAAAGATACAATCAATGAGAAAATACTCATGGACCATCATCCCGAAGAAGATTAGATCTGCGGGAGGGATAGCTTAGATCCCACATTCCATGGGCCTTTTATGGCTTTCTTGTTTTAAAATAGATTTGATTGGTGTCTTCTCCCCCCTCTCGAAGCCCCTCTCAATCTCTCTATCATAGTATATCCTTTTTGTAATAAGGAATTTCATATGCTACATTTACAATAGATGTTTTGACCAATGGAATGTGACATTGTTATTTCCTTTAGTCACTAAGATGATTCTGATTAATTGCATAATTCACTTCTTTAAAATTCAAATTAGACCTCGAGTCAGGTTTTATACCTAAGAAAGACTCTAATTTCCATTTCATCGATTGAAATATGTAATTAAATCAGTTCATGCATATTTCATGGCATAATCACATGTTTAAAGTAATCTTTAGCGATTGATTTTTCAAAATCATTTACATATTTTAGACTTGATGAGAAATGGTGATATCCAAGTGTTTAAGGTTCCTCGAGCTGAGCTCCTGACCTGGTGAGACATCATGGGTGAAGCCAGCCAGAAGTACGCTAGATCGTGGCTAGGATATTTGTTGGACCTGCTGAAGATTGAATGTTCCCTTGCTTTTATTCAAGCCATGGCACTTTATTGGGATCCTACCACCGCGACGTTCTGCATGGAATGATTGGAAGTTACCGCTACCCTTGAAGAATATAGAACCGCCATTGGAGTTGAGTTTACTCACTTGTTAGTCCAACCTCCTATAGGGTTTGAGCTTCTGAGTCAACTAGCTGAATTCCTGAATACAAACCTCAACGAAATCAAAGCAGACGTCAAAAGTAATTCTGGACGAGTGTTCTTATCTTTTCTCCTAGACAGGTTTCCCAACCTCCCTGCAAGCAAAGGAACTAAATCTGATAGAGCTTTTGTCTTGGCATTCTTTAGCTTTGTCCTATTTCCGATCTCATTTGTTACTTTTGACCATATCATGGTTGTAGTGGTTAAACAAGCCTGCTACGGGTGAGATTACTCGAACCTTATCCTCGCTGAAACCTTCCTCTCCTTGAACCGTTTTAGAAAAAACAAGATGGGAATCTTTAGAGCCTCTAGTGGTCTCTTATATCTGTGGTTCGCATCTCATGTCAAACAATTTCATATTCGTGTGGATTTCACTGAGGTTAGCTCTGATGCCCATCCCCTTAGAACTTTCATCAAAACTCATACACGTATTCCTAAGTTCAACTTTAAAGAATGGAAGGAATTTCCTAGAACTCTAAAGCCAGAACAACCCCAATGGCAACTTAGATTATAAACATTGGATAAAGTCAGGCTCGCATGCAATGGCGAAGATTCAGTCCCCTTGTTAGGATACACAGGTGCCACCGCATATTATCCAAGGATGGTTATCCGGAAGTATGAGGCATTGCAAGAGATTTCTTCATCACCACAACCAGGTGTCTTCTCATTTGACATGCCAATGGAGACCCTTACAAGGGTGAAAAGAAGCAATTCGAAGCTAAAGTGGAATTCATCATACGCTCTTTAAAAGACTTTCAGATTAAAGACGTAGAATGGCCAGATGACATGACACGTGAGATGAATATTCATAAGGCTTCTACAGAAAACATCAGACGCTTTAAGGCGACCAAACACAACTTTGTCGAGCTTTATATACCTGAGTACATTGTACCGTACATGCCTGGAGTGGAGCCGTATATACCTGAAGACATAGGATCACCGTCATATTTAGGAAATGAGGAATCTGAGACTGAAGGATCCGATCTTTGCTAGGACAATGAGAGTACCTTAGACCTCAAGCGCCCTAGGCTTGGATAGACTATTCTGTCAAGTGTAAAATGCGTGAACATTATAATGTTTTCTTAACATTGTGATACTCATTTGTATTAAATGTTACTTATCGTACATGTGTATAAGCATAAGCACGTTTTGTCGATGCATAAAAAACTATCGTCAAAGATTGTGCTTCTTTCGATTTCATGAATTCCTTTGAAAAATGATTAAAAGAACTGCTCACGCGAGATTACGGCTCGCAAGGTAGTCCTTTTTCTCATTCATCAATAGAAAATATGTAGTTACAGGAATCCAATACTTTCCTTATCCGTCCTAAAGAGATACTTACTTGTTATTTTCAAATAAACATGTATTCTCTAATCACCAAATTATCAAGACATCATTTCTGTACTTGACTCAAAACGAGGATGGAACAGCAGGAATTGACTCCACGAGTGGGCATGTTGGAGACCCAGATAACTACCATGACTACCATGATGGCTTAGATTAAGTCCATGTTGGAAGCCTCCCAAGCTAAACAAATGGCAATACCTAACCTGAACGACTCAAGTCAATCCTCAATACCCAATACGACTAACAAAGGGACAGTTGAAGGTGCCCAACATGTCGTAGAGGATGTTTGTGCACCAAATGTCCAGTCACAACCAAAGATACCTCATGTTGTCATTAAACTTGAGAAGAAAGAGAAAGGAAAACAGGCTGTGAAGACTAAAGCCGAGACTAAGAGAATAGCTAAGATTGAGGAGTGCTTGAGCAGCCAGGACTACGAGTTAGCCCGTTTTGACAAGATATCTCTGTCCGCCAAAGTAAAGACTCCTTCGGACTACAAAGAGCAAGACTTTGTGAGAAAATACATCGAGACAAGCTGTCCACGTGCTCACCTCAAATACTATCTGCGTAAGACGGCGCATTATTTTGACTATATTCCCCTTATGATGAATACCTTTCAAGAAAGTTTGGCTGGCGCCGCTTTAGCTTAGTTTATCGAGTTAGACTTGGACGATTACGACTGATGGGAAGATATTACTGAAGATTTCCTCAGGCAATATAAGTTTAACACAGCTACGACCTCGACAAGGGAAAATCTGTTGTGAACAGTGAAAGGAAGAAGCGAAACAATCATAACATATGCCTAGAGATGGCGTGCTATGGCAACACAAGTGAAGCTGCCGATCCTGAAAGATGTCTTGATTGACATATTCTTGAAGGCACTTCCGTATGAATACTTTTACAAATTGAACACTTCAGGGTGTCAAACTTTTACACACTTGATAAAGGTGGCTGAGAGATTGGATAGGCTTTGAGAGAAATAAGGCCACATGAAACTTCAACAAGGAAGTAGTATCCCCCGAGAAAAGAAAGAGAGGCTGGAGTTGACATAGCATTTGTACCAAATTTCTGTAAGCCCAAGGTGTTCCCTAATTCTAATCAAGCCAAAGGAGGATCATCGTGGTCAATGTCTAAAGGACAAGAGCCTAGGAAGAGGCAGCCTCCGAAGCAATTTTCTCAACTTCTCAGATCGTTATCCAAGTTGCTCCTGATGTTATTAGGACAACACTTGGTGGCAAAGGAACCTCCTAGAGCAAATCTGCCGAAATATCTTGATTTTGATGAAAGCCAGACTTGCACCTATCATATGGGTGAAAGAGGACACAATGTAGATAATTACTACATCCTTAAGCTGAATGTATTGATAACCAAATTTTGAAATTCGATGATGTGGCTTCAAACGTGCAAGAGAATCCACTCCCTGATCACCAAGTAGTTGGTGCAATATTTGCTTACGAAGAAGAAAGCCATCCTGAGCTGAAGGTGAATGTACCTAAACTAACCAACATTCTAGCAATCGCCTCGTCATACCCAAAAGAGGGAGAAGTGTCGGCTGAAAGAAAAAGGCTATATATTACCAAGATGATGAGCTTGGGGATAATGTCAAGCATTGCCGATGAAGAGTTCAAATGAATTAAAGCCTCAGTTAACCTAGAATGGAACCAGTTTGTGGTTGAAATCGGGCGATGAAATATGTGGAATATCCCACATGAAAGTTTGGTAGGCGACGTAGAGCTGATTACCGAACAAGAAGAAGAGCTTGACGAAGACGAATTAAAAGATATCAACGATCGTAGATTTGTAGCCGAAGCACTGGAGAAAAGCAAAATTGTAGATAATCTGGGCGAAGATTCAAGTGGGCACAATTTCAAAGCGAAGTATTTTGCTTCTCCTAGTTTCTTCCAAAGAATGGAGGATATCATTCCTGATGGATGGGGAAGTGTGGATGATCCTGTTCAATCAGAAATCATTAAGGCAGTGATAGAGCATTTTATAAAAGAAACCTGAATCATCACTCAAATGAGTGATATCAGAGCATTTCATGTGCATAGAAAAACAAGTGAGTGATCTTTCGAGAGAGATGGAGGACATGTCATTTCAATTGACAACGTACGGTCATCCTCATATGACAAATGACAAGCTTAACACCGAGCAATATGTCAGGATGGACAAGTTAATAGCCCAGTGGCAAAGCCTGACTAAACTATTCGAAAGAGTATGAAGACACTTGAAGTTTGCAATGTTAGCTGAGTCAAGTGATGCTGATATATGCCACTATCCGAAATATGAAAACTTCTCAAGAGACTTTGGCGAAACGGTGGCAATGATTGAAGCTACTACGACTGTAGTGATCAAATTGGATAAGCTTGATAGCTTAAACCAAGAAGAGAATTGTCTGGTGAAACCTGTGGTAATTCACCTACCAAGAGATGAAATTGATGATGAATCTGAACTAGAGACATCCCACATGACGACGGTAACCATACAAGTCTTGCCGGTAGAAATTTATGATTCTAAGGCAGTTCATGGAAATATGGAACAGGAGAAGTAGATGTCGGGATGAGGTCCAAACGATTTTACGCCCCAAGGGAAGGCGAATCTGAGAAGAAGGAGGTCTGGAAGGAAGATGCGGAAAAACTCCTATCCATTGTTAAAACCAGCGAATTCGAAGTGACATAGTAGTTAAGAAATATGCCAGCCCAAATATCTTTGTTGTATTTGTTCATTAACTCGGAAAAGCACAAAGATGCGCTGCTAAAGGTACTAAATGAAGTACATGCCCTCGAAACAATCAACGACATACAGTTGGGAGAATTTTTGGGGGCAATTCATCTTAAGGATCAATTGAGCTTCTCATATGAATATTTCCTCATGGAAAGGAGATGACACAATAAGGCCTTATATATCACTGCACACTGTAATGGAAAGAGAGTAGTACATGTGCTAATAGATAATAGATCTGCTTTTAACATCTGCCCATTGGCTACATTGAGAAGCTTGGGCATTAAAGAAGAAAGATTCGAACCTCCAAGTCGACTGTTAGAGCCTTTGATGGAATGAGGAAAATAGTGGTAAGTGAAATCGAGCTGGATGTGCTCATTGGCCTCACCAAATTCTCTATAAACTTCCAAGTAATGAATTTTCCAAGCGCATTTGAATTCCTATTAAGGAGACCTTGGATTCACGTCACTGGAGTCGAACCTTCAAGTCTACACTAAAAAGTACGATTCGTGATTGATCAAAAAATAGTTACCATCCATGGGGAAGTTGATCTCCTTACATACCAGAATAGCGCTATCCCCTACATTGAGCTAGAAATTAAGCAAGAAGCTAGCTATCATTCGCTGGAGTTGGTGGCAATAATCCACACTCCTATGGGGGCGAAACTGAAAACTCCTTTTATCTTTGAAGCTAACCTTGTACTGGTTAAAATGCTGCTAGCATATGGGTGCAACCCAGGAAAAAGTCTCGGCAAGCATGGTCAAGGAATCAACGCTCCTCTACAGTTAAAGTCCAACGAGCATAAGATGGGCTTGGGATATCAGAACACTCGCATTGGTGACTTTACCCCTAAGACAGTTGGCCGAGGCAGAGGTAAGAGTCGTGGACGCCAAAGAAACCAAAAGGATTCCTTTATTGGTTCTTCAGCCTAGAATGGTAGGTCTAAGATATTCAGCAACCCTTTGAATAAATACTTCAGCAAAGACTCTAAGTGGCTGCCAGAAGAAGAGACAACTCCATTAGCAGAACCGATCTAACAAACCCTTTTCTGGGTAATGACTCTGTGAACGTCATCATAGAGTGGCTTGATGAGAAAGCCGCCACTTGTGAGTAATGAAATCTCTTCCTTGCTTTTAAATGTTGCGCTTAAATTCCTGCATTTCTTTGCACTTGTCATTTTTGTTGTTTGAAGTAGAGGTAGGAAAACGCCTTTGAATCTCCGACCGTTGGTCCAAACAGCATAGCTTGTAATGCGGTCCATTTTCACATTCAATAAAATGCACAAATTTTATTAAGGACATATGGGACTATAGATAAGCCCAATGATGATATTAGCCTTCCATATAGGAAGCTTGAGGCTTTATTTCCCATACGGTTCCTAATTTTCAAGAGATTTTCGAGGAACAAAGATGTCCGAGGATAAAAGGACTAGTTCCATTTATGCCCGCACTTATTTTGAAATCCCTTTTGAAAAGATTTTTCACACTCATGCATCACATTTTCATATGAAATAAAGACATAACATTCTCATGACATTTCAAACATGTCATCTCAAACATGCGTACTAGGTCATTATGCGAACCGGATCGCCAAGATGATTACTCCTACGATATTGAGGAAGGCGCAGATGAGGGTTACGCAGCTATCCGTAGAGATTGGAGTACCTTCGAAAATTCGACACCTCCCATTTCAGAAGAGCCAATAGTCATTAACTTGGGTAATGCTACAGATGTCAAAGAAGTCAAATTGGTGGACATCTATCCAGAGCTGAAAGTCTCAGATTTACTGAATTACTTAAAGAGTATCATGATATCTTTGCATGGTCATACGCCGATATGCCAGGTTTGGATCCAAGAATTGTAGAACGTACGTTACCTTACCTATAGATCCTAGTGTTAAACCCATGAGACAAGGCAGCCGACGGATGAAAGTTGAGTTAAAAGACAGAATTAAAGAAGAAGTGATGAAACTTCTTAGAATGGGCTTTATTGAAGTTATCACTTACTCAGATTGAATTGCAAACATAGTCTCCATCATGAAAAAAGATGGCAATGTCCGGATCTATGTGGATTATCGGAACTTGAATAGAGCAAGCCCAAAGGATGATTTTCTACTTCTTCACATGGATGTGCTAGTGGATAGCACGGTAGGGTACGAATTATTCTCATTCATTGATGGATTTTTCGGATATAACCAAATCCTCATGAAACAAGAGGACAAGCCGAAAATTGTGTTTACCACCCCTTGGGGAAATTTCTATTATAAAGTAATGCCCTTTGGACTAAAAAATGATGGGGTAACTTATCGGAAGGCGATGGTCACCCCATTCCATGACATGATCTCTAAGGAGATCGAGGTATATGTCGATGACATGATTGCCAAATTCAAGGAAGGACAAGATCACATTCAAGTGTTAGGAAAGCTATTTGAGGGACTCCGAAAATACAAATTGAGGCTCAACCCTAACAAATGTGTGTTCGGGAAGAAATCTGGGAAACTTCTCAGATTCATTATCAGTAGTAGGAGCATTGAAATTGACCCTTCGAAAATCTAAGCCATTCGTGATCTAGCAACTTTCTTGATGGTAAAAGAAGTGAGAAGTCTTCTAGGGAGGCCAAACTACATCACCAAATTCATCAATCAATTATCAGACGTGGCTAACCGATTTTCAAACTCCTCAAGAAGGGCGCGAAAGTGGCTTGGGATGTAGAATGCAGCTAGGCATTCCAAAAGATCAAAACTTACTTAGCCACTTCACCGGTATTTGTGCCACTTGTCCCAAGTCACCTCTTGACCTTGTATCTGACTATATATTAAGAATCTTTGAGAGTAGTACTGGCTCAAACAAGCCCTGTGGATGGTAAGGAAAGAGCTATCTACTACTTGAGTAAGAAGTTCACCTCATCCCAAGCGAATTATGTGCCAGTCGAGGAGCTTGTGTAGCAACAATGTGGGTACTTCGCAGATTGAGACAGTATACCCTACACCACTGTATTCATCTGGTAACATAAAATGATCATATCAAATATCTCTTAGAGAACCCGCCTTGATAGGGAAATTGACAAAATGGCAAGTGAAGTTGTCTGAATTTGACATCAAGTGATCTTCACAAAAGTCTGTGAAGGGGAGAGCCACAGCCTATATATTGGCAAAAAATTCTCAAAATCACACATCTTCTAGGAAGACAAAAGTATAAGAACAAGTTTTGAATCTAACAGAAGACAAGTGGGTCATATATTTCGATGATGCCGTCAATCTATCGGGAGCTGGCATAGGGGCAGTGCTAATGTCCCCTGATGGTCAACATTATCATGCTGCAGCAAAATTGATTTTTCCTTCCACCAATAATATTTCAGAATATGAAGCATGCATTCTGGACCTACGGTTGGCCATCTCCATAGAGGTACCTAAACTGCAGATTTATGGAGATTATATGCTCATTATTTTTAAGACACGGGGAAAGTGGAAAACAAAGTACACAAAACTCGTCCTCCATCATGAGTACTTGGAAGAGTTGATACTTAAATTCAAATATGTGTCATTTGAATACATGCCAAGAGTGCAGAATCAATTCGCAGACGCGTTGGTCACGCTTGCCTCCATACTGCAAATAACTGATGGATTAGAAATAGAGCTACTAAGGATTGGCATAACTAGAAAACCAGTTTATTGTATGCTGGTCGAAGAAGAGTTCGATGGAGAACTGTGGTACCACGATATCAAGAATTATTTCTTGAAGAGAGTATATGCGGTCCACACATGAATGACCATCTCCTCGCTAGGAAGATCATTCGGCTTGGTTATTATTGGATCAAATCAGATTGCAATCAACATGTCAGGTCATGCCACCAATGTCAAGTATATGGAGATAAGATTAATGCACCTCCTAACGAACTTCATTAGATGTCTGAAGTCTGGTCTTTCTCTATATGGAGAATAGACATGATAGGGCCTATCAATCCAGCAACCTCAAACGGTCATCGCTTCATTCTAGTTGTAATTGATTACTTCACGAAGTGGATAGGTGCCAGTTTTTACACGAATATCACTGTAAGAAGTGTGGCAAGGTATATCAAGAGAGATATAATCTCTCGATATGGTACCCCCTCGGGCAATCATAACAGATAATGGGTACAACTTAAACAACAAGATTGTCGATGATTTACTAGATCACTTTGGCATTCGACATCTTAATTCTTCCCCTTACCGTCCGTAAATGAATGGAGCAGTAGATGCAGCAAACAAGAACATCAAGAAGATCTTGGCTAAGACTGCTGCGAATTACAAGGATTGGCATAAGAGGCTACCCTTTGCTTTAATAGCATATCGAACTTTGATCAGGACTTCTATTGAAGCAACTCCTTATGCTCTGGTATACGGGATGGAAGCTGTCCTATCTGTAGAGATTAAGGTTCCCTTTTTGAGAATATTGTCAGAAGTTAAACTCTCTTAGCAGAGTGGATCAGACACAGATATGAACAGCTAAATCCGATAGACGAGAAGCGTCTTAGAGCAATCTGTCATGGCCAGAGCTACCAGAAGAGGATGGCTAAGTCATTTAACCGAAAAGTTAAACTCAGAAGTTTCAAGGTGGATGACCTGGTGATAAGGAAGACTTTGCCGAATGTTGCTCATCTAAAAGGCAAGTTTACCCCGAACTATGAAGGCCTTATGTTGTCAAGAAAATCCTCGTAGAAGGGGCATTAATTCTTGTAAATTCTGAATGAGAAGAATTGAGATATTTTGTAAACTCAGATGATGTGAAGAAATATTATCCTTGAAATGAAATCAGATGATGATCACATGACTTTCTCCAAAACGATTCGAGTCGCCTTAGCAGTCATTACATAGGCATATAATGCATCCATGCATACATGGCATGTGTTATGTTTTGCAGGATTCCAAGAAATGAACTCAGAATCAAACTCGTTCAAATGAAACCAAGAACAGAACGATCCCTAACACATAGAACCAGGTGATAAGTAACTGTTCCATCAAGCGTTAAAATATCTTCCACTCACTGGAGGTTTTTGTTCTCTTCATATATGGATGTCCAATGAAGACAAAAGACAGCAATGGAGAAATATCGTAAAATTTCTCACTTTCTTGTAAAAAAAAAGAAGTCGAAGATGAACAGGCGTGTGGTGAAACTTAGGAATGAACCATGCTTTCAAAAGACAAATTTATAGGACTTGTTGCACACATGTTAGGGTTAGAATTTATCCAAACATGGCTGAAGCATACATAGTGTGATTAATTCCCTGTGAGGTGAAATGTCTGGAGAAAAACAGAATGATTTTTCCAAAACAGAGTTGTTTAGACAATCTAGTAGGAATGTTTTTTCAGATAAGAGGCAAGCCTAATCCAAACACGTCCTATGCACACCAAAAAGATGAGAAAATTGTAAGGATTGAAAAGCCTGAACCAGGGAATGTAAGGAGTATTCACATCAATTACATGGAGTAAAATGACGGAGGTATTCATTCTTCTCCATAAACACAATAGGTGATCATTGATAAACCCTTTGAGCGGTAGTTTTCATTTTTTAACCCTATCAAGAGCTGCCTCACATTGGGGTCGTATAGAAGCAGTCCAGCGGCTTGGAAAGGTAAATGGTTAGAAATGTTTTTGCTCGGACTAACATCAATCTTCGTGTGTTGATGTGCATTAATCCAGGCGTCGTAGGATGACAAAGAGACGTTCATTTCTCTATCCTATACACTTATACCCATTACATAGCCAATTTGAGTCTACATATTCGTTTCATGCACTTTCATTGGTGATCATTGCATAGCACCAAGACAAAGGTGGCGAAGATACTCGTGGACAGAGAAGTTCAACAAGTAGGAGCTACATGAGACTTTCAAAGCAAAATGTTCAGACAGGATGAAACTCAAGTCACATACCTTACATGACCATAAAAAATCCTAGTTCCTAGAAAAAAAAAGGAAAAGGCGGGATCAAAAAGAAAATGAGCCGAATCTCTATGCATTAAAAAAAGATAAAGAAAAAACAATCTGGCAAGAGCAGGGCCGACCCTCATTAGAATGCTGAAAAGTCGTAAGATTGATTTTGGGGACACCAAGGAATTATTGGATACCCCAACCCCCAACAAATTTTGAAGTAAAAAAAAAAGAATCTTCAAGAATTGTGCAGCAATAGGCTACCATTCGAATGGAATCATAGCCAACTGCCAAAAGATACACAAGGTATTTCAAAGATTAGACCCGTTCTCAAAAAGACTAAAGATGTTCTTTAAAGAGTCATCAACTAGAGAAAAAACGGAAGATTGATCAGCAATGATCACCAATGTCAAACTTTTCGCGATTCCGGGCAAAAAAATAAGCCTTCTTTGGTCCCCAATCCTACCGACATTACAACCCTTCGCGGTCTTTTATGACTAAAACGCCTAGGTTAATTTATACCTTAACTCGAAGAGGTACGAGCAAGATTATTTCTTTCTCATTTTGCAGGATTCTTGACTTATAAACCCGGAGCAGATGAAGAAAACTTTCATTCAAAAAGCCTGACTCAGAGAGTGAGTCCCCTTTGGAAACTGTGTCCAAGTCCAACATTATAATCCCGCAAAGACCTCCCGATTGATTGGAGTGTATGCGCTGCGAATAGTCCCGAAAACTCAAGTAGAGGTTATTAGGAAATTTGAGTGCTTTCTTCGTAAAAACCAAAGTCAAAGAAATGGTGAGAAACCCTCTTTGACGAAGACATTCCAATAGAATGCTTAAGAAGTGAGCTTTATTAGAAAATTCAAATTTTTTGATCCAGGATTTTCCTTACAAGGATTTCTGATCATCTTTGCATGTTTCAGGATGTCTTGGATAACCTCCAATATCATAGGTCATTTTGCATAATCGCATAAATTAAAGTAAAACTTTGTCTACATTATAACTGTCATTACCTCGAGATAACTGATATCTTTGATGAGAAATAAACTCTCAAATTAAACTTTTATGAGACTCACGGTAGCCCGGGTCAAAGAAGAATACCTTGCTCAACAATGAAGAGCATCAGAATTGTTTTTATGAGAGATTTCATATTTGAGCTTTCTACAAGATCTTTGGAACCCCCAAATCTCATAATAGCACCTCACTTATTAAAAGGACAATCTCTGAAACTACCTTTTTGAGAGATTTCAAGTAACTCCTAAATCCCAGAAGAGTCACGTTAACAAAAGTTTTTGCATTTTTGAGCTTTCTACAGGATACTTGGAGTCCCCAAATCCTAGAATGACACCTTGCATGTCAAGAAGACAATCTTTAAAACCAGCTTTCTTTAAGATTTTAGGTAACCCATAAACCCCAAAATAGCTATTTTGGTAAACCTAAGAGTCAGGTATACCTCACGTGTATAGACCTTCGTTGATTCCTCAAGGTATAGGATCAGCCTAGTCTTAGACAAGCCCTAAAAAATGGGTGTGTCACCTTTAAGTTCCTGCTGGATAGGAAGCCTATTCTCCAAAAAACCCTAAAGAACGGGTGCGTCACCTTTAGGTCCCTTGTATATGAGAAGCCTAATATCAAACAAACCCTAAAGAATGGATGTGTCACCTTTAGATTCCTAGTGGATAGAAAATCTACTCCCCGACAAACCCTAAATAACGGGTATGTCACCTTTAGGTTCCTGGTGGATATAAAGCCTACTCTCCGACAAACACTAAGGAACGGGTGCGTCACCTTTTGTCACGCCCCGCGCCTCGGGCAAGAGCACGCGACTCCCTACAAGCAAACCAAATATCTCTCGTGGTCCCAAGATCCTCAAATAAGTCGAGAGACATAATACATATCAAGCATGCGGAAGCACTAATGAAATAACTCCTCCGTACAAAAATATAAGTGAGACTTGGATAGCGCAAATACTGTCATACAAATATCTAACTGTTCATATAGGTACATAGCTACTAAATCCGCTAACACGAGGGTCGACGGGGTAAGGACACAAAAAGGGTTCATCATCAACATCCAAAAGAAACGAGGTCAGGATCGCCACCAAAGGATCAAACTGACAAACTAAGAGCTCCTAAGACGAACTGCTAGAGTCCCCGGTGTCCTCGGCATCCTTTGTAGGCTCATACTCTGATAACGTCTCTAAGCGAACCTTGATAGTATCCTCCATGGTCGCCTCGGCAGATGGCTCCGCGAGATCTTCCTCAGTCGCCTCCAGCACAATAACCTCTTCCTCCGTGTCCTCCAAGGTCGGGGTCCTCTCCGATCCAATCCTAAAATCGACAATCAACCCCTCAGCTTGGTTTAAGTCCCGAGTGGGGTGACACCAACTAGGGATGACTACCTAGGACACCTCATGGAGCTTCAGCGGCCCAGTCGACACATCCCCGACTTTCCTAAACCAAGCCTCATACCGATGAGGCTTCAACTCGTACTACCCTCGTCTACCCAAATAATAGTACACTTCCTTACATAAATAGTTCCCTGCCCCTCAGGGAACTCATCAAAATAAGTGGACAACTCCTTCGGATCTCCAAAACAAATAAGCCACATCGCCAAGACCTGGGATCTGTAAAAATAAGGGTCCCCAATGGGGTGAGATACACATCTCAGTAAAAGAGTCATAACCCTAGGTTAGGCCGATCGTCCACTTAAGCAATTACACATTCCAATAAGTCAAACTCATAGTAATACGAGACAAATACAAACATAGATAACAACACACGGATGGCAAGCGCACAGTTATAGCATCATAACACATTCAGATGATATGTACGCACGTCCTGCCACACCATCACATCCACCATTTCCCGCCTACCTCATTCTCATGCCCGCAATTAGATCGCATCAGGCTCGGTCTGCGTAAACACATCAGACCGTCATTGACAACCCGCGTAAACGCATCAGGTTTCAATGATACTCCAGGCTAGTGTTAGCACCTCATAATCTCCGTCCCACGTAAACGCATCAGGACCGCGGCCATCTCAACCTGGTAATTAGATCGCATCAGGGCGCCACACAACCTCTACCCCGCGCCTCGGCGCCTCAGGGTATCCACCACATCACCCCTCGTCTCATACGCCTCAGGGTCTCGCCATGTCACCCTCATGCCATGATTCTCAACTCATTTCACATAAATAACAACGGCGCAATTCAGACACAATTCATGTATTCATGGCATGCAAGACAATCAAAGTGACATTCAGACATGGCGGGTGATTCAAACACGAGAAATAGCACACATTAATTCCCTATACATCTCAGGACGTACCAAGAACAATTATCCCGGAATCTCTCACCAAACAATCGAAATATTGCCCGACTCACCCAATTGAGTCCAATCTTCCTATCCTAAGTTTAGGATTCCCTTACCTTGAGTTAGATGCCACATAATTCTCTTCTTGAGCCCTCAAAAATTCGGCCCTCAATGGTCCGAGACCAATCTCACCGCACAACCTAGAAATTCCAACCAATTGTCAATTTCCATGTCCAATTCACCCATCCATGAATCACAAACCTCCATAACACAATCCTCATCATCTTAGCATGTCTAAATCACCAATTTGGGACTCAAAATCATCAGCCACTAGCCCCCACAGGTTCGGCTTTGCACAAAACCGAACCGGCTATTTTCGATTATGTGCAAACCGAGTATGTCCAGTCCTAAATCTCCATCAAATTCATCACTTAATCACTAACCTACTTCTTAACATGTCTATTTAAGGTCTAAGAGTCTTACCGAGAGTTTGAAGTCGAGTCGTTGCCAGAATCTCTTCGAAAGTTGCCGGATCCTCCAAGTCAGTAAACCGGCAATTTCTGTCCAACGTTCACAAGACCCATTTGGAGTCAAAACTTCATCAAATCAAGCTCAACGTTTTACCGATTGATATACAAGTCCCATAGACCTCCACAAAATTTGGTCTCAAGACTCCAACATTTTGATGTCCTAAGGGGTCAGAAACTCGGCCTACCTCAGTTTGAGTCAGATTCCGTTGGCTTCCGAGAAAATGCTTGGCCGGAGCTTCTCGGTGGTCCAATCGAGGTGCTTCCACTTCGAGGAGGTCGGCAAGAGGTTGAGCTAATAGGGTATGGTTGGCCGGAGTTCAGGTGGTGGCCGGAAGACGGCGTCGACGGCGACGAACGGCAAGGGCATAACTGGTCGGCAAATGGTAGAAGGAAGAAGAAGAAGAAGATGGAGTTTTGGTGAGTTGGTGGGTGAAGGGCCGACCAAAGTGAGGTGAGAGAGAGTGAAAAAGAGTTATATTCAAGGCTCAAGGTCAATGGTTGAATGGTAGGTTGATAAAGGTAGACATGACCACTCCAAGCTTGATCTTTTGACACTTGTCCTAAGTGTCATTCCAACTCAATCCAATTGCCACAATTCTTTCTCTTTTTCGGCAGCCTTGAGGGATGTATAAAGACCAAAATGCCCTTCCTCCATTGCATAAGCAAGGCTAAAGCTTGAGGGGCAAAATGGTAATTTTACCCCCGACGTCTGGACGTCGTTTTTCTCATTTCAATATTCTTCGATAGGGCGACGGCCAATCCGAATATAACGTTGAAATTCTTGATTCTCCATTTTCATTTTTCAAGACTCGTTTTTGATTATTTTCTCGATCGAGCCGTGAAAATTGCTCAAAATTAGGATTTGGATCTGGTGGTCGATAAATCCTTCTTTTGAGATTTTCACTTCTCGTCACTTTCTGTAGTGACGATTTTACCCTTCAAATGGTAAATCGCTCCCAAAATTCCAGAAATTTTTTTAAAATTCCCGAAAAATAGGAAATGGATTGGTTTGATGATCAATCCTATTTCCACCATCTTTCGACTTTATATTTCATCTAAAATGATAAATTTTCATTTCTTGGGAATTTTCCTTTCTTGGGCAAATTGTCCCAAAAATCTTCAAAATTACTACATTGCCCCTAAAGGATAAATCGTCTCGAAAACATTCATGAGCCTTGATTGACATTTCTCTAGGCTAATAGGGTCTCACTAGGGATGCCATGTTGTGTTCATGTGATTTATCCACACGTTTTGGATCCTTGCTTTGCGCATTTATTTTTACTGATTGTGAGTGATAGAGTAGTCACTCCTATTTGCATGAACTCCTAATTTTAGAATTTGCGCATTACTCATCTACATGAAATCTTAGGTTAGACAAATCATTCAACTTAGGTGCCGAAAGGGCGTCAACTCTTATGGTTGGCGTAATAAAGTCTCCGATCTCATTTCTCTGGTTTTCGCAAAATTGAATAGAATGCTCCCAACTATTCGATGGGGTTTTCAATCGTACCTTCCACAAAACGATTGGTGGCATGTACAAGTATCACATATCACCAGACCAGACCACCAGACCACACCGAAGGTCGACCACGTATGTCGTTGTTGCGACTTGGGTAACGGGCCATGGGAGAGGTTCGTATCCGACTAGACAGGACGGCCCATTAACCCGTTCAAGATGAGGCGACATCCTCTCGAGGTCGGGTCGCAACAGCGATTTCTACCCTTGGTTGACCCCTTTAGGCGGTTTCTACCTTTCATTGATTTTTTTTCGTTTGATTTTGAAAACGGTTCCCATGACGAGGGTTCTCCACGTTAAAGAGGGTTTTCTTGTTCTTTGATTTTGAAAAAGGTTCCCATGACTAGCAGAGGAGATTTTTTCTTTAATTTTGAAAAGGGATTCTCATGACTAGCATAGGCGATTTTTTCTTGTTCTTTGATTTTGAAAATGGTTCCCATGACTAACAGAAGAAATTTTTTCTTTTTTGTTTGAAAGGGTTTTTTTTTGTTTGAAAGTGGTTCACATGACTAGCAGAGGGTATTTTTCTTCTTTGATTTTTATTAGAGAACCGGAACTCACCAGGAATTCAGTGTTAATACTGTAAAAAATTTCATCTTAACAAAACTTCACGTGGGTATGCCAATGATATGGGAGGTCATTCAAAACATCTTGCAACATGATATGATGATCCAAGCTCCTTTTAGGGGAAGATTTTAAATAAAATGATCTGAGATCGCCAAAAGAGTTTGGTTCAAAAATCAATTGGAGTATGCTCATCAAAGAGGGCTCCTTACCATTTTTTAGAGGGATTTCTTTTTACTTAGGAACACTCGAATTCTCTCTTGAACCTATGCTCAAAGTTTCGAAACTATTCGCAGTGTATACCATTTGATTGATCGGAAAAGGACTTTTAAAGGACCGTAAAGGCTTGATCCATGATTTTCAAAGGGGATTCATGGTTGAGTCGAGGCCAATGAATTGAAAATCTTCATCATATGCTTCGGGTTTACAAGTCAAGAACCCTATAAAAATGAAAGAGAAATAGTCTTTCTCATACCTGTTCGAGTGGTGCTTAAAATCATTTTGACTTTACAACGACTCAAGGGTTGTAATGTAGGCTAGGATTGGGGACTAAAGAAGGCCTGTTTTTGGCTCAGAATATATGGGAGGGGTTTGACGTTGGCGATCATTGCAGATTTATCATCGATCTTGGCCTTTGGATTGATCTTCAGGAAGCACCCTCGTTGTTCAAGGGTGGTGTCGCTGCCGCTTGAATGCATTCTGGTTAGGGATAATTTTATGATTTTATTTCATGGGGGCTTTCCTTTACAAGAAGATTCCCTTGGTGATTGATGTTTGGACGGTATGATTTTTTATACATATTTACAAAAATGAAAAAATGAATTTGAACGGACATTGGCCTTGCTTTTACCAGGCACTTTGTTTTTGACGCTTGGGATCGGCTTTTGCTTTGATTTTGATGATGATGATTTTTTTTAAATCCCGCCTATTGTCTTTCTTTATTTTATTTTCATCTCTTTTCTTTTTCTTTTTACAATTTTTAAAAATTATACTAGACACATGCAAATGAAATCCTAGGACACTTGAAAAATTGATCTAGGAGTCCGATTTTTTTTTTTAATTCCTTCGCTTTGAGGTGTCGCCATCTTCATCTTGGAATGGGCAATAATCACGAACGAGGTTAATGAATGAAATTGCAGGCTCAATTGGGCTACGCAAGGGATACAAGTGTGTAGGATAGAGAAACGATCGTTTTTCGTTGTTCTAAAGCACTTGAATCGTTGTATGAGTTTAAATGCAAAGAAACATCTGAAGATTAATGTTAGTTTAAGCAAGAAAATTTCTAACCATTTACCACATACCGCCAATGGAACTCTTTCAGATTGGCCCCGATGTGGGGTATTCTTGATAAGGTTATAGAAATGAAACCTTCGCTCAATGGATAACCTGTGGTGTTTGAAATAGAGAAAAGAATGCCCTTTGTCTTTTCAACCTAGGTAGCCGCTGCAAATGATCCCTACATCTTTAAATGCGGCTCCTACTCTAAATCTTACTTCACTCATCACTCAAGTGTGTGAAGCGACATGTTTGGGCATGGGTTGCCTCTCATCGTCTGAGGTACTCCTTTAGATGATTTTAAACATCCCCTTTTGTAAATTCACTTCTTTTTATCAAAATTTCCCCTTTTGGGGTCCTTGATGCATGATGCATATTCCAATGCATGTGTTGGATAATCCTCAAAAGCTTATAAACATGAATGGAAATGAAAACATTTCGAGAATAGTCGGAATGTAAGTGAAGTGGTTCCAAAAATTTTAAGTTCTACGGGATAAGAAAAGAGATACTTACCTGTCCTCCGTGGTAGAGAGTCCCTGGAGAAACAAATGAAATGTATCAGTTTATGTCCTCGAATTTAAAAAGAATTGAAATGATACAACTTCACCCTTGATTAAGTGTTCCAATCCGGATGTAATCGCATAAATCCTAAGGGTCTGTCCATCATGACGGCGAGTCCTTGTCGATATGAGAAGTGGAGGGTTAGAGCACACTCCATATTATAAAGAATTGGAACGATATTGTTTTACTCTTGATCACATATTATGATCCATTTGCCCCGGTCAAGTGGCATCTGCTCTAGTCAAAGGGAATTTGCCTCGACTGACTGGGTTAGTCTGTTTCACGACTTTTGTGATCCCCTTTCGTTGAAAATTTGGGGATGCCTTTCGTTTAGGGTTTCTTGTGTCTCTTCCTCCAAATAAACCATGTCTCGCTACTTATCACCATGGCCTTGATGGCTTTATCCCTATATGCTCTCTTGAAGAGGAGCTTGCTCTATGTGGATCTTCAATCATCTATTTCCAATGACCTATGTTGTTGAATATTTTCGATCTTTTTGAAGTACCACTTCTTGAGACGTCTTGTGAAAATCAAGAGAACATGATCAACAAATTTTCAATTTTAAAGAGATTAGGTTATGACTAATCCTTCTCTGCATGTGACTTCTTTGATTGAATGCCGCTTCACGTCTTGGCAGGTGGCAATAAGAAACACGCCTTTATTAGGTGACCACTCTTCTCGAGGATTCCCTACAAAAGTAAGGAAATGTACATGTATGTATGCATGTATGCCAGAATCTCTAGTGACTCGAGTTCTTTAAGGAAGAAGTGCCGCTTGAGGCTTCTGATTCATTCATGGATAATACTTCTTGATTGCATCGGCGCTTACAAGATGTCCCAACTCCTCTCCGTCTATGTTTACAAGAATTAAGGCCCTCCAGGTAGAACTTTCTTAACCACATACGGTCATTCATAATTCGGAGTGAATTTCCCTCCTGGGTGCGACACATTCGGGAGGGTTCTCTTGACAACAAGATCGTCAACTTCGAACATTCGCAGTCAAACTTTTCGATTGAATGACTTAGCAACTCTCTTCTGGTATGCTTGGCCATGGCAAATTGCCTTTGGACGTTTCTCATCTATCAAGTTTAACGGTCCGTGTCTCTGTTGGACCCAGTCTTCCTCGGTAAGTTCAACTTCGGACAAGATCCTTAGTAATGGAATTTCTGTTTCGATTAGTAGGACTGCTTCCATACCATACGTTAAGGAGTAAGGTGTTGCCTCAATAGAAGTCTAAATCGAGGTTCAATATGCCATCAGTGCATAGGGTAGCCTTTCTTGCCAATCGCGGTAGTTCTCTGCTGTCTTAGCCAGATCTTCTTGATGTTCTTGTTTGCCGCTTCTACTACTCCGTTCATTTGGAGTCAGTAACGCGATGAATTGAGATGGCGGACATTGAAGATATTAAAAAGATTATCCACCGTTTCGTTATTCAGATTCGAGCCATTATTCATTACGATGGCTTGAGGGGTCCCATATCTCGATATGATATCTCGCCTTATGAATTTAGCCACGCTTTTTGTCGTCACATTAGTGTATGAAGCAGTCTCAATCCACTTGGTGAAGTAGTCTATCGCCACTAGTATGAATCGGTGTACATTCGAGGCCTTAGGGTTAATTGGTCTTATCTTGTCTATGCCCCACATTGAGAATGGTCAAGCCTCAGACATCTGGTGTAGCTTGGTTGGAGGTGCATTGATTCTATCTCCATATACCTAACATTGATGACACGATCTCGCGTGTTGATTGCAATCTGATTCCAAGGTTAGCCAGTAATACCCTAGTCGAATGATTTTTTTGGCGAGGAGATGACCATTCATGTATGGGCCACATTCTCCCTCATGAATTTCACTTATAAGTGATCTAGCTTCATTGGCGTCTATGCACATGAGGAGCGTTGAATCATAAGATCTCTTGTAGAGAGTTTGGCCACTGAGGAAAAACTTGTTGGCCATCTTTGCTATGTATTCATATCTCCTGCCTGAGCGCCTAGACGCAATTTCCCTTTTGCCAGGTAGTTCTTAATGTCGTGATACCAAGGTTAATTATCGAACTCCTCTTCAATTGCCATGCAGTGCACAGGTTCTTGGGTGATGTCAATCATCAGCGGCTCGATATCTATGCCATTCGTTACTTGGAGCGAGGAGGACAAGGTAGCTAATGCATCATCGAAGTGATTCTGCGTCCTTGGCAAATACTTGAAATCAATCATTTCAAATTCCTTAGTTACTTCCTCTAGGAATTTATGGCACGGGATGAGCTTAGAGTCCTTTGTTTTCCATTCACCTTGGGTCTGTAGAATGATTAATATCAAATCCCAGTAAACCTGCAACTTACGCACTTTCGTGCTGAGGGCCAACTGTAACCCAAGGATACAGGCTTCATATTCCGTCAAGTAATTGGTGCATATGAACGTCAACGTCGCAACCACAAAATAGTGTTGGCCATCTGGAGATATTAAAATTGCCTCAGTACCTTCCCCCACTAAATTGACCGTGCCATCAAAATACATGGTCCACTTGTCATCTGAGAGTATCAGAATATGCCCCTCGACCTCCTCCTCTTCAAGGGGGTCATGTCCTTGTGAACTTTCGACAAGCATATCGGCGATGGCTCGCCCTTTTACTAATTTCTGATTCGAGCTCCTTATGTCAAATTCAGAAAGAAGTACCTGCCACTTAGCCAATTTCGCCACCAACGACGGCCTCTCTAGCATGTATTTGATCGGGTCACTCTTCGTGACTAACTAGATAGTATGGTAAATGGTGTACTGCCTTAGTCTGTGGAGTACCCATATTAGTGCGACGTACATATTTTCTACTTCTTGGTATTTTTCCTCTAACATGGTGAACTTCTTGCTTAGGTAATAAGCAGCTCGCTCTTTGCCATCCTCGGGGTTTGCCTGAGAGAGTAAGGCTCCTATAGACTCTTAGTGGATAGTGAGGTAGAGGGTCAAAGAAACGCCAGGGATTGGGGGCACCAATATCGGCAAACTAACCAAATATCCTTTGATCTTGTCAAAAGCATGCTGACACTCGTGATTCCACTTGATCTTGGCATTCTTCTTCAAAAGTTTAAAAAATGGCTT
The DNA here is from genome assembly GCA_028455895.1 of Rhodomyrtus tomentosa. Lineage (NCBI taxonomy): Eukaryota > Viridiplantae > Streptophyta > Magnoliopsida > Myrtales > Myrtaceae > Rhodomyrtus > Rhodomyrtus tomentosa. Next base: position 24,314,499 of record JAPCWY010000009.1, on the reverse strand, counting down.
GGCTGTTTTTGAAAGTTGGGATATAAAGCGAGCAATGTAATTCAATCTTCCTAGAAGGCTCATCACCTCTTTAACTATTGAAGGGGCCCCAAGACGAAAAGCCCGGACTTTGGTGGGGTCAATCTCGATGCCACGATTGCTAACTATGAACCCCAGCAGCTTGCCAGACTTTGCACCAAATACACACTTTGTGGGATTCAGCCTCAACTTGTACTTTCTGAGTCGTTCAAATAATTTCTTCAACACTATAGTGTGGTCTTCACCATACCTGGATTTTGCTATCATTATCGTCTACGTACACTTCTATCTTTTTATGCATCATATCGTGGAAAAGGGTAACCATCGCCCTCTGATAAGTTTCCCCTACATTCTTTAGGGCAAATGGGATGATTTTGTAGAAGAAGGTGCCCCAAGGTGTGATGAATGACGTCTTGGCTTTATCCTCCTCCCTTATGCAGATTTGGTTGTAGCCAGAGACCCATCCATAAAAGAGAACCGCTCAAATCCGATCGTACTATTAACCAAGACATCAATATGCGATAACGAAAAGTCGTATTTGGGACTAGCCCTGTTCAGATCCCGATAATCCACACAGACTCGAATTCTCCTGTCCTTCTTCATGATAGGAATGATATTAGCGATCCATTCTAGATATGCAATTACCTCGATAAATCCTTCTTTGAGGAGCTTCATCACTTCTTCTTCAATTTTCTTTGCCAACTCGGGTTTCGTCCGCCTAAGCCTCTGCTTTTTAGGCAGAACATTGGGATCGGTCGGTAGCGTATGTTCCGCAATACTCGGGTCTAATCCCAGCATGTTTGCATATGACCAGGCAAAAATGTCCTGATATTCTCTGAGGAGTTCAATTATCTTGAATAGACTTTCATCGATCTTCACCTCCTTAACATTCTCTGAGGTTCCTAGATTTACTGAAACGATACCTTCTGCGGTGGGTGGTTTGGATTCTTCATGGTAATCCCAACTATACTTAATCTCTCCCAGATTCTGCTCCTCGTCTTCTTCTTCAATTTGGAGGGTAGCTCCCACTCGAGAACCCAAGTCATTTAATAACCTGCTATGCATGCTTGGAATGGCATGCCTGAAATGTAATGAAGATGGTTAGTTGACATATAATAGGAAGAGTTTATGCATGATGAATTTCTTTGGAAGATATCTCCAAGAAATTCAAATCCAAAAACGTGAGATTGGGGCTAGTCATCATATCATTGGACATCCTTGCCTCCTGAAAACTTTGAAAACTAGGAGATGTGTGGGAAATCAGGTCTCAGGGCTTTTTCTCTTCTTTTAACTCTTATTTCTTTTATCCTTTTATTTTCTCTCTTTTGGATCGTCGTTGACCGATTTGTAGCTCCCACACGTCCCCATTTTTAATATATATATATATATATATATTGATAATGTTAAAACATAAAATATGGGCGAAAGCTCGAGGCATCTAATGTGAATTTAGATGCATCGGAGAGAGATAGAAATCTCTTTACTCAATGGCGGGAGCGTCATTGTCGATCGCTTCGATGACAACATTGACATAATCCTCCAAGAACAAGTTGGCCAAATCGGGTTCTTCCATTATAGCATCCCTCCTCTCGTCCTCTAATCATTTGAACACTTCATTGAAGAACCGACTTAGGGGAGTTTCGAACATCTTCCCCTTGCCTTTCCAAGCACTCGACCCTAGAAATTAGCCGTTGCGACTTCTACTTACCTCATAACCCTCTGACTTGTAGCGGTGACTCGACTCTTCTTTATAGCCTAATCCATGACGGCTCTTTACCATTGCCAGACTAATTAGTTCACGAATCTCTCGGTAATACTTGCCTAAACCCAGGCTCGGGACGAAACCATGTCGTCTCAATATTTTCCCTGCCATGATCGACGACCTGGAGCAACTTGGAGCTCTCATTACTGCACCAATTGGCACATGCATAATGTATATCCTTTCCATGGCATGGAAGCTTGACTACTCTCCAGATGATGGTTCCATGCGTGGAATAGCATCTATGTGGTTCATCAAGTGATCAATTTCTGAATGTACCGTGATGAATTTGTTGTCAATGACTATTCGGACTTTCTAGTGCAAACTGGACGGTACGACTCCAGTCGTATGAATCCAAGGTCTTCCCAAAAACAACCCAAATGACACAGGGATATCCATGATCTGGAAGTTAATCAGGAACTCTGTTGGGCCTATAGTGATAGGTAGTTCCATCTCTCTGATTACTTCCCTCTTGGCCCCATCGAACGCTCGAATGGTGGATTTTGAAGCCTTAATCAAATCCTACTTTCCCCTGAGACTTTAGAGTGTAATCAAAGAGCATATGTCAAATGCCAATTCGTTATCCATGAGGACTCGAGATACTCGCTCACCACGCCATATCGTGGATACCAAGAGTGCCTTGTTATGTCCTTGTCCCTCTGGCCCGAAATCTTCATCTAAAAATAAGACTTGGTCTTTCAAAAGGACTGCATCCACAAAATCCTCCAATCGAGTCTCATTGATCGTTTCGAGCACATGGGCCTCGTTATTCATAAGGGCGTTTTGATCCTTCTCGGAGGTCTTAAAAAGCTCCAAAAGTGAGATCTGTGTAGGCATCTTCCTCAGTTGTTTGATTACTTCAAACTTGCTAGTTCTAATGATGGTCAAGACTTGTTTGGCATCTTCCTCCGTTAACCCTTTCTTCTCAGCCTCTCCCTCCTTTTGGACTTGGCATCTCCCGGAGCGAGTGATAACATCTATTTCACTTGTGACATAATTCCAGTTCACTGCCTTAAGGTTGTAAGCCTTTACTGTGGGGAGCGTCATAGTTGACACCTGATTTTTATTTACCTTTTAACTTCATTTTATCTTCAAAATTAATTAAAAATCTTACAAATTTCATAAAATTTCAAAATTAACTTGGAAACCTTGACCTAACCTTAGGAACCAATTTTGAACAAAAAATATTTATATATTTTTTAATATTTTTTGAATTTATTTAATTATAAAAATACCCAAAAAATTAAAAAAATATATATCATTCATGGTCATAAAAATACACAAAAATAGTCAATAATTTTATTTTAATTCCCTTTTCATAATGTTTACTTTAAATCTCAAAAACTTGACTCGGGTAACTATGTTTCTTCACAAATATAAACCCGAATTGAGCATAAAAATTTCTTTTTGAGCCTTTTAATTTTTAATTTTCACTTTTAATAAGCCATGACATTTGAATCTAGAACCTTGAAGTGCGATTTGGTCGATTCGACCTCTAATTTGATCAGTTTTGATAAAAGGACTTAATTGCACAAATTTTCTTTTCAATTTATTACCCAGTTTCACTAATCTTCAAATTAAATCCTCTCGGGCCACAACCATGAAAAAAGAACACCTCTTCCCTAGTGTTTTCATCGTTTTGAATTTGATGACGACCTCAATTCTGACTGATTCAATCGTTTAGGCCTTCAATTGTAGGAAAATCATTTTCGGATCATATTCATAATTTGGGGTTTTCGTTAAATTTTAAATCAGTTGGTCGGGAAAATACCCATATTCGATAGAAATCCTATTGGGAAACACAATTATGACCTCAATTTTGCAAAAAATGGTCAATAGAACCTTCAATTTGACCAAATGGATGAAACCAGCTCCACCGGATCCGATCCGACCCAAAAGATCCGGGTCTGCAGCGTAGGTCTCATACCTGCTGTTTCTCGCAGGTTCTCCTCCCTCTTCTCACGAGATGCCGCCTAAATTTCCTCGTTTGTCACCTACTACACGAGAAGACACGAAAAGGGGTGAGTTGGCAAAAGAAGGACGACCGTTGGGAGACGTAGAGGGTACAGTACATAGGGGAACGAGAGAACTCAAGTGAGCAAAGAGGGAGGAGGACTGAGAGAAGGCTGTCCATTCTTCTTCGAGGAGGACGGCCACTTGTTTAAAAAAAAAGAGACACACACACAGAGACAGAGAGCAAAAGAGAGAGAAAGAGAAAAAGAGAGAGTGCGAGAGAGAGACACGGAGGGACCAAATATAGGGCAACTCGGGCCAAGGAGGAGGAACCGGAGAGAACGAGTTCGAAGGAGAACCGAGGCTCAAGCATTCATCCTCAACCACTCAAGCATTCGATCCATCATCAAAGGAGCCTCCATCGCCGTCGACGAGCCCGAAACAAGTCGATTTTCACCTATACCACTCCCCCTATTTTTGTGCATCTTGTGAGTTCGGCTCGGTTTGATTCTTGATCAATCCAAGCCAAATCAAATGCATGACGACATCCTTTACAGTACCTATGTTGACGTTCGAATGGTTTCTTGCTTCGATTTTGCACGTAATGCCCATTGATCTAGCCTAAGCGCTTTTTTTTTTTTTTGCACGCCTACCAAGTGTCCGACGAAATGCCCTGGTTGTGCATGTGTATTAGCTCTCGGTCGTGTCCTCCCCGATCATTTTCTGTGCAAGTCTCTCTCTAAATCTTGTCTAGAACCAACTCTAAGCTCTCCAATGTCTTTGTTTTGCATCGATCCGTAATAAAAATGGTGGTTCGATACTCCTCGATTTTGGTCCAGACCGAGAACTCAACGGAGGAGTCCGCGCGGTCGCCGAGCTCCTAACGGGCTCAAGAAAGCTTCTATGGACCTCTTGGATGACGTTTGAACGAATGAAGTCGAGGTTTAAACGAAAAAAAAATTCTGCAACTTTACTCATCGGCGCCGGTTTGGTGGGGATTCGTTTAGCAGTTTTTCGACTGTTCTCTGCCACGAAATGATGGTATGTTAATGTGGAGAGTATGGGGAGTCGAATGGTGCAAAAACAAGCGATAAATGCAAAGTTTTGAACTCAATTCATGTTTATCGGTGAGAATTCTGGCAACTTTGCTGGAACAATAACTGTTCCGGCGAAGCGCCTATCGTCTTCTACGGCGGGCATGCTCGGTCAGTGGGTCAAAGGGCTGACATGGCTTGCCACGTAGGCAGCCACGTCGACTTTGTGGGTTCGGTTTAGTTTTAAATAAAACTCGAATCGGACAGTTGTGGAGAGGCCACGTGTCGCGATCCGGTGATTTTCGAAAATTAAATAAATAATTTTATATTAATAAACGGTTTTTTCAAAAAATAATAAAATAAAATTGATCCAATGGCCATGGATTAGCCACGTGTCGAGATCTCGGCTTCTCAAAATTAATAAAAGATTTTTCAGAATAAAAGAAATTTATTTTCAAAAATTAAAAAAAAATACAATCTAAGGGTCCAAACTGCGCCAAGTGGAACTCGGCCAACCGTCCGATCGAGCCTTTTCCAAAAAAATTATTAAATTATAGATTGGACGTACCAGAGGCCGCCACATGGCAAGGTTGGGACCGTCCGATGGTTTTTATTTTCAGAAATTCTGATAAATTAGAAAATTGATTAAAAAATAGAAAATATTTGAAAAATATAAAATGATGTCATTTTTAGACTGGATTTCGATTCGGGCATACGTCTTTCTCTCATAGCCCACTCGTGTCTTGTTGCTATATTGATTAAGTGCGCGAAGGTCTGACACCCAGAGGTGTTCGGTTTATCAAAGTAGTCATACGACAATGCCTTCGGAAAAATGTCCATCAATTCCTCCTTCGGGATAGGTGGCTTAACCTATATAGCTAGTGCCCTCCATCTTTGGGCGTATAAATAGACGCTTTCATTTCTCCGCTTCACAGTCCGTAGTAGATCCTCTCTGGTCGGAGCAATCATCGCGTTGAACTTATACTGACATAAGAAATCTCCCGCAAATTCATCCCAATCGTCGTACCTTTGTATGTCTAATTCTACGTACCAAGACAGAGCGGGGCCTGCCAAACTCTCCTGAAACGTGTTGACAAGCAATGGTACGTAGTCTGAATACTTGGCCATATTGTATAAATAGTACCTCAAGTGGGTCTTAGGACAGCCTGTCTCGTTACATTTTTTGTCGAGAAATCCGGCTCTTTGTAGTCCGTTAGGACTTCAATCTTGGTGAACGGCATGATCTTATCATATTTCGAAAGCTCAAACCCCTAACTAGCAAGACATTCTTCAATCTTGGCAATCCTTCTTACCCCATCATTCATCTTGATGGGCTTCTCTTTCTATTTGTCTTCCTTATCAATCACAAGAGGTGGGGCTCTCGGCGAAACTTCAACAGTCGAATCCTAGTCAGGGTTAGCTGCAAGGTTCGTCCCAGTGGACCCACTCGCATCAGAGGCAATAGGCGTACACGTATTCGTAGCTTGGTTAAGATCAATCGGCAAAATAGGTCTGGCATTGGCTGCAGTGAACATGGCCTTTATCTCGGCCATTATCTCAGTCATTTAGTCTAGTCGTGCTTTTAGAGTACCAAAGTAAGCATCAACCTGTTCATGTTCCTGCTCCATACGGGCCTGCCAACGAGCTTGGGCTCGAGTCTTCGTGATTGAGAATCACCTATTTTAGAAGATTAAAAATCAGGTCTATGGAGACGAAAGAGAGATCATATGGTGCATGTCGTGATGTGAACGACAATTTGGCCACGAACATGCTGTCCTCTTCCAGAATGTCCACGTAGATCAGCATGCTATTATGCAGGGAGTAATCCATGATAATTACGATGTGGATTTTGAAAAGATGCCTTGATAATGCGAGCGTTCATTACAAATAAAAAGCTCTCGAAGGAGTTTGATATTCTAAATTCGAAAGGAAGTCTTGTTTCTTTATCATCCTCTAGCATTATCGAGGAAGTGTAGTCTTCAATCGTAGGCCTCTTCGTCTTTGAAGTAGACAGATGGCCTAACATCTTCTAGTATGTACGGCTCCACTCCTGGTACGTATGGGGCGATGTACTCTGGGACATATGGTTTTACAGGAGTTAGTCGGATCCTCTTGAAGGCTTAGATATACTCCTCGGAGGCTCGATAGATATCCATCTTAGGGCTCAAATGATCTGGCCACTCCACATCTTGAGGAGGGCAGTCCCTCAGTGCCTACTCTATGTCATCGATTGTGGCCTGAAGGCATAACCTAGTCTTCATGGTAATCGACCCTTAGGGAACGTCGAAGACGAACTCATCTGGAGGGTTTTGGGGAGGGACTTCCTGTAGTATGCCAAACTGTCTGACGACTCTGATCGGGTAGTATGACATGACCTCGGTGAATCCCAATAGTAGAATCGATCCTCCATCCTCGATGGTGATGCGAGCTTTATACATCATCAATCATCTATACCGCCATCGGAATTGTTTAGGTTCTAGTCTTTTTAGGAGTTTGTACCAGTCGTTGAAAGAGCGATTGGCAATGAGTGATTGACACTTGAGGAAGGATTAATGGACTGGATGTCTTCATCGATTCGGTTGCAACCCGTGCAAAGATTGAGTTTTTTAAGATGGGAAGTGATCCACATGAAGAGAAGACTATTGGAGGCTTGGAAGACGGTTTTCCTAGCAGATTTGAAATGGTCTAGAGCAGCTTTGTAGCAGTTCAGGGACAAAAAGGTCTCAGCGAGGATCATATAGGAGTAGTCCAATTAATCACAAACATGCTGGACTACATGGACGATGCAGGGATTTAATGCGGACTTAGAGATAGGAAATAGAACAAACCCGAAGAAAGCCAAGATAAAAAGCCTTCCAGTTTTGTAACCAGTGTCAATAGGCAGGTTGGAGTAGTTGTCAAAGAGAAATGAAAAGGGGAATCTGCCAGAGTTGGATTTGAAGATTCTTTCAGTCTTAGCAATCTTGAGGCGAAGAAATTTGGAGAGTAGCTTGGATGGGTCAAGGCCTAAAGGAGGACGAGCTAATCGCCCTTTGAATTTAACTCTGATGATGGTTGCAGGTATAATCTCTAGGCCCTCGAAGTTAAAAGCTAGCATGGTCGGGTCTTAGAATCGCGCTACTGCTTGTATAAGTGCCGGTTGATATCTGATTTTGAGGAGATCTACAAGATGCCTCAACCTCTGCTTGATGTAAGCCCGGTTGATCTCGTTGAGGCGTCCCCACCAAATCAGCAATTCTTTATGCGGGACAGGCACGATTCGGATGTCGTCTCTCCCCATCAAGTCTAGAATATGAAAATGTCACCCCAAATTAATTATCATGGATTGCTCGGTCATTAGATTCGTTCAACTCATTATTTACTCTTGATGTGACGAGGATTAGGTTCCCTCATTTGATTAAAGGGAATATCAAATAAGGGTTCCAAACTAAGTTCTACCAAAGTGTATAATGAATTGGACGAAAATAACGAAGCGATGCAAATGATATGCTTGTGCATGATGTGGGCTGGTTTAATTCTATGTCCCATGCACCATGAAATGAGGATTAGATTCTCGTACTTACGTTGAACACGTCAAATGCAAGCTCTAATGAAAATTTCATCTGGATACAACATGCAATTGAACCGGAAAGTCTAAATAGTTGATAGAAATTCCAATGTCGTGTTCCAATGTCATGATGCCCAGACACGATTTAGAAATTAAAGTACAGAAGATAGGGGAAGACCCCTCAAACGGATGCTCCTTACAGACTCGATGACTCTAAAGAAAGACGACATGAACTGTGGCCCCAAGGAACCAAACCCAGGTCGGGTCTTCATGAGATGGCACTTGGTGTTCTTTCTCTGGCTATTCCGGGTCTTTATACTCGTCAGACGAAACATCGATGGGGGTCGTAGAGGACGGCTGATTCTTAGGAAAGTCTTCTTCGTCTGATGAAATCTTGATGACTTCTGGAGGGGGTCTTGGATCGATTTTCGCCCTGCTGAATATGTCCCTCAACTTTAGATAAATATTCTACATCCTCTTTTTCTCGTAATCAAGTTTGTGTTCGCATTCGAGTTGCTCGGCAGACTTGGTGTAGAAGCAGTCCGTCCTTCAAATGAGGTTCCGTCCAGTAAGTGCCCTTCATTGGACAAATCGGAAGGAGTGGAATCCGTTGAATGTATCAGTAGCTTGATGGCCGATGACACGCTGCTCGTAGTCAAACACCTTTAGGATCTTGGACCGACTTGGAGAGACCATCTCTACCCTATCCATAACCTAAAATGGAATTGGACTCAACCCTCGGATTTGATGAATGCAATATGTAATGCAAAATGAGAGATTGCAAGTAAATTAAATTGGAAGGACCTTACCATATATGATACCTAATGAAATTTGGTTTTAGGTATACCAACCATCCACACACATGTGCATGAGACAAGTGACGCTTGATTTTAAGAATCAAAAGGGCTTAGATATGGAACTTGAAGGCTTCCCATTATTCGAGTCGATAAATTCGTCCATAAGCGCAATCCACTACAAATGGACAAAAATATTGACTTGAATAGCAAGCGGGATCAAATATGGTTAACCCAAGCGCAATCCACGCTAGAGCTTTGCATATTGATCCCCAATCTATGGCTACCTAGAAAGGTGATTTCACGGCCTGAGTTTGGGTGCTTTGTGTAAATTGTCGTGATCCTCAAATATGCAGGTGAATCAGGCACATCAATTTGTATATCAATCAACACTTCAAATTATCCTCATAATATACATTCCTACACCCAACCTACACAAGACAATGTTAATCACAGACTACTCCCATTATCACTCCGATCTGCAAAAACATATAACATCTATCATGAGCGGACTTACCTCACCTTCAAGAGCGCCCGCAGAAAATAGCTCGATCAGGGCGGGCCCTCCCAGGCTCATATTAAATCACGGCGGGAGTAATTTTGAGATTTCTCGACAATAAGAGCTTATCACTTTCGACCTAGGTGTGGTCGTGGTGGCATGTGCAACGTGTGCATGTATTTGGAGTTGCCACCTGTCATTCTTGGAAGGTGGACTGAAAACCTCACTAATCGATTAGGAGAGATCGATCAGTTCTGCGAAACCATAAATTTTGGGTTCGGAAACTTGGTTACGTTGGTGTCATTACCAACGCTCTTTCGGTACCTAACGTGAGTGATTTTCCTAACTAAAATTTCATGCATGCGCAATTTTGGGTTGGGTAAGGTAAGTTTGATTCGAGGGTTTCATGCAGATCGGAATACTAGTCTTATCAATCACAATCAATATAAGAAAAGCACAATAAAGCGCATAAATGAATCATATCAATGCACATCAATTCAAACCAAGGGTCTCCTAGTATAGCCGTAAGGGTTTAGAGAAGATGTGACTTAATGCCAATAGCAAAATGGGAAGATTTGAGGACGATTCGTCCGAAGGGCGTAATCGTCATTTTCAGAAGGTTCAGATTTTTGAATTACCAAAAATAGTCCGTGGTCAGTTGATAGTGATCATTTTCTATTTTTTGGGATTTTTTTGGAATTTTCTTATTTTTTTAAATTTTTGGGAGACGATTCCACAAAAGGGCAAAATCGTCATCTTTGAAAGATTAGGGATTAAAGCACCCAAAATTGATCTTGTCCAGTTGATTGTGGCCACTTCTCTTTTTTTTTTTGGACTTTTTTTTTTGGAATTTCCCAGAAGTTTTTGGAGACGATTTTCCAAAAGGGCAAAATCATCATTTGTTTAAAGATTGGGGGGTCGAAAGACCCAAGACAGGTCATGGCCAGTCGAATGTGGCTATTTCCTATTTTTTGAAACTTTTGAGAAATTTTCTAAATTTTTTCAATTTTTTTGAATTTTTTATGATTTTCTATTTTTTATTGAATTTTCGAATTTTTATGATTTTTTATTATTTTCTGAATTAGCCGAAATTCCTCGATCGTACGCTCCAGAACGCGCCATGTGGCTTCTCCTAGTGCGTCCATATTTTTTTTTATTAATCTGAAAATAAACAGACCGATCTAACGGTCTTCAGAGCGCCACTTGGCGCAATATCAATCATCATATCAAAATTTTTATAATTTTGCAAAAATTATTTAATTATTCTGAAAATCTTTTTAATTTTTCAAAAATCCTAATCGCGACACATGGCAGAGCTGTGGCCGTCCGATCTAGAGTTTTATTTATTTAGACACAATCCCACCTTGCAGACGTGGTCGCCTACGTGGCATGCCACGTTGGCGTTGACCGGTCAACCCCCTCACCAGGGAAGATGACCGACGCTGACGTTCGTTGTCGGCGCCTCGCCGGAACTTCGGTTCCGTCGTAAAAAACCTCGTCAAAACTTCGCAATTTCGGCACCAAATCAATCCCCTCGACTCCCACATCTACATATCATCATTTTATAGGCCAAAAACAGCCCGAAAAATAGCGAACCGAACCTCCACAGGTTCGACGCCGGCAAAGATTTGCAGAAAAATTTTTTACGTTCAAAGAACATTCACTAGAGATTTAGAGACTTACCTGAGGCCGCTTAGACCTCGGCGACCGCTGACCTTGTCGGTGTGAGCTTTCGGCTCAGTCCAAAAATCGGTGGAGCTCTGGCCATTATTTTCATCGAGTTTCAATGCAAAATGAAAAGCAAGGGGTGCTTAGAGTTGGTTCTAGAGAAGATTTAAGGCGAGACTCGCACTAAAAATGGTCGGGAAGGGCAAGATCGAGAGTCCAAAAATATAAAATTCACTTAGGCATTTCGTTGAACAGGTTATATGCATTATGGAAATGAAGGTCGGGAGAGTATACTAATCTGTTTCGGGACTGTCGGCGACAACTACGGCTCCGATGAAGCTCTTTTGAAGGTCGAGGACGCCGGTTGCGTGTCAGCTTGGCTCTGAACTTGGCCATTTCCTCCTTTTCTTCCTTTTCTTTTCTCCATGGCCGAACCTCCCTTTTATAGGTTTCATTGGCCATTTTTTTAACGCCGGCGGCCGCCACCTCCACGACGATCGTGCCCTCCAGCTCGTCTCCACTAACACATGGCCGATAAGATTGTCATCTGACTCAATCTCTATCCTCTTCCGTCGGTGCGCCAAGGAAAGCAGAGCACTACTCTATTGCCTAGTTTGGTTAACCGGGTTGACTGGGTCGGGTCAACCAAACCCAGTGACCTGGTTTGACATTTTCTTCCAAATTAAAGGCCTAGATGACCCAATATTTTGAAATTGACTTCAAGACTATGTTCCTCATGACGAATGACATTTGAAAATGTAGTGTTTATGACCAATTATCTCGAAATTGATCAAAAACCCTAAAATTTCTTAAGATCCTATTTGTAAAATTTCCCAAATTCAAGTCCTAATTGGTAAAATTAGATCAAACCACCCCCACCAATCGATTCAGAAGGGTGAACAATATAGGGTAGTGGTCTTAATTCGTCTTGGTAGTCCCTAATTTCAAACTAATTTCATTTTGACCCAAATCAAAGAACTAAATTGCAAAAATCTTTGGCAATTTGCCCTATCTATGCAATTGGGCGAATTCTGTGGATAATTGAATCAACTTTCAACATAAGGTAATCAAATTGAATGTCTAGATTCCAAAAATGTACAAATTACAAATTAAAAGGCTCAAATGATATTTTTTTTGCCAAATTCAACTCTATGTGTTATAAAGGAACACATGAAATTGAACTTGAGTTTTGACTTTTTGTGAGGTCAAAATGAAAAAGGAATTAAAAGAAAAATATTGACTATTTTTTATATTTTTGGGACCTCAAACTCTATTTTTTGTGATTTTACATTTATTTTTATATTTTTTGAAAATATTAAAAAAATATAAAATTTTTTGTTTAAAAAGGTTCCTTTAGCCTGGCCAAAGTTTCCAAAGTTGATTTTTTTTAAAAAAATTTTTTTAACTTTTTATGAATTTTCTATGAATTTTTCAAGGAATAAAAGGAAAAAGGCTGATCAAAATTTAGGTATCAACAATGAGCTAACAAAAAATATCCAAGATGAGGTGTCGTGATGTATGCTATTTGCAGACGATATTGTGCTTATTGATGAGATCGGGGCTGAGGTTAACGCTAAATTAAAATCATGGAGAAGCACGTTGGAGTTTAAAGGATTTACGTTAGGTCGAAAAAATACAGAATACTTGAATATGAGTTTGACACCGCAGGAAGAGGGAATCAAGTAGCCGAAAATATGCTCGGACAGGTGGTACCCAAGAAAGATACTTTTTAGATATCTGGGATCAATATCGCAAAAGTAGAGAGAGATTGATGAGAATATAAGCAATAGAATCAGAAGTTTGATGAAATGGCGCGGTGCATCAAGATTTTTGTGTGATTACAAAATTCATCTTAAGTTAAAAGTAAAATTTTATAGAACAACAGTAAGGCATGCTATACTATACGGAGTTGAATGTTGCTAGCACAGATGAAACATGAGCATAAAATGAGAGCAGCGAAAATGTGGATGTTAAGGTGGATGTGTGGTCATACAAGGATAGATTAGATAAGAAATAAAGATATTCGGTGAAAAGTTGGAGTAAAATCAGTGACAGAAAAGATGAGAGAACATAGATTGAGATGATTTGAGCATATTCTCCGAAGGCCTTTAGATGCTCCAGTGCGAACAGAAATTTGCTATCGAGAACATAACACAAAAAAAGAAAGAGATCGGCCGAAACTTGCTTGGAGAAAAATAGTAAAATAAGATTTAATGGAGTGAAAAATTGATTGACGTACGGTTTGTCTTAGGATGGTAGTGTATGAATGCTATTGGTATGATGGATGGGTAGTGTGAGTGTATATATCTTTATTTATTTATTTTTACATATTTATCTATTTTTCTTCGATTGATTTTGCATTTATTTTTATAAATCTTTGGGGTTCATCAACCGTCGACCCCAATTAATTTGGAATAAAGGTGTTGTTGATTTACTTTTGAAGTTTGAAAGTGAAATGCAAAAGCTATAAGAATGTTGGATAGAATGTCAATCATACTTTTAAAGCATCGAACAGTCAAACATTTGTGTTCTAAATACCTTCATCAGTTTATTTTCAAACTGTCGCTTGGCAACCTGAATACCAAACTTCACATTCCATGCTAATGAAATATGAGAAGTCCTCCGACCCCTCCAAAAGAAAAATAACTATGAGAAGTCGGGAAAACTTAAGAGGGCGAGTGTGGGGACATGTGAGTGAGAGAGCAGGGTTTTTATTTTACGACATATGCGACTAATAGACACGAAGATTGGTCAAAACAGATAGTTTGGGAATTGACTAATCCCGTGATGCCGTTGCATTATAAATTACCTTGACCCTTGGGGATTTGGCTCTTGCTATATATGCTCCGAATCTTTAGCTTATACTAGATGCGTAGATTTCAGTCGATTTCAGGCTTCGTCTGTTTTGCGAAAAAATAAATGATCTAAAAAATATTTTTCTGAAAAAATCGCTTATGTTTTTTAAAATATAAAAGTATTTTCCATTTATTCGTTTTTCACAATTGATCTAGCAAATTTTATTTTTTTTTGGGAATATGTCTTTCACGTCACCGCGAAATAAACGCACTTTAGCCTCAAACCAATCATGACCGGAACAGAAGTGAAGAAGTATAGACTACAGATCATATTTTCATAGTTTACGTAGCATGGCCAAGCCAAGAGACGTTTGTGGGTCAAAGTCTACAAAACATCTGCCGGGGGAAATGGAGCGAGGCGGGTTTTGCCAAAACCCAAGAAGGAAAGTACCATCTACAACTACCGTGCACTGGCCCTAGGCCCCTAGTCACAGTGCATTGCATCTAAGGGGATATATCAACTTTGGGACAACAAAATAAGGTTAATATCATTAAAAAAAACTTTTAAATTTGTACATCTATAATAAATTTACCTTAAATTTTTTTAATCACAAAAAATTTCAATTGATACACTTGCGAAAAATTTACCTCGAACTACTTTTTTTGACAACCAAAAACTCGAAATCGATAATAAATTTACCATAAATTAATTATTTTGACTATGAAATACCATAAATAGGTACATCTGTAATAAATTTATCCAAAAATCTCAAATTGATAAATATGTGACAAACACATGGTGAAAATCCCAAATTGGTATACCCATTAACTGTCACGTATCACTGATTGAGCAATTTAACAGTTAAATTTAACGAAAACTAACGAATGATAAATTTATCGTTGGTGTATCGATTTGGAGTAAATTTATCACAAGTTTAGGGTAAATTTGTCTAAGTGTATCAGTTTGGGGCTTTCTGTGGTATTAACCCTACGAAATATAAAGAAATCCTTGCATGTTTTTTTTAAAAAAAAAAAATTGTGAGCTTATTCAAAATTTTGGTGTCACAAATTATGTGTGTCGCGGAATGTACAATTTTAATCGAATGAGATCACATGCATCGGGAACTACGTGAAGTCGACGTAAAAGAAGGTCGATCACTTCTAACAACCACAAGCATCATAGACCCATAGGATCCTCGTTTGCGCATACCACTATAAGAGGTTTGGAATGGAGATATATGTTGAGTTTGTGAGATATAATCGGATCGGAGATTTGAAGTGATTCATATGTAAGATCCACATGAAATATTCAACCCACCATTAGTGGTCTACACGAATTGGATTGGATCGCTGCTTCCTAAAAACATGTCAGGAGCCGTATGTCCGAGCTCTAGCTCTCTAATCTAGACGATCAATTTTTGCTCCTTGCTAGATTGGCTAGGTGTCTAGTCCCTCCTAAAGCCACATATCCACTAAAGAAGGTCTAACAATAGTATCGTTTGCGAAAACTCAGCCTACATAGGTGGAGAGAGTACTCAAACCTATGTTATATGGATATGTAATTTCCGGATTTTTTTGCGTATCGATATGTCTTGGTATCCAACATGCTAAGACACATTGGGACACACGATCAACGCGTGTCCAAGATTTCGACACGTAATCAACGGTTGAAACATGCTGGGACTCGTGTGTCCTGAGGATAATCTAGAAAAATGAAAAAAAAATTGAGGGCAAAGACTTAAGTGAAAGAAAATATGAAATTTCATAATATGTTTAACCTAATTTCTACCGTTTCAGTGTTTTTTTATCATAATGTTATTATTATTGAAATCATAAAAAATATTATTTGTCATATATATTTATATAAATATGTATCTAGTATGTAATGTGTCATAATGAGTCAGAATTTGATATTGTTTGAGAATTCACACATTGACGTATCGTGTCATGTCGTATCGTATGGCGTGCTACATATCATGTCGGTGCAATATAGCTTAAAACATGAAAAAAAAAAAAAAGGGGGAGAAATAGTAGAAACGAAAGACATAAGTTACGCTTGTTGCCTTTTTGTTGTTGTGGTCGTCGTGGTCTGGTTCTGTCTATCCTATTTCATTTTATTTTTGTCTGGTTCTGTCTATCCTATTTTATTTTTCATGGGACTTGTGTGTGAGTTCGCTTAATCTAATTTAACCAATTTATTTGACTATGAATAAAATAAATAGGATAATTTGTTTCTCGCTAAATGTTGTCAAGCTACGATAATATATATGTGTGTGTGTGTATATATATATATATATATATATATATATATATATATATTCTTGAGTAAGACGATTCATAACCTAGACGATTCATAACCTAGTTGATATCATTTCTTTGTTTGACCAAATATTTTAACTCAATGAATCGGCAAAACTTTTAGAAAAAAAGATGTACAACTAATTTGAAGTATATATTTTTGTTTCATTCATTATTATTTTATCTTTTTAAATCCACTGAATTATAGCTTGTATAATCTAAAATATATTTCTTAATAAGAAAAAAAGAAAAAGTAGCCCAAATCCATTTAGCGTGAAAGGATCTGACATAATGGATGTTGAGAAGTTCATAAGCCTTAATCTATTAATTTATCGTTTTTTGTTTGTCGGACTATTAACTTATTGGTCAATAGCTTTTATTTTCAATCTTACAGCTCAAATAGAATTTAGTTAATGGTTAAGAAGAGATGATCTCGAGTTTTAAATTAACCATTAGATATCGAATCACAATATACTTTAGATCCGTCAAACGGATAGGTCGACTCGGGTTTGGGTCTGATCATGGACAGCTCTTTTCACAAATATACCTATTTAATCCGTTTATGACCCATTTATTATATAATCTTAATCTACAATGCAAGAATAAAGTCGAATTTTGAACAAGCTAGTGGTTTGTAGAATTCTTGTTTTTCTGCTTGTTTGTATTTTAGAGTTAGTTTCACCTATGTTCTTAAGTTCTAGACTTTCAAGCCATGTTATGTACATCCGATTTGACAAAAATTACACGCGATCTTTTCTATGCTCAATGTACAAGAACTCTAAATACCGTACAGGTAAAAATCATCGACACTAAGAATTTCTAGGCCAATAAAAAAAAATTATACAAGCATCTTCACCAATCTATGCTTGCGCAAAATGCGGACCAAATTTTGTACCTAAATTTGGTTTCTGCCTTTTGGACAAAATGATATTTTCGATTGCGCTTTAATCCTATTGTGGACCTTGGTTTCAAAATTAAGTGTCAACAACTCCGCACCCTCCATCCGCTCAAACGCAAACCTCAACATCACGAACGTGTCTTTTTCTTTGAGCATTCGATTCGCCAAGAGACGCAAAGTCGCATCAAACCAAAGTCTATGATTTATCCCGTCCTCCAACGACATATTTAGTGACCTAAATCTCCACTTTGTTTGAGAACCACTTGATTGGGACATTACAAGCCCGCTGACGTTGGCATCTTTAATCATAATCTCCTTTATTCCCCGTTATTGTCTAATTAGATGGAGTGGGTGACCAAATTCATGTGATGATTTCTTTTTCGTTTTTGGTTCACGGTCCGATGAACTTTACGGTTATTGATGGATCCGTGTAGAAACCACTAACGTCTTCTTTTATTCCTCACTTTCGGAATTATTTGTCCATCAATTCTGCGCATATCGCAGCGCCCTTGCGGGAGCTTTTCTTATTAGAATACATAGATATTAAATCACACATTTATTTATCATGAGTAATTGACATTGATCTCACAAAATCTCATGTGATATCGGAGCCAGGAGTCACCGAGTTCGAATCTTTTTGACCCCTGTTTATCTCTCAAGTCCAAAATTTTTCGCAAGGATAATATGATCCCACTTTCATTTCACAATCTAAAATTTTAAAACATCAATGTACGCGAGACTTTTGAATGTGCTTTCCTTGAAATTCATTGAGGTTGTTGATCGTTGGCGCCTAGTCCAATAACTTTATTGCGTTCCGTAGTGGGGACGTGGGACTTGGAGGGATACTATGACCCTTTCGTTGGTCAATGTGAACGGGCAATGTGTTCACTCGCAAATGATGCTTTAATGAAAAAAGGATAAATTTGCCACTTTTGACTACATTGATATTTTATATCTTGGGTTCGTGGATTTACACGAACTAGTCTAAAGAGAGAGTTAGCCAAAAGCCACTAAGTGGAGGCTCAAAATATAAATAGAATCCATATTATCTTCCTTTTATGTATACAATGTATAAAAAATAAATAGATACCATTTATAGAGAAAATTCTAAATAAAGGCCTGAAATATCTTCATTTTTTTAAAATAAGGGCATAAAGTGATCTTTATTTCATAAAAGGGTCTGAAGTCCTCTCATTTTCTCAAATAAGAGCTTGAAATGAATATTCTTTCAAATAAGGATATGAAGTGGCCTTGAAGTCTTAAAAAAGAGACCTAATTTCAAAGGCAGTTTCATCATTTCTCTTTTTTATTTTTTTTATTTTTCCTTTTTCTATTTTCTAAGAATTAAAAAAAATACGCACATAGCTAGGACGTTGGCGAGGGTCAACATGCCCTCGTCTTGACTAAGGTGACCACTGCGTGGTTCTAGGTGTCTTCTTGGTCAGGTTAAGGGCCGGCGACCCTCTTCCAATTCCACCTTTGGTCGGTGGGGTCGCAGGCCCTCGTCAGCCTTAGTCGACACCACAAACGGTGGAGTGGCGGCCATAGGTGGGAGAGCCTATGTTTGTTCCTTTTTTTTTTCAATTCTTCAATTAACAAAAAGTAAAGAAAAAATAATAAGGGGAAATGACGAAAATATCCTTTAGGACAAGCCATTTCTTGAAAAATCTATAGCCACTTCAGGCTCTTATTTGAAACTACTATATCACTTCATGCCCTTATTTGAAATAAAGTTCACTTCATGTCTTTATTTAAGAAAATGATAGTGTTTTGAATCCTTATTTGAAAAGTTTCCTTTATAATATTAAAATTAGAGGATGTTAATAGAACTAGGAACATTTTAGGAAAAAAGAAACACGGTGAAAATTTAAATATACTTGATGAGTAATCAATTTTTCCCATTTGAGTTTTTTTTTTCTTTTTTCATTTTTTGAGGCCATTTCCCCCTTTCTGTTTAATTTGTGTTTACTCTTGTCCTTGAAATATGTTATTAATTCCATCAATGTGGAAATATCAATCAAATTACAACACATCCATATTGTTTACTGTAATTGATACACCTACTTTTGTCTATCATCAGTATTTTGGTCAAATTAGCTTGGGAAATGGTATTTCAACAACCAAAAACTCTCTTCCACAACCTTATCTTATTTTATACTATGACTGAACTAATCTTCCCTCAATAAAAGTACCTCTAAGATCTAAACTTTTTTTTTCTCCATGGCAAAAAACCTAGCTCCATTTTTCTTCACATTCTAGCTCCATTTGTTTTTTGAAAAATAAGTGATTCGCAAAATATTTTTCTAAAACTAATCTCTTGTAACATTTGTAATAGATAGTCAATGAATTTTTTTCAATATCGACAACAATTTACATCTAAATATTTTCATAGATGGTAAATGTCACGCCCCGAACTTGTCAGGCACGCAAAATCCCATCAAGGCCGTCATGTCTCGGTGGTACCTAGGATCCGTCGACCAACAATTTATAACTTGTAAAAGATACAAACATACGGAAGCGATGAAAATTCTTCATACAATTCAAACTGAAGATGACTCAAGACATAGGATGCATCTTGTTATAAATACCGACTACAGGTTCAGAGGGTATAACTCTAACTTTAAGGTAACATGAAATCCTTAAAGTCACAAAAATGTAAATCTATTTCCTATAATTACTTCTTCAAATACCGATCATTGGCAAGCTCAGATTTCCATCGTCTAGGACTTGAAAAAGTTAATCCCACGACGGGATGAAAAATAAATCTCAGCAAGTTCATCCTAAACCTAGACCAGGCCATTAGTCCTCCTAGATTATACAATAAAACAACAGACCAGGATTCAAAAACAACACATGACAATGAAACATCAAGGCACCTCGATACGTCTAGCATAACGCACTCACGACTCCAAGACGATCATATCATCACAACTTTCAATTCCAATGGCCAAGTCCGCGTCAATACGCCTCAGGTTAATCAACGTCTCGACTGGCAACCCGTGTTCTGACGCATCAGGTTCCAAAGGTCATTTTGATACTTGTGTCGACACGTATCAACATTATCCCGCGTTCTGACGCGTCAAGATATCAATTATATTTTCAATAGCTATACCCGCGTCAATACGCTTCAAGCTCAGTCCGCGTCATTACGCCTCAGACCATCAAATTGACAAACCCGCATTAAACGCATCAGGTTTTCAATTCTCTTTTCAATAGTTATGTCCGCGTTAATACGCCTCAGGTTCGGTTCGCGTCGTTACGCCTCAGACCATCAAATTGACAAACCCACGTTAAATGCATTAGGTTTTCAATTCTCTTTTCAGTAGCTATGCCCGCGTCAATACGCCTTAGGCTCGGTCCGCAACATTATGCATCAGACCATCGAATTGACAAACCCGCGTTAAACGCGTCAGATTTTCAATTCTCTTACCAACTCATTCATATTTCTCAAACAGTCGCCATTCAACGCCAAATATCATATAGTCATACCAGCATCCATGTCAGTCAAATGCACACAACAACAATTTAGCCATGAGAGTTATAATTTCTCATTGTCAGGAGTACACACGACTCACACCTCCATTATCTCAGCCGATCATGAACAATCAACACAATAGACTCTCAAATTCATCAATATATCATCCAAACACATCCAGTAGTATCCTAACTTCCTAGCAAAAATTTAGGAGTCACTTAATTTTCAATTTAATCCGTAAAATTCCCTCCAAGACTCCTCCAAAGATTCGGTTCCCTTGATCCCAAAATAGGGTAGCTGTGCGACCTAATCCAAAGTTCGTCAAACGATCAATTTTTCTAGTCCAATCACCAATTCTCGGAGCATACACCTCATTAACATCTCAATTAACATTCTTGTATGTCTTAACGACGAATTTAAAGCATGACTACACCTCCTACAGCCCTCAAAGGGCTCGGTTTATCCAAATCGAAACAGGGCAGAATTCGGTTCTGCCCTCTACCTCCTTAATCAGTCCATAATTCAACTTTAAACCTTGATTTACCACAAAATCAACTTGCTAACATGTTGTTCTAGGAGTTAGGAAGCCTCACTGAAGATTTGGAAGTAAAATAGCACCTCAAGGACTTCCGATCAGCCCGGTTCCACTAAGTGTACATGCGATTAGATTCTGCCCTAGAAAAATTGCCTCAATTCAGCCATGAAAACCCATATTAACTCAACTAAAATTGTAACCACAACTCATTCAACTTTAATACTATAAGTGTAGAAGACCTCACCGAAAATTTGAAGCAATTTGAAGTCTTGAAGTGGCCAAACGAAGACATTCCCTCAACTCGGTCAGAATGTGCCTCGTCTGGACCTTTGTCCACTCAAATTGAGCTATGGAAAGATCTACCTAGTCAAATTGAGCTTATAATATGTCTATGGAAAGATAAGACAATGAGTTTTCATTTGGCGATGGTTTTACCTCTATCCGGTATCGAACGAAGAAGATATGGCCGGAATGGTTGGACGGTCGAGACTGGTCGGTTGGGAGCTCTCGGATTCAAAACTGATTAATCTGACCTTTGCTCCTTCAAATGGCTCTACGGGACAAACGGCTAAGTGGATTTGGATCCATAATACCTTGTTGGAACAGCAAGACGATAAGCTTTCTAATGATAGGTGGCACGCCTTAATCCGATCACGGATGAAGAAATTATGGCTAAAACAGTGGCCGGCGACGGACTGGACAGTGTTTTGGCGAGAGAGAAAATAGAGGAAAATGAGAAAAAGGTGAGGGGGAGAGGGTTTAGCCGAGCAAAATGAGGGAGAGAGAGAGAGAGAGAGGCTTTCTTTCAATCTTCTAATTGGTCAAAGGATTAGAATGGTAGGTTAAAAGGTGATTCAATCAATGTCAATGCCTAATACTTTGACACTTATCCTCATGTCAATCAAAGTCTCATCCAATGTCCCTTATTTTTCTTGATTTTCAGCAGCCTATAGGGTATTGTGAATGACCAAAATGCATTTATCCAATTATAAATGCAAGGCCAAGGCATGAGGGGCAAAATGATAATTTTACCCTCAACGTCCGGAACGTCATTTTTTTTATTCAAATTACCTTTGATGAGGTAACGTCTAATTTGATTAGAATGTTGGAATCTTTATTTTTTATTTTTCAATTTTGGGATTTCGTTTCATATCTCAAACCTCGAGGGGCGGAAAATTCGAAATGTCACAGTAAAAATATTTTTTCCGCTCATTCATTTTTATAGTAATACGGACGATCATTTTTAGAAAAATATTTCCTACATCATTCATTTTCTTAAAATAATCGTACGCATATTTTTGTTTCTTTGACACTTCTTTTGTTTTGTATATATGGTTTTTTATTCCTTCAATAAAAACCTTCAGGATTTTTTTGTCCATCTTAAGTTTTCACCTCTTATGAAGTCCAAAATTGAAAAAACACATAAAAAGAAATAGCAAAATGAAAGAACTCTATGTAACCAAAAATAAAGTAAAATTGAGAAATAAAAAATAGGGAATAAGTGCATAGTTCTAAAACTTGTTGCAAAAATATAATTGAGTTCGAAAATTTTCAAAGCTACAGTCAAATCTTTAAAAATTGTCAATTTGACTAATTAAATCTATCCATTAACTCCATTCAGCTAATAAAAGATGTTATTTTTTTTATTTACTTTCATAAGAGCACATAACCCCAACTTTGCGTTGTTTACTATTTTGTTTTAAGATAGATGCCGAAGACCACCGCCGCTAAATATTTTATTAATAATATTTCAAAAGCAGAAATTTTCAACCATTACCAAAAGAATTTTTCTGATCAGAAGTTAATCTAGAGCATACGTATGAAAATTAATTTTTTCTTTTGAGTAGAAGCAGAGAAATCAACTTCTAATTAGAAGTTGATTTATGGTAGAAAATTATTTTCATGCGCCTCCTTAATTTCCCTTAATCCGCAAGAGATCGGATTTAGGATTCACATAGGAGGGGCATTGATTTCCACAAAGTCGAAAAGGTGGGTTGGAACTTTTCGGCGGTGCATGGTGACTAAGTTTTTCGCTTTTTTCGGGTGACCTGATATTTTTGCCGGATGGTGAGAACTCGATTTGCATGAATAAATTTCAACAAAATATTAAAGGACCGGAAATCACAGACATTTTGGTGTATAGGGGGATAGACACCAAATTCACAAATTGGCTTGACTTTTATTCATAAAACAGAAAGAATTCACTTACTTATAAGTATGAAAATAATTTAAAGTCATAGGAAAATAATGGAAAGCCAGACAACTTTAAAAAAAGTATGTTTTTTCTGTAAAAACTATTTTTAATTTGAACAATAGTTATTTGATAAAGTGAATAAGTTGCACTTAATAGTAACGTTTCCAATGAAAAAATAAAGTAAAAATAGAACCGAAATTATATAAATGGCGCATCGTCTTAAAAGAAAAACCAAAAAAAAATCTAAAACTTGTATATTACAGGAGAACTGTTATAGCTTATTTAACTAAATTAATAATTGTATATTAGCTTCAATTTCCTAAAAAGTAAGTTTAGTATGACATATCATACCATATATACTTGTTGAGAATTGTCTATGTTAAATTTAAGTGAACTATTAAAAGAGTAAAATTTACTTATGACTATGTAGCGATTGATCATGTCCCCTGAATACTATAAAAAAAAAATCATGAGAAAGAGAGAGAGGGGGGGAATACTAGAAACAGAAAATGTAAGTCAGATTTATTTCTTTGATGGTGATGATAGTTAAGGCAAATTAGTTCAATCAAAATACAGAGTTTGAGTAAATTGTGGATGAAAATATGTTGGTGTGGAAATTGTTAAGTTATAGCACTTGCTTGCACTTGCGTGATTTGATTTGATTTTGGCTCCTCGATATGTGCCATTATCCTTAACAGAAATATAATTGTCCTTTATATTTTCTCCCATATTCCATATTTTAGATTCTTTTTTAAGAAATTATGATAAAAGAGATATTTCCTTCAAAAGCCGAGATGAAAATATACTTTTATCTCATCAAAGTTAGATTCGACACACGTGCTAAAAGAAATGGAGAATTAATTGCAGCAACAAAATGAAAGTTTGCAGGCTATTTCGTAACGGTTGAAAGTTCCATAGGCAAACATGTATTAACCCAAAGTTCATGGAACTTTTATTTTGTAAATATAGAATTCAACCAAATCTATTTGACCAAAAATTAATAATGTAATTTATTTCTTATTAAGACTTTTTCGAATGAAATACATTCTCGAATAATATATTGTTTTAGTTAAACGATGTGCTATCTTAATTTGACCAAATTTTTAGCTAATAATGAGACAAATGATATAGTTTATAACCCAGCAACAATTCAAATAAATAAATTTATGACTTATTTGAAATATATGTTTATAATTTATATACTTTTATTTGCTTAGTTATAAATAACTTAAGTATAGCTTTTTTTTTTGTCAAACACTTAATTATATAGCTTATATCATATAAAACATGTTCCTTTAGAAGAAAATTATCGTAAACCCATTTATTTTGCAATTGATTTGAATAAATATTCATACGGGAGAAGCCCATAAGCAGGGCTTTGTTTGTTTCATGACCAATGAATGATTCAAATGATATATTTTTAAAAAAATGAGCGCTTTAAAAAATGAATAAACGGAAAAATATTTTCATCATCTACGAAAAAATTATATAAGATTGTATTTGATATTGAAATGACTTTTTATTAGCTAATTATTTTAAGAGATACAAACGAACATTTTTGGTAAAATAGTTTCTCAAATATTATTTTTCATGAAACAAGTAGAGTCAATTAATTATTTTAGTGTCCCACATCTTTTGTTTTTAATGTTCGAATTCAAATAGAATATGGGATAATGGATAAAGAAAGGTGGCCTCGAGATTTAATATAATCATCGCGATTAAATTGTGAACATTGTTAGAATATATTATTTTTGGATATATTCAACTGTGAGCTTTACTAATTGTTACTGTAATTCTAAAAAGATATGAGACTGGATAGTGTAGGTCGAGATAAACATAATCTTTAATGAGGGGATATGTTTCATTCTCTATAAATAAATCTCAAGTCCTCCTCTAAACTTTGATGTCCGCAAAACCTCAGGTAAGGAGTCGTCAAAACGATAAATGATGGGACATCTCATTGAAGCCATGGTTCTTAGATGAGAAGATCTTGTGCATTGGATTATCACAATTCTGCATAAAAAAACGATGAATCCGCAACAAGGTGCAGTTATTCTTTAACTCTCTATGGAGTGGTGATTCGTGTATCTGTACGTGTGTATCTTGAGTCGCTGCATACGGATAAAATATGCAGCATACAAACATATCATTAAAAGAATATAAGCCCCAACGAAGAAATCGACATAACAGTGAATATGAGCCCCAATGAAGAAATCGACATAACATTGAAGTTGAATTACGAAGAGTCAATGGAATTAGAATGCTTCTTTTCTACCTTTTCTACTTTACATATATTTTATCCAGTTTCTTGAATTTAATGGCACATTATGTATGTACGATTCGATAAAACTTTACCGGTCTTTTCTGTGCTCAATGTGTAAGAACCAAATAATATTCATCGACATTCGACACCGACAATAAAAAGTCGAATGGAGACGACTAACACATAAAAGTACATTTTGCCAATTCATGCTCGCACGACACGCGGGTCAAAGAATCAATTCTTACTAATTTTGGTTTCCTTCCTCATGCACAAAATGATATTTCTGGCTAGTC
Organism: Rhodomyrtus tomentosa; assembly: GCA_028455895.1. Lineage (NCBI taxonomy): Eukaryota > Viridiplantae > Streptophyta > Magnoliopsida > Myrtales > Myrtaceae > Rhodomyrtus > Rhodomyrtus tomentosa. Next base: position 24,288,476 of record JAPCWY010000009.1, on the reverse strand, counting down.
CCCACACTTTCATCCCGCTCAACGTGAGCCATTGGACTTGACGAGGTCCAATCCAATCAAGTGACCTATCAGGTCTAATATTTAATTAAATATTTTATGGATCATAAAGTTGTGACATTCAATTGGGTTTCTAGAACCCATATCTGAAGCCTTGATAGACAGTTAAGATTTGACAATTCTATTCTAAGGTTTATCCCATTGCTTTCTCTATATAACATTTGTTTTTATTTTGGGGAGAACGGCTTCCGCTTCTTTTACAAAAATCATTGAGAGAAAAACATACGCCAATAATAATTATTATAGAGGAGAGTGATGAAAATCTATATCCATAAGAAGACATCCTCTCTCTTATCGGATTTATTATTATTATTCGGGTATATTGTATTCATGTGATTGAAAGAAACTATAATATCCGATCTCAAAAAAAGAAAAAAGAAAAAGAATCCCATAGCCTAAGAGCAACATGATGAACACGTCCCATTTCTTTAAGCAATCGGTTCGGCACGCCCACATACAAAAGCCACATCAGACAAAATCTACGATTTGTCCCGTCCCACAACGACATATTTAATGACCTAATCTAATAAATTACGCCCTTTATTTGAGAACCATCTTGATTGGCGATCACACGTCGTGCTGACGTGGCACCTTTAATCATAGTCTCCTTTATTCCCCAGGCCATTCAATTCGCTTGGGGGGGGTGGTGTGCGTCCAAATTCACACAGAAACAATTAACTTTCAGGTTTCCTTGCCTAATCGAACGACCTTTACTGCTGTTGATGGATCCGTGTCGAAACCACTCACGCCTTCCTCTTATTCCCTTTGCTTTTTGAATTCTATCTGTTTGATCAATTTGGCACGTGTCGACCACTCTTGCAAAGACCCCTTTTCACTTTTTTTTTTTTTTTGGGAGTCATCGGCAGATGCTCAAGTGTGTGTGGACAGTACGTGGGAGGTGGGACTTTGACTGCGCTTGCCTTTCGAAATTGGTGGCGGAGGTTCATCCTTGTCGCCTACTCCAATAATTTTGTGTTGTGTTGTGTGGACGGAGGGACTTTGGAAGAGTGTCGGGGGCTGCTTCACGGGTCAATGTGGAGAGACGATGCCTTCACTCTAACTAAGCTCGACCGGACGATTGTAAATTTTTGATTGCATCATAGGGATCAATCGATTGTACGTTCGCTCGCGTTGGCGTAAAATCGAATAGGATTAGACCGTGGATGTGACCCATCTCCGCTAAATGAGTGCTTCGTTTAACTCATGTGTCTTTTTTTTTTCTCCGGGAGACATCGGGTTTTACACTGGGGTAATATAAAGGACAAGCGAGATGTATCCTATGGAGATGCAGGGCTTAGAATGTAAATGCCAAATTTAGTACGTCAAAGGATTACGGCGTGGGGTCAAGTGGGTCATTGGGCTAAAGAGCAGCTAGCTAGATTATGGTAAATATACTAATATCAACACTTTTCTTTATAAAAATCACCAAAAAAAAAATCCTAAACATGTTACAAAAATTATGTATTTGCAGTCCTCAGTTTTTAGTCTTAAACTTTTTACATTTGTGTTAATTCAATCAACCAAACCAATTTCGGCCGGCCGACGCTAACATGGACGACGACGTGACAAATTTTTAATAATATTTTTATATTTGTTGAGCTATTTTTTTTATTTTTTTTTCTTTTTCCTCTAGCCAAGAAGAGAGGGCCGGCAAGGGCAGAGATTTCACCCTCGCAGCCCTCTTCGACGACAATTGGCTGGAGGAGGGAAGAAGAAGAAAAATGTAAAATAAGAGAATAAGAAAAAACAAATAAAAAATATTTTTTTAAAATAAAATAATATTACAAATTACTTTGTCAGCCCCATAGGCGTCCACATCATCATTCGCCTATCAAAATTAGTCGAACGGACTGAATTGACATCAATGTAAAAGCTTTATAACTAAATTTACACAAATACAAAAAAAAATTATGACTGAATTAATATAATTATAATAAATTTAAGACTTTTTTATATATAGTTTTTGCCTTTCTACCCGAAGGGATACTGTCTTTCCTCATCTATGAAAGTGATAACTATTTGGCCCGCTATTCATGAGTTGCAAGTTTTACGTACCCATTCGGCAAGAGAAAGGGATGGTGTTTGGAAATATCAAGGAAGATGCTTCAAAATATTAGGAAGATGCATCATTACATCGTACTCAATCAAGAAACGGTACATTGAGTTATTAGACCTATTAAATAACCCATATTTGATGGGCTGAGTTATTATATTGATTAAATATGTTCATTAAATGTATTATAAATGAGTTTATAATGACAAAACCCATAAATATATGAGTGTTAGATGTGTATATAGTTTGCCAAAATCAAATTCGCCTTTCTAACTCTCTTAACTCACTATGAGAAAATAATGGACTTCTTAGACTGCTGCAAGTTCGTAAAAGTCTTAATGGACCGGCAAGATGGGTCTGACTTCACCCTAATTGAAATAACAAGACGGCTTCTTTTTCTCCATTATTTTTTATTTTTATTAATCTCGTAAGTTTTGCCTCTTAGTTATTGAAGTACATCTTTCCTTGGTTGTATTTGACGTTGTTCAATTTTATGGAGTAATCTAATCTTAGTCCATGTCATTGCAATCCATATTCAACATTAATCATCTTCTTCTATTTTTCACATTCTATTTAACTGAAATTTCAATTTATCCACGTTGTTTGTTGCTGTAATTTTATAAATATGCTACCAAGTTTTGGCTTTATCTTGTTTTTCATTAAAAGGAAAAAAAAACTGAAAAATACTATTCAACGACAAAAGCCGATTCTTTAGCATCTTAAAGTTGAAATAGCTATATTCTCCGGATGACATATACACATGAGAAGATGAAAGTGGGCTAACGACCTTATAGTTGAAATAGCTATTTTCTCTATAATAACATGTACATCTAAAAAGCTTATAGTGGATTTAACGAGATGGATACAAATTTTCATAGGTTTGACTGAATATGAAAGTATTTTAATAAATGGGTCTATGTTCTCATGCGTCGGATACGGATCATGTTAGACATAAACTGTTAAATGGTCAATTTAGATTGGATCATTTTCGAACCAATTTAAATTCAATCGGTCCACCCCATTTCGACAGCCTTATTAGTCATCTGAGCGTATCGTAAAAGTGTCTCGAGTGCACTAATTAACTTACACGAATTTGGATTCCGAACGAATTGACGTTTTTTTTTGACAAGGTTCTCGGTGGGAAATCGATAAAATCTACAGGTCTTTGCTGAACCTTTGGTGGGAGACTCAGAGGGGACTCTGGCGGCTGGCGCGGACCCGGCCGTCGTTTTCGTCGAGATTAACGTTGATGGTTAATGTTTTCCTTTTGGCCATGAGGCAAAGTAAAACAGAAAAGTGGGGAAAAGTTGCGAAATCTGACGGAAACGGAGAAAAAGGACCGGTAGTGGGGCCCATAGCCGCCGTGTGAGACAAAACGAAAGGATGTAAAAGAAGGGCCAACCAGCTCACGCGGGCCCCAGTCGATGGTGGTGGGGTGGGTTTCTTCTCAATCTCACATTTGGCATCTTTTTATCATTTTCCCCCTCTTTTCTTTAATTCCTTTTTGGGAAAAAAGATGTCGGCCTCCAATTTTCTCTGCATAATATATTTATAATATAAATATTATTAAACGATCGTTTTCTGCAGACATATAACAACTTTTTATTTCAACCGTATATCGAAATAGATAACTAGTCACGTAAATCCGTCTTTTTTACACGACTTTATATATATATGCACATACACACATAGATGTAACCATCGCACAACAAGTTTTGTCGGCGTTCGTTTCAAGAAATAGATACTGCTGGGTCCTTTTCTGATAAAAGTTTCTTTCGAATTCGTTGTGAATACAAACCTACGCTAACAATATGGCCTATTTAGCTCGAATTGAAGGTAAGAGTGTAAATGAGATATATATATTTTTTCCTTTAGTGTTTCTTAAATTACACGATAAAAAAAGGAACGAGCATCTTATCAATATCACCAAAAAAAATAAAAAAATAATAAAAATTATGCCCCAAGTGGTGATTTTACGACACTATTCCCTTTGCACGTCGGACAAAGCGCACCCGATTCCCACGACTCTCTTTAGCAATTTCCCTTTTTCACGATTTATTTTGGGAAAGTTCCGATGCGGACTATTTTCAGGAAATTAATCCCCCGGACGTTAGTTGATGGAGAGATCTCGTCCCGCTAGCATAGCATCTTTGGACGTCGCACGACATGTATCCGATCGGGGTCATGTTCAACGGTTGTCTTCTTATTCGAAGAATATCGAGATGGACTTCTTAATGTCCACCCGATGCTGACATGAAAAAAAAAATTAAAAAAAAATCGTCAGCTCGATTATTGAATCCCTTTTTGGATGTATGGACATAAAAAAAAATGAGAAATCAACCTTTAATCACGTCAACAATTTGCCCATTTCCTCCATCCTCCATGCTTGCTCCATATAAACTAATATATACGCACATTCTCGACAAATATTATGTATGCATGTCGATCTAAAATAGGATAGGTAAATTAAATAATTATGGAGAAAATAATCTTCTGCACGTAAAAATATAAAAAAATAAAATTCGCTTGTGGAGAGAATTTTTTCGGTATGAAAAAAGTTTTGGAGGAGACGAGGTTACCCCATTTTTAGGGTAGAAGCTTTTAGTTTCTTCTAAAAATACCATGTGAATTTACGTCCAACCCAATTATGGAATATTGAAGGGAGTCAAAACCTTTTCTTTTTTTTTGGAGAAAAAAAATAGTAGCATTCACGAGACACTAGAAAATAATCTAAAAATTTCGCAAAGTAGGATGAAATTGCTCACAACAAAAAACAAAAGCATTCGTGACGAGAGTAATGATTATAGATATCTTCAAGCTTCGTGTAATGTAATCTTATCGATTATTCTCGTCAGCTCAAACTAAACCTTGACATTCAAAATAATACAATTTTAATACGGAAATCTATCTTTTTTTTCCATGTCCATGAGAAAAATGAGATTATCTATCTATTGTTGACCCGTGCAAATATTCCGAATCGAACGTGCATAAGCGTTTCCAATGTAAGATCGTGTTTTTTTTTTTTTTTTGAAAAGATAGATACACATGGTGATCTAAAAGCATGTATTTCGGGGGAATGCACATCATCAATCAATCGGATGAGAACAAGAAGGGCCGTACGGTCAGCACGACACCCCTGGCAAAACACGAGGGGGGGAATGTAAAAAGACGAGAAAATCCAGGAACGGAAATCAATTGAGACCCCAAACAAGCGAGGGCGTGAACAGGGAGGGGCAAGGAAGTAAATAGAGAATCAAAAAACGCGAAAAATAGGGAAAAGGCGATAAATTACGAGATGCGCCCCTTCCTGATTACACGCGAACGCGTAGACGCCGAGCACACAACCCTCCCCCTATATAATGCACCTCCTCCCCCTTCTCTCCAGCCTCGCGAATACCACAGCACATTAGGCCCGTCAGATTTGCCAATTCCTCCCTCAATCTCCCTCGTCCCTCTCTCCACGCCTGTCGTCCGCCGCCCTCGTTACTGGGGTTTCGTCGCTGCCGACACCGTCGAATCAAGGGGATCTCCGATCAAATCAATCCTAGGCCTTCTTTCCCGCGTCCTGCACGCGAGCTCCGATTCAGATCTGTAAGTTTTCGCCGGTCGATAAGTCCATGGTTTGTCGTCGTCATCTGTTTTGTGCGGTGTCCCTCTTTGGTTTTAGATTGGGGAGTTTTGCTCTTCTTGTTGGTTCCGGTTCCGTGCTGCTCGCCTTCTGGCGAAACGTATCGATATGCCTTTGATGTTTCGAGGGTTTTCGATGTTGCGCATGGCGATAGGCGGAGAATCTTCTGCTTAGGCAAAGCATCTTTTCTCTGCTATGTCGTTTTGATGGCAATTGATTTGTTGTTTCCGTTTCGTCTGTGTCAAGAATTGGAAAAAATTGAGTTTGTTTTTTAATTTTGTTAATTGATGTTTTGCGCAGTTTTCAATTTTGTCCTTCGAATCACATTTTCTTTTGGCTCAATTTGATTGTGAATCTGATAATAAGATATTTCCGATTTGCTCTCGGATCCTGCTTGTCTCGAGAGAATTTTTTTTTTTATTGTCGCCTAATGAATTGAAGATTGTCCTTTCTGCGTTCTAGGGTTGTCTGTTTTTAATTTGATTTGTCATCTTGCTACTTGTTTCCTCGCCTGGTTGTACAATTTGAACCTAGCTCGATGGTCGATCTCAATTAGGTTTAGGTTCATCATTGATCCCTTATGAATGTGAACCTATTGCATGCTCATTCCGTAATCTATGTTATTTGTTTTGAGACTTCTGCTTCCTTATGTTGATGATGGGTTTGTACGGTTGCGTTACTTTTGTGAATTTACCTTCTTGATTTAATTTTGATTGTAGAATCGTCGCTTTCATTGCGGACTGTATCTTTCCTTGTACAGCAAATTTGACCATTAATTTATATGTGCATGATGATGAATGTCAAGCTGTGTGTTTTCGGGAGCTCTCCATTGCTTTGTTTATTTGGTTCATTGGAAGATGCTTACGGTTGTTTCTTTTCTGAACTTTTGGTGTCTAACAAGTACTGATATTTCCTTACCCAAAAAAAAAACAAGTACTGATATGCACATCTGATTGTTTGAGCAGGAAAACTGAATGAACTAATGGAGTCTAAAGGTGGGAAGAAGAAGTCTAGCAGTAGTAAATCCTTATGCTACGAAGCTCCCCTTGGTTACAGCATTGAAGACGTTCGACCACACGGTGGCATCAAGAAGTTCAGATCAGCTGCTTACTCCAACGTATGTTACAATGCTCCTTGATCATTTCTTTTTAGATTGTATTCCTTTGAATTTAGGGCTTTTAAGCTAAATGCTTGTCTGACATCTACCTTCTCATTATGCAGTGCGTGCGCAAGCCATCCTGAGATTCTCCAAGCGTTACTCTTTTAGTTTCTGCAATCTTTTTCAAGTCATAGCTGTAGTTCTGCTTCCTCTGTTTCTTTTCAACTTCTCTCATCCTCTCGTTCTCTCTCACGACTCGTTCTCAATTACTGGTACATTGCTTGCCTTCTGGAAGACGTGATGGCATTGTCAATTTCCGGCATCGGATTTGAAGGTTATGAAAAGAGGCTCGAGCTGACGTTCTATGAGCCTGGAATCTTTGCTGACCCTGAAGGAATGGGTCTCTGCTCATTGTCCAAATCCCAGTTGGATGAGTTTCTGAAGCCAGCTGAGTGCACCATTGTTTCTTCGCTGTCAAATGAATTGGTTGATTCTTACGTGCTTTCGGAGTCTAGCCTCTTTGTGTACCCTTACAAGCTCATCATCAAGACTTGCGGGACAACGAAATTACTTCTTTCCATTCCAGCCATCCTCAAATTGGCTGATTCCCTGTCCCTTTCTGTCAAGTCTGTGAGGTACACTCGTGGGAGCTTTATCTTCCCCGGTGCCCAGCATTTCCCTCACAGGAGCTTCTCGGAGGAAGTAGCTGTCCTTGATAGCTACTTTGGTAACCTTGGTGCTGGCAGCAAGGCATATTTGATGGGCAGTCCTGAAAAGGCTCAGAAATGGCATGTTTATTCTGCTTCTGCTGAGAAGACGAGCCTCTTGCATTCAGTTTTCACTCTGGAAATGTCCATGACTGGTCTAGACAAGAGAAGGGCATCTGTCTTCTTCAAAGAGAACTCGCCTTCTGCTGCAGCTATGACCGTGGAGTCTGGCATTCGAAAGATCCTTCCCGAGTCTGATATCTGCGATTTTGAGTTTGATCCCTGTGGCTACTCCATGAATGCCATTGAAGGGGGTGCAATTTCTACCATCCATGTCACACCAGAAGATGGCTTTAGTTATGCCAGTTTCGAGGCTGTTGGCTATGATTTTGGGGCTGCGAATCTGTCGCAGCTGATCCAGAGGGTTTTGGTCTGCTTCGAGCCGGCTGAGTTCTCCATGGCTCTCCATTACGATTCAGCTGATGAAGATCTGGTGTCGAGGTTCCCTCTTGACCCGAAGGGGTACAGTGCTGGAGAAACGAGTTGTGAGGCGCTTGGAAAAGGTGGTTCTATCATGTACATGAGCTTCGCCAGAGTGGGAAGCTGCGGATCCCCGAGGTCCATCCTGAAGCGCTGTTGGAGCGAGGACGAGAAAGATGAGGAAGTGGAAGAGAAAACAGTCGTATAGAGTAAGTAGTATATGGATGAATAAATGTACTCTGGGTTTGATGTTGGCTCGAGCAACATCGACTCGAGACCGTCGGGTTGTTTCATTTCTTGTTCGTTTTGTCATCTGGAGTCATTGTAGTTGAGTCTCGCAGTCCACCATGGCGTGGCTATTGTGGCAGGGTCAGTGTCATGGTGTGAATTTGTTGCTGTTTGTTGGAAGACCATTCTATGTTTTCTTCATCGAATTCTTGCCTAATCTTCGTCCTCTTCGTCGGATGTGGCTTTTCTTTCCTTGAGCGATACTTCAGTGCAGGCTTCAGTGCGGACTTGTGCTGGCCGACGACTTATCACGTGACAGAATTTATGACGACGTAGAATGTACGGCTACAGCTTTTATGGGCATGCATAAAAGTCGGTTTCGTAGGTACTTCCGAGTTATTAAGAAGTCAAGACTTCACTGAGATAACTACTACCAAAGTACGGAGATTAAGCCATCATCAGTGCCAAAAACTTGACACGCTGTAAATCTCACGGTGCACAAGTTTTTGTAATTCCGAAACACGTGAAAATCTCTTACTACGCAACTGTTACTGCTTACTTTTGCTAATCCAAAACGAACATGCCCTTAAGATATATACTGTTGCAAACTGTCACACGGGAAAAAAAGCTTAGGGTTTGAACAAATACCTTTGTCACTAATTGTGCTAACATGTGTCAATTTAAAGATCATTTCCATCTATTCATTCGAGTCTACTAGCATTTGATGCTACCAAAGACGTGTGTGTCTATATATATGGCAATAGTCCTATCAAATCTTTCAGTTGTTTGTGTCCTACTAAATCTTTCATGGTATTAGGTAGGTAGTCTTGGAATTTGGTAAACTATACCTGTTGATAAAATTTACTATTCGAATACACCACCAGTATCCAACCCCCAAACTAAAGAAGAATACTTCACAGTAATTCAAAATAATTAAGCACTAAATATCTACCAAATCGGATAATTTCTCACGGTGGTTTCGTGATGACATTGCAAAGAAAGGGAAAAAAAAATACTTGTGCAAGAAAGTGAATAATGAATTTCGATGTTCGATTTGACCCAAAAAAAGGAAAAGAATTTCGATGTTCATAGTCTCTAGCTCTCTCTAGTCTCTACTTCTCCGAAACAGAAAAAAAAAATAAAAAAAAGAGAATGGAATGGAGATTTGGGCCTCTCTCTCTCTCAATTACGTGGACGCCAAGGAGATAAATCAGATGGGACGACCCTAACAAACAAACAAACCGCCTCTTGCTTTCCTCAAAACCCAAATCCAAATCCCTCGTCAAATGGCAACAATTTTGGGTTCCCACAGACCCGGCGGGGATCGCTCGTTCCCTTCTCGCCACGTGGCGCGCACGTGTCGAGCGGACAGAGGGGGGTCCTTGCGGCTATAAGGTCACTCCCGCTATCGACACAACCATTCATCAACCAAAATCGAGCTATCGAGTGTGAGCAAAGGAAGCTGAAACTTGTGCATCTCGGCGAGTGCGTGTTCAAGAGGAAGCAAACAAAGAGGAAATGGACAACTCTAAGATGGGCTTCAGCGCAGGGCAGGCCAAGGGCCAAGCCCAGGTCCAGCTTTTCCCCTCTGATCGATTTACCTCTTTCAACAGTTTTTTTACTCTAGTCATACGATACATTCAGTTGTGGTGTGCCGCCGCATGCAACTTCTAAAATGTGTGTGTGATGGTGAATGTGATTCAGGAAAAGACCAGCCAGATGATGGACAAGGCCGCCAGCACTGCTCAATCCGCAAGGGACTCCATGCAAGAGGTTCTTTTTTGTTCATCTAATAATTTTCCTTTCCTTTCCTTTCCTTTCCATTCCTGTTCTCTTTTCTTTGTGAACGATCGACGGTCCATAGCTGGATGTGTCGAGTGATCGACGAGCGCCGTGTAATCCGGGGCGACCTCGGGGTCTTGATCTCGCTCGTGTGTCTGCGCAGGCCGGTCAGCAGGTGAAGGCCAAGGCACAGGGTGCTGCTGAAGCGGTGAAGAATGCCACGGGGATGAACAATTGAAGGGGCTACGGTAGGGGATGAACGAATAAATAAAGCTCTGATCATCTTGTTGTTGTGTCGGGAGCTTATTATGACGGCGGTTCTTTTTGGCTTTTTTCGTTAGTTGTTTTCTTTGTTTCTTGGTTGAGTGAAGACGGCAACTCTCTGCGTTTGAGAATGTTGTGTCCTCTCTCTCTCTCTCTCTCTCTCTCTCTCTCTCTCTCTCTCTCTCTCTCCCTCGTGATGCTATTCTGATTTTGCACTCTCTCTCTCTCTCTCTCTCTCTCTCGCTATTTACTAGCCAATCTAAAAGTTTTTTTTTTTGGGTTGTCAGAAAACCAATCTTAAAGATCATTCCTATAATTATGAGGGAAAATTCCAAATAATTAAAACGTCTGATATAATATTTAATATTGACTTATTTACTTCAGGCACTTAATTTTAGTGGTCATTTCTGGCCCTTTATCGGAAATAACTTAAATTTTAAAGGAAATGACCTCACCCTAATTTCTTATTTGGAATTTTCTCAAATTATTAATTGCCAAACATGATGTCGGCATCGCATCTGCAAATGATCGGACGAGGAATTTTTTCCGTTTCTGTGAAACCCCAAGTTTGAGAATAACATACTTTTTTAAAGGGCACAATTTCATGCTTATGTATTTCTCTGTGTACTATAAACATAAACCAGAATGTATTATAAGTGAACAACCTCCATTATTTCCCCAGACGCATTTGAAATTAAGTGACGCGACTTCTATTCTTCTTCAATTTGGAAGAATTTTAAGTCAAAATTACTTGGAAGAGTTTGGAAATGCTTTCAACTTAAAAAGCAACACCATGAAGTTGCTGGCGAGTCTCACTAGGAGACTAAATTTCCTTATATTTTTGGGAGTGTGATGCCGCTAAAATTAATTTGAAGAATTCTCTTGCCGGGAGATAAATTCTGTAAGAGATAATTCATTTCACAATCTTTTATGTTGGGTTGGGTGTATAGCTTCTTTGTAGGGTTGAGATATTATTTTCCTAGAAGTTGTACGATGAAACATTGTGGTAGTTATTCAGTGTAATCGGGTGTTAGAAAACACCGATAAGGATGTTCAAGTGGCTCAATTGTGATTGTATCCACTGTTGTATGGAATACTTTATTACTTTCTCCATGGACACAACTTAACACGACTGAGCGACTTAAAATCCCAAAATTCATTATTTATTTTGTGAATATCAACTTAGGTAAGTTATCACATAATTGCTTGTGCTGGTTGTTTTGGCTAGTTGTGCCCGATTTGACGGTGGCGATGGCATAGGAATGAGTCACCGTAGCAACAATGCGGGCGGCAACAGCTTAACAGTGGCTGTCGGAACGGTGTCCCTATCCCTCGCCCCATTCGTGCAATTTTTTCCCCCTTTTTTGGTTTTTACATTTTTCTTTTTGGCCTTTCTTTCCTTTTCTTTTATTAAACTTGAAAAGATTAATGGAAATCTAGAAGTAATTATAATAGACAAGTAAAATAATTTTAAATAATTCATTTTTCGCTAAATTAATAAAGTCTTAAGTTGTGTATATTTCACGGAAAATTTCATGTTAAAGGAAAATACTTTTTCAAAAATACTTTTTTAGGAAAATAGTTAATTTCATTTATTTGATAATATGTGACCGAAGATATTTCTGATACTTGGATCTCATTTGAAAAATAATTTTAATCTCATGATTCTATAGGAGGGAAAAAATCAAAATTTTAGATTAATTATATATACATATATAAATATTTCATGTTATTCATTTTTATTCATTTTTTTTTATTTTCTTCCTTCCTATGTCATTGTTGTGACATCCTCCACCATGACTGATTGTTAGTTACCACGAGCAACCTTGAGGCTCGTTGGGCAACCGGCCATAGCCGAGGCCTGACAACTGGTGGAGGAAAAAGAAAAAGAAAAGAAAAAGAAAAAGAAAAAGAAAATAACATAATATAATAAAAATATAAATTAAAATTAAAATATCAAAATATTAAAAAATTATCAAGTTCGAGAGAAACAATTTCGAAAAGTATTTTCATCTCTTTAGATTTAGAAATCCACTTTCTTAATTTTGTGCATGAATTTTCTTAGTGTTTAGTTACTACTTATAAGCTTACACCTGCTCTTACATTAAAAAAGAAATTTCCGATGTCCGACTGCTTGAATCAAAACCTTTTTTTTTCTTATGATTGGAGGGAAGGATCGCTCTTAAATGCAACCTTTATCAACTATAAAATACTATTCGATGCACTTGGATACTTCCATCCGTCTATGCAGGGTAGTGTAGCAAAGGGAACTAAAAAACAAGAGCGCCCTTAAGTCTTAGGAAAAGTGTTCGCTCTCGACCTATTAGTTGGCTTAAATTAGCCAATATAAGCTAGGATGGTCTCGAACCTATGAATCTGACAGTGCTTCCCGAGCTTGAGGGATGAGGTGTGCGAGCAGAATTATTAAAAAAATGTCAGAGAAATTTTTGTAGCTAGATTAATGCCATCAAATACTATGTATAATACAACTATATTACGTGTGATCTCATATTGTAATACTTTAGGTGTTAACCAGACTATTGACATTAAATCGAAACCAGAGTTGCCAACGACACTCTGTCTTGTGTGTTAAGAGAAAGTCTTCCTCACAACTCTTCTTTTCTCCATTCACTCCTCTCCTTTAGGTCTTTCACCTATAAGATCTGTCACGCCCCGCACCCTGGGCACGGGCGCACGACTCTCTGCGAGCAAACTCTCGACTCTCGTGTCCCAGGAATCACTTACCGAGAGATGCGTATTGTAATCAAGCATGCGGAAATGTAACCCATATGATACCTCTCTACAATAATAAAAGGAAACTTGGGTAACGAGAACATAACACACACACACACACACACATATACGCATGCGTCACATGAGTTCGTACAAAAGCGCAGGTGAGCTACTCCTGCAAATAGGTCGGGGTAACGGGACCGAAACAAAAGACAACCCTATCAAGTCCCCAAAAGAAACTGGCCTGCGAGATCATCACCAAAAGACTACATAGTACGTTAGGAAACCCCTAGGTCGAGCTGCTGGAATCGTCCGTCTGCTCAGCATCCTCAGTAGGCTCGTATTCTGAGAAAGTCTTGGAGCGTACATCAATCGTGTCCTCCATCGTCTCGTCCTCTACTTGCTCCTCCGGCTTATCCTCTGAAGCATCAGTCTCTATCACGTCAACAGTGTCCTCTAGGGTCGGGGTCCTCTCAAGCATGTTCCTCGAACTAGAAACGGATACCTCAACCTCTACAGAATCCCAAGTGGGATGACACCAGCTAGGAATAGCTCCACAAGGTACCTCTGTAGCCTTCAGCGGACCAGTGGTAACCTCGCCTACTCTACGGAACCACGCCTCAAACCTATGCGGTTTCCAGTCCTTACCGCCCTCCTCGACCCAAACTACTATACACTTCCTAACGTAGATGGTACTCCTATTATCCAGAAACTCATCAAAATATGATGTCATCTCCTTTGGGTCGCCCAATCGAGTCGGCAACATCCTCAAGGCTTAGAGTATGAAAAGGTGGTCCCACGACGGGGTGAGATTGACAACTCAGTAAGACAAGCCCTAACCCTAGGTCAGGCTGATAGTACGCCTAGATGAATGCAAATAATAAACAATAATATACACTCAACAATACAAGGCACTCATCAGTCAAATATGTCACAATGATGCAAGCGATCATCAATGTGACATTTTGATTTTTTTGTCATTTCGAGACTTATTAATGAGAATGTATCTAATGGTGTCTTTCAGTCATATCTCGCTCGGATTTGATCAATCTCGAGTTAATTGACCAAAAGGGAAAGACTAAAGCGAGATAAGGTATGTGGACCTAGGGAACTCAAATAGGAAATGACATTTTGACCATAAGAATCGTCGAGGGGACATTTAGAGCCATAAAAGGCTGATCTAAGAACGATTAAGGAATGCATTGCTAGTGTTATACTATTGGAGCGCGGGTGATGCCGCTTAACCAATGTATAATTTACAAAATTTTTCTAAATCGAACGGTGACAATCGAGATCGTCGAAGCTAGTAATAGACCATCGCAATTACATGACAACCAAAGTCGCCATGATTTGACGAGCTCTAAGTGCGATATAAATCACAAAGTCGATACGCGTAACGTCTGCAAAAGCTGCCCGTCAGTTCGGGATAGGCTAGAATCACATTGGATAGAGAAAGGATTCAGAAACGAGTTTCGAAATTAGAAAATAGAGAATCAAGAATTTCAACATTGTAATTGGATTGGCCGTCGCCTTATCGAAGAAAATTTAAAATAAAAAAAACGACGTTTAAGACGTTGATGGTAAAATTACCATTTTGCCCCTCAAGCCTTAGCCTTGCCTTTATAAGTAACAAGGGCATTTTTGGTCATTGACACCCCACTATAGCTGCCGAAAATTGGAGAAATTGGCGGCCATTGGATGAAACATTGATTGACACATGGACAAGTGTCAAAGGATTATACATTAATATTGATGGGGGCACTTTTAACCTACCATTCAACTTTTTTGACCCTTGAAAATGTGTATATCCCACTCTCTCTCTCCCTCTTCAACCGAGCATCACCATCATCTACCCATCTTCTTCTTCTTCTTCTTTTTCACGCCAAGAAGCTGTACTGCCCAACCAGCCACTGTCCGCCTGTTTGCCGCCGTCGACTGCCACTCCCGGTGACATCCAGCCGCCGAGCCGACCACCAGCTCCTTTCTCATCCTATTGCCGACCACCTTCAAGTGGAATCAAATCATTTGACTCAGTGAGGAGCTCCGGCCAGCCATTCTCCTGGAAGTCGACGGAAATCATCGCAGCTGGAGGTAAGCTGCTGTTTAGACTCCGTAGGACCTCGAATCCTTTGAATCTTTAGGCTAAATTTTATGAAAATCTAGAGGACATGTAGACTGAGCTGTGGTAAAAGTTTATATGAATTTGATGGATTTTTGACCCCGAATGGGTCTTGTGTTTGAGGGTAAAAAACTGACCGGTTGAGGACTTGGAGGAACCGGTGTTGTTCGTGGACTTTCTGGCATCGCCTTGACTTCAAAATTTCGGTGAGGCTCTCTAACATCTAGAACTACATATTAGCAAGTAGATTAGTGGATAAATTGAGGATTTAAGTTAGTTTAAGGGCTGATTAGTTGAGATATGCACAGAACCGAAAATGCCCTATTTCGGTTTTGTGCATATCGAATCTGTGGGAGGCTATTAGGAGTTTAATTGAGCTCCAAATTCATTGTTGAGACGTATTAGGATGTCGAGGAATATGTCATTGAGGTTTATGCTTCATGGATTGGTGAATTGAGTAAGAAAATTGACGATTGGATGAATTTCCTTAGGTTGTACGGCTGACTTATTCTTGGACCATTAGAACCGAGTGATTGAAGTGCTTGGAAGAAGAATTTTATTGAATTAAGCTTGAGGTAAGAGGTTTCTAACCCTTAGATAGGAGGATTGGACTCGATTGGGTGAATTGAGTGCGAATTTGATTGGTTCTTGGAAGATTATAACGTGATTGCTCAATGTACGTCCTAGAGAGATATAGATGATTTGAATGCTTGACAATGCTTGTGCCATAAATTGATTGTCACATTTGAATGTCGAATTTAATTGTCTCACGTGCCATTGATGTGTTGCTCGTTGCATGAGTTTGCAATTGATCATGTGTTATGAATTGAAGTGAGCATTTGGCATGTCTGAGAAATTATGACATCTTGAGGGTTGAGATGCGGGGTTGTGTGGATGGATACCTTGAGGCGTATGAGACGCGGGGTAGAGATAGCCATGGTCTTGATGCGTTGAAACACGGGACGAAGTTTGAGATGTGTCGACACGGGCCTGGAATGGGATTGAAAACCTGATGCATTTACGCGGGTTTGTCAATGAGACGGTCTGAGGCGTATTTACGCGGACAAAGCCTGAGACGTTCTAAACGCGAATGTGAAGATGAGGAGGATCGGAAGGGTGGAAAGTGTGATTTGGCATGGCAATGTGTGTTCAATTCCAATGATGTGATATGGTGCCATGATTGCATGCTTGACACTCGTTTGTATCCGCATATTATCTAATGACTGTTGAATGCCTCGTTTTACTGCATGTATGTTATGTCCTTGATTGCATTCACCTGAGTGTACGGTTAACCTAACCCAGGGTTAGGACCTGCCTTACTGAGATATAAATTCACCCCATTATGGGACCCCATTTTCAGATCCTAGGCCGTGAAAATGTGGCCAATCAGATTTGGTGACCCGAAAAAGATGTTCGCTTATTTTGATGAGTTTCCAAACGGAAAGGGAACCGTATATGTTAAGAAGTGCACGGTAGTCTGGGTTGATGAGGGTGCAAAGAACTGGAAGCCTCATAGGTTTGAGACTTAGTTTAGGAGGGCAGGAGAAGTCACTACGGGACCACTGAAGCCTATTGAGGTACCTCGTGGGGTAATCCCTAGTTGGTGTCATTTCGCTCGGGATTCTATGAAAGCTGAGGGGTCAGCAGCTGGCTCAAGGAACATCCTCGAGAAGACTCTAACCTTGGAGGACACCGACGAGGTCATCGAGATCGAGGCTATCGAGGACAATCAGGTGGAGCAGTCTGCTGATGAGACGATGAAGGACACAGTGGAGGTTTGCTCGGAGACTTTCTCGAAGTACGAGCCTACTGAAGATGTTGAGGAGACGGACGACTTTAGCAGCTCGACTTAGGAGTTCCTGTTTTCTAGTATGATATTTTGATTATGGCCTCGAGGCTCTGTTTCTTTTGGAGATGTTAGTGGTTGTCTTATGAGTCAGTCTTACCACCCCTACCGATCAGCAAGATTTGTTTACCCGCCCTTTTGTATGAACCCTTGGTGATGTATATGGATGATCTCGTTATCCTGGCCCCATCTATTATTGTACGGAGGAGTTTATATATTATCGCTTCTGCATGCTATCGATATTATGCATCTCTCGATATAGGTGAATCCTAGGACGTATCGAGAGAGTTTGTGCTTGCAGGGAATTGCGCGCTCGTGCCCGAGGCGCGGGGCGTGACAATCAATCACACAAACAGGGCATAATAAATTGTCAATCGAGTCAGGCATAGCGTACAAATTCAAGTCGCACGTTCCTTCATTTCGAACTTTCTCAAGAATAACGCCCGCGTTTAAAACGCCTTAAGCTCGGTCCGCGTCAATACGCCTCAGACCATCAGATTGGTAAACCCGCGTAGATGCATCAGGTTTTCAAATGCCATTCCAGGCTTGTGTCGACACATAAAAATCTCGTCTTGCGTCTCAATGCATTAGGACATTAGCCATTTCAATCTCTCGTCTCAACACCTTAGGGTATCAATCCACATAACCCCGCGTCTCAACGCCTCAGGGTATCACAAGTTTCCAAGCATGCCAAATATCATTTCAATTCAAACTTTATGATCAAGTACAGGCTCACACAACGAGCTAAGTATCTACGGCACGCAAGGCAATCAATTTTATCACTCACAAGAGACAATCAATTCATGTCGTATACATTTGGCAAGCATTCAAGCAATCTTCAATCCACCATGACGAACATTGGATAACCACGCCGTAACTTTCAATAACTAACTCAATTCACACCCAAATCATCCGGTCGAGTCCAATCTTCCTAGCAAAGGTTTAGGAACTCCTTACCTTAAGCTTAAATCAACAAAATCCTCCTCCAAGCACTTCGAAGGTTCGGCCCCTAAAGAGTCCAAAACAGCGCAGTTAGCACCTAATACAAATTTCATCCATTTCATCAATTTTTCTTCGCCCAATCATCAAACCACCAAGTGTAAACCTCGATAACATATCCATCGACATTCTAATACGTCTCAACAAAGAATTTTAAGCTCGATTCCACCATGAACAACCTAAAGTTTCGGCATACACAGAATCGAAATAGGGCATTTTCGGTTCTGTGTAGTGCCCAACTAATCAATCCTTAAACTACTCTTAAACCTTAATTTATCCACTAATCTACTTGCTAACATATATTTTTAGGTGTTGGGAAACCTCACCGAAAATTTGAAGTCAAGGTGACACCGAATGGTCCACGAACGACGCTGGTTCTTCCAAGTTCTCTACCGGTTAGATTCTGTCCTTTAATCACAACACCAATTTGGTGCCAAAAATCCATCAAACTCAGCCTAATTTTTCACCACAACTCAGTATATGAATACCCTAGATGTCTACAAAAATTGACCGCAAGATTGAAGCGAGTCGAAGTCCTACGGAGCTCAAACAGCGACATACCTCCAGTTGAGACGTAATTCGTTGACTTTGGGGAAACGACTGGCCGGAGCTCTACCGGTGGCCAAACGCCGAACTACCACTTGAAGGTGGTCGGCAAGAGAATGGGGTTGGAGCTGGTGGTTGGCATGGAGGCTGGAGTTCGCCGAAAGTGGAGCTTGACGGTGGCGAAGCGGCGGACAGAACCTGGTCGGCTGGCGGTGTTCTCGGCTGAAGAAGATGAACGAATAAGAAGATGAAGAAGACGCTGGTGAAGGGGGGTTCGGCTGAATGAGAAGAGTGAGGGTGTATATATTAATTTGGAGAGTCAAACTACCAAGAATGGTAGGTTAAAAGTTAAACAATTAATGCCAACTCTCCCTCCATTGACACTTGTCCACAAGTCCATCAATTTTTCATCCAAGGGCTGTCATTCCTCATCATTTTTAGCAGCTAGGGGTGTGTGGTCAATGACCAAAATACCCTTATCCATTTATTAAGGCAAGACTAAGGCTTGAGGGGCAAAATGGTAATTTCACTCTCGACGTCTGGAACATTGTTTTTTCAACTCAAATTTCCTTCGATGATGCGTCGTCCAATCCGATTATAATGTTGTAATTCTTGATTTTTCATTTTCTAGTTTCGAGACTCGTCTCTGATTTATTTCTCTGTCAAATGTGATTTTAGCCTATCCCGAACTGACGGGCGGTTGCAGACGTTAGGTGTATCGACTCTATGATTCATATCACACTTAGGGATCATCAGTTCATTGTGACTTTGGTTGTCATGCAATTGCAAATGTCTATTACTAGTTCTGGCGGTTTCAATCTTCATCGTTCGATTTAGGAAAATTTTACAAATTATACATTGGTTAAGCGGCATCACCTGCGCTCCAATCGTATAACGCTAGCAATGTATTCCTTAATCGTTCTTAAATCAGCTTTTTATGGCTCTAAATGTTCCATCGACAATCCTTATGGTCAAAGTGTTATTTCCTATTTGAGTTCCCAAGGTCTACGTACCTTGTCTTGCGTTAGCCTTTCCCTTTTGGTCAGTTAACTCGAGATTGATTAGATCCGAGCGAGATATGACTGAAATACATCGTTAGAATATTCTCATTAATAAGTCTTGAAAAGACAGGAAAAATCAGAATGTCATAAGATCAACCACTTAACAAAGAAAACAGTTTGAAAATACAGCACCGAGGATGTTCGTTTTACCAAACCGCTAAAAAGGGGAATATATTAAGTTACCATTGTAAAGTATTGCGTTGCAAGTATATAATAGAGAGAGATTAAGTAGAGAAAAAAGATAAACTCAAAAAATAGTAATGAAAGCCAGAGGAGATTTTTTTTTTTCAACTTCACCAAAATGACCAAAACTAAGCTCCTATTTATAGGAGAACAAGGATGCATTTATCATCAATATGAATGTATTGAATAAATACATATATTGGATAGCGAGATGAACATGCATTGGATAGGAAGATGTACTTAGAATGTAGAATGCAAATATACCATAATATGTACATTAAATAGGATGAATATAATGAATATTCATTCATATATTTCATAACAGGTACGACCTAATTGAAATTACTTACCATATTTTTTTTCTTTGTTGTTCATCTCTTCTTTTTTGACTGCACTGATGACCAGTTATTTTTGGTATTTACATAATGAAATAACTCATAGTGGCACTCTCTGGTCCATTAAACCAACTCCAACCATGTTTGAATAATTTTGGAGAATTATTTTTCAAATAAATTCTTTCTCTCAAATAAATGGATTGTTGAACCGTTGAAAGGAAAACTACATCGTTTTGTTGGCGTAATAGCGAAAGGAATTCTGGAATCCACTGGCATAGATGGGATGTATTGAAAGAAAGGAAGGACATGGGGGCTTGGGTTTTAGGGACCTACCATATTTCAACAAAGCCATGCTAGGCAAACAAGCATGGAGAATTTTCCAAAACCAGAACTCTTTGTGGTGTAGAGTCTTAGAGGAAGTATACCATCCAAATAAGACTTTCCTTCAAGTGGGAAGAGGCCTTATATCGTCTTGGGGATGGCAGAGCATACTATATGGTAGAGAAACATTATCTGAGTCTGTAAGATGGCTGATTGGAAATGGAGATGAAGTATGCATAAGAGAGGACCGTTGGCTGAGTAGGGGTATTATAGGAGGTCCGCAAATAGGAATGAACCCATCAGAGTTGCAACACTAATTTCTAAACAGAATGCACAGTGGGATGAACCAAAACTTAGACAATTATTTGATGACGAGATTGTTGAAGAGATTTTGTCCTAGCCTAAGGGAAAAACAAACTTATTTGCACTAGAAGACTGTCGCGACCTGTTTTTCTTATGGAAAAATGGGCTAATGGATTACCGATCGAGCCCCCACTCTGCAATGTGGATCACGGGCCTTGATCGGCGCGGGCCCTCTCAAATCCATACCAAATCGCGGTGGGAGTAAATTTGAAGGGTTTTTCGACAATAAGAGTCGATCAGGTTCGACCTTGGTGTGGTCGTGATGGCATGTGCTATGTGTGCACGCATTTGGAGTCGTCACCGGTCCTTCTTGGAAGGTGAACCGTAAAGCTCACTAATCGATTGGGAGAGATCGATCATTTTTTCGGAACTAGAGATTTTAGGTTCGGGGACTTAGTTACGTTGGCGTCATTACCAATGCCATTTTGATTCCTAACGTTAGTGATTTTCCTAACTAAGATTTCATGCAGGCGCAATTTTGGGTGAGGTAAGTCTGATTCAGGAGTTTCATGCATATTGGAAAACTAGTCCTATCATTCACAATCAATATAAGGAAAGCCAAATTAAGTGCGTAAATGAACCACGTCAATGCACATCAATTCAAATTAAGGGCCTCCTAATATGGCCTTAAAGGTTTAGAGAAAGTGTGATTTAGGGTTGGTGTAAAATGGGAAGATTTAGAGATAATTTTTCAGAAGGGTGAAATCGTCACTTTTGGGAGGTTCATGTGTCGAATGTCCAAAATAGATCATGGCCAGTTGATTGTGGCCATTTCCTATTTTGAAATTTTTTGGACTTTTCATCAAGTTTTGGAAGACGATTTGCCAAAAGGGCAAAATTATCATTTTTGAAGGATCGGGATTCGAAAGACCCAAATTAGGTAACGGCCAGTTTGATTATGGCCAATCCCTATTTTCTGGGATTTCTTGGGAATTTCATGAATTTCTTCAATTTTTGGAAGCCAATTTGTCCAAAGGGCAAATCGTCATTTTGGAAGGATCGGGGTTCGAAAGACCCAAAAATAGGACATGGCCAGTTGATTGTGATCATTTCCTATTTTCTGGAATTTTTTTGGAGATTTTATGAATTTCTTCAATTTTTAGAAGACGATTTGTCAAAAGGGCAAAATTGTCATTTTGGGAGGTCAGGGTTTGAAAGACCCAAAATAGGTCATGGTCGGTTGATTATGGTCATTTGTTATTTTGGATTTTTTTTTGGGATTCTTATGAATTTATTCAATTTTTGGAAGACGATTTGCCGAAAGGGGAAAATCGTCATTTTGGAAGGATTGGGGGTTTCAAAGACCCAAAAATAGCTCATGACCAATTGATTGTAACCATTTCATATTTTCTGGAATTTTTTGGGAATTTTCTAAATTTCTTTAATTATTGAAAGACGATTTGCCAAAAGGGCAAAATCGTTATTTTGAAAGGATTGGGGGTTTGAAAGGCCCAAAATAGATCATGGCCAATTGATTGTGACCGTTTCCTATTTTCTGAATTTTTCTTGGATTTTTTTTCAAAATTTTCTGAATTTTTTGAATATTTTTTTTATGAATGTTCTATTTTTAAATATAATTCTTGAATTTATTTTATTTTTTTATATTTTTATTAATTAAGAATAATTTTCGGACCGGGTCAAACCCGGCCCGCGTCTCTCGAGCCCCCGGCCCGACCGTACAGTTTGAAAACAGGTATAAAACGACGCCATTTTGAATTTTTTGAATTTTTGAATTTTTATTATTTTTTAATAATATCCGAAACTTGCTTAGGGGAAAGCAATAAAACAAGATTTAATGGAGTGGGAAATAAATTAGCGTACGGTTTATCTTAGGACGGAATGGAGGAATTCTATTAGTGTTGTAGGGGGGTAGTGTATAGATATATAGATATATATATACTTATTTATTTTTACACATTTATCTCTTTTCTCTCCCTTGATTTTGCTTTTATTTTTATAATTCTTTGAGGTTCATCGACCGCCAACCTCAACTAATTTGGGATAAATGTGTTGTTGATGTTGATGTTTTAATAATATCCGAAAATCTCGATCGGACGTCCCACGGTGTGCCATGTAGCCTCTTGTCAACCACCAGATCCCTTTTTTTATTTTTTGAATTATATATATTTGTGAATTTTGAAAAGGTCGGATCGTGACACGTGGCCAATCCACGGCCATCCGATCAGGCAAGTTTTTATATATAATTTCAAAAATCCTCAATCAAATGCTCTAGAACGCGCCACAAGGCTTTCCTTGGTGCGTCTGATCTAGGTTTAATTGATGGTATTAAAAAAAGCCTAGATGTAACGGATCTCCAAGTACCACTTGGCGTCATATTGGTTTGTTTTTATTTCCGAAAATCAATTAATACATTAAAGAAATTGTATATATTTTTTGAAAATCGTAGATCGCGACATGTGGCAAAACCACAGCCGTCCGATCATGAACAATGTCGATTCCTGTGGCCATTTTTGAGATTTTTTGTTACCAAACTCAATTCCAATCATTCAAGCAACATCCAAAGGGGTATTAGAGGCTTACCTGAGCTCCATTAGAGCTTGGCGACCGTCATTCATGCCAGTATGAGGTCTTGGCTCGGGTTAAGATTGGGGAACTCCAACCATCGTTTTCTGACGAGATTCGATTCAAAACAACGGCATATAGAGGCTTAGAGTCGATTCTAGTGTATATTAGAGACGAAAACATGCGCAGCAAGTTTAGAAATGACATGGCTGTAGGCTAATATACATGAAATGGATCGACACACATTTTGTCGAACGGTTGGCGTGCGCGAAGAAATCGATATTCAGACGAGGATCGAGGAGCATATCGACTAAAGCGAAGCAAAAAGACACTCAAGCATGGCTACTGGAACGTAAATAGACGTTAGCATACAGTCAGTTTGGCTCCGTTTGGCCGTAAGCTAAATGGAGCCAAACTTACAGTAATACAAATGGCGCCGGAAGCAGGGGAAAACAGGGAAGTCTACGACCGAGGGGTTAACTGACCTTTTTCGCGACGCTGGCGACGACTAAGGATTCGAGGATGATGAGTTTGTAGGCCTAGGACCTCGCGACGCTCGACCAAGCTTCCTCACAGCTAGAAATCTCCTTTACCACTTTCTCTTTCTTTTTTTGAGAATCGAGATCTCCCCTCCTTTTCTCTCAATCGACCGGCCTACTTATAGCCAAAACCGTTGGGGATGTCTAGAGGACGATCACACACTCATCATGCTCTGAAAAAGGACTGTCCTTCTTGATTTTTTTGTTGCCGACGCATACCGATCTCCCTCTATTTTTCTATCGATTTGTCCCCTGCTTCTCTATTCTGTACGTGAGAGAGAGCAAATGTTGCAGACCCGATTCGATCGGGTCGGGTCGGGTTCAACCCGGTCGACCTAGTTCTTAATTTTTCGTCAAATTGCGCCTTAAATTGACCATTTTTCATGAAATTGATGCCAAAATCGGATTGCTCAACATGTTTTCCATCTAAAATGGATATTTTCACGAATAAATGAATTCGAATTTAGTGAAAACCCCAAATTGCATTTAGGATCTGAAAATGATTTCTACTTAATTAAGGGCTTAAATGATCAAATCAGTCCAAATTGAGGCCACCAACGAGTTTGGGACGACGAAAAATATAAGGTAGAGGTGTTTGATTTTTATCAATGTCCCTAAAGAGAATTTAATTTTGAAATTCGTGAAACTGGTGATTAAATTGAAAAAAAATTGTGCAATTATGCCATTTAGGTTAAAATTGATCAAATTGAAGGGTGGATTAACACAATTTCACTTCAAGGTTCTTGATATCAATGTCATGGCATATTGAAAGCAAAAATTAGAAATTAAAATAATCAAAAGGGATTTTTTTTTTTTTTATGTTCGATTCGGGTTTATGTTTATGAAGGAACATAGTGGCCCAATTCAAACTTTAGAGATTTAAAATGATCAACTTGAAGAGGGAATTAAAATAAAATTACATACTATTTTTGTGCATTTTTCTAACCACGAATGGTATTTTTTCTTATTTTTGGGTATTTTATATTTAAATAAATTAGAAAAAATAATAAAAATTACGAGAAATATTTTTTGTTCAAAAATGAATCCCAAGGCTAGGTCAAGGCTTCCAAAGTTGATTTTGTAATTTTATGATTTTTTTCTATTTTAAACTAATTTTAGGAATAAAGATGAAGTAAAAGATAATTAAAAATCGGGTGTCAACCGCTACCCTTTTTGAGAGTGAGCTCGTTAAAGATTGCTCTCAAAGAAAAAATGACACCTAAGTCTTAATCGACTCAACTGGAAAAGGAGAAATGCCATGACATCAGATTTTCAAACCTTTCGATGAAAGATCAAATCAGTCCTCGGTTTGCCTTGCAACTTGAATATGGGCTGGAGAGAGAGGTTTGCCTGGAACTCACCTGTCGGATGCTGTGCTTACGGAATTTGAGTGTTTGTCATTATGCTCATGGGGTGTCGATATCGTGGGCTCAGCTCCTTTTGTTTTTTTGGTAGCCTCCTATCAACTACACTAGACTCGTTTCTTCGTAACTTCTCATCCGCTATACCTGACCTTTATTTTTCCTTTCATAACTTCATATCCGTTATGCCATGTTTGTGGTGACCCTACAGATTAGAGATTAACCATTTGGGTTCATTCTTATTGATTGAGGCATGACCTTTGGATTTCGCTCTTATGGTTTGAGACATGACCATTGGAGTTCGCTCTTATGGTTAGAGACATGACTTTTCGGGTTCGCTCTTATGGTTTGAGACATTACCGTTAGGGTTCGCTCTTATGATTTGGGACATGACCGTTTGAATTCGCTCTTATGGATTGAGACATGACTTTTTGGGTTCGTGCTTTTGAAATGACAAGAGAGGTTTAACTCGAATCTTGAGTCGGCTTCAAGGCACTTGTATATTTTAAGGGAGTCCCATAACGCTGATTAGCGGGGTCAAAGGGGATTTCTTCTGATTTTAAAGGTTTTTTTCTTATTGTTTTTTTAAGGATTCCCATAACAAGGATTCTCCACGTCAGAAGGGATTTTCTCTTGTTTTGGAAATGATTCCCATGATGAGGGTTTTTCACGTCAGAGGAGACTTTCTTGATTTTTAAAAGGGTTTTTCTTGATTTTTAAAAGAATTCCCATGACGATGGTTCTCCACGTCAGATGGGATTTTCTTGATTTGATTTTGAAAAGGGGTTCCCATGACAAGCAAATGAGATTTTTTCTTTGATTTTGAAAAGGTTTCCCATGACGATAACTCCTGTTGTCAGTGGGGATTTTCTCTTATTTTGAAAGGGTTTCCCAATGACGATGACTCGTGACGTCAGCGGAGATTTTCTCTGATTTTGAAACGGTTTTCCCATGACGATGACTCTTGACGTCAGCGATGATTTTCTCTTGCTTTGAAAGGGTTTTCCCATGACAATGACTCTCGACGTCAGCAAGGATTTTCTCTTGTTTTGAAAGGGGTTTCCCATGACGACGACTCTCGACGTTAATGTGAATTTTCTCTGATTTTGAAAGGGGTTTCCATGACAAGTAGAGGAGATTTCTTCTTTGATTTTGAAATGGGTTCCCGTGACTAGCAGATGAGATTTTTTCTTTGATTTGAAAAGGACTTCCATCACAAGGGTTCCTCCGTCAAGAGGGTTTTCTTTTATTTTCAAAAGGCTCTTCCATGACGATGGTTTTCAGCGTTAGATGGGGGTTTTTATTTTTGTTCTCCTTTTTGGAAAGGTCCTGAAATTTAACGGGACTTCTGTTTAGATGTTTTCGAAGATTTCATTTTGAAAAAATTTTATTTGGATATGTTAATGAAGTAGGGAGGTTATCTGAAACATCTCGCCTTGCAATGATCCCAATTTTCCCGTAGGAATGATTCTCGATTCAACCGATATCGGGTCATTAAAAGATTTGTCTAAATGCCGGCCAGAGTCTACTCGTCTAGGAGGGCTTCTCACAATTTTCATTGTTTTTTTCTTTTGTTTAAGACGACACTCAAATTTTTCTCTCGAGCCTACGCTCAAGGCTTCGAAACTATTCGCAATGTATACCCTTGGTTGATCAGAAAGAGCTTTTAAGATACCGTAATGTTAAGCTTGGTCCATGGTTTTCAAAGGGGACTCGCAATTGAGTCGAGGCCAAGAACTGAAAGTCTTCATCATATACTCCAGGTCTACAAGTCAAGAACCTGCAAGAATGAGAGAGAAATAATATTGCTCATACCTCTTCGAGTGATGCTTATGATCATTTTAACTCTGCGTTAACTCAAGTGCCCTTGTTGGAAAAGACTTTCCGAGGGTTGTAATGCAAGTGAGGATTGTGGATTGAAAAAGGGCTTGTTTTTGGCTTAGAATATATGAGAGGGGTTTGACGTTAATGATCATTGAGGATCTGCCGCCAGTCTTAACCGATTAATTTTCAAAAGGCAACCATCATCGCGACAGGGATTGAAGGTTGCTGTTGTTGCTTGAATGTGATCTGCTGGAGAGATTTTTTTTATATTCCAACTCCCTTGGGGATTTTCTTCCGCTTAACTGAGGATTAGCATGTGGATGTCGCTAATTTTCAGCATTCTTTTTTTTTATCTCATATTTTTTTAGAGCTCTGAAACTTACATTGGCATTAGCCTTGCTTTTACCTGACACTTTGCTTTTTCTCTTCTTTTTTTCTCTTCTTTGCTTCTTCAACGCCCAAGATTCGTTCTCTCTTTTTTTAAATACCTTTTTTTGAAATTGCTACACTTCAAGAGAATCAATTTGGAAATGTTCTGTAGCCTTGATCCTCTGAGTGTCTTCAGTTTCCTTTTGATGCAGCCTTCTTCTTGAAATGAACAATGATCATTGACGGTGGTTTTGAAAGGAATGCACAAGCTCAATTGGGTTGTGCAAGGGATTAAGGTGTGTATGATAGAGGAGTGATCGCTTTTCGTCATTCTAAGGCACCTGAGTCTCAGCATGAATTTAAATGCAAAGAAACACCCAAAGATTGATGTTAGTCCGAGCAAGAAAATTTCTGACCATTTACCTCTTGACGTTGTTTGAATTTCTTCTATTTTGCCCCGATGTAGAGTGGTTCTTGACAGGGTTGTAGAAATGAAACCTTCGCTCAAAGTGGTTACGATGGTCACCTGTCGTGTTTGGGATGGAAGAAGGAATGCCTTTCGTCGTCTCCACCAGGGTAACATTGCGAATGATTCCTACATCCTATAGCATGGCTCCTATTCTAATGCTCACTTAACTCTTGAGTGTATGGGGACATGTTTAAAGGTAGGTTGCCTCCTTTCATTTGAGTTTCTCTATGGCCTGTTCTAACAAAGGCTTTTTGATAACGCCGTTTCAGTTTAAGTAGAAATCCTTCCCATAATTTCTAAGTATCTGGGGCACATTCCAAGATGTTTGGATAACTAAGGTGGCTTTTGTTTGCATGAAAATGTGATTTTCAAAAATCTTTCAAAAAGTTTCTTTTTTCTTTTTTTATTTTATTTTGAAATTTAGAGGCTCCAAGAATTTCCTGAGTTGGAACACAAATTGAGTGATTTCAAAGACTTTAGGCTGTCAATGATAAGGGAAATGACACTTACCTGTCTGCGGCGGTAGAGAGTTCCTATAGAAATAAAGGGAACTATGTCAGTTCGAGCCTTTAAATCCATGGCGAATTCAAACGATACGACTTTACCCTTAACCATGTTTTTCAACTTTGGTTGTGATTGCAGATCTACAAAATTCTGGATGGCCATGGTAGTTTCGATTCTTGGCTCTCTTTTTTCTTTTCCGGCACGTTCGAAGAGATCGGATCACGATGGATTTCATCCTCTGGCCTTTTGCTTCCTCTCGCTTGGGAAAACGAGTCGAATTTATGCTGGCTTGTCTAGCTGTTCTCTTATATGATTGCCTGCAAGGAGAAATAAAGAGGATGCGCATGTCTAATTATGCATGAGATCCATGTGAAGGTCGCCGAATGACTCAAGTTCTTTGAAAAGAGCACCGCTTGGGGCTTTTGATTCATTCGGGGAAAGTATTTCTTGACTGCATCGGAATTTACAGGGCACTCCAGTTCTATTCCATCCATGTTTACAATGATTAAGGCTCCTCCAGGTAGGACCTTTTTAACCACGTAAGGTCCTTCGTAGTTTGGAGTGAATTTGCCTCTAGGATGTGGCATGTTGGGGAGCGTCTTCCTTACGACAAGATCATCAGCCTCGAACGTTCTCGGTCGGACTTTCCAATTGAATGACTTAGTGATTCTTTTCTGATACGCTTGCCCAAGGCAGATCGCCTTCAGACACTTCTTGTCTATCAAGTTCAGCTGTTCATGTCTCTATTAGACCCATTTTGCCTCAGTAACCTTGATTTGGGATAGGGTTCTTAATGACGGAATCTTTATTTCAATAGGTAGAGCTGCTCCATTCCGTACACTAGAGAGCAAGGTGTTGCCCCAATAGAAGTCCGAATCGAGGTTCGATACACCATTAGCGTGTGGGGTAGTCTTTCATGCCAATCGCGGTAATTCTCCACAGTTTTAGCCAAGATCTTCTTGATGTTTTTGTTCGTTGCTTCTACTGCTCCATTCATTTAGGGTCAGTAAGGCGATGAATTGAGATGGCGGATATTGAAGCTACTTAGAAGATTATCCACTGTTTCGTTGTTCAGATTCGAGCCATTATCAGTCATAATGGCTTGAAGGGTTCCATATCTCGAGATGATGTCTTGCCTTATGAATTTAGCCACGTTCTTTGCAGTCACATTGGTGTAGGAGGCGGCTTCTATCCACTTCGTGAAGTAATCGATTGCCACTAGTATGAATCGATGTCCATTTGAGGCCTTAGGGTTAATTGGCCCTATCATGTCTATGCCACACATCGAGAGTGGCCAAGCCTTAGACATCTAGTGCAGCTCGATCGAAGGTGCATTGATTCTATCTCTATATACTTGACATTGATGACACGATCTCACGTGCTTATTGCAATCTAATTTCAAAGTCAAACAGTACCTAGTCGCATGATTTTTTTAGCAATGAGATGGCCATTCATGTGTATACCACATTCTTCCTCATGAATTTCACTCATAAGTGACCTGGCTTCATTGGCGTCCACGCACCTGAGGAGCATCGAATCATAAGATCTCTTGTAGAGAGTTTGACCGCTGAGGAAAAACTTGCCGGCCACCTTTGCTATGTACTTCCTATGTCCCACTTGAGCGCTTGGAGGCAATTCCCCTTTCGCCAGGTAGTTCTTAATGTCATGATACCAAGGTTGATCATCGAACCCTTCTTCAATTACCATGTAGTGTGCAGGTTCTTGGATGATACCAATCCTCAGCGGCTTGATGTCTAGCCATTCGTTACTTGGAGTAGGGAGGACAAGGTAGCTAATGCATCGGCGAAGTGATTCTGCGTTCTTGGCAGATACTCGAAATCGATCATTTCAAATTCCTTGGTTACTTCCTTTAGGAATTTATGGTACGGGATGAGCTTATAGTTCCCTGTTTTCCATTCGCCTTAGGTCTGCAGGATGATTAACATCGAATCCCAGTAAACCTGTAGCTTGCGCACTTTCATGCTGAGGGCCAACTATAACCCAAGGATACAAGCTTCATATTTTGCCACGTTATTGGTGCACGAGAATGTCAACTTCGCGACCACTAGGTAGTGTTGGCCATCTGGAGATATTAAAATTGCCCCAGTGCGTGCCCCCGCTAAATTGACCGCGCCATCAAAATACATGGTCTACTTGTCATCTAATAGTGTCAGAATATGCCCCTTGGCCTCCTACTCTTTAAGGGGGTCATATCCTTGTAAACTTTCAGCAAGCATATCGGCGATGGCTTGCCCTTTTACTGACTTCTGATTCGAGCTCCTATGTCAAATTCAAAAAGGAGTACCTGCCACTTAGCCAATTTTCCCACCAATGATGGCTTCTCTAGTAGGTATTTGATCGAGTCATTCTCCGTGACTAACTGAAAGTGTGGTGAAAGGTGTACTGCCTTAGTTTGTGGAGTACCCAGATTAGTACGACACGTTTTCTCCACCTTCGGGTATTTTGCCTCTGACACGATAAACTTCTTGCTTAGGTAATAAACAGCTTGTTCTATACCATCCTCAGGGCTTGTCTGAGCAAGTAAAGCTCCTAGATACTAGTGGTGGATAGTGAGATAGAGGGTCAGAGGAAAGCTAGGGACACGGGGCACCAATATTGGCAGACTAACCAGATATCCTTTGATCTTGTCAAAAGCCTGCGGACACTCGTGATCCCACTTGATCTTGGCATTTTTCTTCAGAAGTTTAAAGAACGGCTTGGCTATTTCTGAAAGTTGGGATATAAAGCGGACGATGTAATTCAATCTACCTAGAAGGTTCCTTACCTCTTTAACTATTGAAGGGGCCCCAAGATTGAGGATAGCTTGGACCTTGGTGGGGTCAATCTCGATGCCACGATTGCTAGCTATGAACTCCAGTAGCTTGCTAGACTTTATGCCGAATACACACTTTGCGGGATTCAGCCTCAGTATTAAAGCGCGCATGGTAACACTTCAGAAGCAGAATTTCCATTTCAGAAGTGCTTTTGAAACTGGAATCTGTTTGGTAAAAACACTTCAAAAGTGCTTTTGAAGTTGAAATACGTTTGGTAAAAATATTGAGATTTTTCACTTCCGGAAGAGATTTCTACTTCTTGTTGAATTTTTGGCCAACTTTGAGAAGCTAAAAATTGTAGTTTCTCAGCTTCAGAAATCAATTCTTCAACTATACCAGTCTTCGCCGACCAAAGCCCACCTACTGGCGCCCCCCGACCGCTGGTCACCACCGCCGCCGATCCCCGGCTGCTCGCCACCTCCACTGGTTCCCGGCCGCCCGCTGCAGTCCGCCGTCGCTAGCCACCGCCGTCGATCACCGGCCTCCTGTTGCTGTTCACTGGTGCCGCTGACACCGTCTCTATCAACCACCACCGCCGGAGATTTTCTTAACAATGTTTTAAAAATAAAAATTTCAGAAGTAGAAATTTTACCAAACACCTTTCTTTGTTAAGGAATCAACTTTTGATGGAGAAGTTGAAAAATCAACTTCTGCTTTTGGTGGTATTTCTGAAGCAGAAGTGTTACCATACACACCTATAGTGTGATCTTCACCATAACTGGATTTCGCTATCATGTCGTCCACATACACCTCTATCTCTTTATGCATCATATCATGGAAAAGAGTAACCATAGCCCTCTGATAAGTTGCCCCGGTATTCTTTAGGCCAAACGGCATGACTTCGTAGTAGAAGGTGACCCAAGGTGTGATGAACGACGTCTTGGCTTTATCCTCCGCCCTTATGAGGATTTGGTTGTAGCTAGAAAATCCATCCATAAAAGAGAACCGCTCAAATCCGGCCGTACTATCAATCAATACATCGATATGCGGTAACGGAAAGTCATCTTTGGGGTTGCCCTGTTCAGATCTCGATAATCCATGCAGACTCGAACTCTCCCGTCCTTCTTCATGACAGGGACAATATTAACAATCCATTATGAATACACAATTACCTCAAGAACTCCTACTTCGAGGAGCTTCATTACCTCTTCTTCAATTTTCTTTGCCAACTTGGATTTCGTCCGCCTAAGTCTTTGCTTTTTAGGCGGAATACTGGGATCGGTTGGTAGAGCATGTTCCACAATACTGGCGTCTAATCTCAGCATGTCCGCATATGAGTAGGTGAAAATGTCCCGGTATTCTCTGACGAGTTCAATTATCCTGAACGCCTCCGTCGATGATAGACTTTCACCGATCTTCACCTCCTTAACATTCTCCGAGGTTCCTAAGTTTATTGAAATGGTACCTTCTGCGGTGGGTGGTTTGGATTCTTCATGGCGATCCCAACTACATTTAATATCTCCCAGATTTTGCTCTTCATCTTCTCATTAATTTGGAGGGTAGCTCCTTCTCGAGAACCCGAGTCATTTAACAACCTGCTATGCATGCTTGGAATGGTATGCCTGAAATGTCGTAAAGATGGTTAGTTGATATATAATAGGAAGAGTTCATGCATGATTAATTTCTTTGGAAGATATCTCGAAGAAATTTAAATCCAAAAACGTGAGATGGGAGCTAGTCTTCATATCATTGGATATCCTTGTCTCCCACAAACTTTGAAAACTAGGAGACATGTGGGAAATCAGGTCTCAAGGCTTTTCTTCTTTTTTCATCTCTTTTTTTTTTGTCATTTTCTTTTCTCTCTTTGGGTCATCATCGACCGATTTATGGCTCCCACACATCCCAATTTTTTGATTTTTATTTTTTGTATAATGTTAAAATGGAAAACATACGTGAAAGCTTGGGACTTCTAATGTGGATTTAGATGCATTGGAGAGAGATAGAAATCTCTTTACTCAATGGCGGGAGCGTCGCTATTGATTGCTTCGATGATGACATTGACGTAATCTTCCAAGAACAAGTTGGCCAAATCGGGTTCTTTCGTCACAATATTCATCCTCTCGTCCTCTAGCCATTTGGACTTTTCATTGAAGAACCGAATTAGGAGAGTTTCGAACGTTTTCCCCTTGCCTTTCCAAGCACTCGACCTTAGAAATCGACCGTTGTGACTTCTGCTCCCCGCATGGCCCTCTGACTTGTAGCGGTGACTCGGCTCTGCTTTATAGCCCAGTTTATGGCGGCTCTTTACCGTTGCCAGACTAATCGGTTCATGAATCCCTTGGTAACACTTGCCTAAACCCAGGCTTGGGACAAAACCATGTCGTCTCAATATTTTCCCTGCCATGATCGACGACCTAGAGCAACTTGGAGTTCTCATGACTGCACTAGCTGGCATATGCATAATGTACATCCTCTCCATGGCATGGAAGCTCGACTCCTCTCCAAATGATGATTCCACAAGTGGAATAGCGTCTATGTGGCCCGTCAAGTGGTCAGTTTCTGAATGTACCGTGATCAGTTTGTTGTCAACGACCATTCGAACTTTCTAGTGCAAACTGGACGGTATGGCTCCGGCCGTATGAATCCAATGCCTTCCCAATAATAGCCCAAATGCGCGGGGATATCCATGATCTGGAAGTTGATCAGGAACTCTGTCAGGCCTATAGTGACATGCACTTCAGCCTCCCCAATCACTTTACCTTTTGGCCCGTCGAATGCTCGAATGGTAGATTTCGAAGCCTTAATTGACTCCTCCTTTACTCCCAGACTTCTAAGCGTATTTAACGGGCATATGTCAAATGCCGATACGTTGTCCACGAAGACTCGAGACACTTGTTTGCCACGACATATTACAGATACATAAATCGCCTTATTATACTCTCGCCCCTCCGGCGTGAAATCCTTGTCTGAAAATGAGATTTGGTCTTTCAAAAGGATTGCGCCCACAAAGTCTTTTAATTGGGCCTCATTGATCGTTTCGGGCAAATAGGCCTCGTTAAGCACTTTAAAAAGGGCGCTTCGATGTTTCTCTGATGTCTTAAAGAGTTTCAGAAGCGAGATCTGTACGGGCATTTTCCTCAGCTACTCAACGATCTTGAACTCGGTAGTTCTCACGATAGCTAGGATGTGTCTGGCATCTTCTTCAGTTACTCCTTTCTTTCAGCTTTTCCCTCCTTTTGGATTTGGCATCTCCCGGAGTCGGTGATGACATCTACATCACCTGTGTTGTAATTTCAGTGTACTACTTTAGGGTTGTAAGCCTCTACCGCGGGGAGCGCTATCACTAAAGGTTTGTCTTTCATGACTTCATTCTTGTGAAATCCACTCGATTCCTTTATTGTCTCGGTCTTGATCTCATCATTCTTTTCACACGTGCTGTCAAACTTAGTGAGGTTGATCACCAACGGGGTCATTCCTTCCACCATGTAAATAGACTCGTTTAAATATAGCTCTTCTGAATTATACCCCTCTCTCGGGCCGGTGGACAAGTCTCGGTATAGGCGGATCTAGACTTGGAGGGTCGACACTTTTCATTCATTCTCTTTAAGAATTGAATTGCGCTTTCCGTTCTTCCGATCCTTGTGTCTCGAATTTGATCTTGCTTCCAGGCCCACTCTATCCTTTTTAAATCGCGTAACAAATGAGTGAAAGATTGATGCTTATAGGCACATATAGATATGGTGGTCTCGCGGGGCATGGCTTTCGTGAAGCACTCCGTCAATTCTTCCTCTGTTAGTTGGGGGTATACATGCGCAGCAAGCCTCCTCCATCTGTGTGCATAGGATTTAAAGTCTTCGTCCTCTTCCTTTTTTATGCGAGTTAGGTCTTCGTGACTGAAGCTGAACTTCTGGTCGACATCATACCTCTCCAGGAATTGGGCTGTGAACTCATCCTTGGTGATTGAATGGCAATGATCGAGAGCCAGAAACCAGGTTAGGGCGGGGCCGCCCAAGCGTAGCCCAATGTTCTGAATAAGAGCTTCCTCATCCTTGGAGAGACCAAAAACTGTTCTTAGGTAGAATAAGGCATGCTTTCTCGGGCACCCCTTCCCGCTATATGTTTGACGGAAAATAACATCACTAACTTGCTTTGGGGAGGGATTTTTGACCTGTAGAGGGGAAAATTCCATCATGACTATTACCTCAGCAAGACTGGTAGTTAGATCTCGACACCAGTTCTCTAAATCAGCGATCCTACGATTCTGTATATCAAGCATTTTTTGCTACTCCATTAGCATGAAGTCGTTCTTTTCAGGCTCGTCGGCAATCATTCGTCCGGTTAAGTTAGTCAACATCTCTACTAGACCAATCAGTCGGGCCTCCAGGCTGGCTAATTGCGTCACCTTGCACTCTCGAAGTTTGCTTAAGGAATGCCTCATTAGATGCTCCCGCCATTTTCGGTTCTTGTGGATCGTCCATACCTCCCCAACCATCTGGAACCACTTCTTCGGGGCTGTCAAAAAAGCTCGGAGGAATAGAGTACGATACCTTGAAATTATAGCCTCCGCTGTCCTGCCCCAAGTTATCAATTTTTTCTCCTCTCTAGAGTGCGTCCCGTATGAATTTTCTATCGCCCTAGCGGGCTTTCTCCAAGTTTTGTTCATATTTATTTGGCTTCTCAGCTTCTTCAGCCTCTCCGATATTCTGCAAATATCCCGTGGGGATACTCCAAGTCTATCATCTAGTGGCCCTCATCGCAAACCGCTGTGAGTCCAGATTGACTCTCGTATAATATCCCTTGAAGGAGTGGTCATTGGCTCTGGCGACAACCCCCATGTCAATTAGCTTGTTCAAGCACTTCAACTTCTGCTCTTTGGTGATCTCATTTTGCTCCGGATATTGTGAGGCTACGGCCAATACCGATTCTATCTTGGATCTATCGACCAGGAATTCCAGATCACCTCCTAGGTCTACGACAAACACAGCGTTCACCGTATGGTTAGGTAGAGGGTTCTGTTGGATATTAAGATCCGATTCGTCAAATTCCAGCACATGGTTGTCGACAAGAGCCTGTACATCGTACTGTAAGGCTCGGTAATTTTCCACATTATATCCTTTCTCGCCAATGTGGTATACACATATTTGATTCTCGTTGAAACCTGATAATCTTGGTGGCTTTGACCTCAGGGGTTTCTTGGCTAGCAGCCTCGTCTTAAGGAGTCTAGGGAGCAATTTTGACATTAGAATAGGGAGTGGTGTGAAAGACGGAGGACCCTTCCTCTTTGGTACAAAGACTTTTTGGGCTATCCAGGAGGTGTTCCCTTGGGCGGGGATAGAATCCTTAACTTTTCTTGATCTGGGGGGATTAGAGATAAAAGCTACTTCAGCATTAGATTCCCATTTTTTCTTTACGGGGAACGATCGCTTATAAGTTGCTTCCGACACGCGTCTTTCTCTCATAGCTCATTCATGTCTTTCCGCTACCTTGATTAGTTGCGCGAAAGTTTGACATCCAGAGGTGTTCATTTTATCAAAGTAGTCGTACGAAAGTGCTTTCAGAAAGATGTCCACCAACTCCTCTTCTAGGATAGGCGGTTTGACCTGGGTAGCTAATGCCCTCCATCTTTGGGCGTGCAAATGGACGCTCTCATTTCTCCCCTTCATGGTCTTGAACAAATCATCTCTAATAGGGGCGGTGGTCATGTTGAACTTGTACTGGAGCTGAAACTCTACCGTAAACTCCTCCAGTCTTTGTATTTTTGGATATCCAACTTAATGTACCAAGTCAGGGCCGCACCCGTCAGGCTTTCTTGAAACGTGTTGATGAGTACGAAGACGTAGTCGGAGTATTTTGCCATCTTATACAGATATTATTTCAGATGCGCCTTGGGATAGCCTGTCCCGTTGTACTTCCTTGCAAACTCAGGTTCCTTGTAGTCGAAAGGGACCTCAATTTTAGCGAAAGTCGTGATCTTATCATATTTTGACTGCTCAAACCCCTGACTAGTAAGGCATTCTTCAATCTTGGCAATCCTCTTTATTCCTTCATCGGGCTTTGAAATAGACTTCTCCTTTTGTTTCTCATCCAGGTTGATCATAACGAGTGGGGCCCTTGGCGGAACCTCAACAGTTGAAACTTGATAGGAAGCAACTAAGGGATTTGTCCTAACAGACCCACTCGCATCAGAAGTGGTAGGTGTATGCAGATTTGCGGCTTGGTTAAGGTCAATTGGTGAAACATGCCTAGCATTAGTTGCAATCAACATGGCCTTCATCTCGGCCATCATCTTGGCCATTTGGTCCAGACGTGTTTCCAGAGTTCCGAAGCAAGCATCAACCTGTTCTTGCTCAATACGCGCTTTCAACAAGCTTGGGCTCGGGTCCTCATGATTGATAATCACCTGTTTGAGAAGATTAAAGTCAGGTTTGTCGAAATGAAAGATGGATCATATGGTGTGCAGCTTTTTTAGCAACATGTCGTGACATGGACGACAGTCTAGCCATGAGTACGTTCCCTTGCCCCAAGCTTTTTATGTCGTCCGTACAGACAAGCATGCTATTAAGCACAGAGTAATCCATGATAATTACGATGGAAATTTTGAAAAAATGCCTTGGTAATGCATAAATTAAGAGTGTTCATTACAACTAAAAAGCTCTCGAAATAGTTTGATTAAAGTGCGATATGAAAATGGTTCGATATTCTAAACTCGATGGGAAGTCTTGTTCTCCATGTCTGGATGTTCGTTCTCTATCGTCTTCCGGCATTGTCGAGAAAATGCAGTCTTCAATCGTAGATCTCTCCGTCCTCAGGGTAGGCGGATGGTCTTACATCCTCCAGTATGTATGGCTCCACTCCTAGTACGTACAAGACTACGTACTCCAGGACATACGGCTCTACGGGGGTCGGACATATCTTCTTGAAAGCTCGAATATACTCCTTTGAGGCTCGATGGATATCCATCTCAGAGCTCATCTGATCTGGCCACTCCACATCTTGAGGGAGGGAGTCCTTTAGGGCCTGCTCGATGTCATCAACTATAGCCTGGAGGTGCGCCCTAGTCTTCTTAGTGATCGGTCCTTGGGGAACGTTGAAGGCGAACTCGTCTGGAGCGCTTTGAGGAGGGATTTCTTGTAGCATGCCAAGCTGTCTAACGACTCTGATCGGGTAGTATGACACGGCCCTGGTGAATCCCAAAAGTGGAATCGATCCTCCATCCTAGGTGGTGATGCGAGCTTTATACATCCTCTGTCGTCTCAACCACCATCCGAGTTATTCAGGTTCAAGTTCTTCTATGAGTTTGCACCAATTTTTGAAAGAATGATCGATAATGAGTGATTGGCATTTGAGGAAGGATCTGATAGGGTGGACATACTTATTGATTTCGTAGCAACCTGCACGGAGGATGAGACTTTTAAGATGAGAGGTGATCCACATGAAGAGAAGACTATTGGAGGCTTGGAAGATGATTTTTCGAGCGGACTTAGAGTGGCCGAGAACGGCTTTGTAGCGGTTTAGGGATATAAAGATCTTCACGAGGATCATATAGGAGTAATCTAGCTGGCCACATGCTTGCTGGACTATGTGGACGATGAGGGGATTGAATGTGGCCTTGGACGTGGGAAATAAAATGAATCCGAAGAAGGCTAGGATGAAAACCGTCCCAGTCCAATGACCAATGTCAACAAATAGGTTGGAGTAGTTGTCAAATAGGAATGAGAATGGAAACCTACCAGAATGGGTTTTAAAGTTTTTTTCAATTTCAGAGATCTTGAGGCGGAGGAATTTAGAGAGTAGCTTCAATGGGTCGAGCCTAAAGGAGGTTGGACTAGCTGGCCCTTGAACTTAACTCCGATGACGGTCGTGTACTCCTTCATATGGGTGTAATCTCTAGGCCCTCAAAGCTAAAAGTCAGCGTGGTTGGATTCCAGAATCGTGCCATTGTTTGTATAAACATAAGTTGATATTTGACGTTGAGAATGTCCATGAGGTGACCCAGTATTTGCTTGACGTCAGTCTCATTGGTCTCGTTGAGGCGCCCCCACCAAATCTGCAACTCTCTATGCGGACTGGAATGATCTGGATGTCGTCTTTTCCCATCGAGTCTAGAATATGAAAATATCACCCCAAATTAATTACATGGATTGCTCGGTCATTAGATTCATTCAACTCATTATTTATTCTTGATGTGACGAGGGTTAAGTTTCCTCATTTGATTAAAGGGTATATCAAATGAAGGTTTCAACCCAAGTTCCACTAAAGTGTATAATGAATCGGATGGAAATAACGATACAGTGCAGATGATATGCTTATGCATGATGTGGGATGTGGGCCTGTTCAATTCCATGTCTCATGCATCATGAAATGAAGATTAGATTCTTGTACTCGTGTTGAACACGTCAAGTGCAAGTTCTAATGAAGATTTCATCTGGATGCGACATGCAATTGAACCAGAAAATCCAAATGATTGAGAGAAATTCCAGTGTTGCATTCCAATGTTAAGCGTAAGCTATCTAAATAGAGCCATTCTATGAAGGATAAGCGAAAAAAGTGAGTTCCTTGACCCGATTCTCTATTCAATTCATCCCTATCTCTATACGAGTTGATGTCAGGTGGAACCCTGAACTCCATAGTGACGCCTAGACACGATTTAAAAATTAAAGTACAAAAGATAGGGAAGACCCACATACGGATGCTCCTTACAGACTCGATGACTCTAAAGAAGGACGATTGAAATGCGGCTCTAAAAAACCTAAGGAGATGCCCCAGGCCGGGTCTTTAGGAGATGGCGCTTGGCGTCCTTAGTTTGGCTATTCCGGGCCTTCATCCTCATCGGACGAAACTTCGATAGGAGTCGTAGAGGACAATCGATTCTTAGGAAAGTATTCTTCGTCTGATGAAATCTCGATGAATTCTGAAGGGAGTCTTGGATTGGTTCAGAGTGGAGGACTGATCGGTAATCCATTAGCCCGTTTTTCCACAAGAAAAATGGGTCGCGACAAAGACAGTTGAGAATGTATATACAGTCTAGAGTGGCTATAATGTGGTTAGAGACAAAAATACTCTCCCAAGCACAATCCAAGCCTCAACTTCCTCCGCACCTTCCCGAAGACAATGGAACAAAATCTGGAAAGCTCGAATCCCCCCAAAGATACGGTTTTTCCTTTGGAGTTTATGCAAGGATGCCCTACCTACAAAGGTAAATCTATACAAAAGAGATATCATCACCCAACCCCAGCGTTCTATATGCAATCAGCAAATGGAAACGTCACAACATATCTTCCTACGCTATAAATGGACAAAAACAATACGGCAAGACCTACGAGTGCTAGGATAGAGTCAAACAAATCATGATCTGCGGATGGATCAATGGCTATAGAGCTTCATAGACACCCTGATTACTTCCCTTACCTTCGAACTACTAGCAGTCATCCTCTGGTGCATGTGGAAAACAAGGAATGAGTCAGTTTTTAGGGACAAAACTCCAGACACAGCGGGTTTAATTGAAGAAGCGACAGTTGTAGTGGAAAATCATAACAAATTGACCAAAAAAGATCCTACCTTTAGTGAAAAAGAGCAGATCCGCCTTCAAGATGGGTCCTTCGAAAAGTCCAGACCTGAAACTCAATCTTTGATGCTTCGATCGGGGATAACTCAGGGGAAGGAGCCATAGCTAGAGTCCTCTGAGATTCAGATAGT
This sequence comes from Rhodomyrtus tomentosa, assembly GCA_028455895.1. Lineage (NCBI taxonomy): Eukaryota > Viridiplantae > Streptophyta > Magnoliopsida > Myrtales > Myrtaceae > Rhodomyrtus > Rhodomyrtus tomentosa. The sequence continues at coordinate 24,247,613 of JAPCWY010000009.1, read as the reverse complement.
GTTTTGCTTGATGGTTTCGCAAAAAAATAAAATCACACCTTGCTCTCCGATTGTTGCTGAAGCAGAAGCTCTGATGCAAGTGATGAAACTTCTGGAGTCGTGGAGTGAGAGGAAAGTCAATGTCGCTGTTGAGTTTGACTCGTGTACTTTAGTGAAAGCAATCGACAAGACTGGAGGTGCCTGTTGGGAAGTAGAAGTGCAAGTCTCTGAAGTCCAATATCTCTTGGCCCATTTATAGAATATGTTCGTAGCCCATTGCAAGAGGAGAGTGAATAGCGTGGCTGATTAGCTAGCAAAAGCCTACCGTTCAAACAATATTCTAGCTAATTGGATCTCTAAATCTCCTCTTCACTTATGAAATTTACTTTGCTTTGATGCTCCTTTGTTAAGACTTTCTTGTAAGAAACTTGACTCTTAAACATATGCAATTCTCTGGTCCCACCAAAAGAGAGGGGGGGGGGGAACCGCGGGTCTGAGTTTGCTTGGTCCTCTTTTACAGTCGCAGCTATTGAGATTCGAACTCCCAATCTCGAATCCACGGTTTAAAGTGGATAGTGTTCATGCCCCGCCAAAACCCTAAACGTTGCCCGTCCGTCTCCATCGTCGATCGTCATCGACAGCTCCTCCACCAACTCCACTCCAAGAATTCTCGCAGCAATCGCATCCCGAAGATCACACGGAAATGAGACCTTCATGGCGTTTACTTCTCTTCCGCACCCACCTCTGTTCAAGATCGAACATCCCAAGACCCTCTCCACACCCTTCCTCGTTCTCCAATCCAAATCTCCACTCGCTTCGTCACTTGACTCCGCTTCTGCTCACGAACCCTCTTCATAACTTGCCTCCAGGACTTCCGTTTGATGCCCAAGTCGCGAGCTTGGCGAGACCCAATAACTACTTTGTAGCCAGGCCCTTCTCGTCGGAGCCGGCTATTGAAGTGGACGACTCGGATCACGCGGTTGTCGCCGATGCTTTCGCTAAGTTCGAGAACTCGGAAGATGCGGCGAAGGAGCTGGAGTTGAAAAATGTCACCGTGAGCCATGACTTGGTTCTGAAGGTCTTATCGAGTCTCTCTGCTAGTCCTTGCGCTGCGGGTAAGTTTTTCGATTGGGTTTCGGGGAGGCATAGTGAGGCGCTGAGCTCGAAATCGTATAATTTGATGCTGGGTATATTGGGTTTGAATGGATTTATCTCTGAATTCTGGGGTTTGTTTGAGACTATGAAGGAAAGGGGTTATGGCATGTCGGGACGCGTTAGAGATAAAGTGTTGGAGACGTTTGAGAAAGAGGGGAGAGAGAGCGATGCGGAGAAGCTGAGAGGTGTTTTCGCATCTGGATCGATTAATAACTCTATTGAGAAGAACCCCTCCAGGATTTGTAGGATAGTGAAGAATGAGGTTTGGAGTGAAGATGTTGAGAAGAAATTGCTGGAGTTGGATGCCAAGTTTTCGACTGATGTGGTTAAGATTGTACTGGAAAATCTTGCTACCGAGCCCATGAAAGCGCTGATATTATTCCGGTGGGTAGAAGAAAGTGGTTTATTTAAGCACAATGAGCAGACATATAATGCCATGGCGATTGTCTTAGGGAGAGAAGATTGCATCGATAGATTTTGGAAGCTGGTCGATGAAATGAAGGTTGCCGGGTATGAAATGGAAATGGAGACTTACGTCAAGGTATTGGGTCGGTTTTGTAAAAGGAAGATGATCAAGGATGCAGTCTATTTATATGAGTTTGCAATGGGGGGTGTCATTAAGCCTTCGGCGCAGGAAAGTACATTCCTATTGAGGAAACTAGCTGTTAGCAAGGACTTTGATATGGGTCTTTTTTCTAGAGTTGTGAAGGTCTATACAGAGAAAGGGAATGCGCTGACAGACTCCATGCTTAATACAGTTTTGAAGTCTTTAGCCAGTGTTGGAAGATTAGGGGAGTCCAACAAGGTTTTGAAAGTCATGCAGGAGTGTGGGTACTTGCCTGGTGGAAATCTCCGGAGCAAAATGGCATTCCAACTTAGTAGTTCTGGTAGAAAGGATGAAGCGAGTAAATTTATGGATACACTAGAATCGGCTGGGCTTACTTCTGATTTCATAACCACTACGTCACTAATAGAAGGGCATTGTGTTTCAGGAGATATTGAAAAGGCTTCAGAATATTTCCATGAGATGGTTAAGAAGGAAGTGAGTTCTTCTGCTAGCCGAGCTCTTGATTCATTGGTTAATGCATATTGTGATAAGAACAGAGCACTTGATGCTTGCCGAATTTTGAAAGATTGTACATCCAACAATGAGTTGAAGCCTTGGCATACGACGTACAAACTTTTGATAAGGAAATTGCTGACTCAAGGAGGATTCGAAGATGCATTGACACTTTTGAGTTTGATGAAGGAACATGGATACCCACCTTTCCTCGATCCTTTTATCCAGCACATATCAAAGAAAGGAACCAAAGTTGATGCTCTTGCTTTTCTAAGGGAAATGACCTCAAAAAAATTTCCATCTATATCTGTGTTTCTAAAACTGTTCGAAGTCTTCTTCAAGGTTAGGAGGCAAAATGAAGCACAAGAGCTTCTTTCTAAGTGCCCGAGACACATACGTAACCATGCAGATGTCTTGGATATCTTTTTTTCAAAGTCTGAAAGGCACTGTTGACACTGCGGATCTATGGTACTACTTATTACCCCCTTCGTAAAATCCTGTTGTGCTATGTGAGGATTAGGTAGAATATCTTGTTATCAAGAATTTTGGTTGGAAAAAGATTTTTCAATTTGTTCACTGTCGCATGTCCTCAGAAAGGCAAGCACACCTGATATTCTTGCAAATAATGCCCGAGGCGTAAGTCCATTCTTTACTTGCATTTATTTGGCTCATTATATAGCACCATTTCGAAGTATTTGGTGATATGGATGTTATTGATGATTGAACCCTTTTACACTTGCAACCAAGAAAATGGATGCTGTCACTGCTTACTTTACTGTTTTATCACGCATGCTTGATGTACTTCTGGTGCACTCATCCTTAAATTTTTTTTTTTTTTTGCTATGTAAGCAAGAGTAGTGTTGGTAACAACTTCAGGAAGATGCTGATCAAATCTGCTACAAAACAAATACACCAACCTTGCTGCTACGAACACCACAGCCAAGATTAGTTAAAGTCCAGTTATTGCAAATTTGAAGCTGAGCAGGGTCCCTTACACCAGTACAAACCAATGCAGACATCACGCTGGACTGAGAGATACTTCCCCATTAGAGACAACAAGAGCTAAATATTATACAACTTTGTCATTCCTGGTATGCCTCTAGTGATATATGGTAGCACGCCAGGCAGTTTTAGACCACAGAGAAGTGACTTGCCTTCCCTTACCACAAGCCACGCAGCTCTGATACACTAGACGCTACACCTCCTTAGGTACTCCACATTCTGCTAACAAATGGTCTCTTGTCTCCGAGTAATCACCACAGAGCGCTCGCGCACCTATCATCAACAGAGGCATTCCATCTCAAAAGCCTACATATGGAATTTGATCTGTTTTAGATAGCCAACCAACAAATGAAACTGTGTTTTCTAATTATAGGAGTAAACCATACAAGTTTATGCCATGCAACTTCCAGGCCCTAGTTCGCAACTTGCCCTTTGCACTATGAGTTCAGAATTTTCTCGAAGACGTAGCCGTTTAAAGCACTTCATCAGAGAGCCTTCGATTAGGGAACTGAGTTGCACAAGGCAGACCTTATGAGGACCAAACCCTTTGATCTCGCAGCAGGCCCTGATCGTGCACCATTTTTACGTGTCACATTAGCTACTCTCAACAAAGATGAAGTCCAAGTTATATACAATTCTAGGGGAAAGTACCAAAAATTTTCTAAACTTATTGTATTGGTGTTAGTTCAGTCCTAAATTTTTTTAATTGGGCCAATTTAGCCCTAAACTTTTTACATTTGTACTAGTGTATATTCGGTCAATTTTGGCCGGAAATTGATGACGTGAATGGTTGGTATTGGCATAGACATTTTTCATTATACATATATTTTAAAATTTATTTTTTATTTTACTTACTTTTTTTTTTTCATATCACTTTGGCCGGTCCAACCAACCCTCGCCTAGAGGCGGCGGGGCCACGAAGGCTCTGGGCAAGGGCCTTCGCTGCCTTGGTCTTGATCGGCGAGGCCTCAATGGCCCTGAATGAGGACGTGGGCAAGGTGGCACTGGCTTAGATCTAGCGAGGCTAGTGGCCCTCGCCTACTAGAATGACATGACAAAAAAAAGAAAAAAATAATTACAAATTCAATTTTATAAGAAAATATTAAAAAATAAGAAAAATGACATAAATAGTATCTAAATTTTGACAAAATGTGCAATGTGGTCTTTGAACTTTTAATTTATTTAGTATAGCCCTTGAACTTTAGCCCAATGTGCAATTTGATCCCTAAACTTTTGACTTGTTCAATTTAGTCATTGAATTTTTAGGACTTGTTCAATTTAGTTCTTAGATCATAGGAAAATATTCATTATTATTCTTGATTTTAAATTAATAAAAGAACTACACTGAATATTTTTCTATAGTTCATGGATTATATTAAACATGTAGCAAAAATTTAGGGACCACATTGAACAAACTAAAAGTTTAGGGATCATATTGAACATTAGATTAAAGTTTAAGGACCAGATTGAACAAATTAAAAGTTCAGGGATCATATTGCACATTTTGTCAAAATTCAGGAACCATTTATGTCACTATCTCTAAAAAATATCCACGTCAACGTTGATCATGTTGCGTAGGATGGTTGGTGTCTATATCAGTTGTTTTTGGTCATATTTGATACAAATGCAAAAAGTTTAGAAGTGAATTGACACAATGGATTAGATTTAGGATTTTTTTAGTACTTATCCACAATTCTAATAGAGAATTCTTCCAACAAGACGCCAAATGATTGCAAAGAATCCAACCAAATATGAGGTATTCCTACCAACTCCAACGACACCTTAATAGAGCGCTTCAATTCTTGTATTTGTTTGAGCAGTTTCCTCCGAGTGTAAGAGGAAGTAACCGAAGGCTTAGTAATCCAAAAGCTATTATGCTCAATGTATGTTTCAATCAGAAACATCCAGATTAGCTTCATACGGTCAAACCGGTTCCCTCCTCGTATAAACGATAAGGTTTCGAGTGTCCATCATGTTGATGGATCTTTTCTTCACGGTTTTCTAGTTTAGATAAAATCTTTCATTCCCGATTCAAACCAAGCCGGATTCAGAGCCCACCATTTCTTCTAGCACTGGATCTGAACTTTCATTACGGTGATGGTGCTTTGTCTTCTCTGCAAGAGGACGGGGTCTCGGTAATAGGCCTCCTCTACCATTTTATTTTCGGTATATCACATATATTATTTTCATCTTCCCCGTGTCTCTTATCATAAATTCAAAGAAAGACTCGCAGGCAAACACGTTATTCAAGAGAATGAATCAGGTGCAGAGGTGAGCTTCGGATCCGTATAGGTGATATGACAAAGAGCATGTGTTTTTTTTTTTTTTTTTTACTTTCTTTGCCTGGCAACAGGTAATTGAATATTCTCAGGTTCCGATTGTTGGCAAAAAAACCAGCAAAGTGATATTTTCCTTTCTCCGTTAGGTTAGGCAATAAGTTTTGCTATGTCCAACAGGCATTACTAGCATGCCCGTGGTATTCGTGAAATCAACTGTATGCGTTTTGGTGAAAATTCGTGAGTTTGGTGTAGTGAAAGAGAACAAGTAGTTGCTGATTTCTGAAAACGACTCAGTTGTTGGTGGTGTGGCTCCTTGAGTGATGCCATCTACAAAATATCCTCCCTATTTTTTCTCATCAGCCATCTGGATAAGGCCTAGATGGGTGCCGAATTCACTGAATGAGATTTTTGCCAATTAATGGAACTTTCTATGAAAAAGCCTTGCGAGATTCTTGCTGAGGAGAAGCCGGACCGGTTGGCGATATTCAACTGAGTCTCGCATGCGGTCCCATTATCTTCGCTCCTCTTCAGCAGCCTTTGTTCTCTCATCAGCCCTGTTCACGAGGAGCTGCAGCACCTCTCAATGGCTTTGATGACTTTCTTTAGCAAAATCAAACGATTGCACACTGCTGTGAAGAACAGAGCTTATTAAATGAAGTCTACCAGCAAATGAGAACCTTTTGGGCCCTCCAACTTTGTCACCTTGCTTAGAATCTTCTAGGGGTCCAAGGTTTATATCCTTGTCGGTGAGTCTACCCGAGACTTGTGGAAGACCCAATTAACCTCACAGTTAATCTAAAACCACTAATATGGACCAAACTTCCCCGGGGGATCACCTTGAAATACCATAAGTATAAAGCTCTGTCTTTTGTGGGTTTAAGTTTTCAAACATTTTATAGACCTTAATCAAATATATTCAGGATTTTCCTTGTAGGCCTGCACTTCCATCGGTAAGAATCAAGACATCATTTGTAGATAATAAATGTGATGACTTATCTTAAGCCTCGGATCACTTTGAGTTCACATGCTGCGGGAGCATGCAAGAATTCGTCGACTTTTGTGCACATTGACCGGGAAATAATGGGTTAAACAGAAAGAAAAACATGTCAGAAGCACTCGCTCTTTGGGAAAATTTAGAGAACGGATGGGGAAGAAATGAAATTAGATTTTGAGATATGAATTCACTTTCTTTAAGGAATTATTTTCTTCACGACGTTGTTAATGGTTATCGGTAAAAATCGTTCATGATACAATAAAGTCTCAGACGAGAATATTGAATAACAATTCTAATTTTTCTCAAAGAACTCTCAAAAGGAAAAAATTGCAAAAGATGGGTGTATATCTTTGAAAAGAAACGAAAATGGAAATTGTGAGTTAGAATATTCATGCTATTCCAAACAAAACACAACTTTTTATGTCTAAAAAAATTGTAATTCAGACACAACTCTTCGTTATTCAAAAAATGTTTAATTCGGACAAACTTATTAATGTTCGAATAGCTGTAAATTTGGACACATCATTTCGGACGGAGGTTGTAAGGTCCTCTAATAACCATCCGGCGTAATTAAATATTTAAAAACTAATAAAAAAATATTTCTTCGTTTGAAATATTATGATAGACTTCCACTAATAAAGTGTTTCGTACTTTTTCATCTTTTTTACGTGGAAAAAAAAATTACACTTTTTTATTTACAAACAAAGATCAACACTCGCTAGCAGCAATGGCCCACCTATCTTTGAAGAAGGGAATCGGTTCAAAACAGGATTAAGTGGCGTGAGTTCCTGACATGCTGGTGGCTTTTCAGTGATATGTCCGTTTGAGCTGCTAGGGCAGGGACCGGAGACAGCGTCATTTGCTGTGTTTGAAAACGAGTGAAAGTGCTTTGGAAGTTTCTCACAGTTGTCTCTATGCTCCTTAGTCTTGAACAAAGAACTCTCCCGGACGAGAAAATGTGCATGATAATCATTTTGTTTTCAAAAAATTGATTCTGATTAAAATGATTTTTTTCTGATTCTGTTTCTAGATGGGTTTTAGAGAATCTTGATAACTGCACAAAATTTCTATTTCAAAAAGCTGTTTCTCTTTCTAATTTTTTTATTTAAATCAAATAACTATGTAATTACTTTGTAAAATTTCATCCTAAATTGAAGACTAAGGAAAGACCTGTTTGGTAACGTTTATATTTCTCAGAACAAAAAAGAATCAGAAATATGTTTTGTAACATAATTGACTCTGATTCTGATTCTGCTCCGTGGAATACTTTTGGACCAAAAATAAGAAACAAAAAAGTTATTTCTAAAAAAAAAGAACACTTTTCAGAATTAAAAAGGCAATGCTAGACTTCTTTTACTTTTGTTGGGAAGTGGACGGGTCAACCCGAACCGGTCCGGATAAATTTTTTAAATAAAAACTTCATAAATTAATTTAAAAAAATAGAAAATAATTAAAAAATCCAAAAAATGGAAAATTCATAAAAATATAAAAAAATCAAAAAAATTAGGAGATATGTCATTTCAACTGGCCAATCCTATTTTGATGATTTTACCTTTCGATTCTCCCATATGACGATTTTTCCCCTCATGGGTAATCATTTCACAAAATTCTAAAAATATCTCAAAAAGTAGAAAATTGATCCATTTAACTAGTCATTCCTGTTTTTGGTGATTTTACCTTTCGATTTTTTCTAAGCCTTGCCTAATTTATTGTCGAAGTACCATCCTGCATTAGTGACCGTCCGCATGGTGTCCAAGGGTAAAATGAGCTACCTATATGGCAGAGATGGATTTTATTCCATTTTGAGCAATAAAAGATAATCAATGTCACTTCTTTCATCCTTGACATATGCATAGCCTTAAGAGAAGCATGAAAAAATAATAATTTTAGCGTATTATCTTTTGAAAGATCAAATTTGAAGCATCTTTTTTTTTTTGCCAAAAAGATGTGATGGTGCAAGAGGGGAGGGTCTGAGGAAAGTCATCTAATGTGATTATATAATTATTTGATTCAAATAATAAATTGGGAAGAGAAATCATTTTCAAGAACATAAATTTTCTGCAGTTATCAAACGCGTTTCTGTTCCGGGAACATAAATTTTATACAATTACCAAATGCGTTCTGATTCTCTAAAACTCATCTAGGGAACAAAATAAAAAAAAATGATTCTAATCAGAATCACTTATTGAGAATAGAAACGTTACCAAATAGGCCCTAATTTTTAATACACACTAAAATAATTTAAAATACATTATTCTTTTTAAGCACGTCATAAATGAAACACAGATTTTAATATGTGATGTTTGAATTTGGATTGGAGCATCGAATATGTTCCCATATTAAAGACTCAATTTTTTCTTTAAATGTTGCGTTGTGCAGATACATACAAATATATCATCCAAATAATCAATTTATCCATTGACAAAAAATGAAATTATCCTCCCTGACACAAAATGCAAGTTCTTCACTATCGTTTTGCAGCTTATGTCTTAAATTCAAGTGGCCGTTTGGCTCCAGCTTCATGTGCAGTTGGTCACATTTTGTGACGCATGGCTACATGTATATATGCTACCATATGCACATTGGATGCCCTCATCTTTTGTATTTTTTTTTTAGGAGAGTAAAATTTATGAAATCTACTTAGGCCCAAATTTATGAAAATCAAATCAAATTAGCCTAATCTAAGCTTATTCTATTTTTAGAGATTTTCTAAATTTTTTTAAAATTTTTAATTTTTTAATATTTTTATTAGATTGAGGGAAAAACGATGAGAGAACTGAAAGGAAAAAATGAGAGATATGTGATTTTATTCCGTTTTATTATTCTAAAAGGTTATTCTTTTTCCAGAACCAACTTTTTTTTAGTTTTGGATTTTACTCTAGAAATGATTCTGATTATCTAAAATTGATTATGGAAACAAAATCATAATCAGCATTATTTATGTTGCCAAAAAATATTCTCATCTTTTACTATTCTGGAGAACAGAATCAGAAAACTAGAATAGTTATCATGTATGCCCAAAAATTGTTCTCAAAAGAGTAATTAAATATTAAACAATACTTTCTTTTAACATTTTAAATTTTTAGAATATTGATCCAACAAAATCTCATATGATATCAGTTCATGAGGTTCTGAGTTTGAATCTTTTCAAGCCTCATTTGCCTTTCCATATTAAATATTTCAACACTCAATACTTGGCAGAAAGACTAGACTAACACCTTAAACTTTTAAAATAATTGGCGGTCATCTTGAACAATCACCCTATGTTTCCATAGACATAGTGTGGAGCTGAGTTTTAACCAACTTGACAAATCTAGGCTTAATTCTCCTTTCGTGTCCATTATAATGAACATGCCTTCGATTGAATGCACACGAACAAGCACACGAACCACACGAATTGATATATCTAACATGCTATTGGATGTCTTCTAGTTTATGCCGTAGGAACTTTAGACAAGTTTTCAATTAATGGGTGGTCACAACATATTCGTAGGCTTAACTAGAGACCCTAATTACCTTATTTCACGTAAAACTGAATAATGCCTCTTGACTCTTTTGTTTAGACAGCATTTGAGACACAAATCTTAATCAATGACTTATTGCAGATTGAGTTTGGCCGTTTATCAGCACAAGCTCAACATCAGCCTCTTGATATCAGAGTTCGAGAACTTCATTCTTGTGGCAAACTTAACCGCATTAGGTCCAAATCTATTTGAGACGTTCTTTGTTCTTGATGTGTGTGATTAGGTTAGGTTGTTCAAGTTTCATTTTTCATTTATTCATTCATTATGGTTTGTGAAAAGCTCAAATCTCTCATTTTTATGGGTAGTGTTATTTCCATCAATGAACCAACATTGTCATATTCTGGTTACAAGCTTTTAATTTCAAACTAGTATATCTGTGACAAATTTATCTCAAACTAATTTTTTGACAAAAAAAAAATCTCAAATTGGTACACATATTACAAATTTAGCTCCATTGTTTGGATGACATGTAGCGGTTGACGGTGTACCAGTTTGGGATTTTTACTCTCCATTTGTCAGAAGTGTACTAGTTTGTGGTTATTTGTGGTATTAACCAAATTTAACGAACATTAATAGATGGTAAATTTGTCATAATTGTACAAATTTGAGTTTTTGACAATTAAATTTGGGGTAAATTTTTTGCAAGTGTATCAATTTGAGATTTCTCGTGACAAAGAAATTAATTTGGGATAAATTTAGCATATGTATACCATTTTGAGGTTTTTCGTGGTGAAAAAAATTAATTCGGGATAAATTTATCACAAGTGCATCGATTTGAAATTTTTCACGGTCCAAAAATTTGTTTGGAGGTAAATTTATCATAGATGTATCAGTTTGAGATTTTTGTGGTATCAACTAAAAAAAACCGGGATGGGGTTCGAGTCAACGTGTGGTTCGGGTCATAGAAAGCGCACATCCCCTATGGTTCGGTTTGGGTCGGGTAGTGCGCTTCATTTCGGATGAAATAGTCCAATTAAGAAAACAAGAGTAAGCTGAGATCGCTGAGGCGTTCAAAATCCATCAGGATTCAGTACTTGAAATCACCCATGGGAGAGATTGCAAATGCTTCTCTATTCTGCTCATCATCAAACAGGCTGAGTTCTGAACAATGTGCTGTCTTTATAGAAACCCGAACTAGCGGTAGATGAGAGAGGGAGCTCTCTCCCTCCCTCCCTCCTCCCCCACGCTCCTTCTCAGCCCCCTTCCTTCTTCTGTTTTGGTTTGTTTCCACCCTCCTCCCCTCATCTGCTGCGCTCCCTCTCTCTGTCAAGCCCTTGCCCAAAACCTGGAGCAACAAAAAGCCAAACAGCGAAAATGGCATCCTGGTGGTTGCTGGGTTTTTGAAGAGCGGCGACGGGCAATTTTCCAGTGGGTGTTTGACGGCATGAGGGATTCGGCGGCCGTTTCCTCTTCGGCAAAAGGATAATTCCTTTTTCTTCTTTAATCTTTGACAAATCTTTGATAGTGATTTTGTCATCAATTGCTATACAATCTATAGCTTTTCTCTCCCAATCTCGAATTAGACCTAGATTTGGGTGTTCCTCTATCCCGATCTAGAGATAGATTTGGGATTTTCATGACGTTTTATGTATTCCTTCAATTTATTGGGGTTATTATGTTCTTTACACAGTGATGGTGCTGGAGATGTCGAACTTAGGCGCGCATTGCCTTTTGGTAAAACCGTTATTATTGAAGAAGAATTTCTTAGTGTGTGTTCATTACTGACAATGCGATATTTGATGATCACCTGCCGTACGAGCTTGGACACTACAATAGATCCGTCTTCGAGAAAGAAGCCAGTCTTTGCAAATTGTATCAAATTGATTAAATTTTCAGATTTATTTTACTTGCTTTGTCGGATTTTCATGTATCCTGAAGTTATGTACTACTTATTTCGTATGAAATGAAGTTGCTCGTTTTGAAAAAAAAAAAAGAAGTAGCAGTAGATGATAGGTTTCATCATCAAACACGTGATCCTTCCCAATTTGTGTTGCCTGCATTTGGGATTCAGCTGGATTAGATACGCCAAAGTGTCGAACCTTGTCTCGACCGTCCAGTTTGGAAAGAAAAGGACTTCTCAAATGCCTGCTATGCTATGCGGACCGTCTTGTTATCGTGCACGAAGCTCGTCTCGGCTCGCCAATGTCTCGTGGCTCGATTGTACAGAATAGACATGTCGATGAGCAAAGCGAAGGGACCGAGACGGAACGAGGCCCAATCGGAGTAAATTCCTTTTGTCACCGTCCTAATATTTGAATTTCGCATCCGATCACTTAGCGAAGAAGTAGTGGAGCTTCCTTTGGAGCTTTCCCTCTGACATCTTCTTCCTCCTTGTCGCGACGCAGAAACATGTTCGGCCGAAAGAAATGGAAGAGAAAGGGACAAATGAGGCGGGACAAATGAGGCTAGAATTACCCGCAGGGTGACAAAATCTGCCATCATTCTTCGATGATTGGTAGATTCTCTCTTGTTATCTCCTTCATCTGTATTGGTGTTGAATGCTAAAGTCAAGAGTAGAGTTGATCTTCTATAGGTTGTGGTCCGAGGCGGGATAGGACTTAATATAGTTAGCAAATTGAGTTCTTTTTACTCTCACTTAATGGGTCTGGTGATAAATGGATTGCTTACAATATTAAAACATGCTTAAGTGTAGTAAAAAAATAAGTGCCTACCTACACATGGTTCTCAATGTCTTGGGACGTATCCACTGTAAACCCATTTCACTGTATTAGTGATGCGATGATATTCAGCAATGTGCAATATTCGAGATAGAGAAAATTACATGTAAAGTTTATTGTGGTTCGAGTTTGTGCAAGCCTGCTCCACTCTCCTAAGCCTGCCTAGTGGTTGGATTCCACTAAACAATCAATGAGATATGCTCAAGTTTGGTAGAACTTCTATCTCACAAGATCACTCTATCAGTGTTCCGCATGGATTAGAATTGAAGCTCACAGTGGGAGAACATGTATGATTGAAGCTCTCTTTGAACTTTTGCTCTCTTCAGCATCAGGGTCTTCTTAAATACTCTATTTCCAAACTAAACATCGGACATGTTTCAGAGGATCATTCTTCAATCAACCCGTTGGACGGAATTCCTAAAAGAAAATTGAGTAGCCGTTTGATAAAAAGAGATTAGTGTTTTCCACAATCAAATCTTGTTTTTTATAAGTTTTTTATAAGTAGAGTTCTTCATATAAGAAAAGTAGGTTGCCTTGGTGACGATTGCTAATCAAATCTAGATGTTTACGATTACGATTCCTCAGTGAAAATGATGATCAATCAAACCTTTCTATATAGGAATTCCAAGCCAACATACTACTTGTGGCGATATAAGCAGTGAAGTATGAATCTGAAAAGATATATGCTGAATCTGAATAGATTTACTTGTCACATAGAGTGAGAAGATATAAACTCCTTTAGAGTATTATCCTTACTGTTACTCTGATTAGAATTCGAACATTTTTCGTCAGAAGATTAGCATCTGAAAGATAAATACTTCAGATTCCAGATAAACTAAGAGAAGTTTTGTCTTCTTCGAAATATGTATTGGGAGGTTTTCTCAGTACAACTCACCAATGTCTATGGCTCAAAGATGTAGTTGTCACGTAGTTTGTACATGTGAATAATATTCACATGGGTACCATGAGAAACGAATGAAAATTAGCTTTCGCAAATAAATTTTTTTGCCTATGTGACGATTAATGAGTGCATGACTTGAGATTTTCTACAATCTCGTAGTTTTACAAGGACAAATAATATTCAGAAATACCAATGTGGCGTTGGCTGAGTTGGTGAGATCCCTAGACCTTAGTCAGTTAAACTGATGAGGTCTCAAATTCGAATGTCCCCGGCCGTATCTTAGGAGACTTAACTGGTAGCATTGGAGTTCAAACACACACCACCCCAAAGAATAGTCCATTGCACATTGAAAATCTTGGTTACAAAAAATAAATAAATAATAATATTCAGAAAGTAGATGAATTTCTAAAATTTAATTCCCCGAAACTAGGAGATCAGTTCATTTCTGATACCGCCTATGGCGTACATTCCGATCGAGGAGGTAAGTGCAGCGAAATGAACTCACCGGAGCCTCTTTGGCTGGGAAAGGAAGAACACATTAGAACACATTCTCTCGTGTGCAATCGGCCCGCAAAAGCATAAAAGGCAAAAGAGTAGTTGCGTAGTGAGCGGCCGAAGCCGGCCAACCAACCGCCATCGCGATGTACACGAAGCAGTGGATAAGATCGGCGATCTCTCAATAGGACCGAGAACCGAATCATCACTTGGAGCAAGAAAAGTTGTGAAACGAGCTAAAGAGATCATAATTAGATGGCCGATCTTTGTTAGAGAGTCTTCTGAGATTGTTGGTAACATGACATCCATTTGCGAAGGGGCACCGGCTGGGGGACCACCCCCCCGAACCCCAGTGTTTCGTTGCAGGGATACTTTGTTCTTCGAACTACCTTTTCACTTTCACTTTCCAGCGTTTTTGAATTGCCATCACTACTTTCTTCTTTCTCTTTCCTTTTTCCTGCCTCTCAAGTGACCCCCTGAGATGTCCCAAAAAGTATTAGTCCAGAGAAAAAGCTTAACCAAGAGGGACAGTCCTCGTTGCAGTTAGGTATGAGCAAGCCGAATCGATGAAGCCAGGAACCGCCCAGACACTGAACAAGTCGGTTCAGTCCGACTCCCAAGGGCGTCGGTCTGGTTTCGATTTCATAAAATTCAAGCCGGTGATTTCCGGTCCGGTTCTAGGAAAACTGGACTGATTATTTTTTATGTCTTAAAACATAGTAATTCTCCAGTTATTTTTATTTCTTAAACGCAAATTTAATTTTAATCTAAATTCCGTGTCGCTCACCCCTACTACTAATCCACCAGTTCCATTGCACCACTCGTGAACCGAACTTGACCGATCGGTTCGGTCTTAGTACCATCCAGTCCAATTCCCAATCCTAGAAATTGGGAGCCAATCCTTCCGGTACGGTTCCCGATTCATGGGGGATCGAATCGAACCGAGTTGAGAACCGATCGCTATTAACTGTAGCTGATGAATGGTGATGAAGATGGTCATTTTTTCTCTGTCACGGCTTTTCTTGGGATGCAGCTAGCGAACAATGCAACACATCCCTAGTGACGTGTTTTTGGGTCTTTAGGGTAATCCTTAAAGATTTGCCGTAGGTTACTCATCCTTTCCGGATCAATTCATCTCGCGGGTTTTATCATCCTTTTCTTTCGATCCACTTCATCTTAATGATTCCATTGGTAGAGACCAATTTTTTTTGCAGTGGTTTTACTTCCTAGGTGTGGACACAGCCTCAAAAGCCTGGGGAGCTAGGAGCTCATAATTGAAGGGTCATGACTGAAGGGATGCCCTAGCCCCTTTAGATCTATCATCTATGTACTTACTTTTACCACACAATTGATTTTTCTGGATGTGGCAAAGAATATGAAGTCAGGTAAATAATGCATTATCCCATCAAATTTCCTACTTTGGAACAAGAGATCGGCCTTGCCCTAAGCAATTGCAACATATGAAGAGATCTTGGAATAATGGAAGACTATTTCATTGTTAAAATGACCATGTGAATCTTCCATTTTTCTCCAGACAGATATGGTAATAAGCAATGAATGGGAAGGAATGCCTTTGCCTTGCCTTGCCTTTGAGATCCAGCAGACAAGATGGGGTCTCAGCTTTCTTTGAAGCCAGATTTCTCTGGCAAAAGCATCATGTGGTTTTGTACCTAAGATGTTTGAAAGGATGTCCATTCAAACCCATGAACAGCAGCAACAACCGAACATCGAGTGTGGCGGTCAAGTGGTGATGGCCCGGGACTCTTTTCGAGGCGTCCTGAAAACATAACGGCTATGGAAATTTCATTGTAATGTCTCCCGAACACGCGATGTGTCTGGAGACTTTTATGATAATATCATGGACTCTTCCGGTGATTGTTCCTTCCTACCCTTTACTCAGTGAAAGTAAAGATAAGAAATTTTATAGCGACCAACTCGAAAATTATGTTTTCGTTTTCCTGAAAAGCTGAAATGGTATTTACACTAATTGCATGCTTAAAAACTGGAAAAGAAAAAGATAGTGCCGGAAAAAGAATTTATGTTAGAGCTTTATGTAAAATTCGTGCTTTTGCGAGGGCGGTTTACCACCGTTTTAACCAAGATGAAACAAAACAGAAAATCTAATCATAAAAACAACTTAAAAATCAATGTACCCATGAAATTAACGAAAGTGGTTCCATGACCAAGTAGTTTACGCAGTTCTTTATCATGTTTTAGATACGTGTAATTATTACTGTTATTATTGTTTTTTTTTTCGAATTTTGATAGAAACATGGGTGTATTCATGCTTTGGGTCATTTGCCGATGTCAGCAATTACTAATTATACATTCGAACAATGTCGAATTCACTTTTCATAATACTAAAATGTAAGTGTTATGTATATATGTAAATATGTGTGTTAAAACTCTTTGATTAAAGAGTAATTACTAAAGGTCAATTCAATATAATTTACATGAATGAGTTTACTATAAATTCCAACTAGCTGTAGATTAGTTGGTAAGAAGTGCGAATACAGTTGGATTGAATATTGAATCTAAAGCGCTCTCCCTCTCTCTTTTTTAAATACCGAAAATGTGAAGTTTTTGAAAAAAAATTCTTTTTTTTTCAGAAAAATGATAATATTTTTTGGTATTTGGCTGATACTTGAAAATAAAGTAGAATTTTTGTTTTCCGTCATTTGATTTTTCACATCTTTGTTTTGTCAAAAATTGCTGACGTGGACCCAACTGTCCTACGTTGCATGGCTATGCTAACTTGGGAAATTTTTGTAATTATAAAAAATTGATTTTTCAATGATTTTTTTATTTTAATATTTTTAAAATTTCTTTTTCCATTGTCAACCACCAAGCCTTAGCGAGGGTGGACGACAGGCAAGGGCCGACCTCTCCGGGATCTGGTAAGGCTCGAGCTCGCCGAATCTTGGAGAAACTCTTCTGTTGACTCATTTTTTTAAGCGATCCAAACGTTGAAAAATGATGGAAATGTTTCCTAGAAAATATTGTTCACGGAACAAACCAAGCATAATAATGTGAATTTGAGTTTTGAGCTGAATGTGATCCTATTTCCTAGGGTTCCTCTTGTTATGTTGACCATGGGGAAATGAAGTGTGTCATTAGATTTGAACGAGTTACAAATGGAAAACGCAGGATGATTGAGGAAGAGAGGAGAGGGAGGATATAGAAGTAGCTGCTAGGTAGCGATGAGGGGAGAGACGAGATAGCCCAGCTCCTGAGTAACGCGATTCGAAATATAACTTGAATTGGCGTTTATTTCGAAAGCTCGAAAGCTCTAATCCTCTATCATCTACAGATAATAATCGAGTAATTGCTTCAACGTCACTTCAATAGTTTCATCTTTATTTCCCCAATAACTTTGCTCAGCTCGACTACTTTGGTGTTCATTAAGAAGCCGTGGACCATCTCAATCTAAAGTTTTAATGCATCTCCTATCAATATCAATGCACTTGCATTGAATGAGCCCCCTCTCTCTCTCTCCTGAATTTCCGAATCGTAGACCTACGTTATAGCCACCCTTCAAATTATTGTGGGTTCAATCTCGAAGCCTAATCACTAATCAAAGCGCACGCGAGACTCACGGAGAGCAAATTAAATTTTTTAGCCCCTTGTCCAATCCCATTTCCAATTTCTCCTCGATCGATATTAGCCCCTCAAAATTTCCGTTTTTCTTCTTTTGGGTGGGGTGGGAGTGTGGTGTTGTGCTTTTTTCGTTATCATTCTGCTTGGAAAAAGCAGAGAAATATATCATAGCTAATCTCCCATTTTATCCACAATTGTCGCACTCCTCTCTTTCCATCATTATGTCAATGTTTCCTTCTTCTTCTTTCTTCTGGGGACATCGTTAAAACACTGATTTTTTTTTTCTTGTTAAATTCTGGAGATAGATCGGTTTTAGGATGGATATATAGTTCTCATAACATGAAGCTGAAATCAGACTTGTCAATGTCGATTCTTGGTTTTCGGAATGGAAAGCTGGCATGGAACCAAAGAAATATGTGTACTAATTTTGAATAATATATCGTGTGAACAATCTGTGCCACAATAGTTATGGATATGCTAACCATCTCAGGTTTGAAACCTATATTTAACGTATCTATTTTTGTTTAAACAAAGTAAAAAAGGAGCTAAAATCCGGTTCTAAATTTCTTATTGGTAGAAAACCGGGTACTGAATTGGTAATGGATGTGTGCCATTTGCCACAGGACAATGATATTCATAAATACCCAGGAAATACACACGGCCTAAAAGTGAAATGAGACACGCATGCGGAAGTAAATACAATCGCGCGCGCGCGCGCGCGCACATACACACATATATATAAGCATATCATAAGCATTCAGTTACATTTGACAGAAGGGGAAAAAGATGTAAGGAAAGCCGCACATCCAGATGGGATAAGGAACTAAGGTCCAAGTCAAAAGTGTTAGTCCACAGCCTTGGTAAAACCTAACACCAAAATTGCTCATACTCCCAAAATACTAAATCATTGCACCAGACTACTCTAAGGAGCCACTCGACCCATCGCTTGCTTCAGCTTCGTCGTCTTCTGGGTTGTAATTAGAAAATGTTTCAGAAGGCACTTCCTCCGAAACCTCTTCAATGTCCTCTTATGTTTCCTCTTCGGTATCCTCTATCGCATTGGCGGAGATCTCGATATAGTTCGACCTCATGGGATCAAGCTTCAAGCACATAGCACATAAATAAATATATAACTTTGAAAGATCATTAAAATGACATCTTATTTACTCATCGCCTAGGCTCTTAGGCCGCGATGTACTTCTTTGGTGCTTTCTGGCCATTCGATATCACTGGGGCTCTCTGGCCAATCAATATCACCGGGGTACTCTGGACAATCGATATCATTATTATCATTTATAGTATAATCACCATATGATCACATCATTCAATTCAAGACACAGAATTCATCAATCAATCAATTCATTCAACTAATTTATCCAGTAGTGTCCTAATGCTCAAGTAAAGGTTTAAAGAACACTTACACATCGATTAAGCTAGCAAATTCCCAATCAAACAATCATTCTAACTCAGCAAACTCACGGCCAAATAATGGTCCTAGAGAAATTCCATAAAAAACATATCATAACCCATTCGTTCTTCAATTCCACCACACCAATACCTCAATAACTAACCAAATAACAATCTAGGACGTCTTAATAACCCTTTAAAAATATGGCAACACTTTATTGAACCCTCAAAATGTTTGGTTTACTTAATCTCCTAATAGGGCAAAATCGGTTCTGCCCTAAACCGCACAAGTCAGTCCGTAAATCTATCTTAGGTTCCAATTCTGTCACACCCCGAACTCGGCGAGCACGTAAACGCACCACTGGGCCGTTCATCATAAATATTCTTCCGGGATCCCTCAATGAATTAATCACAACTAAGAAATAATACAAGGTCACGGAAGCAATTAAACAACTCCATACAAATTCACAATGAGATGACTCAGGACATATACGCTTCCCATAAATAAAAAGGCTAGTTACAATTCTAACTCTAAAGACTTCTTCAAATGCCATCCCATGGCAAGTCTGAGTTTCCTTCGCCTGGGACCTGAAAAAGTTAAACCCCCACTGGAGTGAGATATAAATTTTAATAAGTGAAACCTAACCCTAGACCTGAACACCAATCCTTTTAGACCAACTCAACAACACTAGAAGCAGGCATTCATCAATTAACTATCTTAGCAAGATAGGCATAATCAGGAGTCATAGTCAAACATAATCAACCTCAAGTGTTCATGCTTCGAGTACATGGTACATAAACTAGCACTCATGACTTTTAGAGTCACCACAATCAATCATCACTCGGTTCTCAGGCCGCCATGTATATCTCTGGCACTCTTGTCAACTGATATCACTAGGGCCACAAGCTAATCGATATCACTAGAACTCCTAGTCTATTGATATCACTAGGGCCACAGGCCAATTGATATCATTAGAGGCATCAAGCCAATGCGATCTCCTAGGCCACAGGCCAACGATCGCAAGGCATTATAGCCCATTCATACAACATAGGCATAATTTATCATATAATAATTGGCATATCAAATCATTAATGAACACGCCACATGCTATAGGATCTATGCTTCACACATTAGCCTAAAATAAACATATTGTATTCAATAAGACAAACCATTAATCATCGCCAGGGCGCATAGCTGCGATGTATCGCCAGGGCTCCAAGCCACGATATAATTTCATAGGGCTCCAAACCAAATCATTGCCAGCCACGACCGCGATGTTAGTACTAGGGTCTACGGCCAATTCACTACCAAGGCTTCTCAGCCAATTTCTTAACAGTAACAAGACTCACAGCCAATTCAATAACAAGAACAAGACTCACAGCCAATTCAATAACACACTGTCAATCACCATGCTTTTATCGCACAATCACGCTGCACAAGATAACTATCCAGTAGTGTTCTAGGGTTCAAGTAAGGGTTTAGGAACCACTTACCTTGATCGATTAGCAAAATTTCTCACCAAACGATCCTTTTCAATACCACTGGTATGCAATCAACCCAGGACTCCTCGTCAACCTAGAAAAGTTCATCAATTTTGAATCATAAAGCCATCGCATTCAACTTCCTCTAACCCAATCTCTCAATGACCATTCAATTGGCAACTCAAGATGCCTTATCGATCAATCGAACATATGAAAATACTTCAACGAACCCTCAATTCATTCGGTTCATGTAGTCACATGCAATGCTGAATATAACTCGAAGTTTTATGCACCAATTTAGCCCTTAAATCATTTCTGATTTTCAATCCGCTTCACCAACTCCCCATTAACACCTCACATGATGTCTTATGGGGTCTTATGAGTCAATTTGAAGTCAAAATACTCCTTAATTAACCCTCAACAGAATCGGTCATGGCAGGGTACTCCCAAAACAGAACCGATTTTTAGTTCAATCCATTCAATCAAGCTATATTTCAATCCCAAACCTTAATTCCTCACAAAATAAAATTGCTAGGACCTCAATTTATATGTCAAGGGAGCTCACCGAGAGTTTTGGAATGAAACAATAACATAAAGCCTTCGAACCAACCGGTTTCTCCACGATCCTCAAACGGCAGATTCTGTCTAATTTTAATCATCCATAATCAACCATGAAACCATATTTTAACACCATCAAACCTACAACCACATACCATCCAACTTGAATACTGGATGTCATGAAGATCTCACCGAAAATTTGAGATCATTTGGAGTTCGGAAGCTCCCAAAAACGCAGCCTCTCCAAAATCGGGTCAGATTTTGACCCTTGTCCACTCAAACAAACCTACGGGACAAACAACTAGGCAAAATTAAGTTCACAATACCTTCCCAGAATGGAAAGACGATAATCTTTAAGATGGCAGTGTTTTACCTCAATCTGATGTCGGACGACAAAGTTATGACCGGAATAGTGAACCGATTTTTGTCTGTCCGCGAGAAAAACCGTTCGGCCGAGAGGAAAAGAAGAAGAAGAAGAAGAGAGAGAGGGTTTTGGCTGACCAAATGGAAAAGAGAGAGAGTATTCCACAATAATTGAGCTTGGTCAAGGATAAGATGATTAGGTGAGTTTGATTAATGCTTACCCTCTCAAATAGTGACACTTGTCTTGCTTCTAGAAGGCCTTGTTCACCATTGACTTTCCTTGACCAATCTTCATCAATTTTTGGCATCATATAGAGGGGGTCGAATGACCAAAATGACCTTATAAACTTCTTAAGACAAGGCCAAAATTCGAGGGGCAAAAGGGTCATTTTGCACTTTTCGTCCGAATTTTCATTTTTTCAGTATAAACCACCCTCGATGAGGCGACGTCCATTTCAATTCCAATGTTTGAATTCCTCAATGTCCAATATCCAATCTCGAGATCCAATTTCATGTTGAACTCTCGTAAACTATAATTCCAATTTATCTCAAACTGACGGGCGACTCTTGCAGGCGCTACGCCTATCGACCTTGGGGTTTTTATTAAGTCGTGGCGACTTTGGTTGTCATGTAATTACGAGGGTTTATCGTTCGTTCCTTCGATCCTGATTGTCGAAATCCAATTTAGGAAATTCTCGCAAATTACACATTGGTTAAGCAGAATCACTCGCATTCCAACGTATAACGCTAGTAAGACATTCTATGATCGTTCCTAGATCGATCTTTGCCAGCCCAAGATATTCCTTTGACAATCCTTATGGTCAAAGTGTCATTTCTCATTCAAATTCCTCAGGTCCACGTACCCGACTCTGCGTCAGTCTTTTCCTTTTGGTCGGATAACTCAAGAGTGGCCAACTCCGAGTGAGTTATAGCTGGAATACATCGATCCATATCCTTCCATTCAATAGTCTCAAGAGAGTCGAAATTCGAAATGTCACAATTCTTCCCCCTTAAAGAAATTTCATCCTCAAAATTTACAATCTTCTCAATTATCCGATCTCGCAGGGTACTGACGCCTCATCGTATCCTCATTCTCCATAGTAGATCCTCCTATTACTTGACGTTCCCACTTGTCTTTTTTGACAAAAGTCATATTCCTCCAGGGCTTATTTCCCTCAGTCCGTAACTTGTACTTGCTTTTCTCTATTCTCTTCCGACATTCATAATATCTGTTAGTGATACACCTTCGAGCATTTGGACCTTCTTTTCAATTCGTCCAATGGTCCGAGAATAATACGTACGTCATACTGTAATCCTGCTTTTCAAATTCCTTATCGGAAGGCTTTTTCCAGAATGCCACAGTAGATTCAAGATCGTTTTCTATCACGATCATTACCTAACCGTAATGAAATCGCACTCTTTGAGTGCCTTTATCACTTGGCATAATCATCCAATTCAATCGTCATGTTGTACTGTCGGGAACACACAAGTTCCATTAACTTACCATCGATTGTCCAAATCGAACCATAACCTTCTCGACTTCTCAGGCAAACTCATGATTGAGTCCTTAATAAATCAATCTTGGCATATCCTTGTGCTATCCCAATGAACACCATGGTTCATCCTATGAATCTTCAGTATGGTCCTTCCTTTAAATTATTCTTCATTATGGGACACGTGCACTCGTCTGTGAAGCCTCAAGATTTCTATCTTCAACTTCACGATTCCCTTTCTAGGTACTCGGAAGTATGGATTTTCCCCCTGATGTAGTTATTTCTAAAATCCTTTGGACATCAGGGTCCATCCATTGCAACGTTTTAATCGCTCCTTGACCTTCAAGTTCAACATTGAAGGCATTCACTCAACTAGCCCTTCGACAACTTCTAATTTCGAGATTGAATCTCTTATTTCTTGAGGGAAGATCTGTCCATCCATCGCCAATTAAACAATGCTCTATTCTCAATTACAAGCATCCGTCAACTTTTCCACCCTTCCTTAGCGATATGGTTATCGCTATAACAATATTTGAGTGACCTATTCGTTCCACGTGCCTTTCCACCAATTTCCTTTAGGCAGTCCATCCTCTTAACTTCTTTTAGTTCACACAATTTCTTTTAGTTCACATAACTTCAAGGTCTTTCTTTATATAAGCTATGTTCTCATATCCACAAGCAATTTCACGCATTAACATTGCCTCTTGTTCAATTCATCTCAGGAAACTGCTACATTATACTCTTTGTGGTAGATATGGCATTGAAACATTCTTTCATCCAAACAATATTTCCAACTTTGTCGCGAGGAAACTCGCAGATTCGTCACTTATTCTAATCGTCAAAGCCTCCACAAGAATTTCATTTCTCAGAAATTTCACGACTGAGGAATCTTTACCTAATCAGGTTTGCAGCTCGTGTGCTTTACATTTAGCATATAGCGAGCATCTCCTTAAAGTTCATAGGATACTCTCGAAAGTCATTCATGTTTCTCATAACTTTTTAAATGAGTCTAATTCTCGTCTCTCAAGACGGTAACCATCAACTCAATTATTCCTTGGACACTCAATTCGACTATTATCAACCTCTTTCTATCAAGCGTCGAACCTTCCAAACGATTCCTCATACTTCTCACTTGAGAGCTCAGACCTTGGCTTTCTGTTGTCACGGGTCCCTACTAGGACCACGCAACTTTTTATTTATTTTTGCCACTCTTTCCTTAGGGAGCATTAGTTTCTTAACCTCTTGGTTCCACAATCAGCTAATACGATCACATCCCAATTTCATCCATTCAACTGAACATCGACATGTCTTGGCATTCAACGTTATCTACAGGATAGTTTCTCGGACTTAACTTCCAGAAGTCATTCAAACTTTACATCTTCCTCGTTAGTCCAGACGCTCCATTTTAATACCAAGATAATTGGAATTTTCTCTTTCTTCCACACTATGGTCTCTTACCCTATGAAGGAAAACTATACCCTTCAGCGCATTCTCTCACTTTGAATCCATCTTGTCCTTCCCATTTCATAGGATGTCAACCTTGGAGTCTGCGCCAACGGAGGTATTTTACTCTAGAATGTAGATGCCACCATATTCGGCATTTTTCTTCCCATAATTCAATTACCTCAATTGACAATATCCGTTCGTCCTTGGTCTCCACCAATTCACATATCGAATGCTCAATTCGATTACCTCAAATCACTCTGCAATTACACTCTGAGCTCTCTTTTCGCTTACTTAACCATTCACTAAAATCACAAGTCATTAGAACCATCAAGTCTATTCATCTTTCTTTCCATCAACGACCATCTCATGGTCCTATCGCCCTTTAAGAATGACACCCTATTCTTTAGGGAACAACAACTCATGATTTCATTTTTCATGGTTCCAATTCAATCAACCGATCCCAGGAAAGCATTAATTCCAAGCAAACTAGCATGCCGATTTTTCCTCGACTCCTTCCATAACAGAAGAGACGGACTACCCATTTTTCACCATGGGTCTTACGCCCAGGTAATCAACCATTTTCCGTAGGCACGTTTCATATTCCATAATGAACATCTCTTTGCTCTAATTCATGAACACGAGTTCTCTTTTTTTACTGAGTCTCATTACCATTCCTCAAAATCAAGAAGAACAACTAGCCAAAAGGCTTTCAAACTCTAATCCACTCAGGGATTTACTTATCTTACTCAAGGGTCCTTGACCATCTTTACCATATGCTTAAACGACCTTGAGAACTCTGTCTCACACTAGTCGATCATCCTCTGATCCTTGCAAAATTATCAGGATCCAAATAACCTTTGCTCTCAAGCAATCCCAGGAGGATACTTTTCACATACAAGTCAATAGATAGTCTAGGCAGATATCATGCCTTCGAGGAAACCCTTCCTCTGGTGACTTTTCACCATCTATCAACAGCCTCTTAAGGCTAAAATTGCCAGGGTCACTTTTTTTCCTCAATGTACCCCACAACCTCTAAGGTTTCCTTACCAAGATCCCTAATCTAGAGGGAGACAATTTCAAATATCATCCTTCCATCAAACTCAGTCAATCTCAATCTTATTCTTAGCTTTACAAGCTTCTCAAAACTCTCGTGGTTCTTCACACGCATTCACCTTTCTCGTGAATGAAATAACTCAGAGTCACCTTTCTCGTGACTTCTATCACTTTAACTCATCGGTACTAGCATTTGTCACCACAGTGGCTTAGAAAATCATGGCAGCTTTTCCTCGAGCTTGCTTACCCAACAAATTTTCTACTTTCCATTTAAAGTTCTCACGACCATTCAGCTCTTGGGTTTCGTACGATTAACAAATTGAGCCATATTCTCTTTTGGTACTCATACTCTAATCGCTCATCTTTACTCAATTTTCATGATCCTTCTCAGTTCTAGGATCTTCCATACCATGTATACTTAAGCCCAATGCTCTTCCACGACCATACCTTTGTCGTTCAACGTCATTAGGTTCTCATGTCACTTGAATCACTATGATTCCCTCTAGGAATTAAAGACTTAAATCAGCTAAGTCTAGCAGTCTCAGACTGCTCATCTCAATATCTTTCACCATCAAATCAATGGTTCCCAAACAACTCTCAACTAGTTGTCCATTCTCCAAGGATTCCAGATCTTCATAAATCAATGACTATTCAATAGTTCAGCTTCAACAAGACGATCTCTCAGTTAATAGCCATTACTAGGCAAGCCTCAACTAGGCTAAAATTCAACTAGGCCAACATCAAGCAAGTACTCAAGACAACAATTCACTGAGTCAATAGCTCATACTTTAAGCCTTGAGGCATCTACCACTCTGTCAAAAAACATGATAGGCTATCTCATTCTCAACAAGCATCAATTCAACGGGTATAAACTCTATATGCCGTCAAGCCAATCACATGATGCCAATCATAAAACACGCCTAATAGGCCAATCACAACATCGTTTTTCTTTTTCAAACGGCATCCACTACTAAGCACAAAGCTTTTAACCATGCCACTCACATGCGTCATTTCACATGCCATGCCACTTTTGAACATCTATTTCAAGAATCAATCCCGTGCCACATATCTCATAACCACAATTGGACTCAACGTGATACCTAGACTTTTCCTTTCAAATGATGACTTGGGTCATTCCTGCCTCTTGCCATCTTAGAAAGCCTGCAAGGAGCCGCTCCTTGTCCGGACCTCTCTATCCTGGCGATCACTCCTCGCTCTCATCAGACCATGGCCATTGCAGGTTGTCCCAAGTCATACATCTATGGAGAAAGCCCCGTTCCACACGTCCCATACCATGCTTCATTACAGTTTATAGGTATCCCATTCACTTGTCCCATACCAAGCAATAGTTTATTAAGTTCAACAACGATAAGTTCATGCATGCACCCTTATCAACTTTCATTTCATAACCACAAACACATGCACAACATGTTCGTTCTCATCACTTGTCATACAACAATCATTTCCACAGCAAGCCTCAATTATAGAAAACCTCTGGTTTTACCAATGACCATCGTATCTCACAGATCAATTGTCTATATTCAACTATATATCTCAAGTTTAGTCGCTATTCAGGTCAAATCCATAAGCAATCGATCACAACTGGCCTTTAAGCCAAATATTCCTTGTCCGCTTCCCTGTATACACCTCATCTCATATCACCTAAGACTCTCAATAGCAATCGACAACTACACCATCAAGATACAATGCAATTCAAGCTTGAATCCGCTAATGCTAGTCGTCTCTTTGTAACTCCTACTTCTCAAGTTAGGTCATTGACAAACCATCATCACAATCGTATACTCCAATTGGCCCTTCATTCATAAGCTATTCTCTAGTAACCTCAAATCCAAGCTTAAGACTCTTCAATCTCTACTCACTTCCTTGTGAACCTTAATCATAAAATCACTCATGATCATCAGTAAAATTTAACGCTAGAACCATTAGTGTACAACACAAGTTCAAGCTTACATTCCCAAAATTCAGCAATCTATGCTTAACCCTAAAGGTCTCACTACCTAATTGTCCCCAAGTCATCACTCCTTATCACTCCAAACCTCAATCACAATTGATCAAGCTGACCTTATTTCGATACCACTTAAATGGGAATGTCACGCCCTGAACCCGACGAGCACGTGAACATCTCACTAGGCCGTTCATCATAAGTACTCTTCCAGAATCCCGCGATGAATTAATCACAACTAAAAAAATAATACAAGGTTAGGGAAGCAATTAAATAGCTCCATACAAATTCACAGTGAGATGACTCAGGACAAATGGGTGTACACTTCCCATAAATAAAAAGGTTAATTACAATTCTAACTCTAACGACTTCTTCAAATGCCATCCCATGCAAGTTCGAGTTTCCTTCGCTTGGGACTCGAAAAAGTTAAACCCCACTGGGGTGAGATATAAATCTCAATAAGTGAAACCTAACCCTAGACCTGAACACTAGTCCCCCCAGACCAACTCAACAACACCAGAAGTAGGCATTTATCAATCAACTATCTTAGCAAGATAGGCATAATTAGGAGTCATAGTTAAACATAATTAACCTCAAGTGTTCATGCTTCGAGTACATGGTACATAAACTATCACTCATGACTTTTAGAGTCACCACAATCAAACATTGCCCTGTTCTTAGGTCGCCATATACATATCTGACACCATTGCCAACTGATATCACTAGAGCCACAGGCCAATCGATATCACTAGAAATCATAGTTAATTGATATCATTGGGGCCATAAGCCAATTGATATCATCAGAGGCATCAAGCCAATAAGATCTCCGGGGCCATAGGTCAACGATCGCGGGGCACTATAGCCCATTTATACAACATATGCATCATTTATCACAGAATAATTGGCATATCAAATAATGAACGAACACACCACATGCTATAGGATCCATGCTTCACACATTAGCCTAAAATAAACATATTGTCTTCAATAAGACAAACCATTAATCATCGCCAAGGCCCACGGCTGCGATGTTTCACCAGTGCTCCTAGCAACGATATAATTTTATAGGGCTGCAAGCCAAATCATTGTCAGGGCCCACGGCCGTGATGTCATCACCAGGGCTCCAAGCTAAATCATCGCTAGGGCCCACAGCCACAATGTCAGTACCAGGGCCCACGGCCAATTCACTACCAAGGCTTCTTAGCCAATTCCTTAACAGTAACAGGGCTCATAACCAATTCAATAATAAGAACAAGGCTCACAACCAATTTAATAACAAGAATAAGGCTCACAACCAATTCAATAACACACTGTCAATCACCATGCTTTTATCGCATAATTACATTGCACAAGACAACTATCCAATAGTGTCCTAGGGTTCAAGTAAGGGTTTAGGAACCACTTACCTCGATCGATTAGCAAAATTCCACACCAAACGATCCTTTTCAATACAACTGGTATGCAATCAACCTAGCACCCCTCGTTAACCTAGAAAAGTTCATCAATTTCGAATCATAAAGCCATCGCATTCAACTTCCTCTAACCCAATCTTTCAATAACCATTCAATTGGCAACTCAAGATACCTTATCAATCAATCGAGCATATGACAATACTTCAACGAACCTTCAATGCATTCGGTTCATGTAGTCACATGCAAGGCTGAATATAACTCGAAGTTTTATGCACCAATTTAGCCCTTAAATCATTTCTAATTCCCAATCCACTTCACCAACTCCCCATTAACACCTCACATCATGTCTTATGGGGTCTTATGAGTCAATTTGAAGTCAAAATACTCCTTAATTAACCCCCAACAAAATCGGTCATGGCAAGGTACTCCCAAAAAAGAATCAGTTTCTAGTTCAATCCGTTCAATCAAGCTATATTTTAATCCCAAACCTTAATTCCTCATAAAATAAACTTGCTAGGACCTCAATTTATATGTTACGGGAGCTCACCGAGAGTTTTGGAGTGAAACAATAACATACAGCCTTCAAACCAACTGATTTTCTCCACGGTCCTCAAACGGGCAGATTCTGTCCAGTTTTAATCATCCGCAATCAGCCATAAAAACCTATTTTAACACTATCAAACTTGCAATCACAGACCATCCAACTTGAATACTAGATGTCATGAAGATCGCACCGAAAATTTGAGGTCATTTAAAGTTCGGAAGCTCCCAAAAACACAGCATCTCCAAAATTGATTTGGCCCTTTTTCCACTCAAATAGACTTACGGGACAAACGGCTGAGCAAAGTTAAGCTCATAATACATTCCTAGAACGGAAATACGATAATCTTTAAGATAGCGGTGGCTTTACCTCAATTCGATGTCGGAGACAAAGTTATGGCCGGAACAATGAACCAGTTTCTGTCTGTCCGCGAGAAAAACTGTTCGATCGAGAGGAAAAGAAGAAGAAAAAGAAGAGAGAGAGGGTTTTGGCCGACCAAATGGAAGAGAGAGAGAGAGTCTTCTATAATAATTGAGCTTGGTCAAGGATAAGATGGTTAGGTGAGTTTAATTAATGCTTACCCTCTCAAATAGTGACACTTGTCTTCCTCAAAGAGCGACACTTGTCTTGCTTCTAGAAGGCCTTGTCCACCATTGACTTCCCTTGACCAATCTTCAGCAATTTTCGACAGCATATAGAGGGGTTGAATGAACAAAATGACCGTCCAAACTTCTTAAGGCAAGGCCAAAGGTCGTTGGGCAAACTGATCATTTTGTACTTTTCGTTCAAATTCTCATTTTTCCAGTATAAACCACCCTTGATGAGGCGACGTCCATTTCAATTCCAATGTTTGAATTCCTCAATGTCCAATACCCAATCTTGAGGTCCAATTTCATGTCGAACTTTCGTCGACTGTAATTCCAGTTTATCTCAAACTGAAGGGCAACTCTTGCTGGCGCTACGTGTATCGACCTTGGGGTTTTTCTTAAGCCGTGGCAACTTTGGTTATCATGTAATTACGAGGGTTTATCGTTTGTTCCTTCGATCCTGATCGTTGGAATTCCATTTAAGAAATTCTCGCAAATTACACATTGGTTAAGCGGAATCACCCGCGTCCCAACGTATAACGCTAGTAAGGCATTCCATGATCGTTCCTAGATCGATCTCTGCTGGCCCAAAATATTCCCTTAACAATCCTTATGGTCAAAGTGCCATTTCTTATTCAAATTCCTTAGGTCTATGTACCCAACTCTATGTCAGTCTTTTCCTTTTGGTCAGATAACTCAAGAATGACCAACTCCGAGCGAGTTATAACTAGAATACACCGATCGATATTCTTCCATTCAATAGCCTCGAGATGATCAAAATTCAGAATGTCACAAATTCCTGATGAACTTAACTTGCCAAAACCTTATTTTATATATCTAGAAACCTCACCGAGAATTTTGGAGCAAGAACACCCATTTTGGTCTTCCGATTGGCCTGTTTCCTTTAGGCGTGCAAACGGTCATAATTTGTCCTATAAAAGTTACTTCATTTCAATCATGAAAACATCTTAAATCCTCAATAAAATCACCATCTCTGTTCGGCAAACTCGTTATAGAGATCCCACAAAAAGTTTGGAGTTAAACGAAGTCTCTAAGAGAGTGAACGAAAGCCTTACCCTAGTTTGCTCAAAATTTGTCCAGTTTTGGTCTCGGGGCTGATCATGAAAAACTACTCCACAAAACAACGAACTACCACTTGAAACTTGTAGAGAAGAGGTCGGGCTAGCTGCTGGTGGTTGGCGTAAGGCGAGGCGATGGCGATCAATGACAGCGAACAGGGCGGCAACGGCTGGTTGGGCGGAGATTGTTTCGATCGAGAGAGAAAATGAAGAAAAAGAAGACAAATGGAGGGAGATGGATGTCACGACTGAAGGGGGAGCTTAATGAAGTCTTCCACACAAATAATTGGATGGACAAGTGACAAGATTGATTTTGTAGGCAATTAATGCTTGAGCCCTCTATGGTTGACACTTGGCAAGGTTCAATTATTAAGTCCAATGGTTTTGACTTTCTTTGAACTTACCTCCATCAAATTTTTGGCAGCCATATAGGGAGGTCTAAATTACCATTTTGTCCTTCTATTCTTCTCAAGATAAGGGTAAATGGTAGAGGGGTAAAATGGTAATTGTGCACTTTCCGTCCGTAACTTCACTTTTCCATTTCTAAATTACCATTGGCGAGACGATGTCAAATCCTTTTCTAATGTTGGAATTCTCTATTTTCATTTGCTAATTTTGAGCTTCCATTTCGTGATCAATCATTCGTCGATTGTATCTTCAGTTTATCTCAAACTAATGGATGGCTTTTATAGATATTACGCGTATCGACTCTATGATTCTCATCACACTTGGGACGATTCAAGTTACGACAGTTTTGGTTGTCATGTAATTGCGAGTGTTTATCGCTAGTTTCGACGGTCTCGATCGTCATAGCACGATTTAGGAAAAATTTGCAAATTATACATTGGTTAAATGGTACCATCCGCGCTCCAATCGTATAACACTAGCAATGGATTCCTTAATCGTTATTTGATGGACCTTTATTGACTCTAAATGTTCCCTCGACAATCCTTATGGTCAAAGTATCATTTCCTTTTTTGAGTTTCCTAGGTTCACGTATCTTTCCATGTGTTAACCTTTCCCTTTGGTCAGTCAACTCGAGATTGATTAAATCCAAAATCGAAATACATCGATAGATATATTCTCATTTAATAGCCTCAAAATGATAGAAAATTTCAAAATGTCACAATTCTTCCCCCCTTATAGAAATTTCTTCCTCGAAATTTGCAATAAATCCAACTATTCAAATAAATGGGGGTATTGACATCTCATAGCCTCTTCGCTTTCCCACGTTACTTCTTTAGTTCCGTGATGCTCCCATATCACTTTGACTAGCGAAATTGTCTTATTCCTCAAGACTTGCTTCTTTCAATCCTCGATTCTGATGGGCTTTTCCACGTACGATACCTTATTGTCTATTTCAATGGTCACAAAATCCAAAACGTGAGTCGGATCCAGGTCGTACTTTCTTAGCATTGACACATGAAACACATTGTGCACTTACGATAAGTTCGGCGGTAGAGCAAGTCGGTAGACCAAAGTTCTAATTCTTTTCAAAATTTCAAAAGGACCTACGTACCTCGGACTCAATTTTCCATTTTTCCCGAATCGAGATAATCCGCGCATTGGTGATACCTTCAAGAAAACATGGTCACAAACTTAGAACTTCGAGGACTTGTGTCTTTTATCAGCATAGCTCTTTTGACGACTCTGCGCCGTTCTCAGTCTTTTCCTAATAACCTTAATTGCCTCAATTGATTGTTCCACTAACTCAGGACTTGTTATACTCCTTTCTCCAACTTCGTCCAACTTCATCCCAACATACAGGAGTTCTGCCAGCGTTACCATAAAGCGCTTCATATGGTGCCATTCGGATGCTTTGCTGGTAGCTGTTATTGTAAGCAAACTCCACTAGATGTAGTTGGTCCTCCCATCCACCTTTAAAATGTATGACGCACGCTCGTAATATATCCTCGAGCGTTTGAATTGTTCTCTTCGATTGTCCGTCAATTTATGGATGATATGTCGTACTAAACTGTAATCTAGTTCTTAAAGCCTCCTGAAGACTTTTCTAGAAATTCGCTGTAAATTTGGGATCTTTGTCCGATGTAATCATGACTGGACCTCCATGTAATCGTACAATATGACGCATATACAGTTCTGCGTACTTATCCATTACAAAATCTTTTCGTACGGGTATGAAATGTGTAGACTTGATCAGTCTATCCCTGACTACCCAAATTGAGTCATGACCTTTCCGACTCCTCGGCAATCCCATCACAAAATCCATTATCACATGCTTCCATTTCCACTCAGGGATTTCTAAAGGTTGCAGCAATCCTCCAAGCTTGCAATGCTGAGCTTTTTCTTGTTGACAGGTCAAACACTTTGCCACAAACTTGGCTACATCTACTTTCATTCCATTCCATTAGTAATGTTGACGCAGATTCTGATACATTTTCGTGCTATCTGGGTGGATATTATAATTGCTCTTATGAGCTTCTAATAAGATCTTTTCCTTAAGTTCCTCGTCACCAGGCACACATAAACGTCTGCGGAATTTCAGAATCCCATCTTCTTACACTTGAAACTCAAGTTTCCTTTTCGCCACATCCATCTTAAGAATCTTTTGAATTTCTGGATCTGTAAACTACAAAACCTTTACTCTTTCTTTTATTTCAGGCTCAATCCTCAAGGTTGCCACTAAACTAGACAGTTGACAAACTTTCAATTTAAACTCAGAATCTCTCAATTCCTCTAGTAAGGACCATCTTTTAACCAATAAAAGCATAATACTAGATTTCCAACTAAGTGCATCCGCGATTCTATTAGCCTTTCCCGGTTGATACAAAATATCATAGTCATAATCTTGAGTAACTCCATCCATCGACGCTGTCTCATATTCAATTCTTTCTGCGAAAATTGATACTTCAAACTTTGAATTTGAAATCTTTCGCTACACAAATAATGTGTCCAAATCTTTAGGGCGAAGGCAGCTAATTCCAAATCATGCGTTGGGTAATTCATCTCATGATGTTTCAATTGTCGCGAGGCATAGGCGACCACTTTCCTATGTTGCATCAACACGCACCCTAATCTTTTTAGCGATGCATCGCTATATATCTAATAACCTCTAGGTCTAGAAGGAATAGTTAACACTGGTGCGGTTGTCAATCGATGCTTAAGTTCTTGGAAACTTCTTTCACACTTATCAGTCCATTCGAATTTCACATCCTTCTTTGTTAACCTTGTCAACGAAATGTCTGTGAATGAAAACTTCTCCACAAATTGTCTATAGTAGCCTGCCAATCCCAGATAACTTCTAACCTTTGTAACTGTCGTGGGTTTAGGCCATTTCATCACTGCCTCAATCTTTAAAGGATCCACATAAATTCCTTCTCCAGAAATCACATGACCCAGGAATGCTACTTTGCTCAACTAGAATTCGCATTTACTAAACTTGGCGTAAAGCGAATGCTCCCTCAAAGTCTACAAGACCACTCTCAAATGTCTCTCACGTTCCTCATTACTACTTGAGTAAATCAAGATGTCGTCTATAAAAACAATGACGAATCAATCCAAGTACTCCTTAAATACTCGATACATCAAGTCCATGAATGTAATAGGGGCATTAGTTAAACCAAAAGGCATAACTGTAAATTCATAATGCCTATATCTCGTTCTAAAGGCAGTCTTTGGTATGTCTTCTTTCTTAATCCTCAGCTGGTGGTAACCAGTCCTCAAGTCTATTTTTGAAAACACAGATGCTCTTTGCAGCTGATCGAACAAATCATCTATCCTCGGCAACAGATACTTGTTCTTGATGGTTACTTGGTTTAACTGCCCGTAATCTATGCACAAACTCAAAGGCCCATCTTT
The DNA here is from genome assembly GCA_028455895.1 of Rhodomyrtus tomentosa. Lineage (NCBI taxonomy): Eukaryota > Viridiplantae > Streptophyta > Magnoliopsida > Myrtales > Myrtaceae > Rhodomyrtus > Rhodomyrtus tomentosa. The sequence continues at coordinate 24,212,746 of JAPCWY010000009.1, read as the reverse complement.
TTTCCTCACAAACAGCACCGATGCTCCCCATGGTGATGCGCTCGGTCTAATAAACCCTTTATCTAGTAACTCTTGCATCTGTACTTTTAATTCCTTCAATTCCGACAAGTACATTCTATACGATGCCTTCGAGATTGGCTCCGTTCCAAGAGTTAACTCAATCACAAACTCAATTTCTCTCTCAGGTGGTAATCTTGGCAATCCTTTAGGAAATACATCAGGAAATTCACATACCACCACTGTACTTTCCAACTGCAGTAGCTAGATAAGCTTGGCACCCTTCATACAACAGTTTAGTCGCCTCAAAAGACGAACTAAAAGAATCGAGGTTCCTCCCCGACTTCTTGCAAATTCAATACTAGGGCGACCATCTGGGTAAAAATGAATTACATTATTACCACAATCAAGTATAGTCCTTTGTTTCCTCAACCAATCCGTTCTAATAATCACATCAAAATCGTACATAGGCAGCACAACCAAATCTATCATTTCTTCGCTACCACCAATCACTATCTTACAGTTCGCACAACCTAGCGACACTAGCACATTATCTTTTAATGGTGTAGTAACATACAACTACACATTCAACGGTTTCAACTCTATACCGACTAGATCAACAAACTGCGCATATATAAAGGAATATGAAGCATCGAGATCAAATAAAGCATAGGCAGCTTGATCACACAAATAGATCATACATGTGACCACGCCAGACGCTTCCTCCCCCTCTTTACGTGCCCATCATACGCTTTTCCTTGAGCTGGTGGTCGATTATGTTCGTTTTGTAGGGCTACAGCTAGCTATCTAGCCTGCGGTCTCTATCCTAGAGCTCGGTTCCCTAGAGCTTGATTTGGACAATTCTTCAATTGGTGGTCTAATTGACCACATCTAAAACATGCTCCTGTCCTAATAGGGCAGGGACCACTTCTATGCCTTCTGCTACAAACACAACAATACCAGTTTGACTGATTCGACGGCTTTCCGATATTTCTTCAAACCGGAGGGACAAAGTGTCGGTTGTTCACCATCGACCACTTTCCTAACTGCTGATTGTCTCTCAAAGGAGCAAATCGCGATCTAGAAGCGACGACTCCTTCTTTAATGTCTCTCTCGATCGTCTGACTCCTTTCATAAATATCTCGGTACGTTCTTAGGTTTACTGTTATTATCCGGCTTCGAATCTCTGGTCTCAAACCATCTTGGAATCTCTGTACTTTCTTGAGCGGATCTTCGACTGACTTTGGTGCATACCTTAATAATCTTGCGAACTCAGCTTCATACTAGTCCATAGTTAGTTGATTCTATCGTAACTGCTGGAATTCCACTCGTTTTCTCTCACATGCCGTCTCCGAAAAGTACTTATTGTTAAAAGCGGCAATGAAGGCAACCCAAATCAAGGCCGTACCTTCAGGAAGCACTCCTTCCTTCGAGGCACTCCACCAGTCATTCGTAGTTCCTTCTAGCTGATACATAGCTAACAGTACCTTCTCTTTAACAATGCACCTCAGCACTCCAAAAGCCTTTTTAATTTTCTCAATCCATCTCGGCGGCAGCTCAGGATCTTCAGTACCATCGAACTGGGTCGGTTTCAGCTTTATAAACTGTTCAACCAACTAACCCATCTGTCTATTGGCATTAGCATCACCTTGAGCATTACCGGCTTTAGCGCCTTGAACTTTGTTTCCATTCGCCATATTCACAGCTGCCACTGCAGCTTCAGCAGCCTCAACTATAATCTCAGCTCTATCTTCGGTTTGTCGAAGAGTCGCAACAGCTCTATCTTGAGCTTCTTTTCCTATTAGCTCTCCAATTTATTTCAAGGCCCTTAAGACTCCATCCACTCTTGGATCCTTGGTCGCTGGTGCTCTCGAGCTAGAAGCTCCACTTCTCGGTCTTCTAGGCCTGTTGTTCATACTTGCTCAAACTTAGTCTACCTGAGTCACTGTAATTCCATCATGGAATTAGAGACCTAAGTCACTTACTCAAGTCTAGTGATTCTATACTACTCAACAAGGTAGTAATCACAAAACAATAGCCAATCACTCGGGCATTCTCATGAGCACATCAATCTGGGATGCATAACCATACCTCAAGTGTAGACACATCTTCAACTTAGTATAATAAGAGGTAATAACTTACTCATCAAACCAACATCCACAACAACTCAATATGCTAAATGTGAAGCTTGATCCCCATAGGTTCATTACAACAATGCCAATTCAGGATGCTAATCACATGCGCCAATCATATACCATGCATTTATGCTTGACTCTAACGAATCCCCCTAAGGTCTCACTACTCCATCATCCAAATTCCTTTACTCATTATTACTCCAATCCTCAATTCATTGGAATCGAGCTGACCTTGCTTTGATACCACTTCGACGAGGATGCAATGCCTGCGTTTCCTTTAACGAGTTACATCCGCCACAGGTCAATAATATTCACAAAGATATTCATAAATACCCAGGAACTACACACGGCTTAAAAGTGAAATGAGCCATGCATGCGGAAGGAAAGATGATAACCTTGACAAATAAAAGAAACAAAAGGAAAATTTGGAATGAAACTAAAGCGCGCGCGCGCACGCATATATATACATATATATAAGCATATCAGAAGCATTCAGTTACATTGGACGGAACGGGAAAAAGACGTAAGGAAAGCCGCGCATCCAGATGGGATAAGGAACTAAGGCCCAAGTCAAAAGGGTTACTCCAAAGCCTTGGTAAAACCTAACACCAAAATTTTTCCTACTCCCAAAATACTAAATCACTACACCAGACTACTCTGAGGAGCCACTCGACCCATCGCTTGCTTCAGCTTCGTCGTCTTTCGGGTTGTAATAAGAAAATATTTCACACGGCACTTCCTCCGAAAACTCTTCAGTGGCTTCTTCTGTTTCCTCTTTGGTATCCTTTATCGCGTTGGAGGAGATCTCGATGTAGTTCATGTACTCTTCGATAGGGGGGAGACTTTGACTCCTCGAGAATGTTCCTTTGATCCTCCCATAAACGCCGCATTCTCTACTTCGATCTCTGGATGAGACGGATGACACCAGTTAGGTACTACCTCTATAAGAACTTCTTTAGGCAATAGAGGACCCATCATGTTACTACCTTCCAGACGACGAAACCATGATTTAAACGGTGAGGTTGCAGGTCCATCTTTCCCTCGTCCACCCAGACCGTCGTTCGCTTTCTAACATATACAATCCATTTCCTCGCATGAAACTCATCAAAAGAGGCGGCCATCTCTTTCGGATCGCATAGTCGAACTGGCAACATGCTTACGGATTGGGGTCTGAAAATATGTCTCACTACAGGATGAGATTTACATCTTAGCAAGTGAAACCTAAACCTAAACTTGATCACCAGTCCCTCAGACCGCAAAACGACATCAGATGCAGAAAATCACCCATGCAATGGCATAATTTATTCATAAACCAAGTATCTCAATAAGTCAGGCATAAACAAGAGTCACAATCGAACATACTCAATCTCATGGGATCAAGCTTCAAGCACATAGCACATAAACAAATATATAACTTCGAAAGATCATTAAAATGATATCTCATTTACTCATCGCCTTGGCTCTCAGGCCGCGATGTACTTCTCTGGGGCACTCTGGCCATTTGATATTACTAAGGCTTTCTAGCCATTTGATATCACAGGGCTCTCTAGCCAATCGATATAACTGGGGCTTTCTGGCCAATCGATATCATTATTATCATTCATAGTATAATCACCATATGATCGCATCATTCAATTCAAGCCACGGACTTCACCAATCAATTAATTAATTCAACCAATTTATCTAATAGTGTCCTAATGCTCAAATAAAGGTTTGAGGAACACTTACACGTCTATCAAGCTAGCAAATTTCCAATCAAACGATCCTTCTAACTTAGTAAACTCATAGCAAAATGATGGTCCTAGAGAAATTTCATCAAAAACATGTCATAACCCATTCGTTCTTCAATTTCACCACACCAATACCTCAATAACTAACCAAATAACAACCTACGATGTCTTAACGACCATTTAAATATATGGCAACACTTTATTGAACCTTCAAAAGGTTCGGCTCACTTAATCTCCTAATAGAGCAGAATGGGTTCTATCATAAATCGTATAATTCAGTCCATAAATCGATCTTAGGTTCCAATTCCTCATGAACTTAACTTGCCAAAACCTTATTCTATATGTCTAGGAACCTCATCGAGAATTTCGGGGCAAGAACACCCCTTTTGGTCTTCCGATTGGCTCATTTCCTTTAGGCGTGCAAACGGCCAAATTGTCCTATAAAAGTCACTTCATTTCAACCATGAAAACACCGTAAATCCTCAATAAAATCACCATCTCTACTCAGCCAACTCAAGTACTGTGACATTCTGATTTTCAATCAACTTCAAACTCTGTAATGAGAAGTATATTTATATCAAGCAATGTATTTCAGTTGTATTCCGCTCAAATCTGATCAATTTGAGTAGACAAACCAAAAGGGAAAGGCTAACGTAAGACGAGATACGTGGACCTAAGCGTCTCGAATAGGAAATGGCGCTTTGACCATAAGGATTGTCGAGGAGATATTTAGGACAGCAAAAAGGTCAATCTAAGAACGATTAAGGATTACCATGTGAGCATTGTACGATTGGAGAGTGGGTGATGCCGCTTAACCAACGTACGATTTGCAAAATTATCCTAAATCGGACTGTGACGATCGAGACCACAGGGACAAGCGATAAGCCCTCGTAATTACATGACAACCAAGGCCGCCATGAATTGATGAGCTCTAAACGTGATGAGAATCACGGGGTCGATACGCGTATAGTCTGTAAAAACCGCCCGTCGGTTTGGAATAGGTTGGAATCACATCTGGTAGAAGGAACGATCACAATTGAGTTCTGAAAATTTTGAAAAAGGAAAATCAAGAATTTCAACGTCAATTGGATTGGCCGTTGCCCTATCGAAGAAGTCAGAAACGAGAAAAATGACGTTCCGAACGTCGGGGTAAAATGACCATAATGCCCCTTAAGCTTAGGACTTTGCCTTTATAATTAAAGGAAGGAAAAAATGGACATTTCTCCCCCCAAGCTGCTGAAAATTGAAGAGCAATTGATGGCCATTGGATATCATTGAGAAGAACAATGGACAAGTGTCAAGCATCCAAGGGTAGTAGTTCATTTCACCAATTAATGCACACCTACCAATCACCTCAATTAATTAAATTTTTAGGATAATAACCAGCTCTCTCTCTCTCTCTCCTCAAACCCCCCCATTCGGCCAAAAATCACAGAGCACCACCATTTCTCTTTCTTCTTCTTCTTCTTCTCCAGTTTCTGCTTCACCTGACCAGACCAGAGCTCGCCGTTCGATCCTTACAACTGCCGTCTCTGACCATTCCTTGCTACCGGTCAACCACCTAAACGTAACTCCACGTCTTGCTGACGTCCTCCAACTTGAATTAGGTCATTTGGAGGTCTAAGGAATTCGAGGCAAGCATTCTCCCACAGGTCGACGGATTCTGCTCCAGTTTGATGAAGGTTCGGTTCTGAACCCTTTAGACAGCCGAAATCTTGGAATCTTTGGATCAAATTTGGTGGAGATCAAGTAGACATATAGATGGTTCTATGGTAAAAATTGAGGATTTATTTGATAAGTTTTTGATCATGAACCACCCTTGTACATTATGCCTAGAATCTGCCGGTATTCTGTGTTTGAGTGATCTGACGACTTCCGACGTCGGCAACCACACGACTTGAAACTCACAGTGAAACTTCCAAACTCTTAGGTAGACATTATAAGAGGTAGAATGATGTGTATTTGATGGATTTGAGATAGATTAAGGCCGGTTGGACTCGACATGAACAGAACCGAATGGAAGCGGTTCAATGCCGAGCCAAACCGATTTTGTGGAGGGCTGATTAGGCTGGAATTATGTTGTAATTTGGTGTGTGTGATGTGTTAAGATGATGAGGAGTATGTTATGAGTGATTTGGATGGATAAATTGAGGAATTAGACTTGGGATTTTGACAAATCGATTGGTTAACTAAGGTTGTGCGACAAGTCGGCTTTGGGACTTGGATTGGCCGAACCATAGGAGACTCGAGGAGGGGAAATTTGCGTTGTTAAGCAGAGGTAAGGAATTTCCAAAACCAAGGCTAGGGGGATTGGCCTCGATTGGGTAAGTCGAGTGGGAAATTGATTGATTAATGGGCATATTTCTAAAGTAAAGAGCATTAGTATGTCTTATGATTAATTAAAGAGTTTATGTGTGCCTTGACTTGTATTAGAATTGCGTGTCATGTTTGGATAATAATTGAATTTCATTGCATGCCATGGGATTGTGAATGCTACTTGAAATGTAATTGACATTAAGTGTGTAAATGATAGAAGATCATGGCATGAATCCTGATTGTAGCATGGCATGACGAAGCCCTGAGGCGTGTGAGACGCGGGGCGGGAGATTGGTACCCTGAGGCGACGTGTTCGCGGGGTGAATTGTGACTAGGTGGCGCCCTGATGCGACGAAATTGCGGGGTTGAAATAGCTGCAGTCCTGATGCGATATAATCGTGTGACAGAGTATGAGCTCATAAATCCTGCCTGGAAATTGACCTGAGGCTTTATGCGTTTACGCGGGCCGAGCCTGATGCGATCTAATCGCGGGCTAGAGAATGAGGTAGGCAGAGGTTGATTGACAATACGAAGTTGAATAAGGATTGGAGTAATAAGGAGGACTAAGTGGGACAAGGACGGATAGCTAGACCTATGGAAACCGGTCAGGGTAAGACATGGGATGCCTAGCTTGTGACTTGACACCTATGGGTGGTGTTTAACCTTGATGAGATCATGGTGAGGTATAAGGAATTAAGTCCCTTGCTTAGGATTGAAGGTCATTTCTGGACATTGGCTTGCTTGATGCTTGGAAGTGATTGGTTTTAGTGAATCACTGGAGCAAATGGATTTGGGTAACGGCCGGGAGCCATTAGTTGAGACATTTCTGGAATTAATGTGATGTATGAAGTACTGTTATTGTGAAATTATTTTTACTAAGGAGTAGTTAGTAGTTTTGGATTAGATGAATGAGTAAGTTGCTAACTCATTATTGAACTTGTGGTAGATCAGGTTCAGTAGAAAGAAGTAAGGATGAGTAACCACCTAAGAGGGCTGGAAGACCAAGAGGCGGAGCCTCTAACTCGAGGCCGTCCGTAGCTGAAGATCCAAGAGTGGACGGTCTACTAAGGGCAATGGAAGGACTTAGGGACATCATAGAGAGGTAGGCCCAGGATCGGGACTCTACCATAGCCTAGGCAGTGGGAGCTGCCCTAGCAGCCATGAATATCAACACTGGCAATGCGCGTGGAAGTAGAAGTTAGGGCGAGCCGAACCAGAGCAATGAAACGGTGAACCCTCAAGAGGAAATCGTGGTGGCCAGACAGATGGGCCAACTAGTGGAACAGTTCATGAAGCTGAATCCGACACAGTTGGACGGGATTGGAGATCCCGAGTTAGCACCCAGATGGATAGAGAAGCTGGAAAAGGCTTTCGGGGTACTAAGATGCACTGATGAGGAGAAGATGCTGCTAGCCAGTTATCAATTGGAGGGTACGACAAATGACTGATGGGCTACCACCAAGGATGGGGTTTTTCCTGAAGGTATGGCCATGAACTGGAACACTTTAAGAGGGCGTTCAATGATAAGTATTTTTGGGAAACAGCCAGGGAAAGGAAGCAGATTGAGTTCTTTCAATTACGATAGAACCAACTAACAATAGGTCAGTATGAAGCTGAGTTCTCGAGGCTCTTGAGGTACGCCCCTCGATCGGTGGAGGATCCTTTGGAGAAGGCACGGAGATTTAGGGATGGTCTGAGGCCCGAACTCCGCAGCCAGATGATAGCCTTGAATTTGAGGACCTATAGGGAGATATACGAGCGAGGCCAGATGATTAAGCAAGATTTGAGGGAAAGAAATACCGCAACTAGATCGCGGTTCTCATCGTTTAGAGACCATCGCCAGATTGGCAAGAGGCCGATGGCGAACAATAGACGCTTTGTGCCTCCAATGCGGAAGAACATAGCAAAGCCGCCAAACCCGGCGAACTGGAGCTGCAGGCTGTGTGGCAGAAGGCATGGGAATGGACTATGCCCCACGAGGACTGGAGCTTGTTTCAAGTGTGGTCAGCTGGGCCACCAAATGAAGACGTGTTCGAATCAAGCTCCGACAAATAGACCACAAGTGCAACGACCACAACCAGGACCGTCGATTGGAACGCGTCAGATAGAACAGAGCAGACCGCCGGCACAGGGCAGAGTCTATGCTATAGCCTGCGGAGAGACGGAGGAAGCATCGGGAGTGGTCACAGGTACAGTCTACTTGTGCAATCAAACTGCTTATGCTTTGTTCGATCTGGGTGCCACACCTTCATTTGTATCTGCACAGTTTGCTGAGTTAGTAGACATGAGATTGGAACCATCGAGCATGACATTGCATGTTGCCACCCCATTGAAGGATAACGTCTTAGTTTCATTAGGGTGTGCTAAGTGTGAGATAGTGATTGAGGGAAGTGAGGAAAGTATCGACCTAGCTGTATTGCCTATGTTTGATTTCGATGTGATTATAGGAATGGATTGGCTGAGTAGGCAGGGAGCAGTAATAGACTGTGGCAATAAGACGATTCGATTTTATCCGAAAGATCGCCCTAGTTTTGAGTTGGCGGGAAGTCGAGGAGAAATCTCGATTCCCTTGGTTTCATCTTTGAAAGTAATTAAGTTGTTGTCTGAAGGATGTCGGGCATACTTAGTAGCCGTGATGGATACGACGGTCGAGGAACCCAAGGTAGAGAATATTCATGTGGTGCGCGAATTTCCGAATGTGTTTCCCCAAGAATTGCCGGGATTACCACCGAAACGGGAAATAGAGTTTGTGATTGAATTAGCTCCAGGAACGGAGCCGATTTCGAAAGCACCGTATAGGATGTCCTTATCAGAATTAAAGGAGTTAAAAGTGCAAATGCAAGAGTTGCTGGACAAAGGATTCATTCGATCAAGTGCTTTGCCGTGGGGAGCACCGGTGCTGTTCGTAAAGAAGAAAGACGGATCATTGCGACTACGCATTGATTACCGGTAACTAAATCAGGTGACGGTGAAGAACAAGTATCCGCTGCCGAGGATTGACAATCTTTTTGATCAATTACAAGGAGCAACAGTGTTCTCGAAGATTGACTTGAGAACGGAGTATCATCAGCTGAGGATCAAGAAGGAAAACATACCGAAGACTGCATTAAGGACGAGGTATGGACATTACGAGTTTACGGTAATGCCGTTCGGATTGACTAACGCCCCAACTGCATTTATGGATCTAATGCATCGAGTATTCAAAGAGTTTCTGGACAGGTTCGTCATAGTTTTCATTGATGACATCTTAATCTTCTCGAGGAGCGATGTAGAGCACGAAGAACATTTGAGAATCGTATTGAGGACCCAGAGGGAACATTCGCTATATGTGAAGCTAAGTAAATGCGAATTTTGGCTGGGCAGGGCAGCATTTCTAGGTCATATTGTGTCTAGTGAAGGGATTGCAGTGGACCTTGCAAAGATAAAGGCTGTAACCAATTGGCCAAGGCCTACTACGGTCACGGAGGTCAGAAGCTTCTTGGGACTAGCAGGATATTATAGGCGATTCAAGGAAAAGTTCTCATCCATAGCCGTCCCACTAACACGGTTAACGAAGAAGAAAACGAAGTTTGAATGGACTGATAGATGTGAGCAAAGTTTTCAAGAACTTAAGCGTAGGCTAACGACCGCGCCAGTACTGACCATTCCGTCGGGATCAGGAGGATATGAGATCTACAGCGACGCTTCATTGAAAGGATTGGGTTGTGTATTGATGCGGCACGGCCAGGTAGTAGCTTATGCATCCAGGCAGTTGAGGCCACACGAAATGAATTACTCGACCCACGACTTGGAGTTAGTGGCGATTGTGTTTGCCTTGAAGATTTAGAGGCATTACCTTTGTGGCGAGAAGTTTCAGATATATACAGACCACCAGAGTTTGAAGTATTTGTTTTCACAGAAAGAGTTGAACCTAAGGCAGCGCAGGTGGATGGAGCTGTTGAAAGATTATGATTGTGAGATATTATATCATCCTGGGAAAGCAAACAGAGTGGCTGATGCATTAAGTCGAAAGTCGAGTATTGCATGCCTACTAGTGAGAAGTTGGTCGACGATAGAGGATCTGAGAGATTCTGAATTCAGATTGGAGGTTGATCAGCTATCTAGTTTGATAATGACTTTGAGGGTGGAACCTGAGGTACAAGAAGGGATAAAAACATTATAGTTTACGGACCCAGAGATTCAGAAAGTTATCGAAATGGATGCGACGAAGAGGAAGCCAGAGTTCCAGGTGTCTGAGGATGGACTTTTGAGATTTCGAGGGCGATTATGTTTACTAAAGAACGAAGGGCTTCGAGAAGAATTTTATCGGAAGCCCATAGGAGCAATTACAGTGTCCACCCTAGAAGTACGAAGATGTACCAAAACTTGAGACAGCATTATTGGTGAAATGGGATGAGGGTAGACGTGGCAAGGCATGTTACTAAATGTTTTACTTGCCAGCAAGTGAAAGCGCAGCATTGTAAGCTTGGAGGATTGTTGCAGCCGCTGGAGATTCGGAATGGAAGTGGGAACACATAACTATGGATTTTGTGATGGGACTTCTAAGGAGCCAAAAAGGTCACAACTCAATCTAGGTAGTCGTAGATCGATTGACCAAGTCCGCCCACTTCATTCCTGTACGAAAGGACTTCGCCATGGATAAGTACGCAGAACTGTACATGAGGCACATAGTCAAATTACACGGAGTGCCAGTGACGATCACCTCAGATAGGGATTCGAAGTTCACGGTAAATTTTTGGAAGAGTTTGTAAGGAGCAATGGGGACGCGACTACAGTTCAGTATGGCGTACCACCCACAGACTGATGGACAGTCAGAAAGGACCATCCAGACGCTCGAGAACATGTTGAGAGCGTGTGTCATAGATTTCAAAGGTCGATGGGAAGAGTAGTTACACCTGGTAGAGTTTGCGTACAACAATAGCTACCAGCAGAGTATACAGATGGCATCGTTTGAGGCATTCTATGGCAGAGCATGCATGATACCAATATGCTGGGATGAAGTAGGAGAAATGAGTATCACAAGCCCCGAGTTAGTAAAGCAATCAGTGGAAGCAGTGAAAATCATCCGGGACAGGCGGAGGACGGCGTAGAGTCGCTAGAAAAGCTATGTAGACAAGTGGGCGATCATGTCTTCCTCAAGGTATTGCCAATGAGAGGACTCTCGCGATTCGGAAGGAAAGGGAAGCTGAGCCCAAGATATGTAGGACCTTTCGAGATATTGGAGAGAATTGGAACCCTGGCCTACCGGCTTGCGTTACCGCCAAGTCTATCCCAGGTACATAATGTATTTCATGTGTCGATGCTAAGAAAGTATGAGCCTGACCCGACACATGTGCTGGACTATGAAGCTATAGAGGTAGACGACAAAGTATCCTATATAGAGAAGTCGATAAGGATCGAGGATCGGAAGGAGCAGATCCTCAGGAATAAGAAGATCCGCTGGTCAAAGTAATATGGGAGCACTACGGAACGGAAGGAGCTACGTGGGAGAATGAAGAGACGATGAGGCGACACCACCCCATTTATTTGAGTAGTCGAGTGTAATTTAAATTTCGAGGACGAAATTTTTGTAAAGGGGGAAGAGTTGTGACATTCTGATTTTCAATCAACTTCGGACTCTGTAATGAGAAGTTTATTTATATCAAGCGATGCATTTCAGTTATATTCCGCTCAAATCTGATTAATTTGAGTAAACTGACCAAAGGGGAAAGGCTAACGCAAGACGAGATACGTAGACCTAAGTGACTCGAATAGGAAATGACGCTTTGACCATAAGGATTGTCGAGGGGATATTTATGACAGCAAAAAGACCGATCTAAGAACGATTAAGGATTACCATGCGAGCGTCGTACGATTGGAGCGCGGGTGATGCCGCTTAACCAACGTACGATTTGTTAAATTATCCTAAATTGGACTGTGACGATCGAAACCACAGGGACTAGCGATAAGCCCTCGCAATTACATGACAACCAAGGCCGCCATTAATTGATGAGCTCTAAACATGATGAGAATCACGGGGTCGATACGCGTATAGTCTGCAAAAGCCGCCCGTCGATTCGGAATAGGCTGGAATCACGTTTGGTAGAAGGAAAGATCATAATTGAGTCCTGAAAAGTTTGAAAAAGGAAAATCAAGAATTCTGACGTCAATTGGATTGGCCGTCGCCCTATCGAAGAAGTCAGAAACGAGAAAAACGACGTTCCGAACGTCGGGGGTAAAATGACCATAATGCCCCTCAAGCTTAGGACTTTGCCTTTATAATTAAAGGGAGGGAAAAATGGACATTTCTCCCCCCCAAGCTGCTGAAAATTGAAGAGCAATTGATGGTCATTGGACGCCCTTGAGAAGAACAATGGACAAGTGTTAAGCATCCAAGGGTAGTAGATCATTTCACCAATTAATGCCCACCTACCAATCACCTTAATCAATTAAATTTTTGGGATAATAACCAGCTCTCTCTCTCTCTCTCTTCTCAAACCCCCCATTCGGCCAAAAATCAAAGAGCACCACCATTTCTCTTTCTTCTTCTTCTTCTCCAATTTCTACTTCACCTGACCAGACCGGAGCTCGCCGTTCGGTCCGTACGACTGCCGTCTCCGGCCATCCCCTGCTGCTGGTCGACCACCTAAACGTAGCCTCACGTCTTGCCGACGTCCTCCAACTTGAATTAGGTCATTTGGAGCTCTGAGGAATTCGGGGCAAGCATTCTCCCATAGGTCGACGGATTTTGCTCCAGTTTGAGGTAGGTTCGGTTCTGAACCCTTTAGACAGCCGAAAACTTAGAATCTTTGGATCAAATTTGGTGGAGATCAAGTAGACTTATAGATGGTTCTGTGGTAAAAATTGAGGATTTATTTGATAAGTTTTTGATCATGAACCACCCTCGTACATTATGCCTAGAATCTGCCGGTATTCTGTGTTTGAGTGATCCGACGACTTTCGATGACTTTCCGGCAACCACGCGACTTGAAACTCATGGTGAGACTTCCAAACTCTTAGGTAGACATTATAAGAGGTAGAATGGTGTATATTTGATGGATTTGAGATAGATTAAGGCCGATTGGACCTGGCATGAACAGAACTAAATGGAACCGGTTCAATGCCAGGCCAAACCGATTCTGTGGAGGGCTGATTAGGCTGGAATTATGTTGTAATTTGGCGTGTATGATGTGTTAAGATGATAAGGAGTATGTTATGAGTCATTTGGATGGATGAATTGAGGAATTAGAATTGGGATTTTGACAAATCGATTGGTTAACCTAGGTTGCGTGACAAGTCGGCTTTGGGACTTGGATTGGCCGAACCATAGGAGACTCGAGGAGGGGAAATTTGCATTGTTAAGCAGAGGTAATGAATTTCCTAAACTAAGGCTAGGGGGATCGGACCCGATTGGATAAGTCGAGTGGGAAATTGATCGATTAATGAGCATATTTCTAAAGTAAAGAGCCTTAGTATGTCTTAGGATTAATTAAAGAGTTTATGTGTGCCTTGACTTGTATTGGAATTGCGTGTCATGTTTGGATAATAATTGAATTGCTTTGCATGCCATGGGATTGTGAACGCTACTTGAAATGTAATTGACATTGAGCGTGTAAATGATAGAAGATCATGTCATGAATCCTAATTGTAGCATGGCACGACGAGACCTTAAGGCGTGTGAGACGCGGGGCGGGAGATTGTGACCCTGAGGAGACGTGGTCGCGGGGTGAATTGTGATTAGCTAGCACCCTGATGCGACGAAATCGTGGGGTTGAAATAGCCACAGTCTTGATGCGATATAATCGCGGGACAGAGTATGAGCTCATAAACCCTGCCTGGAAATTGAACCGAGGCCTGATGCGTTTACGGGGGTCGAGCCTGATGCGATCTAATCGCGGGCCAGAGAATGAGGTAGGCAGAGGTTGATTGATGTGGTGAAGTGACAGGTCGAGCATATATGTGCATTTGTGTGTGACATGAGAATATAAATGTATGCCTGTCCTCTATGCATTATTGTTTATTGAATTATGACTATCATATCCGCGTGAGTTCATGAGTTGGATAGGTTGAGTGACTTGATTGCCTGAGTGGACGGCCAACCTGACCTAGGGTTAGGTTTTTCTTACTGAGATGTGTATCTCACCCCTTTTGGGGAAATCTTACCTTACAGATCCTAGGCAGTAGCAATGTGGCCTATCAGATTTAGCGGCTCGAAGGAAATGACGACCTATTTTGATGAGTTCCCGGAAAGACATGGTAACGTCTATGTTAGGAAGTGTATTGTCGTATGGGTCGACGAGGGTAAGCTAGAATGGAAGCCTCACAGGTTTGGGGCGTGGTTCAAGAGAAGGGGACACACCGACCGGGCCGCTGAAGGCCAACGAGGTACCACCAGGCGTCATACCCGACTGGTGCCAGATCGTAGCAAAGCGGGAGCTGCCCGGTAGTTGGGTCTAAGAATGGACCGGAGTGAACACCAACCTTGGAAGATACCAAGGAGCAGGAGCAGGAGAAGGTTATAGTATTAGAGGCGTCCAAGAGTGACTTTGCTGAGTCGTCGCAGGAGGTGACTATGGAGTATTCAGTTGAGGTCCCGTCGGAGACTTTCTCCGAGTACGGCCGTCAGAGGACAGCAAGGACACCGGAGATTCCAGCAGTTCTTCCTAGGCAACTCCGGATAATGACCTGACTTTTTGACTGGCGACCTAACCCCCTTCCTTGGTGGATTTTGTGGATACCTTTTTGGCATGCTTACCCGTCTCCCCTGATATTTAGCGGATTTAGTAATTATCGGTCTATAGGTGATGATGTACGGCTTTCTTGATGCTATCCATGTCCTACTTAGTCGTTATGTGTATATACATATTGTACGGAAGACATTGGGAATCGCTTCCGTGTGCTTAATGTAAATTATTTTATCTCTCGACCTTTCTTTTTATGTGAGGTGGATACTTGGGACCGCCGAGAGATTGTTGGTGTTTTACTTGCAGGGATATTTGCGTGCTCGCGATGGGGCGTGGGGCGTGACAAGTACTAAGTGTTATAGATATCTCACAAAAATTTTGGAGTTAAACAAAGTCTCTAAGAGAGTGAACGAAAGTCTTACCCCAGCTCGCTCAAAATCTATCCAGTTTTGGTCTCGGGACTAGTAAGGAAAAATTACTTCATGAAACGATGAACTACCACTTGAAACTTGTGGAGGAGAGGTCGAGCTAGCTGCTGGTGGTCGGCGCACAATGAGATAACTGCTAGAGAGGGCGGTCGATGGCAGCGAACAGGGTTGTAGTGGCTGGTCGGGCAGAGATAGTTTCGGCCGAGAGAGAAAAGGAAGAAAAAGAAGAAAAATGAAGGAAATGGAGGGAGAGGGATATCACGTCTGAAAGGGGGGAGCTTAATGAAGTCTTCCACATAAATAATTGGATGGACAAGTGACAAGATTGATTTTGTAGGCAATTAATGCTAAAGCTCTCTATTTTGCGGGCAATTAATGCTTAGTCAGGAAAAACTACTCCATGAAACGATGAACTTCCACTTGAAACTTGTGGAGGAGAGGTCGAGCTAGCTGCTGGTGGTCGGTGCACAGCGGGACAACGGTCGGAGAGGGTGGTCGATGGCAACGAACAGGGCGACAGCGGTTGGTCAGGCGAAGATAGTTTCGGCCGAGAGAGAAAAGGAAGAAAAAGAAGAAAAATGAAGGAAAATGGGGGGAGAGGGATATCATGGTTGAAGGGAGGAGCTTAATGAAGTCTTCCACACAAATAATCGGATGGACAAGTGACAAGATTGATTTTGTGGGCAATTAATGCTTAAGCCCTCTATGGTTGACACTTGGCAAGACTCAATTATTAAGTCCAATGGCCTTGACTTGCTTTGACCTTATCTCGATCAAATTTTTAGCAGCCATAGAGGGAGGTCTAAATTATAATTTTGTCCTTCTATTCTTCTCAAGACAAGGGCAAATAGTCGAGGGATAAAATGGTAATTTTTCAAATTCCGTCCGAAACTTCACTTTTCAAATTCTAAATTACCATTAGCGAGACGACGTCAAATCCTTTTCTAATGTTGAAATTCTCTATTTCCATTTGTCAATTTTGAGCTTACATTTCGTGATCAATTTTCCGACGATTGTATCTTCAGTTTATCACGAACTAACGGGCGGCTTTTGCAGACGTTTCGCGTATCGACTCTGTGATTCTCATCACACTTAGGACGACTCAAGTTACGACAGTTTTGGTTGTCATGTAATTGCAAAGGTTCATCGCTAGTTTGACGGTCTCGATTGTCATAGCTTGATTTAGAAAAAAATTACAAATTATACATTGGTTAAACGACATTACCCGCGTTCCAATCGTATAACGTTGGCAATGGATTTCTTAATCGTTGTTTGATCAGCCTTTGTTGACTCTAAATGTTCTCTCGACAATACTTATGATCAAAGCATCATTTACTTTTTCGAGTTTCCTAGGTTCACATATCTTGCCATACGTTAGTCTTTCCCTTTTGGTCAGTCAACTCGAGATTGATTAGATCCGAGCGATATAAAACTGAAATATATCGATATATATATATATATATATATATATATTCTCATTCAATAGCCTCAAAATGACAGGAAATTTCAGAATGTCACAGGGGGTTTGACTCATGTAGGACTTGCGAATGATGTCTGAATCCACAATTCAAAATGAGAGTGGCTTTAATTTTATCAAGACACGCGAGTAATTTTGGCAGCATTCTTGTTTTGTTGGCATGAAATTCATGTTGTTGCCTCGTAGGATAAGTAACGAGTTCCAAATTGTAACTTGCAAAACATCTTTTATTTGTCTAATACAGCAGATAATGTCTGAGTAATTACCCATCTACTTTCAAAATGTCAATACTTGGCCCAATATCCAAAAAAACCAACAACTTTAGTATTTGTGACATTTAAATCTAATTTTTTTGTCTCATAAAAAAACTCTAACTTTTATTTTTGTCCCAATTCTACCCCACATTTTTATTTTTATCCCTAGTTTACCCCATAGTACCAAAACAAAATCTCAATTTTACCATATGTTCAAATTATATTCAAAATTTTTTTTGTCTCATAAAAAAAATTCAACTTTTACTTTTGTCCTAATTCTACCAGCGTTAACCTTCCGTCTATAATCACCATTAGTTAATACTACGTAACATTTTCACGTCGTTAATGAATCAGCCCTAAATAAATCGAAAAAAAATCCTTGAACTTCTCTTATGTTGTTTGTTCCTCTATACAAAGTCATTTAAGTTAGCGTGTTTCGTATTCTCTTCGGCACTCAACAGCCCAATGAATGGCTAGATATGGAGATACTTGGACGAGGGATCTAAAATCTCATCGTTCGTAAAAACTATTATTTTTAAATTTCAAAGATTCATTGGTAAATTCGAGGTGAAAATTCGAGCCACGAATGACTAAGTGACTATGATTATGGATGGAAAGTTGATGCTGGTAGAATTGAAATAAAATTAAAAGTTAGGAATTTTTATGAGACAAAACAATTTGCATATAATTGGGACATATGCTAAAGTTAAGGTTTTTTTGGGTATTAAATCAGGCGAATTAGGACAAAAGTAAAAGTTTGAAATTTTTTATGGGATAAAAAAAGCTTTTAATATAATTATCACAAATGCTAAATTTAGAGTTTTTTTTTAGTAGTAGGCCGTCAACACTTTCGAGTACAATTGCTTTTTTAATTGGTAACATAAAATTAAGGAAAAATTTCAAATGAAAGCCCAAAGTTCTCTCATTTTCTCAAATAAGGGCCCCAAGTGAATCTTATTTCAAGTAAGGGCCTAAAATGCCTTCATTTTCCAAAAAAAAAAAAAGAAGTATGAAGTGAACATTGTTTCAAATAAGGGCCTCAAATGGCCATAATAATCTAAAAAATGGCTTGATTTCAAGGACATTTTCATCTTTTTTCTTATTTGATTTTTTATCAATCCTTTTTTTCCTTACAAATTAATAATTTTTAAAAAAATAAAAACAAAAGCAAAACAACACATAGAGGCAAGAGGGATGCCTCTCCCGCTTGTGGCTGTCGCCTCACCGCTTGGGAAGGAGGGGGCCGAGGTCAGTGGGCCGCCAGTGCCTTGGCCAGGGCCAACAAGGAGAGGGTCGGGTACTCTCTCATACCCTTGCCTTGATCAGGGGAGGGCCGACAACCCTCCCCTAGGCCCGCCCATTCCTGGGCGAGGGTCGACGACACTCGCCTAGCCTGGGCGAGGTTCGCTGGCCCTTGCCAAATTTGGGAGAACCTGACCCTTTTTTGATTTTGGCGAGGGCTAGAAGCCCTTGCCTCTGGTCAGCAGGGTCACTGATCCTCGCTAAGGCGCCGACGACCTTGCTGGCCTTCATTTCCCTCGCCGACCTTGCACTAGCGGTGGGTCGGCGGCGATAGGCCGGAGGGGCAGCCCTCCTGCTTATGTGTGTCATTTTTTTAAAAAAGAAAAATGATAAAATAAAAAAAAATAAACAAAAATGAGAGATGAGAAATGACGAAAATGCCCTTTAGGTCAGACTCTTTTTTGAAATACTATAGCTACTTCATGTCCTTATTTGAAACACACTATTATTAATTGAAATAAGATTCACTTGGGGCCTTTATTTGAAAAAATGAGAGTACTTCGGGCACTTATTTGGAATTTTTCTCTAAAATTAAATAACTAACTTTAAAAAAAAAAACTGAAATTACCTCTACCGTTATTCTCGTGTAAGCCTTTGTCCAATGGTACACAATTAAGATAAGTGGCCTCTTTGCCATACCTAAAATCTCGTTTCGGGTCAAAGTCTATATATGTTCCTAGACCCCAACCTCAGTCCACGCAAATTCGACACCGTTCTCAAAAACGCTGAGACTTTCCTTATGTTCTTCCAAAAATTCTGACAACGTATGACACAATAATTGCCATGGATGAACCGGAAAGTCTTGTTTCTAGGGCACGCATAATTATGAATTCTTCTTCATAAATTGTTTCGAGCAAACAAGCCAATACTGAAAAGAAAGGAGGGAGAGCAAAAAAAAAAATAAAAAATAAAAAGAGGAAATATGGTTCCCCAGACTTCCTCTAAGATTAAACTTACACTATTGGAAGGAGGTGGTGATACTGCTGAACAAGGGGACAAAATGTGACAAGCTGTGCCCAGATTTTTTGGCCTAATCTCTGGGGGGCATCCCTGTCCTTTTCCAATATTTAAGGCCACCCCTGTTCTTTTCTTATGTTGGGTCAATTCCCTTTTTTTCTTGCTTATGGTTTGCTTGGCCACTACCTTGCAATTTTGGATTGGGGGTCCCCTGTTCCTCCATATGTCCCAAGAGCAAGATTCTCTTTGGGTTTCAGGTTGAGCTTGACCTAGTGACATCAACCCCATAAGTCTCATTCCCCACTTTTTTTTCTTCTTAAAGCAGAAAAGTTTTACAAATGAAGCAAGATGTGTGATGCACTGCAAGTATGGCAGCATTTGAACTACACTACCGCGCTGTCAATGCTTGGTGGTTTGCTCTTCCCTCACAAAAGCTTTGAATAAGCTCAACATCAGCTTTGTGTACTTTGCAGCAAGTTTCTTGAGAGATACTCCTTGCTATACTATGATATCCAACTCGAGGCCATTGACCAGTAAATCATACGTTATTTGAGGGGGCTACTGATATGAAGTGGGTCCTTCTATGGTCTCTCGAGGGATCAATTCCTTGTCATATCGTACTCTTGCCCAGATTTATTTCGTCACAATTTTTATTTTAAATGTCATTTACATAACTATTTGCAAACTTTCGATGTAGATTCATTTGTGTGATCCAACAAGTTATGAAAGAAATCACGGCGAAAATAAATACCCGAAATAGAACCGTGCATCTTCATTGCCTGGTGCATCTGTGGATGCAATTTGCTCCAGGAAAGAAAATCATAGCTTGGTCTTGACCGCTAATCCTGTAATCCTTATCCAGTTAAGCATAGTGAAAAAGGAGAAATAAAGGAGAATTTTCTTTTGGGTCCACACAAAAGGGGCCAAAATCGAAGAGAGAGAGAGAGAAAGAAAATAAAAGAAAAAATTGAAAGAGGGTGGCTGAAAGTAGACCGAAGCAATTCAACAGCGCAGGGCATGATCTAGGTCCCTGTTTCCACGCGGGCATAGCATTTCATGATTCTCTCTCATAATTCAAGAGAGAATGGTGTCAGCTTTTGCCTTTGAAAGCTCCCCTCTTTTTGAACAACACAGTAGAGAGAGACTCTCTCTCTCTACTGTGTTAGCTAATAGTGGGTCGTGGGAATCAATAAAGCAAAACCCCACAAAAACTTACAGCACGAAAAGTGAAACAGGGTATGCTTCCATTTGCACCGCATTAAAGAAATGGCAAAGATCCAAACAGAGATACTCAAGCAAAGCAGAGCCAAAGGCCGTGGAGTGCTGTGGGTGACCAAATCCATCATCTAATCTCGAGCCCCTCGAGATTCTCACATTCTTTTTCTTGAATAAACAAACCAAAAGCAGTTTGCTGTTTTCCTGCTTTTTTTCGTCTTCGAGTGTTTCGTGCTTTTTCTCAAATGGCCAACCACAAGGAATGTTGTGGGTATCCCACGAGCTATACAGCCCCACAAACAAAGTGTTATTCTATGTCCAATGCATGCGTGAACAAGTAACCAACAGTTAGCAAAATACTTAACCTGATTCTCACAGTTTGTGTTTGTCCTCTGTCTGAATTAGAGCAAAAGATCAAACGGAAAAGTTGTTTATATCTGTTAAAATTGCAGCAAAATTAGAAGAAGACAACCGCAAGGCTTCCTGCGCAGGGGCAATTATATGACCCAATACAGCTGTTGACCGTACTGGAGTTTTTGGCACCACCATTTGTAAACTTCTATGGTCTTAATATTCAGTGCCTGCTTCCTTGGTACATCCTGTACCGACCTCCTTTTCATCTTTTTATTTTTTTTACACAAAAGAATTTAGTACTTAGAAATAATATTTTGCTAAAGAGAAGAACTTAGTTGGAAATGCACTGTAATTGAACAAAAAGCAAAGGGAATTTCCCGTTCTCTCCCCTGTAGTCTCACCTTGATTTGGTAAGTCTGTGTTCACTTTAAGAGCATGGGGTGGTATGAATATTCTTTCCTTCATGACCTCCCCCATCCCAGTTTCTCAGGGCATGCCTTTTCTCTTTTATATGATTTAAGAGAAGCAGGTTCTCTCTCTCTCTCTCTCTCTCTCGGGTCTGACAACCGAACAGTGAAATACCTTAAGCTTCTATTCTTACTAGAACTCACTCAGCAACCAAGAGTCGTTATTCCAGAGAGATTTTATCTTTCCATCTGCACCATCACTCGCTTCAAGCAGATTTGGACTAATCTAGCCTTAGCCCATCTGGGTTTTTCGTGCCTCTGATGAATCTCAATACAATGAGACTGAAGAGAGGTGAAGAAGCTGCTCTGTGTTTAGTGGTCTTCTTGTTGATTTTGAATTCGGCGAATGGATTGCTCTCTCCCAAAGGTGTGAACTTTGAAGGTAAGATGGGTGCTTCTTTAATCTCACACTTGGTTTTGTTCATAATTAGCATGAAGATTTCTTCTGGGGCTTTTCTTCTTCTTTCGTTTTTGGTTTTGGTTTGATTTGGGAATGATTTCAGTGCAAGCTCTGATGCACATAAAGGACTGTCTACATGATCCTCGCAATGTGCTTGAGAATTGGGACAAGGATGCTGTTGATCCGTGTAGCTGGACTATGGTCACATGTTCTCCTGAAAGTTTAGTTATTGGACTGTAAGTACAAAGTCCCCTTCTTCCCCTCCTCCAACGCTGTCTGTGGGAATTTATGTCTGTAGTAGGTTGCTTAATCATTCTTTTGCTCAACAAGTCAAATGAAAAAGCTGGTGGTTGTTATAAATTATCTTGGAAATATGAAGGGTGATGGCAAAATTAGTATGAGGTGAATTGAAAGTTCAGATGGTTATGCTGTCATAAATTGCAGGGGAACTCCTAGCCAGAGCTTGTCTGGTACTCTGTCTCCAAGCATAGGCAACTTGACAAACCTTCAGATCGTGTGAGTATTTTAGAGTCCATTTTGATCAGAGCTCCTCTTAAAGATGTTAAGTAATGACTGCCATTAATGTTATATTCACGCATGCAGGCTCTTACAGAACAACAACATAACAGGGCCGCTTCCTCCGGAGCTCGGGAGGCTTTCGAAGCTTCACACTCTCGATCTTTCCAACAACTTCTTCATCGGAGAAATCCCCTCCTCACTGGGTCATCTGAAAGGTCTTCAGTACATGTACGCCTTTCTTATACAGTATTATGTAAAGAAACAAAGCCTGTGTGGCACTTACACCAGAACCGTGTTTCTTGGCATTTATATACCTCTAATTATAGCATGGTTGGTGCGAAATGATTGCAGGAGGCTTAACAACAATAGTCTCTCGGGGGCATTCCCAAGCTCTTTGGCCAACATGACTCAGCTTGCATTCCTGTGAGTGTTCTAATTCTGTGACTCCATGCGCACATGTCGAATAGGAAGTGCTTCTGGAGAGTATAACTTTCTCATGCCATTGTTCTTGGTCATTCCTACAGTGATTTGTCTTACAATAACTTGAGTGGCCCTGTCCCAAGAATTCTGGCCAAAACATTCAAGTAAAACTCTCTCTCTCTCTCTCTCTCTCTCTCTCTCTCTCTCTCTCTCTCTCTCTCTCTCTCTCTCTCTCTTGTGCGCATGTCAAGATTATGCCAGTTACCATTTAGTTTTGTTATTTGTGGAGCAGCATTGTTGGGAACCCTCAAATATGCGCAACTGGTACCGAGCCGGACTGCTATGGAACACAACTAATGCCTATGTCCATGAGCTTAAATACTTCTCAAAGTAAGCCTCAACATTGTGACATGCTATTTTCTCTTTGGCTGTAAAAGTTCTATATCTTGAGTTTGTGTTGAACAGGAATCTCTATTCTACATTTTTCAAGGTCTCGGTGCCTTCTTCCTAACCGTCTTTGAACTTTTAATGCAGCGGTACCCTCCAGCAGACATGAAAGTCACAAAGTAGCCCTTGCCTTGGCGTCGAGCATTGGCTGTGTCTGTCTCATCATTCTCGCCTTCGGCATACTTCTTTGGTTAAGACAAAGGCACAACCAACCCACATTCTTCGATGTCAAGGGTTCGTGAAAAATTACAAATCCTAAAATCAATCTTTGTATGGTATGATATATGTCTGGATGCCTGAATTTAACTGGGTACCTGAGCTTATGTATCTTCCTTTCGGAATTTCAGATGGGCATCATGAGGAGACTTCTCTAGGGAACTTGAGGAGGTTCCACTTCAGGGAACTTCAGATTGCCACAAATAATTTCAGCAGCAAAAACATTCTCGGTAAGGGTGGCTTTGGACATGTCTACAAGGGTGTTCTTCAAGATGGCACGCTCGTCGCTGTCAAGAGGCTTAAAGACGCAAATGCTGTTGGGGGTGAGATCCAATTCCAGACAGAAATCGAAATGATCAGCCTAGCAGTGCATCGCAACCTTCTCAGGTTGTACGGGTTTTGCATTACACCCGCGGAAAAGCTCCTTATTTACCCATTCATGTCCAACGGTAGTGTTGCTTCTCGCCTCAAAGGTAAAGCCTGCCTCTTTTCTAAATGAGAAATTGAGTTGAAAAGCTAAAGATGTTGACAGTTTTGATGCCGCGTTAGCTTTCAAAGGTATAACAAAGACCTGCATTGTGCTTCTCAGGGAAGCCGGTCTTGGATTGGGGCACAAGGAAGAGAATCGCCTTAGGAGCTGCACGTGGATTACTGTACCTCCACGAGCAATGTGACCCGAAGATAATCCATAGAGATGTTAAGGCGGCAAATATATTGCTCGATGACGACTGCGAGGCTGTGGTTGGAGATTTTGGGCTGGCAAAGCTTTTGGATCACCAGGACTCGCATGTCACCACGGCCGTGAGAGGCACCGTTGGTCATATAGCCCCCGAGTATCTCTCCACAGGGCAATCCTCGGAGAAGACGGACGTGTTTGGATTTGGGATTCTTCTCCTCGAGTTGATCACTGGACAGAGAGCACTAGAGTTTGGCAAGGCTGCTAATCAGAAAGGAGCGATGCTCGATTGGGTAAGTGAAGTTTCATTACAAAGAGTGTATTAGCTTGATATAAATCCTAATGTTCTCATATTATTGATTACCTATGATTATCCTTGCTTGGCTTACATTGAGCGATCACTTCAGGTTAAGAAAATTCATCAAGAGAAGAAACTGGAAATGCTCGTCGACAAGGACCTCCGGAGCAACTATGATCGGATTGAGCTCGAGGAAATAGTACAAGTTGCACTCCTATGCACCCAATACCTTCCCGCTCACAGGCCTAAGATGTCGGAAGTGGTCCGAATGCTTGAAGGTGATGGCCTCGCTGAGAGATGGGAAGCCTCTCAGGGAGTTGAAGTGAACAAAGGCAAGCCTCATGAGTTCTCATCGTCGGACAGATACTCCGATCTCACCGACGATTCTTCCTTGCTGGTCCAAGCGATGGAGCTCTCGGGCCCTAGGTGACTATGGATCTTTCTCCGTCGAATGGATAGACGAAATCTATAGAGTTTTGGAAAGGAAGGAGGTTGAAACAGCTTGTAGCTATTGCATATAGAGAGAAAAGGAATTCATTTAAAATGAGGGTAAACATTGTAAGGACTTACACCGAGAGATCTGAGAGCTATCTGGAATGTGTGAACACTAGATGAGAGTATGCGTATTTTGTACTATAGTCGATGGAATATAGGTTGGTTCCAAACGGCTTCAGTGTTTGTTTGCAATTGTACAGATTTTGGTCTTTGAAATGGACACTCTTTTCTTGAACTGAAGTTCTAGTACTTGAGTTTTGACTGCAGTTTGTTGAATGGAGAGTGTCATCGCATGATTCATAATCTATGACACATAGATTTAGTAACTCTTTCTTGTCCAAATCCACATAAGCAAACACCACCCCTATTCATATATCATATATAATTAGTGTAAATACCTTAACAAAGTCGCGAATTTTTTTTTTTAACCACATACCCCACTACGATGCTTATATCGGCTAATTCCTCAAGGAAAACTTGTACTGGAGTTTGTTCCAGTATGAATTTATCCTAGGAAATAACAGTGAAAGCCATTTCATGTCTGAACAGCAGAGGCGTTAAATGAGTGAATCGGGTTGGGTTTGGTCCGATTCATGTTGACCCGTCTAACACTTTTTGATCCATATTTGATGTCTCGTGTCTGACCCGATCGACAACTGGTCCATACCCGACCCGACCCGTCCCATCCTGTTTTGACCCATATTGTCAAAACACACTAATATTTTAGGAAAATCTATACAGCTCATTTAACATAATTTAAGCTTTTCGCATGTAAATATTACCATATAAAATCTTCACATAAAAAAAAAGTCAAATTAAATAATAAAAAATTAGTAAATAAAATAAAAAAATGATAGAATCCCATAAATTTTACATGTCTAATTAACAATATAATGGTGGGAAATAAAGTATTTACGGGATTAGTTAACAATTGTCGTGATATGTATTTTATTCAGGAGAAATGATTAACTAAGGCTAATTTGGTAGTTTGGATACAATTTATGCCGTCAAAGGAAAATATGCCTGCATGTCACAGTTGTTAAATCCTCAATCTCAATCAAAGTGGAATTAGGAACTGTAGATGCAAGCAGGATTATAATTTCGGTTCAAAAGATTAACGTATCTCGAGTGCCACACTCGCAAAAAACGTCGTATAAATCAAATATTTTACCCCGGAATCGAAGGAATAAAACATGGGCCAATCCTATCTCTTCTCTCATCCCTGACACTTTCTTTCTAGCTCTTTTCGACTTTGCCTCTTCCATTAATTCTCCACCGGTCCAGTCCATTCCCGATGGCCTCGTGTATTATGTGTGCCGATTGCCATGTTTGCATTGTTCGCGTAAGTAACTTGTCACCTGTGATGTTGCAACCGCGGCGGGCGACTGTCGAAAGGGGTGGTTGGCAGTGGGCGGTCGTGGTTGGTGGTGGGCGCTGTTCGGTAGCAACGGTGGTGGGCAGTGTTTGGCTAGTGCAGGCAGCGGTGGGTGACAGTGGTTGGGCGGTGATAGAAAAGAAAGATCTAGAAAGTTCAGCTGTGTGTTGTATTGAGGCGTAAAGCCATAATAAGTTAACAATCCTAAAGAATAAACAACAATAATTTTCGAATATATATAGAATCACTAAATTATTCTAACACCCCCCTCAAACTCAAGGTGAATCAAACAACGAGAGTTTGGAAATGAAATACTGAAAATGTAGCGCTGGAGGAGCCTTCGAAAAATCATTGGCTAATTGGTCCACAGTCCCAATAAAAGGAAGAGAGATGGTTCGGGCTTGAAGATGATGATGAGTAAGAAGGCAGTTGATCTCAATATGCTTGGTGCGCTTATGAAAAACAAGATTAGCCCAAATATGGATGACACTTTTATTGTCACAATACAAAGGAGAGGGACCCTGGAGTAAGATGCCCATGTCAACTAGCAAATGACGAAGTCAGACAATCTCAACAGTAGTGTCAGTCATAGCACGACACTCAGACTCAATAGAGGAATGAGAGACCATCTGTTGTTTTTTGGCGCTCCAAGAAATGAGAGAATCGCCAAGAAAAATATAGAACCTCATGACAGATTGATGATCAGTTACATGAGAAGCCCAGTCAGCATCGGAAGAAGACGGTAAAACTAATGACCGCGTTAAAGTACCCTAAAAGTATCGCAGAATCCGCAAAACAATAGCATAATGGGTAGACCGAGGGGGTAGAAACAAATTGACTAACAACGTGAACCGCTAAACAATGTCAGAACACGAAATAGTAAGATACACAAGATTACCAACCAAATTTTGATAAAGAGTCACGTCAGGAAGAGACTCCCCATCATCAAGGCGAAGCTTTTCATTCAACTCAATAGGAGTAGACGCAGTACGAGAATCCGAAACAAAAGCCCTAGAGAGAATATCAGTGGTATACTTCTGTTGAGAAAGAAGAATACCACGAGAACTGCGAGCAACCTCAAGCCTAAGAAAATAGTACAATGAACCAAGATCCTTCATGGAAAACTTTAGCTAAAGATGCCTCTTAGTATGAGTAATATAATCAGAGTCATTGCCGGTAATGACCATGTCATCCACATAAAGAAGAATAATAGTATAGTCAGAGGACGAAGTATGAATAAATATAGCATGATCAGCCTCACTTGAATAAACATAGCATGATCAGCCTCACTTTGAACAAATCCTGCAAAACGTACAGCAGCAGTAAACTTCTCAAACCAAGCACGCGGTTCTTATTTAAGGCCATAAAGAGCTCGTCGAAGATGACAAACCTGATCAGGGGAGTGAGCAAGACCAGGTAGCGGTTGCATAAAGATTTCTTCATGAAGATTTTCGTGAAGAAAAGCATTCTTCACATCGAGCTGATAGAGAAGCCAATCACTAACAGAAGTAACAACCGATAGAGTACGAACATAAGTCATCTTCGATACTGGAGCGAATGTCTCCTCATAATCAATGCCATATTCTTGTGAGAAACCTCGCGCAACCAAACGTGCCTTATAATGCTCAATATTACAATCAGAGCAAGTTTTTACCTTGTAGATCTAGTGACATTATCCAAGGATCGACCGGGTGGAAGAGGAACAAGTTCCAAAGTTTCAGTACTCTATAAAGCAGAAAATTCCTCAGCCATGGCCTGGCGCCACTTAGCATGTTGTACTCCTTCGTGGTAGCTAGTAGGTTCTTGCACATCATGAACAGCAACAAAAAAGGAACCAAACTCTACATAATAAGAAGCAGCAGCAACATACCAAGCTGGGGGACGACAATTCCGAGGAGGATTACGACACAACTCTAGAGGGACAAAATCGTTAGTGGCAGGTGGAGCAAGAAGGGCAATAACAGGAGGGAACTCAGACGGAGAAGGAGGGGCAGAGATATTCGGGGGAAGAGAAGCAGAGGTATTTGGAGGAGGAGAAATAGAGATATCCGGAGGATCAGGACAAGAATCAACAAAAAAGTACATGAAAGGAGTAGGTTTAGAAATTGAAGACGTAGCAGTAGTAGTAGAGAAGTAAGGAACATGCTCATGAAAAGTGACATTATAAGAAATACGAATACGCTGAGCAATCGAGTCGTAACAACGATATCTCTTGTGTTCAGTACTATACCTCAAGAATGCACACGATATGGATCGAGAGTCAACTTCGTACGTTCAGAAGGAGGAAGAAGCACAAAACACATGCACCAATGTCACGCCCCGAACTCGGCGAGCGCGCGATCATCCCGCCTAGCCGTTTCTTTTGATTAACTCTAGGATCCAATGGCCAATAATTTGAGCACTGACGGAAATACAAATACGGAAGCGATGCCATCTCCATTCTTATAGATACAATCACATACGATGACTTAGGACAAATACATCAAATTACCTTAGCCAATTACTAAAAGATTAACTCCTAATTCAGACTTTGGAGTACAATCTCAATATCTACAATTGACAATTCATTTATAAATATAACTGGTCAACTATCTGTTCAAATGCCACTCCTTGGCAAGTTCGCGCTCCCTTTGCCTGGAACCTGAAAAATGTAAGCCCCTACTGGGGTGAGATATAAATCTCAGTAAGGTGGATCCTAACCCTAGGTTAGGCCGACCGTCCACTCAGACAGTCGTATATCCAATAAATTTAGACTCAAGCTCATACAGGCATATAGGGCATCAGTCGATAAAACACAACATATAGATGACAGGCAAGTATCGATGACCTCAGGTCACACTCAGATAATAATGCCCATGCACTCTCAGCCTGCCACTTCTCGCATCCATTACTCTCCGTCTGCGTCAATCTCTAGCCCGCAATCATGCTGCCTCAGGCTCGGTCCCCGTAAACGCATCAGACCGTCGTCGACAACCCGCATAAATGTATAAGGTTCCAATAAATCTCCTCGCCAATAACAATATCTCATACTCCGTCCCGCGAATAATTCGTATCAATACCATAACCATCTCAACCCTGCGATCTCGTCGCATCAGGGCGCCACCCAATATCAATTTCTCCCCGCGATCTTGTCGCATTAGGGTACTCTCACACCTCCGTCTCGCGAATAGTTCGAATTAGGACCGTGGCCATCACAACCCCGCGACCTTGTCGCATCATGGCGCCACTCAATTTCAACTTCACCCCACGATTTTGTCGCATCAGAGTATTTTCACATCTTTGTCCCGCGAATAATTCGCATTAGGACCGTGGCTAACTCAACCCCGCGATCTTGTCGCATCAGGGCGCCACTCTATTTCAACTTCACCCCGTGATCTTGTCGCATCAGGGTATTTTCATATCTTTATCCCGCGAATAATTCGCATCAGGACCATAGCTAACTCAACCCCACGATCTAGTCGCATCAAGGCGCCACACATTACCAATTCCACCCCGCGATCTCATCGCATCAGGGTATACATTTTCCGCCCCGCATCTTATATGCCTCTACGCCTCGCCATATTATAGTCAGGCTATGATTTTCAATCCATTCCTCAAATAAACAACCAGTGCATCTCATGCACAATTGGAAACTTCATGGCATACCAGATAATCAAATAATTCTCAAACATGGCGGATAATTCAAGCATAAACAGCGGCACAAGTAAACCCCTATACGATTCTAGGGCATTCCAAACACAATCTTCTTGACATCTCTCACTAATCATTCATTTGATCCCTTGACTCACCCAATCGAGTCCAATCGTCTTAACATAGGGTTAGGAATCCCCTTACCGTGGGTTTAATCACGCAAATTACTCCTCTTGAGTCCTCAAGGCCTCGGCCAAACCATGGTTTAAGGCCAATCCACCACACAACCTAGCATTTCCAATCAATTAGTCAATTTTCATGCCCAATTTCCTTAATCCATAATCCATAAACCTTCAATGCATAACCCCTATCCTCTTAACATGCCTTAATCATCAATTTGGAGCTCAATTCATTCATCCTCAGCCCCTCACAGATTCGGTTTGCACAAAATCGAACACATTCAGACCTTAATCAACTCCAAAATCCATTATTTAATCATCAGTCTATCTCTTAATATGTCTATTCAAGGATTTGGGAGGCTTACCGAAGATTTGGAGTCAATTGGTCGCCGAAAACTCAACGAACGTCGCTGGTTCCTCCAAACACAGAATCCAACAGTTTTCTGGGCAACATTCACAAGGCCGGTTCGTGGTCAAAACTTAATCAAATCCATCTCAAATTTTTACCACAGATTCATCTACAATTCTACTAAGGCTCCACGAAATTTGACCTAAAAAATCCAAGATTTCGGCCACTAAACAGGTCAAAAACCGAACCTACCTCAGATTGAGTCAATTTACGTCGACTCTCGGGAGAATCCTTGCTTCGGACTGCTCGGTGCTCCAAATGACCCGATTCCACTTCGAGGAGGTCAACAAGACATAGATCTTTGTTGTTATGGCCCGGCAGCTAAAAAGTGGCTGGAGGTGAGCATCGTGGCCGGCGAACAGGACCCCTAGAAACTATCGCCAGTGAGTAGGATGAAGAAGGAAGAAGAAGAGGTGTTCTGGTGTTCTCTCTTTGGTGGTGGCTGAAAAAATACAGAGGGAGAGAGAGAGGGAGAGAGTTGTTTATTCAATCTTGGTCAATGGGCTTTGAATGGTAGGTTTGCAAAAGTAGACATGACCACCCCTTGCCCCATCTCCTGACAATTGTCCACTTGTCTACTCAAGGAGATCCAATGGCCACTATTCACTCTTGATTTTCGGCAGCCTTGAGGAGGTTAATTGTACAAAATGCCCTTCTTCATTTACTTGGGCAAAGCTCTAAGCTTAAGGGGCAAAACGATCATTTTACCCCCGATGTTCAGAACGTTGTTTTTCTCGTTCCGAAAATCTTCGATAGGGCGACGGCCAATCCAGATAACGTTGGAATTATTGATTTTTCATTTTCAATCTTTCAAGGCTCGTTTCTGATAGTTTCTCTATCAGACGTGGTTCCAGCCTATCCCGAACCGACGGACGGCTTTTGTAGACATTACGCGTATCGACCTAGTAATTCATATCACGTTTAGGGCTTGTCAATTCGTAGCAGCTTTGGTTGTCATGTAATTGTGAGGGTTTATTACTAGTTCCCTCGATAATCCTTATGGCCAAAGTGCCATTTCCTATTCGAGTTCCCAGGTCCACGTACCTCGTCTCGCGTTAGCCTTTCCCTTCTGGTCAGTCTACTCGAATTGATTAGGTTCGAGCAGGATATAACTGAAATCCATCTCTAGATACTCGCTTCTCATTACTGAGCCTGAAATCGACTGGAAATCAAAATGTCACAACTCTTCCCCCATTAAAGAAATTTCGTCCTCGAAATTCACAACCTCCTACCCATCCAATCCTTTGGGGGTAAAAACGCCTCGTCGCATCCTCACTCTTCCGGATAATCCTTTCCATGGCTTGATGATCTTGTTCCCAACTCAAAACTATCCTTCTCTAGGACTTGTCTCCTTTAGTCCTCTATGTGTTTTACTTTTCTCCATTCTCTTTTGGTGTTCATATCATTTGCTAGCAGCTCTTCCTCGAGCGTTCACCTTATCTCTTTCATTGGTCCATAACTCTTATTACTACGCCCTTGCTAGAATACGCTCATAAATATCCCTGTCATTCAGTGTATTACTCCTTTCGAACTTCCTTTCACGCCAACAGAGATTTCAGGGTTTTATCAATTTGCCCTTCGTCAATCAAATCGAGTTATGGCCCTCTCAACTCCTTAAACAGTCACATGGTTACTTCCATAGCAATCCATTCTCGACTCCATCCGTCAATTCCCTTGGATCAAAGTGGTCTTTCAACTTTCTTCGTCATGTCCTTCCCTTCTATCGACACATCTAGTGCTCGACTACAAGAGAGACGAACTTCAACTCTCAACTTTATCACCGATATATATATGTGCACCTTGGCAATCTTTGTGACACCCCAAAGTCACTATAATTCCTTCTTTGAATCGTACTTCTGTCCACAAGCCTCAAGAGTTCCATCCATTCCTATAATCCGTCCAATATCGATGTTCAATCGTGGTAACACCTCAATTTTCTTCTGGCCTTCAGGCCAGGTGTTTCTAGTAGCCATCACATTAGTCCATCAACGAATTTCCAACTTGAGGGAAGATCTATCCCTCCATTGCCCATTTCTCAATGCTCAACTCTCAATTTATAAGCATCCGTTAAATAATTCACTCTTCCTTAGAGATACGAATATCGCTATAATAACACTTGGGTGATCTCTTCGTTCCACATGCCTCGCCTTCAATTCCCTTTTGACTGTCCATGTTCTCAATCTCTTATAGTTCACATAATTCAAGGTCTTTTCTTTATCTAGGCAACGCTCTCATATCCACAAGCGATTCTACGCATCTGCGTTGCCTTTTGTTCAATTCCCCTCAGAAATCTACCACTTGACATCTTTTGGAGTAGATATAAACTTGAAATCTTCTTTCACCCGAGCAAGATTTCCCAAACTTTGTTGCGAGAATATTCGCAACCAACTCCAATCACGCTCTAAGCATGCCAATTCATGTAGCTTTACTATCATGGCGTACATGCAATACCCATTTCAATTCGTCTTGTTACTCCTCAAGTTCCGTTCTGCGTCACGTCATTACGACCTTCATAAGCTTCTCAATTTCCAACCGGAATTGTCATACATTGCATAGTCATCATCTTAACTTGAGTCCTCGAAACTCTTTTCATATTCATTCACCCATTCGTGTCACAGCTTGTCCCTAGTCCATTTTACCAATGGAATAGCTCTTGTAGGGAATCTTTCAACGGCCCGTCTATTGCCGCTCATTAATCCCAAAAAGCTTGCACTTTTCCGCAACTCACATCGACTATAGTCGATTCATCACTTATTCCAATGCGTGAATCTTACTTCATCAGGTTCACAACTTACGCTCTTCACACTTAGCGTGCAATAGATATTTCCTTAGAGTCCATATGACACTCTCAAAGACTGTTCATGTTTCTCATGGCTCCTTTTATGAGTTCAACCATCGCCTCTCGACATGGTAACGACCCACTCAATCCTTCCTTAGGCACTTAGTTCGGCGATTATCGACTTCCTTCCACCAGGTGTCGAATCTTTTCAACTATCCTTTGCACCCTTCACTTGAGAGCTCAGACCTTGGCTCTCTGTCGTCACAGGTCTCCTCCAGGACCCCACGAATTTTTTCTTATTCTCATCACTCTCCTCTCGAGAAGTATTAGTGCTTTAGCCTCTGAGTTCCATACTCACTAAGGCGACCTTATCTAATTCCATTTGTTCTGCTGAACGTCGACATCATCTTGAAATTCAACATTGTCTTCAAGACTATCTCCCCAATTTCTTTTCCAAGAGTCGCTCAAGTTCTGCGTCTTCTTTCTCGGTACAGACGCTCAATCGTCATACTAAGACAATTTAAAGCTTTTCTTCCTTTTACAATAGGGTCTCTTACCCTAAGGAAGAAACTACACAGCTCCGTGGCATTTCCTCGCTTCTAATTCGCCTTGTCCTTTCCATTCCATAGGACGGTAACTTTGGAATCTGTGCCAACGACGATACCTTTACTCCAGAACTCAAGTGCCACCATGCTTTCACATTCTCCTTCCCATAACTCAGTCACTTCCGGTGACAATATCTGTTCGTCCTTGGGTCTTCACTCGTTCACTTGTCGAATGGTCAATTCGATTAACTCAAATTACTTTACAAGTGTTCTTCAAGTGTTTCTTTCGCTTACTAAATCCTTCACTAGAATCATAACCAGTCAGGACTACCAAGTCCGTTCACTCTTCCTTTCGTCAATGACCAATTCATGGTTCAATTGCCCTTTAAGAGCAATGCCCTATTCTTTAAAGAATAGCAACTCATGATTTCATCTCTCATGGTTCCACTTCAATCAACCGATCCCAAGAAATCATTAACTTCAGGCAATCTAGCATGCCGATTCTTCTTTGATCTTATTCATAACAGAAAAGACTTACCACTCACTTTCCACCATGTGTCTTACACCCAAGTAATCAACCATTTCCCATAGGCACGCTCCATATTCATAATGAATATCTCTTTGCTCGTAACCCATGAGCAGGAGTTCTCTTATTCATAAGTCTTTCAATCATTCTCCTCTTTAGCTGATTCCTATCATCATTTCACAAAATAAGGAATAACAATCAGCCACATGGTTCTCAAGTTCAAATCCACTCAGGAACTTACTCATCTTGTTCAAGGGTCCTTGACCACCCTTACCACATGTCTAAGCAATCTTGAGAACTCTGTCTCATACTGGCCGATCATCCTATAATCCTTGCAACAGTATCAGGATCTAAACAATCCCAGGATGATACTTTCCGTCAGTCAATTCAACAGAGGTAGTCTAGGCAGATATCATGCCTCCGAGGAAATCCTTCCTCTAGTGATCTTTCACTAATCCTCAATAGGCTCTTAGGGCTAATACTGCCAGGGTCACTTTCCTTCTTTAGTGCACCAAAATCTCTGTGGTTTTCTCACAAAACTTTCAATCTAGAGGAGGCAATTTCAACTTTTATTCTTCCATTAAACTCAGTCAATCTCATTCTTATTCCCCGCTTCACCAGCTTCTCAAAACTCTCATGGTTCTTCCCACACATTCACTTTTCTCGTGAATGGAATAACTCTGAGTCACATTTCTTGTGATTTCTATCACTTAACCCGTCAGCATAAGCATTTATCACCACAGTGATTTAGAGAATCACGGCAGCTCTTATCCGTGCTTAATCAACGATTTTCTCATTTCCATTTAGAGTTCTCACGACCCATTTAGCTCTTGGGTCTCGTACGATCAACCGATCGAGCCGTATTCTTTTTTTTTTAGTGCACGTACTCTATTCGCCCATCTCTACTCAATTCCATGATCCATCTCAATTCTTGGACCTTATCATATCTTACATACTCGAGCCTAGTGCTCTTCTACGAACATACTGTCATTGTTCAATGTCCTTTGGTTCTCACGTCTCCTGAACTACTATGATTCCCTCCAGGAATCAGAAGCTTAAGTCATCTACTTAAGTCCGGTAGTCTCAGGTTGTTCATCTCATCATTTATCACCATCAATCAACCCTCTAATGGTTCTTAAGCAATTCCCGATTAACTACCAATTATTCAAGGATTCCAAATCACCCTTGGTCAGCAATCCTTCCTCAAGCCAGCCTCAATAAGGCAACTTTTCAACCGACAGCCATCACTAGGCTAGCCTCAACTGGGCAACTATCAATCAATCACTCAAGACAGCAACTCATTGAGACAATAGCTCATACTCTAGGCCTAAAGGCATCAACCATTCTAGCATAGTCACAACAGACTTTCTCATCTCAACATGCCTTGGTTCCTCGGGTATAAACCCATGTATCTTTTAACTTCTCAGTTATACCTTGGCCAAGCCAATCACATGAGGCTAATCATCAAACATGCCTAACAGAACCATCACAACCATCACTTTTCTTTTTCAAACGGCATTCACCGCCAAGCACAAAGCTTTTAACCATGCCACTCATAGGCACCATTACACAAGTCATGCCACTTTCAATCATTCTCGATGAGAATCAATCCCGTGCCATACATCCTTTATCCACAATTGGACTCAACTTGATACCTAGGCTTCCCCTTTCAAGTTATGACTTAGGCCATTTCTGCTTCGTGCCATCTTAGAAGCCTGCCAGGAGCCGCTCCTTGTCCGGACCTCTCTGTCCCAACGATCACTCCTCGCCCTCATTAGACCTGGCCGATGCAGGTTATCCCAAGCTATACATCTACGGAGAAAGCCCTGTTCCACATGTCCCATACCATGTTTCATTACAGTTTATAGGTATCCCATCAACTCGTCCCATACCAAGCGACGGTTTATTAAGTCCAACAGCAATAAGTCACTGCATGCACCCTCGTCGACTTTCATTTCAAAGCCATAAACATAAGCACAACATGATCGTCACATCTCACAGATCAATTGCCCATATTCCATTACACATCTCAAGCCTAGTCAGCATTCAAATTAAATCCCTATGCATCCGATCACAACTGATCTTCGATTCAAGTACTCCTTATATTCATCTCATCTCATATCATCTAAGGCTCACAATAATAATTGATAATTAGATCACCAAGTTATCACGCGATTCAAGCTTGAATCCACTAATGTCAGCCGCCTCTTTATAATTCGTACTCCTCAAGTTGGGTCATTAACAAATCAAGATCACAATTATACACCTCAATTGACCCTTCATTCATAAGCAATTCCCTATTATCATCGAGCTAATTACTACCTCAAGGTCCATGCCTATGACTCTCCAATCCCAGCTTGCTTCCACTTAAACTTTAATCACCACATAACTCAAGGTCAACCATTAAAGTCAACTCTAGGACCATTAAAGTATACACAAGTTCAAGCCTACTATCCTCGAGACTCAACAGTCCATGCCTAGTCCTATAGGCCTCAATATCTAATTGTCCTCAAGTCATCGTCCCTTATCACTCCAAACCTCAATCACATTGGATCGAGCTGACCTCGCTTTGCTACCAAATCGAGGGGGGATGTCACGCCCCGAACCCAGCGAGCGCGCGATCATCCCACCCAGCCGTTCTTTTTGATTAACTCCAGGATCCAACGGCCAATAATCTGAGCACTGACAAAAATACACATACGGAAGCGAAGCCATCTCTATTCTCATAGAAACAATCACATACGATGACTTAGGACAAATACATCAAATTACCTTACCCAATTACTAAAAGATCAACTCCTAATTCAGACTTTGGAGTACAATTTTAATATCCACAATTGACAATTCATTTATAAATACAACTGGTCAACTATCTCTTCAAATGTCACTCCTTGGCAAGCTCGCGCTCCCTTCGCCTGGAACCTGAAAAATGTAAGCCCCCACTGGGGTGAGATATAAATCTCAGTAAGGTGGGTCCTAACCCTAGGTTAGGCCGACCGTCTACTCAGGCAGTCGTATATCCAATAAATTTAGACTCAGGCTCATACAGACATATAGGGCATCAGTTGATAAAACACAGCATATAGATGATAGGCAAGCATCGATGACCTCAGGTCACACTTAGATAATAATGCCCATGCACTCTCAGCCTGTCACTTCTCGTATCCATTATACTTTGCCTGCCTCAATCTCTAGCCCACAATCATGCTGCCTAGGCTTGGTCCGCGTAAACGCATTAGACCGTCGTCGGCAACCCACGTAAACGTATCAGGTTTCGAAAAATCTCTTGGCCAATAATAATATCTCATACTCCGTTCCGAGAATAATTCGCATCAGGACCATGGCCATCTCAACCCCGCGATCTCGTCGTATCAGGGCGCCACCCAATATCAATTCCACCCTACGATCTTGTCGCATCAGGGTACTCTCACACCTCCGTCCCGTGAATAGTTCACATCAGGACCGTGGCCATCACAACCCCGCGACCTTCTCGCATCAGGCCGCCACTCAATTTCAACTTCACCCCGCGATCTTTTCGCATCTGGGTATTTTCACATCTTTGTCCCGCGAATAATTCGCATCAGGACCGTGGCTAACTCAACCCCGCGATCTTGTCGCATCAGGGTATTTTCATATCTCTATCCTGCGAATAATTCGCATCAAGACCGTGGCTAACTTAACCCTACGATCTAGTCGCATCAAGGCGCCACACATTACCAATTTCACCCCGCGATCTTATCGCATCAGGGTATACATTTTCCGCCCCGCATCTTATATGCCTCTACGCCTCGCCATATTATAGTCAGGCTATGATTTTCAATCCATTCCTCAGATAAACAACCAGTGTATCTCATGCACAATTGGAAACTTCATGGCATACCAGATAATCAAATAATTCTCAAACATGGCGGATAATTCAAGCATAAACAACGGCACAAGTAAACCCCTATACGATTCTAGGGCATTCCAAACACAATCTTCTTAACATCTCTCACTAATCATTCATTTAGTCCCTCGACTCACCCAATCGAGTCCAATCGTCTTAACATAGGGTTAGGAATCCCCTTACCTTGGGTTTAATCACACAAATTACTCCTCTTGAGTCCTCAAGGCCTCGGCCAAACCATGGTTCAAGGCCAATCCACCGCACAACCTAACATTTCCAATCAATTAGTCAATTTCCATGCCTAATTTCCTTAATCCATAATCCATAAACCTCCAATGCATAACCCCTATCCTTTTAACATGCCTTAATCATCAATTTGGAGCTCAATTCATTCATCCTCAGCTCCCTCACAGATTCGGTTTGCACAAAACCGAATCGATTCTTCTTGGTTCGGTGCAAACCGAACACATTCAAACCTTAATCAACTCCAAAATCCATCATTTAATCATCAATCTATCTCTTAACATGTCTATTTAAGGATTTGGGAGGCTTACCGAAGATTTAGAGTCAATTGATCACCGAAAACTCAACGAATGTCGCCGGTTCCTCCAAACACAGAATTCGACAATTTTCTAGGCAACATTCACAAGGCCGGTTCGTGGTCAAAACTTAATCAAATCTATCTCAACTTTTTACCACGGATTCATCTACAAGTCTACTAAGTCTCCACGAAATTTGAGCTCAGAAATCGGACATACCTCAGATTGAGTCAGTTTCCGTCGACTCTCGGGAGAATCGTTGTTCCGGACTCCTCGGTGCTCCAAATGACCGATTCCACTTTGAGGAGCATAAATCTTTGTTGATGTGGCCGGCCAGCAGCCAAAAAGTGGCCGGTGGTAGGCGTCATGGCCGGCGAACAGGACCCCCAGAAACTGTCGCTGGTGAGCAGGATGAAGAAGGAAGAAGAAGAGGTGTTCTGGTTTTCTCTCTTTGGTGGTGGACGAAAAAATGTAGAGGGAGAGAGAGAGAGAGAGAGAGAGAGAGAGAGAGAGAGAGAGAGAGAGAGATTTATTTATTCAACCTTGGTTAATGGGCTTTGAATGGTAGGTTTGCAAAAGTAGCCATGACCACCCCTTGCCCCATCTCTTGACACTTGTCCACTTGTCTTCTCACGGAGATCCAATGGCCATCATTCACTCTTGATTTTTGGCAACCTTGAGGGGGTTAATTGTTCAAAATGCCCTTCTTCGTTTCCTTGGGCAAAGCTCTAAGCTTGAGGGGCAAAACGGTCATTTTACCCCCGACGTTGAGAATGTCGTTTTTCTCGTTTCGAAAATCTTCGATAGGGCGACGACCAATCCAAATAACGTTGGAATTCTTGATTTTTCATTTTCAATCTTTCAAGGTTCGTTTCTGATAGTTTTCTCTATCAGACGTAGTTCCAGCCTATCCCGAACCGACAGACGACTTTTGCAGATATTACGCGTATTGACCCCGTGATTCTTATCACGTTTAAGGCTCGTCATTTCGTAGCAACTTTGGTTGTCATGTAATTGTGAGGGTCTATTACTAGTTCCCTCGACAATACTTATGGCCAAAACGCCATTTCCTATCTGAGTTCCCTAAGTCCACGTACCTCGTCTCGCGTTAGCCTTTCCCTTCTAGTCAGTCACTCGAATTGATCAGGTTCGAGCGGGACATGACTGAAATCCATCTCTAGATACTCGCTTCTCATTACTAAACCTGAAATCGACTGGAAATCATAATGTCACACAAAAAAACTTGAAGATGTGTATAAGTAGGAGAGGGAGAATAAAGTCGCTGAAAATGCGTTGCTTGATGAAGAACAGGTAAGGGAAGGCGATTAATGAGATGAACTGCAGTGAGAAGAGCTTCAGCCCAGAACTCGGTAGGAACTAAAGTAGAAAATAAAATAGCACGAGTAGTTTCAAGAATAAGTTGATGCTTACGTTCAGCAACCCCATTTTGAGCCGGGACACCAGGACAAGAGGGTGCGGCAACGTGCCATCATTGGCCAAGAGAAAAAAAAAGCACCCGGGAGGTATTCTCCTCTAGAATCAGAGCGAAAGACCTTAATTTTCTTATAAAATTGTGTAGATATCATGGCAGTGAAAGTTTGATAAATGGTAGGAAAATCACTACGCTGATGCATAAGATAGATCCAAGTATAGTGAGAATAATCGTCAATAAACGAAACACAATATTTGAAACCACTCTTGGATGGTATAGGAGCAGGGCCCCAATATCAGAATGAACAAGATAAAAAATGCTGGTAGAGCTAGAAGTATTAACAAGGAAAGGTAAATTAGACTGGTTTGGTAAAGGACAAATAGATCACGAAGGTAGAACACTAGAGGAAACTGGACCAAGAACCCCATGTTGATGAAGAATAAAGAGATGAGAAGAGGAAGTGTGTCCGAGACGCTGATGCCATCGCGCAAGGTCCACGGTAGCTAGTACAGGATAAGAAAAGGAAGTGTAGGTCGATGGAAGGTGAAGAGATTGCATAGTATATATTTCACCATGCCTATTACCTTTTCCAATCATCCTGCCACTCGAACGATCCTACATAAAATTAGAGCGATTAGTAAAACTCACGGTACAATCGGCATCAGTAAGCTGGCCAATAGATAACAAATTAGGCGCCAAAGAAGGGACATGCAACACATCAGGAACACAAAAATTTCAAGGACAGATAAGAGTCCCTTGTTGGGTAGCCAAAAGAGGAGAACCATTGGTCGTAAAGAACCACGTTGGAGACTTGAGCTCAGAAAGCTCGGTGAGACAGGCAGCAGAAGTAGACACGTGTCTAGTAGCTCCTGAGTCAAGAATTCAGGTAGTAGAAGAACCACCCGAGGAGGGAGCAGCAGCTGCAGAAGAACCAGCAGGAGTGACAACAATTGAAGGGCCTGAACTAGACAATTGAGAGCCAAGCTGAAATTGATTCAAGCGGGCTAGCTGAGCCTCAAGAGAAGCAAATCGCTCATCTACAGAAGGAGAGGCGAGAGAAACATGCTAATTCGGAACAGGAACGGGTGGAATCGATCGCTTCTTAAAACTGTAGGACTCAATATGACCACAACGATGACAACAAGAGCATTGAGCAACCTGATGAGAACCTTGAGTTGAAGCAGATTGATGAGAATCCCGAGTTGGAGCACGAAGTAGAGGTGTAGATCGATCAGCAACCCATGGAGGAGTAGTGAGAATGGCTGTGGGATCAGATACCACAGAAGATGAGAGAAGACCCAACCGGGTTTCCTCATATTGAAGCTCCTTGACAGCATCAAGGAAATAAGGTAGAGGATTCCTATAAAGAATCTGATTATGAACACCCTCAAAAGCAGGTCGGAGCTTCATAAGAAAATCATAGAGCCGCAGGCGATCTTAAGTCTGCAAATCGAGACGACTGACATATGGCACAACTAGAACATGTGAAACATAAAGTGGGAGACAAAATGTCGAGATGACTCCAAAGTGACTTCAAATAATTATAAAACTCATGAATTGATTGAGAGCCCTGAGTAGAGATGGCAATGTCTTAATGTAACTAGTAGACACAGATAGAGCTAGTCTGAGTAAACATGTCTGCAAGCTAATCCCATAAATTCTTTGCATCGGTAATGTGAGCAAACTGTGGACGAAGGGTATGATCAAGACAGCCGAATATGATGGCCCAAGCCCTCCGATCAGCAACAATCCAATTTCGAATGTCAGATTTACGC
This sequence comes from Rhodomyrtus tomentosa, assembly GCA_028455895.1. NCBI lineage: Eukaryota > Viridiplantae > Streptophyta > Magnoliopsida > Myrtales > Myrtaceae > Rhodomyrtus > Rhodomyrtus tomentosa. The sequence goes on along the minus strand of JAPCWY010000009.1, from coordinate 24,170,905 downwards.
TGAGCAATCGCATTATCTGTGAGTTTGGATTGCTCAGTGTCCTTGAATTCAACAAGACAGATGCGAACACCCTTAACATGCTCAAATAGATCTTGATAAACAAGTACAGCCATAGTCGATGGCCGCCAAAGAGCATAATTAAAGCCATCGAGCTTGACATCAATTCGATCACTCGAATCACCCATATCGACCAAAGTCAAATCACGAAGTCGGCACGATGAAAACAAGGTGGAGCGGCCGGCGCGATATAGAAGATGAGTGGAAGAAGGAAAAAAAAAATCAAGGATTGGTAAGAAGCAAACCCTAGCTTTGATACCATGATAGACAAGAAAAATCTAGAAAGTTGAGCTGCGTGTTGTATTGAGACATAAAACCATATTAAATAGATACAATGAAGACTGATCTATAAGGAAATAATCCTAAAGAATAAACAACAATAATTCTAGAATATATACATAATCACTAAAATATTCTAATAGGCGGCGGTGGTAGGCGGTGGCCCGTGAATCAATCCAAGTATAATAATGACTTAACCTTTTGTAGATCAAAAATGGGTTGAAAATGAATTCGTGGATTTTATCTGTTACTCATTTTTAACTCATCAAATTTAGCTTCAATTTTTTGGCCCTTTAAAAGGTAACATTCCATATAAAGCCCATTTATTCAAAATAGGGAAAAAAATCACCAAAAACTTTGTACTTGCTCACTGTGACACATTTACTTTGAATTTTTTTAGTGACATAAAAAACCCCAAACTTCCATCACGCAACACATTTACCCTCCGTTAGGTTTCCATGAGAAAACACCATTGATAATCCTACATGGTTGCTGAGGTGGACAATGGAATACAAATAGAGCTAACGTGGCATCCACGCGGCTTGAGTAATATAAAAATTATGTTTTTTTCGATAGCTTGCGTAGACCACGAAGCTGCCGTTTTGTGCTCTGTTGAAGTCGAATGGGGCAAACTTAGGTTTCTTCGATTATGGACCAACATTTATCCAAATTGAGCTTCGGTTCACCTTAGGCAAGTGATTACGAGTTCTCTAGTTGTTCCAAATCCGTTGTTGTTGTTTGTACTTTCTGTTGTTTTTTCTGATCTGGGTTTTGCCCTCCTTTCAGGTATTTTTCTTGCTCTTTGGTTATGCCCCGTGCAAGAGTTATTGCCTTTTTTCCTCCCGAAGATTCCAGAGAAGAGTTTTTGGCTCCTGGCCAATATTTTTTAACCCTTAAAATTCCCGGCTCCCTACCTTTACAAGTTGTAGTTATTTATCTTACATGTTAATCGGAAAAGATGGAGTATATTTTGCATTAACAACGTGGGAAGTCAATGAATCCGCAATTCTCCAATGCAAGTCCTCCCATCCAATATAAATGAATAGCGGGCTCGACACTCTACTGTTGCTCTGAACGATGAAATGCTTGTCAATCACTCTAGCAGCCCGTGCAAGCTTACATAAAAAAGATAACTCATTATTTTCGTTTAACCTTTTTTTTAGCCAGCTTAATGTTCTTCTCGCCTGATCAATATATTGTTCAATGGTTATTTTCTTTGCTTTTGTGGTCCTTTTCATTTCTTTCGGGATAATCACAGGTATAAGGTGGAAAGAAGCTGCTCCGAAAGATGGTATTCAATTTGACCATTTGAGCTCTCAATTTCACAATTTTTCAAATTGTAATTAAAAATAAATTTGGGGTTTTCATATAAATTGACATGAACTTTTGGGCAAAATCATATTTCTAGGCAATATTCATGCCCTAAGTTCGATTTTGAGGCTTAATTATAAAATTTGCCCGCGAATTATGATTACTTTTGGGAAAAATCAAATTGAATCGGTTTTGACCGGCCAGACAGGTTGAGCCGGTCCAAACAGTGCTTCTTCTTCCCCAAATTCGCGCAACTATTGCAGATTTGAAGGCCAAGTTTCAATCAAGAAATTGGGGACCAATTTGGACATAATTGAAGGGATTATGGAGGGCGTTTGGTTCCTCACTTCGAGACACGTCGAACGTGACCAATCACATGGCCAACCGTCGCCGGAGCACGACGAAATCGGCCGGTCAAGGCCTCGACTGCTCAAAAGTCAACCTTCACAGAATTGATGAATTGGACGTCCATTCGTGCACGCCGGAGAACCATTCGAACGTAACAGAATTTCCCACCGTCTCCGACATTGTCCAGACCAATTTGGCATGAGTTAGAGGCACGTACAAGCTAAGTCGGCATCCCTGAATGGGCGTTAAAACTGAAAATTGAGATACAACCTTTGGAGGCTTTCTAGAACGGAAGGAGAAGCTGATTCTGTTCTCATGGACGAACAGAATGGGGGGGGAGAGAGAGAGAGAGAGAGAGAGAGAGAGATAGAGAGAGAGAGCACGCTCTCCAATCGCCATTGTCGAGAGTTTGAGCTTGGTTTGTGAGTAGCTCGCGATGATGATCCAAGCCAAATCGAGCCACCATTCCACTTGGAGAAGCTTGCTAGAGTTTTAGAGAAGCGATCTCACTCCCCAATCAGCTCGACATCGCCGAAAAAGGTATATCCCAAACTCGAGTTTTTAGCTAAGCTTTAATGATGGATTTATTTTTCGACTATATTTGTCACAACCGATGTCTGCATTTCACATCTAGAACGACACTAAGCATATCTTGTTTGCTTGATTGCATTGAAATCGAGTCAAACCTCACATTTGAACCCTGTCGCCATCGCCGATTTAGTCGAAACTCATCTAAGTTATCCTAGACCTAACAGGTCAATTTGATCAGCAGGTAAAAAATCCTGAACTTGCGACAAAGCTATCCTGTGATTGAATTGGATTGTTGTGCTTTGTGTGGCAAGCTTCCTCCGCCATTGATATACGTGGTTAGAGCTTCGAATAGCATGATTTTGTGGATAAAATTGATTGATTCCTAGATATGTTATAGAGGAAGTTCAGGCGAGTCGATTTGTGCTAGTTTGAGGTTAATCGGTCAAGGTTTCACCATTGGATCCTCGCCCGAGGCTCTCGGCCATTCATTGCATGTGAAGACTGTCCCGTGAAGAAGACGATGACATGGCAGTTAGTTGGTCAACGTGATAACATGGCATTGACGTGGCAGGCCACGTCAGCAAAGTCGTTAGGGACAAGAGCAATTCTATTAGAGAATCTAACGCCCTAGGTTTGGCCACGTGTTGGCATGGTGACCGTCGGATCAATTCTCAATATTCTGTTAATAAAAGTTAATTTTTTGAAATGAAAAAATAAATTTGTAGATCGGACGGTCGACGATTATTCGAGTCGTTTAATCTTGGCCGTAGGTTCAGGTTATCAGATTTGACGGATGGGGTTTGCTTGGCTTTTGATCTGGGCCGCAGGTTTTCATCTACAGATCCTGTGGCCGTAGAGTAGCCACGTGGTCTAGCGGCGATCGTAGGATCAGACCGAAAATAACAAAAATAACAAAATGGCAAACGACGTCGTTTTGGAGTGTTGGTCTGCGTTGGTCCGGGCCGAGGTATCAGTTCCGCGTGGATTGGGTCAACCCGGTCCGAATAATTTTCTTTTTTTAATAAAAATTCGAAAAATGTTTTAAAAAATTCAAAAAAATAGAAAATTCTAGAAAATTCCAAAAAAAGTTTGAAAATCCTAGAAAATTCCAAAAAATTAGGGAAAACTCCAAAAATTCCTAAAAATTGAGAAGTGACCACAAACAACTGGTCAATCCTATTTTTGAGATTTCTTATCCGTTCTTCTTGGAATGGATGATATTGCCCTTTAGAGGGAATTCGACTCTACTTTGTATATGAGATAGGTCAAAATTGCCTAGATTATGATTAGGTTAGTTAGATGACAATTCTTCTGCTTGGGTATTTGAATCTCATTCTTTTTTTAGAAATGATGATTCTACCCCTCAAAGGGTAAATCGTCTTTCCTATTCCAATTGAGTCATGAAAATTACTCAAAATTAGGATTTAGGTCTGATGGATAATCAATCCTTTCGTTTGGGATTTTCACTTCTTGTCATCTTCTGAAATGATGATTTTTACCCCTCAAAGGGTAAATCATTTCTAAAATTTAAAATATTCTGAAAATTACCAAAAAAATAGGAATAAATTGATTTGATGATCAACTATATTTCCAACCCCATTTGACTCTAGATTTCTTCTAAAATGACAACTTTTCCTTTTTTCGGGCAAATTGTTTCAATTTTTTAAAAAATTACGATTTTGCCTCTCATGGGAAAATCTTATTTAATCACTCCTGAGCCGTAATGGACACTTCTCTAGACCAATAAGGCCTTACTAGGGATGCCATGCTGTATTCATGTGATTTATCCGCATATCTTTGATCTTTGATTTGTGCACTTTCTTTTACTAATTGTGAGTGCTAGAGTAACCATTCCTATCTGCGTGAACTCCTAGATTTAAGGTTCGTACTCCACTCATCTGTATGAAATCTTAGGTACCGAAAGGGCGTTGAATCTGATAGTTGGCGTAAATAAGTCCTCGATCCTATTTTTCTGATTTTCGCAGAATTGAATAGAAACTCCAAACTATTTGATAGGATTTCCAATTGTACCCTTCATAAAATGATTGATGACGGCTCTTTGGCATGTACATGCATCACATGTCACTAGACCATACTGAAGGTCGACCATGTATATTTACATTGCAACTTGGGTAACAAGCCTTGGGAGTAGCCCGCATCCGACCAGATGGGACGGCCTATTAACCCTCAGATTGTCACTCGAAAAATCTTCAAGAGGGGCGCAACAGACTGGCGACTCTACTGGGGACCTATTCCAAATCAGAATCTCAAGTTAGGAATTTTAGAGGACTAGAGTCGATTAAAAGGTTGATTGATTTATCTTTCCCTATTTTCTACAAATGCTCTCGAAGGTGAGGTACGTACCCTAACCATCGTGTTAGATGTTTTTACAGATTGGAGAAATAATGGATGGAGTGTTTGGTGACATCTTTCCTGTAGGTTGGAGTTGGGACTGTATGTTTATTTTTATACACATATTGAAGCGATCTTTGATATGAACTATTGTGCATGACTTTGCATTTTGATGATCACGACAAATCTCACACACTAGCGGTCAAACCCTAACTACAACCACCTTTTAGGTTATCTTAGATAGGGAAATGGTATGCAAGGATCTTGTGTTTGATGACATTTGAGACTTTTGTAAGTGTTCGTCTGAATTGGTAAAATAACAATGTTAGGAATAGGATGTCACTATTTCCTAAGTGTTCGTCTAAATTGGTAACCTTCGAGTATCTAAGGAAGGTAACTCGTCCTAGGCCGAACACAAAGCTGCATTTTACAAGGTTTGTACACGGTCGAGAACTAACTAGGTGCAAGCTGGGGTATGCTGAAGATTGTCAAACTCGCTATTGCGTTGATAACCTCAGATTCAAGTGATAATTCGATGAAATGTTCAAGGATTATATGAACTGCTTGGCCAGAGAAGCGTACTCCCACCGAGCGGCTAAGCGACGAGCTAAAGAGAATAGGCCAATGTTAACTCTCTGGGGAAAAAAGGAGGTGCCATGCCGTCAAGACTAGACCAAAACACATCATTCTTAAAAAGATCAAGCCAAAGGAGATTGAGAAATCTCCTGAAGTAATCATACCATTGACCAAAAAATGGCCAGAGGAGTTGAGCCATCTTGAACAGCCTCTTGAGGATTACTTTTCCGGCAAAGGTCCACACAGAGTACCCCTCAAAGAAAAAGACTCTGAAGGACAAATAGCTAGGAAGGAAATCCTGATCATTGAACCATATCCCAAAGAGAATCAAGATGAGGATACCACTGAAAAAGAGCCTCCAGTTGATTACTCTTTTGAAAAGAATTAAGACAGTAGGATATTAAGAGTTGGATAGTATGGACCCCCCATTCCATTGGTCTTTTATGACTTTCTTGTTTGAAGAATAAGACTGTCAAATGCACCTCTTGGAAGTTTCTACATGACAATTCATCTCTCCCTTAATGGATTCTCATATAATGATGACCTATCTGATTTCATTTCTTTAATCAATCTGATGTTTTGGCCAATGAAATACGACATTGTTATCTTCTTCAGTCGCGGCGATGACCCCGATCAATGTCATACTTCACTTACTTGAAATTTAAATTAGAATTCGGGTTGGGTCTTCAGACCTAATGGAAGGTTTAATTTTCATTTCACTAATTGAAATATGTAATTGAATCACTTCATGCATATTTTACGGCATTATCATACTTGCATTTTAAAGTAACCTATGGCGATTGATTTTTTTAAAATCACTTCCATATTCTAGACTTGATGGGGAAAGATGACATCATAGTGTTCAAAATTCTTCGAGATGAGCTCTTAGCCTAGTAGGACAGCATGGGTGAGGCCAGTCAGACGTATGCCAGATCACAACTAAGTTATTTGCTGGATTTACTAAAGATTGAATGCCCCCATCCTTTCATCCAAGCCATGACACTTTTTTCGGCTCCCCCTATAGCAACGTTCTTCATGGAGGGATTAGAGATTACTCTTACACTGGAAGAGTATAGTGCCGCCATTGGAGTTAAGTTTAATCATCTATTAGTTCAACTCCCAATAGGATTCAAACCCCTTAGTCAGTTGGCTGAATTTCTTAATACAAGCGTTACTGAAATAAAAGTAGATGCCAAGAGCACATTTAGGCGGGTCTCCCTACCTTTTCTTCTAAATAGGTTTCCTAACCTTCTTGCTAGCAAAGGAACTAAATCCGATAGAGCTTTTATCTTGACATTCTTTAGCTTTGTGCTATTCCCCGTTTCATCTATTACCTTTGATCTTGTCATGGCCACAGTAGTTAAACAATTCTGTTTTGGGTGGGATTACTCGAACCTTGTCATTGCTGAGATCTTCCTTTCCCTGAACCACTTTTGAAAAAATAATAAAGAAAACTTTAGAGCCTCTAGTGGTCTCCTATACCTATGGTTTGCTTACCATATTAAAAGTTCCACATCCGCATAGGTTTCACTGAGATTAGCTCTAATATCCACCCCCTAAGACCTTTGTCCTAGCCCATACAAGATCCCAAAGTTCATTTTTAAAGAGTGGAGAGAATACCTTAGGACCTTAAAGCCAGAACAACTCCGATGGGGCTTAGATTGCCAACACTAGGCAAAGTCAGACTTGCACGCAATGACAGAGATCCAGTCTCGTTATTAAGATTCACAGGTGCTGCTGCATATTGCCCGAAAAGGGTTATTTGGCAGTTTGGGGTACGACAGGATATCCCTGCATCACCACGACCAAGTGACTTCTCATTCGACGCGCCGAAAGAAATCCTCACAGGAAAAAAGAAGAAACAATTTGAAACTAAGGTGTAATTCATCATACGCTCTTTGAAGGGATCCCAGACCGAAGATATAAAGTGGCCGAATGACATCACTACAGGAATGGATAGAGCTTCTACTGATTACATCCGATGTTTTCAGATGACCAGACACAGCTTCATGGAGCCATATGTGCTAGAGTACATTGTACCGTAAGTACCCAGAGTGGAGTCGTATGTGCTCGGAGATATGGGATCGCCAAGCACGGTGAAGATAGAGAGTCCCAAACTGAGGAACTTGATCTTTACTGGGACATTAATGATTCCTTAGGTCCTAAGCGCCCTAAACTTGGATAAGATGGCTCAGTCAAGTTTAGGATATCTGAACATTATGGTGTCTTGACATTTGAACACTTGATTGTAATAAATGTTGATTTTTGCACATGTCCATGCAGAAGCATATTTCATCTACGCATAAAAATCATCGCCATGGGTTACGTTTCTTTTAATTTCATGTGTTCGCTTGAAGAATGATTGAAAGAACTGCCCATAGAGGCTGAAGTTCATATGGTGGCCCTTTTTTCTCATTAACTAGCGAAAAACATGCAATTAGAAGGATTCAATATTTTTGTTGTTCTCCTTGACAAGATACTTACTTTCATATTGCTCTTTAAACAAGTGTTCTCCAATCATGGAATTGCCTAAACATTGTTTTTGTACTCAACTCAAAATGAGAATGGAACAACAAGAGTTAACTTCTCGAGTTGGTGTGTTGGAAACTCAGACGACTACCATGGCTACTGTGATGGATGAGATCAAGGCTATGTTAGAAGCGTCTCACATTAGACAAACAGTGATGCCTAACCCGATTGACGCTAGTCAACCCCCAATGTCTAATGTGGCTGATAAGGGTCTAACTGAAGATGCCCAGCACGTTCTAGAAAATAATCAAGTGTCGAATGTTCCCTCTCTCCCAAAGACACCCCATGTTGTCATCAACCTTGAGAAAGAGGAAAAAGAAAAACCTGCGGTAAAAATCGAAGCAGAGGCCAAGAGGATAGCTAAGATTGAAGAGTGCTTGAGCAGCCAAGGTTATGAGTTGGCCCGTTTCGACAAAATATCTCCCTTTGCTAAGGTAGAGTGTCACGCCCCACGCCTCATCGCGAGCACGTAAACATCCCTGCAAGCATAACAACAACAATCTCTCGGCGGTCCCAAGAATCCACCTATAAGAAAGGTCGATAGATAAAATAATTTACATTAATCACACGGAAGCGGTTCCCAACAACTCCCCGTACAATTTATATATATACATATACACTAAGACTAAGTAGGACTGGATAGCATCATAAAAGGTCATACATCAACACTAACAGCCAACGACTACTACTCCGCTAAACATCAAGGTGACGGGTAAGCATGCCAAAAAGGTATTCACAAAATCCACCAGGAAAGGGGGTCAGGTTGCCAGTCAAAAAGTCAAGTCACCGTTTGGAGTCGTTTAGGAAGAACTGCTGGAATCTCCGGTGTCCTCGCTCTTCTCTGATGGCTCGTACTCGGAGAAAGTCTCTGACGGAATCTCCACAGAGTTCTCCATGGTCTCCACTTGTGACGACTCGGCTCGGTCTCCATCTGTGGTCATCTCCTGGTTCGACTCGGCAAGGTCTCCATCAGACAACTCCACCACAATGACCTCATCCTCCGGCGGTGGCACGGAATACTCTGCTGTCGGCGTCCGCTCCGAGCCGTTCCTCGACCCGGCTACCGATCCCTCGAAAAACTCCTGGTCTGCGATCGTCTGACACTAGGGAGGTATGACACCCTCCGGAACCTCATGGGGCTTCAGAGGCCCGACTTTCCTGTCTCCGTCCCCGTCTCGTCTAAACCATGCCTCAAACCTGTGAGGCTTCAAGTCCGGCTTCCCCTCATCTACCCATACTACTGTATATTTCCTCACATAAATATTCCCCTACCTATCGGGGAACTCATCGTAAAAAGCTGTCATCTCCTGTGGGTCCTCGAATTTGATAGGCCACATCGCTACTACCTAGGATCTGTAAAGTAAGGTTTCCCCAAAAATGGTGAGATACACTTCTCAGTGAGAAAAACCTAACCCTAGGTCAGGTTGACCGTCCACTCAGGTAGCCAAGTCACTCAACCTATCCAACTCATGAACTCACATGGGTATGACAATCATAATTCATTAAACAACAATACTCAAGGGACAATTATGCATCTATAATCTCATATCGCACGCGTATGCACATGTATGCTCGACCTGTCACTTCGCCACATCTATCAACCTCTGCCTGCCTCATTCTCTAGCCCGTAATTAGATCGCACCAGGCTCGGCCAGTATAAACGCATCAGACCGTGATCGACGACTCGCGTAAACGCATCAGGTCTCGATTCTTACCCAAATAGAGTCTATGAGCTCATTTTCTGTCCCACGATTATATTGCATCAGGACCGTGACTATCTCAACCTTGCGACTTCGTCGCATTAGGGCGCCATCTAATCATCATTCACCCTGCGACGATGTCGCCTTAGGGTCCCAATCTTCCGCCCCGCGTCTCACATGCCTCAATGCCTCGTCATACCATGCTACAATCAGGATTCATGCCATGATCTTCTATCATTTACACACTCAATGTCAGTTACATTTCAAGTAGCATTCACAATCCCATGGCATGCAAAGCAATTCAATTATTATCCAAACATGACACGCAATTCCAATACAAGTCAAGGCACGCATAAACTCTTTAATTAATCCTAAGACATACTAAGGCTCTTTACTTTAGAAATATGCCCATTAATCGATCAATTTCCCACTCGACTTACCCAATCGAGTCCAATCCCCCTAGCCTTGGTTTAGGAAATTCCTTACCTTAGCTTAACAACACAATTCAATCCTTCTTGCGCCTTCTAAGATTCGGCCAACTCAAGTCCAAGGCCAATTCGTTGCGCAACCTAGGATAATCAATCGATTTGTCAAAATTCCAAGTCCAATTCCTCAATTCGTCCATCCAAATCATCCATTACTCAATCCCCAACATCTTAACACATCACAAATGTCAATTTAAGTCCCATAAGCTTCTGTTCTTGAAACCCACAAAATCGATTTTGCACAGAACCGAACCGGTTCACTTCAGTTCTGTGCAAACTGAATGCTTCCAGCTCTCAATCCTCTTCAATTCCTTCATTCAAGCCTTATTCTACCTTTTAACATATCTACCTAAGGATTTGGGAGGCTTACCGATCATTTGGAGTCGGTTGGTCGCCGGAAAGTCATCCGAAGTCGCCGGAACGTCCAAGCACAGAATATCGACAATTTCTGGGTGAAATATACAGGGGTAGTTCGTGGTAAAAAATTTATCAAATAAATCCTCAATTTTTACCACAGAACCATCTATATGTCTACTTGATCTCTAGCAAATTTGAGCCAAAGATTCCAAGTTTTCGATTGTCAAAGAGGGTGAGAACCGAACCTACCTCAAACTGGAGTAGAATTTGTCGACCTGTGGAAGAATGCTTGCCCCGAATTCCATAGAGCTCCAAATGGCCTGATTCAAGTTGAAGGACGTTGGCAAGACGTGGATCTATGTCTGGGTGGTTGGCCGGCAGCAGTTGGTGGCCAGAAGAGGTGATCGAGCAGATAGAACGACGAGCTTCGGGGCAGTCGGGCGAGCGGCTGGATGGAGAAGAAGAAGAAAAGGATGTTTGGTTCTCTTGGGGGATGAAGTGGCCGAATGGTAGAGTGAGAGGGAGAAAGAGATGAGAAGAGGATTATTAGCCTAAAAGAATTGATTAATTGAAGTGATTGGTAGGTGGGCATTAATTGAAGAATTGATCTTCCACCATTGGATGCTTGACACTTGGCAATTGTTCTTTCCCATGAGATCCAATGGTTCCTCTTTGCTCTTGAATTTTTGGCAGCTTGGGGGGTTTCAATTGTCCATTTTTCCCTTCCTCCAATTATAATAACTAAGTTCTAAGTTTGAGAGGTATTATGGTCATTTTACCTTCGACGTTCGAAACATCATTTTTTCTCGTTTCTGACTTCTTCGATAGGGCCATGACCATTCCAATTGACGTTGGAATTCTTGATTTTCCTTTTTCAAACTTTTCAGGACTTGTTTCTGATCGTTTCTTCTATCAGACGTAATTCCAGCCTATCCCGAACTGATGGGTGGCTTTTGCAGAATATACGTGTATCGACTCGTGATTCTTATCACATTTAGGGCTCGTCAATTCGTGGTAGCCTTGGTTGTCATGTAATTGCGAGGGTTTATCACTAGTCCCCATGGTCTCGATTGTCACAGTCCGATTTAGGATAATTTTGCAAATCGTACGTTGGTTAAGCGGCATCACCCGTGCTCTAATCATACGACGCTCGCATGGTAATTCTTAATCGTTCTTAGATCGGCCTTTTTGTGGTTCTAAATATCCCCTCGATAATCCTTATGGTCAAAGTGCAATTTCCTATCCGAGTCGTCTAGGTCTACATAACTTGTCTCGCGTTAGCCTTTCCCTTTTGGCCAGTCTACTCAAATTGATCAGATTTGAGCGAAATACGACTGAAATACATCGCTTGATATACATGAACTTCTCATTACAGAGTTTGAAGTTCATTGAAAATCAGAATGTCACATAAAGACTCCTCCGGATTACAAAGAGCCGTACGTTGTATGGAAGTATAATGGAACATGCTATCCTCGTGCTCACCTCAAGTATTACTTGCGCAAGATGGCGTGCTACTCAGATTACATTTCGCTACTCTTGAACACATTCTAGGAAAGCTTGGCTAGCAAAGCTTTAGCTTGGTTCGTTGAGCTAGACCTAGATGACTATGATGGATGAGACGATCTTGCTGAAGATTTCCTCCACCAGTACAAGTTCTAAGAAGTGAGGATTTTCTACGAATCACAAAGGGAAAAAATGAGGTAATCAGAGCCTATGCCCAAAGGCGGCGAGCTTTGGCAACCGAGGTCAAGCCGCCTAACCCTGAAGACGAATTGGTCAATATGTTCTTAAAGACGTTCTCACATGAATATTTTGATAGGCTAAACATCTCTAGGTGCCAAACCTTTGCACACATGATAAAAGTAGTAGAGAGGTTGGAATGGGCCTTAAGAGAAAGGAAATCGCCAGAAGCTCCGATGAGAAGGTAATATTCCTCAAGGAAAGAGAGAGAAGCTAGAGTCGACATAGCTTTCATGTCAAATCCGCCAAAACCTAAGCAGTTTGTTAACTCCAACCAGTCTATGCTAACTCCAACCAGTCTAAGGGAGAATCATCTTGGTCCACACCGAAGGGCAAGAACCGAAGAAGAAATTGCCTCAGAAGCAGTTTTCACAACTCCCAAGGCCCTTGTATAAATTGTTCCTAATGTTGCTGGAAGAGCATTTGGTTGCGAAGGAGCCTCTTAGAGTAAATCCGACAAGGTACTCTGGCTTCGACAAAAGCCAAACTGGCGCCTATCATATGAGCGAAAGGGACATAATGTAGATAATTGTTACATCTTAAAGTTGAAGGTGCAAGCCTTTATCCACATCATCAAATCCTAAAGTTTGATTATGTGGCTCCGAATGTACAAGAGAACCCGCTTTCTGACCATCAAGTAGTTGAGATGATTATCGACGGCAAGGGAGAAAGCTGCCTAGACCTAAAAGTGAATGTCGCTAAATTGACTGATATTTTTGGTTATATCATCTTCATATCCACAAGAAGGGGATGTGTCGATTGAAAAAAAAATCTATGTATTGCCAAGTTGATAAGTCTGAGGATAATCGCAAACGCTACTGATGAGTTATTCGAGGGGACTCTTGCCTATGTAAACTTGAGTTAGAACCAGTTTGTGGTTAAGACTAAGCAGGGTAATACGTGGAGTGTTCTTCATGAGAGTTTGGTAGACGACGTGGCATCGATCACGAAACCAGAAGAAGAACTCGATGAAGACGAGTTGGAAGCCATAGAGAAACGTTTGGCCTATCACAGATTTATAATCGAAGCCCTCGAGAAAAGAGAAATTGTAGATAACCTGTGTAAGGATTCTGGGGGATACAACTTTAAAGTGAAGTACTATGCTCCCCTAATTTATTTTAGAAAAATGGAGGATATTATCCCTGATGGATAAGGCGGTATGGATGATCCTGTCTAACCAAAAGTTGTAGATGATATGGTTAAACCATTCTCAGGAGAACCTGGACTGTCATTCAACCAAATGGTGTTGGAACAGTTTATGTGTATAGAGGAACAAGTGAATGACTTTTCATGAGAGTTAGAAGACGTATCACTATGGTTAGCGGCATGTGATCACTCACAGATGGTAAATGATACACTCAACATAGAACAATATATTCAAGTTCAAAATTGGAATCATAGAATGGAGAGATTAAGAGCTCAATGGCGTAACTTGACCGAATTGCTCATAGAAGTGAGAAAGAAGCTAAATCTTTTAACTCCGACTGAAATCATCGCCCTAGTTGGTCCTTTAATGGAATCATGTGCTACTTGGAGATATCACCAGCCTGAGAATGAAGATAGCTCAGAAGATTTTGACAATACTGTAGGGATGGTCGGAACTTCGACGACCGTGGTGATCAAGCTGGATGAACTTGACAGCCTGAACAAAGAGGAAGATTGCCCAGTCAAATCCGTTGTGATTCATCTATTAGAAGATAAAACAAATGATGAATCTGAATCAAAGGCATCAAACCTGACGGCGGTGACCATTAAAGTCCCACGTGTTGAAGATTATGATCCCAAAGCAGTCCATTGGAGTTATGTGACAGATGAAATAGATGCTATGATGAGGTCCAGACGATTTTAAGCCCCAAGGGAGGGTGAACCTGAGAAAAGAGAGGTATCAAAAGAAGATGTAGAAAAACTCCTATCCGTCATCAAAACTAGTGATTTTGAGGTAATATAACAACTAAGGAAGATGTCAGCTCAGATATCCTTATTGGATTTGTTTATCAACTCCGAGAAACATAAGGACGCTCTATTGAAAGTACTGAATGAGATACATGAAACTACCAAAGAAGTACAACTGGAGGACTTTGTTGGGGCAATCCTCTTGAAGGATCAGTTGAGTTTCTCTAATGATGATTTCCCTATGGAAGGGAGAGGGCACAACAAGGCCTTATATATCACTGCACATTGTCATGGGAAACGAGTAGCCCATATGTTAATTGATAATGGATCTGCTTTTAACATTTGCCCTCTAGCCACATTAAGAAGTTTGGGTATCAAAGAAGAAATGATTCGAACTTCCAAGGCAACTGTTAGAGCCTTCAACGGGATGAAAAAGACAGTGGTGGGTGAGATTGAGCTCGACGTCTTCATTGGCCCAACCAAATTTTCTATCGGTTTCTAGGTGATGGATTTACTGTGCACATTCGAATTTTTACTGGGAAGATCTTGGATCCATACCGTTGGAACCGTACCCTCGAGCCTACATCAAAAGGTACGATTTGTGGTTGACAGGAAAGTGATTGCCATTCATGGAGATGTTGATCTCCTTGCCTATCAAAACAGCGCCATCCCTTATATTGAGCCAGAAGTTAAGCAAGAGGCGAGTTATCACTCCCAAGATCTAGTGGCGATAATTCACACTCTTTCGGAAATGAAGTTGAGAGTCTCGTTCATATCTGAATTTAATCTTTTGCTGGCCAAGATGCTGCTAACACACGAATTTATTCCCGGAGAAGGTCTAGGCAAACATGGCTAAGGGATCCATGCTCCATTACAGTTAAAATATAATGTGCACAAGATAGGCTTAGGTTATCATGTTAATCACGTTAATAGCTATACTTGGCAAGAGCCATGGACGCCATAAAAATCAGAAGGATTCCTTCATTGGTTCTCCTGTCTGGAAATGCCGGTCAAGAATGTTTGACAATCCACTATAAGGATATTTATGCAGAAATTTTAAGTGGTTGGCGGAAGAAGAGATAATTCCCACGGTGGATCTAGACCTGGCCAGTCCCTTTCTCGAAGATGATTTTGTCGACGTCATCATAGAGTGGCTTGGTGATGATGCTACCACCTCTGAGTAAAGAAACCTTTCCCTTGTTTTAATTACCGCGCTTAATTTACTGCATTATTGATTTCTGCATTCTATTTTTGTTGTTTGAGGTAGATATAGGAAAATGTCTTTAGATCTCCGACCGTTTGTCCAAACAACACATTTTGTAATGCAGTACATTTTGCATTCAATAAAACTTCTGCAGTTTTATTAAGGACATATGGAGCCACAAATCAGCCCAATGATGATTCTTGTCTTCCATATGTGAAGTGTAAGGCCTGATTTGCCATATGATTCCTAGTTTTCAAATGATTTTTTTAGGAACAATAATGTCCAAGGATATGAGGACTAGTTCCATCTGTGACCTTGTTCACTTTGAAATTTCTTTAAAAAAAAAAATTCTCATGCTCATGCACTGAATCTTGATATAAGATATGAACTAACCATTCCCATGATATTTCAGGCATACCATCTCAAACATGTATACCGGGTTGTTAATGTGCGACTCGGATCACCAAGGTGATTGTTTTTGTGATATCGAAGATGATGTCGATAAAGGCTATGCTGCCATTCGAAGAGATTGGAATGCCTTTGAGGAATCAGTACCTCCTACTGTGGAAGGAAGTTAAAATAGGAGGGCACTTATCCCAAGCAGAAGCGATTAGATTTACGAAATTACTCAAAGAGTACCAAAATATTTTTGCATGGTCATATGCAGATATGCCGAGTTTGGACCTTAGTATTGTGGAACATGTGTTATCTACTGATCCCAGTTTTAAGCTGGTAAAATAGGGAAGCGGACGAATGAAAGATGAGTTATCATTCAAGATAAAAAAAAGAGGTTATGAAACTTTTTAGAGTGGGTTTTATTGAATCAATCCCATATTCGGATTGGATCGAGAATATAATCTCGGTAATGAAAAAAGATGGAAGGTTCGAGTCTGCGTGGACTATTGAGGCTTAAACAGAGCGAGTCTAAAAGATGATTTCCTGCTCCCTCATATCGACGTGCTGGTCGACAGCACAACAGGATATGAATTGTTCTCATTTATTGATGGCTTCTCAAGATATAACCAAATCCCGATGAAAAAAGAGGACATGGCTAAAACCTCTTTTACCATCTCGTGGGGGAATTTTTGTTATAAAGTCATGCCTTTTGGGTTAAAGAACGGAGGAGCAAAATATAAGAAGGCAATGGTGACTTTATTCCACAACATGATCCACAAGGAGATTGAAGTATATGTCGATGATATGATCGCCAAATCCAAGAAAGAACAAGATCACATTCAAGTGTTGACAAAGTTGTTTGAGCGATTGCGCAAATATAGATTAAGACCGACCCCAATAAATGTATATTTGGGACAAAATCGGGGAAGCTCCTCGGATTTATGGTCAACAGCAGGGGTGTAGAAATCGATCCTTCTAAAATTCAAGCTATCTATGACATAGCAGCTCCTTCAACATTGAAAGAAGTGAAGAGTCTTCTTGGGAGATTGAATTATTTCGTCAAATTTATCAGCCAATTGTTTGACGTGGCTAAACCAATTTTTAAGCTGCTCAAGAAAGGTGCTAAGGTGTTTTGGGATACTAAATGCAGTCAAACTTCCAAAAAATTAAGGATTGCCCAGTCACTTCGCCGGTAGTTGTGCCACCGATCCCGGGCCACCCTCTAACTTTGTATTTGACCGTCCATCAAGAGTCTCTAGGGCCTTACTTGCTCAAACAAATCCGGTGGATGGCAATAAAAAAAGAGCTATCTACTATCTAAGCAAGAAGTTTACACCATTTGAAATGAACTACGCTCCTGTCGAGAGGTCTTGCATAGCAGCGATATGGGTACTCCGTAGATTGAGGAAGTATACTCTACATCATCGTATTCAATTAGTAACAGAAAACGACATAATCAAATATCTCTTGGATAAGCCCGCTTTGATTGGGAAGTTAGTCAAATGGCATGTGATGTTCTCAGAATTCGATATTAGGATTTCCCAAAAAATATGTAAAGGGACGAGCGATAGCCGACATGCTGGTGATAAATTCACAAAACAGAATGTCTCCAAAAGAGACAGGAACAAAAGATCAAATTTTAACCTTGATAGAAGACAAGTGCGTCATGTACTTTGATGGCGTTGTCAATTTATCAAGAGCCGGCACCGAGGCAGTGTTACTATCCCCAGAAGGTTGGCATTATCCAGTCACTACAAAGCTGACATTTCCATATACTAATAACATTTCAGAGTATGAAGCATGTGTTCTAGGCCTGCAGTTAGCCATCTCAATGAAAGTACAAAATTTGCAAGTCTATGGAGATTCAATGCTTATTATTCTGCAAACACAGGGATAATGGAGGACAAAAGATGCAAAACTCATTTCTTATTATGAGTATTTGGAAGAACTGATCTTTCAATTTGAAGAGGTATCATTTGAATATTTGCTAAGGGCGTAAAACCAATTTGCAGATGCGTTGGCTATGTTGGCCTCAATGTGACGAGTAGCTGGTGGTTTGGAAATGAAGCCATTAAGAATTGGTATAATCAAGAAGCCAGCTTATTGCATGATGATCGAGGAAGAATTCAATGGGGAACCCTAGTCAGACCAGGGAGAGTTCCCTGAAGGATTATCTCTTAAAGGGAGAGTTCCCTAAAGGATGTCAGACCAGAGATAGAAAATATATAGCCAAAGTAGCTACCAAGTTTTTCCTCAATGGTCAGACATTGTACAAGAGGCCATTTGACTCAACCCTATTAAGATATGTAGATGCTAAAGAGGCGAACACGCTCATGAAAGAGATCCAAGAAGGTATATGTGGGCCACACATGAACGGCCATCTCCTCACAAAAAGATCACGAGACTTGGTTATTACTAGATGACCATCGAATCAGACTGCTACCAACATGTGAGGTCATGTCATCAATGTCAAGTATATGGTGATAAGCTTAATGCACCCTCCATGAATTTCATCAAATGTCTGAAGTTTGGCCCCTTTTTTATATGGGTAATTGACATGGTAGAGCCAATTAATCCAGTAGCTTCAAATGATCATCGCTTCGTTCTGGTTGCGATAGACTATTTTACGAAATGGATAGAAGCCATTTCCTACGGAAATGTCACTACAAAGAGTGTAACGAAATTTATCAAGAGAAACATAAACTCTTGATACGGTACTCCTCAAGCGTTTATCATGTACAATGGGTCCAATTTAAATAATAAGATTGTCGATGATCTGCTGGGCCATTTTGGTATTTGACTCTTAACTCATTCCCTTACCGCCCACAAATGAATGGAGCAGTGGAAGTAGCAAATAAAAATATCAAGAAGATTTTGGCTAAGACAGTTGAGAATTATAGGGATTGACATGAGAGGCTGCCCTTCGCCTTAATGGCATATCGAACCTCGATCCGAACTTCAACTAGGGCAACGCCTTATTCCCTAGTATGTGGGATGGAAGCCATTTTCCCCATGGAAATAGAGATTCCATCCCTGAGGATAATATCAGAAGTTAAACTTTTTGAAGTAGAATGGATTAAACATAGGTATGAGCAGCTGAACCTGATTAACGAAAGGCGTCTAGAGGCGATCTGTCATGGAGGGGCTTTAATTCTTGTAAATTCTGAAAGAGAGGAACTGAGATATCCTGTAAATTCTGATGCAATGAAGAAGTATTATCCCTAAAATGAAATCAGATGCTGATTTGGTTTTCCCTAGAATGATTCGAGTCGCCATAGAGGTCATTGCGTTGCATACCATGCATCAATGCATACATAGAATGCATTATGTCTTGCAGGGTTCGAAGAGACAAATCTATAGCCAAACTTGTTCAAATGAAACTAAGGGAAGAATGGTCCCAATGCACAAAAACAAGTGATATGTATCTATTCCATCACTCATTAACATATTCTTCATTCATCGGAGTTTTTAATTTCTTTATCTAGGAACAACATGTGAAGACTGAAAATAACAAAAGGTTATTGAAGAAATTCCTTTCATTTTTGAAGTCAGGGAGCAACATGAATATGGGTAGATTCGGAGGGTACCAATTTTGGAAGTTGAATTCCTTGTTAATTGCGCTCATTGCATGTATGTTAGAATCAGATGTTATACAAACATGAATGAAACATGCATGATACGTATTAAATCCCCCGTAGGGAAAGATTTTTAGAGAAGAGCAAGATAACTTTTCCAAACATGAGTTGTTTAAATTGTCTAAAAAGGTTGTTTCTTCAGATAAGATGCAAGCCTAACCCAAACACGTCCTATACACACTTGAGAGATGAGAGGAGTGTAAGGATAGAAAAACTTGGGCCTACGGATGTAAGAGTCATTCGCATCGGTTACATGGATTAAGACGATGGAGGCGTTTATTCTCTACCTCAAACGCTATAGGTAATCATTGACAATCCCTTTGAGCGATGGTTTTCATTCTTTAACCCTATCAAGAACTGCCCCACATTGGGGTCATACAGAGGTAAGTCTAGCAACATCAGGAGGAAAATTGTTAGAAATTTTCTTGTTCGGACTAACATCAATCTTCGTGTGTTGATATACATTGATTTAAGGGCTATAGGACGATGAAGAGACATTCATTTCTCTATCCTATACACCTTTACCCTTTGCATAGCCAATTTAAGCCTGCATATTCATTTCATGAACCACCGTTGGTGATCAATCACAGCCTAGGGCGAAAGCAACAAAGATATCCATGGATAGAAGAGTTCAAGAAATAGGAGTTACAAGAGAATTCCAAGCCAAAACATTTAGATATGATAAGATTCGAATTGCATATCTTACCCAGTCATCAAAGATCCTGGTTCCAAAAGAGAAAGGAAAAGGCAGGATCGAAATGGAAAAAAAGCCAAATCCCTATACATTAAAAAGAGACAAGATGCCTAACAAGAGCAAGACTGACTCTCATCTAAATACTTGAAAATCATAAGGTTGATTTTGCGAACATCTAAAGATTACTGGGTAACTTAGTTCCCAACAAAGTCTGGAGTGACAAAGAAACCCTAGGAGTGATTTAGCAAAAGGCTACTCCCCAGTTGGGCCATAACCAACTAGCAAAGACAAGAAGATAAATAACATTATTCAAAGATTGCATTTGTTCTCCTAGAATTGAGGGTACAATTTCAAAATATATAATGTTCTTAGAAGACTGAAGATGTTCTTCGAAGAATCAACAATTAGGGATATGTCAAGTGACCAATCGACAATGATTACCAACATCAAATCCTTCATGATTTCGGGCAAAAGACAAGCCTTTTTCGATCTCCAATCCTACTGATATTATAATCTTTGATAGCCTTTTTCGACTAAGACACCTGGGTTAATGTATAACTTAACTCGAAGAAGTACGAGCAAGATAATTTCTTTCTCATTTTGTAGGGTTCTTGACTTGTAGACTCAGAGCAAATGACGAAAACTCCCATTCAAAAGGCTTGACTCGAAAAGTGAGACCCCCTTTGGAAACCACATCCAAGCCCAACATTACGGTCCCAAGAAAAGAATTCCTGATTGACCAAAATGTATCCGCTGCGAATGGCCCTAAAACCTAGGTGCAGGTTAGTAGGAAATTTGAGTGCTTTCTTTATAGAAGAATAATGCCAAAGAATCGGTGAAAAGCCATCTTTGATGAAAATACTCCAATAAGACATTTTAAACAAATTTTTTTAGAATTTTCAAATTGTTTGATCCAAGTTTTCCTTACGAGGGATTTTTGGTCATTATTGCATGTTGCAAGATGCTTTGGATAACCCATAACATCATAGTTCGCTTTTCATGGCTGCATTTCTAGCTACAAAGCTTTGCCAGTCTGTTGACTGTCATTACCTCAAGATTACTGACGTTTTTTTTAATGAGGAAAGGACTTCCAGTTTTAAGCTTTTGCAGGACTCATGGTAGCCCCAAGTCCTTGAAGGATACCTTGCTATGTAATGAAGAGCTTCCAAGCTTTTTTTTTTTTGTAGGATCCTTGGTAACCCCAAATCTCAAAAAAATACCTCTTTATGAAAAGTTCATTGGTTTGAGCTATCTGCAGGATACGTGGAGTTCCCTAATCCCAGAATGACACCTCGCTTGTCAAGAAGACAGCCATCAGTTTTGGCTTTCTGTGGAATTTTAAGTAACCCCTAAATTTCGGAATAGTCTCTTTGGTAGACCTAAGAATTAGGTATACCCCCTTTATGGACACATGTCAAGTCTTTAAGGGTAAGACAAACCATTTTCTCAGGTAAACCTTTTAGTAAGTGAGCTTTTTTTTTTCCTGACCGATCCACTAACGGATCGGATTTCTGACGAGTTCTCACAGGTATAACAAGTTATTGCCTTGGAAAGCCTGATAGAAGGTGAGCCTTTGACAAACCTTAAAGAACGGGTGCGTCAACCTTAGGTTCCTGACAAGTAGGAATCCTATTCATGATTCGATCCACCATACAGATCAAAACCTTGGACAAACCCCAAAAGATAGGGTGCGTTGTCCTTACGTTCCTAACACATAGGAATCCTATTCAAGGTCTGATTCACCATACGGATCAAAACCTTAGACAAACCCCAAAAGACTGGGTACGTCATCCTTGGATTCCTGCCATGTAGGAATCTCATTCTGGTCTAGCCTACCATACAGGCTAGAGCTTAACAACCCTAGAATACTCAGGATACGATCCCCTAGGTGCCCACTAGAACCCGCCAACACACTGCTAATGCCACACAAGCATAAGAGAAGTGATACCATGTAAGTAACAGGTAAATATCTCTACTTCTTCTCTCTCATATTACCTAGAACAGAATGAGCAGAGCATCCACTAATAGGACAACAAAGATTGAATGTCAGAATTCATTTTCTTTCTTTTTTTCCCTCTTCCCCAGTTGAGTCGGCCTAGACTCGAGTGTCACCTGTCTTTGAGAGAAACCTCTCACGAGATTATTCTCAAAGAGGGGCAGCTGTTGACACTTAATTTCGGATTAGTCTTTTTCAGTTTATTTTTAGAAAATTCATAAGCAATCATAAAAAGTTGAAAAATTACAAAATCAACTTTGGTAACCTTGGCTAAGCTCAATGAACCATTTTTGACCAAAAACATAATTTTTAATATTTTTCACATTTTTTGGTATTTTTGGAAAATAGGAAATACATGAAAAATCAGAAAAAATAACATTCGAGGTCACAAAAATATAAAAAATAGCCAATTTTTTATTTTAATTTCCTTGTCTTTCTGACCTCATAAAAAGTAAAAATTCAATTTTAATTTTTTGTGTTCCTTTGCTACACATAGTGTCATGCCCTGCACCCCAGGCACAGGCACGGGCACGGGCACATGACTCCCTATAAGCGAACTCTCGAGTCCCAAAATTCAATTATCGAGAGATGCACAATAAAAGAAGCATGTGGAAGCGATATCATATACTCCTTCGCAAAAACATCCATAAGAACCTGAATAGCGAGAACATAACATATATACATAACATTCCATGAGTTCGTACAAAAGCGTAGGAGAACTAGTCCTACAGATGGGTCGGGGTAACGGTACTACATCAAAAGACAACCCTAACAAGTCCTCAAGAGAAACTGACCTATGAGACCATCATAATAAAAAACTACTGTAAATTAGAAACCACTAAGTCGAACTACTGGAATCATCAGTCCCCTCCGCATCCTCGGTAGGCTCGTAGTTTGAAAAGGTCTCGAAACGTGCATCCACGGTATCCTCCATCGTGTCGTTCTCCCATTCGCCCTCTGAGGTGTCGATCTCAATCACCTCAACCGTATCCTCAATAGTAGGAGTTTTCTCGGGTATGTTCCTTGAGCCAGCTACAGACTCTTCAACCTCTACTGAATCCCGAGTGGGATGACACCAGCTAGGGATAGCTCGGCGAGATATCTCCGAGGCCTTCAGCGGACTAGTGGTAACTTCAACTACCCTACGAAACCAAGCCTCAAACCTATGTGGTATCCACTCGCCTCTACCCTCATCGACCCAAACCACAGCACTCTTCCTAACATACACGGTACCCCTACCATCCGAGAACTCCTCAAAATAAGTGGTCATCTCCTTAGGGTCACCTAGTCGGGTCGGCAGGATCCTCACGACTTAGGATATGAAAATATGATCCCACGACGGGGTGAGATTCACATCCCAGTAAGACAAGTCCTAACCCTAGGTCAAGTTGACAGTACACCCAGATGAATGCAAATAATGAACAAGAATATGCACTCATCAGTCAATATGCCACAAAATGCAGGTGACTATCAATCAAACAATATGGCATCATAAATTTATAATCAGGCTAGGCAGGAGATACAAAGTCAAGCCACAAATTTCACCCCTCAAAACTGTCTCATGAATCATGCCCGTGTTTAAAATGCCTCAGTCTCGGTCTGCGTAATTACATCTCAGACCATCCAATTGACAAACCCGCGTAAACGCATCAGGTTTTCCATTTCATTCCAGGCCCGTGTCGACACGCATAAAATCTCGTCCCACGTCTCAACGCATCAAGACATTGGCCATTTCAATCCTTCGTCTCAACGCATCAGGGTACAGTTCAACACAACCCCACGTCTCAACGCCTCAGGGTATCACAGGTTTCTCAAACATGCCAAACATTCATTTCAATTCAAGAATTCATGATCAAGTACAAGCACATGCAACCGACAAAATATCTATGGCATGCGAGATAGTCAAATTCATCATTCAAATATGGTAATCAACTCATGGCATATGCATCTAGCAAGCATTCAAGCAATCACCAATCCACGAAAACGAACCTTGGACAAACGTACAATAATCTCACGGAAATCCACCAAATTCACCACCAACTCATCCAGTCGAGTCCAATCTTACTAGCCAAGGTTTAGAAACCCCTTACCTTATGCTAAAATCAATAATATTTCTCTTCCAAGGACTTCCAAGATTCGACCCAAGCAATCCAAAACAGGGCAGCGCACAACCATAAGGAATTCAATCAATTTGTCAACTTTTCTCTCTCAATTCACCAATCCACGGAGCATAAACCTCAACGACGTATTAATTGACATTCTAATACGTCTCTATGATGAAATTTAAGCTCAAATCCATCACAAACAGCCCCCAAAGTTTCAGTATGCACAGAACCGAAACATGGCATTTTCGGTTCTGTGCATATCTCACTCAATCAACCCAAAAACTATCCTAAATTCTCAATTTATCCACTAATCTATTTGCTAACATATAGTTCTACATGTTGGGAAGCCTCATCAAAAATTTGAAGTCGAAGCGACGCCAAATAGTCCACGAACGGCACCGAGTTCTCCAAGTCTTCTATCGGTCAATTTCTCCAGCTGCGACGGATTCCGTCGACTCTCAGGAGAACGGCTGGCCGGAGCTCCTCAGTGGGTCAAACGTCGAACTACCACTTGAAGGTGGTCGGCAAGAGGAGGAAAAAGGTGAGGGTGGTCGGCTTGGTGGCTGGAGGTCGCCGGTGGTGGCGCTTGAGTAGTGCGAAGTGGCGATGGCGGCTCGGTCGGGTAGGGGCAACTCACGGCTTTAAGGAGAAGAAGAAGAAAAGGTGAAGATGATTATGGTGATGGGGGTTTCGGCTGAATGGGAAAGAAGGGGGGTGTATACACCAAATTGAGAGTCAACCCAAGTGGAATGGTAGGTTAAAAGTTGATAATTAATGCCCAAGTTTCATCCTTTAACACTTATCCATATGTCCATCAAGTCTTCATCCAATGACCCATAAAATTCCTTATTTTCGGCAGTTATGGGGGTGTATCAAAGACCTAAATGCCCTTATCCATTTATTAAGGCAAGGTCAAAACTTAAGGGGCAAAACGATAATTTCACCCTTGACGTTCAGAACGTCGTTTTTTTAATTCGAATTTCCTTTGATGAGGTGACGTCCAATCAAATTATAATGTTGAAATTCTTGATTTTCCATTTTCTAATTTCGAGACTCATCTCTGAATCATTTCTCAGTCAGATGTGATTCCAGTCTATCCCGAACTGACGGGTGGCTTTTGCAGACGTTACGCATATCGACTATATGATTCATATGACACTTAGGGCTCGTCTGTTCATGGCGACTTTGGTTGTCATGTAATTGTGAGGGTTTATTACTAGTTCCGACGGTCTTGATCGTCATCGTTCGATTTAGGAAAATTTTGCAAATTATACATTGGTTAAGCGGCATCACTCGCGCTCCAATCATATAACGCTAGTAATGCATTCCTTATTCGTTCTTAGATCAGTCTTTTATGGCTCTAAATATCCCATCGACAATCCTTATGGTCAAAGTGTCATTTCCTATTTGAGTTCCCTAGGTCCACGTACATTGTCTCGCGTTAGTCTTTCCCTTTCGGTTAGTTAACTCGAGATTGATCAGATTCGAGCGAGATACGACTGAAATACATCGTTAGATATATTATTATCGATAAGTCTCGAAATGATAGGAAAAATCAGAATGTCACAACTCTTCCTCCTTACAAAAATTTCGTCTTCGAAATTTACAATAAACCTAGCTATCTAAACAAATGGTGGTATTGACGCCTCATCGTTTTCTCGTTTTCCCGCTTAGCGCCTTCGGTTCCATGGTGCTCCCAAATTACTTTGACCAATGAAATCGTCTTGTTCCTCAGAACTTGCTCTTTCCAATCTTCGATCCTAACTAGCTTTTCCACATTGGATACTCTATCATCCACTTCGATAACCTCGTAATCCAGTACATGCGTTGGGTCCAGCTCGTTCTTCCGTAGCATTGACACATGGAAGACATTGTGTACTTGGGACAAGTTAGGCGGTAAGGCAAGCCTGTAGGCTAAGGTCCTAATTCGTTCCAAAATCTCAAAAGGTCCGATGTACCTTAGACTCAGTTTCCCTTTCTTTCCAAAGCGAGATAATCCTCTCATTGGCGACACCTTTAGGAAAACATGGTCCCCTACTTGAAACTCCAGTCGTTTATCTGCATAACTTTTTTGACGACTCTATACTGTTTTTAGCCTATCCCAGATTATCTTCACCACTTCCACCGATTGCTCTACCAACTCTAGGCTTGTAATACTTCTTTCTCCAACTTCGTCCCAGCAAATCGGGGTCTTCCAAACTCTTCCGTAAAGCGCTTCAAAAGGTGCCATTCGAATACTCTGCTGATAACTATTATTATATGCGAACTCCACCAAATGTAGCTGATCATCCCATCTATATTTGAAGTATATAACACAGGCTCGTAACATATCCTCGAGCGTTTGAATTGTTCTTTCTGATTGTCTGTCCGTCTACGGATGCTATGCCGTATTGAACTACAGTCGAGTCCCTAAGGCATCCTGAAGCCTCTTCCAAAAATTAGCCGTAAACTTGAGACTCTATCCGATGTAATCGTCACGGGTACTCCATGTAGCCTCACTATCTACTGCATATACAATTCGGCATACCTATCCATCGCGAACTCCTTTCGCATATGAATGAAGTGTGCAGACTTGGTCAATCTATCCATGACTACCCAAATAGAATCGTGACCTCTCTGGCTCCTTGGTAATCCCATTACAAAATCCATCGTTACATGCTCTCATTTTCATTTAGGAATTTCTAAGGGTTGCAGCAATCCACCAGGCTTACAGTATTGTGCCTTCACCTACTGGTATGTCAAGCACTTCGCCACATATTTTGCTACATTTACCTTCATCCCGTTTCACCAATAATGCTGGCGTAAGTTGTGGTACATTTTCGTGCTACCTGGGTACTATAATTGCTTTTGTGAGCCTCCGTTAAAATCTTTTCTCTAAGCTCTTCGTCCTTCGGTACGCATAGACGCCCTCGAAATTGTAAAATCCTATCCTTTAACACTTGGAACTCTGGTTTCCTTTTTGTCGCGTCCATCTCCAGAATTTTCTAAATTTCTGGGTCCGTATGCTGCAAGACTTTTGTCCTTTCTTGGATCTCAGGTTCTATTCTCAGTGTGGCTACCAAATTGGATAGCTGACATTCTTTCAATCTGAATTCAGAATCCCTTAAATTTTCAAATAATGACCACCATTTTATCAATAGACATGCAATACTTGATTTCCGACTGACTGCATCTGCGACTCGGTTCGCTTTCCCATAATGATATAGTATGTCGCAATCATAATCTTTAAGCAGTTCCTATGACATTCTGATTTCCAATCAATTTTAGACTCATTAATGAGAAATAAATCTAGAGATTTATTTCAGTCGTATCCCGCTCGAATCTAATCAATTCGAGTAGACTGACCAAAAGGGAAAGGCTAACGCGAGACGAGGTACGTGGACCTAGGCAACTTGGATAAGAAATGGCGCTTTGACCATAAGGATTGTCGAGGGGATATTTAGAACTACAAAGAGGCCAATCTAAGAACGATTAAGGAATGTCTAGCGAGTGTCATACGATTGGAGCGTGGGTGATGCCACTTAACCAATGTATAATTTACAAAATTTTTCTAAATCGGACAGTGACGATCGAGACCATAGGGACTAATGATAGACCCTCATAATTACATGATAACCAAAGCCGCCACTAATTGGCGAGCCCTAAATGTGATATGAATCACAGGGTCGATACGCTTAATGTTTGCAAAAGCCGCCTGTCGGTTCGGGATAGGCTGGAACCACGTCTGATAGAAAAAATAATCAGAAACGAGTCTTGAAAATTGAAAATGAAGAATCAAAAATTTCAACATTATATTTGGATTGGTCGTCCCCTTATCGAAGAATATTGGAATGAGAAAAAAATGACGTTCCGAACGTCGGGGGTAAAATTATCATTTTACCCCTCAAGCTTAAGCCTTACCCATGCAAATAAGGAAGGGCATTTTGGTCTTTATCCCTACCCTATAGCTGCCGAAAAAGTGAGTGAATTGTGGCCATTGGATCAAGTTGAATGATGTTGAAGACAAGTGTCAAGAGATGGATTAAAGGGTGGTCAAGTCCACTATTCCTCACCTACCATTCAACCCCTTGACTTGAGCCTTGTATATAACAATTTTCACTCTCTCTCCTCTCTCATTGACCGGTTATAACACCCCCCATAGCTCCCAAACACTTCTTCTTCTTCTTCCTCCTGTTTTGCCGCCGTCGATGCCCTCTTCCGGCCACCACTTGGACTCCGACCGACCACACTCTTTTAGCTCAACCTCCTGCTGACCTCCTCGAACTGGAAGCAAGCCATTTGGAGCACCAAGGAGCCCCGGCCAAGCGTTTTCTCGGGAGTCGACGAAAACTGACCCAATCTGAGGTAGGTCATGTTTCTGACCCTTTAGGAGGCCGAAATGTTAGAATTTTGAGGTCAAATTTTATGGAGATCTAGGGGACATGTATATCTATCTGTGGTAAAAAGTTGGACTTGATTTGATGAAGTTTTGATCCCAAATGGGTCTTGTGAATGTAGGACAGAATCTGCCGGTTTACTGACCTTGACGAACCGGCGACTTTCGACGGGATTCCGACGACCACACGACCTCAAACTCTCGGTGAGACCCTTAGACCCTTAGATAAACATGTTAAGAGGTAGATTAGTGAGTAAATGATGGATTTGGCGGAGATTTAGGACCAGTTGTATTCGGTTTGCACAGAATCGAAAAGGACCGGTTTAGTTCTATGCAAGACTGAATCTGTTGGGGTTAAGGGCTGGCGATTTTGAGCCTCAAATTGGTGATTTAGACATGCTAGGATGATGAGGATTATGTTATGGAGGTTTTTGGTTCATGGATTGAGGAATTGGACATGAAAATTGACGGATTGGTTGGATTTTATTAGGTTGCGCAGTGAGTTCAACCTTGGACCCTTGAAGTCGAAAATTGTGGGGGCTCAAGAGGGGAAATTTGTGATATCAAATTCAAGGTAAGGGAATCCTAAACTTAGGATAGGAAGATTGGACTCGATTGGGTGAGTCGGGTAAGAAATTGATTGAACTGTGAGAGATTTCCAAAGTACTTGTTCTTGGTGTGGCCTAAGGCAGCATATAGGGGATTAAGGTGTGTAAATGCTTGTGCTTGAATTATCAGCCATGTGTGTGTGTCACTTGATTGCCTTGCATGCCATGATTCTTTGAATTGTGTTTGAATTGCACATGTCGTCATGTATAGGGAACGAATTGAAAATCATGGCATGAGTGTGACATGGCGAGACCCTAATGCGTATGAGACGCAGGGTGAGGTGGACGATACCCTAAGGCGCTGAGGCGCGGGGTTGGAATTGTGAGGCACCCTAATGCGATCTAATCGCGGGGTTGTGAAAAGGTCACGGTCCTGATGCGTTTACGCGGGATGAAGATATAAGGTGGTGACATTAGCCTGGAGAATAATTGAAACCTGATGCATTTACGCGGGTTGTCAATGATGGTCTGATACGTTTACGTGGACCGAGCCTGATGCGATCTAATCGCGGGCATGAGAATGACGCGGGCAGGAAGAGATGATTGTGGTGAAGTGGCAGGACGAGCCGTGCATGATCATTCGAGTGTGATATGATGTCATAACTGCATTCCTGTCATCTGTGTGTCGTCATCTTTATTTGGCCTGTGTGTTTATGAGTTTGGAATTTTGGGGTAGATGACTGCCTGAGCGGACGGTCGGCCTAACCTAGGGTTATGACTCTTTTACTAAGATATGTATCTCACCCAATTGGGGACCCTTATTTTTACAGATCCTAGGCCTTGACCATGTGGCTTATTCGCTTTGGAGACCCTAAGGAGATGACCGCGTATTTTGATGAGTTCCCTGACGGTCAGGGGACCATATACATGAGGAAGTGTACAGTGGTGTGGGTTGACGATGGTAGTACGGACTGTAAGCCTCATAGGTATGAGGCGTGGTTTAGGAAAGTTGGGAACGAGTCGACTGGGCCGCTGAAGACCCATGAGGTGTCCCAAGGAGTAATCCCTGATTAGTGCCACCCCGGTAGGGACCAGGACCAGGCCGAGGGATCGGTAGTCTATTCTAGGAATGGGTTGAAGAGGACCCCGACGTTGGAGTTTACTGAGGAGGAGGAGGTCATTGTCTTGGAGGCGACCGAGGAGGATCTCGTAGAGCCGTCGCATGAAGAGACTATAGAGGATACTATTGAGGTTCGCTCCGAGACGTTCTCAAAGTACGAGCCGATGGAGGATGCTGAGGACACCAAGGACTCCAGCAGCTCATCCTAGGAGACTCTAGTTGTAGCTTGATCTTTGATGACGACCCCGACCCTATTCTTGTCGGATTTTTGGTGATGGTCCATTTTGTATGCTCACCCCGTCACACCTTGCTTATCGGATTTTAGTAGCTTTGTACTTGTATGCATAGTCGGTTATTATGTACGACAGTTTCTATACTATCCAGGTCCCACTTAATTATATTTTGTACGGAGGAGTTGCTTATTTACCGTTTTCGTATGCTTGATATATTTGTTATATCTCTCGGCTTAGATTGTGGATCTTGGGACCACGAGAGATTATATGATTTGCTTGTAGGGAGTCGCATGCTCGTGTTCGGGGGACGGGGCATGACAGTTCCATCCATTGGCGTTGCCTCATGTTCAGTTCCTTATGGGAAAATAGATAATTCAAGCTTTGGTGGTCCATATAAATCTGGAATTTCTCACCACACAAATAATGCCTCAAGATCTTTAGAGCAGACATGATTGTTGCCAGTTTCAAATCATGATTGGGTAGTTCATCTCATGCAGTCGCAGTTGTCGAGACGCGTAGGCAACCACCCTTCCATGTTGCATTAGCACACAGCCCAGTCCCTTTAGTGAATCATCGCTATATATTTCATAGCCTCTAGATCTTGATGGAATCGTCAATATCGGTGCGGTCGTTAATCGATACTTGAGCTCTTAGGAACTCCTTTCACACTTATCCATCCATTTGAACTTCGTTTCTTTCTTGGTCAATCTCGTCAGTGGAGCGGCTATAGATGAAAACTTCTCCACAAATCGTCTGTAATACCCTGCCAATCTTAAGAAACTTCGGACTTCCGTGACTGTAGTCGGTCTAGGCCAATTCATAACGGCTTCGATCTTCACATGATCTATAGTAATTCCTTCTCCAGATACCACATTGCCAAGAAATGCCACTTTATTCAACCAGAACTCGCATTTGCTAAACTTATCGTAAAGCGAGTGCTTCCTCAAAGACTGTAAAACAATCTTCATGTTCTTTTCGTGTTCTTCGTTACCCTTTGAGTAAATTAGAATGTCATCGATAAAGACGATAACGAACCTATCCAAGAATTCCTTGAATATCAGATGCATCAGATCCATGAATGCAGCTAGAGCATTGGTCAGTCCAAAAGACATCACAATGAATTCTTAGTGACCATACCTTGTCTTAAAAGCGGTCTTAGGTATGTCTTCATTCTTAATTCTCAACTGATGATACTCGGTCCTCAAGTCAATTTTAGAGAATACCGCAGCTCCTTGCAACTGATCAAATAAGTCATCAATTCTCGGCAATGGGTACTTATTCTTTACAGTCACTTGATTCAACTATCTATAGTCAATGCATAAACATAAGGACCTATCCTTTTTCCTCACAAACAACATCGGCGCTCCCCACGGTGAAGCACTCGGTCGAATAAATCCTTTATCCAGTAATTCTTGCATTTGCACCTTTAACTCCTTTAGTTTCGATAAGGACATCCTATAGGGTGCCTTCGAGATTGGCTCTGTTCCAGGAGCTAATTCGATCACAAATTCAATTTCTCGTTCTGGTTCCAACCCTGGTAACTCTTGGGAAAAAATGTCAGGAAACTCACGCACTACCAGAATAGTTTCTAGTTTAGGTTCCTCGGTAGTCGTGTCCATAACTGCGACTAAGTACGCCTGATATCCTCCATTTATCAGCTTTGTCGCTTCAAGAGATGAGACTAAAGGAATCGAAGTTCCTCTCCGGTTTCCCGCAAATTCAAAACTAGGGCGACCTTCCGAATAGAAACAGATTATCCTACTACCACAATCAATTACTGCCCTTACCCAACCAATCCATTCCTATGATCACATCAAAGTCATACATGGGCAACACAGCCAAGTCAATACTCTCTTTACTACCACCAATTACAATTCTACAGTCAGCATAGCCCAACAAAACCATCACATTATTCTTCAATGGGGTAGCAACATATAGAATCACACTCAACGATTTCAACTCCATATAAATAAAATCAGCAAAGCGAGCAGACACAAATAAGTGTGATGCGCCAGGATCAAACAAAGCATGGACAACTTGGTCACACAAACAAACCGTACCTGTGACCACGCTAGGCGCTTCTTCTACTTCCCTGCGTGCCACAACATAGACCCTTCCCTGAACTGGGGGTCGGTTCTGGTCAATTTGGGGAGTGGCAGTTGACGATCATGCCTGTAGTCGTTGCCCTTGAGATCTATTCGCTGGGGCTTGGTTCGGGCAAGTCTTCATCTGATGGCCCATTTTACTACATTTGAAGCACGCTCTAGTCCCTGCCGGACAAGGTCTGCCTTCTGCCATAGAGGCGACAACTCCAATTCATTGGGTTCGACGCTTCGCTATGTTCTTTCTTACTGGAGGGACGAAACGTCTATTGCCAGCTATAGGTCTTTTGACGGCCTGATGGTTATCTCCTAATGAACTGAACCGCGATCCAGATGCAGTATTTCTCTTCTTCAAGTCCCTCTCGATCATCTCTCCCTGTTCATAGATTTCTTTATAGGCCTTTAGGTTCAGAGCTATCATCTGGTTGCGAAGTTCAAGCCTTAGTCCATCTCGAAATCTGCTTGCCTTCTCCAGGGGATCCTCTACCGATCGAGGTGCATACCTTAATAATCTGGAGAACTCAGCTTCTTACAGGTCCACTGTCGGGTGATTCTGACGTAACTGTAAGAACTCAACTTGCTTCCTTTCTCGAGCGGTCTCAAAGAAGTACTTGTCATTGAATGTCGTAGTAAAGGCATTCCATGTCAAAGTTGTTCCTTCTGAAAAGACTCCATTCTTAGTGGCAGTCTACTAGTCATTAGCATTACCTTCCAGCTGGTACACTGCCAATACTACTTTTTCTTCATCTGTCCATCTCAGTACTCCGAAAGCTTTCTCCAGTTTCTCTATCCACCTTGGCGCCAATTCAGGGTTTCCAGTCCCATCGAACTGGTTGGCTTCAGTTCAATAAATTGTTCGGCTAGTTGGCCCATCTGTCTGGCCACAATAATTTTCTCCTAGGCATTTCCTACCTCATTGCCCTGGTCATGATCGTCGTTGTTTCCGTTGCCTCCATTATTGTCGTTATTGGCGTTGACAGAGGCTATTGTGACTCCCACCGCTTGAGCTTTGGCAGCATCCTTATTCTGGGTTTGCCTGTCGATGAGGTCGCCGATCATTTCGAGTGCCCTTAGTACTCCATCCATTCTCAGGTCTTCTGCCACAGGTGGCCTCGAACTAAAGCCTCCACTCCTGGGTCTTCCAAGTCTTCTGAGCGGATTACTCATTTTGGTATACTTTTACTACGCCTGAACAACCACAGTTTCATCACGGAATTAGTAACTTATTCATCTAATCAAGTCCAGCGATACTAAACTAGGTCCGAAAGAAGCAGTCATAACATAGTAACCTCACACACTACGATTTTTAGAGGCACTTCAATAAACAGTCCATGGCCATTTCTCACTTCCATTTACTTCAACGGTTCACCAAAACTAGCCATGCTCATTTACTCAACAGACCAAAATCCAGAAATGACTTTCGGCGCAAAACATGGGACTTAATCCTCATAAATCGCCACAATCTTGTCAAGACCAAATATCAATCACATGCGCCAAGTCATATGCTATGCATTTAGTGCCTAACTCTAACGAGTCTCCTAAGGTCTTGCTACCCATCCTATTCCAACTTACTCCTCCTTATTACTCCAATCCTCAATCAGCTTTGGATTGAGCTACCTTGCTTTGTACCAAGCAAGGCAGGATGTCATGCCCCGCACCTTGGGCACGAGCGCTCGACTCCCTACAAGCGAACTCTCAAGTCCCAGGATTCAATTACCGAGAGATCCACAATAAAAGAAGCAGCGGAAGCGATATCATATACACTTTCGTACAAAAATCCATGGGAACCTGGATAGCGAGAACATAACATATACACATAGCACACCATGAGTTCGTACAAAAGCGTAGGAGAACTAGTCCTACAGATGGGTCGGGGTAACGGTATTGCGTCAAAAGACAACCCTAACAAGTCCTCAAGAGAAACTAGCCTACAAGACCATCATAAAAAAAAACTACAGCAAGTTAGAAACCACTAAGTCAAACTGCTGGAATCGTCAGTCTTCTCGGCATCCTCAGTAGGCTCGTAATCTGAAGAGGTCTCGGAACATGCATTCACGGTATCCTTCATTGTGTCGTCCTCCCGTTCGCCCTCTAATGTGTTGATCTCAATCACCTCAACCGTATCCTCTATAGTGGGGTTTTTTCGGGTATGTTCCTTGAGCCAGCTATAGACCCTTCAACCTCTGTCGAATCTCGAGTGGGATGACACCAACTAGGGATAGCTCGACGAGATACCTTCGAGGCCTTCAGCGGACCAGTAGTAACATCACCTACCCTATGGAACCAAGCCTCAAACCTATGTGGTATCCACTCGTCTCCACCCTTATCGACCCAGACCACAGTTGTCATGCCAAAAACCCATTGAGCACGCCAACTTCCCTTCAAGCAAGAAACATATCTCTCGTGCTCCCAAGATACACAAACAAGTCAAGAGATAATATATATATATATATATTAAGCATGCGAAAGCGGTATTCAAATAAATCCCCATACAAAGTATAAGTTAAGTGAGACCTAGATGGCATAATAATTGTCATACATCACAACATACTGTTCGTACAAATAATGAATACTACAATCCGCTAGGCAAGGAGTGACGGGGAAAACACATCAAAACGAAAGGTGTGACCGTCATTGACATCCAAAATAGCCACGGTCGGGGGTCGCCATCCAAGATCGAGGCAATAAACTAGGACACCTAAGATGAGCTGCTGGAGTCCCCTGTATCCTCTGCGTCCTTTGTCGGTTTATACTTCGAGAAGGTCTTTGACTGGACCTCGATGGAATCCTCCATGGTCTCCTCATGTGACGGCTCCGCCAGATCCTCCTCGGTAGCCTCCACGACAATCATCTCATCCTCAGTGAACTCCAAGGTCGGGGTCTTCTCCGGTCCATTCCTAGACCTAACTACAGAACCCTCTAGCAGCTCCTGCTCCCCGGCGGTCCGGTACCAATCAAGGATAACTCCCTAGGGTACTTCGTGAGGCTTCAACGACCCAATCGACTCGTCTTCGACTTTTTTAAACCATGCCTCGAACCTATGAGGCTTCCAGTCCAGGCTACCCTCGTCAACCCATATAACCGTACATTTTCTCACATAAATATTTGCTTGACTATCCGAAAAATGGTCAAAATATGCCGTCATCTCTTTGGGATCCCCAAAACGAATAGGCCACATACCTAAGGCCTAGGATTTGTAAAAATAGGGTTCCCCAAAAAGGGTGAGATACGCATCTCAGTAAAAGAGTCCTAACCCTAGGTCAGGCTGATCGTCCACTCAGGCAGTCATCTATCCCAAAATTTCAAACTCACAATCATACAGGTACATACAGATAAAGATAGTGACACACAGATGATGGGCATGCAACTATGACATCGTGTCACACTCAGATGATTATGCACACCTCATCCTGCCATTTCACCACGACCACTTTTTCCTGCTTGCCTCATCCTCCAGCCCGCGATTAGATCGCATCAGACCATCATTGGCAACCCACATAAACGTATCAGGTTCCAATGAATCTCCAGGCCAATATCATTACCACGTACCTCCGTCCAGTGAATAATTCGCATTAGGATCGTGACCATCTCAACCCCGCGATTAGATCGTATCAGGGCGCCACACAACATCAACTCCACCCCACGATTACATCGCATCAGGATATCCATCTCCCGCCCCGCGTCTCATACGCCTCAGGGCCTCGCCATGTCATGCTCACGCTATGATTTTCAATTAGTTTTCCATACATGATGACATGTGCAATTCAAGCACAATTCGAAGACTCATGGCATGCAAGATAATCAAGTGACACACACACATGGCGGATAATTCAAGCACAAATAATGGCACACATATATCCCCTACACAATCTTAGGACATTCCAAGAACAATCCTCTTGAAAACTTTCACAAATCATTCAATTTATCACTTGACTCGCCCAATCGAGTCCAATCTTCCTATTCTAAGTTTAGGATTCCCTTACCTTGAATTTGATACCACACAAATTCTCTTCTTGGTCCTCAATGGTCCAAGACCGAACTCACCACGCAACCTAGAATTTCCAATCAATCCATCAATTTTCTTTGCCCAATTCCTCAATCCATGAACCATAATCATCCATAACATAACCCTCATCATCTTAACATGCTTTAAACATCAATTCAGGATTCAAAATCATCTGCTCTTCACTCTAACAGAATAGTTCTTGCATAGAACTGAACCGATTCATTTCGGTTCTGTGCAAGCCGTGCACAATCCATCCCAAATCAACTTCAAATCCATCACCTACTCACTATCCTACCTTTTAACATGTCTATCTAAGGATTTATGAGGCTCACCGTGAGTTTGAGGTTGAATGATCGCCGGAATCCCGTTGAAGGTCGCCGGATCTCCCAAGGTCAGTAACCGGCAGTTTCTGTTCCAAGTTCACAAGATCGATTCAAGGTCAAAACCTCATCAAATAATTTCCAAATTTTTACCAAAGATTGATGTACATGTCTTTTAGATCTTCACAAAATTTGACCTCAAAACTCCAGCATTTCAGCCTTCAAAAGGGTCAGAAATCGAACCTACCTCAGGTTGAGCTCAATTCTATCGGCTTCCGAGAAAACTCTTGGCCGAAGCTCTTCGGTGGTCCAAATGCAGTGCTTCCACTTCGAGGAGGTCGGAAAGACGTAAAACTAGGTTGGTATGGTCATTTGGTGATCAGGCGGCGGTCGGAAGTGGGCGTTGGAATGGCCGAACGGCACCCCAGAATTTGGTCGGCCACAATAGCAAGAAAAAGGAAGAAGAAGAAGGTTTTCGATGAGCTTGTGGGAGTGTATGGCCTGTCATGGGTGAGGAGAGGGAGTGAAAATTATTATATTTAAGACTTGAGTCAAAGGGATTGAATGGTAGTTGCATAAAGTTGGACTTGACTAGTCTTTACCCCATCTATTGACACTTGTCTCTCATGTCATTCAAGCTTGATCCAATGGCCCATATTCATCCTAGTTTTTGGCGGCCTTGAGGGGTTTCAAAGTCCAAAGTGCCCTTCTTCAAATGCATGGGCAAGGCTTTAAGCTTGAGGAGCAAAAGGGTAATTTTACCCCCGACGTTCAGAACGTCGTTTTTCTCGCTCTAAAACTCTTCGATAAGGCTACGGCCAATCCAAATAACGTTGAAATTCTTAATTCTCCATTTCAAATTTTTCAAGACTTGTTTCTGATGGTTTCCTCTATCAGACGTGGTTCCAGCCTATCTCGAACTGACGCGTGGCTTTTGCAGACTTTACGCTTATCAACCCTGTGATTCTCATGACATTTAGGGCTCATTAATTCATGGTGGCTTTGGTTGTCATGTAATTGTGAGGGTCTATCACTAGTTCCTATGGCCTCGATCTTCACTGTCCGATTTAGGAAAAATTTTGCAAATCATACGTTGGTTAAGCGGCATCACCCGCGCTCCAATCGTATGACACTGGCAAGACATTCCCTAATCGTTCTTGGATCGGCCTTTTGTGGCTCTAAATATCCCCTCGACAATCCTTATGGTCAAAGTGACATTTCTTATCCGAAATTCCCTAGGTCCACGTACCATGTCTCGCGTTAGCCTTTCCCTTTTGGTCAGCATACTCGAATTGATCAGATTCTAGCGAGATATGACTGAATTACATCTCTAGATTCATTTCTCATTAATGAGTCTGAAATTGACTGAAAATCAAAATGTCACAACTCTTCTCCCCTTACAAAAATTTCGTCCCCGAAATTTACATTACACTTAATTACTCAAACAAATGGGGGTGTCGTCGCCTCATCGTCTCTTCATTCTCTCATATGGCACCTTCAGTTCTATAGTGCTCCCATACTACCTTGACTAGTGGAATCTTCTTATTCCTAGGGATTTGCTCCTTCCGGTCCTCGATCCTTATCGGCTTCTCCACATAAGACACTTGGTCATCCACTTCTATGGTTTTGTAGTCCAGCACATGTGTCGGATCTGACTCATACTTTCGCAGCATCGACACATGGAAAACGTTATACACCTGGGATAGATTAGGCGACAGGGGAAGCCTGTAGGCTAAAGTTCCAATCCGCTCCAGTATCTCAAATGGGCCTACATACCTTGGGCTTAGCTTCCCCTTTCTTCCGAATCGCGATAGTCCTTTCATCGGTGATACCTTGAGGAAGACATGATCGCCCACTTAAAACTCCAAAGGCTTGCGCCGCTTATCTGCGTAGCTCTTCTGACTACTCTGTGTCGTCCTCAGTCTATCCCAAATTATCTTCACTGCTTCCACTGATTGCTCTACCAATTTTAGGCCTGTGATACTCCTTTCTCCAACCTCATCCCAGCAAATCGGGATTCTGCAGGCTTGTCCATAGAGTGCTTCAAATGGTGCCATCTGGATACTCTGCTGGTAACTGTTATTATAAGCAAACTCTACCAAATGTAGCTGATCTTCCTATCTACCTTTAAAATCAATGACGCATGCTCGCAGCATATCCTCAAGTGTCTGTATCGTCCTTTCCGACTGTCCGTCCGTCTGTGGATGGTAGGCTGTACTAAACTGCAATCGAGTTCCCATGGCTTCTTGCAGACTTTTCCAAAAGTTTGTCGTGAACTTAGGATCTCTATCCGAAGTAATCGTTACTGGCACTCTGTGCAACCTCACTATCTGCCTCATGTACAGCTCTGCATACCTATCCATAGCAAAGTCCTTTCGCATCGGGATGAAATGTGCGGACTTGGTCAATTTGTCCACGACTACCCATATAGAGTCGTGACCTCGCTGGCTCCTTGGGAGTCCCATCACAAAGTCCATAGTCACCTGCTCCTACTTCCATTCGGGTATCTCTAGTGGCTGTAATAATCCTCCAGGCTTACAATGCTATGCTTTCACTTGCTGGCACGTCAAACACTTAGCCACATACCTTGCTACGTCCACCTTCATCTTGTTCCACCAATAGTGTTGTCGTAAGTTTTGATACATTTTCGTACTTCCAGGGTGGATGCTATAATTGCTCTTATGAGCCTCTGATAAAATCCTTTCCCTAAGTCCTTCATCCTTGGGCACGCACAATCGTCCCCGAAACTTTAGGATTCTGTCCTCAGACACCTGAAACTCGGGTTTTCTCTTTGTCGCATCCATTTCAAGAATCTTCTGAATCTCTGGGTCCATAGGATTAAGGCATTTATTCCTTCCTAGACCTCAGGTTCTACCCTCAATGTAGCCATTAAGCTAGACAACTGGCATACTTCTAATCTAGACTCAGAATCTCTTAGGTCTTCTATCATCGACCAACCTTTCACTAGCAGACACGCGATGCTTGACTTCTAGCTAAGTGCATCTGCAACTCTGTTTGCTTTCCAGGGTGATATAGTATATCACAATCATAATCCTTGAGCAGCTCCATCCACCTACACTGCCTCATATTCAGCTCTTTTTGGGAAAACAAATACTTTAAGCTCTGGTTGTCGGTGTAAATTTGAAATTTTTCGCCACTTAGGTAATGTCTCCAAATCTTAAGAGAAAATACAATTGCCGCTAACTCCAGGTCATGAGTTGGATAGTTCATTTCATGTGGCCTCAACTGTCTGGATGCGTAGGCCCCTACTCTTCCGTGCTGCATCAATACACAGCCTAACCCTTTCAGTGAAGCATCGCTGTATATCTCGTAACCTCCTGGTCCTGATGGAATTGTCAACATAGGCGCGGTTGTCAATCTATGTTTGAGTTCTTGGAAACTCCTCTCGCACTTGTCAGTCCATTCAAACTTTGTTTCCTTCTTCATCAACCGCGTCAATGGGATGGCTATAGTTGAGAATTTCTCCACAAAATGCCTATAGTATCTTGCCAGTCCCAAGAAACTTCGGACTTTAGTGACCGTAGTAGGTCTAGGCCAATTCGTTACAGCTTCGATCTTCGCAGGATCCACTGCGATTCCTTCACCAAACACCACCTAACTAAGAAATGCTACCCTGTTCTGCCAGAACTCACATTTACTCAACTTCGCATAGAGCAAATGCTCCCTTAGAGTCTGCGGTACAATCCTTAGGTGCTTCTCATGTTCTGCACTATTCCTCGAGTAAATCAAGATATCGTCAATAAAGACTATGACGAATCTATCCAGGAATTCCTTAAATACTCGATGCATCAGGTCCATGAATGCAGCTGGAGCGTTGGTCAATCCAAACGGCATCACCGTAAACTCATAATGACCATACTTCGTCTTGAAAACAGTCTTAGGTATGTCTTCCTTCTTAATCCTCAACTGGTGATACCCTGTCCTCAGGTCAATCTTCGAAAATACTACTGCTCCTTGTAACTGATCAAATAAGTCATCAATCCACGGCAAGGGATATTTGTTCTTCACTGTAACTTGGTTCAGCCGCCGATAGTCGATGTATAGATGTAAGGACCCATAATTCTTCCTTACAAACATCACCGGTGCTCCCTACGGTGAACACTATGCCGAATAAATTCCTTGTCCAGCAGTTCCTGCATCTGTACCTTTAACTCTTTTGGTTCTAACAGGGACATCCTGTAAGGTGCTTTGGAGATTGGCTCCGTCCTAAGGGCTAACTCGATTACAAATTCTATTTCCCGTTCCAGTGATAATCCTAGCAATTCTTGGGGAAACACATCAGGAAACTCACGTACTACCGGGATATTCTCTAACTTTGGCTCTTCGGTAGTCGTGTCAATTACTGCCACTAAGTATGCCTGACACCCTTCAGACATCAACTTAGTCACCTCTAGAGATGAGACTAAGGGAATCGAGATTCCTCCTCAACTTCCAACCAATTCAAAATTAGGGTGGCCTCTTGGATAAAATCGGATTATCCTACTACCACAATCCACTACTGCCCCCTGCTTACCCAACCAATCCATTCCTATGATTACTTCAAAATCATACATGGGTAAGGCAGCTAGATCAATACTTTCTTTACTCCATCCAATCAAAATCTTGCAATCAGTACAACCCATTGAAACCAATACATTATCCTTTAACGGTGTGGCAACATGCAGAATTATGTTCAACGGTTTCAATTTCATCCCCACTAATTCAGCAAACTGTGCAGACATAAACGAATGCGTGGTACCGGGGTCAAACAATGCATATACAGCTTGGTTGCACAAGTAAACCGTACTTGTGACCACGCCTAGTGTCTCCTCCGCCTCTCTGTGGGCTACTGCATATACCCTTCCCTATGCCGATGGTCGATTCTGCTCGATCTGGGGAGTTGCAGTCGATGGTCCAGCTTGCGGTCTATGTCCTTGCGGTCCATTTGTCGGAGCTTGATTCGGGCACATCCTCATCTGGTGGCCCAGCTGACTATACTTAAAGCAAGCCTCGGTCCTTATCGGGCACGGTACATTTTCATGCCTCCTGCCACAAAGTCTGTAGCTCCAGTTTAGGAAATTCCGTGGCTTCACAATATCTTTTCGTACGGGAGGCACAAAATGCCTATTGTTCGCCATCGGTCTTTTGCCCATCTGGCGGTTATCTCTGAAAGACGTAAACTGCAATCCAGTTGCGATGTTTCTCTCTTTCAAGTCCCGTTTTATCATCTGGCCTCGTTCGTAGATCTCCTTATAGGTCCTTAGATTTAGAGCGATCATTTGACTACGGAGCTCGGGCCTCAAACCATCTCTAAATCTTCTTGCTTTCTCCTGAGGGTCCTCCATAGATCATGGTGCGTACCTCGACAGCCTTGAGAACTCAGCCTCATACTAATCTATCATCAACTGGTTCTGGCGCAACTGCAGGAATTCTTCCCACTTCCTTTCCCTGGCCATTTTTGAGAAGTATTTGTCATTGAACGCTGTCTTAAATGCATTCCAATTCATGATCGTTCCTTAAGGGAAGACGCCATTCTTGGTGGCAGCCCACTAGTCATTCGTTGTACCCTCCAGCTGGTACACTGCAAGTAGCACCTTCTTCTCGTATGTGCATCTCAACACCCCAAAATCTTTCTCTAACTTCTCGATCCACCTGGGTGCTAACTCAGGATCTCCAGTTCCATCGAACTGAGTTAGCTTCAACTTTATAAACTGCTCTACTAGTTGGCCCATCTGTCTAGCCACGACAATTTCCTCTTGGGCATTCCCAGCTTCATTGCCCTAGCCTTGTTCATTCTGACTTCCATTGCTACCATTGTTGCCATTGTTGGCATTGACGGCTGCTATGGCAACTCCTATTGCCTGGGCAATGGCAGCATCTTGGTCTTGAGCCTGCCTATCAATCATGTCGCCAATTCTTTCCAGTGCCCTCAACACGCCATCCATTCTTGGATCTTCAGCGACAGGTAGCCTCGAGCTAGAAGCTCCGCCTCTGGTTCTACAAGACCTTTTAGATGGGTTGCTCATCTTTATCACTTTCTATTGAACCTGGTCCACCACAAGTTCAGCGAGGAGTTAGTAACTTACTCAATCATTCAAATCCAGAGCTACTAACTACCCTTTAACAGAAACAGTTACAATCCAACAGTACTCCATACCACAGACTCTAGATACATTTCAACAATCAGCTTATGGCCATTTCTCAGTTCCATTCACTTCAGTGATTCACTAAAACCAATCACTTTCATTCTTTAAGCAAACCAAAGTTCAAAAATGACCTTCAGTCCTAAGCAGGGAACTTAATCCTTAAGCATTTCTATAACCCTGCCAAGGTCAAATACCAACCCTAAGTACCAGGTCACACGCTATGCACCCCATGTATTATCTGAACCAGCCTCCTAAGGTCTTGCTATCCGTCCTTGTCCCAACTTAATCTCCTTATTACACAAGTCCTCAACCAACTTTGGATCGAGCTGACCTTGCTCTAATACCAAATCGAACGGGAATGTCACGCCCCGAACCCGTCGAGCACGCGAACATCCCTGTAAGTAAGCAACACATCTCTCGTGGTCCCAAGATCCACAAACAAGTCGAGAGATAATATATATATACATTAAGCATGCAGAAGCGGTACTCAAATAAATCTCCGTACAAAATATAAGTTAAGTGGGATCTGGATAGCATAATAACTGTCACACATCATAACATACTCTTTATACAAATACCTAATACTACAATCCGCTAGGCAAGGGGCGACGGGGTAAGTACATCAAAAAGAAAGGTGTGATTGTCATCGACATCCAAAATAGCCATGGTCGGGGTCGCCATCACAAGATCAAGGCAATAAATTAGGACACCTAAGATGAGCTGCTGGAGTCCCCTGTATCCTCTGCGTCTTCTGTGGGGTCATACTCCAAGAAGGTCTCCGACTGGACCTCGATAGAATCCTTCATGGTCTCTTCATGTGACGACTCCACTAGATCCTCCTCGGTAGCCTCCATGACAATAACCTCGTCCTCAGTGAACTCCAAGGTCGGGGTTTTCTCCGGTCCATTCCTAGACCCAACTACAGAACCCTTTGGTAGCTCCCACTCCCCGGCGGTCCGGCACCAATCAGGGATAACTTCCTATGGTACCTTGTGGGGCTTCAGCGACCCAATCGACTCGTCTTTGACCTTCTCAAACTATACCTCGAACCTATGAGGCTTCGAGTCCGGGCTACCATTGTCAACCGATACAACCGTACATTTTCTCATATAAATGTTCCCTTGACTATCCGGAAACTCGTCAAAATATGTCGTCATCTCCTTGGGATCCCTAAAATAAATAGGCCACATACCTAAGGCCTAGGATTTGTAAAAATAGGGGTCCCCAAAAG
Source organism: Rhodomyrtus tomentosa (assembly GCA_028455895.1). Lineage (NCBI taxonomy): Eukaryota > Viridiplantae > Streptophyta > Magnoliopsida > Myrtales > Myrtaceae > Rhodomyrtus > Rhodomyrtus tomentosa. The sequence continues at coordinate 24,126,636 of JAPCWY010000009.1, read as the reverse complement.
GGGTGAGATACACATCTCAGTGAAAGAGTCTTAACCCTAGGTCAGGCTGATCGTCCACTCAGGTAGTCATCTATCCCAAAATTTCAAACTCATAATCATACAGGTACATACAGATAAAGATAGTGACACACATATGATGGACATGCAACTATGACATCGTGTCACACTAAGATGATTATGCACACCTCATCCTGCCATTTTACCATGACCACCTCTTCCTGCCTACCTCATCCTCCAGCCCGCTATTAGATCGCATTAGGCTTGGTCCGCGTAAACGCATCAGACCGTCATTGGCAACCCGCGTAAACGCATCAGGTTCCAATGAATCTCCAGGCCAATATCATTACTACGTAGCTCTGTCCCACGAATAATTCGCATCGGGACTGTGGCCATCTCAACCCTGCGATTAGATCGCATTAGGGCGCCACACAACATCAACTCCACCCCGTGATTACATCGCATCAGGGTATCCATCTCCCGCCCCGCGTCTCATATGCCTCAGGACCTCTCCATGTCATGCTCACACCATGATTTTCATTTAGTTTTCTATACATGACGACATGTGTAATTTAGTCACAATTCAGAGACTCATGGCATGCAAGACAATCAAGTGACACACACACATGGCGGATAATACAAGCACAAATAATGGCACACATAAATCCCCTACACAATCTTAAGACATTCCAAGAAAAATCCTCTTGAAAACTTTCACAAATCATTCAATTTATCACTTGACTCGCCTAATCGAGTCCAATCTTCCTATCCTAAGTTTAGGATTCCCTTACCTTGAATTTGATACCACACAAATTCTCTTCTTAGTCCTCAAAGGTTCGGCCCCCAATGGTCCAAGACCGAACTCACCACGCAACCTAGAATTTCCAATCAATCCATCAATTTCCTTTGCCCAATTCCTCAATCCATGAACCACAATCATCCATAGCATAACCCTCATCATCTTAACATGTTTTAAACATCAATTCGGGACTCAAAATCATCTGCTCTTCACTCCAACAGAACCGGTCTTGCACAGAACCGAACCGATTCATTTCGATTCTGTGCAAACCGTGCACAATCCATCCCAAATCAACTTCAAATCCATCACCTACTCACTATCCTACCTCTTAACATGTCTATATAAGGGTTTATGAGGCTCACCGTGAGTTTGAGGTTGAATGGTCACCGGAATCCCGTTGAAAGTCGCCGAATCTCCCAAGGTCAGTAACCGACAGTTTCTGTTTCAAGTTCACAAGACCGATTCGTGGGCAAAACCTCATCAAATCATTCCCAACTTTTACCAAAGATTGATATACATGTCTTTTAGATCTCCACAAAATTTGACCTCAAAACTCCAACATTTCAGCCTTCAAAAGGGTCATAAACCAAACCTACCTCAGGTTGAGCTCGATTCTATCGGCTTCCGGGAAAACTCTTGGCCAAGCTCTTCAGTGGTCCAAATGTCGTGTTTCCACTTCGAGGAGGTCGGCAAGACGTAGAGCTAGGTTGGTATGGTCGTTCGGTGGTCAGGCGGTGGCCGAAAGTGGGCGTCGGAATGGCCAAACGGTACCCTAGAATCTGGTCGGCGACAACAGTAAGAAGAAGGAAGAAGAAGAAGGTTTTCGGTGAGCTTGAGGGAGTGTATGGCTAGTAATGGGTGAGGAGAGAGAGTGAAATTGTTATATTCAAGGCTTGAGTCAATGGGGTTGAATGGTAGTTGCATAATGTTGGACTTGACTAGTCTTTACCCCATCTATTGACACTTGTCCCTTATGTCATTCAAGCTTGATCCAATAGCCCATATTTATCCTAGTTTTCGATAGCCTTGAGGGGGCTCAAAGTCCAAAATGCCCTTCTTCAAATGCATGGGTAAAGCTTTAAGCTTGAGGGGCAAAAGGGTAATTTTACCTCCGGCGTTCAGAACGTCATTTTTCTCGCTCCAAAACTCTTCGATAGGGCGATGGCCAATCCGAATAACGTTGAAATTCTTGATTCTCTATTTCAAATTTTTCAAGTCTCGTTTTTGATGGTTTCCTCTATCAGACGTGGTTCCAGCCTATCTCGAATCGAAAGGTAGCTTTTGCAGATTTTACGCGTATCGACCATGTGATTTTCATTACTTTTAGGGCTCGTCAATTCTTGACGACTTTGGTTGTCATGTAATTGTGAGGATCTATCACTAGTTCCTATGGCCTCGATTTTCACTGTCCGATTTAGAATTTTTTTTGCAAATCATACGTTGGTTAAGCGGCATCACCCGCACTCCAATCGTATGACACTCGTAAGACATTCCCTAATCGTTCTTGGATCGGCCTTTTGTGGCTCTAAAATATCTCATCGACAATCCTTATGGTCAAAGCGTCATTTTCTATCCGAATTCCCTAGGTCTACGTACCATGTCTCGTGTTAGCCTTTCTCTTTTGGTCAGCCTACTCGAATTGATCAGATTCGAGAGAGATATGACTGAAATACATCTCTAGATTCATTTCTCATTAATGAATTTGAAATTGACTAGAAATCAGAATGTCACAACAATACTCTTCCTAACATACATGGTACCCCTACCATCCGGGAACTCCTCAAAATAAGTGGTCATCTCCTTAGGGTTGCCAGTCGGGTCAACAGCATCCTCACGGCTTAGGATCTGAAAATATAGTCTCACGACGGGGTGAGATTCACATCCTAGTAAGACAGGTCCTAACCCTAGGTCAAGTCGACAGTACACCCAGATAAATGCAAACAATGAACAAGAATATGCACTCAACAGTCAATATGCCACAAAATGCAGGTGACTATCAATCAAATAATATGCCATCATAACTTTATAATCAGGCTAGGCAGGAGATACGAAATCAAGCCACAAATTTCACCCCTCAGAACTGTCTCATGAATTATGCCCGCATTTAAAATGCCTCAGGCTCGATCCGCGTAATTACGCCTCAGACCATCTAATTGAAAAACCCGCGTAAATATATCATGTTTTCAATTTCATTCTAGGCCCGTGTCGACACATATCAAATCTCATCCCGCGTCTCAACGCATCAGGACATTGGCCATTTCAACCCCGCGTCTCAACGCATCAGGGTACAGTTCAACACAATCTCGCGTCTCAATGCCTCAGGGTATCACATGTTTCTCAAACATGCCAAACATTCATTTCAATACAAGAATTCATGATCTACTAAAGCTCATGCAACGAGCAAAATATCTATGGCATGCGAGATAGTCAAATTCATCATTCAAATGTGGTAATCAACTCATGGCATATGCATCTAGCAAGCATTCAAGCAATCACCAATCCACGAAAACGAACCTTGGACAAATGTACAATAATTTCACGAAAATCCACCAAATTCACCACTAACTCATCCAGTCGAGTACAATCTTCCTAGCCTAGGTTTAGAAACCCCTTACGTTGTGCTAAAATCAATAATATTCCTCTTCCAAGCACTTCCAAGATTTGATCCAAGCAATCCAAAATAGGGCAGCGCGCAACCCTAAGGAATTCAATCAATTTGTCAACTTTTCTCGCTGAATTCACCAATCCACAGAGCATAAACCTCAACGACGTGTTAATTAACATTCTAATACCTCTCTATGATGAAATTTGAGCTCAATTCCATCACAAACAGACCCCCAAAGTTTCGGTATGCACAGAACCGAAACAGGGCATTTCAGTTCTGTGCATATCTCACTCAATCAGCTCAAAAACTATCTTAAATTCTCAATTTATTCACTAATCTACTTGCTAACATATAGTTCTACATGTTGGGAAGGCTCACCGAAAATTTGAAGTGGAGGAGATGCCGAATGGTCCATGAATGGCGCCGAGTTCTCCAAGTCTTCTACCGGTCAGTTTCTCTAGCTGCGACGGATTCCGTCGACTCTCAGGAGAACGGCTGGCTGAAGCTCCTCAGTGGGTCAAATGACGAACTAGCACTTGAAGGTGGTCGGCAAGAGGATGAAGAAGGTGAGGGTGGTCGGCTTAGTGATTGGAGGTCACTGGCGGTGGCGCTCGAGCAGTGCAAAGTGGCGGTGGCGGCTCGGTCGGGCAGGGGCAGCTCACAGCTTGTAGGAGAAGAAGAAGAAAACCTAAAGATGATTATGGTGATGGGGGTTTCGTCTGAATGGGAAAGAAGGGGGTGTATACACCAAATTGAGAGTCAACCTAAGTGGAATGGTAGGTTAAAAGTTGATAATTAATGCCCAAGCTTCATCCTTTGACACTTCTCCATATGTCCATCAAGTCTTCATCCAATGGCCCATAAAATTGCTTATTTTCAGCAGCTATGGGGGTGTATCAAAGACCAAAATGCTCTTATCCATTTATTATGGCAAGGTCAAAACTTGAGGGGCAAAATGGTAATTTCACCTCGATGTTCGGAACGTCTTTTTTCTAATTCGAATTTCCTTCAATGAGGTGACGTCCAATCCAGTTATAACGTTGGAATTCTTGATTTTCCATTTTCTAATTTCAAGACTCGTCTCCGAATCATGTCTCTATCAGATGTGATTCCAGCCTATCCTGAACTGACGGGTGGCTTTTGCAGACGTTACGCATATCGACTCTGTGATTCATATCACCCTTATGGCTCATCAATTCATGGCGACTTTGGTTGTCATGTAATTGCGAGGGTTTATTATTAGTTCCGACGGTCTCGATCGTTATCGTTCGATTCAGGAAAATTTTACAAATTATACATTGGTTAAGCGGCATCACCTGCGCTCCAATCGTATAACGTTAGAAATGCATTCCTTATTCATTCTTAGATCGGCCTTTTATGGCTCTAAATATCTCCTCGACAATCCTTATGGTCAAAGTGTCATTTCCTATTTGAGTTCCTTAGGTCCACGTACCTTGTCTCGCATTAGCCTTTCCCTTTTGGTCAGTTTACTCGAGATTGATCAAATCCGAGTGAGATACGACAGAAACACATCGTTAGATATATTCTCATTAATAAGTCTTGAAATGATAGGAAAAATCAAAATGTCACACATAGAGTTGAACTTGGTAAAAAATACCATTTGAGTCTTTTAATTTGTAAATTTTTGCATTTTTAGAATAATGTCATTCAATTCGATTGCCCTGTGTTGCAATTGGGTTCAATTTAAAATCACACGGATTGCACAGATTGGGAGAAATTGCCAAATATATTTGCAATTTAGTCCCTAGACATTACAATTTTTAAAATTATTTTTAATCTAGGGGCTATAATACTAAAATTGGACTATCACCCTATGTTTTTCAACATTCTGAATTGATTGGCATGGGTGATTTGGTTCAATTTGACCGTTTGAGCGCTCAATTTCATGATTTTATGAATTGCAATTAAAAATAAATGTGGGATTTTCATATAAATTGACATGAACTTTTGGGCAAAACCACATTTTTAGGCAATATTCGTGCCCTAAGTTCGATTTTGAGGTTTAATTGCAAAAATTCCCCATGAATTATGATCAATTTTGGGAAAAATCAAATTGAACCATTTCTGACCGATCGAACCGGTCCAAACAGTGCTTATTCTTCCCCAAATTTGCTCGACTTTTGCAGATTTGAAGGCCGAGTTTCAATCAAGAAATGGGGGGCCAATTTGGACATATTCGAAGGGATTATGGAGGGTGTTTGGTTCCTCACTTCGAGATGCGTCGAACGTGACCAATGTGACATTCTGATTTTCAATCAACTTTAGACTCTGTAATGAGAAGTTTATATATATTAAGCGATGTATTTCAGTCGTATTCCGCTCAAATCTGATCAATTTGAGTAGACTGACCAAAGGGAAAAGGCTGACGCGAGACGAGGTACGTAGACCTAGGCGACTTGGATAGGAAATGACGCTATGACCATAAGGATTGTCGAGGGGATATTTAAAACCACTAAAAGGCCGATCTGAGAACGATTAAGGATTACCATGAGAGTGTCGTACGATTGGAGCATGGGTGATGCCGTTTAACCAGCGTATGATTTGTAAAATTATCCTAAAACGGACTGAGACGATCGAGACCATAGGGACTAGTGATAAACCCTCACAATTACATGACAACAAAAGCCGCCATGAATTGACGAGCCCTAAACGTGATGAGAATCACGGGGTCGACATGCGTAATGTCTGCAAAAGCTGCCATCAGTTCGGGATAGACTGGACTCATGTCAATAGAGAAAATTATCGGAAATGAGTCTTGAAAAGTTTGAATTGGGAAAATCAAAAATTTCAACGTCATTTGGATTGGCCGTCGCCCTATCGAATAATCCGAGAACGAGAAAAACGACGTTCGGAACGTCGGGGGTAAAATGACCGTTTTGCCCCTCAAGCTTAGAACTTTGCCTTTATAATTGAAGAAGGGAAAATTGGACATTATGCCCTCCAATGGCTGTCGAAAATCAAGGGAAATTATGAGCCATTGGATCCCATTGGAAAAGCAACATGCCAAGTGTCACAAGATGAAGGGTTGTGGTCATATCAACTATTTGGCTAACCCAACATTCAACTCTCCTTGACCAAGCTTGGATATGAAAAAATTCTCTCTTTTTTCTCTCTCTCCTCACCACCATTCGGCCAGACCAGCTCCCCTCAACCACCGAAACCTCTTCTTCCTTCTTCCTCATTCTGCCGCTCGCCCGACCAGACCCACGCTGCCTGTTCGCCGCCCATGATCACCCTTTTCGGCCATCATCTGCTATCGGTCAACCACCCAGATGAAGATCCACGTCTTGCTGAGCTCCTCCAACAAGAATCAAGGTGTTTGGAGCACCGAGGAGTTATGGGCAAGAGATTTCCCGAGAGCCGACGGAATCTGAACAAACCTGAGGTAGGTCCGGTTCTCAACCCTTTTGATGGCCGAAGTCTTTGAGTCTTGAGCTCAAATTTCGTGGAAGCTCAGTAGACACATATAACATTCTATGGTAAAAATTGGGGATTTATTTGATGAGTTTTTTACCACAAACCAGCCTTGAACACTTTGCCCAGAAACTACCGGTATTCTGACCATAGGCGATCCGGCGACTTCGGACGAATTTCTGGCGACCAACCGACTCCAAACAACCGGTGAGCCTTCCAAACCCTTAGGTAAACATGTGAAGGAGTAGGATAGCATATAATTGATGGATTTGGAATAGATTAGAACCGGTTGGACCCGGCTAGCACAAAATCGAGTGGAACCCGTTCGTGCGGGGCCCAAACTGAATCTGTTGAGGGATTTGGGCAATCATTTCGAGCTGCAATTTGATGATTATGATGTGGTGAGGTGTTGAGGGTTGAGTTATGGATGATTGAGATTGATGGATTGAGGAATTAAGTACGGAATTTGACAAATTGGTTGAAATTCTAGGTGTCGCGACAAGTCCGAGCATGGACCTTAGTTGGCCGAAAGTTGGGTGATCCAAGAAGGAGAAATTTTTGTTGCCGAGCTAAGGTAAGGGATTTCTAAATCGAGACTAGGGGGATTGGACTCGATTGGGTAAGTCGAGGGTCGATTGGAATGATTTATGAGAGATTGCCAAATAAAATAGTTTTGGTATGCCCTAAGGCGTTAAGGAATGATTGTGTGACATCGCCTATGCCTGAGTTGTTTGCCATGCCTGCATACCATTTGAACTGATTTGCATGCCACAAAAATTTATGTAATGCATTTGAACGCGCACTTGCCAATGAGTGTGAAATTGAATTGACAATCAAGGCGTACGACATAATGTGGCATGAGCATGGCGTAATGGGGCTCTGAGGCGTGTGAGAAACAGGACAGGAGGTTGAGACCCTGATGCGACGAGATCGCGGGGTGAAGTATGGTTAGGTGGCACCCTGATGCGATGAAGTTGCAGGGTTGAGTTAGCCACGGTCCTGATGCGAATTATTCGCGGGAAAGAGTATGAGTTAATGAACCTTGCTTGGAGATTCATCAAGACCTGATGAGTTTATGCGGGTCACCGATGACGGTTTGATGCGTTTACGCGGACCGAGCCTAAGGCGACTAGTTCGCGGGCTGAGGAATGGGGTGGGCAAAGTTTGATGGAAGTGGTGAAGTGGCAGGCTGAGAGTGCATGTGCATCTGAGCATGACATGTCATTATATTTGCATGTCTGTCTTCTGTATGCTGTTGTTTATTGATTCGTGCCTTATATGCCTGGCTATTTCTGAGATTGAAATTATTGAGGGGTACGACTACTTGAGTGGATTGCCAACCTGACCTGGAGTTAGGTTTTTCTTACTGAGATATGTATCTCACCTTTTTTAGGGAAACTTTTCCTTTATAGATCCTAGGTCGTAGCTATGTGGCCAATATGTTTTGGGGACCCAAAGGAGATGACGGCATACTATGATGAGTTTTCGGATAGGCAGGGGAACGTATATGTGAGGAAATGTACTGTCGTGTGGGTGGACGAGGGTAAGCCTGAGTAGAAGCTTCATAGATTCAAGGCGAGGTTCAAGAAGGAGGGGGACTCACAGATAGGGCCGCTGAAGCCCCATGAGGTACCTCAGGGTGTCATACCCGATTGGTGCCAGATCGTAGCGGAGTAGGAGCTACTTGATGAGTCAGTGATAGGATCTAGGAACGAACCAGAGCGGACACCGACCATGGAGTTCACCGAGGAGCAGGAGCAAGAGGAGGTCATAGTCCTAGAGGCGTTCGAGGGGGATCTTGCTGAGCCATCACTAGAGGTGACTATAGAGGATTCCGTCGAGGTTCCGTCCAAGACGTTTTCTGAGTATGAGCCGACTGATGACGCAGAGGATACGGATGACTCTAGTAGCTTATCCTAGGATACTTCAGTTGGTGGATCGATCTTAGACTAGCGACCTGGCCCTGCTCTCGATGGATTTTGTAGATGATCCCTTTTTAATATGCTTACCCTGTCGCCTTTTGTTTAACGAGTTTAGTATTCAGTGTTGTATGAATAGTACATTTTGATGTATGAATGATATATGCTATCCAGGTCCCACTTAATCTATATATATTGTACGGGGATTTATCAATGTATCGCTTCCGCAAGCGTGATGTATTTATTATATCTCTCGACTTCTATTAGTGGATCTTGGTACCGCCGAGAGATTATTATTGGTTTGCTTGCAGGAATGTTCGCATGCTCGTACCCGGGGCGGGGCGTGACATCCCCGCTTGTTTGGTATCAGAGCAAGGTCAG